>CM055122.1:1138349205-1139711705 GCA_029206835.1 Rana muscosa
CATCTCAAGTGTTTGGGGATAATATTCTGGATATGAATTCCTTTTATGATCTAGAAAATATTCTATACTGTACAGACCTTTATCCACCTGTATGCACCGCTCCTAAACCCCTGCGTAGAATCTGCTCGCAGGACTTTTTTTGATGCCCTGCCAGCGCAGCGCCCTAGTGTGAAAGCACTCCGGCTTTCACACTGGGATTGTAGCTGAGGCTCTTTTCAAGCGCTTTAGAGGTGCTATTTTTAGCGCTAAAGTGCCTAAAAAACGCCTCCAGTGTGAAAGGGGTCTAATGAGTGTGAATGGTCACACTCCTCAAATGGTCGGCCCTCTTAAATACACTGCGTCAGCCCAGCTGGGAAGGAGAGTTCAGGTGAGAGTTGGAGATTGAGTGTTAGGCTGTCGTGGCCTTTAAGGGAGCTCCTCAGTCTGGGAGTGTGACCTTCGGCCTGGGCTTGGGTGCGGACGGGACCTTCCCAAAACCACGGAGGTGTCCTGGCCAGGAGGCACTGGGAGCAAGGAGAGGACAGCGGGAGAACACTGCCGGGCAAGTCTCCAGGAACAACAGCAACAGCCAAGAGGGCTGGTGAGTGACACACAGTCAGGAGGACTGGGAGGCACGCCTGAGAGGATTGGGATGGAGCAGTCTGGGATGGGTGCAGAGCCAGTCAGGAGGACTGTGGTGGCACGGGCAGTGGAAAAGGGCAGCTGCAGTCAGGAGGGCTGGCAGTGCCTGAAGAGGTGGTACTGGAAGCAGTAGCCACAAGTAGGACAGCTAGCACTAAGGACTACCATTTTTTTGCTACACCATAGGGGCCCGTGGTCCCTGCCTGTAGAGGGCATTCACTTTGGGTCTGACAGAGCCAGCGTCAGATCCCCACATCGGTGATAGCTGGTCCTGGTAGTGATAGTCTGCAAGCAAGTGTATGTGCTGGAGGTTGAGGAGAAGAGATTATATATACTGGAGTTTATCTAGTTAAGTCACTACCAAGTTTCTTCAATCATGTGGGCATCCCATATGCATCCTATCCCCATCCAAGTTCTATTCCCCTAAATAAATAAAAAAACAAAAAACAAAGTTGCAAGGACTGCTTCTTAATTCTCTGTGACTGGAAATTTGTGTGCCTGGCTGTGCAGGGTGGGAGACAAACCACATTCACCAATGGCCCCTACGGGGGTAGGGCTACATTTATATGACATGCTGGCTGCTTTGATAGTTTAAGGGTTCATTGTGGTTATCTCTGTAAGGTCAGTGGGCACTTTACTTAAATGAATTTAAATAGCATTTCGTCCAATGAAGGGCTTCGTCACCTCAAACATGTATTGTTTGTATGCATTTTAAAGCCCGGACAATGCAAACGGCAGTTACATATTTGTAGAGATGTTCCATATACTACTGGCTTAGGAAAAGTTAAAAAAATGTTTAAAGAAAAATGCCCAAAAAAATAGCTCACAAGAGAAAAAAAGCAATGACGTAATGCAGGCCAATGAAAAATGATAAATGAACCAGTTGCCGACCAGCCGCCGTCGTTATACGTCGGCCGGTTGGCGCGCCTGCGCAAACCTCCGTAGGTGTACGTCGGCCGCTTTAAGAGCTGTGGGAGGTACGCGCATGCTCCTGCGGTGCGACGCCAGAGCCGATGAGCGTGGCCGGCAGCCGTGATGTTCGCCGACCATCTGCAATCGCTCCACAGAGTGCCAGAACGAGGATCTGTCAATGTAAACAGACAGATCCCCATTCTGACAGGGGAGGAGAGAGAGATCTGCTGTTTCTAGTGATCAGGAACAGCAACCTCTCTCCTCCTCCAGTCAGTCCCCTCCCCCCACAGATAGAAACACCTCCCAGGGAACACATTTAACCCCTTGATCACTCCCTAGTGTTAACCCCTTCCCTGACAGTGACATGTACACAGTAATCAGTGCATTTTTATAGCACTGATCACTGTATAAATGTCAATGGTCCCAAAAAAGTATCAAAAGTGTCCGATCTGTCCAACGCAATGTCGCAGTCCCGCTAAAAAAAATGAATATTAAAAATGCCATAAATATATCCCCTATTTTGTAGACGCTATAACTTTTGCACAGGTAAGTATTAGGGGGTGCTGCTGCAAACAGAATGTTTTTTATCTTAATGCATAGAATGCATTAAGATAAAAAAACCTTCTGCCTTTACAACCACTTTAATATTTTGTTCACTCTCCCCCATCCCCTTGCCCCTCTCCTTTCCTTCCTTTGCTTTTTCTCTCCCCCTTTCCTCTCCTCCCTCCCTCCCCTTTTTTTCCATCTCCTTCCCCCCCCCCCCACCTCCCATTTTTTCCTTTTCTTTTCCCTTGCCCCTCCGCCTCCTTCTCTCCCCCACCACCCTGCGTTTTACATAATAAACACTTTTTTGTGTTGTTACTTTGAACATATGAGATCATTTTAAAACAACTGCTCATATTGATCTTATAGGATTTTTATTTTCCAGTTTGTTTTCTAGTTTTCTTTACTATTGTTCCAATAAACATCATGATTTTAGTAGAGAAAATGTTGGATGGATGACTTCACAATATTTGAGAAGGGATTGTATAATTTGTAAATATGTAGTTATGGAGCTTAGGATGGGCTTTCCCTAAGGCACAGAGATACAAATGCAGATTTGCTTTTACCATACTGTGACACAATGATATAATTATAAATAAATGTATCATAATAATAAAATATATTTGATACACGTTAGTAGGCTTGTGCAATTCGTTTTGTAACGAATCGAAATTCGTCCGAATTTAGCAACTTTCGGACATTCGGAAGCATTCGAATTTCCGAACAAAGCAATTACGAATAAAACCGAATCCGAAATAAATTATACCGCAAATAGCGAATGCCCGAATGTCTTCGCATAATTCGTTATGAAAAAAGTTACGAATGTACGAATCCATTCGAAGCACAATAACACTCTGCTCTGCTCTCTGCTTCTCCCTCACCGTGCTGAACTCCCTCTCAAAATGGTGTACAGGGGCGGAGGCTAGAGCCGCATGTAAAAAACGAAAGTAAAATACGAGATTTCTAATCCATTCGAAGCACAATAACACTCTGCTCTGCTCTCTGCTTCTCCCTCACCGTGCTGAACTCCCTCTCAAAATGGTGTACAGGGGCGGAGGCTATAGCCGCATGTAAAAAACAAAAGTAAAATACGAGATTTCGAATCGTTACAAATAACCGCTATGTATTTAGAAAAGTACAAATCCATTCGAAGCACATTAGGCATAATAGGCAGCGTCGTTGTGAGAGAGACACGGAAAATTACAAATCAACGAACCCCAAAAAAGTTACGAAAGTAGGAGTTGTGTCCAGAATCAACGAAAAACAATGTACCCTACCGAAAGTACGAATGATAAATCAACTAAAACCTCAATAAAAAATTACGGTTGCAAAAATACGAATTAGTCCGAACACGAAAAATCCCGTCTAGCAAAATTACGAATGATTACGAATCAACAGGACCGAAAAGAAACGAACCGAAACTAAACAAATTTTTCCGTTGTGCACAAGTCTACACGTTAGTGTTTTGTGAAAATGTGGGGTACTCCAGATTATTGGGTAATAATCTATGTTTTGTGAAGTGATGAGTCTGTGTTTGATATATACCTCTGTGAGTCAGTGAAATGCTGGATCTCATGAACCATCCATGTAGTTAATTGATTATTTTTAACAGTCACAGGTATGGAGTCCTTGTATAATGCAGCTCTCGCTTTGTAAACCTTACCCTATGACTAAGCTATGCATGGAATGAAATGCGTTGGCTTATCCATTGCTAAGTGGAACAGACTGTATATCAGAGTGTTTAATAAATTTGTGCAAGGCTTTCAAACCGCAAGCGGCTAACTTTTATCTTTGTGAGTATTCTAAATAAATTCCTTGGAGAAGCCAGTGACTGCCTGGAGCCAGCACTCTGATTCAGAGAATGTGTAAGGAGGTATGTCTGTAGCAGAACATTGATTATTGCACTGCGTGGGATTTTGGTTGAGCTTCAAGCTACAAATCACTTAGGTGTGAATCAGGGCTAAACATGGAAAATGTATTTACATTTCATTTTTACCCCTGCAACGAATTACGTGTTAGAAAATAGTAGCATATCTGTTAAAGCAGTATGTTTTTTTTTTCTACCTCCCCCAACAAATTTACCCACTTAAATTTGAAGCTTGACTTATTGATTGTTTCATTGATTTTGCAACCTATCATAAAACGAATGTTCCACTGTGATGTCTTTGAAGGCATATCCTAGCCAACACTGTACAACATATACTGTATTCACCAACACGCATTAAACAACAGTTTAGAGCATGCATTCACCACCAGTATACAGCACATCTTAACAAGCATTATATAGCACAGCTCTGCCAACAGTATAAAGCATATTATATTTACCAATTTCTGCAAACAGTAAGCAATAGTATACAGAATATACTGTATATATGTAGCACCCATCTCTATTTAGGGTTTTAGGGTAAATGAAATTTTTCGCTTTACTGCAGTCAGTGGAGCAGTGATCTATTGTTTCTATCTTGTCAGGACTTCCTAAACTGGGTATTTCTCTTACCTGCTTCTGGAAGGACTTTCCAGAATATAGGAAGAAGAAGATTTTCAATTGTCCAGTCTGAATATTTATCACGCCTCAGCCAATCCCTAGAGGGATCATCCAGAAGGTGGCTGGAAAGGTGATAAATGTTTGGGAGGCCATTCTATAGTGTTCTTTTCTGTTTAGGGAGGGTTGCAGTTTTCCTGGGACTGTTGTCTTTGGAGGCAGCTATACTGAGTCAAGGATTGCACTCTGGGCCTCAGCAGGAGATGAGCTGAAAGCCTGGAGAAGAATACTGAAGGGTTTTGTTTGAGGGCACTGTTCTGAAGTCCTGGTCTGGAGGAAGATCTTTTTACCTTCTTCACTGAAGAACTAACTGTAGAAGCTGGGTAACAGTCAGCTACCAGGACATTGCGAGTAAGACCTACTGTGGGACTTTCATGTGTGCCTGAAGGTATGAGAATTTGCACTAAAAGTTTGTCCTCCTTCTCTTGTTAAAAAAAAAAAAAAGTTTGTCCTCCTATTGATCAGTTTTGGAGTATACTAAACCCTTCTTCTGTTTCAAGTTTCTCAGCAACAAATTGCCAAAAGAGACATCTCCTAGACTGAGCTTGTATTGTCGTTGTGCATGGAACTGTGCTTGTGGCAGTCTCTGTACTAGTCTCTGTACTAGCATGGAAGACCAGGGCAAATCTTCGACAGCCCTTCTGGGGGGGGGGGGGGGGGACACAAAAGCATATCTTGCAATATAATACTATTTCAATAAAAACAAAAAAATTCTGAAGGTCCATGGTAACGAAAGGTTGACTCAAACTCGCTCACCAGCTGATTACAGCAAAGAAACTGCAAAATCTTCACTCAAGCACTGTCATTATCATGACAAAAGTTAATTTAGATCAACATATGCGTGCCGGTAGACCTGTTCGTTTTACACTATGTCTACTAATAACTCAAGCGGGTGACTCATAATAACTGTAGAGGAATGGTTGTATTAGGAAACAATATGCTGACTATAAAATCATCTTTCTGAAAAGATGTTTAATTTTATTTATTTATTTTTACGGATACTTATATATATATAGCACTGTAAATTTAGGCAGCGCTTTACATGTATATTGTACATTCACATCAGTCCTTGCCATCAAGGATCTACAATCTAACATCCCTAATTCACATTAATTCATACACATACTAGGGCAAAATTAGATAGGATCCAATTAATTTAACAGCATGTCTTTGGAGTGTGAGAGGAAACTGGAGTACCAGGAAGGAAACCCATGAGGGAACAGGGAGATCATGCAAACTCTGTGCAGGTAGTGTTGTAGTGTGGCGATCTCAGTGCTGCTAGGCGGAAGTGCTAATCACTTAGCCAGTACATTTTGTTATCCAGTACAAATTCATGTATGTAAGTGTAATGCTACACTCGCAAGAGCTGCTGAATTTGATGCAAATAATTCCTATTACCCAATAACGCTATGTCAAAAGCAGCAACCAAACCAGTTAGAGAGGGTAATCTTAACCACTTAAGGACCGAGCCGCTTTCTGAGATTTGGTGTTTACAAGTTAAAAAAATTACTTAGAACCCCCAACCATTATATATTTTTTCTAACATCCTAGAGAA
The DNA here is from genome assembly GCA_029206835.1 of Rana muscosa. Lineage (NCBI taxonomy): Eukaryota > Metazoa > Chordata > Amphibia > Anura > Ranidae > Rana > Rana muscosa. The sequence goes on from CM055122.1 coordinate 1,138,355,379, forward strand.
TAAAATGGCTGTCATTGCAATACTTTCTGTCACACCGTATTTGCGCAGAGGTCTTGCAAGCACACTTTTTTGGAAATAAAAATACACTTTTTTAAATAAAAAAAAAAGACAACATGGCCAGGCTGGAGCTCAACCTGGCTCTGACGGCTAAAGCGGAAAAACAAATGCGTTGGAACAAGAACAGGTTTTATACCCAAGGGGACAGAATGGGCTCCATGCTGGACGCTAAATTAACACCCCGATTAAAGACCTATATAATGCCAAAAATAAGAATTCCGGGCCAAGGCACCACAGCGGACCCTTCCAAAATCCTGGAGGCATTTCATGGATTTTTTGACAACCTTTACTCCCCACACACGCCCTCCACTGATGCTCCATTATGCAAATTTCTAGACGGCCTCCCCATACCGTCGCTCACCTCAGAACACAAAGACAACCTAGAAGCCCCATTTACAGAAGGTGAGGTGCTAGGAGTAATAAAGACCTTGAAGACTGGCTCTGCCCCTGGCCCTGATGGCCTATCAAATCCCTATTACAAATCTTTTTCCAACACCCTAGTGCCGCATTTGACGAAATTCTTTAAAGCAAAAACGAAGGGAGACCCACTTGATCCTCAACTCAATGCTGCATATATTGCAGTGATACCTAAGCCGGACAAGAATCCGGAAGAGATAGGAAACTATCGCCCTATCTCGCTTATTAACTGCGATGTAAATATTTTAACTAAAATTCTTGCTAACCGATTGGCTTCCTTTATTAGCACATATATTAACAAGGATCAAGTGGGTTTCATTCCGGGCAGACAAGGCCCAGATCAGATTAGGCGGGCAATAGATGTAGTATCCATTCTCCAAACTAATTGGGAGGGGGGCCCCAAAACAATCAGGGATGCTCCTGTGGTTGGACCTGCAAAAGGTCTTCGACTCGGTTTCCTGGCCCTATATTTTTGCCATTTTGAAACGTTGGGGCTTTGGTAAGCGATTCATGGGCCTGATGCAGGCGCTATACTCCAACCCCACAGCTCGTATACGACTCCAAGGTTACTATTCCAAACCTATAACTATAAAGAAGGGGACTAGACAAGGATGCCCACTCTCACCGCTTATTTTTGCGATAGCAATAGAAACGCTTGCCATATCGATTCGCCAAAACCCGAATATTAAGGGTGTTTCATGTGGCCCCCAAACCCACAAATGTGGTCTCCTTGCGGCTGACGTATTGCTTTTTCTCAACTCACCCATAACCTCTCTTCCCAACTTATGCTAAACCTTAGACGCCTTTGCTAGGGTATCAGGCTTATGAGTGAACTATACCAAATCCCAAGCACTAAACATCTCCCTACAGACTGACACAGTGGCTCTTTTACGAAAATCCTTCAAATTCAAATGGAGCGACACCTCAATTAGATATTTGGGAATTAATTTAACGGCTAAGACTGAATCCCTATATATTCATAACTACCCTCCCATGTACCGTAAGCTAGAAGTGGACCTCAACTCCTGGTCTAAAAATAACATATCTTGGTTGGGAAGGGTGAATTCTATTAAAATGACGCAGCTCCCAAGATTATTATATCTTTTCGGCTCTCTACCCATCCCCATCAGGAGGGACCATATTAAATCCTTCCAAAGCAAACTACTGAAGTTCACTTGGGGCAGGGCGGGCTATAGAATCCCTCAAAGATCCTTATACACTCATAGAAAAAAAGGGGGCCTGGGACTACCCCATCTCTACAAATATTATCAGGCTGCCAGACTAGCACAATTATCAATCGTTTACTCTAGGTTCGAGAAACCTGACTGGGTTCAAATAGAAAAACATGCTGTCCCTAGTTTTACTTTAGATTTCTTGCTTTGGAGTGCCCCGAAAAACAGACCCTCGATTCTCGCACCCACCCTGTCCCACTCTTTTGCCCTCTGGGACTCCTTGCGCTCATCACCGGCTCTAGTATCGGCATATAAACCTCTGACTCATCTATACAATAATCCGAACTTTCCCCCTGGAAGAAATTTCCTAGCTTTTAAATGGTGGTTGGATAAGGGACTGTATCGGATAGGCCACTTTTTCACCGCCGCAGGCCCCTTCACCCTAAATCACTGCATCAAAAAGCTTAACCTTCCCAACTCTGAACGATATAGGTTTGCACAAATAGCTCACTTCTTACAATCCCTTTGGAAAGATAAACCCACCAAAGTTTACAGATTATAAATTGTGGTGCAGTCAAGCCATGGACCAGAAGGGGGGGATCTCGGTAATCTATTCGTCACTTACCTCTCCTGTCTCAAAGGAGTCCTTCATGGAGGCCTGGGAATCTGACTTCCAATTCCACTGGGACCTGGGGAGCTGGCAGGCGGCCTGTTTTAAATCCTTCAAAAGTATCCTTAACACCGCTCTAATGGAAGCCAGCCTGAAAGTGATCTCCAGATCTTCGGCTGGCTCAGCCAGCTCCGTCGTTGGCACTAGACCCAAGGAAGCAGGTAAATTCAGATCCACAGAATCAAAAATTCTCGAAAACGAACTTGAGGTAATCAATTTGTCCTCATATGCATTGACCCCTGATCAGATCTCAGTTTTAAAACTGGGACTTACTTTTTGCCCTACTCACCAAATTGATAAGTTCGAACTCATCAAAGATTTAAATCTATTTTCCAGGAAATTACTATTCCGAGTTCTTTATGACAAACCCGAAGATCAGTCTCAGACTACCACTCTGGCCAATCCTTTATGGCAGGAAATGAACATTGAGGACTTAAAGGCTCTTGAGGAACTCATGGAGCTATGGGAGGAGGGCAACGTTGACCTCACGGACCTTGATGAGGCACGGGCTCTAGAGGAACAGTGTATGTCAACGTTGCCCTCCCCTCCCCCCCAGGCCCCATCCTCCTCTAATCCTTTGGTAATAAAATCTGTTCAACGGGAATACAAACCCAAATCCAATTCATTCCCATTACTACAGGGAAATCCTAATATTTGGGCTTTCACAAAACAGGTGACGTTGGAGATAAACCAGTCAAACTGGAAATCACAGGCCGATTCCAATCTTAGTGATTCTCAACGTGAGGCATTGCGATCTCTACAGCTCAACAAAGAGATTATCATCAAGCCCTCCGACAAGGGGGGCAACTTGGTGGTTATGAACTGTTGTGACTATGAGCAAATGGTCATGAACCTACTGACCAACAAGAGTTGGTACCGGAAAGTATCTAGTGCTCATCTGCATCTGGTTACTGAACGGTACAGACATTTGATCGGCAGTGCATATCATGATGGTTTAATCACCAAAAAAACTTGGGAATTTCTCAGTGTCACCAATCCTAGAACCCCCACTCTCTATGCATTACCTAAAGTTCACAAGAACTTGTCCTCTCCCCCGGGACGTCCTATTGTCTCGGGCAATGGTTCCCTGACAGAGACGGCTAGTCAACTGATCGATGACTTTCTCAGACCTCATGTTGAAGGGCTGGTATCGTATCTACAGGATACAACTGACCTTTTAAGAACCTTAGATGGCATTTCTGTGCCTGAGGGATCTTGGTTGGTGGCACTTGATGTTGAGGCCCTCTACAACTCCATACCACACCAACTTGGTGTGGAGGTTGTGGAGGGCTTCATCACCGAGGATAGGGGCATCTCTCGGGCCTATATCTCGTTCATTTTGAACCTTCTCGAATTCATTTTATCTAACAATATTTTTTTGTTTGGAGACTCCCACTACCTCCAGATACAGGGGGTGGCAATGGGGACCAAGTGTGCCCCCTCCTACGCGAACCTGTATCTGGGGGGGTGGGAGAGAAACCTCTTTTTTAGAGAGGATTTACAGAGCCATTTGGATTTTATCCCAATATGGCGACGATTCATTGACGATATTTTCTTTATTTGGACCGGCCCCAGAGATGCCCTTACCACTTTCCTTGATTCCTTAAAGATCAATAACTTTAATCTCAAATTCACTTTTGAAATTAGCCAAAGGGAGTTGACCTTTCTGGATCTCAAAATCAACATCAAAACTGATGGTACCATCAGCACCTCCCTTTATCGTAAATCTTCGGCTGGAAACTCCCTGCTGCATGCAGGGAGTGCCCATCCCAAACCTCTGATCTCAAGTGTGCCCTATGGGCAATATTTGAGATTGCGGCGGAACTGTAGCAGTTCAAAGGACTTTGAACATGAGGCTAAACTATTGAGGGCCCGTTTTTTAGAACGAGGTTACAGCAACAAGTGCCTTAAAAAGGCTTATGCTAGAACCAAAAAACAAAATAGAAGTGCTCTTCTGCATGGTCCCAAGAAAACAAAATCTGACCCGGGTGTTAGGTTGATAACTACATTTTCAAACCAACACCAACAGGTGCGCCTCATCCTACAAAAATACTGGTACCTACTAACCAGCGATGATCAAATTTCTAAATTTATCAAACCGTATCCACAGATCACCTACAAGAGAGCGCGATCTCTACGAGACACTCTGGTCCATAGCCACTTTTCTTCATCGCCGTCTAATCCCATCCCGTTTAGGGGCACTAGGCCTTGTCATAAATGTAAATTCTGCAGATATTTACATTCCTCCTCCACGGTTACTCTTCCGGACGGACAAGTACACAGACCTATGTTTTCAGTCACGTGCCAATCCATTGGTATAGTATACTTAATGCAATGCCAATGTGATGCATTCTATGTCGGCAAGACCAAAAGGCCCTTCTTTCACCGTGTCAGAGACCATGTTTCTCTGATAAGGAAAAAGAAAATGGAAACCCCAATTAGCCGGCATGTAGGTCTGTTTCATCAATTTGATAGTGCAGTAATGCATTTTTCCGCCTTAGAACACATTCCCCCAGGGGAGAGAGGAGGGAATTTTGATAAAATTCTACTGCAGAAAGAGGCCAGATGGATCCATAGGTTATCAGCTCTTAGGCACCCTGGTTTAAACTATGCCTTTAGCTTTAAGCCGTTTTTATAGAGTTCTGCCGTGAATTACTATAGCATTGTTCGTCCAACATTTACTCCATTATCTAATATTCATCAATATATTTTTTTAATTTTTTGCTATATTGTTATAAATTCAAATTGAGTCCAGTTATCATTTTTTCATTTCATATTATTTTATCTTCAATCTTTTTTCATTTCTTTATCTCACTTAGATTCATCCTTTGCAACACTTTGCATTCCTCATATATTAACACATGTTTCCTAAGTTGGAAAGTTTAACTTACAATGTATTTTTCATGATTCATGTAATCCGTCATACTGTATGTTCATGTTCCATCCTGAGCTTCACCAGTTCCGCCCATTTGCTTTACTTCAGACCCTTGCTACAAATTGGGTTTACTCTTTGTGAAAAATTGGCATTCTAGTTATTATCTAATTTCGATTATTTATCTACTTGGGTGACACAATGTGTCCCTGTATAATAATAAAAAAATTTTCATACCAAATTTATTTTCTCTATATTGCATCTGGTATTTGCTGACTGGCTCAATTCATGATTCACCCCGGGCAACCATACGGACGCCCGGGGGCCCCCTGCTTTGATATACTCGTGATGCCAGTCGAGCTTTCAATGGGGTGCCCCAAATTGATGATCAATGTTGACAGTCATTCTGTGAGTTCCACCTGCGCTGCTTCAATATAGATTTTGATTATTAATGTCATTACACCATATATATTCTTGTTCCCACTCTCTCAATGACGCTGGGTTCATTTACTATTATCTATATATTCTGTTTTCCCTTATTCAAGATGGCGCGGCTGGCCTCAGCAGCGTCCAGCTGACTGACACACACCTCGCTTGGTGTGTGACACGCCACGTTGGCTGCTGTCTCAATGACGCTCACGCCAGTCCAACTCTTGGACGGCGGTGCGCGTCATCATTGATCCACCAATGTACGTCCGCATCGCGGCGATGACGTCAGACGCCGCCGCGATGGGGGTATTTTAAATGCGGCTCCGGTCCGCCGACAGTCTGCGAGGATCTTTCGCCGCCCTGGGGCTTGGAGATATACCTGCTCCAGCCGGACGGATTCTGACCCCTTTTCAACTTGCCCAGGTAGGCTGCTGTTATGGACAATCGCTTGTCCGCTGTGTTGATAACTTTCTCCTCGCAGTGGCCGAGGTTGCTCATCACTTTGTCTGCTATATTTTTTTATTTACAGCTGGTGACCAGCTCATCCATCCCACCCAACCATCTTGAGTGCAATGTAACCAGTGAAGTTATTTTTTCACTATGTGTTTCCAATCATTCAGCCCGAGGGTTTGTCTCTCTTAGCACAAATAGACACTTTGTGCTCTATAAGGATTTTTACAACTCCCTATTGGCATACTGCTGACTTTGGATCTAGTGACCCATACTAACAACCTCTCAAGGTAAGAGGTTGTCTTTCCATCCATTTCAGGATGAATTATGTTGAATTTGCTAGATTTAACATCTATTCACTATATACCTTTTGTATGCTTTCTATTTCCAGTCTTCAATAGATTTTCTTTACCCTTGTGGTTGCTAACCCTATGGGTTGTTTCAGTGGATTGGGCAAACCGGTCAACTAATACCAGTGGAAATGCCATTTGTTCTTCCAGTTTGTAGCTACACATGTAAGTCGGTGAGTGTATACATATGTGTTTGTATGATGCTCAGCATGGGCCATCACCATTTCAGTGTGAACGGATCTATTGTGTTAATGATCTACCCTTATGAACTACTTAACCATTAGCGTGCTTTGGGCACGTCAATTTATCAATTTTTCTGAAATGTTCAACATTAAAGTCTTACATACTTTTAACCATTCTATGTTGCTAATTGTTGTACATCCTGTATTCACAGTTTAAACCTGCTATTACTCTATTACACTCCTGAAGAAGCTCCGCTGGGAGCGAAACTAGTTGAGTGGAAATCAAGCAGTGAATTGCATCTTTTTGAAAACTGACCTACATATCTTGAAGGATGGTTAATAATTTTGTGTATTGTTTCTATGCTTCATGTAATAAAATGTAATCTTTTATTGATTTTGACAATTGTGTTTATCTCTATCAAGCACCGTGTTTTCAAAAAATCCCTGGGTACTGAGTATACCCGCTGTCCCCCCTTTTTTCTCATCCAGATGGTACTACATTCCCTCTAGACTGGCTTTGATTTTCCCCGCAGTAGACCCCCTATGTTTCAGGGGCTGTCAACTCACAGGCACAATGTCCCACATTTGGTGGGAATGCCCCAGAATATGATCCTTTTGGAAAAAAATGTTTAATATAATTGACGAGCTGGTGGGGACCCGGGTTCCCAGGACTCCTATGGTGGCCCTTCTAAACGCCCCGATACCACAGATTTCCAAATCTTCCATTAGACTGGTACATTTTGTACTCTTGGGGGCTAAACTTACGGTAGCCAGGGCCTGGAAACAACCGAGAATTTCCCTCTTAGCGGCTAAACGGAAAATATCTTGGATAATGTCCCAGGAAAAGCTATCCAGTATAGTGCAAGACACAACCAATAAATTCGAGACCACCTGGGAACCATGGGCTCGATTAGTGGGCACACCCCTTGGCCATTTTAATCTGTCAGTATAAAATGTTCTCAAATTTTATAGTGATGCTCCTTTTCTTATCTCTTCTCTCCCTTTTTTTTCTGTCCACTCTGGACCTTGGTTTAATTTTATTTACTTATCTAATTTTGTTAGATTTGAGACGAGATTGAACAATTACTGCACACAGGGTTGGGTAGAGAGTTTATAACCCTCTGTCTTACAGCACTCCAATATATATGCCTGGACGTTTCACCCTTTTGGGTCACGGGGGCATGGGCTGTCAGTGGTGATTGAGGGTTTCCCCTCCCGACACAGTATGCTCCCGCTAGGGGTGCCGGGAGGTGCTAGGCCTTCCGCCAACAGGCTGACCTACTCTATATGTTGTCCGACAGACGGTATGCTCCTATGGTTTGACATGGATCAGGGGTATCTGAAAAAGTTAATTCTCTGCCTATAGCTGACCTATGTATACCTCGTGTCTCATCTGTTTTTTTTTTTTTCTTTTCCCTTCTCTTATATATGATAAAGTATATTTCTGTGTTTTATATATGCTTTCTCTCAAAATAAAAATCTTTTGAAATAAAAAAATAAGACAACAGTAAGGTTAGCCCAATTTGTTTTATATTGTGAAATATAATGTTACGCCGAGTAAATTGATACCCAACATGTCACGCTTCAAAATTGCACCCGCTTGTGGAATGGCGACAAAATTTTACCCTTAAAAATCTCCATAGGCGACGTTTAAAAAATTCTACAGGTTGCATGTTTTGAGTTACAGAGGAGGTCTAGGGCTAGAATAATTGCTCTTGCTCTAACAATCGCAGCGATACCTCACATGTGTGGTTTGAACACCGTTTTCTAATGCGGACTCTGCTCACGTATGCATTTTTTTTCTTATTTATTTTACCTTATATTTTTTTTTTTTTTTACACTGTTCTTTTAAAAAAAAAATTGTGTCACTTTTATTCCTATTACAAGGAAATGTAAACATCCCTTGTAATAGAAAAAAAGCATGACAGGACCTCCTAAATATGAGATATGGGGTCAAAAAGACCTCAGATCTCATATTTACACTAAAATGCAATAAACAAAAATTTCATTTAAGAAATAAATAAAATAAATGTCTCTTTAAGAGCGGAAGTGACGTTTTGACATCGCTTCCGCCCTGCAATGGTATGGAGATGGGTGGGGGCCATCTTCCCCTCACTTATCTCCATATCACACACGAAAGAGGACCCGATCGTCTCCGCCGCTTCCGGCGGCTCCGGTAAGCGGCAGAGGGCACCGGAGCGTGGCAGGAGGTCACCGCCGATAAAAGTGATCTAGCGGCAAATCTGCCGCAGAGACCACTTTTATCTGAAAATGGACCACCCGCTGAAGAAGAAGATACGGGGGTTTTGATACGGGAGCTAGCTGCTGCCATAACAACGATATCCCTCTTCAAAGTACCGACATATAACAACGGCGGGAGGTCAGTAAGTGGTTATTGTATGAAGTGCAACAGTGAGCAGCAATGAAGCTTGATCTAACAAATTGCTGGGACTATGCTGCCAACGTGTACTAATAGTAGCTGTGCTAGGCCTAATCCGAATGCTTAGGAAATGGTTTTACAGAAGGTGCAGTCCTTTCTGTTGTTCCTCTGCCATCTATCGTTGGGGCCCTTTAAGAAGCCTTTGTGCAGGTTAAGTACATTTGTGCAGTTTATTTCTTCTGCCGTCTATCGTTGGGGCCCTTTAAGAAGCCTTTGTGCTTTTTCAATAAAAGGGTAATTTTTTATTGAAAGAATTAACATTACAAAGTGTACAGCATAAAAGAAAAGAGTACAAATATAGAACAAACACAGCCTGTTACTTTATTACTACAAAGATGGGGTAAATGGACATACATCTGTGGCTACAGAGGCACACATATAGACGCTAGAGCAGCAAAATATGTAAACGTATACAGGGAAATAGGTCTTCGATAAGAATACATTGTAACAATATGGCACATATTCCATAAATAAATATAGTGACAATTACAGCTTCTACTAGTTGTTTGAGATGCATCATGAGGAGAGTCAATTGGTTTAGGAAGAACAGGCCATGTAGGGGTAACACTAATTCCAGAATTGGGGCAAAAATAAAGGGCGGCTATGCACAAGTGCTGGCTTGTTATAATCAGTGGTCCCATATTGTATTATCTACTTCAGTGTCAGGGGGTATCCTAAGTATGCAGTGTTTAGGTGTTAGCACTGAGTTCGCCTGCTGGTGGCACTGTGGTGCTCTGGGCTGATTGCTGCAGTTCCAGTGTCCTAGAAGCCAACAGGCTTCAGTGATCAGCTCCACCTGGTTTCAGCTGTTAGGTGGCTATATAAGGCTGCTCCTCTACGTACACACCACGTGTCATTGTTTTGATTGCCATGCTTGCTGCCAGATGCCAAGTATCCTACTCCTGAGCTAATCTTGCATCCTGTACATTGCTGCTTACTTCTGCTTCTTGTTCTTGTACCCAGTCTTGATTTCCCCCTTCCTTGCATCCCTGGTATTCCTTGTCCTTCATTGTGTATATATTTTGTATATAGTCAGTTGTTAGGTCTATGTTAGGTTTATTAGGTATTGGGGGTTATTTACGAAAGGCAACTCCACTTTGCACTACAAGTGCAAACTACAAGTGCAAAGTGCACTTGAAATTGCACTGAAAGTGCATTTGGAAGTGCAGTCGCTGTAAATCTGAGGGTAGATATGAAATTAGGGGAAGCTCTGCTGATTTTATCATCCAATCATGTGCAAGCTAAAATGCTGTTTTTTTTTTTCCTTGCATGTCCCCTTCGGGTCTACAGCGACTGCACTTCCAAGTGCACTTTCAGTGCAATTTCAAGTGTACTTTGCACTTGTAGTGCAAAGTGGATTTGCCTTTAGTAAATAACCCCCATTGTGTCACTGGGGTTTGTTCATGTTTACTGTTTGCTGGTGTGTGATTGTCTTTTGTTTCACTGAAATAAATTTCACTTAAAAGATGTATGCATTGTTTTGTCCCAGTTTTCTGTATCTACATGCAGTGCCTTGCAAAAGTATTCACCCCCCCCTCCCCCCCCCCCCCCCTTGGCTTTTTACCTATTTTGTTACATTACAGCCTTTAGTTCAATGTTTTTTTTTTATCTGAATTATACAGTCAGGTCCATAAATATTGGGACATTGACACAATTCTAATCTTTTTGGCTCTTTACACCACCACAATCGATTTGAAATTAAACAAACAAGATGTGCTTTAACTGCAGACTTTCAGCTTTAATTTGAGGATATTTACATCCAAATCAGGTGAACGGTGTAGGAATTACAACAGTTTGTATATGTGCCTCCCACTTTTTAAGGGACCAAAAGTAATGGGACAATTGGCTGCTCAGCTGTTCCATGGCTAGGTGTGTGTTATTCCCTCATTATCCCATTTACAAGGTCCAGAGTTCATTTTAAGTGTGCTATTTGCATTTGGAATCTGTTGCTGTCAACTTCAACTCTCAATATGAGATCCAAAGAGCTGTCACTATCAGTGAAGCAAGCCATCATTAGGCTGAAAAAAAAAAAAACATCTGAGAGATAGCAAAAACATTAGGTGTGGCCAAATCAACTGTTTGGAACATCCTTAAAAAGAAAGAACGCACTAGTGAGCTCAGCAACACCAAAAGACCCGAAAGACCACGGAAAACAACAGTGGTGGATGACCAAAGAATTCTTTCCCTGGTGAAGAAAACACCCTTCACAACAGTTGACCAGATCAAGAACACTATCAAGGAGGTAGGTGTATGTGTGTCAAAGTCAACAATCAAGAGAAGTCTTCACCAGAGTGAATACAGAGGGTTCACCACAAGATGTAAACCATTAGTGAGCCTCAAAAACAGGTAGGCCGGATTAGAGTTTGCCAAACAACATCTAAAAAAGCCTTCACAGTTCTGGAACAACATCTTATGGACAGATGAGACCAAGATCAACTTGTACCAGAGTGACGGGAAGAGAAGAGTATGGAGAAGGAAAGGAACTGCTCATGATCCAAAGCATACCACCTCATCAGTGAAGCATGGTGGTGGAAGTGTCATGGCGTGGGCATGTATGGCTGCCAATGGAACAGTTTTTTTTGGATTTATTGATGATGTGACTGCTGACAAAAGCAGAAGAATGAATTCTGAAGTGTTTCGGGCAATATTATCTGCTCATATTCAGCCAAACGCTTCAGAACTCATTGGACAGCGCTTCACAGTGCAGATGGACAATGACCCGAAGCATACTGCAAAAGCAACCAAAGAGTTTTTTAAGGGAAATAAGTGGAATGTTATGCAATGGCCAAGTCAATCACCTGACCTGAATCCTATTGAGCATGCATTTCACTTGCTGAAGACAAAACTGAAGGGAAAATGCCCCAAGAACAAGCAGGAACTGAAGACAGTTGCAGTAGAGGCCTGGCAGAGCACCACCAGGGATGAAACCCAGCGTCTGGTGATGTCTATGCATTCCAGACTTCGGGCTGTAATTGACTGCAAAGGATTTACAACCAAGTATTAAAAAGTGAAAGTTTGATTTATGATTGTTAATCTGTCCCATTACTTTTGGTCCCTTAAAAAGTGGGAGGCACATATACAAACTGTTGTAGTTCCTACACCGTTCACCTGATTTGGATGTAAATACCCTCAAATTAAAGCTGAAAGTCTGCAGTTATAGCACATCTTTTTTGTTTCATTTCAAATCCATTGTGGTGGTATATAGAGCCAAAAAGATTAGAATTATGTTGATGTCCCAATATTTATGGGCCTGACTGTATGTGATGGATCAGAACACAATAGGTTAAGTTGGTGAAGTAAAATTAGAAAAATATATATGTAGCGGCCTCACCCCGTCCTCTTTAGCTAGGGGTATGTCACGCGACAGAGTGATGTGCGCTACGGCCCATGTCCTCCCCATAACTGTGGGTGAGGTGAAGGCCAATATCTGATGTTTCCTCGGGCCGGTGTGTCTTGGGCATGTACCGAGTCTGTTGTGCAGAAACCACCAAACCACCCTTTGCCACCCGGGACAGAGTCCATACACCGATCACAGTCCAACTGTTGGTTTTATTTCGTATCTCCACATACAGGCAATGCGATGGCAGGATACGGTGGGATGAGCAGGTCGAGGCACTATACTGATCTGGGTCCCTACACCCCCTGTGCTATGACCAAGGGTTGCAGGAGTCTTAATTTGAATACCTCCGCTGCGTTGCAGCCCCTATCAGGGGAAGATGTCCTCCAAGAGAGTTACCGGAGGCCCATCCGTCACCGGGTTGATGCTGCACCGGAATCTTCGGACTGGTGACCTCCCCAGCCTCCTCACCTCAGATGCGGGTCCCCTCGCAAGGGGCACCCTGGAATCACTTCACCCTTGCGGGACCCAGTCGGAGTCACTGGGTCCCAGGCCTCCTCAATAGTACCTCATCCCAGGCTGAAGGTGCCTGGGATGGAATCCCAGCTTCATTCCAGCCAGGCCTAGGGCGCCTAGGCCGGAACCTTGAACCGCCCGCACCCAGGCCGAAGGTGCCTGGGTGCATGACGAGATGATCCCCGAAGACCGAAGACCTCGTGGCGAGGGCGTCTCCCCCTTTTATCTCCTCCCATCAACACCACGGCGGGTTCCCCGGCCCAGCCGTACCATCTCCAGGAAGGGACAAAAAGGGTAGCACTGTGGTGATGATTCTACCTGAAGCCTTTAGGTACTCCGCCACCCACAGGCAAAGGAGAATATTACATCCCCCAATCCTCCACGAATAACAAAAAGGGGTCTTAACCCTGACATAATTACACACCTGGGTCACACTACCCCCAGGTGTATCCCACTAAATCTGAAGACCCTGCTACACACTCCCCCTTGTGATTTGACGCTGGTCCCCAGCGTCAGGTGCACACCTATGTCTCCCAAAGAGTGGTGACATGGAGCAAGCCCCAGAGGCTGTCCCCAAATTTGTGAATACTAAGTGTGCCAAGACCTGCTCAAAAGGGAAAGGGAAAATATAAAACGATAAACTTTTGCATAAAACATCTATTCTGTACACATGTACAATCCCTCCCATCACTGTCTAAGAACCACCCCATACTCAGTAGTCTTGACCGATGAATCTCCTGCAGAAGGGAAACAAAAACAACATCCTAACAATCTGTGTTAACTTGGAATGAATAGGTCTGTCAGCCGAGAGACCCACTCACTCCAATAAGCAAAGTGATGCATGTGTAAAATTTTCAAACAGTCGTTGCACAACACTGCCACCTGTTGACAGCGCCGCGGTCATGACACTTGCCAAGATCTTCCTTCTTCCTGCTTTTCTACACTAACTTTTACCCCCAGAGTCTCTGCCTTTGGCACATGAAGAAGAGGGAGAAAAACAACAGCTCCCAAGTCTCCAGTGAGTGAAAGAAAAGCCCAAATCAAAACAAAAGTAGGGCGCAGTTCTGAGCGTCTGGGAATGTTCCTTCCAGAAAGTTCAACAGCAAACAAAATAGGAGCTCACTTCTCCTACAAGTAAAACCTTGGATCCGGCAAAAACAGGGGCTTCAGGTGCTTGTCAAACACTTCCACCGAATATTCGACATCCTCTCCTTCTTTCCTGCAGATGAGCACCCTATCGGCATGAATATGGCGCCCCAGTCTCCAATCAGCTCTGCAGTCTCTAAACTTTTTAGATACAGGCGGCGAACACGACAGGTATCGCCAGGCATGAGGCACTTTGAGCTTTTCCCATACAAACTCGTCGTACCACCTTTGTCGCAAAACTTCGACTTCATACAATAAGTCCCGAGGCAAGTAGGGGTACTCCCACCCATATTCACGGGCGACTCTTTGGGAGAAAAGTCTCTGCAATCTGGCTAGAGGTGGCATCACATCTCGCTTGCCTTCTCCTGGCTGTACGATGGCCTCCGGGTGCCGAGGTACCTTCACCATCTCGAGTTGCTTTGCCTTTGGTGCCCGCAACGAAGCACGCTGCGTCCCCACTATCGGAGTGGGTTATGTGGTTGAAAGTGGAAGGTCGGTCGGAGGACTAGATTTCCTCGGGAACTCCGGGGCCTGCGCCCGGAGCGTACTGTCTTCTATGGACATGGGGGAATCCTGCGGTTTACACAGCACAGGTAGTGGGCGTCTGTCCCAGCCCTTCCGGTGAAACAGTTAGTCTATTTCTCTGTCATCACCACAGTCTGACAACGACTCTAGGTCGGAGGTGTCATACATCTCGGCGGGAAGGTAGTCTCTAGTAGACGGAAGGCTACCCTCCCTTGCGGGCTCCACCGACTGTGGACTCCCGACACCTCCAACCAACACCACAGTCCCAGCCCCTAGCTCACCTGGACCTTCTGAAGAACTGGGATGTCCGGGACTCTCTTCTCTACCGGCGCCATCTAGGCCAGGCAAGCGGCGGGGTGAAGCTCGACCACGACCATAGGATGCCTGTACCAGGCCGATTTTCCTCTTCGGAGGTGGCAGCAGGGAATCTGTGGTGACCGAAGCAGTGTCCTCGGATTTCTCTCTTTCCGTCTCTGGTTGGGCAGTCACGTCGCCCTGGTCAGCGCGTACGGGGACCTCCGCAAAGGCCTGGATCTCTCCCTCCGGAGTGGCGGTTCCTGTGATGCAGTTGAGGCGAAGGGCCCGGGGCCTTACTGTGGATGATTCGACCTCAAAAAGAAACTCTTTGCACGCTTCACATCGCCCGAACGGCTTTAGTTGGACCACCAGTCCCGAGCATCCGGGACAGATCACACCGAGGGCCTCCGTGTCTCTGCATGAATACAGAGCCAACTGTCCTCGGGGCCTGAGCCTTATCCCCGTGTCTGTCAGGGGAGCAGCAAATGCAGTCATCTTCATAGGGTAAGATACCGGCATCCACGGAGAGCTTGAATTCATTCCGACCACTTGCTGCTCCATCACGCGCTGACCACGCGCCGGAGTCTCCACGTGTATCTCCACACGTGGCCAGACTCCTCCCACGACTTGCACGTTTTCGCGGGCTTCCGCCAGCCTCCGCCCACAAATTGCGCAGTCATGGGGTGCCTCGTGGCGCAGTGCATTAACAGTCCCCACATGTAGTACTTCACACGGCTGGACCTCTCGCAACTCCTCCGGGCAGCAAAGTTCAAACACAGACGTTCTCAGTTCCATCGTTAAGACACACACAATCCCGGACGAGCCCCCACGTGTAGCGGCCTCACCCCGTCCTCTTTAGCTAGGGGTATGTCACGCGACAGAGTGAGGTGTGCTACGGCCCATGTCCTCCCCATAACTGTGGGTGAGGTGAAGGCCAATATCTGATGTTTCCTCGGGCCGGTGTGTCTTGGGCATGTACCAAGTCTGTTGTGCAGAAACCACCAAACCACCCTTTGCTCCCATTAACAGAGTCCATACACCGATCACAGTCCAACTGTTGGTTTTATTTCATATCTCCACATACAGGCAATGCGATGGCAGGATACGGTGGGATGAGCAGGTCGAGGCACTATACTGATCTGGGTCCCTACACCCCCTGTGCTATGACCAAGGGTTGCAGGAGTCTTAATTCGAATACCTCCGCTGCGTTGCAGCCCCTATCAGGGGAAGATGTCCTCCAAGAGAGTTACCGGAGGCCCATCCGTCACCGGGCATGCAGATATGAAGGCACAGCAAAGGAGCCCTTCAGATGGACACTGCAAGCTCCGCTGGTGTCCGTGAGGTCGCCGGATCTCCAACGGAACTCCCTGAAGACCCGGAAGCCGGCGGAGAGGTGAGTACCGATCAAAAGAATTTTGATCGCTCAAAAACATTAATCGATTAATCGAGGAATTAATAGTTAATTTCCACAGCCCTAATATATATATATATCTATATATAGATATATATATATATATATCCTGGGGCCCTTTACTACAATCCCACAACAGGCCCTTTGACATGTTCTGCAGTGAGCTCCCTTCCTACTATACTGGGGCCCCCCAGGGTCCAGGGTGGCAGAAAACAAGAGATGTATGTCACCAGCACACCAAGAAAATAGGAGGGTCCAAAGCAGTGGGAGAACTATCAGGGTTGTCTTGCCACCGGGCCCTGGTGTTTTGCCACTGTGGGGTTCCCCAGCTGTCCTGTCCCTGCTATTGACAGCGCTGGCCTGGTATCTGTCTCCTTGAGAGCCGCGGCAGTCTATTAGGACCTAGTGCTGGTGACATTATGGGTGCATGCAGGGGAAGGCTGGCACTATTGGTTTTAGAGAGCCGAGCCCCCATCTGGTCACCTAGCAGCAGTAATGCTGTATAGACAATAAAAATAGGTATCAAAATATAACCGCTCCTAATATCTTGTACCACCACTGCGCCAATGCAAAAAAATGTGAATAAAAATAATAAATTTTTACATGTATGGAATATCCTGTGTTGATACACAAGCTTTCAATTGATGGTCATTCACCCTCTAGTGGTTAACTAGCAAGCCTTTGAGCCGAACACGAGAGTGGGAGGCATATACAGCTGGTGAGTGCATTTTCAAAGAGGAGCTGATACATGCACGTTGTGGTGGAAGATATTCTCTATTAAGAAGACTACTCTCTTTTTGGAATATTTCTTTCTTCTTTGGAACATTATTTCACTTTATGGACTATTGTTTTTGAATTTTATCACATGTCACGTGGGGTACAATTTGATTATCACAGTGACACTAGTGAATGCTATTATATTAGTTTAGTGATTTTCGTTTATTAGCGCTACATTTTTTCCTATTTTTCACTTGTGTGTTTTTAGGTTTAAATTCTGTTTTAATAGTAATGCTGTATAACCTTCTCTGTTGACATGCTGATCGGGATGTGATCCAGGTGATGCTCCCAGTCAGATCTAATAAACACAGTATTTATTAGCATCAAGAATACAACCACATATATATATATATATAATCAACCGTATGTTCAGCAGCCATGTGGGCTCTATGCCTGTAAAGTGTGGGCTTTGATCAATAAAATCACTGATATTTAACACTAGGATTTGACTAGGAGCATCACCTGGATTGCATCACGATCAGCATGTCAGAGAAGGCTCCATTGCTGCTAAGCAACCTGCAGGGAGCTCAACTGTCTACAACCAATAGAGATGGGCTTGGGTGTGTTTGAAATCCCACATGCCCGATCCCCCCAGGAAGCCGACACTCAACAGTGCTAATCACAGGCAGTGAGACATTTCCTGATCTGTGCAGCTGCGGACCAGGAAATGTCTCACTGCCTGTGACTAGCGCTGTGCAGTGTGGGCTTCCTGGCAGGCTCTGGCATGTGGAATTTTGAACATGCCCAGCCCATCTCTAACAACAAATTGTGCTGGCCTTCCTGTACATCAGCCCCATAAAGTAACCAGCACTGGGTTCCAATCTGCTGCCGCCGCTGCCATGGAGACAGAGACCAGCGCTGTGAATAGCCGGGACAGGACAGCAACTCTGGTTGTTCCAGCACTGGTCCACACTGAGAGGATTCCCCCATCCACCTATAATGTGTAGATAGGGGAATTGGATCATTTTTTTTTTTTTTTCGTTCAACTTAATAGTTGAATGAAAAAAAGTGATCAATGTATGGGCTGCCTAAGAGCTAAGACCAGCCATAGACAGTTTAAATCTCAGCTGGTTCAGCAGGAACTGGCTGAGATTTGAACCATTAATGAGCAGATTCTCTTATGATTATCACTAGTGGTTGCTATAGCCACTAGTGATAATCACTATTTGTTGGGAGAATACAATTGCTGGTCAGGAGGGTTTCCCCTGTCAGCACTGTCTGTGTTGATGGGGGAATCATGCAAGTTTCTTTCCTGCAATCTGAGGATGCAGGAAAAAAATTGCACCGTATATTACCTGCCTAACTGAAAGTGAAAGTAAATTGTGAATGTCTTGAAAGAACAGGAGAGGGGGAGGGAGACAGATGGGGGAGAGAAGGGATGGAGATAATGCAGTTCAGTGATTACAATGTACTGCAGTCTGCAGTGCACACACTTACCCATAGGTCCAGTCTAGAATCTCAGGCATCATTCATTTCACACACAGCCAGGAATGCTGCTGATTTTCATATTTCCCGTCCATACATCCCCTCTCTTCAGATACAGAACGCTGGGATAGTGTGGGTGGGACTGGAAGGAGGAGGAGGAGCTGCATGTATGTGAGGAGAGTGAGGGGGTGCCTGGACTCGCTGGGCTGTGAAAGAGTGTCATAGGCTGACACTCGGCTCAGCTTGCAGTCACCACTCTCGGAATTTACAGGCTGGTTCTCCTGTCCTAAGGATGGGAGAAATCAGTCTGTTTTTTCAGTAACTGAGATGAAGGCTTGGGCCCCCCTCCCCCCACAGTGCTCATGGAGTCCTTCCTGCAACTCGCTCTTCTCCGTGCCAATGAGGATGCAGGGGAAGGAGCAGATCGGGCGGCTGTGGTTGTGTGAGCACTCGCATTATGCAGTGTCAGCGAGCAGAGGGAGGGGGGAGGAATCCCCTCCAGGAGCTGACTGGGGATGCTCTCCCTTTCAGGAGAGACTGTGTTACTCCAGCGGCTGCCCGAGCAAAATACAAAAAATGCAAAAAATAAAAGTTTTTTTTGGGGGGGGCACATGGTGGGGCACAGCATAATGTTGGGGGGGTCAGGGCTCCCTCTGCCCCCCCTAGGGACGCCATTGCTTGTACCCAGTGGCGTAGCGTGGGTTGTCAGCGCCCGGGGCAAGGCAAGAAATTTGCGCCCCCCCAACCTGCAGACTTTCCATTACACAATGACCACTAACCCGCACACTGACCACAAACCCGCACACTGACCACAAACCCGCACACTGACCACAAACCCGCACACTGACCACTACACACTGCACACCACTACACTGCACACTGACCACTACCCTGCACACTGACCCACCTGACCTACCTGACACCTACACTAACCCACCTGACACATACACTAACCCACCTGACACCTACACTAACCCACCTCACTCCTACACTAACCCACCTCACTCCTACACTAACCCACCTCACTCCTACACTAACCCACCTCACTCCTACTTAATGCACTACTCACATTACACTGACCCACCTGACACCAACACTGACTATTACACTGACTGACACACACTGACCCCCGACACCTACCTGACACATACACTGACCCACCGACCTTACACCTACACTGAAATATGTAAAATGAGGTACAGCGCTAAATGAATAAATAAATGAATGTCAATAGGTGTAATGTAAAAAAGTGGTGAAAAGGAAAACTAATGCAGAGTCTCCAATTTCTTAAATTCATATGAGTCTAAGTAATTTTCAATTGAATGAAATTAAGACATAAAAATTAGTGAAGGAGGAAAAATATTGCACTGCGGGACAAAAGGACAGGTTGAAGTTGAAACACAAGTGGAGGCAGCTCCTCTAATAGGCCCTGAATGCCTATATGAAGTGATTGCGAGTAGAGCAAGAGGGTGCCAGCCTTCTGGAGGTAAAAGAACAGATATGCGTAGAGAAACACCACTATAAAAAATGATTGGGGGGAAAAAAAACTCACTTTAGGATGTGAAGAAGGTGCTTATTATCGTCTGAGGAGCAGTGGGTCTTGCTCGGGCTCTGTGGCGGAGGACGGTGTGGTGGCTACACTGGCGGATATGAGTGAGACAGATGCCTGTGGTGTGATGGTATGGAGTCTGCAGCAGGCAGGTCCAGCTGCTCAGGTGGATATTGGTGGCTGCCGATAAGATGTCGGCGGCTGCAGATGGAGTGTACCAGCGGTTCCATCCTTGGATACAACTGTCACTATAGTATCCAAGGATGGAGCCGCTGGTTACACTCAATCTGCAGCTGTCAACATCTCAGATGGGCATATTTAATGTTAAGGGGCACACTGATGGGCACATTTTATGTTAAGGGACACGCTGATTGGCATATTTTCAGTGTGCCCCTTTTAGGGATGAGCTCGGTGTTCGAGTCGAACATACGTTCGACTCGAACATCGGCTGTTCGATCGTTCGCCGAACAACGAACGATTTGGGCCGTTCGCGCCTAATTCGCAGCCCACAATGCACTACGCCATCGCAGTGTCATCCAGGCGCTGTGATTGGCCAAGCATGCACTGTGACCCCGCATGCTTGGCCAATCACAGCGCCGGCAGCGAGGAGAGCAATGATTGGCCACAGGCAGGATGCCTGTGGCCAATTATTGCTGAGGGTGTTTAGTACACGCCCCACACTATAAAAGGCCGCCAGCACGGCGGCCTAGTGTAGTGTGTTCCGGAGCAGGGAAAGAGAAGCATAGGCAGGGACAGTGACATTTTTTTTTCTTGCTTAACCTGGATTCCTTTAGTTTAGGGAAAGAGAAGGATAGGTAGGGAGAGTGTCAGTCTGTTTTACTGTGCTAAACCTTGTTTGTAGGGACAGGGAAGGACAGTGAGGGAAATTCTCATTGTGCTATACTGTGCTAAAGCATTCCTCATCAACCATCTTTAAAAAAAAAATTTTATAGGGACAGATAACTATAAGATAGGGAGAGTGTCAGTGTGTTTTACTGTGCTAAACCTTGTTTGTAGGGACAGGGAAGGACAGTGAGGGAAATTCTCATTGTGCTATACTGTGCTAAAGCATTCCTCATCAACCATCTTTAAAAAAAAATTTTTATAGGGACAGAAAACTATAGGTAGGGAGAGTGTCAGTGTGTTTTACTGTGCTAAACCTTGTTTGTAGGGACAGGGAAGGACAGTGAGGGAAATTCTCATTGTGCTATACTGTGCTAAAGCATTCCTCATCAACCATCTTTAAAAAAAAAAAAATTATAGGGACAGAAAACTATAGGTAGGGAGAGTGTCAGTGTGTTTTACTGTGCTAAACCTTGTTTGTAGGGACAGGGAAGGACAGTGAGGGAAATTCTCATTGTGCTATACTGTGCTAAAGCATTCCTCATCAACCATCTTTAAAAAAAAAAAATTATAGGGACAGAAAACTATAGGTAGGGAGAGTGTCAGTGTGTTTTACTGTGCTAAACCTTGTTTGTAGGGACAGGGAAGGACAGTGAGGGAAATTCTCATTGTGCTATACTGTGCTAAAGCATTCCTCATCAACCATCTTTAAAAAAAAAATTTTATAGGGACAGAAAACTATAGGTAGGGAGAGTGTCAGTGTGTTTTACTGTGCTAAACCTTGTTTGTAGGGACAGGGAAGGACAGTGAGGGAAATTCTCATTGTGCTATACTGTGCTAAAGCATTCCTCATCAACCATCTTTAAAAAAAAAAATTTATAGGGACAGAAAACTATAGGTAGGGAGAGTGTCAGTGTGTTTTACTGTGCTAAACCTTGTTTGTAGGGACAGGGAAGGACAGTGAGGGAAATTCTCATTGTGCTATACTGTGCTAAAGCATTCCTCATCAACCATCTTTAAAAAAAAAAAAATTATAGGGACAGAAAACTATAGGTAGGGAGAGTGTCAGTGTGTTTTACTGTGCTAAACCTTGTTTGTAGGGACAGGGAAGGACAGTGAGGGAAATTCTCATTGTGCTATACTGTGCTAAAGC
Source organism: Rana muscosa (assembly GCA_029206835.1). Classification (NCBI taxonomy): domain Eukaryota; kingdom Metazoa; phylum Chordata; class Amphibia; order Anura; family Ranidae; genus Rana; species Rana muscosa. The sequence goes on from CM055122.1 coordinate 1,138,377,397, forward strand.
ATTCCTCATCAACCATCTTTAAAAAAAAAAATTATAGGGACAAAAAACTATAGGTAGGGAGAGTGTCAGTGTGTTTTACTGTGCTAAACCTTGTTTGTAGGGACAGGGAAGGACAGTGAGGGAAATTCTCATTGTGCTATACTGTGCTAAAGCATTCCTCATCAACCATCTTTAAAAAAAAAAAAATTATAGAGACAGAAAACTATAGGTAGGGAGAGTGTCAGTGTGTTTTACTGTGCTAAACCTTGTTTGTAGGGACAGGGAAGGACAGTGAGGGAAATTCTCATTGTGCTATACTGTGCTAAAGCATTCCTCATCAACCATCTTTAAAAAAAAAAAATATATAGGGACAGAAAACTATAGGTAGGGAGAGTGTCAGTGTGTTTTACTGTGCTAAACCTTGTTTGTAGGGACAGGGAAGGACAGTGAGGGAAATTCTCATTGTGCTATACTGTGCTAAAGCATTCCTCATCAACCATCTTTAAAAAAAAATTTTTATAGGGACAGAAAACTATAGGTAGGGAGAGTGTCAGTGTGTTTTACTGTGCTAAACCTTGTTTGTAGGGACAGGGAAGGACAGTGAGGGAAATTCTCATTGTGCTATACTGTGCTAAAGCATTCCTCATCAACCATCTTTAAAAAAAAAAATTTATAGGGACAGAAAACTATAGGTAGGGAGAGTGTCAGTGTGTTTTACTGTGCTAAACCTTGTTTGTAGGGACAGGGAAGGACAGTGAGGGAAATTCTCATTGTGCTATACTGTGCTAAAGCATTCCTCATCAACCATCTTTAAAAAAAAAAAAATTATAGGGACAGAAAACTATAGGTAGGGAGAGTGTCAGTGTGTTTTACTGTGCTAAACCTTGTTTGTAGGGACAGGGAAGGACAGTGAGGGAAATTCTCATTGTGCTATACTGTGCTAAAGCATTCCTCATCAACCATCTTTAAAAAAAAAATTTATAGGGACAAAAAACTATAGGTAGGGAGAGTGTCAGTGTGTTTTACTGTGCTAAACCTTGTTTGTAGGGACAGGGAAGGACAGTGAGGGAAATTCTCATTGTGCTATACTGTGCTAAAGCATTCCTCATCAACCATCTTTAAAAAAAAAAAATTATAGAGACAGAAAACTATAGGTAGGGAGAGTGTCAGTGTGTTTTACTGTGCTAAACCTTGTTTGTAGGGACAGGGAAGGACAGTGAGGGAAATTCTCATTGTGCTATACTGTGCTAAAGCATTCCTCATCAACCATCTTTAAAAAAAAAAAATATATAGGGACAGAAAACTATAGGTAGGGAGAGTGTCAGTGTGTTTTACTGTGCTAAACCTTGTTTGTAGGGACAGGGAAGGACAGTGAGGGAAATTCTCATTGTGCTATACTGTGCTAAAGCATTCCTCATCAACCATCTTTAAAAAAAAAAAATTATAGGGACAGAAAACTATAGGTAGGGAGAGTGTCAGTGTGTTTTACTGTGCTAAACCTTGTTTGTAGGGACAGGGAAGGACAGTGAGGGAAATTCTCATTGTGCTATACTGTGCTAAAGCATTCCTCATCAACCATCTTTAAAAAAAAAAAATTATAGGGACAGAAAACTATAGGTAGGGAGAGTGTCTGTATGTTTTACTGTGCTAAACCTTGTTTGTAGGGACAGGGAAGGACAGTGAGGGAAATTCTCATTGTGCTATACTGTGCTAAAGCATTCCTCATCAACCATCTTTAAAAAAAATTTTTTATAGGGACAGAAAACTATAGGTAGGGAGAGTGTCAGTGTGTTTTACTGTGCTAAACCTTGTTTGTAGGGACAGGGAAGGACAGTGAGGGAAATTCTCATTGTGCTATACTGTGCTAAAGCATTCCTCATCAACCATCTTTAAAAAAAAAAAAATTATAGGGACAGAAAACTATAGGTAGGGAGAGTGTCAGTGTGTTTTACTGTGCTAAACCTTGTTTGTAGGGACAGGGAAGGACAGTGAGGGAAATTCTCATTGTGCTATACTGTGCTAAAGCATTCCTCATCAACCATCTTTAAAAAAAAAAATTATAGGGACAGAAAACTATAGGTAGGGAGAGTGTCAGTGTGTTTTACTGTGCTAAACCTTGTTTGTAGGGACAGGGAAGGACAGTGAGGGAAATTCTCATTGTGCTATACTGTGCTAAAGCATTCCTCATCAACCATCTTTAAAAAAAAATTTTTATAGGGACAGAAAACTATAGGTAGGGAGAGTGTCAGTGTGTTTTACTGTGCTAAACCTTGTTTGTAGGGACAGGGAAGGACAGTGAGGGAAATTCTCATTGTGCTATACTGTGCTAAAGCATTCCTCATCAACCATCTTTAAAAAAAATTTTTTATAGGGACAGAAAACTATAGGTAGGGAGAGTGTCAGTGTGTTTTACTGTGCTAAACCTTGTTTGTAGGGACAGGGAAGGACAGTGAGGGAAATTCTCATTGTGCTATACTGTGCTAAAGCATTCCTCATCAACCATCTTTAAAAAAAAAAAAATTATAGGGACAGAAAACTATAGGTAGGGAGAGTGTCAGTGTGTTTTACTGTGCTAAACCTTGTTTGTAGGGACAGGGAAGGACAGTGAGGGAAATTCTCATTGTGCTATACTGTGCTAAAGCATTCCTCATCAACCATCTTTAAAAAAAAAAAATTATAGGGACAGAAAACTATAGGTAGGGAGAGTGTCAGTGTGTTTTACTGTGCTAAACCTTGTTTGTAGGGACAGGGAAGGACAGTGAGGGAAATTCTCATTGTGCTATACTGTGCTAAAGCATTCCTCATCAACCATCTTTAAAAAAAAATTTTTATAGGGACAGAAAACTATAGGTAGGGAGAGTGTCAGTGTGTTTTACTGTGCTAAACCTTGTTTGTAGGGACAGGGAAGGACAGTGAGGGAAATTCTCATTGTGCTATACTGTGCTAAAGCATTCCTCATCAACCATCTTTAAAAAAAAAAATTATAGGGACAGAAAACTATAGGTAGGGAGAGTGTCAGTATGTTTTACTGTGCTAAACCTTGTTTGTAGGGACAGGGAAGGACAGTGAGGGAAATTCTCATTGTGCTATACTGTGCTAAAGCATTCCTCATCAACCATCTTTAAAAAAAAAAAATATATAGGGACAGAAAACTATAGGTAGGGAGAGTGTCAGTGTGTTTTACTGTGCTAAACCTTGTTTGTAGGGACAGGGAAGGACAGTGAGGGAAATTCTCATTGTGCTATACTGTGCTAAAGCATTCCTCATCAACCATCTTTAAAAAAAAAAAATTATAGGGACAGAAAACTATAGGTAGGGAGAGTGTCAGTGTGTTTTACTGTGCTAAACCTTGTTTGTAGGGACAGGGAAGGACAGTGAGGGAAATTCTCATTGTGCTATACTGTGCTAAAGCATTCCTCATCAACCATCTTTAAAAAAAAAAAATTATAGGGACAGAAAACTATAGGTAGGGAGAGTGTCAGTATGTTTTACTGTGCTAAACCTTGTTTGTAGGGACAGGGAAGGACAGTGAGGGAAATTCTCATTGTGCTATACTGTGCTAAAGCATTCCTCATCAACCATCTTTAAAAAAAAAAATTTATAGGGACAGAAAACTATAGGTAGGGAGAGTGTCAGTGTGTTTTACTGTGCTAAACCTTGTTTGTAGGGACAGGGAAGGACAGTGAGGGAAATTCTCATTGTGCTATACTGTGCTAAAGCATTCCTCATCAACCATCTTTAAAAAAAAAAAAATTATAGGGACAGAAAACTATAGGTAGGGAGAGTGTTAGTGTGTTTTACTGTGCTAAACCTTGTTTGTAGGGACAGGGAAGGACAGTGAGGGAAATTCTCATTGTGCTATACTGTGCTAAAGCATTCCTCATCAACCATCTTTAAAAAAAAAATTTATAGGGACAGAAAACTATAGGTAGGGAGAGTGTCAGTGTGTTTTACTGTGCTAAACCTTGTTTGTAGGGACAGGGAAGGACAGTGAGGGAAATTCTCATTGTGCTATACTGTGCTAAAGCATTCCTCATCAACCATCTTTAAAAAAAAATTTTTATAGGGACAGAAAACTATAGGTAGGGAGAGTGTCAGTGTGTTTTACTGTGCTAAACCTTGTTTGTAGGGACAGGGAAGGACAGTGAGGGAAATTCTCATTGTGCTATACTGTGCTAAAGCATTCCTCATCAACCATCTTTAAAAAAAAAAATTTCATAGGGACAGAAAACTATAGGTAGGGAGAGTGTCAGTGTGTTTTACTGTGCTAAACCTTGTTTGTAGGGACAGGGAAGGACAGTGAGGGAAATTCTCATTGTGCTATACTGTGCTAAAGCATTCCTCATCAACTATCTTTAAAAAAAAAAAAATTATAGGGACAGAAAACTATAGGTAGGGAGAGTGTCAGTGTGTTTTACTGTGCTAAACCTTGTTTGTAGGGACAGGGAAGGACAGTGAGGGAAATTCTCATTGTGCTATACTGTGCTAAAGCATTCCTCATCAACCATCTTTAAAAAAAAAAATTTATAGGGACAGAAAACTATAGGTAGGGAGAGTGTCAGTGTGTTTTACTGTGCTAAACCTTGTTTGTAGGGACAGGGAAGGACAGTGAGGGAAATTCTCATTGTGCTATACTGTGCTAAAGCATTCCTCATCAACCATCTTTAAAAAAAAAAATTTATAGGGACAGAAAACTATAGGTAGGGAGAGTGTCAGTGTGTTTTACTGTGCTAAACCTTGTTTGTAGGGACAGGGAAGGACAGTGAGGGAAATTCTCATTGTGCTATACTGTGCTAAAGCATTCCTCATCAACCATCTTTAAAAAAAAAAAATTATAGGGACAGAAAACTATAGGTAGTGTGAGGGGGTTAACTCGGTAGCGGGTGTGTGTGACCCCCTGCTTGGGCTCCCCACACAAAAACAGGGCCAGCAGACGGAGGTTGTGGTTTTCAAAATCAAAAGGTGCGGTTTATTTCTCTATGTACAGTGACAAAAACACAGCAAAGCCAAAAAGGAACATAAACAAAATAAATCCTGGTCAGTTTGACCTCTGACTAAACATGCAGGTTTCCTAAACTAACAACTGGGATCAGCCTGGTGCTGTCCTAGTCCCTAAGTCCCTGGTTTAGTAAATGTCCAAACAAATAGCCACACAGGCTTTTTCTCACCGCACAGGGGTTCACTCTCCCTAGACAGTCCACACAGGTCTGGGTCCAGGCATGAGCTCACATCTAATGAAGCTGGGAGTTTTTATAGAGGCCTTAAACGAGCTGACAAGCTTCAGCTGGTCTCATCAACTCCCTGCCTGCACGACGCCCAGCCCTCTCCCTAGAGGTATGAGTCATCCATGAGCCCACTAGCCTCAGCTGGGCTTCATCAACTCCCTAGTTGTATAAGTCGGCATAAAGCCTGAATCTGGGAGAAATATATCTACCCCCCTGGATGCAACCAGGTGACTTTACCTTCCTGCTGTCACATACCCCCCCCTCTTGTTTTAACCTTGGGGTTGGAACACCAGCAATCAGGCATTCATGTACTCGAGACAAAGCATCCACATTCCCCATTTGAACGCCAGGGCGATGCTTTACTGTGAAGTTGAATTCCTGTAGGGCCAGGAACCACCTATTCACTCTTCTATTTGTCTCCTTGTTTTGAGCCATCCACTTTAACGGAGCGTGATCCGTAACCATGTCAAAGTGCCTACCTAGCAGATAGTACCGAAGGGAATCTAGAGCCCACTTCACCGCTAAACACTCCTTTTCAACCGTGGCGTAATTTACCTCATGGGACTTCAACTTCCTGCTGAGGTAAATGACTGGGTGCTCTTCCCCGTTCCAGACCTGGGACAATACTGCTCCTAACCCCACATCTGACGCATCACTTTGTACGACAAAGTCTTTAGAGAAGTCGGGTGAGTACAACACTGGCTGGCTACATAAGGCTTGTTTCAAGAATTGGAATGCTGCCTCAGCCTCGGGGGTCCATTTAATCATGACCGACCCTTTCCCTTTCGTCAGGTTGGTTAGGGGCACAGCCTTAGAAGCAAAGTGGGGAATGAAGCGCCGATAATAACCCGCGATTCCCAGAAAGGCTCGTACCTGCTTCTTGCTGTTGGGACGTGGCCAACTCTGGATGGCCTCGACTTTGTTGAGTTGGGGTTTTATCACTCCCCTGCCAATGGTGTACCCAAGATATTTGGCCTCCTCCTGCCCAATGGTACACTTCTTGGGGTTAGCCGTAAACCCCGCTTCCCGGATAGAGTCTAGGACTGCTTGCACTTTTGGCAGATGTGAGGCCCAATCTGTGCTATGGACAATTACGTCATCCAGGTAAGCCGCAGCATACTTCCGATGGGGCCTCAGTATCTGGTCCATTTTCCACTGGAATGTGGCCGGCGCATTCTGTAACCCGAACGGCATTCTCTTATATTGGAACGCCCCGTCTGGGGTTACAAATGCGGTTTTCTCTTTGGCCGACTTGGCCAGGGGAATTTGCCAATACCCTTTTGTGAGGTCAAGAGTCGTCATGTATCGGGCTGTTCCCAGCCGGTCGATCAACTCATCTATACGTGGCATGGGGTAGGTGTCAAATTTTGTAACTTTGTTCAACTGACGAAAATCGTTACAAAATCGCCAGCTCCCATCCGGTTTAGGCACCAACACAATGGGACTAGACCAATCACTTTGGGACTCCTCTATCACCCCTAAGTTCAGCATTTTCTGTACTTCCTCCCGTATTGCCTCCCGTCGGGCCTCTGGGATCCGATAGGGTTTTAACTTCACCCTTTCACCGGGCGGGGTAATAATATCATGCTCTACCCCAGATGTTTGTCCCGGCAGCTCAGAGAACACCTCCTTGTTGCGAAGCACAAACTCCTTAACCTCCTGTTGTTGGGGTTGTGACAAGGTGGCTGCTATTCCAACCTCCGGAATCACGCAACCAGTTTGAGCTGGTGACCAAGTTTCTGCGACTAGGGACTCTCTATCCCTCCAGGCTTTCAACAGATTAACGTGATATATCTGTTCGGGCTTTCGCCTTCCTGGTTGTCTGACCTTGTAATTCACTTCGCTCACTTTTTCCATTATCTCGTAGGGGCCTTGCCATTTGGCAAGGAATTTACTTTCAACCGTAGGGACAAGTACCAATATCCTATCCCCCGGGGAAAAGGTACGGGTCTTTGCTCCACGGTTGTACACTCTCTGCTGTGCCAACTGCGCTTGGGCCAAATGTTCCTTCACGATGGGCATTACCTGTGCAATTCGATCTTGCATCAGGGCGACATGCTCAATCACACTCCTGTGGGGAGAACTCTCACTTTCCCAAGTTTCCTTGGCAATATCCAACAGCCCTCTTGGGTGTCTCCCATACAGTAACTCAAAGGGGGAGAATCCCGTAGAGGATTGGGGCACCTCCCTAATAGCAAACATCAAATAAGGAAGTAGACAGTCCCAATCCTTTCCATCTCTATCCACCACTTTCTTCAACATTTGTTTTAGGGTTTTGTTGAATCTTTCAACCAGCCCATCGGTTTGGGGGTGATACACAGATGTACGCAATTGCGTCACTTTGAGCAATTTACACAGCTCTTTCATAACCCGGGACATAAAGGGTGTACCTTGGTCCGTAAGCAGTTCTTTACAAATACCCACCCGGCTAAAAACAAGAGATAGCTCTTTGGCTATGGTTTTGGCCGAGGTATTTCTGAGAGGGATCGCTTCTGGATAACGGGTGGCATAGTCCATTATAACCAATATGTACTGGTGCCCCCTAGCGGACTTGATTATAGGACCTACCAAATCCATTGCGATTCTCTCAAACGGGACCTCAATGATGGGTAGAGGGACCAGCGGGCTACGGAAATGTGGCATCGGGGCCGACCTCTGACACACAGGGCAGGAGGAACAATAATTTTCTATGTCCTTCATCACCCCAGGCCAATAGAATCTCTGTAATACCCTCTCTCGGGTTTTCTCTGTCCCCAGATGACCTCCAAGAATGTGCCCATGGGCCAACTCCAACACCAACTTCCTGTAAGGTTTGGGCACCACAAGCTGCTCAACGGTTTCTTCTGCCCTTTTTGCCACCCGATACAGTAGGTCCTTCTCTACGCTGAAGTATGGGTAAGTGCAGGTATTATCTGGGTTCACTAACTCGCCATCTATTTCCACTACGTTTTCGCGTGCCTTTATTAGGGCGGGGTCTTTTAACTGTTCTGTGGCAAAATTTTCCCTGTGAACCTCCAGATCAGAAAACTCCACAGACGGTAGGTTTTCGTCTGAGGAGGTGGGCTCCTCTCCAGTTTCTTGAGTCTCCCCTGCCAATACTGACAAGGGAAATTCTGGAGAGTCCTCACCACTCTCAGAGGAGTTCTGGCTATCACATTCCTGGTACATAGGGGCACCAGTGGGGGGCTCAGGATCATCCCACAGTTCCCAGAACTTCGGAAAATCCCTTCCCACAATGGCATCATGCGGTAATTGAGATACTAACCCCACTGGATGAGAGAGGGTACCTTTGGGGGTCTCGAAACACACTGTAGTCACTGGATACTCTCGGGTGTCCCCATGCACACAAATAACAGCTACCTTGCTATTCCCAGAGACCTCTGTTTTAACTAATTCAGCCTTTATCAGGGTCACAAGGCTACCTGAATCCAGTAATACCACAACATTTCTACCATTAATACACATTTTGCATAAATGTTTCTCAGTTCCCCGAATGGCAGTGCATGCGACTGTCGCACACAGCGACTGACGTCTGTCCATCAGAAAGTCACATTGCATGGGTTCCTCCACAACCGGGCAATTTGCTGCAATATGTCCCGCTTGCCGGCAGCGGTAGCAAACAATCCATTTGGCTGCCTCTTGAGCCCCTGACTTCCCAGGCTGTTCTCGCCAAACTTTGGGTAGAGCTCCCACCCTCTCACTCTCTCCACCCTCACCCCTTGGAATCCTCTTATCCGCCCCTGGGGATGGTCTGGTCTTAGGGTGGAAAGTCCGAGAGTCTCTGGAAGAGGCCGTCAGGTTCTCTGTAGCCAAGTATTTCTCTACACGATCCACAAGACCACCGGCCGTCTCTGGGTCTCCATGGCTTACCCACTTTTGGATGGCAGTAGGAAGAGCTCTCAAAAACCGATCCATTACAACACGTTCCACAATCTCTGGTGCGGACAAAGTCTCTGGCTGTAGCCACTTCCTGCTCAGGTGAATGAGATCATACATTTGAGACCTGGGGGGTTTTCCAAGCTGGAAAGTCCAGTTATGCACACGCTGAGCCCGGACAGCCAGGGTGACACCCAGCCTTGCCAATATTTCAGCTTTTAGCATCACATAGTCTTTTGCTTGGTCAGGCTCTAGGTCATAGTAAGCCTTCTGCGATTCACCAGTTAACAGAGGAGCCACCAGTCCAGCCCACTGCTCCTCAGGCCACTTTTCTCTTTCAGCAGTCCTTTCAAATGTGGTCAAAAATACCTCTGGATCATCCTCTCCAGTCATTTTTGTCAATAAACGACTCACCCCAAAGGACGCGGTATTAGTGGGACGGCTTTCCTCACTGGTCTGCGGACGTTGCTGCATTACTGCTTCCATTTGTTGTAGTCTCTGCTCTTGCTTCTGTAACAGGTCTATGAAGCGGGCCTCAGATTGCTGCTGGGCTTGTTGATGAGCTTGCTGCTGGGCTGCAAGGCTCCTTTGCAAACCTGCATTTGTCTGCTGTTGATTGGCATTTGCTAGAGCCAGCTGTTTCAGTATCTCCTCCATGCTGGCTTAAAAAAAACTGCCACTGGTTCTCCACCAACTGTGAGGGGGTTAACTCGGTAGCGGGTGTGTGTGACCCCCTGCTTGGGCTCCCCACACAAAAACAGGGCCAGCAGACGGAGGTTGTGGTTTTCAAAATCAAAAGGTGCGGTTTATTTCTCTATGTACAGTGACAAAAACACAGCAAAGCCAAAAAGGAACATAAACAAAATAAATCCTGGTCAGTTTGACCTCTGACTAAACATGCAGGTTTCCTAAACTAACAACTGGGATCAGCCTGGTGCTGTCCTAGTCCCTAAGTCCCTGGTTTAGTAAATGTCCAAACAAATAGCCACACAGGCTTTTTCTCACCGCACAGGGGTTCACTCTCCCTAGACAGTCCACACAGGTCTGGGTCCAGGCATGAGCTCACATCTAATGAAGCTGGGAGTTTTTATAGAGGCCTTAAACGAGCTGACAAGCTTCAGCTGGTCTCATCAACTCCCTGCCTGCACGACGCCCAGCCCTCTCCCTAGAGGTATGAGTCATCCATGAGCCCACTAGCCTCAGCTGGGCTTCATCAACTCCCTAGTTGTATAAGTCGGCATAAAGCCTGAATCTGGGAGAAATATATCTACCCCCCTGGATGCAACCAGGTGACTTTACCTTCCTGCTGTCACAGTAGGGAGAGTGTCAGTGTGTTTTACTGTGCTAAACCTTGTTTGTAGGGACAGGGAAGGACAGTGAGGGAAATTCTCATTGTGCTATACTGTGCTAAAGCATTCCTCATCAACCATCTTTAAAAAAAAAATTTTATAGGGACAGAAAACTATAGGTAGGGAGAGTGTCAGTGTGTTTTACTGTGCTAAACCTTGTTTGTAGGGACAGGGAAGGACAGTGAGGGAAATTCTCATTGTGCTATACTGTGCTAAAGCATTCCTCATCAACCATCTTTAAAAAAAAAAATTATAGGGACAGAAAACTATAGGTAGGGAGAGTGTCAGTATGTTTTACTGTGCTAAACCTTGTTTGTAGGGACAGGGAAGGACAGTGAGGGAAATTCTCATTGTGCTATACTGTGCTAAAGCATTCCTCATCAACCATCTTTAAAAAAAAAAATTTATAGGGACAGAAAACTATAGGTAGGGAGAGTGTCAGTGTGTTTTACTGTGCTAAACCTTGTTTGTAGGGACAGGGAAGGACAGTGAGGGAAATTCTCATTGTGCTATACTGTGCTAAAGCATTCCTCATCAACCATCTTTAAAAAAAAAAAAATTATAGGGACAGAAAACTATAGGTAGGGAGAGTGTCAGTGTGTTTTACTGTGCTAAACCTTGTTTGTAGGGACAGGGAAGGACAGTGAGGGAAATTCTCATTGTGCTATACTGTGCTAAAGCATTCCTCATCAACCATCTTTAAAAAAATTTTTTATAGGGACAGAAAACTATAGGTAGGGAGAGTGTCAGTGTGTTTTACTGTGCTAAACCTTGTTTGTAGGGACAGGGAAGGACAGTGAGGGAAATTCTCATTGTGCTATACTGTGCTAAAGCATTCCTCATCAACCATCTTTAAAAAAAATTTTTTATAGGGACAGAAAACTATAGGTAGGGAGAGTGTCAGTGTGTTTTACTGTGCTAAACCTTGTTTGTAGGGACAGGGAAGGACAGTGAGGGAAATTCTCATTGTGCTATACTGTGCTAAAGCATTCCTCATCAACCATCTTTAAAAAAAAAAATTTATAGGGACAGAAAACTATAGGTAGGGAGAGTGTCAGTGTGTTTTACTGTGCTAAACCTTGTTTGTAGGGACAGGGAAGGACAGTGAGGGAAATTCTCATTGTGCTATACTGTGCTAAAGCATTCCTCATCAACCATCTTTAAAAAAAAAAAAATTATAGGGACAGAAAACTATAGGTAGGGAGAGTGTCAGTGTGTTTTACTGTGCTAAACCTTGTTTGTAGGGACAGGGAAGGACAGTGAGGGAAATTCTCATTGTGCTATACTGTGCTAAAGCATTCCTCATCAACCATCTTTAAAAAAAAATTTTTATAGGGACAGAAAACTATAGGTAGGGAGAGTGTCAGTGTGTTTTACTGTGCTAAACCTTGTTTGTAGGGACAGGGAAGGACAGTGAGGGAAATTCTCATTGTGCTATACTGTGCTAAAGCATTCCTCATCAACCATCTTTAAAAAAATTTTTTTATAGGGACAGAAAACTATAGGTAGGGAGAGTGTCAGTGTGTTTTACTGTGCTAAACCTTGTTTGTAGGGACAGGGAAGGACAGTGAGGGAAATTCTCATTGTGCTATACTGTGCTAAAGCATTCCTCATCAACCATCTTTAAAAAAAAAAAAATTATAGGGACAGAAAACTATAGGTAGGGAGAGTGTCAGTGTGTTTTACTGTGCTAAACCTTGTTTGTAGGGACAGGGAAGGACAGTGAGGGAAATTCTCATTGTGCTATACTGTGCTAAAGCATTCCTCATCAACCATCTTTAAAAAAAAATTTTTATAGGGACAGAAAACTATAGGTAGTGTGACAGCAGGAAGGTAAAGTCACCTGGTTGCATCCAGGGGGGTAGATATATTTCGCCCAGATTCAGGCTTTACGCCGACTTATACAACTAGGTGGAGAGTTGTATAAGCCCAGCTGAGGATAGTGGGCTCATGGATGACTCATACCTCTAGGGAGAGTGTGGGGCGTCGTGCAGACAGGGAGTTGATGAGACCAGCTGAAGCTTGTCAGCTCATTTAGGCCTCTATAAGAACTCCCAGCTTCATTAGATGTTAGCTCATGCCTGGACCCAGACCTGTGTGGACTGTCTAGGGAGAGTGAACCCCTGTGCGGTGAGACAAAGCCTGTGTGGCTATTTGCTTGGACATTTAAAACCAGGGACTTAGGGACTAGGACAGCACTAGGCTGATCCCAGTTGTTAGTTAGGAAACCTGTATGTTTAGTCAGAGGTCAAATTGACCAGGATTTATTTTGTTTATGTTTCTTTTGCTTTGCTGTGTTTTTGTCACTGTAAATAGAAAATAAACCGCACCTTTTTGATTTTGAAAACCACAACCTCCGTCTGCTGGGCCTGTTTTTGTGTGGGGAGCCCATCCCGGGGGTCACACACACCCGCTGCCGAGCTAACCCCCTCACAGTTGGTGGAGAACCAGTGGCAGTTTTTTTTAAGCCAGCATGGAGGAGATACTGAAACAGCTGGCTCTAGCAAATGCCAATCAACAGCAGACAAATGCAGGTTTGCAAAAGAGCCTTGCAGCTCATCAACAGAGCCTTGCAGCTCAACAACAGAACTTCGCAGCCCAGCAGCAAGCTCATCAACAGAGCCTTGCAGCCCAGCAGCAGACAAACGCAACTTTGCAACAGAGTCTGGAGGCTCAGCAACAAGCCCAGCAGCAATCTGAGGCCCGCTTCATAGACCTGTTGCAGAAGCAAGAGCAGAGACTACAACAACAGATGGAAGCAGTAATGCAGCAACGTCCGCAGACCAGTGAGGAAAGCCGTCCCACTAATACCGCGTCCTTTGGGGTGAGTCGTTTATTGACAAAAATGACTGGAGAGGATGATCCAGAGGTATTTTTGACCACATTTGAAAGGACCGCTGAAAGAGAAAAGTGGCCTGAGGAGCAGTGGGCTGGACTAGTGGCTCCTCTGTTAACTGGTGAATCGCAGAAAGCTTACTATGACCTAGAGCCTAACCAAGCAAAAGACTATGTGATGCTAAAAGCTGAAATATTGGCAAGGCTGGGTGTCACCCTGGCTGTCCGGGCTCAGCGTGTGCATAACTGGACTTTCCAGCTTGGAAAACCCCCCAGGTCTCAAATGTATGATCTCATTCACCTGAGCAGAAAGTGGCTACAGCCAGAGACTTTGTCCGCACCAAAGATTGTGGAACGTGTTGTAATGGATCGGTTTTTGAGAGCTCTTCCTACTGCCATCCAAAAGTGGGTAAGCCATGGAGACCCAGAGACGGCCGATGGTCTTGTGGATCGTGTGGAGAAATACTTGGCTACAGAGAACCTGACGGTCTCTTCCAGAGACACTCGGACTTTCCACCCTAAGACCAGACCATCCCCAGGGGCGGATAAGATGATTCCAAGGGGTAAGGGTGGAGAGAGTGAGAGGGTGGGAGCTCTACCCCAAGTTTGGCGAGAACAGCCTGGGAAATCAGCGGCTCAAGAGGCGGCAAGAAGGATCGTTTGCTACCGCTGCCGGCAAGCGGGACATATTGCAGCCAATTGCCCGGTTGTGGAGGAACCCATGCAGTGTGACTTTCTGACGGGCAGACGTCAGTCGCTGTGTGCGACAGTCGCATGCACTGCCATTCGAGGAACTGAGAAACATTTATGCAAAATGTGTGTTAATGGTAGAAATGTTGTGGTATTGCTGGATTCAGGTAGCCTTGTGACCCTGATAAAGGCTGAGTTAGTTAAAACAGAGGTCTCTGGGAATAGCAAGGTAGCTGTTATTTGTGTGCATGGGGACACCCAAGAGTATCCAGTGACTACAGTGTGTTTCGAGACCCCCAAAGGTACCCTCTCTCATCCAGTGGGCTTAGTATCTCAGTTACCGCATGACGCCATTGTGGGAAGGGATTTTCCGAAGTTCTGGGAACTGTGGGATGATCCTGAGCCCCCCACTGGTGCCCCTATGTACCAGGAATGTGATAGCCAGAACTCCCCTGAGAGTGGTGAGGACTCTCCGGAATTTCCCTTGTCAGTATTGGCAGGGGAGACTCAAGAAACTGGAGAGGAGCCCACCTCCTCAGACGAAAACCTACCGTCTGTGGAGTTTTCTGATCTTGAGGTTCACAGGGAAAACTTTGCCACAGAACAGTTGAAAGACCCCGCCCTAATAAAGGCACGGGAAAACGTAGTGAAAATAGATGGCGAGTTAGTGAACCCAGATAATACCTGCACTTACCCATACTTCAGCGTAGAGAAGGACCTACTGTATCGGGTGGCAAAAAGGGCAGAAGAAACCGTTGAGCAGCTTGTGGTGCCCAAACCGTACAGGAAGTTGGTGTTGGAGTTGGCCCATGGGCACATTCTTGGAGGTCATCTGGGGACAGAGAAAACCCGAGAGAGGGTATTACAGAGATTCTATTGGCTGGGGGTGATGAAGGACATAGAAAATTATTGTTCCTCCTGCCCTGTGTGTCAGAGGTCGGCCCCGATGCCACATTTCCGTAGCCCGCTGGTCCCTCTACCCATCATTGAGGTCCCGTTTGAGAGGATCGCCATGGATTTGGTAGGTCCTATAATCAAGTCCGCTAGGGGGCACCAGTACATATTAGTTATAATGGACTATGCCACCCGTTATCCAGAAGCGATCCCTCTCCGAAATACCTCGGCCAAAACCATAGCCAAAGAGCTATCTCTTGTGTTTAGCCGGGTGGGTATTTGTAAAGAACTGCTTACGGACCAAGGTACACCCTTTATGTCCCGGGTTATGAAGGAGCTATGTAAATTGTTCAAAGTGACGCAATTACGTACATCTGTGTATCACCCCCAAACCGATGGGCTGGTTGAAAGATTCAACAAAACCCTAAAACAAATGTTGAAGAAAGTGGTGGATAGAGATGGAAAGGATTGGGACTGTCTACTTCCTTATCTGATGTTTGCTATTAGGGAGGTGCCCCAATCCTCTACGGGATTCTCCCCCTTTGAGTTACTGTATGGGAGACACCCAAGAGGGCTGTTGGATATTGCGAAGGAAACTTGGGAAAGTGAGAGTTCTCCCCACAGGAGTGTGATTGAGCATGTCGCCCTGATGCAAGACCGAATTGCACAGGTAATGCCCATCGTGAAGGAACATTTGGCCCAAGCGCAGTTAGCACAGCAGAGAGTGTACAACCGTGGAGCCAAGACCCGTACCTTTTCCCCGGGGGATAGGATACTGGTACTGGTCCCTACGGTTGAAAGTAAATTCCTTGCCAAATGGCAAGGCCCCTACGAGATAATGGAAAAAGTGAGCGAAGTGAATTACAAGGTCAGACAACCAGGAAGGCGAAAGCCCGAACAGATCTATCACGTTAATCTGTTGAAAGCCTAGAGGGATAGAGAGTCCCTAGTCGCAGACACTTGGTCACCAGCTCAAACTGGTTGCGTGATTCCTGAGGTTGGAATCGCAGCCACCTTGTCACAACCCCAACAACAGGAGGTTAAGGAGTTTGTGCTTCGCAACAAGGAGGTATTCTCTGAGCTGCCGGGACAAACATCTGGGGTAGAGCATGACATTATTACCCCGCCCGGTGAAAGGGTGAAGTTAAAACCCTATCGGATCCCAGAGGCCCGACGGGAGGCAATACGGGAGGAAGTACAGAAAATGCTGAACTTAGGGGTGATAGAGGAGTCCCAAAGTGATTGGTCTAGTCCCATTGTGTTGGTGCCTAAACCGGATGGGAGCTGGCGATTTTGTAACGATTTTCGTCAGTTGAACAAAGTTACAAAATTTGACACCTACCCCATGCCACGTATAGATGAGTTGATCGACCGGCTGGGAACAGCCCGATACATAACGACTCTTGACCTCACAAAAGGGTATTGGCAAATCCCCCTGGCCAAGTCGGCCAAAGAGAAAACCGCATTTGTAACCCCAGACGGGGCGTTCCAATATAAAAGAATGCCGTTTGGGTTACAGAATGCGCCGGCCACATTCCAGCGGAAAATGGACCAGATGCTGAGGCCCCATCGGAAGTATGCTGCGGCTTACCTGGATGACGTAATTGTCCATAGCACAGATTGGGCCTCACATCTGCCAAAAGTGCAAGCAGTCCTGGACTCTGTTCGGGAAGCGGGGTTTACGGCTAACCCCATGAAGTGTTTCATTGGGCAGGAGGAGGCCAAATATCTTGGGTACACCATTGGGAGGGGAGTAATAAAACCCCAACTCAACAAAGTCGAGGCCATCCAGAGTTGGCCACGTCCCAACAGCAAGAAGCAGGTACGAGCCTTTCTGGGAATCGCTGGGTATTATCGGCGATTCATTCCCCACTTTGCTTCTAAGGCTGTGCCCCTAACCAACCTGATGAAGGGGAAAGGGTCGGTCATGATTAAATGGACCCCCGAGGCTGAGGCAGCATTCCAATTCTTGAAACAAGCCTTATGTAGCCAGCCAGTGTTGTACTCACCCGACTTCTCTAAAGACTTTGTCGTACAAAGTGATGCGTCAGATGTGGGGTTAGGAGCAGTATTGTCCCAGGTCTGGAACGGGGAAGAGCACCCAGTCATTTACCTCAGCAGGAAGTTGAAGTCCCATGAGGTAAATTACGCCACCGTTGAAAAGGAGTGTTTAGCGGTGAAGTGGGCTCTAGATTCCCTTCGGTACTACCTGCTAGGTAGGCACTTTGACATGGTTACGGATCACGCTCCGTTAAAGTGGATGGCTCAAAACAAGGAAACAAATAGAAGAGTGAATAGGTGGTTCCTGGCCCTCCAGGAATTCAACTTCACAGTAAAGCATCGCCCTGGCGTTCAAATGGGGAATGTGGATGCTTTGTCTCGAGTACATGAATGCCTGATTGCTGGTGTTCCAACCCCGAGGTTAAAACAAGAGGGGGGGGTATGTGACAGCAGGAAGGTAAAGTCACCTGGTTGCATCCAGGGGGGTAGATATATTTCGCCCAGATTCAGGCTTTACGCCGACTTATACAACTAGGTGGAGAGTTGTATAAGCCCAGCTGAGGATAGTGGGCTCATGGATGACTCATACCTCTAGGGAGAGTGTGGGGCGTCGTGCAGACAGGGAGTTGATGAGACCAGCTGAAGCTTGTCAGCTCATTTAGGCCTCTATAAGAACTCCCAGCTTCATTAGATGTTAGCTCATGCCTGGACCCAGACCTGTGTGGACTGTCTAGGGAGAGTGAACCCCTGTGCGGTGAGACAAAGCCTGTGTGGCTATTTGCTTGGACATTTAAAACCAGGGACTTAGGGACTAGGACAGCACTAGGCTGATCCCAGTTGTTAGTTAGGAAACCTGTATGTTTAGTCAGAGGTCAAATTGACCAGGATTTTTTTTGTTTATGTTTCTTTTGCTTTGCTGTGTTTTTGTCACTGTAAATAGAAAATAAACCGCACCTTTTTGATTTTGAAAACCACAACCTCCGTCTGCTGGGCCTGTTTTTGTGTGGGGAGCCCATCCCGGGGGTCACACACACCCGCTGCCGAGCTAACCCCCTCACAGTAGGGAGAGTGTCAGTGTGTTTTACTGTGCTAAACCTTGTTTGTAGGGACAGGGAAGGACAGTGAGGGAAATTCTCATTGTGCTATACTGTGCTAAAGCATTCCTCATCAACCATCTTTAAAAAAAAAAATTTATAGGGACAGAAAACTATAGGTAGGGAGAGTGTCAGTGTGTTTTACTGTGCTAAACCTTGTTTGTAGGGACAGGGAAGGACAGTGAGGGAAATTCTCATTGTGCTATACTGTGCTAAAGCATTCCTCATCAACCATCTTTAAAAAAAAAAATTTATAGGGACAGAAAACTATAGGTAGGGAGAGTGTCAGTGTGTTTTATTGTGCTAAACCTTGTTTGTAGGGACAGGGAAGGACAGTGAGGGAAATTCTCATTGTGCTATACTGTGCTAAAGCATTCCTCATCAACCATCTTTAAAAAAAAAAAAATTATAGGGACAGAAAACTATAGGTAGGGAGAGTGTCAGTGTGTTTTACTGTGCTAAACCTTGTTTGTAGGGACAGGGAAGGACAGTGAGGGAAATTCTCATTGTGCTATACTGTGCTAAAGCATTCCTCATCAACCATCTTTAAAAAAAATTTTTATAGGGACAGAAAACTATAGGTAGGGAGAGTGTCAGTGTGTTTTACTGTGCTAAACCTTGTTTGTAGGGACAGGGAAGGACAGTGAGGGAAATTCTCATTGTGCTATACTGTGCTAAAGCATTCCTCATCAACCATCTTTAAAAAAAAAAAATTATAGGGACAGAAAACTATAGGTAGGGAGAGTGTCAGTGTGTTTTACTGTGCTAAACCTTGTTTGTAGGGACAGGGAAGGACAGTGAGGGAAATTCTCATTGTGCTATACTGTGCTAAAGCATTCCTCATCAACCATCTTTAAAAAAAAATTTTTATAGGGACAGAAAACTATAGGTAGGGAGAGTGTCAGTGTGTTTTACTGTGCTAAACCTTGTTTGTAGGGACAGGGAAGGACAGTGAGGGAAATTCTCATTGTGCTATACTGTGCTAAAGCATTCCTCATCAACCATCTTTAAAAAAAAAAATTTTTATAGGGACAGAAAACTATAGGTAGGGAGAGTGTCAGTGTGTTTTACTGTGCTAAACCTTGTTTGTAGGGACAGGGAAGGACAGTGAGGGAAATTCTCATTGTGCTATACTGTGCTAAAGCATTCCTCATCAACAATCTTTGAAATCCTTGTTTTTTGGACAGTCAGGGAAATTGTCATTGTGCTATTCTGTGCAAAAGCAATCATCCTCAACCATATTTAGAAATCCTTAAGTAAAGGGACAGAGAAGGACACCTGAAGGTAGCCCTTATTGCTTTTTTTCCCATCTCCCTGCAGGCCATCCATTAGAATGTCTGGAAGGCAAACAAGGAGAGGCAGACAGTCAGGAGGCAATAAAAGAGGGCAAGCAGGCTCTGTGTCTGGGGGCAACAGTGCTGGTCGTGGACGCGGTGCATTGTCATCAGCACATGGCCATGGGACACGCTTGTCCTTCTTTTCGGCAGCTGGACATGTTGAGCCACATCATGCCGAAGACTTGGTAGAGTGGATGACCAAGCCCTCCTCCTCCTCCTCATCCTCTCTCACCCAGGCTCAGGGTACTGGCAAAGCAGCTGCCAAAGCGTCCTCTTCCCTGGTATCAATGTCAGACTCATCATCAGTCACTCCTTCCCTAGACCCACCATGTCCTCCTCCTGAGGAGTCCCCCGAACTGTTTGAGCACAGTGTTGGGTACATGCTCCAGTAGGATGCCCAGCGTTTCGAAGGGTCTGATGATGAAACCCAGCTAGAGGAAGGCAGTAGCGTGAGAGCAGACAGAGGGGATGCTCAAGAAGGACACCAATCTGGCAGTCATGTTCCAGCAGCTGCAGCATACTGCCAGATTGGCTCCAGTGATGAGGAGGGAGGGGATGATGAGGTCACTGACTCCACGTGGGTGCCTAATAGGAGAGAGGAGGAGGAGGAAGATGAGGAAGAGGCACATCTCCAACGAGGCAGGATGCCCTTTGGTGGCCAGCGTAAGGGCAGTACACCGACGGAATCACACCGCAGAGCTCCGCCTGTGCAGGGCGCTGCCTCTGCCCGTCATTCAAAAAGTTCCTTGGTGTGGGCCTTTTTTGAGGCTAGTGCATCAGATCGCACAGCTGCTGTTTGCAACATATGTCTCAAGCGTATATCGCGTGGCCAAAACATCAGCCGCTTGGGTACCACATGCCTGACCAGACATATGTTGACCTGCCATGCAGCTCGTTGGCAAGCCTACCTCAAAGACCCACACCAAAGAACAAAGCGGACCTCTCCTTGCACCGCATCAGCTGGGATCTCCAACCCCACTATAACTTCAGTCCTCTCTGAAACATGCACTGAGAGGAATGAAGGTGTAGAATTAGGTGTGTCACAGCCAAGTACTTGCGGCCACTCTGCTAGCAGTACACCGACGTCCGATTCTAGCAGGCAAATTTCCCTGCCCCAGCTGCTGGACCGTCAAAAGAAGTTCACTCCCAGCCATCCACATGCCCAGCGGTTGAATGCTAGCTTGGCTAAATTGCTAGCGCTTCAACTGCTGCCTTTTCAGTTGGTAGACTCGGCCCCCTTCCATGAGTTTGTGCAATGTGCGGTTCCTCAGTGGCAGGTTCCCAAACGCCACTTTTTCTCATGGAAGGCTATTCCGGCTCTCTACCGGCATGTGGAAGGCAATGTCTTGGCCTCGCTGGACAGGGCGGTCAGCGGTAAGGTGCATATTACAGCAGGCATGGACAGGGACGTTACCTTTCTTTCACTGCCCATTGGGTCACTCTTTTGGCAGCTGGGAAGGATGCAGGACAAGGTGCAGTAGTGTTGGAGGTTGTTCCACCGCCGCGCCTCCAAAATGCTACTACTGGTTGTGACACACCTCTCTCCTCCACCCCCTCCTCTTCTTCTTCCTCCATGGCCTCTTCCTGTGCTTTGTCCTCTGAACCAGCGGTGCTCCGTAGGCGTTCAAGGGGCTACGCAAGTACGCAGGCAAAAAGATGCCATGCCGTGCTTGCGCTGGTGTGTTTGGGGGACAGAAGCCACACTGGGGCAGAGGTCCTGTCTGCTCTGCAGGGCCAGGCCGAGAGGTGGTTGACGCCACGCCAGCTTAAGCCAGGAATTGTGGTTTGCGACAATGGCACCAACCTCCTCTCCGCCCTCCGACAGGGACATCTGACCCATGTGCCCTGTGTGGCTCACGTCCTTAACCTGGTGGTGCAGCGGTTCTTGGGCAGGTACCCGGGCTTACAGGATGTCCTGAGGCAGGCCAGGAAAGTCTGTGTGCATTTCCGCAGATCTTATAATGCCAGTGCTCGCCTGGCTGAGCTGCAAAAGGAGTTGAACCTGCCCAAGAACCGCCTTATATGTGACATGCCCACCAGGTGGAACTCAACGTTGGCCATGCTGCAGCGGCTGCACACGCAGCAGAGGGCCATCAATGAGTACCTGTGCGACTACGGCACCAGGACAGGGTCAGGGGAGCTTGGTTTTTTTCTCCACGCCAGTGGGGCATGATCAGGGATGCATGCACTGTCCTGGCACCATTTGAGGAGGCCACGAGGATGGTGAGCAGTGACAGTGCATGCATCAGTGACACTGTACCTCTTGTCCACCTGTTGGAGCACACGCTGCGTGGAATAATGGACAGGGCACTTGAGGCAGAACAGAGGCAGGAAGAGGAGGACTTCCTTGCCTCTCAAGGCCCCCTTTACCCAGACAGTGTTCCTTCTGTCCCACCCATCGCACAGGAAGAGGAGGAGGAGGAGGAGGAGGAGGAGGATTGTGTCAGCATGGAGGTGGAGGCTGGCACTCAGCATCATCAGCAGCAGTCTTTTAGGGATGATTTACAGTCCCAAGAAACCAGTGGACTTGTACGTGGCTGGGAGGAGGTGGCTGCGGATCATGTCGTCCTTAGTGACCCAGAGGACTCCGGACTGAATGCCTCAGCTAACCTACGCTGCATGGCCTCCCTGATCCTGCAAAGTCTGCGGAAGGATCCTCGTATTCTTCGGATCAAGGAGAGGGACCATTACTGGCTGGCCACTGTCCTTGATCCACGGTACAAGGGTAAGGTTGCGGACCTTATGTTACCGTCACAGAGGGAGCAGAGGATGAGACAACTCCGGGAGGCCTTGCAGAAAGGTCTGTGCAACGCGTTCCCAGAGACTGGGAGGTTACAAACTCCTGGTCCTGGACAACGAGTTGCTGAGGCTTTGGCCAGTCAAAGAAGGAGCGGTGGGGAAGGTGGCCGTCTGACCGATGCGTTCAGACAATTCTTTAGTCCGCAGCCCCAAAGTATGATCGGTTCCAGCAACCATTGCCAGCGTCTGATAAACATGGTGCAGGAATATCTAGGGGCAAGGTCAGACTTGGACACCTTCCCCACCGAAAATCCTCTGGCTTACTGGGTCTTGAGGATGGATCACTGGCCAGAGCTTGCACAGTATGCAATTGAGTTACTGGCCTGTCCTGCATCCAGCGTTCTTTCGGAACGCACATTCAGTGCTGCTGGAGGATTTGTCACGGATCACAGGGTGCGCTTGTCCACCGACTCGGTTGATCGACTGACTTTCATCAAGATGAACCAGTCTTGGATCACCACCAGCTACCACACACCTGATGCTGATATAACAGACTAATTGATTTTAACATGTCACATCCCTTCAAGACTGATGCTGATGCTGAGTGCCTGTGCTGTTATGTTGACTGGCTATCCTCCTCCTCCGAGTCCTCAATGATACGATTGATGATGATAGCTTGGAAGATCATTTTTGTTTATGGGTGCCGCCACCAGTGCCTAACGCCCAATTTTTCAGCCCCTGTTTAACAGGGGCGTGTAATTACAATTTTTGAAGCAATACTTTGCAACAGGGCTCATAGCTGTGCTCCAAGTACAGTATCTGTGAGGGGTTGCAGTGTTGTGCCACCAGTGCCTAAGGCCCAATTTTTCAGCCCCTGTTTAACAAGGGCGTGTAATTACAATTTTTGAAGCAATGCTTTGCAACAGGGCTCATTGCTGTGCTCCAAGTACAGTATCTGTGAGGGGTTGCAGTGTTGTGCCACCAGTGCCTAAGGCCCAATTTTTCAGCCCCTGTTCAACAGGGGCATGTAATTACAATTCTTGATCTAATAATTCACAGCAGGGCCCATTGCTGCACCCACCAAGAGTAACTCTGAGGGCTTACAGTGTTGTGGCAACGCCACCACCACCACCACCACCACGAAAGGCCCAATTTTTCAGCCCCTGTTCAAAAGGGGCATGTAATTACAATTCTTGATCTAATAATTCACAGCAGGGCCCATTCCTGCACCCACCAAGAGTAACTCTGAGGGCTTACAGTGTTGTGGCAACACCACCACCACCACCACCACCACGAAAGGCCCAATTTTTTAGCCCCTGTTCAACAGGGGCATGCAATTACAATTCTTGATCTAATAATTCACAGCAGGGCCCATTGTTGCACCCACCAAGAGTAACTGTCAGGGCTTACAGTGTTGTGGCACCAGCACCACCATCAAAGGCCCAATTTTTACTACCACTGTTCAACAATTATATGTAATTACAATTCCTGATATAATAGTTGACAGCAGGGCGTTCCAGCACCCACCAAGAGTAACTGTGAGTGCTTACAGTGTTGTGCCAACACCAACAACTAAGGGGCCTATTTCTGCAGAGTATATACGGCAGGTCCCTACTTTCAAACATCCAACTTACAAACGACTCCTACTTGCAAACGCAAGAAGACAACAGGAAGTGAGAGGAAATCTACCCCTAGGAAGGAAAATTCTCTCCTGTAAGAATTAATATGGGAGAAAGGTGTCTCCTCTGTACTGATGCTTTATCACCAATCCTTGTTTCAAGAAAAACACCACATTTCAAAAACAGTTGTCATTGGGACGGAAAGTGAGGTGAAATGTTCTGAACAGGGGCACAGACAGCAAAACAAATGTTACAGGGGTGATAACCCTTACCTATGTTTTCCAAAAAGTTTAAAAATAGATTTTTGGGCTGGAGCTACACTTAAACAATGTACCTGTTCAAAATTACAAACAGATTCTACATAAGAACAAACCTACAGTCCCTGTCTTGTATGCACCGCCTGTATAGGGCTGTTCAGAGTATATAGGGCCTTTTTTATTTTATGTGCGGGGTTCCCCTTAATATCCATACAAGACCCAAAGGGGCTGGTAATGGGCTGGGGTAGGGGGGGGGGGTCATGGGGTAGCTATGCCATTTTTCTTAAAGATTTTCATCCATATTACCGGGACCAGACATTACATTAAAGCCGCAAGCAGTTTTAAATGGCTTTTTTTTCCTTTAGAAGTGTCATTTTGTGCAGGGACAGTTCTAAACACGGGAAACACGTGGCACTTCACAGGCATACTTTAGACACCCCCCAGGTACGATATTTAAAGGAATATTTGACTTTTTTTTTTCACTTTATGCATCATTAACCACTTAACAACCACCTGCCGACAAATAACGTCGACAAGGTGGTTGCTTAACTCTGGGAGGACGTTATATAACGTCCTCCCAGAATCGCGCTCCCGCGCGCCCCCTGGGGCGCGCACACGGGAAACTCCGTGACCGCCGGGTCCAGAGGACCCGGCGGATCACGAATCGCGGTAAATCGCCGCTGATAGCGGCCATTTACCACGTGATCGCTCCGTCAAATTACGGAGCAATCACTTGTAAACAGACCGGCGTCATTTGATGACGCCGGTTCCTCCCTCCCCTCTCTGTACCGATCAGTACAGTGTGAGAGGAGAGGGGGAGGGAGCGGATGGCAGCAGCAGCACTGTGGGCTGGATCTGTGACAATTGCAGTCACAGATCCAGCCATCCATCCATCCCTGCTCAGCCATCCCTGGTGCAATACCCTGCCAATACTCTGCAATACACCCTGCCAATACTCTGCAAAATACCCTGCCAATACCCTGGTGCAATACTCTGCAATACCCTGGTGCAATACTCTGCAATACCCTGGTGCAATACTCTGCAATACCCTGGTGCAATACCCTGCGAAATACTCTGCAATACCCTGCGAAATACTCTGCAATACCCTGCGAAATACTCTGCAATACCCTGCAAAATACTCTGCAATACCCTGGTGCAATACTCTGCAATACCCTGGTGCAATACTCTGCAATACCCTGGTGCAATACTCTGCAATACCCTGCACAATACTCTGCAATATACTCTGCAATACCCTGCAAAATACTCTGCAATACCCTGCAAAATACTCTGCAATACCCTGCAAAATACTCTGCAATACCCTGCGCAATACCCTGCAAAATACTCTGCAATACCCTGCACAATACTTTGCAATACCCTGCACAATACTCTGCAATACCCGCCACAATACTCTGCAATACCCTCCACAATACTCTGCAATACCCTCCACAATACTCTGCAATACCCTCCACAATACCCTGTGCAATACCCTCCACAATACCCTGTGCAATACCCGTGCAATACCCTGCCATACACCGCAATACCCTGCCATACACCGCAATACCCTGCCATAGTCCTGCAATACTCCGCAATGCCCGGCAATACTCCGCAATGCCCAGCAATACTCCGCAATGCCCGGCAATACTCCGCAATGCCCGGCAATACTCCGCAATGCCCGGCAATACTCTGCAATAACCACTTCCCGCCCTCCGGCCGTCATATGACATCCTTGACTTTGTGCGGGGATATCTGAATGATGGGAGCAGCTACAGGCATCATTCAGATATCAGCTTTTTCAGCCGGCGATTCCCTGCACCATAACAACAATCATAGTGGCTGTTCCGCCGCTTGATCATTCTTACGGGAGGCGAGAGGGGATGTCCCCCCCCCGCCGCCCTCCGGTGCTTCTACCGACTCACCGCTACGATCAAAGCCAGGATTGTTGTTTTTTTTTTTTCAGGCTTCCCAGCCTAGAGGTGAGATGTGGGGTCTTATTGACACCCCCCCCCCCCATATCTCACTGTAAAGAGGACCTGTCATGCCATATTCCTATTACAAGGGATGTTTACGTTCCTTGTAATAGGTATAAAAGTGATCAAAAAAATGTTTAGGGCGGAAAAACATGTCAAACCAAAATAAATAAAGTAAAATGAAGAATAATTTTTTTTTTTTTTTTTTAAAGCGCCCCTGTCCCCGTGAGCTCGCATACAGAAGCGAACGCATACGTAAGTCCCGCCCACATATGAAAACGGTTTTCAAACCACACATGTGAGGTATCTCTGCGAACGTTAGAGTGAGAGCAATCATTTTGGCCCTAGACCTCCTCTGTAACTCAAAACATGTAACCAGTAAAAATATTTAAAGCGTCGCCTATGGGGATTTTTTAAGTAGCGAAGTTTGGCGCCATTCCACGAGTGTGTGCAATTTTTAAGGGCGACATGTTAGGTATCTATTTACTCGGCGTAACTTCATCTTTCACATTATGCAAAAACATTGGGCTAACTTTACTGTTTTTTTTTTTTTTTAAGCACAAAACATTTTTTCCGTAAAAAACGCGTTAAAAAAATTGCTGCGCAAATATCGTGCGAGATAAAAAGTTGCAACAACCACCATTATATTCTCTAAGGTCTTTGCTAAAAAAACATATATAATGTTTTGGGGTTCTATGTAATTTTCTAGCAAACAAATGATGATTTTTACATGTAGGAGAGAAATGTCAGAATTGGCCTGGGTGCTCCAGAACGCCTGAAGGTGCTCCCTGCATGTTGGGCCTCTGTATGTGGCCACGCTGTGTAAAAGTCTCACACATGTGGTATCGCCATACTCGGGAGTAATAGCAGAATGTGTTTTGGGGTGTAATTTGTGGAATGCATATGCTGTGTGTGAGAAATAACCTGCTAATATGACAATTTTGTGAAAAAAAAAAAAGAGAAAAAAAAAATCTTGATTTTGCAAAGAATTGTGGGAAAAAATGACAACTTCAAAAAACTCACCATGCCTCTTTCTGAATACCTTGGAATGTCTTCTTTCCAAAAAGGGGTCATTTGGGGGGTATTTGTACTTTTCTGGCATGTTAGGGTCTCAAGAATTGAGATCGGCCGTCAGTACTTCAGGTGTGATCAATTTTCAGATATTGGCACCATAGCTTGTGGACTTTATAACTTTCACAAAGACCAAATAATATGCACCAATTTGTACTTATTTTTACCAAAGATATGTAGCAGTATAAATGTTGGCCAAAATTTATGAAGAAAAAATAGTAATTTGCAAAATTTTATAACAGAAACGAAAAAAAAATCATTTTTTTACAAAATTTTCTGTCTTTTTTCTCTTATAGCGCAAAAAATAAAAAACCCAACAGTGATTAAATACCACCAAAAGAAAGCTCTATTTGTGTGAAAAAAAGGACAAAAATTTCATATGGGTACAGTGTTGTATGACTGAGTAATTGTCATTCAAAATGTGAGAGCACCGAAAGCTGAAAATTGGTCTGGTTATTAAGGGGGTTTAAGTGCCCAGTGGTCAAGTGGTTAAAATGACTGCTCCCGAAAAACAACCGTTTTTAAAACTTCTTTTTGCATTGATACATGTCCCCTGGTGCAGAACCCGGGTTCCCAAACCCTTTTTAGGACAATAACATGCATAATAGTCATTATAATTAGCACTTTAGAATTCGAACGTTCGCATCCATTGTATTTAATAGGGTTCTAATGTTCGTACGAACTTTCGGTCCGTTCGCGGGTTCTGGTGCGAACCGAACCCGGGGGTGTTCGGCTCATCACTAGTCCCTTTACATTAGGTGTGCTCGTCAGAGTGATGCTTTACATCAGGTGTGCGTGCCCATCAGAGTGCTCCTTTACATTAGGTGCCCCCATCACTGTGCCACCTTACATCAGCTGTCCCCATCAGCGTGCCCCCTTAATAAAATAAGGGGCATGCTGATGGGCACATTTTATGTTAAGGGCCACACCAAAATATGCCAATCAGCGTGTCCCTTAACATCAAATATTCACATCTGAGATGTTGACAGCTGCAGATTGAGTGTAACCAGCGGCTCCATCCTTGGATACTATAGTGACAGTAGTATCCAAGGATGGAACCGCTGGTACACTCCATCTGCAGCCGCCGACATCTTATCGGCAGCCACCAATATCCACCTGAGCAGCTGGACATGCCTGCTGCAGACTCCATACCATCACACCACAGGCATCTGTCTCACTCATATCCGCCAGTGTAGCCACCACACCGTCCTCCGCCACAGAGCCGGAGCAAGACCCACTGCTCCTCAGACGATAATAAGCACCTTCTTCACATCCTAAAGTGAGTTTTTTTTCCCCCCAATCATTTTTTATAGTGGTGTTTCTCTACGCATATCTGTTCTTTTACCTCCAGAAGGCTGGCGCCCTCTTGCTTTACTCGCACTCACTTCATATAGGCATTCAGGGCCTATTAGAGGAGCTGCCTCCAACTTCAAAATTTTCTGGCGTAACCGTGATAGCACCCTGCAACCTCCCCCCACGCAACAATTTTTTTTTAGCAGCACCAACCTGCCCTGCTTCCCAGGTGTCCCGCAGCTCAATGTTGAAAAGTTGGGAGGTATGTATGTAATGTATCCCCTCAGGGCATTCGACGTGTAAGGGGTTAAATGATTATTCCTGCTATGTAATGCATCCCCTCAGGGCATTCGAAATGCTAAATACCTCATCATTTAACCCCTTACATGCTGAAAGTCTGAGGGGATACATTACATAGCAGGAATAATCATTTAACCCCTTACATGTCGAATGCCCTGAGGGGATAGGATACATCATGAAGCTGAGCTCAGTAAATTAATTATCAGGTTCTTGCAGGGGGGGGGGCATGAGGCATGTAACTGTCTGTACTTAGGCACGCAGGCATGCTGCGTGTGAGCTGACTGGCTGGCTGGCTGGCAATGCTGCTAACATGTGGCATGGCGGTGTACAGACAGTAACATCCCCCCCCCCTTCACCGGGTGGCGTGACTCTCACTCCGGCCAAACTAACTGCTGCTGCTGACCAGGCCGTGGCTGCTCCGAGTCCCATCTGAGCTGGCTCTCTGCCTCCCTCACAGACTCGGTCACTCACCTCCCTATTTGTAGTCAGCAGTGCCGACTGCCGAGTTCCCAGTCAGTCCCAGATGAAGTCCACTGCCAGATCCGGCGCGGTAAAGAGGGAGGGTGATGGCGGCGGCTAACAGAAGCGCGGGCGGGACTCCTCCAGGGGGAGCCTTCGCGCACGTTCAAGGACTGGCCAGCCCTGCCACAGTACATGACTGCATTCGTCCAATCACAGGGTGCCAGCTGCCACAACATTGTGGTCGGGACACAGTAGATGGAATCTTACAGAGTTAAGAAAAGTGACACACTGGTGCGGGATTTCGCGCCCCCCCCCCAATGTTGCGCCCGGTGCGGCGGCCCCCCTGCCCCCCCCCACGCTACGCCTCTGCTTGTACCCAGTCTTGATTCCCCCCTTCATTGCATCCCTGGTATTCCTTGTTACCCTTGTCCTTCATTGTGTATATATTTTCTTCATAGTCAGTTGTTAGGTCTCTGTAAGGTTTATTAGGTAATGTGTCACTGGGGTTTGTTCGTGTTTACTGGTGTGTAATTGTCTTTTGTTTCACTGAAATAAATCTCACTTAAAAGATATATACATTATTTGGTCCCAGTTTTCTGTGTGAAGCTACATATATCTGTTCTCCCAGCTGCTGAATCCTGACATTAGGATTTAGCGAGAGGGTGATCCCATGGGGTCATAAAGGAACCGCACTATTTGTTTCCAGTATCCCTGAATAATTGGACAGGCCCATAATAAATAAAAAAAGTGCCAGGAGCTGCTGAGCACATAGAGCATAAAGGGCTACAAGTTGAATGAAACTTAGAAATCCAGACAGGAGTTACTTAAGCCCTGTGAAGTATATATAATTGTGTTAGTCAGTCCAACAGTTTGGGAGAAACCAGTTTACAACCATCTAAGGCTAACCCACAAAAGCCCATAGGCGTGCGCAGCCTATTTACATTAACAGACTTGCGTGTATGTGTATATATATATTTTATATATATATATTGTGACAGCAGGAAGGTAAAGTCACCTGGTTGCATCCAGGGGGGTAGATATATTTCTCCCAGATTCAGGCTTTATGCCGACTTATACAACTAGGGAGGGAGTTGATGAAGCCCAGCTGAGGCTAGTGGGCTCATGGATGATTCATACCTCTAGGGAGAGTGCTGGGTGTCGTGCAGGCAGGGAGTTGATGAGACCAGCTGAAGCTTGTCAGCTCGTTTAAGGCCTCTATAAAAACTCCCAGCTTCATTAGGTGTTTGCTCATGCCTGGAACCAGACCTGTGTGGACTGTCTAGGGAGAGTGAACCCCTGTGCGGTGAGACAAAGCCTGTGTGGCTATTTGTTTGGACATTTACTAAACCAAGGACTTAGGGACTAGGACAGCACCAGGCTGATCCCAGTTGTTAGTTAGGAAACCTGCATGTTTAGTCAGAGGTCAAGCTGACCAGGGTTTATTTTGTTTATGTTTCTTTTTGCTTTGCTGTGTTTTTTTGTCACTGTAAATAGAGAAATAAACCGCACCTTTTTGATCTTGAAAACCACAACCTCCGTCTGCTGGGCCTGTTTTTGTGTGGGGAGCCCATCCAGGGGATCACACACACCCGCTGCCGAGCTAACCCCCCCACAATATATATATTATATGTAGCAAGGTGTTACTTTTGCACGTAGCTTATGGACTACAGTTTGTGCCTATAAGAACTTAGCTCTTTTCATTGTCCGTTTGCCCCATACTGCTGCAAGTTGTTGGGTTCAGCTATGGTAAGGACAATGCATGACGGACCTTGTGGTGCGGAGAGACAGAGACTCTATTGATATGGCTCAGAAATAGACTACAAGACCCACAACGCCACTGTGTTGTGAAGGAGCGTGGCGCCACGCACTGCCTGCTGGGAGGACCTTTTAAAATGGAAGGCGGGGCTTGTGTTCTGTCTCTTGGGACGCCATCTTGCAAGCGGCAAGAGGCTTGCAGCGAAGGTGCTTAGGTCGGAAAAGCCTGGGCCTAAAGTAATGGAGGCTGGATCGTCTGTCGGAGGGATCCCAGCTACAGCCCGGCTGATCGGACCAGGGAGGGGGACAGCTTCACACTCCTGAGCATCCAGAGTCACCGATCCACCCATGCCTTGTGCCCGGCTAAGCGGAGGACCAGGGTCCACGACTCGTCCGGAGGCTGTGAACCAAGAGGGCCCTGTCGGAGGATACCAGCCAGGTGAGGCCTCATGTGGTGAGAGGGCACCTGCCCACCATTACAACTAACTGTGTCGCAGGAAGGTGACTTCCATAACTTTACTTATTCACTTACGCTTGCTGGTAACTGCAGTACCGCAAGCAGAGTCACGCTACATTCAGGATTGAGTTAGCGCTTTGGGAAGGATCAGCATTCCATTTTGCCCTTTCACCACACATGTTAAGTGTTTAACCTTTCTTCACCTTTTCTCTGGATTACAAATACTGAAGTGCACCAACAAAAGCTAGCAAAGATTACTGGAGACTTTTAGAATCAATCATCAGTACAGCTCACTGACTAGGTTGATCCAGCGGGACACGTGCCAGTAAAGCTGCCCACAAGGGGGAGCCAGATAGCTTGTTGAATCTGCATGCGTAAATACATTGTTGCATTTACTTATTGTTGTTGTGCTGTTTAGTGAGCTGGGTTGGATTTGGTGGAGAAGTATCCCACTGTATATACCATTCAAGTGGGAGATTCCACCACCTTGCACTTCTTCAGGTCTGACTTTAAAGAAACCCTAGAACTGTTATGCGGGTGTATGCCAGTGAATTCTCTCAGGGAGTCAAATGTCATATGTATAATATTCTTTCATTACCAAGTAAAAATATTCCTTCTTGATTGAACTACTCCTTGTGTGGGACTCTGTCTTTTGCAGCTGTGTGGCAGGAAAACCACAACGAGGTAACAATATTTAATTATATTTATTGTTTTGTGATCTCATTGTGGCCCTCTATAGCCTTCTAGGGGTCCACAATCACATTCTTGCTATTATTATCCAGTTGTGCCAAGGGGAGTCAAGTCAAAGTTACAGGGGTTGATAGGCAGAGTACAGGCCCAAAACTTAAACCAGCAGCTCCTACGGGGGTAGTGCTACATATATATATATATATATATATATATATATATATATATATATATATATTTACATTCACACAGACACACACACACTCTAAGAGCCCATTCACACAGGGGCGTCTTTGGATCCGACTCCAAATCGCCCCAGGTCGCCCCTAGTCGCCTCAGGTCGCGCTGGCTGAAGAAATCAATGTAAGTTAATGAAGCCGTCCTTATGCACACTACTGCAGTCGCTCCGACTTCAAAAAAGGTCCCTGTACTACTTCAATCCGACTCCTAGGCGACCTGTACCCATTCATTTCAATGGGAGTCGCCTCTCACTGTCTTAATAGGAGCAACTCTCCAGGAAGATAACATATGTTTATCAGGCAAAACTCTCTCTCCCCCTCCCTCCCACAGAGCTGATTCTTGTTTGATTGGCCACTGGAATGTCTCCTGTCCTGCAGGCAACTTGGAGTTGCCTTGTAAATAGCTCCAGGTCGCGCTGTGATTCATACTCAGGTCGTGTCTGAGTTGCCTCATAAAATCGCACTGGAAGTCGTGTTGCCCCTGTGTGAATGGGCTCTTACAAATAAGTGTAAACAAACATTTAAAAAATGTATGGACAGGCAGTCCCAGTCGGTTCCATGGACACAGGTACTCCAGCGGATGGAGTCTATCCGTCTTATGGAGAGGATCTATCACACTATCATGGACACCATGCAGACCTTCCATAATAAATGGGCGGCGTGGTCGACAGGAGCGGCTATACTGTGACCAACGCACTGCTTCTTGTGAGGCCGCCTCTGTATGGTCGGATAGGTACCCCATATTCTCCCGTTTCCTTTGGGCCCTGGGGATACTGGGAGATGGTAAGGACATGTGATCCCAACCCAACTAGGAGTACATCCTATACTTTATCTTTTTGTTTGATACTGGGTCGGTCGAATTATTCATACCAGAAGTAGCAGATTAAAGTTTATTTTTCAACAGGTTGTTTTCCCCTTTCTACCCATGTACCTGTCTAAGCTTTTTCTTTTCCCTAATCTTTCTTTCCCTTCGTTCTTATCCTTCCATGGAGATTATCCCTTATTCCCCTCTAATCCTGTTTCCTTCTTGATTTCTTTTAAGCATAAATAGAATTTTCTTTCTGTTTGAACCCTGGGATGCACCCGAAGGGCCGTCACTGGGCCTGACCTCGAGTAACACATTTAGTTTCTGCCCCTGTGACTGATCCTCTTATGCTCTTTTCCTCTCGATATTATATGTTGCGATGTAATTTTTATGTTATATGTGTGGGTTGCATCCCGATAAGATATGTGCTTTTTTTTCTGTCTATACCCAATAAAAAAACGTTTGTATTAACAAATAAAAAATAAAAAAAAATGTATGGACAGTGTCAGTAGGGCTGTGGATGGTGTCAGTAGAGCAGTGGACATGTCAGTAGGGCAGTGGAGGGTGTCAGCAGAGCAGTGGGTGTGTCAGTAGGGCAGAGGTTGGTGTCAGTAGGACGGTGGATGGTGTCAGTCAGTAGAGCAGTGGATGGTGTCAGTAGGGCAGTGGATTTTGTCAGTAGGGCAGAGGACATGTCAGTAGGACAGTGTACGGTGTCAGAAGAGCAGTGGATGATGTCAGTAGGGCAGTGGACAATTTCAGCCGTTTTTACAATTTTTGTTTACAATTTTTTTTTTAGCCACACTGGGGGCTTTGGTAAAATATCAGGGGTCTAAACAGTGGGTTCCCCCATT
This sequence comes from Rana muscosa, assembly GCA_029206835.1. Taxonomy (NCBI): domain Eukaryota; kingdom Metazoa; phylum Chordata; class Amphibia; order Anura; family Ranidae; genus Rana; species Rana muscosa. Next base: position 1,138,411,182 of record CM055122.1, read on the forward strand.
CTCCATCCTAAAACATTCCCCGCAGCAGCTGATGGGAGAAGAAAGGAGGGAAACCGGCAGCGCTGCGGGTGGCAGGCAGCAGGGGGAATCAGCACTGCACTGGGTGATTATGGTGTGCCCAGGCAATATGGCACACCCGATGCGCATGCCTATGGCCATGCCTTTTTCTTAAGACCATTTATTATACAAATTGTAAAATACCAAGGTACACTGGCCCCCATTAAAACTCAACCCACCAAATCTCAACAATACAATGAGAGCTCACCTATGTATAGATATTGACTGTACTGCCCACATTTTCTTTCATTGCAGTTACTTCTTCTGTCCACCTGAAGAGGCATGTACACAATCTATACAACCTCAATAAAATAAGCCAGTGCATTCAAAGGTATACATGCATTATACTGCTGTGGGAAATATACATATAGGGGTTGATTTACTAAAACTGGAGAGTGCAAATTCTGGTGCAGCTCTGCATAGAAACCAATCAGCTTCCAAGTTTTCTTTCAAAGCTTAAAGTGTTACTAAACCCACAACAGTAAAATCAGTCGGTATATGCAGTAAAGCATGCTTTTTATACTCACTATGGAATCTAAGGGGTTAATCCTCCGCATTTTGTAAAAAGTCTGTTTGATCCTGTATTCACAGATCCTCCTTTTCTTCCACTGACTCCAGAACATGTCTGGATAAGACAGAGCCTTTGGAGTCAGGCTGCACATGTTCAGTTTGGTGTGTATTGCTAGAGAGGTTTTTTTCTTGGAAGAGTGCATGTGATCAGCACAGGGCCAATCAGTACTGTCCATACAGAGGGTCAGGGGTCCTGCATCCTGATAGCTCAGTGCAGTATGAGAACTCCTCCTACAAGCTTTACCAGAAACTGATAGAAGTCACAAGATAGTTATACATAGCTGATGAGAAAAGGTATTTAGCAGTTTATATTTATTAAAATAATTGCACTGTATATTACCTGCCTAACTGAAAGTGAAAGTAAATTGTGAATGTCTTGAAAGAACAGGAGAGGGGGAGGGAGACAGATGGGGGAGAGAAGGGATGGAGATAATGCAGTTCAGTGATTACAATGTACTGCAGTCTGCAGTGCACACACTTACCCACAGGTCCAGTTTAGAATCTCAGGCATCATTCATTTCACACACAGCCAGGAATGCTGCTGATTTTCATATTTCCCGTCCATACATCCCCTCTCTTCAGATACAGAACGCTGGGATAGTGTGGGTGGGACTGGAAGGAGGACGAGGAGCTGCATGTATGTGAGGAGAGTGAGGGGGGGTGCCTGGACTCGCTGGGCTGTGAAAGAGTGTCATAGGCTGACACTCGGCTCAGCTTGCAGTCACCACTCTCGGAATTTACAGGCTGGTTCTCCTGTCCTAAGGATGGGAGAAATCAGTCTGTTTTTTCAGTAACTGAGATGAAGGCTTGGGCCCCCCTCCCCCCACAGTGCTCATGGAGTCCTTCCTGCAACTCGCTCTTCTCCGTGCCAATGAGGATGCAGGGGAAGGAGCAGATCGGGCGGCTGTGGTTGTGTGAGCACTCGCATTATGCAGTGTCAGCGAGCAGAGGGAGGGGGGAGGAATCCCCTCCAGGAGCTGACTGGGGATGCTCTCCCTTTCAGGAGAGACTGTGTTACTCCAGCGGCTGCCCGAGCAAAATACAAAAAATGCAAAAAATAAAAGTTTTTTTTTTGGGGGGGCACATGGTGGGGCACAGCATAATGTTGGGGGGGTCAGGGCTCCCTCTGCCCCCCCTAGGGACGCCATTGCTTGTACCCAGTGGCGTAGCGTGGGTTGTCAGCGCCCGGGGCAAGGCAAGAAATTTGCGCCCCCCCAACCTGCAGACTTTCCATTACACAATGACCACTAACCCGCACACTGACCACAAACCCGCACACTGACCACAAACCCGCACACTGACCACAAACCCGCACACTGACCACTACACACTGCACACCACTACACTGCACACTGACCACTACCCTGCACACTGACCCACCTGACCTACCTGACACCTACACTAACCCACCTGACACCTACACTAACCCACCTGACACCTAAACTAACCCACCTCACTCCTACACTAACCCTACACTAACCCACCTCACTCCTACACTAACCCACCTCACTCCTACTTAATGCACTACTCACATTACACTGACCCACCTGACACCAACACTTACTATTACACTGACTGACACACACTGACCCCCGACACCTACCTGACACATACACTGACCCACCGACCTTACACCTACACTGAAATATGTAAAATGAGGTACAGCGCTAAATGAATAAATAAATGAATGTCAATAGGTGTAATGTAAAAAATTGGTGAAAAGGAAAACTAATGCAGAGTCTCCAATTTCTTAAATTCATATGAGTCTAAGTAATTTTCAATTGAATGAAATTAAGACATAAAAATTAGTGAAGGAGGAAAAATATTGCACTGCGGGACAAAAGGACAGGTTGAAGTTGAAACACAACTGGAGGCAGCTCCTCTAATAAGCCCTGAATGCCTATATGAAGTGATTGCGAGTAGAGCAAGAGGGTGCCAGCCTTCTGGAGGTAAAAGAACAGATATGCGTAGAGAAACACCACTATAAAAAATGATTGGGGGGAAAAAAAACTCACTTTAGGATGTGAAGAAGGTGCTTATTATCGTCTGAGGAGCAGTGGGTCTTGCTCGGGCTCTGTGGCGGAGGACGGTGTGGTGGCTACACTGGCGGAATGCTGCTGATTTTCATATTTCCCGTCCATACATCCCCTCTCTTCAGATACAGAACGCTGGGATAATGTGGGTGGGACTGGAAGGAGGAGGAGGAGCTGCATGTATGTGAGGAGAGTGAGGGGGGTGCATGGACTCGCTGGGCTGTGAAAGAGTGTCATAGGCTGACACTCGGCTCAGCTTGCAGTCACCACTCTCGGAATTTACAGGCTGGTTCTCCTGTCCTAAGGATGGGAGAAATCAGTCTGTTTTTTCAGTAACTGAGATGAAGGCTTGGGCCCCCCTCCCCCCACAGTGCTCATGGAGTCCTTCCTGCAACTCGCTCTTCTCCGTGCCAATGAGGATGCAGGGGAAGGAGCAGATCGGGCGGCTGTGGTTGTGTGAGCACTCGCATTATGCAGTGTCAGCGAGCAGAGGGAGGGGGGAGGAATCCCCTCCAGGAGCTGACTGGGGATGCTCTCCCTTTCAGGAGAGACTGTGTTACTCCAGCGGCTGCCCGAGCAAAATACAAAAAATGCAAAAAATAAAAGGTTTTTTTTGGGGGGGAACATGGTGGGGCACAGCATAATGTTGGGGGGGTCAGGGCTCCCTCTGCCCCCCCTAGGGACGCCATTGCTTGTACCCAGTGGCGTAGCGTGGGTTGTCAGCGCCCGGGGCAAGGCAAGAAATTTGCGCCCCCCCAACCTGCAGACTTTCCATTACACAATGACCACTAACCCGCACACTGACCACAAACCCGCACACTGACCACAAACCCGCACACTGACCACAAACCCGCACACTGACCACTACACACTGCACACCACTACACTGCACACTGACCACTACCCTGCACACTGACCCACCTGACCTACCTGACACCTACACTAACCCACCTGACACCTACACTAACCCACCTGACACCTACACTAACCCACCTCACTCCTACACTAACCCACCTCACTCCTACACTAACCCACCTCACTCCTACACTAACCCACCTCACTCCTACTTAATGCACTACTCACATTACACTGACCCACCTGACACCAACACTGACTATTACACTGACTGACACACACTGACCCCCGACACCTACCTGACACATACACTGACCCACCGACCTTACACCTACACTGAAATATGTAAAATGAGGTACAGCGCTAAATGAATAAATAAATGAATGTCAATAGGTGTAATGTAAAAAATTGGTGAAAAGGAAAACTAATGCAGAGTCTCCAATTTCTTAAATTCATATGAGTCTAAGTAATTTTCAATTGAATGAAATTAAGACATAAAAATTAGTGAAGGAGGAAAAATATTGCACTGCGGGACAAAAGGACAGGTTGAAGTTGAAACACAAGTGGAGGCAGCTCCTCTAATAGGCCCTGAATGCCTATATGAAGTGATTGTGAGTAGAGCAAGAGGGTGCCAGCCTTCTGGAGGTAAAAGAACAGATATGCGTAGAGAAACACCACTATAAAAAATGATTGGGGGGAAAAAAAAACTCACTTTAGGATGTGAAGAAGGTGCTTATTATCGTCTGAGGAGCAGTGGGTCTTGCTCGGGCTCTGTGGCGGAGGACGGTGTGGTGGCTACACTGGCGGATATGAGTGAGACAGATGCCTGTGGTGTGATGGTATGGAGTCTGCAGCAGGCATGTCCAGCTGCTCAGGTGGATATTGGTGGCTGCCGATAAGATGTCGGCGGCTGCAGATGGAGTGTACCAGCGGTTCCATCCTTGGATACTACTGTCACTATAGTATCCAAGGATGGAGCCGCTGGTTACACTCAATCTGCAGCTGTCAACATCTCAGATGGGCATATTTAATGTTAAGGGGCACACTGATGGGCACATTTTATGTTAAGGGACACGCTGATTGGCATATTTTCAGTGTGCCCCTTTACATTAGGTGTGCTCGTCAGAGTGATGCTTTACATCAGGTGTGCGTGCCCATCAGAGTGCTCCTTTACATTAGGTGCCCCCATCACTGTGCCACCTTACATCAGCTGTCCCCATCAGCGTGCCCCCTTAACAAAATAAGGGGCATGCTGATGGGCACATTTTATGTTAAGGGCCACACCAAAATATGCCAATCAGCGTGTCCCTTAACATCAAATATTCACATCTGAGATGTTGACAGCTGCAGATTGAGTGTAACCAGCGGCTCCATCCTTGGATACTATAGTGACAGTAGTATCCAAGGATGGAACCGCTGGTACACTCCATCTGCAGCCGCCGACATCTTATCGGCAGCCACCAATATCCACCTGAGCAGCTGGACATGCCTGCTGCAGACTCCATACCATCACACCACAGGCATCTGTCTCACTCATATCCGCCAGTGTAGCCACCACACCGTCCTCCGCCACAGAGCCGGAGCAAGACCCACTGCTCCTCAGACGATAATAAGCACCTTCTTCGCATCCTAAAGTGAGTTTTTTTTCCCCCCAATCATTTTTTATAGTGGTGTTTCTCTACGCATATCTGTTCTTTTACCTCCAGAAGGCTGGCGCCCTCTTGCTCTACTCGCACTCACTTCATATAGGCATTCAGGGCCTATTAGAGGAGCTGCCTCCAACTTCAAAATTTTCTGGCGTAACCGTGATAGCACCCTGCAACCTCCCCCCACGCAACAATTTTTTTTTAGCAGCACCAACCTGCCCTGCTTCCCAGGTGTCCTGCAGCTCAATGTTGAAAAGTTGGGAGGTATGTATGTAATGTATCCCCTCAGGGCATTCGACGTGTAAGGGGTTAAATGATTATTCCTGCTATGTAATGCATCCCCTCAGGGCATTCGAAATGCTAAATACCTCATCATTTAACCCCTTACATGCTGAAAGTCTGAGGGGATACATTACATAGCAGGAATAATCATTTAACCCCTTACATGTCGAATGCCCTGAGGGGATAGGATACATCATGAAGCTGAGCTCAGTAAATTAATTATCAGGTTCTTGCAGGGGGGGGGGGAGCATGAGGCATGTAACTGTCTGTACTTAGGCACGCAGGCATGCTGCGTGTGAGCTGACTGGCTGGCTGGCTGGCAATGCTGCTAACATGTGGCATGGCGGTGTACAGACAGTAACATCCCCCCCCTTCACCGGGTGGCGTGACTCTCACTCCGGCCAAACTAACTGCTGCTGCTGACCCGGCCGCGGCTGCTCCGAGTCCCATCTGAGCTGGCTCTCTGCCTCCCTCACAGACTCGGTCACTCACCTCCCTATTTGTAGTCAGCAGTGCCGACTGCCGAGTTCCCAGTCAGTCCCAGATGAAGTCCACTGCCAGATCCGGCGCGGTAAGGAGGGAGGGTGATGGCGGCGGCTAACAGAAGCGCGGGCGGGACTCCTCCAGGGGAAGCCTTCGCGCGCGTTCAAGGACTGGCCAGCCCTGCCACAGCACATGACTGCATTCGTCCAATCACAGGGCGCCAGCTGCCGCAACATTGTGGTCGGGACACAGTAGATGGAATCTTACAGAGTTAAGAAAAGTGACACACTGGTGCGGGATTTCGCGCCCCCCCCCCAATGTTGTGCCCGGTGCGGCGGCCCCCCTGCCCCCCCCACGCTACGCCTCTGCTTGTACCCAGTCCTGATTCCCCCCTTCATTGCATCCCTGGTATTCCTTGTTACCCTTGTCCTTCATTGTGTATATATTTTCTTCATAGTCAGTTGTTAGGTCTCTGTAAGGTTTATTAGGTAATGTGTCACTGGGGTTTGTTCGTGTTTACTGGTGTGTAATTGTCTTTTGTTTCACTGAAATAAATCTCACTTAAAAGATATATACATTATTTGGTCCCAGTTTTCTGTGTGAAGCTACATATATCTGTTCTCCCAGCTGCTGAATCCTGACATTAGGATTTAGCGAGAGGGTGATCCCATGGGGTCATAAAGGAACCGCACTATTTGTTTCCAGTATCCCTGAATAATTGGACAGGCCCATAATAAATAAAAAAAGTGCCAGGAGCTGCTGAGCACATAGAGTATAAAGGGCTACAAGTTGAATGAAACTTAGAAATCCAGACAGGAGTTACTTAAGCCCTGTGAAGTATATATAATTGTGTTAGTCAGTCCAACAGTTTGGGAGAAACCAGTTTACAACCATCTAAGGCTAACCCACAAAAGCCCATAGGCGTGCGCAGCCTATTTACATTAACAGACTTGCGTGTATGTGTATATATATATATTTTATATATATTGTGAGGGGGTTAACTCGGTAGCGGGTGTGTGTGACCCCCTGGTTGGGCTCCCCACACAAAAACAGGGCCAGCAGACGGAGGTTGTGGTTTTCAAAATCAAAAGGTGCGGTTTATTTCTCTATGTACAGTGACAAAAACACAGCAAAGCCAAAAAGAAACAAACAAAATAAATCCTGGTCAGTTTGACCTCTGACTAAACATGCAGGTTTCCTAAACTAACAACTGGGATCAGCCTAGTGCTGTCCTAGTCCCTAAGTCCCTGGTTTAGTAAAAGTCCAAACAAATAGCCACACAGGCTTTGCCTCACCGCACAGGGGTTCACTCTCCCTAGACAGTCCACACAGGTCTGGTTCCAGGCATGAGCTAACATCTAATGAAGCTGGGAGTTTTTATAGAGGCCTTAAACGAACTGACAGGCTTCAGCTGGTCTCATCAACTCCCTGCCTCACGACGCCCAGCACTCTCCCTAGAGGTATGAGTCATTCATGAGCCCACTAGCCTCAGCTGGGCTTCATCAACTCCCTAGTTGTATAAGTCGGCATAAAGCCTGAATCTGGGAGAAATATATCTACCCCCCTGGATGCAACCAGGTGACTTTACCTTCCTGCTGTCACATACCCCCCCCTCTTGTTTTAACCTTGGGGTTGGAACACCAGCAATCAGGCATTCATGTACTCGAGACAAAGCATCCACATTCCCCATTTGAACGCCAGGGCGATGCTTTACTGTGAAGTTGAATTCCTGTAGGGCCAGGAACCACCTATTCACTCTTCTATTTGTCTCCTTGTTTTGAGCCATCCACTTTAACGGAGCGTGATCCGTAACCATGTCAAAGTGCCTACCTAGCAGATAGTACCGAAGGGAATCTAGAGCCCACTTCACCGCTAAACACTCCTTTTCAACCGTGGCGTAATTTACCTCATGGGACTTCAACTTCCTGCTGAGGTAAATGACTGGGTGCTCTTCCCCGTTCCAGACCTGGGACAATACTGCTCCTAACCCCACATCTGACGCATCACTTTGTACGACAAAGTCTTTAGAGAAGTCGGGTGAGTACAACACTGGCTGGCTACATAAGGCTTGTTTCAAGAATTGGAATGCTGCCTCAGCCTCGGGGGTCCATTTAATCATGACCGACCCTTTCCCTTTCGTCAGGTTGGTTAGGGGCACAGCCTTAGAAGCAAAGTGGGGAATGAAGCGCCGATAATAACCCGCGATTCCCAGAAAGGCTCGTACCTGCTTCTTGCTGTTGGGACGTGGCCAACTCTGGATGGCCTCGACTTTGTTGAGTTGGGGTTTTATTACTCCCCTGCCAATGGTGTACCCAAGATATTTGGCCTCCTCCTGCCCAATGGTACACTTCTTGGGGTTAGCCGTAAACCCCGCTTCCCGAACAGAGTCCAGGACTGCTTGCACTTTTGGCAGATGTGAGGCCCAATCTGTGCTATGGACAATTACGTCATCCAGGTAAGCCGCAGCATACTTCCGATGGGGCCTCAGCATCTGGTCCATTTTCCGCTGGAATGTGGCCGGCGCATTCTGTAACCCGAACGGCATTCTCTTATATTGGAACGCCCCGTCTGGGGTTACAAATGCGGTTTTCTCTTTGGCCGACTTGGCCAGGGGAATTTGCCAATACCCTTTTGTGAGGTCAAGAGTCGTCATGTATCGGGCTGTTCCCAGCCGGTCGATCAACTCATCTATACGTGGCATGGGGTAGGTGTCAAATTTTGTAACTTTGTTCAACTGACGAAAATCGTTACAAAATCGCCAGCTCCCATCCGGTTTAGGCACCAACACAATGGGACTAGACCAATCACTTTGGGACTCCTCTATCACCCCTAAGTTCAGCATTTTCTGTACTTCCTCCCGTATTGCCTCCCGTCGGGCCTCTGGGATCCGATAGGGTTTTAACTTCACCCTTTCACCGGGCGGGGTAATAATATCATGCTCTACCCCAGATGTTTGTCCCGGCAGCTCAGAGAACACCTCCTTGTTGCGAAGCACAAACTCCTTAACCTCCTGTTGTTGGGGTTGTGACAAGGTGGCTGCTATTCCAACCTCCGGAATCACGCAACCAGTTTGAGCTGGTGACCAAGTTTCTGCGACTAGGGACTCTCTATCCCTCCAGGCTTTCAACAGATTAACGTGATATATCTGTTCGGGCTTTCGCCTTCCTGGTTGTCTGACCTTGTAATTCACTTCGCTCACTTTTTCCATTATCTCGTAGGGGCCTTGCCATTTGGCAAGGAATTTACTTTCAACCGTAGGGACAAGTACCAATATCCTATCCCCCGGGGAAAAGGTACGGGTCTTTGCTCCACGGTTGTACACTCTCTGCTGTGCCAACTGCACTTGGGCCAAATGTTCCTTCACGATGGGCATTACCTGTGCAATTCGATCTTGCATCAGGGCGACATGCTCAATCACACTCCTGTGGGGAGAACTCTCACTTTCCCAAGTTTCCTTGGCAATATCCAACAGCCCTCTTGGGTGTCTCCCATACAGTAACTCAAAGGGGGAGAATCCCGTAGAGGATTGGGGCACCTCCCTAATAGCAAACATCAAATAAGGAAGTAGACAGTCCCAATCCTTTCCATCTCTATCCACCACTTTCTTCAACATTTGTTTTAGGGTTTTGTTGAATCTTTCAACCAGCCCATCGGTTTGGGGGTGATACACAGATGTACGCAATTGCGTCACTTTGAACAATTTACACAGCTCTTTCATAACCCGGGACATAAAGGGTGTACCTTGGTCCGTAAGCAGTTCTTTACAAATACCCACCCGGCTAAAAACAAGAGATAGCTCTTTGGCTATGGTTTTGGCCGAGGTATTTCTGAGAGGGATCGCTTCTGGATAACGGGTGGCATAGTCCATTATAACCAATATGTACTGGTGCCCCCTAGCGGACTTGATTATAGGACCTACCAAATCCATTGCGATTCTCTCAAACGGGACCTCAATGATGGGTAGAGGGACCAGCGGGCTACGGAAATGTGGCATCGGGGCCGACCTCTGACACACAGGGCAGGAGGAACAATAATTTTCTATGTCCTTCATCACCCCAGGCCAATAGAATCTCTGTAATACCCTCTCTCGGGTTTTCTCTGTCCCCAGATGACCTCCAAGAATGTGCCCATGGGCCAACTCCAACACCAACTTCCTGTAAGGTTTGGGCACCACCAGCTGCTCAACGGTTTCTTCTGCCCTTTTTGCCACCCGATACAGTAGGTCCTTCTCTACGCTGAAGTATGGGTAAGTGCAGGTATTATCTGGGTTCACTAACTCGCCATCTATTTCCACTACGTTTTCCCGTGCCTTTATTAGGGCGGGGTCTTTTAACTGTTCTGTGGCAAAATTTTCCCTGTGAACCTCCAGATCAGAAAACTCCACAGACAGTAGGTTTTCGTCTGAGGAGGTGGGCTCCTCTCCAGTTTCTTGAGTCTCCCCTGCCAATACTGACAAGGGAAATTCTGGAGAGTCCTCACCACTCTCAGAGGAGTTCTGGCTATCACATTCCTGGTACATAGGGGCACCAGTGGGGGGCTCAGGATCATCCCACAGTTCCCAGAACTTCGGAAAATCCCTTCCCACAATGGCGTCATGCGGTAACTGAGATACTAAGCCCACTGGATGAGAGAGGGTACCTTTGGGGGTCTCGAAACACACTGTAGTCACTGGATACTCTCGGGTGTCCCCATGCACACAAATAACAGCTACCTTGCTATTCCCAGAGACCTCTGTTTTAACTAACTCAGCCTTTATCAGGGTCACAAGGCTACCTGAATCCAACAATACCACAACATTTCTACCATTAACACACATTTTGCATAAATGTTTCTCAGTTCCTCGAATGGCAGTGCATGCGACTGTCGCACACAGCGACTGACGTCTGCCCGTCAGAAAGTCACACTGCATGGGTTCCTCCACAACCGGGCAATTGGCTGCAATATGTCCCGCTTGCCGGCAGCGGTAGCAAACGATCCTTCTTGCGGCCTCTTGAGCCGCTGATTTCCCAGGCTGTTCTCGCCAAACTTGGGGTAGAGCTCCCACCCTCTCACTCTCTCCACCCTCACCCCTTGGAATCCTCTTATCCGCCCCTGGGGATGGTCTGGTCTTAGGGTGGAAAGTCCGAGAGTCTCTGGAAGAGGCCGTCAGGTTCTCTGTAGCCAAGTATCTCTCTACACGATCCACAAGTTTACCGGCCGTTTCTGGGTCTCCGTGGCTTACCCACTTTTGAATGGCGGTAGGAAGAGCTCTCAAGAAACGATCCATCACAACACGTTCCACAATCTCCGGTGCGGACAAAGTCTCTGGCTGTAGCCACTTCCTGCTCAGGTGAATGAGATCATACATTTGAGACCTGGGGGGTTTTCCAAGCTGGAAAGTCCAGTTATGCACACGCTGAGCCCGGACAGCCAGGGTGACACCCAGCCTTGCCAATATTTCAGCTTTTAGCATCACATAGTCTTTTGCTTGGTCAGGCTCTAGGTCATAGTAAGCCTTCTGCGATTCACCAGTTAACAGAGGAGCCACCAGTCCAGCCCACTGCTCCTCAGGCCACTTTTCTCTTTCAGCAGTCCTTTCAAATGTGGTCAAAAATACCTCTGGATCATCCTCTCCAGTCATTTTTGTCAATAAACGACTCACCCCAAAGGACGCGGTATTAGTGGGACGGCTTTCCTCACTGGTCTGCGGACGTTGCTGCATTACTGCTTCCATTTGTTGTAGTCTCTGCTCTTGCTTCTGTAACAGGTCTATGAAGCGGGCCTCAGATTGCTGCTGGGCTTGTTGATGAGCTTGCTGCTGGGCTGCAAGGCTCCTTTGCAAACCTGCATTTGTCTGCTGTTGATTGGCATTTGCTAGAGCCAGCTGTTTCAGTATCTCCTCCATGCTGGCTTAAAAAAAACTGCCACTGGTTCTCCACCAACTGTGAGGGGGTTAACTCGGTAGCGGGTGTGTGTGACCCCCTGGTTGGGCTCCCCACACAAAAACAGGGCCAGCAGACGGAGGTTGTGGTTTTCAAAATCAAAAGGTGCGGTTTATTTCTCTATGTACAGTGACAAAAACACAGCAAAGCCAAAAAGAAACAAACAAAATAAATCCTGGTCAGTTTGACCTCTGACTAAACATGCAGGTTTCCTAAACTAACAACTGGGATCAGCCTAGTGCTGTCCTAGTCCCTAAGTCCCTGGTTTAGTAAAAGTCCAAACAAATAGCCACACAGGCTTTGCCTCACCGCACAGGGGTTCACTCTCCCTAGACAGTCCACACAGGTCTGGTTCCAGGCATGAGCTAACATCTAATGAAGCTGGGAGTTTTTATAGAGGCCTTAAACGAACTGACAGGCTTCAGCTGGTCTCATCAACTCCCTGCCTCACGACGCCCAGCACTCTCCCTAGAGGTATGAGTCATTCATGAGCCCACTAGCCTCAGCTGGGCTTCATCAACTCCCTAGTTGTATAAGTCGGCATAAAGCCTGAATCTGGGAGAAATATATCTACCCCCCTGGATGCAACCAGGTGACTTTACCTTCCTGCTGTCACAATATATATATATATATATATATATATATATGTATATATTATATGTAGCAAGGTGTTACTTTTGCACGTAGCTTATGGACTACAGTTTGTGCCTATAAGAACTTAGCTCTTTTCATTGTCCGTTTGCCCCATACTGCTGCAAGTTGTTGGGTTCAGCTATGGTAAGGACAATGCATGACGGACCTTGTGGTGCGGAGAGACAGAGACTCTATTGATATGGGTCAGAAATAGACTACAAGACCCACAACGCCACTGTGTTGTGAAGGAGCGTGGCGCCACGCACTGCCTGCTGGGAGGACCTTTTAAAATGGAAGGCGGGGCTTGTGTTCTGTCTCTTGGGACGCCATCTTGCAAGCGGCAAGAGGCTTGCAGCGAAGGTGCTTAGGCCGGAAAAGCCTGGGCCTAAAGTAATGGAGGCTGGATCGTCTGTCGGAGGGATCCCAGCTACAGCCCGGCTGATCGGACCAGGGAGGGGGACAGCTTCACACTCCTGAGCATCCAGAGTCACCGATCCACCCATGCCTTGTGCCCGGCTAAGCGGAGGACCAGGGTCCACGACTCGTCCGGAGGCTGTGAACCAAGAGGGCCCTGTCGGAGGATACCAGCCAGGCGAGGCCTCATGTGGTGAGAGGGCACCTGCCCACCAATACAACTAACTGTGTCGCAGGAAGGTGACTTCCATAACTTTACTTATTCACTTACGCTTGCTCTTAACTGCAGTACCGCAAGCAGAGTCACGCTACATTCAGGATTGAGTTAGCGCTTTGGGAAGGATCAGCATTCCATTTTTCCCTTTCACCACACATGTTAAGTGTCTAACCTTTCTTCACCTTTTCTCTGGATTACAAATACTGAAGTGCACCAACAAAAGCTAGCAAAGATTACTGGAGACTTTTAGAATCAATCATCAGTACAGCTCACTGACTAGGTTGATCCAGCGGGACACGTGCCAGTAAAGCTGCCCACAAGGGGGAGCCAGATAGCTTGTTGAATCTGCATGCGTAAATACATTGTTGCATTTACTTATTGTTGTTGTGCTGTTTAGTGAGCTGGGTTGGATTTGGTGGAGAAGTATCCCACTGTATATACCATTCAAGTGGGAGATTCCACCACCTTGCACTTCTTCAGGTCTGACTTTAAAGAAACCCTAGAACTGTTATGCGGGTGTATGCCAGTGAATTCTCTCAGGGAGTCAAATGTCATATGTATAATATTCTTTCATTACCAAGTAAAAATATTCCTTCTTGATTGAACTACTCCTTGTGTGGGACTCTGTCTTTTGCAGCTGTGTGGCAGGAAAACCACAACGAGGTAACAATATTTAATTATATTTATTGTTTTGTAATCTCATTGTGGCCCTCTATAGCCTTCTAGTGGTCCACAATCACATTCTTGCTATTATTATCAAGTTGTGCCAAGGGGAGTCAAGTCAAAGTTACAGGGGTTGATAGGCAGAGTACAGGCCCAAAACTTAAACCAGCAGCTCCTACGGGGGTAGTGCTACATATATATATATATATATATATATATATATATATATATTTACATTCACACAGACACACACACACTCTAAGAGCCCATTCACACAGGGGCGTCTTTGGATCCGACTCCAAATCGCCCCAGGTCGCCCCTAGTCGCCTCAGGTCGCGCTGGCTGAAGAAATCAATGTAAGTTAATGGAGCCGTCCTTATGCACACTACTGCAGTCGCTCCGACTTCAAAAAAGGTCCCTGTACTACTTCAATCCGACTCCTAGGCGACCTGTACCCATTCATTTCAATGGGAGTCGCCTCTCACTGTCTTAATAGGAGCAACTCTCCAGGAAGATAACATACATTTATCAGGCAAAACTCTCTCTCCCCCTCCCTCCCACAGAGCTGATTCTTGTTTGATTGGCCACTGGAATGTCTCCTGTCCTGCAGGCAACTTGGAGTTGCCTTGTAAATAGCTCCAGGTCGCGCTGTGATTCATACTCAGGTCGTGTCTGAGTTGCCTCATAAAATCGCACTGGAAGTCGTGTTGCCCCTGTGTGAATGGGCTCTTACAAATAAGTGTAAACAAACATTTAAAAAATGTATGGACAGGCAGTCCCAGTCGGTTCCATGGACACAGGTACTCCAGCGGATGGAGTCTATCCATCTTATGGAGAGGATCTATCACACTATCATGGACACCATGCAGACCTTCCATAATAAATGGGCGGCGTGGTCGACAGGAGCGGCTATACTGTGACCAACGCACTGCTTCTTGTGAGGCCGCCTCTGTATGGTCGGATAGGTACCCCATATTCTCCCGTTTCCTTTGGGCCCTGGGCCTGGGGATACTGGGAGATGGTAAGGACATGTGATCCCAACCCAACTAGGAGTACATCCTATACTTTTTCTTTTTGTTTGATACTGGGTCGGTCGAATTATTCATACCAGAAGTAGCAGATTAAAGTTTATTTTTCAACAGGTTGTTTTCCCCTTTCTACCCATGTACCTGTCTAAGCTTTTTCTTTTCCCTAATCTTTCTTTCCCTTCATTCTTATCCTTCCATGGAGATTCTCCCTTATTCCCCTCTAATCCTGTTTCCTTCTTGATTTCTTTTAAGCATAAATAGAATTTTCTTTCTGTTTGAACCCTGGGATGCACCCGAAGGGCCGTCACTGGGCCTGACCTCGAGTAACACATTTAGTTTCTGCCCCTGTGACTGATCCTCTTATGCTCTTTTCCTCTCGATATTATATGTTGCGATGTAATTTTTATGTTATATGTGTGGGTTGCATCCCGATAAGATATGTGCTTTTTTTTCTGTCTATACCCAATAAAAAAACGTTTGTATTAACAAATAAAAAATAAAAAAAAATGTATGGACAGTGTCAGTAGGGCTGTGGATGGTGTCAGTAGAGCAGTGGACATGTCAGTAGGGCAGTGGAGGGTGTCAGCAGAGCAGTGGGTGTGTCAGTAGGGCAGAGGTTGGTGTCAGTAGGACGGTGGATGGTGTCAGTCAGTAGAGCAGTGGATGGTGTCAGTAGGGCAGTGGATTTTGTCAGTAGGGCAGAGGACATGTCAGTAGGACAGTGTACGGTGTCAGAAGAGCAGTGGATGATGTCAGTAGGGCAGTGGACAATTTCAGTCGTTTTTACAATTTTTGTTTACATTTTTTTTTTTAGCCACACTGGGGGCTTTGGTAAAATATCAGGGGTCTAAACAGTGGGTTCCCCCATTCTCCATCCTGAAACATTCCCCGCAGCAGCTGATGGGAGAAGAAAGGAGGGAAACCGGCAGCGCTGCGGGTGGCAGGCAGCAGGGGGAATCAGCACTGCACTGGGTGATTATGGTGTGCCCAGGCAATATGGCACACCCGGTGCGCATGCCTATGGCCATGCCTTTTTCTTAAGACCATTTATTATACAAATTGTAAAATACCAAGGTACACCGGCCCCCATTAAATCTCAACCCACCAAATCTCAACAATACAATGAGAGCTCACCTATGTATAGATATTGACTGTACTGCCCACATTTTCTTTCATTGCAGTTACTTCTTCTGTCCACCTGAAGAGGCATGTACACAATCTATACAACCTCAATAAAATAAGCCAGTGCATTCAAAGGTATACATGCATTATACTGCTGTGGGAAATATACATATAGGGGTTGATTTACTAAAACTGGAGAGTGCAAATTCTGGTGCAGCTCTGCATAGAAACCAATCAGCTTCCAAGTTTTCTTTCAAAGCTTAAAGTGTTACTAAACCCACAACAGTAAAATCAGTCGGTATATGCAGTAAAGCATGCTTTTTATACTCACTATGGAATCTAAGGGGTTAATCCTCCGCATTTTGTAAAAAGTCTGTTTGATCCTGTATTCACAGATCCTCCTTTTCTTCCACTGACTCCAGAACATGTCTGGATAAGACAGAGCCTTTGGAGTCAGGCTGCACATGTTCAGTTTGGTGTGTATTGCTAGAGAGGTTTTTTTCTTGGGAGAGTGCATGTGATCAGCACAGGGCCAATCAGTACTGTCCATACAGAGGGTCAGGGGTCCTGCATCCTGATAGCTCAGTGCAGTATGAGAACTCCTCCTACAAGCTTTACCAGAAACTGATAGAAGTCACAAGATAGTTATACATAGCTGATGAGAAAAGGTATTTAGCAGTTTATATTTATTAAAATAATTGCACTGTATATTACCTGCCTAACTGAAAGTGAAAGTAAATTGTGAATGTCTTGAAAGAACAGGAGAGGGGGAGGGAGACAGATGGGGGAGAGAAGGGATGGAGATAATGCAGTTCAGTGATTACAATGTACTGCAGTCTGCAGTGCACAGACTTACCCACAGGTCCAGTCTAGAATCTCAGGCATCATTCATTTCACACACAGCCAGGAATGCTGCTGATTTTCATATTTCCCGTCCATACATCCCCTCTCTTCAGATACAGAACGCTGGGATAGTGTGGGTGGGACTGGAAGGAGGAGGAGGAGCTGCATGTATGTGAGGAGAGTGAGGGGGGGTGCCTGGACTCGCTGGGCTGTGAAAGAGTGTCATAGGCTGACACTCGGCTCAGCTTGCAGTCACCACTCTCGGAATTTACAGGCTGGTTCTCCTGTCCTAAGGATGGGAGAAATCAGTCTGTTTTTTCAGTAACTGAGATGAAGGCTTGGGCCCCCTCCCCCCACAGTGCTCATGGAGTCCTTCCTGCAACTCGCTCTTCTTCGTGCCAATGAGGATGCAGGGGAAGGAGCAGATCGGGCGGCTGTGGTTGTGTGAGCACTCGCATTATGCAGTGTCAGCGAGCAGAGGGAGGGGGGAGGAATCCCCTCCAGGAGCTGACTGGGGACGCTCTCCCTTTCAGGAGAGACTGTGTTACTCCAGCGGCTGCCCGAGCAAAATACAAAAAATGCAAAAAATAAAAGTTTTTTTTTTGGGGGAAGCACATGGTGGGGCACAGCATAATGTTGGGGGGGTCAGGGCTCCCTCTGCCCCCCCTAGGGACGCCATTGCTTGTACCCAGTCTTGATTCCCCCCTTCATTGCATCCCTGGTATTCCTTGTTACCCTTGTCCTTCATTGTGTATATATTTTCTTCATAGTCAGTTGTTAGGTCTCTGTAAGGTTTATTAGGTAATGTGTCACTGGGGTTTGTTCGTGTTTACTGGTGTGTAATTGTCTTTTGTTTCACTGAAATAAATCTCACTTAAAAGATATAAACGATATTTGGTCCCAGTTTTCTGTGTGAAGCTACATATATCTGTTCTCCCAGCTGCTGAATCCTGACATTAGGATTTAGTGAGAGGGTGATCCCATGGGGTCATAAAGGAACCGCACTATTTGTTTCCAGTATCCCTGAATAATTGGACAGGCCCATAATAAATAAAAAAAGTGCCAGGAGCTGCTGAGCACATAGAGCATAAAGGGCTACAAGTTGAATGAAACTTAGAAATCCAGACAGGAGTTACTTAAGCCCTGTGAAGTATATATAATTGTGTTAGTCAGTCCAACAGTTTGGGAGAAACCAGTTTACAACCATCTAAGGCTAACCCACAAAAGCCCATAGGCGTGCGCAGCCTATTTACATTAACAGACTTGCGTGCATGTGTATATATATATAATATATATATATATATATATATATATATATTATATGTAGCAAGGTGTTACTTTTGCACGTAGCTTATGGACTACAGTTTGTGCCTATAAGAACTTAGCTCTTTTCATTGTCCGTTTGCCCCATACTGCTGCAAGTTGTTGGGTTCAGCTATGGTAAGGACAATGCATGACGGACCTTGTGGTGCGGAGAGACAGAGAATCTATTGATATGGGTCAGAAATAGACTACAAGACCCACAACGCCACTGTGTTGTGAAGGAGCGTGGCGCCACGCACTGCCTGCTGGGAGGACCTTTTAAAATGGAAGGCGGGGCTTGTGTTCTGTCTCTTGGGACGCCATCTTGCAAGCGGCAAGAGGCTTGCAGCGAAGGTGCTTAGGCCGGAAAAGCCTGGGCCTAACGTAATGGAGGCTGGATCGTCTGTCGGAGGGATCCCAGCTACAGCCCGGCTGATCGGACCAGGGAGGGGGACAGCTTCACACTCCTGAGCATCCAGAGTCACCGATCCACCCATGCCTTGTGCCCGGCTAAGCGGAGGACCAGGGTCCACGACTCGTCCGGAGGCTGCGAACCAAGAGGGCCCTGTCGGAGGATACCAGCCAGGCGAGGCCTCATGTGGTGAGAGGGCACCTGCCCACCAATACAACTAACTGTGTCGCAGGAAGGTGACTTCCATAACTTTACTTATTCACTTACGCTTGCTGGTAACTGCAGTACCGCAAGCAGAGTCACGCTACATTCAGGATTGAGTTAGCGCTTTGGGAAGGATCAGCATTCCATTTTTCCCTTTCACCACACATGTTAACTGTTTAACCTTTCTTCACCTTTTCTCTGGATTACAAATACTGAAGTGCACCAACAAAAGCTAGCAAAGATTACTGGAGACTTTTAGAATCAATCATCAGTACAGCTCACTGACTAGGTTGATCCAGCGGGACACGTGCCAGTAAAGCTGCCCACAAGGGGGAGCCAGATAGCTTGTTGAATCTGCATGCGTAAATACATTGTTGCATTTACTTATTGTTGTTGTGCTGTTTAGTGAGCTGGGTTGGATTTGGTGGAAAAAGTATCCCACTGTATATACCATTCAAGTGGGAGATTCCACCACCTTGCACTTCTTCAGGTCTGACTTTAAAGAAACCCTAGAACTGTTATGCGGGTGTATGCCAGTGAATTCTCTCAGGGAGTCAAATGTCATATGTATAATATTCTTTCATTACCAAGTAAAAATATTCCTTCTTGATTGAACTACTCCTTGTGTGGGACTCTGTCTTTTGCAGCTGTGTGGCAGGAAAACCACAACGAGGTAACAATATTTAATTATATTTATTGTTTTGTGATCTCATTGTGGCCCTCTATAGCCTTCTAGGGGTCCACAATCACATTCTTGCTATTATTATCCAGTTGTGCCAAGGGGAGTCAAGTCAAAGTTACAGGGGTTGATAGGCAGAGTACAGGCCCAAAACTTAAACCAGCAGCTCCTACGGGGGTAGTGCTACATATATATATATATATATATATATATATATATATATATATATATTTACATTCACACAGACACACACACACTCTTACAAATAAGTGTAAACAAGCATTTAAAAAATGTATGGACAGTGTCAGTAGGGCTGTGGATGGTGTCAGTAGAGCATTGGACATGTCAGTAGGGCAGTGGAGGGTGTCAGCAGAGCAGTGGGTGTGTCAGTAGGGCAGAGGTTGGTGTCAGTAGGACGGTGGATGGTGTCAGTCAGTAGAGCAGTGGATGGTGTCAGTAGGGCAGTGGATTTTGTCAGTAGGGCAGAGGACATGTCAGTAGGACAGTGTACGGTGTCAGAAGAGCAGTGGATGATGTCAGTAGGGCAGTGGACAATTTCAGTCGTTTTTACAATTTTTGTTTACAATTGTTTTTTTTAGCCACACTGGGGGCTTTGATAAAATATCAGGGGTCTAAACAGTGGGTTCCCCCATTCTCCATCCTGAAACATTCCCCGCAGCAGCTGATGGGAGAAGAAAGGAGGGAAACCGGCAGCGCTGCAAGGGGCAGGCAGCAGGGGGAATCAGCACCGCACTGGGTGATTATGTTGTGCCCAGGCAATATGGCACACCCGGTGTGCATGCCTATGGCCATGCCTTTTTCTTAAGACCATTTATTATACAAATTGTAAAATACCAAGGTACACTGGCCCCCATTAAAACTCAACCCACCAAATCTCAACAATACAATGAGAGCTCACCTATGTATAGATATTGACTGTACTGCCCACATTTTCTTTCATTGCAGTTACTTCTTCTGTCCACCTGAAGAGGCATGTACACAATCTATACAACCTCAATAAAATAAGCCAGTGCATTCAAAGGTATACATGCATTATACTGCTGTGGGAAATATACATATAGGGGTTGATTTACTAAAACTGGAGAGTGCAAATTCTGGTGCAGCTCTGCATAGAAACCAATCAGCTTCCAAGTTTTCTTTCAAAGCTTAAAGTGTTACTAAACCCACAACAGTAAAATCAGTCGGTATATGCAGTAAAGCATGCTTTTTATACTCACTATGGAATCTAAGGGGTTAATCCTCCGCATTTTGTAAAAAGTCTGTTTGATGCTCTATTCACAGATCCTCCTTTTCTTCCGCTGACTCCAGAACATGTCTGGATAAGACAGAGCCTTTGGAGTCAGGTTGCACATGTTCAGTTTGGTGTGTATTGCTAGAGAGGTTTTTTTCTTGGGAGAGTGCATGTGATCAGCACAGGGCCAATCAGTACTGTCCATACAGAGGGTCAGGGGTCCTGCATCCTGATAGCTCAGTACAGTATGAGAACTCCTCCTACAAGCTTTACCAGAAACTGATAGAAGTCACAAGATAGTTATACATAGCTGATGAGAAAAGGTATTTAGCAGTTTATATTTATTAAAATAATTGCATTTCCATGTTCTGTGTACAGTGGGAGACCAGATATAGTGAATGCAGGGTCCTGGGTTTACTAATATTTTAATTGAACAAGCTGAAGTTAGAAGCTGATTGACTACCATGCACAGCTGCACTAGATTTTGCACTCTCCAGTTTTAATAAATCAACCCCATTGTTGCATTCCATTGTCCACAACTCTGGAAAAACCTTCCTTCAAACTGACATTTCATACATAGAAGACAAAAATGTATGGAGGAAACTATGTTAGAGACATATGTGGTTACTGAAAATTCCCACCACATCCCAATTTTGTGTACAAAAAGGAATGGGGGCCCCAAGGGATTGTATGGGTGGGAAAATGGATTCAGAACAACTCAGTAAAGATAGTATAAAAATATATTTAATTAGAAAAAGCAAGTACTAAAAACAGTCACAGAATGACAATATAAGACAAAACAGCTGCTCTGAGGCGTATTGTATGGATACACTGATATAAATCAGGGATAACTAATACATATGTAGCGGGGTATTCCCCTTTAATGCAGAGAGACTACATTACCCAGAACCCCATTCGGCAATGTTCCGCCGCAGAGACTCATGGGAGGGGTTATAAAAGGAGGAGGCGAGGCTGGGCTCGGCCTCTTTGGGACAGGAGACTAGACAGACTGATCCTCCTGTGCGGACGTGTCGGAGTGCAAGGCTTGAAGCCTGAGGCCTTGCTCAGCACCAAAGAGCCTTCCACCCCCTCTGCGAGCCTGGGTGGCATCTGACTTTGCTCAGCTACGGCCTTGTTGGATCGGGGACCCGATCGCTGGAGAGACTGAGTGTGTGTGTGACACAGTCGGTGGAAGTTTCCCGGACTGAGACCGTAGTCCGGGCGGGTGAGAGGGCATACGCCCAAACGATATACTGTTACTACATATAGGCCTATAGACTGTCGTGGCCCACCATTTGTTCCTGATACCCTTATTGAAGAGCCGTACCATAGCTGAACTTACAGTTCGTATAGCCAAGTTCCCACCCATCTTTACCTACCCCATTGGATTACAAAGTTTGTACTCTGTTAATGTGCACCACCGTTAAAGATGTGCCGGTGAAGAAAAAGGACTAAGTTATAGATCTCAGAACCAGGCCTGGTGGGGTTTCTAATGTGTTTTGGGTTACTGCGCCATAGGGCACTTAACTAACGGTCGCCCGTGTGGCGCACTTGTTGCATGTCAGCTCTTTAGTGTGTTAGCGTTGCAGGGCTCTGCATTACCAATGATTATTCTGTAAACTGTGATTACTGTTATATCTTTCTTACCAAGAGCTTAAGTAAAACCTTATACTTATTTAAATTTAGTATTGTCTCAATGCTCAGTTATTCATAAAGTATAAGATATACAATCTACTGTCAATACTAGCTGTGCCAGTAGGGGGTAGAGCCTATTGCCGGGGGTTGGCGGAGCTGCCATCAGGGCCCAAACTAAATCTGCGGCCTTCTTAGTTGGAGGTATCGCTACACGTGGGGGTTCTCGTCCGGGATCCTGATGCAGCAAGTGAACGCCAGAGGTGCCGGCATGGACCCCATGGATCCACGAGTGGTAGAAGAGTGGTGCAAAGCCGCTAACACAGAGCCAAAACAGTCGATAGCCATTAGCCTCCCTGGGGAGAAATGGTCGAGTGAGGCGGTAGAGGAATTAATGAAATCAGTGACCCCAGATCATACACCGTGGGTGATGGACATAAAGACAGACCCAGACATCTCATATCAATATGCATTAGTTGAATACTGGGACGGGATACCAGAGGCCTGTAGGCGCAAGTGTGTGTGCAGACGCCAGACAACAGAACATATAGGTTGGCGCACGCAGTAACTGTAGAGAAGGAACCATCACCAACGGGATCACCACAGGCTGCGGCCCGTACCCCACCGGAAAAAGGGGACAGGGCGACGCCCCCGGTGGCGCCTGCACCTGCCACTGTTATATCACCAGAACTGATAAATGCAATAGGGGATCTGCTAGCTAAATGTCAGAAGACAAGTACGGTGCATGTAGAAACCAGCTACCGGAGACTAAAAATATTCTCAGGGAAGCTCCCTGTCAGGGGAAGAAGACTTTGACACCTGGGTGGAGCAGGCATTGCAGGCAGTAGAGGCATGGGAGGTGCCTGAAGCACAGAACAAGCAGCGAGTGATAGAAAGCCTTAAAGGTGCAGCAGCAGAAGCAGTGAAAAGTTTTCGGTTTGGGAATGCAGGTTGCACGGCTCAAGACTGTCTAGCCATGCTACAGGAAGAGTTTGGTCAATTGGAAAAGGTGACTGAGATGGTCTACCAGTTTGAACATACTTTCCAACAACCGGAGGAGAAACTTTCTGAGTATGTTAGAAGACTGAACAGGTTGTTGTGCAAGATTGTGTTGAAGAAGGGGATGAGGCCCCAAGACACAGATGCGGCAAGAATGAAGCAAGTCTTAAAGGGAGCGCTGCGCTCGGATCCAGTATGGTTGCACCTGAAAACCTCAGGAGGAGGAACGTTGCTGACTTATGCTGACTTGATAAAAATCATCAGAGATGAGGAGGCACTGCAACAGGACCAGCAGTTGATTAGGACAAATGTTGTACCCGCACAGGTGCTAGTCAATCCAGTAATGACCCCTGGAAGAGATTCGGAGATAGACACCCTGAAAGTTCAAATGTCCAAGGTGTTAGAAATGTTGACCTCTCTGATGGAAAAAGACACAGAGGGTCCCAAGAGAGAAGTACCAAGGAAGGAATTATTCCCAGTTGCCTCAGCACCCGCATCTTTACAAGAATGGGGAGATATCGTCTGCTTTAACTGTGGAGGAATTGGACATATGCTCCAGTCCCAAAAAGAAGAAAATAGACAACCGCAAGCCGGCGGGAAACTTTAGAGGGCCCCGGTGAAGGAGTCAACCGGGTGCCCATCACCTTCAGTGAGCTCCAAGCTGAAAGCAAAGCAGAAAACAACAGGAGATAAAACGCCTCGGGGAAAACACAACATTCCTCAACAGAGATACACCCCAGAGAAAGGGGGTAAGACCCCTCAGAAGAGGCACAGCACTCCCCAGAGGGGGTGCACACCTAAGAAAAACAATACTATCCCTCAGCGGGTCCCTACACCCAGTAAAGGGGGGGGGAGTCAATGCATACCAGACTCAAGAAAGACTGAAGTCCAAAGGGGATTGGACGAGAGGAGGTTCAAAGGGGAAAAGTCTGAAGAAAGCGACCCCTGCCGGGCCTTACCCGGAGAAGCTGGTAGGCCCATCTCCTATAGTGTCCATTCAAGTAGAGGGAGTCTACACCAGAGCAATCTTGGATACTGGGGCGCAAGTAACCCTGCTATACAGAGACTTTTACGATAAGTACTTGAGTCACCTACCCATCCGGAAAATAGAGGGACTAGAGATATGTGGGATTGGAACCCAGAACTTCCCCTACGATGGCTATCTGCCTGTCAGAATGACCTTTGACCCATCTGTGGCTGGAAAAGCCGAAGTGTTTGACACCCTGGCAGTTGTGTGCCCTCGGCCACCAGGAGCCAACAAGAGTTCCCTGATAATAGGGACAAACACGGACCTGGTCCGAAGACTTCTGACCCCTCTAGTGAAAGAGAAAGGGGCAGCGGTCACCAAGATCCACCCCATGCTGAAGACAGCTTACCAAAGGCTGGTCTTAGAGCAGAAGACCCCAGGAGAGGGGATAGGGAAGGTGTGGAGACTTGGAATAGGAGGGATAGTGCTGCAGCCCGGCGAAGTAACCTGTCTCAGAGGCACTGTGAAGCTTACTTGGGAGCAGCCTGGACCCTTTGTCATATTGGAATCTGATCCAAGAGAAGGGTCCCACGGTCTGGAAGTGATACCAGAAGTGATTCCGCTGAAGGCCCTAAAGAAGGCCCATTGTAGAGTCCCAGTGAGTGTTAGGAACAATACGGATGGCCCCATGGAGGGCCCAGCCAGGATGCTGCTAGGCCAGGTGAGCCCTGCTGCCCCTGTCAACCTGTCAGAGGTGGGCGAAGGAGGAGATGCTTGGGAGAAGATATCCATGGAAAACCCGAATCTGCCCAGGGCTTGGAAAGAGAGAGCCAAGGCCCAGCTGAACAGATGGGAGAAGATCTTCTCTAAAGATGAGTTCGATGTGGGGTGTGCAAGGAGTGCCACCCATCGGATCCGCCTCCAGGAAGATAAGCCCTTCAGAGAGAGAGTCAGGCGGGTCCCCCTAGCAGATCTGGAGGATCTAAGGGAACAACTCTCAGAACTCAAGAGGACTGGAGTGATACGGGAATCTAGAAGCCCCTATGCATCCCCGATAGTGGTGGTCAGGAAGAAGAATGGGTCATTGAGGCTCTGTATCGACTACAGGACTCTCAACAGGAGAACCATACCCGACCAGTATACCACTCCAAGGATAGAGGATGCCCTACAGAGCTTGTCTGGGGCCAAGTGGTTCAGCGTTATGGATCTCAAAAGCGGGTACTATCAGATCCCCATGCACCCAGAAGACAAGGAGAAGACAGCCTTCATAACCCCAGTAGGGTTCTTTGAATTCGACCGGATGCCCCAAGGTCTGTCTGGAGCCCCAGCTACTTTCCAGCGTCTCATGGAGAAGACTGTAGGAGACATGAACCTTATTGAAGTCCTTGTATACCTGGACGATGTCATAGTCTTTGGAAGAACCCTGGAGGAACATGAGGAGAGGCTGGAAAAAGTCTTGAGGAGACTCAGTGAGGAGGGACTCAAACTTTCGCCTGAAAAGTGTCGGTTCTACCAGTCTTCTGTGAACTATCTGGGGCACATAGTGTCCGAAGAAGGGGTGGCCACAGACCCCGAGAAATTGGAGGCAGTTACCTCCTGGCCACGGCCCACCACAGTAACAGAACTCAGATCCTTCTTGGGTTTCTGCTCCTACTATAGGAGGTTTGTGGAGGGATTCGCCCGAATTGCTAGACCATTGAATGAACTGCTCAAGACTGAGGGAGAAGAGGATGACTCAGGGCCCAGGAAGCCGGGAGAGTCCATCAGAGATCAGTGGAATCAGAAGTGTGAAGAGGCCTTCCAGGCCTTGAATAAGAGCCTAACCACTGCTCCAGTCTTGGCCTACGCAGACCCAACCAAACCCTATGAACTACACGTAGATGCTAGTCATGACGGTCTGGGAGGAGTACTTTATCAAGAACACGAAGGGCAACAACGGCCTGTTGCCTATGTGAGCAGGAGCCTGACCCCCTCTGAGAAGAACTACCCCACTCACAAGCTGGAGTTCCTGGCCCTTAAGTGGGCGGTAGTAGACAAGCTCAAAGACTACCTGTATGGAGCGGAGTTCACTGTGAAGACCGACAACAACCCCCTTACCTACCTTTTCACCACGGCCAAGCTGGACGCCACTGGACATAGGTGGCTGGCCGCACTGTCTGGATTCAACTTCAGCCTAAAGTATAGGCCAGGGGCTGGGAATAGAGACGCAGACGCTCTGTCCAGGAGATCTCATGCCCCCACCAGTGATGTAGAAGATTGGACCCAAGTGGCACCGGACGGGGTGCGGACCCTTTGTCAAGGAGCTGAATTCAAGGCCAGAGGAGGCTCCAGAGCAGAAGAAATAGGAGTTACCATGGTGGGAGTCCCAAAACACTACTGTGGAGTGACTCAATTGGATGAAGACAACCTGCCGAGATTGTCCAAGAAGGAGTTGAGGAGTGACCAATTGGAAGACCCCATGGGGAGATTGGTCCTGGAGGCCCTGGAGAATCAGGATCCAAACAAACTCCTGCGTCATCCCTCAAAGGAAGCTCGCCTGTTGAGGAAAGAATGGGACAGGTTGCAGGTACATCAGGGAGTGGTCTACCAAAGGGGCCCCTCTGATGACTCAGAAGATAAGTGGCAACTGTTCCTCCCAGAGAAACATCGAGAGACTGTTCTGATTGCCCTGCATGACAATCATGGCCATCTAGGGGCTGAAAGGACCTTTCAACTTGTCAGAAGTCAATTCTATTGGCCCTGCATGAGGGCAGAGGTAGAAGAGTACTGCCACTCATGTGCACGATGCATCCAGAGGAAGACT
Source organism: Rana muscosa (assembly GCA_029206835.1). Classification (NCBI taxonomy): domain Eukaryota; kingdom Metazoa; phylum Chordata; class Amphibia; order Anura; family Ranidae; genus Rana; species Rana muscosa. The sequence goes on from CM055122.1 coordinate 1,138,438,199, forward strand.
TTACCCCATCAAGCTGCCCCAATGGGCCATCTACAAAGTCAAGGCCCAATGGATCTGGTATGCATTGACTTTCTCTGCCTTGAACCCGACCTGAGTGGACTAGGAAATGTTCTGGTGATAACCGACCATTTCACCCGGTTTTCCCAAGCTTTCCCAACCAAAGATCAGAAGGCCTCCACCGTAGCCAAGGTACTTATGGAGAAGTACTTTGTCCATTATGGGCTGCCACAGCGACTTCATTCAGATTAAGGAAGGGACTTTGAGAGTAAACTGATCCGGAAACTCCTGGATTCGTTGGGAATCAAGAAGACTCGAACTACACCTTACCACCCACAAGGAGATGCTCAGCCGGAAAGGTTTAACCGAACCTTGCTCAACATGTTGGGGACTCTGGAAAGTGAGAAAAAGCAACATTGGAGCAAACATATAGCAGCCCTAGTACATGCTTACAACTGCACCATCAGTGATGCTACAGGCTACTCCCCATATCGACTCATGTTTGGGAGAGAAGCGAGACTACCTGTGGACTTGGCCTTTGGCACCTCTCTGGACCATTCCTCAGCCACATCCCACAAAGGATATGTGGACAGGCTCAGACACAGCCTGAAAGTAGCCTATGAACAAGCTCAAGCGGCCTCAGATCAAAGGGGAGCTCGAAACAAAAGAAACTTCGACTTGAAGGTCCGGGTACAAGACCTACAGCCCGGGGATCGAGTACTGTTACGCAATCTAGGGGTCCCTGGGAAGCACAAACTTGCAGATAGATGGAGATCTGAACCTTATGTCATCTGTAGGAAGTTGCCGGGCCTGCCTGTCTACAAGTTGAAGCCGGAAGGAAAGGTGGGCCCTCTGAAGATGTGGCATCGAAACCACCTGCTCCCTCTTGCTGAGGCAGTTAGAATACCTCCCGTGGGAGACTCCCCTGAACCAGCCTCTATCCTGGATACTCCTAGGCCAAACACTCGGTCGCAGGCCTCCCGAGCTGAAGATGGAGAGGCCTCTCAACTTAGTGGAAATGAGGATGGAGAACTTAATTGGCTGTGGCCTTACCCAACTCCAGGAACTTCTACCATAGACCTTCCAACCACTGAAGACACCACAGATGAAACACTAAACCCAGAAGCCACAGAGTTCATCCCCTCTAGTCCTTCAGCAGATTACTGGGAAGATGTCCATGATGGTTGCTCAGAGGAAGAGGAGCCTGTGGCACCAGAGCCAGAAATGCCAAGAGAGCAAAGGGCTCAAAGAGTCATCCGGCCTCCTAAGAAGCTGACCTACCCACAAATGGGGAATTGCTCAGAGGATTCTGTAGTTACCGCTAGGAGGAATGCTGAAAATCTGGATCCCTCCACTTACCATTTAGTGGAGGGCAACCCCAGCTCACTCTCTGGCACAGCTAGGCAGGCCACCCATGATAATGTGACCTGTGGGCAAGGGAATTCTACTCCTCAGTTTTGGTGGGAATTCCCTATGCCAACATTGTTTGTAGAATTGTCTAGAGTTGTACATAGTCTTTGTTAAGGTTTATCTTTGGGGACCAAAGAGTTCAAGTGGGGGGAGTGTGTAGCGGGGTGTTCCCCTTTAATGCAGAGAGACTACATTACCCAGAACCCCATTCGGCAATGTTCCACCGCAGAGACTCATGGGAGGGGTTATAAAAGGAGGAGGCGAGGCTGGGCTCGGCCTCTTTGGGACAGGAGACTAGACAGACTGATCCTCCTGTGCGGACGTGTCGGAGTGCAAGGCCTGAAGCCTGAGGCCTTGCTCAGCACCAAAGAGCCTTCCACCCCCTCTGCGAGCCTGGGTGGCATCTGACTTTGCTCAGCTACGGCCTTGTTGGATCGGGGACCCGATCACTGGAGAGACTGAGTGTGTGTGTGACACAGTCGGTGGAAGTTTCCCGGACTGAGACCGTAGTCCGGGCAGGTGAGAGGGCATACGCCCAAACGATATACTGTTACTACATATAGGCCTATAGACTGTCGTGGCCCACCAGTTGTTCCTGATACCCTTATTGAAGAGCCGTACCATAGCTGAACTTACAGTTCGTATAGCCAAGTTCCCACCCATCTTTACCTACCCCATTGGATTACAAAGTTTGTACTCTGTTCTGTTAATGTGCACCACCGTTAAAGATGTGCCGGTGAAGAAAAAGGACTAAGTTATAGATCTCAGAACCAGGCCTGGTGGGGTTTCTAATGTGTTTTGGGTTACTGCGCCATAGGGCACTTAACTAACGGTCGCCCGTGTGGCGCACTTGTTGCATGTCAGCTCTTTAGTGTGTTAGCGTTGCAGGGCTCTGCATTACCAATGATTATTCTGTAAACTGTGATTACTGTTATATCTTTCTTACCAAGAGCTTAAGTAAAACCTTATACTTATTTAAATTTAGTATTGTCTCAATGCTCAGTTATTCATAAAGTATAAGATATACAATCTACTGTCAATACTAGCTGTGCCAGTAGGGGGTAGAGCCTATTGCCGGGGGTTGGCGGAGCTGCCATCAGGGCCCAAACTAAATCTGCGGCCTTCTTAGTTGGAGGTATCGCTACACATACAACCAATCCTACACGTTTCGGAAAAGCATAAAGGCATATAAATCCTGTTATGATAGGTATATTCCTTCTTCAGGGATTTGAGTCGAGCTTGCTGGTGTGTTTCTATAGAAACATGAGATTTGGAAGTAAATAACATGTACAGGTAATATTTAATTATTTACCCCAACCAAAGAAAAAAGAGAAGAAAAAGAAAAATATTTTACAAACATACTCACAAGTCTTGTATTTCATATGAATAAACAGTGCACAGTGTCAATACAGAGTATTAATACAAAGTATTAATACAGATGGATGGTGTTGCGGATATGGGCAAGGAGAACCAAACCAATACTAATTTTTCATCATCATTGAAATCCGGGAGAATGCTAGATTCGCATTCGTTTATCACCCGGTGAGATAATTAGACTTTATAGGGAATGCTGATATGTTAAATCTCCTTGTAACACGGTGATTGCAATGATAGCTGAGAATGAAGGGCCCAGAGGGACAGCGGCAACAACGTCAGGGCTCACAGGAGCAAATAACAATGGCAGAATAGGAAAGGGACCTGATGGGCAAAGAAGCAAAAATAAATAAAAAGTTTAGGGAGTATTTGAAAGGAAACCAGTGAACATTGAAAATGCTACAGGTTTTGCTTAGAGTGTATCCATAGAAGGGAGCTGGATGGTGTGTCTTATCTCATGGAGTGGTTCATTCAAAGTGCGCATCAAATAACACTTGGCTGTGCAGCACCTGTGAGCTGCATCGGCCTAGATTATATACCTGTGGTGTTAGAGAATGGCCAATCAGACACATTTGTATCTCAGTTTGCTCGTTTGGGATACATTCACCTGTGGGGAGTAGATTGGCAGTTGCGCGTCACATTGCCGTGACGACCGATTCCCATCCACCTTGCCACTATATATATATTGTGACAGCAGGAAGGTAAAGTCACCTGGTTGCATCCAGGGGGGTAGATATATTTCTCCCAGATTCAGGCTTTATGCCGACTTATACAACTAGGGAGTTGATGAAGCCCAGCTGAGGCTAGTGGGCTCATGAATGACTCATACCTCTAGGGAGAGTGCTGGGCGTCGTGAGGCAGGGAGTTGATGAGACCAGCTGAAGCCTGTCAGTTCGTTTAAGGCCTCTATAAAAACTCCCAGCTTCATTAGATGTTAGCTCATGCCTGGAACCAGACCTGTGTGGACTGTCTAGGGAGAGTGAACCCCTGTGCGGTGAGGCAAAGCCTGTGTGGCTATTTGTTTGGACTTTTACTAAACCAGGGACTTAGGGACTAGGACAGCACTAGGCTGATCCCAGTTGTTAGTTTAGGAAACCTGCATGTTTAGTCAGAGGTCAAACTGACCAGGATTTATTTTGTTTGTTTCTTTTTGGCTTTGCTGTGTTTTTGTCACTGTACATAGAGAAATAAACCGCACCTTTTGATTTTGAAAACCACAACCTCCGTCTGCTGGCCCTGTTTTTGTGTGGGGAGCCCAACCAGGGGGTCACACACACCCGCTACCGAGTTAACCCCCTCACAGTTGGTGGAGAACCAGTGGCAGTTTTTTTTAAGCCAGCATGGAGGAGATACTGAAACAGCTGGCTCTAGCAAATGCCAATCAACAGCAGACAAATGCAGGTTTGCAAAGGAGCCTTGCAGCCCAGCAGCAAGCTCATCAACAAGCCCAGCAGCAATCTGAGGCCCGCTTCATAGACCTGTTACAGAAGCAAGAGCAGAGACTACAACAAATGGAAGCAGTAATGCAGCAACGTCCGCAGACCAGTGAGGAAAGCCGTCCCACTAATACCGCGTCCTTTGGGGTGAGTCGTTTATTGACAAAAATGACTGGAGAGGATGATCCAGAGGTATTTTTGACCACATTTGAAAGGACTGCTGAAAGAGAAAAGTGGCCTGAGGAGCAGTGGGCTGGACTGGTGGCTCCTCTGTTAACTGGTGAATCGCAGAAGGCTTACTATGACCTAGAGCCTGACCAAGCAAAAGACTATGTGATGCTAAAAGCTGAAATATTGGCAAGGCTGGGTGTCACCCTGGCTGTCCGGGCTCAGCGTGTGCATAACTGGACTTTCCAGCTTGGAAAACCCCCCAGGTCTCAAATGTATGATCTCATTCACCTGAGCAGGAAGTGGCTACAGCCAGAGACTTTGTCCGCACCGGAGATTGTGGAACGTGTTGTGATGGATCGTTTCTTGAGAGCTCTTCCTACCGCCATTCAAAAGTGGGTAAGCCACGGAGACCCAGAAACGGCCGGTAAACTTGTGGATCGTGTAGAGAGATACTTGGCTACAGAGAACCTGACGGCCTCTTCCAGAGACTCTCGGACTTTCCACCCTAAGACCAGACCATCCCCAGGGGCGGATAAGAGGATTCCAAGGGGTGAGGGTGGAGAGAGTGAGAGGGTGGGAGCTCTACCCCAAGTTTGGCGAGAACAGCCTGGGAAATCAGCGGCTCAAGAGGCCGCAAGAAGGATCGTTTGCTACCGCTGCCGGCAAGCGGGACATATTGCAGCCAATTGCCCGGTTGTGGAGGAACCCATGCAGTGTGACTTTCTGACGGGCAGACGTCAGTCGCTGTGTGCGACAGTCGCATGCACTGCCATTCGAGGAACTGAGAAACATTTATGCAAAATGTGTGTTAATGGTAGAAATGTTGTGGTATTGTTGGATTCAGGTAGCCTTGTGACCCTGATAAAGGCTGAGTTAGTTAAAACAGAGGTCTCTGGGAATAGCAAGGTAGCTGTTATTTGTGTGCATGGGGACACCCGAGAGTATCCAGTGACTACAGTGTGTTTCGAGACCCCCAAAGGTACCCTCTCTCATCCAGTGGGCTTAGTATCTCAGTTACCGCATGACGCCATTGTGGGAAGGGATTTTCCGAAGTTCTGGGAACTGTGGGATGATCCTGAGCCCCCCACTGGTGCCCCTATGTACCAGGAATGTGATAGCCAGAACTCCTCTGAGAGTGGTGAGGACTCTCCAGAATTTCCCTTGTCAGTATTGGCAGGGGAGACTCAAGAAACTGGAGAGGAGCCCACCTCCTCAGACGAAAACCTACCGTCTGTGGAGTTTTCTGATCTGGAGGTTCACAGGGAAAATTTTGCCACAGAACAGTTAAAAGACCCCGCCCTAATAAAGGCACGGGAAAACGTAGTGGAAATAGATGGCGAGTTAGTGAACCCAGATAATACCTGCACTTACCCATACTTCAGCGTAGAGAAGGACCTACTGTATCGGGTGGCAAAAAGGGCAGAAGAAACCGTTGAGCAGCTGGTGGTGCCCAAACCTTACAGGAAGTTGGTGTTGGAGTTGGCCCATGGGCACATTCTTGGAGGTCATCTGGGGACAGAGAAAACCCGAGAGAGGGTATTACAGAGATTCTATTGGCCTGGGGTGATGAAGGACATAGAAAATTATTGTTCCTCCTGCCCTGTGTGTCAGAGGTCGGCCCCGATGCCACATTTCCGTAGCCCGCTGGTCCCTCTACCCATCATTGAGGTCCCGTTTGAGAGAATCGCAATGGATTTGGTAGGTCCTATAATCAAGTCCGCTAGGGGGCACCAGTACATATTGGTTATAATGGACTATGCCACCCGTTATCCAGAAGCGATCCCTCTCAGAAATACCTCGGCCAAAACCATAGCCAAAGAGCTATCTCTTGTTTTTAGCCGGGTGGGTATTTGTAAAGAACTGCTTACGGACCAAGGTACACCCTTTATGTCCCGGGTTATGAAAGAGCTGTGTAAATTGTTCAAAGTGACGCAATTGCGTACATCTGTGTATCACCCCCAAACCGATGGGCTGGTTGAAAGATTCAACAAAACCCTAAAACAAATGTTGAAGAAAGTGGTGGATAGAGATGGAAAGGATTGGGACTGTCTACTTCCTTATTTGATGTTTGCTATTAGGGAGGTGCCCCAATCCTCTACGGGATTCTCCCCCTTTGAGTTACTGTATGGGAGACACCCAAGAGGGCTGTTGGATATTGCCAAGGAAACTTGGGAAAGTGAGAGTTCTCCCCACAGGAGTGTGATTGAGCATGTCGCCCTGATGCAAGATCGAATTGCACAGGTAATGCCCATCGTGAAGGAACATTTGGCCCAAGCGCAGTTGGCACAGCAGAGAGTGTACAACCGTGGAGCAAAGACCCGTACCTTTTCCCCGGGGGATAGGATATTGGTACTTGTCCCTACGGTTGAAAGTAAATTCCTTGCCAAATGGCAAGGCCCCTACGAGATAATGGAAAAAGTGAGCGAAGTGAATTACAAGGTCAGACAACCAGGAAGGCGAAAGCCCGAACAGATATATCACGTTAATCTGTTGAAAGCCTGGAGGGATAGAGAGTCCCTAGTCGCAGAAACTTGGTCACCAGCTCAAACTGGTTGCGTGATTCCGGAGGTTGGAATAGCAGCCACCTTGTCACAACCCCAACAACAAGGAGGTGTTCTCTGAGCTGCCGGGACAAACATCTGGGGTAGAGCATGATATTATTACCCCGCCCGGTGAAAGGGTGAAGTTAAAACCCTATCGGATCCCAGAGGCCCGACGGGAGGCAATACGGGAGGAAGTACAGAAAATGCTGAACTTAGGGGTGATAGAGGAGTCCCAAAGTGATTGGTCTAGTCCCATTGTGTTGGTGCCTAAACCGGATGGGAGCTGGCGATTTTGTAACGATTTTCGTCAGTTGAACAAAGTTACAAAATTTGACACCTACCCCATGCCACGTATAGATGAGTTGATCGACCGGCTGGGAACAGCCCGATACATGACGACTCTTGACCTCACAAAAGGGTATTGGCAAATTCCCCTGGCCAAGTCGGCCAAAGAGAAAACCGCATTTGTAACCCCAGACGGGGCGTTCCAATATAAGAGAATGCCGTTCGGGTTACAGAATGCGCCGGCCACATTCCAGCGGAAAATGGACCAGATGCTGAGGCCCCATCGGAAGTATGCTGCGGCTTACCTGGATGACGTAATTGTCCATAGCACAGATTGGGCCTCACATCTGCCAAAAGTGCAAGCAGTCCTGGACTCTGTTCGGGAAGCGGGGTTTACGGCTAACCCCAAGAAGTGTACCATTGGGCAGGAGGAGGCCAAATATCTTGGGTACACCATTGGCAGGGGAGTAATAAAACCCCAACTCAACAAAGTCGAGGCCATCCAGAGTTGGCCACGTCCCAACAGCAAGAAGCAGGTACGAGCCTTTCTGGGAATCGCGGGTTATTATCGGCGCTTCATTCCCCACTTTGCTTCTAAGGCTGTGCCCCTAACCAACCTGACGAAAGGGAAAGGGTCGGTCATGATTAAATGGACCCCCGAGGCTGAGGCAGCATTCCAATTCTTGAAACAAGCCTTATGTAGCCAGCCAGTGTTGTACTCACCCGACTTCTCTAAAGACTTTGTCGTACAAAGTGATGCGTCAGATGTGGGGTTAGGAGCAGTATTGTCCCAGGTCTGGAACGGGGAAGAGCACCCAGTCATTTACCTCAGCAGGAAGTTGAAGTCCCATGAGGTAAATTACGCCACGGTTGAAAAGGAGTGTTTAGCGGTGAAGTGGGCTCTAGATTCCCTTCGGTACTATCTGCTAGGTAGGCACTTTGACATGGTTACGGATCACGCTCCGTTAAAGTGGATGGCTCAAAACAAGGAGACAAATAGAAGAGTGAATAGGTGGTTCCTGGCCCTACAGGAATTCAACTTCACAGTAAAGCATCGCCCTGGCGTTCAAATGGGGAATGTGGATGCTTTGTCTCGAGTACATGAATGCCTGATTGCTGGTGTTCCAACCCCAAGGTTAAAACAAGAGGGGGGGGTATGTGACAGCAGGAAGGTAAAGTCACCTGGTTGCATCCAGGGGGGTAGATATATTTCTCCCAGATTCAGGCTTTATGCCGACTTATACAACTAGGGAGTTGATGAAGCCCAGCTGAGGCTAGTGGGCTCATGAATGACTCATACCTCTAGGGAGAGTGCTGGGCGTCGTGAGGCAGGGAGTTGATGAGACCAGCTGAAGCCTGTCAGTTCGTTTAAGGCCTCTATAAAAACTCCCAGCTTCATTAGATGTTAGCTCATGCCTGGAACCAGACCTGTGTGGACTGTCTAGGGAGAGTGAACCCCTGTGCGGTGAGGCAAAGCCTGTGTGGCTATTTGTTTGGACTTTTACTAAACCAGGGACTTAGGGACTAGGACAGCACTAGGCTGATCCCAGTTGTTAGTTTAGGAAACCTGCATGTTTAGTCAGAGGTCAAACTGACCAGGATTTATTTTGTTTGTTTCTTTTTGGCTTTGCTGTGTTTTTGTCACTGTACATAGAGAAATAAACCGCACCTTTTGATTTTGAAAACCACAACCTCCGTCTGCTGGCCCTGTTTTTGTGTGGGGAGCCCAACCAGGGGGTCACACACACCCGCTACCGAGTTAACCCCCTCACAATATATATATATATATTTTTTGCAAATATATGTCTACTATATCTTAAAATAGAATATTACAACTTAGGCTTGTACATATATATATTCCTTACAAAGCAAATTTTGGTGCACTTGGATGGTGTTTTTGGATCGGTGCTTTACACAATATGAACCCTACCACTATGCCATTCTGTTTTCCCTTTCTCCTTGGCTGGGAGCATGGGGAACCATGGCGGTTGCGATACGTCGGATCTCCCTAGCACAGGTAAGCCTCTATGCCCTATTGGAGCTGGAGGCTTTTACCTGTGGATCGCCGCCCTTGTTAACATGCGTCGATCCTTCGACGCATGCGCTCTGGTTTCTCCATCCACCGACACAATGGCCGCGCCCCCTCCTGTGTCGGCGGCCGTGTCGACGTTTGACGTCATCGCGCATTATGTCGCGGTGACGCCGGACGCCGCGTCTGGCCGGGGAGCATTAGTGGCAAGGTGGATGGGAATCGGTCGTCATGGCAATGTGACGCGCAACTGCCAATCTACTCCCCACAGGTGAATGTATCCCAAACGAGCAAACTGAGATACAAATGTGTCTGATTGGCCATTCTCTAACACCACAGGTATATAATCTAGGCCGATGCAGCTCACAGGTGCTGCACAGCCAAGTGTTATTTGATGCGCACTTTGAATGAACCACTCCATGAGATAAGACACACCATCCAGCTCCCTTCTATGGATACACTCTAAGCAAAACCTGTAGCATTTTCAATGTTCACTGGTTTCCTTTCAAATACTCCCTAAACTTTTTATTTATTTTTGCTTCTTTGCCCATCAGGTCCCTTTCCTATTCTGCCATTGTTATTTGCTCCTGTGAGCCCTGACGTTGTTGCCGCTGTCCCTCTGGGCCCTTCATTCTCAGCTATCATTACAATCACCGTGTTACAAGGAGATTTAACATATCAGCATTCCCTATAAAGTCTAATTATCTCACCGGGTGATAAACGAATGCGAATCTAGCATTCTCCCGGATTTCAATGATGATGAGAAATTAGTATTGGTTTGGTTCTCCTTGCCCATATCCGCAACACCATCCATCTGTATTAATACTTTGTATTGACACTGTGCACTGTTTATTCATATGGAATACAAGACTTGTGAGTATGTTTGTAAAATATTTTTCTTTTTCTTCTCTTTTTTCTTTGGTTGGGGTAAATAATAAAATATTACCTGTACATGTTATTTACTTCCAAATCTCATGTTTCTATAGAAACACACCAGCAAGCTCGACTCAAATCCCTGAAGAAGGAATATACCTATCATAACAGGATTTATATGCCTTTATGCTTTTCCGAAACGTGTTGGATTGGTTGTATGTATTAGTTATCCCTGATTTATATCAGTGTATCCATACAATACGCCTCAGAGCAGCTGTTTTGTCTTATATTGTCATTCTGTGACTGTTTTTAGTACTTGCTTTTTCTAATTAAATATATTTTTATACTATCTTTACTGAGTTGTTCTGAATCCATTTTCCCACCCATACAATCCCTTGGGGCCCCCATTCCTTTTTGTTTCATACAAAGAAGAAGTCAAAAATAGCCTTGTAAGCAGTGGCGGTGCGTCCATAGAGGGCGCTGGAGCGCCGCCCCCTCTCGCTCCTGCACCGCCACTGAAAAACAATACATAGGTTCATGCATTGCATGAACCTATGTATTGTCGCCACTGCCGCGCCGCCCACTATTCAGATGGCCGGCCCCCTGGCGAGCGCCGGCCATCTGAATAACGGCAGCTGGTTGGCTGTGGAAGTGTCTATCAGAGCCAGCGGCTCTGATAGGCTTTCCGATTACAGCCTGAGGGCTCTAATCGGCTTCCGAATAGCTAATTAAGTGGCGCACGGGGGGTGCGTTCCTTTGTTTGGACTGGCACGCATCTCAGCCAATCAGGTTCACCAGATCTGATTACCGGTAACCTGCTTGGCTGAAGCGACATTGAGGGCGGGAGAAGACATCGAGGATGGAAGAAGACGTGAGGGAGCGTGGAGGAGGACGGCGCTGACCCGAGGAAGGTAAGTGCAGGCTGGGGACAAACTGGCTGCATTTGGGGCAAACTTGCTGCATTTGGGGACAAACTGTCTGTATTTGTGGACAAACTGGCTGTATTTGTGGACAAACTGCCTGTATTTGGGGACAAACTGGCTGTATTTTGGGACAAACTGCCTGTATTTGTGGACAAACTTGCTGCATTTGGGGACAAACTGACTGTATTTGGGGACAAACTGGCTGTATTTGGGGGAAAACTGGCTGTATTTGGGGACAAACTTGTTCCATAGGGGGACAAACTGGCTGCATTTGGGGACAAACTGCCTGTATTTGGGCGTTTATTGGGCACAGTGGCGGCAATTGATGTTTTTTTTGATTTTTCAGTTTGTTTGCGCCCCCCCAAAAAAATTTGAGCACCAGCCGCCACTGCTTGTAAGGCAATACAACTTAAAATATAAGAATAGATCATTTTATAAATTGGTGTGTAACGGCAATCCCAATACAAAAGGGGTTAATGCCGTTTAAGATTTTCCCTTTCCGAACACAAGTCAGCTACCGACACTCTAACCAGCCGAATAAGACCCCATACAAATGATTCTCCCCCAGATACGAGACAACGCTCTGTATGAGGTTCAAGCAGGAATTAATATTTATTGAAAAACTGCCAGTTTTATACACCAAAAGAGGAGGTTCTTACATTCTCCTCATTTTCCTCTGACAATACACCTTTGACCAGACCTAATTTACATGAGCTAATTAACTACAGCTGATGACTCAGACACATGACCTTTAGGCTAGCATTGCTGTCTTCTAAACTACAGTATGCATTATCACAGGACTTCTTCACACAATACAGGGTCAATTATCACAATGAAAGATCCTCAGAAGCCATCCTAGATTCATTTACATCACAACAGGCAGACAGGTGGGCTGGAGTTGGTGACATTAGCATCTAACAGTATGTGTCCCAACATTATGAAGGAGTCACTTTTTCAGTTAACCTGTTGAGTTCAGAATCAACAAACAGATAATAGTTCTTTACAGATATCCTGGGGAATATTGTGGAAGAATATCACTGTCCTATTTTAAAGCAATCCAAGACATATTCTTAATGTCCATTATTTTCTTGCTCACCCTGTGCCCAAAGTGACCCCTGTCACATAGTGCAACACCAGATATTGGAAAGTGAATTGTCAGGATTAAGCAGTATTGCTGACTATATTTCTTGAAATAATCCATGAATGGGCCTTCAATTTCAAAGTTTTGGCCTGTGAAGTTGGATTGAAAATACATTTTATCAATAACGTATATGTATGCTATACAACAGCGGCATCTCCTAAATTAATTTTTTCTCTCAACATTTATTGTTTGAATTGTGAACCAATCTATATTTTAGGCTGGTGGTTCTGATAAAGACTACACTAGGCTTTTTTCCATTCTTTTAATCATCCCTTTTTAAAAGCTCCTGTCTATCCAGCCTGTGAACTTTCTCACATTCTTTATCTATTAATGATTTTTTATGACCTCTGCCATTAAACTTTAATGTCCTTCAGCTGTTCTTCAAATGTGACAATATCTTTATGTTACTACGTATTGATTAAGAGAAGGGGGAGGATTTGAAGAAGAGTTATGACTACCAGTGAGGAACATCTTCCACCAATTACTCATCTTGCTGGCAGTGTTCCTAGATATCACCATTGTCTATAAATAAGCTAGATAATAATAATAATAATAATACTTGTATAGTGTGTAGCGGGGTCTTTAAATTTAGGTGGGGTACACCTGGGTGGAAGTTCAGGTGTGTAGGTATGGGAGTAATGACCATTTGTATTCGTGGAGGATTGGGCGGTGTAATAATCTCCTTGGCCGGTGGGTGGTGAGTGCCCGCAGGCTCAAGGTAGATTCACTGCGATAGTGCTGTCCTTTTTGTCCCTTCTCGGAGATGGTACGGCGAGGGCGGGGAACCTGCCGTGGCGTCATTGGAGGGGATAAAAGGGGGAGACGCCCTGGTCACGAGGTCTTGCTCTTCTGGAGCTTCTTCATCATACGCCCAGGCACCTTAGGCCTGGGTGCGGGCGGTTCTGGATTTCGGCTCAGGTGCCCTAGGCCTGACCGGAATGGAGTTGGAGTCCATCCCTGGCACCTTCAGCCTGGGGTGAGGTACTAAACCAGGAGGCCTGGGGCCCAGTGACTTCGACTGGGTCCCGCGAGGGTGGAGAAGTCCGAGGGTCCCTGAAGTGGATGGGGCTCATGTCTGAGGTGAGGAGGCCGGGGAGGTTACCCATTCGGAGAGTCTGGAGCAGCATCAACCCAGTGACGGATGGGCCTCTGGTAGCTCCCTTGGAGGGACATCTTCCCCTGATAGGGGCCGCAACGCAGCAAAGGTACTCCTATCTACGTTCTCTTGAGTCGCTGGTAGAGACTCTCAAGTTCTAAGTCCTTTCAAGATATGGCTATAGTAACCGCTGGCGAGATCGCAGTGGTTTAGCTGAGAATTAGGATAGTGCCTCGACCTGCTCATCCCCTGTATCAAAATGTTATCAAGTCGCAACCAGTTGGCTACTGAAGCACTGTTTATTGTGGGAAATGCAATAAAACAAGAGTTGGACTGTGATCGGTGTGTGGACCTCTGGTTAATGGGAACAAAGAGAAGTGTTGGCACAGCAGGACTTGATCCTTTACAGAAGCACATAGGCCCGAAGAAATATCTGGTACTGGCCTTCACCTCACCCACAGTTATGGGGAGGACATGGGCCGTAGCGCATCTCACCCTGTCGTGTGTGATACCCCTAGAAGAAAGAGATGGGGTGAGGTCGCTACACGTGGGGGCTCGTCAGTCCGGGATGATATGTGTTTTGACTTTGGAAGTAAGAATGGCTGTGTCTAGACTTTGCTGCCCGGAGGAGTTCTGAGCAGGTCGGCCATGTGATCGGCCAAAGTGCATCCCTGCTCAAAGTCGTGGAAATGACCCTAAGACGGGAAAGGCCCATGCGGAGGAGCGAGAAGAGGGAGAAGTCCAGCCGTGTGACGTACTACACGTGGGGGCTTTTATTGCACTGCGCCATGAGGCACCCCGTGACTACACAGTTCATGGGCGGAGCTTGATGGAAGCCCGTGAAAACGTGCAAGTCGTGGGAGGAGTCTGGTCATGTGGAACTCACGTGGAGACTTCGGCGCGTGGTCAGTGCGTGATGGAGCAGCAGACAGTCGGGATGGCCTCAAGCTCCCCATGGATTCCGGTTCCCTACCCCACGAAGATGACTACGTTTGCTGCTCCCCTTACAGACACGGGGATAAGACTCAGGCCCCGAGGACAGTTGGCTCTGTACACCTGCAGAGACACGGAGGCCCTCGGTGTGATCTGTCCCGGATGCTCGGGACTGGTGGTTCACCTGAAGCCATTCGGGCGTTGTGAAGCATGCAAAGAGTTCTTGTTCAAGGTGGAGCCATCCACAGTAAGGCCCCGGGCCCTTCGCCTCAACAGCCTCACAGGTACCGCTACTCCGGAAGGGGAGATCCAGGCCTTTGCGGAGGTTCCCGTACGCACTGACCAGGGCGATGTGACTGCCCAATCAGAGACTGAGAAGGAAAAATCCAAGGATGCTGCTTCGGTCACCACAGATTCTCTGCTCCCACCTCCGAAGAGGAAAGTCGGCCTGGTGCAGGCCTCCTATGGTCGTGGAAGAGCTTCACCCCGTCGCTTGCATGGCCTGGATGGATCTGGTTGGAAGAGTCCTGGACATCCCAGTTCTACAAAAGGTCAAGGTGAGCCAGGGGCTGGGACTGTGGTGGTGGTTGGAGGTGTTAGGGGTCCACAGTCGGTGGAGCCCGCTAGGGAGGGTAGTACCATGTCTACCAGAGACTACCTTCCCGTGGAGATGTATGACACCTCCGACCTAGAGTCACTGTTGGATTGTGGAGATGAAGGTGAGATCGATGAACTGTTTCACCAGAAGGGCTGGGACAAACACCCATTACCTATGCTACGTGCACCCCAGGATTCGCCTATGTCTATAGGAGACAGCACGCCCCGGGCGGAAGCTCCGGAGTCTACGAGGAAGCCTAGTCCTTTGGTTGCTCTTCCACAGTCCACAGTATCACCCGTTTTGTTGGCGGGGAAACAACGAGCATCACTACGGGCACCGAAAGAGAAGCCATCAGAGGTAGTGAAAGTACCTCTGCACCCGGAGGCCATCGTTCAGCCAGGAGAAGGTGAGCGGACCACAATGCCTCCTTTAGCCCGATTGCAACGACTCTTTTCTCAGAGGGTCGCTTACGAGTATGGATGGGAATATCCGTACTTGCCCAGAGATTTGTGGTTTGAGGTTAAAGTTCTGCGACAGCGATGGTACGATGAGTTCGTTTGGGAGAAACTTAAAGTGCCTCATGCCCGGCGATACTTATCCTGTTCGCCACCAGTGTCGAAAAAGTTTAAAGACTGCAGAGCAGACTGGATGTGGGGTCGCCATATCCACGCAGACAAGGTGCGCATCTGCAGGAAAGATGGAGAGGACGCGGACTATTCGATTGAGGTTTTCGATAAGCATCTGAAGCCTTTGTTTTTGCCTGATCCGAGGTTCTATTTGTGAGAAGAGACTCACTTGTTTCCTGTGAAAAGTTTCCGGAGGTGTTCTTGCCGGAGCATCGAACTGTACCCTAGTTTTTTTTATTCAGGTTTTTGTTTTTTTCTACTCTTTGGAGGAATGAGAGCTGTTATTTTGTTCTCTCTTCTTCACAGTTCAAAGACAGAGACTTTGGGGGTAGAGTCAGAGTAGGAAAGCAGGAAGATTGAAGATTTCACCAAGTGTCATCACCGTGGCATCGTCACCAGGTGGCGGTGTTGCGCAACGGCTGTTGCTTGTACATTTGCATCACTTTACTTATTGGAGCGAGTGGGTCTCTCGGCTGATAGACCCATTCATTCCAAATTTACACAGAATGTCAGGATGTGGTTTTCCTTGCGAGTTGTTTTTTCTTTCGCTCTGCAGGAGATTCGTCTGTCAAGACTACTGAGTATGGGGTGGTACCTAGACAGAAACGGGAGGGATTGTATATGTGTACATGCTTAGAGGATTAAAAAAAAAAAAAAAGGTTATTGTTTATGTTCCCCTTCCCTTTGAGCAGGTCTTGGTATGATTGAGGTTCAAATTTTAGGGATGCCTCTGGGGTCCGATTCATGTCACCACCTTTGGGAGACATGGGTTCGCACCAGACGCTGGGGACCAGCGTCAAATCACAGGGGGGAGTATGTAGCGGGGTGTTTAAATTTAGGTGGGGTACACCTGGGTGGAAGTACAGGTGTGTAGGTATGGGAGTAATGACCATTTGTATTCGTGGAGGATTGGGCGGTGTAATAATCTCCTTGGCCGGTGGGTGGTGAGTGCCCGCAGGCTCAAGGTAGATTCACTGCGATAGTGCTGTCCTTTTTGTCCCTTCTCGGAGATGGTACGGCGAGGGCGGGGAACCTACCGTGGCGTCATTGGAGGGAATAAAAGGGGGAGACGCCCTGGTCACGAGGTCTTGCTCTTCTGGAGCTTCTTCATCACGCGCCCAGGCACCTTAGGCCTGGGTGCGGGCGGTTCTGGATTTCGGCTCAGGTGCCCTAGGCCTGACCGGAATGGAGTTGGAGTCCATCCCAGGCACCTTCAGCCTGGGGTGAGGTACTAAACCAGGAGGCCTGGGGCCCAGTGACTTCGACTGGGTCCCGCGAGGGTGGAGAAGTCCGAGGGTCCCTGAATTGGATGGGGCCCATGTCTGAGGTGAGGAAGCCGGGGAGGTTACCCATTCGGAGAGTCTGGAGCAGCATCAACCCAGTGATGGATGGGCCTCTGGTAGCTCCCTTGGAGGGACATCTTCCCCTGATAGGGGCCGCAACGCAGCAAAGGTACTCCTATCCACGTTCTCTTGAGTCGCTGGTAGAGACTCTCAAGTTCTAAGTCCTTTCAAGATATGGCTATAGTAACCGCTGGCTAGATCGCAGTGGTTTAGCTGAGAATTAGGATAGTGCCTCGACCTGCTCATCCCCTGTATCAAAATGTTATCAAGTCGCAACCAGTTGGCTACTGAAGCACTGTTTATTGTGGGAAATGCAATAAAACAAGAGTTGGACTGTGATCGGTGTGTGGACCTCTGGTTAATGGGAGCAAAGAGAAGTGTTGGCACAGCAGGACTTGATCCTTTACAGAAGCACATAGGCCGAGGACATTTCTGGTACTGGCCTTCACCTCACCCACAGTTATGGGGAGGACATGGGCCGTAGCGCATCTCACTCTGTCATGTGTGATACCCCTAGAAGAAAGAGATGGGGTGAGGTCGCTACAAGTGTATTTCTGCCTTGGGGCTCAAAGGGCTTGTCAAATTGATGTTGGGGTCTTTGAAGAGAAGGATTCATAAAGTGTTGGTATAAGCCTGGCTAAATAGTTGTATCTTGAGTCTACGTTTAAAAACATCTAGAAAGGGATCTTCCCAGACAGTGAATAGCAATGAGTTCCATATTGTGGGTGCTGCATGACAGAGTGCACAAGATTCAAGATCGAGGATTTTGAGACTTATCTGCACACTTTTAATTTTCCTTTCTTCTGAGAAGTGAAGGGAGACTGTAGGAGTATCTGTAGCCAGATGTTCTGTCAGATAGGCTGGGGACAATTTATTTGTGGCATTATGAGAAAGTAGGCTGATTCTAAAGGATAGCCCTTTTTTAACTTGAAGCCAGTGTAGGGAGTGAATAAGTGTTGTGATGCAGGCTCACATCATCATGCACTCCGGTGGGCGATGTCTTTAAGATTACGTACTGGATACTTCTCTTCTGTTCTGTTTTCATTGTTTATTTGCGCAATGAATTTTGTCCATACGGGTTCACACAGTGGGGTTGATTTACTAAAATCTAGTGCAGTTGTGCATGGTAGCCAAACAGCTTCTAACTTCAGCTTGTTCAATTAAGCTTTAACAAGAAAATCTGGAAGCTGATTGGTTTCTATGCAGAGCTGCACCAGATTTTGCATTCTCCAGTTTTGGTAAATCAACCCCTAGGAGTTTTGTACTCTCCTTTTCCATGGCTTTTATATTATATTGCTGAGGAGGCATTCATTCTTACTGTGCAGTGGTTTGTACATTGGACCATGCGGAGGTCATTTTTCATATTGTGCAGTAGTTGAGGCATTGGATCCTTGGGATGTTTTGTGTGCTTATCACCTTTTTTTATGAGGTCTTAAGCTTCTGAGGCTTTCATTTTTCTAGTGGTGGAAGCAATGACATGGCCACATGAGAATATATTTTTCACTGAACACATTCATCTTCTCTGGATATTTTGTTTTATTACAATAATTTTTCACTATATTGGGCACTATATTGACTGTTTTTTTGGTTTTACTGTTTAATAGGGATGAGCCGAACACCCCCCGGTTCGGTTCACACCAGAACCTGCGAACGGACCGAAAGTTTGCGCAAACTTTAGAACCCTATTAAATACAATGGACGCAAACGTTCAAAATCAAAAGTGCTAATTATAACGGCTAATATGCTAGCTATTGCCCTAAAAAGGGTTCGGGGACCCGGGTCCTGCCCCAGGGGAAAGGAAAAACGTACCGCTCAAAAGCTTAAGAATTCACCAAATAGCTGCTTCCGCCCGGTCACTCACACAGGTGCTGGCTCTGCACTAATGCATGGGAGAAAAAGAAACCCTGGACTGCCGCACTCTGTATAGACAGTTATTTATTCCAAAATTTCAGGTAAAAAATCCAAATTCAAAATAAATCCATAAATCCAAAACAACAAATGCAGATAGTGTGCATGCAGGGAAGGGTGGCTAACGCGTTTCACGTCACAAATTGACGCTTACTCATAGCTATTTGGATTTTTTACCTGAAATTTTGGAATAAATAACTGTCTATACAGAGTGCGGCAGTCCAGGGTTTCTTTTATGTATCAATGCAAAAAGACGTTTTAAAAACGGCCGTTTTTTCAGGAGCAGTGATTTTAATGATGCATAAAGTGAAAAAAAATAAAAAGTGAAATATTCCTTTAAATATCGTACCTGGGGGGTGTCTAAAGTATGCCTGTGAAGTGGCACGTGTTTCCCGTATTTAGAACTGTCCCTGCACAAAATGACATTTCAAAGGGAAAAAAAGTCATTTAAAACTGCTTGCGGCTTTAACCTCCCTGGCGGTATGATTCTGTCAGATTTTAGGTGCTGAAAGCGGTACCATTATTTTGCATGGAAATTTGGCGTTTTATATTGTAGGCCTGCAATTATTAGAAATAACTCACTTAAATCTGTCCAAACAACAGTCTAGTAGACATCCCGGGTATGATAAAGTTTGAAACACAAAATCATAAATTATAATATAATAAATAACTATAAATAATTATAACAAATAATAATATAATAATAAAAATTATTCAATAATGTAATCAAATCAAAAACACTGAAATTTGCTCAGTTGCAGATGTCATTAGATTTAGTGTTTGATGACGAATTTCCCCACAAATCACTATCGCTCAATTCTGCAAGTGATTCTAATTTATTATCGCTGTTTTCTAGCTGGTCTAAAACCACTTTTGACATAAAGGGACACTTTTTGGTTGCTATGGACAATCTCCAAATTCCAGGCAGAAAAAACTTTATTTATAATATAAAAGTGCATTCAGGGCACTGGACAGACCACTAGGGACAAAGGGGATGTGTCATTTTTTTATACAGTACTGTAATCTGTAAGATTACAGTATACTGTATGTGTATTGTGTTTTTACTTTTTTGAATTTGGCGCCGTCGCAGGGAACGAAGCTCGGCGGCACTCGGGCACTGTGAATCGATCGAGGAGACAGCTCGCACACACAGCGGGGAGACATCACAGGATCCAGGGAACAAGGTAAGTAACTCTCCCTGTATCCTGCGATGCAGCCCGAGTCTGGTTCGGGATTACCGCTAATGGTACTGAAATCTTACCCCGAGCCAGACTCAGGAATACCGCCAGGGAGGTTAATGTAATGTCTGGTCCCGGCAATATGGATGAAAATCATTGAGAAAAATGGCATGGCTTTCTGCCTTCTGCCGGGCACCTCCGCTCTCTTCTGCCAGCTCTTTTGCTAGCGGGGGCCCGGTCTTCATCGTCGTCGTCTTCCCTCTTCTCTTCTTGAGATGTTGACACGACGAGGTCTTCCGCTATAATGCCGTGTGCCCGGCGCGCAACCACTTATATAGGCATGGGGCGTGGTCACCTGGTGATGTGACCCCGCCTCCTTATGACATTGCAGTCCCGGGGCATGATGGGACTGCGACGTCATAAGGAGGTGGGGTCACCGGGTGACATCACCCGGTGACCACGCCCCATGCCTATATAAGTGGCTGTGCACCGGGCACAGCGGAGCGGAGAAGTTGGAAGAAGACCCCTGAAGTCGGAAGAAGACCCCCGAAGTCGGTAGAAGACCCTCAAAGTCGAAAGAAGACCCTGAAGTCGGTAGAATACCCCAGAAGTCAGTAGAAGACCCCAGAAGTCGGAAGAAGACCCCCGGAGCTGCCTAATAAATTACTTTAAAAAGCTGTCTAGTGTGTTTTTTTATTGACAGTTTTCCCCCAGGTGAATGAGTAGGGGTACGATGTACCCCATACTCATTCACATAGGTTGGGGGGCCGGGATCTGGGGGCCCCCTTATTAAAAGGAGCTCCCAGATTCCGATAAGCCCCTGCCCGTAGACCCCGACAACCAACGGCCAGGGTTGTCGGGAAAAGGCCCTTGTCCCCATCAACGTGGGGACAAGGTGCTTTGGGGTGGGGGGGCCGCAGGGATCATCTTGATCCGACTTCTGGTGCGACCTCTATTCAAATCAATGGGCTTCCATAGGGAACCATTGATTTGGAATAGAGAAAGAAACACAGGACGAGGCTTAACACAGCGTTAAGCCTTGCTACATCGCGTTTTTACACCCTTTGCCAGCGTCTGACGTCTTTATAGCTCTAACACTGGAGCTTCAGAACGCACTGGTCCTGGTTTTTTTTTGCAGCTTAAAAACGCCTATGCCATTTACAGCTCAAAAACGTCATGGTGGGCATGAGGCCATAGGCTAACATGGAGAGCCGTTTTTAAGCTGAAAAAAAACGCGCATAAAAGTGGCTGTAAAAATGTCCGTGGGCATGAGGCCTTAACTCTTACAGGAGAGAATTTCCCTTCCTAGGGGTAGATTTCCTCTCACTTCCTGTTGTCTCCTTCCGTTTACAAGTAGGAGTCGTTTGTAAGTTGGATGTTTGAAAGTAGGGGCCTGCCGTATATACTCTGCAGAAATTTGCCCCTTAGGTGTTGGTGTTGCCACTACACTGTAAGCCCTCACAGTTACTCTTGGTGGGTGCTGGAACGCCCTGCTGTGAACTATTATATCAAGAATTGTAATTACATGCCATTGTTGAACAGTGGTAGGAAAAATTGGGCCTTTGGTAGTGGTGGTGGTGCTGGTGCCACAACACTGTAAGTCCTGTAAGGAATGGGCCCTGCTGTGAAATATTAGATCAAGAATTGTAATCACATGCCCCTGTTGAACAGGGGCAGAAAAATTGGGCCTTTGGTGGTGGTGGTGTTGCCACAACACTGTAAGCCCTCACAGTTACTCTTGGTGGGTGCAGGAATGGGCCCTGCTGCAAACTATTAGATCAAGAATTGTAATTACATGACATTAAAGATATAAAAAATAGTGAAGCAGCGCTAGTAGTCAAAGTGCAATTAAATAGACATATACAAAGAGCATAAAACAAAATGAATAGTTCAAAAGAACATACAATATTAGTAACTAAAACACCATCATGAATTCTTCAGTGCATCAAAACATAATATAGACTGTATATAAAATGCAAAAAATTATGATGTGAGTCCAAACGTGATAATTATCCAAAACGGAAGTGTATCCAAACGTGATAATTATCAAAAACAGAAGTGTATGGCCATATAATTGGTATAATCCATAACAATCTCCCTGGAAAGATGGAAATAATCCGGTAGACAAGGAGAGAGGAGAGGGAAAAAAACGGGTGTGGGAGTCCCAGTATTCACATCAAATGGAAAGCCACAGGTATATATATAATTCCACAATCCTCCCCCGTTAGTACCAGCCTCTCACCTTGTAGATAGACCCATAAGGGTCAGATACAGCTCTGATCACTCTCCAGCATAGACTCCTCAGCAGATCAACACAGCTTTTTTTCTCCCCACCACTTCCGCAGATCTTGTAGATGTATCCAAAAGGGTCAGATAGACCTCTCTCCGATTTCCAGCTTAAAAACAACAGAGGATTTCTGCAGATTCTTTCACCGCTGCAACCAGTATATAACCGTGGTCTTACAGTCCCTTTGATCAACAGTTTTACTGTTGTTCCAAATATCCATGTCAGGCTACAAAGCTTGCACCCTTCTGAAGTTCCCATCTGAAGATGTTTTGATGCACTGAAGAATTCATGATATTTCACTTAGATTCACAAAGACTTCAAGGAAGTTGGTGTTTTAGTTACTAATATTGTATGTTCTTTTGAACTATTCATTTTGTATGCTCTTTGTATACTGTATGTCTATTTAATTGCACTTTGACTACTAGCGCTGCTTCACTATTTTTTATATCTCTATTCGTGCTGGTACACTATAGAAGTTCAGCAGCTATCTGTCATCATTTTTCACTTTATTATTTTGATTAGACGGTAGTTTCTTTATTTAATTACATCAAGTGGTAGGCGCACTAGTACCCCCCTTTTTTATTAATTACATGACATTGTTGAACAGTCAGGGAAAAATTGGGCCTTTGGTGGTGGTGGTGGTGGTGGTGCTGGTGCCACAACACTGTAAGTCCTCACAGTTTCTCTTGGTGGGCACAGGAATGGACCCAGCTGTGAAATATTAGATTAAGAATTGTAATTGCATGACATTGTTGAACAGTGGTAGGAAAAATTGCGCCTTTGGTGGTGGTGGTGGTGGTGGTGCTGGTGTAGGAATGGGCCCAGCTGTTAAATATTAGATCAAGAATTATAATCACATGCCCCTGTTGAATAGGGGCAGAAAAATTGGGCCTTTGGTGGTGGTGGTGGTGGTGGTGGTGCCACAACACTGTAAGCCCTCACAGTTACTCTTGGGGGGCGCAGGAATGGGCCCTGCTGTTAATTATTAGATCAAGAATTGTAATTACATTCCCCTGTTGAGCAGGGGCATAAAAATTGTGCCTTAGGCACTGGTGCCACAACACTGCAACCCCTCACAGATACTGTACTTGGAGCGCAGCAATGAGCCCTGTTGCAAAGTATTGCATCAAAAATTGTAATTAAATGTTAAACAGGGGCAGAACAATTGGGCCTTAGGCACTGGTGCTGGTGCCACACCACTGCAACCCCTCACAGATAATGTACTTGGAGCGCAGCAATGAGCCCTGTTGCAAAGTATTGCATCAAAAATTGTAATTACATGCCCCTGTTAAACAGGGGCAGAACAATTGGGCCTTAGGCACTGGTGCTGGTGCCACACCACTGCAACCCCTCACAGATAATGTACTTGGAGCGCAGCAATGAGCCCTGCTGCAAAGTATTGCATCAAAAATTGTATTTACACGCCCCTGTTAAACAGGGGCTGAAAATTGGGCCTTAGACACTGGTGCTGGTGCCACAACACTGCAACCTCTCACAGATACTGCAGTTGGAGCGCAGCAATGAGCCCTGCTGCAAAGCATTGCATCAAAAAAGGTAAATACACGCCCCTGTTAAACAGGGGCTGAAAAATTGGGCCTTAGCCACTGGTGGCGGTGCCCAGAACCAAAAATGTTATTTCAAGCTATCAGCATGATCATTGAGGACGAAGAGGATAGTCACTCAGTATAACAGGATAGTCACTCAGCATCAGCATAGGCAGTCTTGAAGGGATCTGACATTTCAAAAAAAAATATTCGGTTACATCAGCATCATGTGCTTGGTAGCTGGTGGTGATCCAAGACTGATTAATTTTTATGAAGGTCAGTCGATCGACCGAGTCGGTAGACAGGCACACCCTGTGATCAGTTACAAAGCCTCCAGCAGCACTGAATGTGCGTTCCGAAAGAACGCTGGATGCATCACAGGCCAGTACCTCAATTGCATACTGTGCAAGCTCTGGCCAGTGATCCATCCTCAAGACCCAGTAACCCAGAGGATTTTCGGTGGGAAAGGTGTCCAAGTCTGATCTTGCCCCTAGGAATTCCTGCACCATGTAAACCAGACGCTGGCGATGGCTGCTGGAAGCAATCATACCTTGGGGCTGCATACTAAAAAATTGTCTGAACGCATCGGTCAGACGGCCACCTTCTCCACTGCTCCTTCTTTGACTGACCGGAGCCTCAGCAACACGTTGTCCAGGACCAGGAATTTGTAACCTCCCAGTCTCTGGGAACACGTTGCACAGACCTTTCTGCAAGGCCTCCCGAAGATGCTTCATCCTCTGCTCCCTCTGCAACGGCAAGATAAGGTCCGCAACCTTACCCTTGTAACGTGGATGAAGGAGGTTTGCCAGCCAGTAATGATCCCTCTCCTTGATCGCACGAATACGAGGATCCTTCCGCAGGCTTTGCAGGATCAGGGAGGCCATGCAGCGTAGGTTTGCTGAGGCATTTGGTGCAGAGTCCTCTGGGTCACTGAGGATGACATGATCCGCAGCCACCTCCTCCCAGCCACGTACATGCCCATGGGTGTCTTGGGACTGTAATTGATCCCTTGAAGACTGCTGCTGATGCTGAGTGCTAGGCTCCACCTCCATGCTGACACAATAATCCTCCTCCTCTTCCTGTGTGATAGCCGGGCCAGCAGGAACACTGTCTGAATAAAGGGGGCCTTGAGAGGTAAGGGAGTCCTCCTCTTCCTGCCTCTGTTCTGCCTCAAGTGCCCTGTCCATTATTCCACGCAGCGTGTGCTCCAACAGGTGGTCAAGAGGGACAGTGTCACTGATGCATGCACTGTCACTGCTCACCATCCTCATGGCCTCCTAAAATGGTGCCAGGACAGTGCATGCATCCCTGATCATGGCCCACTGGCGTGGGGAAAAAAATCCAAGCTCCCCTGACCCTGTCCTGGTGCCATATTGCAACAGATACTCATTGATGGCCCTCTGCTGCGTGTGCAGCCGCTGCAGCGTGGCCAACGTAGAGTTCCACCTGTTGGGCATGTCACAGATTAGGCAGTTCTTGGGCAGGTTGTAATCCTTTTGCAGGTCAGCCAGCCGAGCACTGGCATTATATGACCGGCGGAAATGCCCACAGAGTTTCCTGGCCTGCTTCAGGACCTCCTGTAAACCCAGGTACCTGCCCAAGAACCGCTGCACCATCAAGTTAAGGATGTGAGCCAACCAGGGCACATGGGTCAGTTGTCCCTGTCGGAGGGCGGAGAGGAGGTTGGTGCCATTGTCGGAAACCACCTTTCCTGGCTTAAGCTAGCGTGGCGTCAACCACCTCTGAGCCTGCCCCTGCAGAGCTGACAGAATCTCTGCCCCAGTGTGGCTCCTGTCCCCCAAGGACACCAGCTCAAGCACCGCATGGCATCTTTTTGGCTGCGTACTTGCGTAGCCCCTTGAACGCCTATGGCACACCGTTGGTTCCAAGGACAAAGCACAGGTAGAGGCGATGGAGGAAGAAGAAGAGGAGGGGGTGGAGGAGAGAGGTGTGTCAGAATCACCAGTAGTAACATTTTGGAGGTGTGGTGGCGGAACAACCTCCAACACTACTGCACCTTGTCCTGCATCCTTCCCAGCTGCCAGCAGATTCACCCAATGCGCCGCAAAAGATATGTAACGTCCCTGTCCATGCCTGCTAGACCATGAGTCAACGGTAATATGCACCTTACCGCTGACCGCCCTGCCCAGCGAGGCCAAGACATTGCCTTCCACATGCCGGTAGAGAGCCGGAATCGCCTTCCGTGAGAAAAAGTGGCGTTTGGGAACCTGCCACTGAGGAACCGCACATTCCACAAACTCACGGAAGGGGGCAGAGTCTACCAACTGAAAAGGCAGCAGTTGAAGTGCTAGCAATTTAGCCAAGCTAGCATTCAACCGCTGGGCATGTGGATGGCTGGAAGCGAACTTCTTTCGGCGGTGTAGCAGCTGGGGCAGGGAAATTTGCCTGGTACAATCGGACATCGGTGTACCGATAGCAGATTGTCCGCAAGTACTTGGCTGTGACACACCTAATTCTACACCTTCATTCCTCTCAGTGCAAGTTTCAGAGGGGACTGAAGGTATAGTGGGGTTGGAGATCCCAGCTGATGAGGAGCAAGGAGAGGTGCGCTTTGTTCTTTGGTGTGGGTCTTTTAGGTAAGCTTGCCAACGAACTGCATGGCAGGTCGACATATGTCTGGTCAAGCACGTGGTGCCCAAGCGGCTGATGTTTTGGCCACGCGAGATACGCTTTAGACATATGTTGCAAATGGCAACGGTGCGATCTGCTGCACACGTCTGAAAAAAGGCCCACACCAAATAACTTTTGGAATAACGTGCAGAGACAGCAGCGCCCTGCACATGCAGTGGGTGTTTTGCCCTTAAGCTGGCCCCTGGAGGGCATCCTGCCTCGTTGGAGATGTGCCTCCTCCTCCTCCTTTCTCCTATCAGGCACCCACGTGGAGTCAGTGACCTCATCATTCCCTCCCTCCTCATCACTGGAGCAAATCTGGCAGTATGCTGCAGCTGGGGGAACATGACTGCCAGATAGCTGTCCTTGTTGGGCACCCCCTGTCTTTGGGCTCATGTTACTACCCCCTCTCTCACGTTACTGCCTTCCTCCAGCTGGGTTCCATCATCAGAGCCTTCAAAACGCTGGGCATCCTTCAGGAGCATGTACCCAACACTGTGCTCTAACAGTTCGGGGGACTCCTCAAGAGGACATGGTGGGGCTAGGGAAGGAGTGACTGATGCCATTGAGCCGAGGGAAGAGGCCGCTTTGGCAGCTGCTTTGCTAGACAAAGTACCCTGAGCCTGGGTGAGAGAGGAGGAGGATGAGGACAGCTTGGTCATCCACTCTACCAAGTCTTGGGCATGTTGCGGCTCAACATGGCAAGCTGCCGAAAAGAAGGACAAGCGTGTCCCACGGCCACGTGCTGATGAGGATGCACCGTGTCCACTACCAGCAGCACTGTTGCTTCTAGACACAGAGCCTGCTTGCCCTCTTTTATTGCCTCGTGACTGTCTGCCTCTCCTTGTTTGCCTTCCAGACATACTAATGGCCTGCAGTGAGTAGGGATGGGCCCGGTGCTCGATTCGAACCCATGTTCGAATCGAGCATCGGGCGTTCGCTCGCTCGTCGAGCCCAGAACTATTTGGGCCGTTCGCATCACATTCGTGTGATGCGAGCGGCCCCGCAATGCATTGCGGCCGGCGCGGCCGGCGCAGTGCATTGCTGGCTGATGATTGGCCAAGCATGCACTGTGACCCCGCATGCTTGGCCAATCACAGCGCCCGAAACTCGGAGAGCAATAATTGGCTACAGGCAGGACGGCTGTAGCCAATTACAGCTCAGGGGCTTTAGTACACGCCCCACCATTTAAAAGGCCGCCACGCCATCGGCCCCGGTCACATGAGTTCCGGCTTTAGGAGAGATTAGTCTGCTGATTCTGTCTTTGCTTGATACTGAAAGATTTGCTCTTCTTTGCTAAACCATTGGCTATTTCTTTGCTAAACCATTGCTACCTAAGTCATTGATCGTTCATTGCTGCTGATTGCACAGTTAGTGTGTTATTAGCTGCTGCTGGGGATTAGTCTGGTGCGTGCTTACTGTTAGTACAGTATTGCAGTAGTACCAACCGCAGTGCTGTTAGCACAGCATTGCACCCCAACAGCACCCATAGGACTTCTAGTGTGTTAGTGGCAGCAAACAGAGCTCCTATATTTTCTTCTCAGCAGCACCCATAGGACTTCTAGTGTGTTAGTGGCATCACACAGAGCTCCTATATTTTCTTCTCAGCAGCACCCATAGGACTTCTAGTGTGTTAGTGGCAGCAAACAGAGCTCCTATATTTTCTTCTCAGCAGCACCCATAGGACTTCTAGTGTGTTAGTGGCAGCAAACAGAGCTCCTATATTTTCTTCTCAGCAGCACCCATAGGACTTCTAGTGTGTTAGTGGCAGCAAACAGAGCTCCTATATTTTCTTCTCAGCAGCACCCATAGGACTTCTAGTGTGTTAGTGGCATCACACAGAGCTCCTATATTTTCTTCTCAGCAGCACCCATAGGACTTCTAGTGTGTTAGTGGCAGCAAACAGAGCTCCTATATTTTCTTCTCAGCAGCACCCATAGGACTTCTAGTGTGTTAGTGGCATCACACAGAGCTCCTATATTTTCTTCTCAGCAGCACCCATAGGACTTCTAGTGTGTTAGTGGCAGCAAACAGAGCTCCTATATTTTCTTCTCAGCAGCACCCATAGGACTTCTAGTGTGTTAGTGGCAGCAAACAGAGCTCCTATATTTTCTTCTCAGCAGCACCCATAGGACTTCTAGTGTGTTAGTGGCAGCAAACAGAGCTCCTATATTTTCTTCTCAGCAGCACCCATAGGACTTCTAGTGTGTTAGTGGCATCACACAGAGCTCCTATATTTTCTTCTCAGCAGCACCCATAGGACTTCTAGTGTGTTAGTGGCAGCAAACAGAGCTCCTATATTTTCTTCTCAGCAGCACCCATAGGACTTCTAGTGTGTTAGTGGCAGCAAACAGAGCTCCTATATTTTCTTCTCAGCAGCACCCATAGGACTTCTAGTGTGTTAGTGGCAGCAAACAGAGCTCCTATATTTTCTTCTCAGCAGCACCCATAGGACTTCTAGTGTGTTAGTGGCAGCAAACAGAGCTCCTATATTTTCTTCTCAGCAGCACCCATAGGACTTCTAGTGTGTTAGTGGCAGCAAACAGAGCTCCTATATTTTCTTCTCAGCAGCACCCATAGGACTTCTAGTGTGTTAGTGGCATCACACAGAGCTCCTATATTTTCTTCTCAGCAGCACCCATAGGACTTCTAGTGTGTTAGTGGCAGCAAACAGAGCTCCTATATTTTCTTCTCAGCAGCACCCATAGGACTTCTAGTGTGTTAGTGGCAGCAAACAGAGCTCCTATATTTTCTTCTCAGCAGCACCCATAGGACTTCTAGTGTGTTAGTGGCAGCAAACAGAGCTCCTATATTTTCTTCTCAGCAGCACCCATAGGACTTCTAGTGTGTTAGTGGCATCACACAGAGCTCCTATATTTTCTTCTCAGCAGCACCCATAGGACTTCTAGTGTGTTAGTGGCAGCAAACAGAGCTCCTATATTTTCTTCTCAGCAGCACCCATAGGACTTCTAGTGTGTTAGTGGCAGCAAACAGAGCTCCTATATTTTCTTCTCAGCAGCACCCATAGGACTTCTAGTGTGTTAGTGGCAGCAAACAGAGCTCCTATATTTTCTTCTCAGCAGCACCCATAGGACTTCTAGTGTGTTAGTGGCAGCAAACAGAGCTCCTATATTTTCTTCTCAGCAGCACCCATAGGACTTCTAGTGTGTTAGTGGCAGCAAACAGAGCTCCTATATTTTCTTGTCAGCAGCACACATAGTACCTATAGTGTGTTAGTGTCAGCACCCATAGGACCTACAGTGTGTTGTGAGCACACATAGGAGTTCTATTTTTTATACTATATACACTACCGACTACAATGGCTGGAAGACCGCCAAGGAGAGGCAGAGCGTGCCGAGGCAAGAACACAGGGCAGGCAGGCTCTGTTTCTAGAGACAACAGTGCTGGCCGTGGACGTGGTCGTGCATCGTCATCAGCACGTGGCCATGGGACACGCTTGTCTTTGTTTTCGGCAGCTGGACATGTGGAGCCGCATCATGCCGAAGGCTTGGTAGAATGGATGACCAAGCCCTCCTCATCCTCCTCATCCTCTCTCACCCAGGCTCAGGGTACTGGCAGAGCAGCTGCCAACGCGTACTCAATGGCATCATCAGCCACCCCTTCCCTAGACCCACCATGTCCTCCTGAGGAGTCCCCCGAACTGTTTGAGCACAGTGTTGGGTACATGCTCCAGGAGGATGCCCAACGATTCGAAGGCTCGGATGATGATACCCAGCTTGAGGAAGTCAGTAGTGTGCGCGCAGAGAGAGGGGATGCTGAAGGACAGCAATCTGGCAGTAGTGTTCCACCAGCTGCAGCTTACTGCCAGGTTTGCTCTAGTGGTGAAGAGGGAGGGGATGATGAGGTCACTGACTCCACGTGGGTGCCTGAAGGGAGAGAGGAGGAGGAGGAGGAGGATGCAGCGTCACATGTCCAACGAGGCAGGATGCCCCCTGGAGGCCAGCTAGAGGCCAGCACAGCAACTGTACCACACCGCAGAGCTCCGCCTGTGCAGGGCGCTGCCTCTGCACGTTATCACAAAAGTTCTTTGGTGTGGGCCTTTTTTGAGACGAGTGCATCAGATCGCACCACTGCTATTTGCAATATTTGTCTCAAGCGTATCTCGCGTGGCCAAAACATCAGCCGCTTGGGCACCACAAGCATGAGCAGACATATGTCGACCTGCCATGCAGCTCGTTGGCAAGCACACATAAAAGACCCACACCAAAGAACAAAGCGGACCTCTCCTTGCTCCTCATCAGCTGGGATCTCCATCCCCACTATATCTTCAGTCCTCTCTGAAAGCTGCTCTGAGAGGACTGAAGGTGTAGAATTAGGTGTGTCACAACCAAGTACTTGCAGTACACCGACGTCCGATTGTAGCAGGCAAATTTCCCTGCCCCAGCTGCTGGACCGTCGAAAGAAGTATACTCCCAGCCATCCACATGCCCAGCGGTTGAATGCTAGCTTGGCTAAATTGCTAGCACTTCAACTGCTGCCTTTTCAGTTGATAGACTCGGCCCCCTTCCGTGAGTTTGTTCAATGTGCGGTTCCTCAGTGGCAGGTTCCCAAACGCCACTTTTTCTCACGGAAGGCGATTCCGTCTCTCTACTGGCATGTGGAAGGCAATGTCCATGCCTCGCTGGACAGGGCGGTCAGCGGTAAGGTGCATATTACCGCTGACTCATGGTCCAGCAGGCATGGACAGGGACGTTATCTTTCTTTCACGGCCCATTGGGTCACTCTATTGGTAGCTGGGAGGGATGCAGGACAAGGTGCAGTAGTGTTGGAGGTTGTTCCGCCACCACGCCTCCAAAATGCTACTACTGGTTGTGACACACCTCTCTCCTCCACCCCCTCCTCTTCTTCTTCCTCCATGTCCTCTTCGAGTGCTCTGTCCTCGGAACCAGCGGTGCTCCGTAGGCGTACAAGGGGCTACGCGAGTACGCAGGCAAAAAGATGCCATGCCGTGCTTGCGCTGGTGTGTTTGGGGGACAGGAGCCACACTGGGCCAGAGGTTCTGGCAGCTCTGCAGGGGCAGGCCGAGAGGTGGTTGACGCCACGCCAGCTTAAGCCAGGAATGGTCGTTTCTGATAATGGCACCAACCTCCTCTCCGCCCTGCGACAGGGGCAGCTCACCCATGTGCCCTGTATGGCTCACGTCCTCAACCTGGTGGTGCAGCGGTTCTTGGGCAGGTTCCCAGGCTTACAGGATGTCCTGAGGCAGGCCAGGAAAGTCTGTGTGCATTTCCGCCGATCTTATAATGCCAGTGCTCGGCTGACTGAGCTGCAAAAGGAGCTGAACCTGCCCAAGAACCGCCTAATATGTGACATGCCCACCAGGTGGAACTCAACGTTGGCCATGCTGCAGCGACTGCACACGCAGCAGAGGGCCATCAATGAGTACCTTTGCGACTACGGCACCAGGACAGGGTCAGGGGAGCTTGGCTTTTTTTCCCCACGCCAGTGGAGCATGATCAGGGATGCATGCACTGTCCTCTCACCATTTGAGGAGGCCACGAGGATGGTGAGCAGTGACAGTGCATGCATCAGTGACACTGTACCTCTTGTCCACCTGTTGGAGCATACGCTGCGTGGGATAATGGACAGGGCACTTGAGGCAGAACAGAGGCAGGAAGAGGAGGACTTCCTTGTCTCTCAAGGCCCCCTTTATCCAGACAATGTTCCTTCTGTCCCACCCATCACACAGGAAGAGGAGGAGGAGGAGGAGGAGGAGGAGGATTGTGTGAGCATGGAGGTGGAGCCTGGCACTCAGCATCAGCAGCAGCAGTCTTTTAGGGATGATGTACAGTCCCAACAAACCAGTGGACTTGTACGTGGCTGGGAGGAGGTGGCTGGCGATCATGTCATCCTCAGTGACCCAGAAGACTCCGGACCGAATGCCTCAGCTAACCTACGCTGCATGGCCTCCCTGATCCTGCAAAGCCTGCGGAAGGATCCTCGTGTTCTTCGGATCAAGGAGAGTGACCATTACTGGCTGGCCACTCTCCTTGATCCACGGTACAAGGGTAAGGTTGCGGACCTTATCTTGCCGTCCCAGAGGGAGCAGAGGATGAGACATCTCAGGGAGGCCTTGCAGAAAGGTCTGTGCAACGCGTTCCCAGAAACTGGGAGGTTACAAACTCCTGGTCCTGGACGACAAGTTGCTGAGGCTTCGGTCAGTAGCAGAAGGAGCGGTGGGGAAGGTGGACGTCTGACCGATGCGTTCAGACAATTTTTTAGTCCGCAGCCCCAAGGTATGATCGGTTCCAGCAACCATCGCCAGCGTCTGATATACATGGTGCAGGAATACCTAGGGGCAAGGTCAGACTTGGACACCTTTCCCACCGAAAATCCTCTGGCTTACTGGGTCCTGAGGATGGATCACTGGCCAGAGCTTGCACAGTATGCAATTGAGCTACTGGCCTGTCCTGCATCCAGCGTTCTTTCCGAACGCACATTCAGTGCTGCTGGAGGATTTGTCACCGATCATAGGGTGCGCCTGTCCACCGACTCGGTTGATCGACTGACC
Source organism: Rana muscosa (assembly GCA_029206835.1). NCBI lineage: Eukaryota > Metazoa > Chordata > Amphibia > Anura > Ranidae > Rana > Rana muscosa. Next base: position 1,138,471,057 of record CM055122.1, read on the forward strand.
TTCATAAAAATGAATCAGTCTTGGATCACCACCAGCTACCAGACACCTGAAGCGGATATAACGGAATAATTTATAATGTCACATCCCTTCAAGACTGCCTATGCTGATGCTGAGTGACTGTCCTGTTATGTTCACTGACTATCCTCTTCCTCCTCCTCAATGATCCATGCCACCACACCAGTGCCTAAGGCACAATTTTTCAGCCCCTGTATAACAGGGGCGTGTAATTACAATTTTTTAAAAAGATGCTTCGCAACAGGTGTGACTGCTGTGCTCAGAGTACAGTATCTGTGAGGGGTTGCAGTGTTGTGGCACCAGCACCAGTGCCTAAGGCACAATTTTTCAGCCCCTGTTGGGGCGTGTAATTACAATTTTTAGGCAATGCTTTGCAACAGGTCTCATTGCTGTGCTCAGAGTACAGTATCTGTGAGGGGTTGCAGTGTTGTGGCACCAGCACCAGTGCCTAAGGCACAATTTTTCAGCCCCTGTATAACAGGGGCGTGTAATTAAATTTTTTTAAAAAGATGCTTCGCAACAGGTGTGACTGCTGTGCTCAGAGTACAGTATCTGTGAGGGGTTGCAGTGTTGTGGCACCAGCACCAGTGCCTAAGGCACAATTTTTCAGCCCCTGTTGGGGCGTGTAATTACAATTTTTAGGCAATGCTTTGCAACAGGTCTCATTGCTGTGCTCAGAGTACAGTATCTGTGAGGGGTTGCAGTGTTGTGGCACCAGCACCAGTGCCTAAGGCACAATTTTTCAGCCCCTGTATAACAGGGGCGTGTAATTACAATTTTTTAAAAAGATGCTTCGCAACAGGTGTGACTGCTGTGCTCCAAGTACAGTATCTGTGAGGGGTTGCAGTGTTGTGGCACCAGCACCAATGCCTAAGGCACAATTTTTCAGCCCCTGTTTAACAGGGGCGTGTAATTACAAATCTTGATCTAATAGTTCACAGCAGGGCCCATTCCTGCGCCCACCAAGAGTAACTATGAGGGCCTACAGTCTTGTGGCAACACCGTCCACCACCACCACCACCACCAAAGGCCCAATTTTTCTGCCCTGTTCAACAGGTGCATGCAATTACAAATCTTGATCTAATAACTCACAGCAGGGCCCATTCCTGCACCCACCAAGAGTAACTGTGAGGGCTTACAGTCTTGTGGCAACACCGTCCACCACCACCACCAAAGGCCCAATTTTTCTGCCCGGTTCAACAGGTGCATGCAAGTACAAATCTTGATCTATTAACTCACAGCAGGGCCCATTCCTGTGCCCACCAGTCTTGTGGCTACACCAACATCTAATAGGGCAAATTTCTGCAGAGTATATACGGCAGGCCCCTACTTTCAAACATCCAACTTACAAACGACTCCTACTTGCAAATGGCAAGAGAAAACAGGAAGTGAGAGGAAATCTACCCCTAGGAAGGAAAATTCTATCCTGTTAGATTTAATTTGGGAAAAAGGTATCTCCTCTCTACTGATGCTTTATCACCAATCCTTGTTTCAATTAAAACCCCACTTTTCCAAAAACATTTGTCATTGGGACGGAAAGTGAGGTGACATGTTCTGAACAGATGTGCAAAGACAGCAAATGTTACAGGGGTGATAACCCCTCCCTATGTTCTCCAAAAAGCTTAAAAATTGATTTTTTTGGGATGTAGCTACACTTCATAATGTACCTGTTCAGATTCTACTTAAGAACAAACCTACAGTCCATGTCTTGTTTGCACCACCTATATACTGCTGTTCAGAGTATATAGGGTTGTAGGTATAGGGTTTTATTTTGGGTGCGGGGTCCCCCTTAGTATCCATACAAGACCCAAAGGGGCTGGGGTGGGGGGGGGGTGATGGGGTAGCCATGCCATTTTTCTCAAGGATTTTCAGCCATATGGCGGCCAGGACAAGACATGACATTAAAGCCGCAAGTGGTTTTAAATGGCTTCTTTTTTTCCTTTACAAATGTCATTTTGTGCAAGGACAGTTCTAAACACGGGAAACACATGCCACTTCACAGGCATACTTTAGACACCCCCCAGGTACCATATTTAAAGGAAAATTTCACTTTTTTTTTTTCACTTTATGCATCATTAAAATGACTGCTCCCGAAAAAACTTTAGTTTTTAAAATTTCTTTTTGCATTGATATATGTCCCCTGGGGCAGGACCCGGGTCCCCAAACCTGTTTTATAACATTAACATGCATATTGGCCGTTGTAATTAGCAATTTTGATTTCGAACGTTCGCGTCCATTATAACGAATAGGGTTCGAAAATTCGCGCGAACTTTCGGTCCGTTCGAAGGTTCTGGTGCGAACCGAACCCGGGGGTGTTCGGCTCATCCCTAGCAGTGAGATGTAGCTGCACAAAGGTGGGATGTATATATATATATATATATATATATATATATATATATATATATATATATACTCATAATGCAGCTATCAGAATCAACTGTCTGCTGTGGTATTAGTATGGGGAAAGCAGCAATTGTCTTCAGTTAGTTTTAGGTGAAAACTGTGCAGAGAGGGACACAGTACACTAACTGAAAATACTTGCAGCTCTCTGCCTGTGGTTTAATTATGAGAACACCACTATTAGTCACTAACTGTATGTAGCTTTAGGTGAACGCTATGCAAAGCAGTGAAACACTGACTGTCTGCAGCTAGCACAATCACCTGTCTGCCTGTCACAGTATAGAGAAAACCAGGAACGGATCTAGCTAAACTGAATACAGTGTATAAATATATATACAACACCTAGGATGCATATATATCCTCTACACATCCTCTACACACTGTAACTGCAGCTAACTGACTCGCCTGCCTGCTCTATCTAACTCAATATAAATGACACTGTCTGTCTCTGTAATCTCTCATTAAACAACTCCAACACACTACACAAGGCCGCCAAGCCGGCTGTATTATATAGTGTGGGGCGTGTACTAAACCCCCTGAGCCATAATTGGCCAAAGCCACCCTGGCTTTGGCCAATTACGGCTCTCCGTTTATTCTGCGTGAGTCATAGTGCATGCTTGGCCAATCAGCAGCCAGCAATGCACTGCGATGCCACAGTGAATTATGGGCAGTGACGCTCCACTCGAATTTGACGCGAACCGCCCATAAGGTTCGCAATTTGGCGAACAGCCGATGTTCGAGTCGAAAATGGGTTCAATTCGAACACGAAGCTCATCCCTACTGTTTAACATTGACAGTTCACTTAAAGGTAAGCACAACATATTTTGGTTTATATTATAAGTGGTGTGATGTGGCAGTCTACAGCAGTGGCAGTACCTGCCAACCACAGATCATGCTAAAATATCCATTACTGAAAGTCCCAGCCTTAACAGGGTCTTTATTCTTGTATAACACAAAAGAGATTTCTCCTGAGAGTAGATAAGCTGCTGATAGAATGCAAAAAGATCACCATACACTCCAGGGACGGCCCTTCCATTAAGGGCGCATGGGCGCCGCCCCCTCTATCAAGCCACCCCCCCTATATGACTAATGGATAGATTAATGCATTGCATGAACCTATACATGGCCGCCGCTGCCACCCCCTATTCAGGCATCCGGACGCCAGGCGCCTGAACTACAGTGGCGGGGGTATTTTTTTTTAAGCACCCGATTAGAGCATAGGCTCTAAATTAATATTTGCTTTTCTAAAGCCTCGTACACACGACCGAGTTTCTCGGCAAGAAACTTGCTGGCAGAGATTTCTTGCCGAGAAATTTGTTCGTGTGTATGGTTTCTCGTCAAGAAAAGCGACAAGAATCTCGACGAGAAAATAGAGAACCTGCTCTCTATTTTCTCGTTGATATTCTCGTCAGCCTGTTTCTCGACGAGAAAATTGAGTGTGTGTACACTTACCTGTTCGCCGGGAAGCCCGCGCATGCTCGAAATGACTTTGACGCATGCACGGTAGCTTCCTAGGCATAGGTAGGGTGAACCAAGATGGCGGCGACGGCATTGAATGTGACGAGCGCATGCTCGTCGTATTCAATGACGTCACCGCGTACGCTCCATTCAAAGAACCGCGGGTTCTTTGAAATGAGCGTGTGTACACTCGGCCGGGACAAGTTTCTTGTCCAAGGATCTCGTCGTAAAAAACGACATGTTTTTAACGGCGAGATTCTCGGCCTTGTGTACAAGGCTTAACACTGAACCTCCTCTCCGCCAATCAGGAAGCACTGGTCTAATACCCGTCACCTTATTGGCTTAAGGCACAGGCACCCCTATTGGATGCCTAGCAGAACAGAAGAAGAGAGAAGGGGGAAGCATGGAGGACAAAGGAGCCATCCCACAGCTCGCCGTCAACACCCGCTGCCTGACCCGCCACCAAGATGGGGTAAGTGAGTGAGTGAGTGAGTAACTTATATAGAGCTACAAATGCGAACTAAATCGCCTCAAGGCACTTGCATCCAGTGTCGTCCTGATCCTTCAGAAGAGGTGGGTCTTAAGTGCTGGGCAGACAGTGGGTGGGCGGGGATCACAGTAGCTGCATTCAATGGGCACAAGTGGCTTCATTTGATGGACACAGGTGCTGCATTTGATGGGCACAAGTGACTGCATTTAATGCGCACAAGTGTCTGCATTTGATGGGCACAAGTGGCTGCATTTGATGGGCATAAGTGGCTGCATATAATGGGCACAAGTGGCTGCATATAATGGGCACAAGTGGCTGTATATGATGGGCACAAGTGGCAGCATATGATGGGCACAAGGGGCTGCATATGATGGGGCACAAGTGGCTGCATATGATGGGGCACAAGTGGCTGCATATGATGGGGCGCAGTGGCTGCATTTGATGGGCACAATGGCTGCAATTGCTGGCACAGTGGCTGAATTTGATGGGGCACAAGTGGCTGCATATGATGGGCACAAGTGCCTGCATTTGATGGGGCACAGTGGCTGCATTTGATGGGGTACAGTGGCTTTATTTAATGGGGCACAGTGGCTTTATTTGATGGGCACAATTGCTGCAATTGATGGGCACAGTGGCTGCATTTGATGGGCACAGTGGCTGCATTTGATGGGCACAGTGAGGTTGCAATTGATGGGGGGGGGGTTTTTCAGTATTTTTCAGTTCGTTTGCGCCCCCTAAAAATTTTGAGCACCAGCCACCACTGATACACGCACTGCTCCGAATGGCTGCCATAAGTTGAAACAGAGCACAGGCCATCGGTACAAATTTTTGTTGGTCCATTTCCTCCCTCTTAGCAATCACATGGCCCAATGCCTTGGGTCTGAAAAAGTCTTCTTGTTTGTGAACATGGTCATTCCCTAGTGTCTTATTTAATCAGGGCTTCCACCACCATAGGATAAAGCTGTATAAACGTGTAAAAAAAAAAAAAAAAACTTGTATAAATATAGTTAGTAAATGTACTTATCTAACGCCCAGATTATGGGAATAGGAATCCCAAATCCAATCTTAAATTTTTATCCTCATCATTCCCAGGATCTCGCCAAAAGGATTATTGAATAATTTATTTTATATACTGTGCACTTTAGTAATATCTATACACCGTTATTTATATGTGTATAATTTTTACATTCATATATCTTTCAATCATTTTATTTAGTGGGTTGATTTTAGCGCATCTATACTCTTTATATTAATTTATGCAGTGCCAAAAGGATTGTGACATCACACATCTGCATGGTTGAAGCTGGAGCTATGGTGAGTATATTTCCTAGCTTCTTCTTCCACAGTTTTTTTTTAGGGGGGTGGGGGCTGATTAAGTAAGAAAACCTTGCTTTTTAGGGCAAGGTGGTCCACTTTAACTTCTGAAAACCGGAATAAATAAAAATAACCAGATAGAGCAAATACTTTTTGAAGGCTGGCAAAAGGAGAAAACAATTCCAAAGCCTAAAAAAAATAATATAGCATATACAATTGCGACTCAAGTCATATTGTAATTGAAAGTTACCTTTCCTTTTCAATCTGCAGCTCTGTAATTTTCTGTAAAAAAGCACAGAAAAAAGGAAAAAAATTGAAAACTGACTTTTAAGGTTGCCACTGTAATCCCAATAGGAAAGAAAATGGTCTCACATTATAATAAAATATCTAAAATGTATTGAGTCACATTTAAAACATATGATAAAAAAAACAGTACATAGACATGTCTTATTGGTACACTGTCCCATATGTATGTATAGGGATGCTAAACATGGAACATGAAAAACCACATAGATGGCCCATAGAATGGCATCACTGTAGTCCAAGAAGATCCCTTCTGACTGGAGGCCAAACTACCGGAATCACAATATCAGCACCAATGGATCGCTACGCATTTTGCCAATAGCTTCTTCAGGGGATCTTATTGGTACATGTCTAAAAGAACATCCAAGGAACACAAGGCATCTAGTCTATGGAACAGTGCACCATGAGAGGGGAAAGGAAAAAAAAGGGGGGGAGGGAGGTGCACTGTTCTTCTTTTAGCCATGTACCAATAGGATTCCCTAAAGAAGCTATTGGCGAAACGTGTAGCGATCAATTGGTGCTGATATTGTGATTCCAGTAGTTTGGCCTCCAGTCAGAAGGGATCTTCTTGGACTACAGTGATGCTATTCTATGGGCCATCTATGTGGTTTTCCATGTTCAGCATCCCTATACATACATATGAGACAGTGTCCCAATAAGACATATCTATGTACTATTTTTTTTTATCATATGTTTAAAATGTGACTCATTATATTTTTATATTTTATTATAATGTGAGACCCTTTTCTTTCCTATTGGGATTACAGTGGCAACCTTAAAAGTCAGTTTTCTATTTTTTCCCTTTTTCTGTGCTTATATACATAATTGGATGTGGTGCCACGCTCTGCAGTATATGTCTCAAACTTTTTTCTCAATTTTCTGTAAAAGATGAATGTGTAAAGAACGCCCTCTGTCTTGCCTCACCCTTGCAACCCCCCTTTGTTAGCAATTATGCAGAAAGAAAAAAAAAGAGAGATGACCCCATTTTGTTGTTATAAGGAGTGCCAACAAACAGGGCTGCAGCATTTGCAGCGATTTGCACTACTATGACCTGTACAATAACATTTACATTGAATGCATGACATAAGTATTGTCATATGCTACTTCAAAGATGCATTCTCCATGTATACTCTGTACTTGATCATGCAACAATAAAAATCATATGATAAACAAAGTGCCGCGCTACAAAATCACATTAAAAAACATCAAACGCATGAATAAGTGAAAAGTCCACAGTGAAAAAAAGTAAATAGTCCTTAATAAAAAGGAATGGTACAGTATTTTCCAATCACTGATGAAACATATCACATCCCCTTCACCATAAAGGCAGACCACCGACATATGGTCAAGATGTGCGATTATCATGTAGCCAGGGCCCCCTAATTAAAGGCAGGTCTGGCAAGCTTTGTGGAATTCCTCTTCTAATCCATGTTCCGGTGTACAGCCTTGAAGCAGGGGTAGATGCAGCCTTAGGTTAAACATCCAATGGACATCCAGTACTCCCATAAACACATATACAAGTAAGAAAGCACTAGATAGTGTAAAACCTTTAAAATTGCTGGTTTATTAACAAAAATACACTCACAATAGTATATTGAGATTGCGCATTACTTCAAAAAACATCCGGCAGGTGAACAATGACATCCGCCATCACTTCATATAATGAAGCACAAGGGACACATGGAGAAGTGATTCTTTACTTAGAGCCTGCCCTGAGCAAATTTTATACATGCCTTCGCAATGCAGCATCATCTGAAAGCACGCTTCTGCTTGGTATGCTACTACCATCCAACATATTTTTTATGACGTGGGGAAGGAGTAAAATCTCTGCCAGACTATAATTGCTGTACATGCCCCATTGGGAAAATTCCCTTCATTTCTTGTTTGGTCAGCAGAACAGGAAGTGATGGAACTCTACCCAAAAGGCATAGGCCTCGTACACACGGCCGAGATTCTCGTCAGGAAAAAAACGTTGCTTTTCCTGACGAGAATCTTGACAAGAAACTTGTCCCGGCCGAGTGTACACAAGTAGGATTCAAAAGGACCGCCGTTCTTTTGAATGACACGAACGCGGTGACGTCATCGACTACGACGAGCGTGCGCTCGTCACATTCGATGCCGTCGCCGCCATCTTGCTTCACCCTATGCCTATGCCTAGGAAGCTACCGCGCATGCGTCAAAGTCATTTCGAGCATGCGCGGGTTTCCACGGCGACAGGTAAGTGTACAACCGCAGGTCGTCTTTTTTCTCGTCGGGGAATCTGGGCAGTTTTCTTGACGAGAAAACTGAAATCCGCGTACACACAGACGGTTTTCTTGGCAAGAAAGCTCTCCCGGCAGTTTTCTTGTTGTTTTTTGCCGAGAAAACCGGTCGTGTGTACGCGGCCATACAGTACCTTCTTGATAGACGTTCACACCTTCCCCCCTCTTTCTAATACTAAAAAGAATGCTTTAATGGGAGCTTAATTGACAAATGTTACTGCAGAGGCAGCATTGACTAGGGGCTCAGTGAACTCTGCAATTAATTTGTTATTGCAGAGGCAGTGGATGTAAGGTGTCCAGCAAAGTAAAGAGGCTAGTAAGCATGGTAGTTCCAAGTTCAACATTTTCACAGGCCACACTTGGTCTATATAGTTACTCGATTGGTTATAACAGAATCTTACCTTTCAATAATTGAAATTACTGTTATTTTAAGCATGTAAATACATTTGTGGACTAAAAAAAAAAAAAAAAGCGAAAGAAAATGAGGTTATAGAAAAAGTAACTGTTGTGAACTAAGAAAATGTTTTCATTTTATTTAATGAAATTCAGTGTCTTTAATTACCAAGACACAGAACAACTCTCTAATCTTCTAGCTGCATAGTAACAATCACCAAGGACAGCTGAGATCAGCGATTGCCAAACATAACCACATTGAACATGAAACAAATGGACATGTTCAAGGAAAATATTCTTCTGTAAGAGGTGTTCAGTACATTATGGGCAGGACAGAGGAAAATATGTCTGTGGCCACATGAATTTGGTAAACCTAGGCTTTGGGATATCATCATTAAAGTATAACTAAAAGGCAAAACTTTTTGTTTTAGTTTTGGATAAGGTGGAAAGGGAGGGAGGAAATTCACTCTCTATTTGTCCTGCTTACCATTATCATTGAAAGTGAAAGTAAAAGAAAATCCCAAATTTTGGGTTGTCCCCAGAAAAGTAATAGAGGGGAAATCTTACAATGGGGACACTAGTTCTGATGTCCTGGGGGTCCCCAATGAATTTTCTTAACCACTTAAGCCCCGGACCATTTCGCTGGCCAAAGACCAGAGCACTTTTTGCGATTCGGCACTGCGTCGCTTTAACTGACAATTGCGCAGTCGTGCAACGTGGCTCCCAAACAAAATTGACGTCCTTTTTTTCCACACAATTAGAGCTTTCTTTTGGTGGTATTTGATCACCTCTGCGGTTTTAATTTTTTACGCTAAAAACAAAAATAGAGCGTCAATTTTGAAAAAAATTCAATATTTTTTACATTTTGCTATAATAAATATTTCCAAAAAATATATATGAAAACATTTTTTTTCCTCAGTTTAGGCCGATACGAAAAACACAATATTTTTTACTTTTTGCTATAATAAATATCCATTTTTTTTTCTTTATTAAAATTTTCCTCAGTTCAGGCCGATACGTATTCTTCTACATATTTTTGGTAAAAAAAAATCGCAATAAGCGTATATTCATTGGTTTGCGCAAAAGTTATAGCGTCTACAAAATAGGGGATAGAATTATGGCATTTTTATTATTATTTTTTTACTAGTAAGGGCGGAGATCTGCGATTTTTATCGTGACTGCGACTTTATGGCGGACACATCGGACACTTTTGACACATTTTTGGGACCATTGTCATTTTTACAGCGATCAGTGCTAAAAAAATACACTGATTACTGTGAAAATGACACTGGCAGTGAAGGGGTTAACCACTAGGTGGTGCTGAAGGGGTTAGGTGTGCCCTAGGGAGTGCTTCTAACTGTAGGGGGGATGGGCTGTGTGTGACACGAGAGTGATCACCGCTTCCGATTACAGGAAGCTGTGATCACTGTCCTGTCACTAGGAAGACTGGGGAAATGCTTGTTTACAATAGCATTCCCCGTTCTTCCTCACCGTGACATGATCGCGGGTATGCCCGCGGACATCGAGTCCGCGGGACCCGCGGTCGGAGTCACGGAGCTTGCGGCAAGCGCGCGCCGGTGGCACTCGCGTGTCCACAATGCCACTTCTTAAAGGAGACGTATATATACACGTCCTTTTGCGCAGCCGTGCTATTCTGCCGACGTATATCGGAAATCTCTGCAATGGGACACAGATGAGAAAAAAAATCTGACGGGGGTTATAACCATCACTTACTTTATCCAAAATAATAAAAAAAATAAAAATAAAAAAAAATGTTTTGCATATAGTTGTACTTTAAGTCTCTGTTCACACCTGTGCAACGTGGATTACCATTTTTCCTATGGGGCCTATTCATGCATGTGCATGAATGCAGAAAGATTTTATTTTTTTTTTTTGGTGTGTCAATACACATTTTCAACCCCCATAAACTTCAATAGGAGTGCATGAAAAATGTATGAATAAACTTTTTAAAAATGCATGAAAATGCAGAAGCAAAAGGGTGATCCTAGCATAAAAATGGAAAGCACTAAGAAGATGTAGAAGGCATTCCTAACAGAATAACACATTGTAAACAAAGCCTCAACACTATAAGGGCAAGTTTAAGGAAAAAAGAGAGAAAAAATCAAGTCAGATAAACATTTTCTGTGGTCAGTTTTCAAAAAAATTGATAACTATAGAAAGACATTTGAAGACAAATTTTATGGTAGGCGTTCTTCAAATGCTTTCTATTCAAATTCTTTTTTCAACTGTCAGATCATACACTTCATTTCTACAAACTTACAAAGATCCTGAAATTGTCTTAAAGCTGGAAATTTTAAGTTTAAATGCTGCAATGAATGAGCATAAATATGTACATATGCATGTACTCAAGCAAATTTTCATCCTTAAAGTGTTACTAAACCCAGGACCCTGCAGTCACTATATCTGGTATCCCACAGTACACATAACATGGAAATGAAATTATTTTAGTAAATATAAACTGCTAAATACTAGGGTTTTCCTGATACTACTTTTTTAAGCCTGAGTACAAGTACCAATACTTTTTTTCAAGTACTCGCCGATACCAATTACCGATACCTTTTTTTATGTCATGTGACAGTTTTCAAAGCACAATACTGATAGGCGGCACTTATGGGCCCTGATAGGCGGCACTTATGGGCACTGATAGGCAGCACTTATGGGCACTGATAGGCACTGATAGGTGGCACTTATGGGCAGGAACTGAAATGCAGCACTGATTGACAATTGCTGGCCTGGCATAATAAATGACACGAATGATGAGAGGAAAGGAGGGATTTTGCAATGCTATATGGCATATAGCATTGCAAAATCCTTCCTTTCCTCTCATCATTCATGTCATTTATCATATACAGTAGTATGCTGCGACACCCATCTTGGTACACCTTGCACTCGACCGCAGTAAGCCAGCAGCGGACATCTTGTTACACCCAGCCTGAACTATATGGGCTGGGTGTAACAAGATGTCCGCTGCTGGCTTACTGCTGCCGAGAGCAGGGTGTACCAAGATGGGCATCGTGATGTTTCACCTCTGACGGAGACAGGGAACGTCACTTCCTTTACCGAATGTGACGGCTCCGGTCACCGATTTTGTGGGAATCTCCCGATGCCATCCTGCACCCCTGACTTACCCTAAGTTTCACTGCTACCAGTGTTGACTCGCTCTCCTCTCCGCTATGCCCTCTGCACCTGCTGACTTCTGGCAACGCCGCCGCACTACCAGGTATCGGATCAGGCATCGGGAGCATTTGTTTGAGTACAAGTACTCGCACAAATGCTCGGTATCCATCCCGATACCGATACTAGTATCGGTATCGGGACAACCCTACAAAATACCTTTTCTCATCAGCAGTATATAGTAGTCTTGTGACTTCTATCAGTGTCTGGTTAAAGCTTGTAAGAGGAGTTTTGATTCTTCTCTGACTGCCATATTAGGCTGCATGAGCCCTGACCCTCTGTCTGGACAGTGCTTATTGGCCCTGTGCTGATCACATTGCACTCTCCCAAGAAATTTAAAAAAAAAACTCTCTAGCAACACACACCAAACTGAGCATGTGAAGAGTGCCCTCAAGACTCTGTACTATCAGGAGATGGATGGGGGACCGTGGAAGAAGGGGAGGGTCAAAGAAGATACAGTAGGATCAAACAGCCTTTTTACACAATGCACAGGATTGACCCCTTAGGTTCCACAGTGAGTATAACAAGCATGCTTTAGTACATATCAGTGGCGGCTGGTGCTCAATATTTTTTGGGGGAGGCGGCAAACCAACGCCAACCCCCCCCCTGCGGGAGACAGACGGGAATGCGGCGATTCCCCACTCTCCACAGTAGTTGGACAGGAATGCAGCGATTGGCATCCGCAAAGACAAGTAGAGACTCATGCGCTAATCATGTGCTTCAAAAAAAAAACTTTAAAATTCATGTGTCTGGCGCCCCGCGTGTAGATTAGGGGGCCAGACGCATAGATATGGGGGGGGTGGGACCTGTGCGCCCCATATGGATGGGCTATCACTGCTACATATACAGATTTATTTTACTGTTGTGGGTTTAGTAACACTTTAAGTTGTTATAAAAGCACAACTTATCTTGTAGGGATAGGTGTGTGTGCTGTTATTCACTTTTATACTCTCCCTGTCACAACAGAAATACCAACTCAAAGTTGGGCTCTAAGGTCCCAATGAATGGGATGATAACCAATATACTCTCTGAGATGCCGAATAAGGATGAGACCACTAATAAATAAAGCATTTTGTTTTCTTTCATGTAACCTTAGCAGCACCATTTGTTATGACAGTTTTTTGAGTTTTGGTTATACAATGAGCTCAGGAAGAGAGGGCCTCAAAGCCTGATACTTACCATTATACTTCTGCTCTGAGAGGTAGTAAATACAAGTAAATAATTAAAAGCAAAGTAAGTATCCCTGAAATATAAGGCTGCACTATTATAACAGTTCAAATGAATAGTTTGAGATTACTACAATTGTTTATCGGTAATTTTCACTCTTTGGGTAAGCTGTTTAAACAGTAGAAAAAGTAGTCCTCTTACAAGCATCTCCTATTAGTTCACCTTTAAAAACGGCCTGCAAGCTCACACAAACTTGCCATACAGTGGCAATAAATCATTTCCTTGAAGGTTTTTCTTAACTCTTGGCTGCGCAGAGCATAAATAAAAGGATCAATGACAGAATTGCACATGATAAGAATAAGATAAACGTTGAAGTGTGACATAAAACATACACAATAAGGGTTGTGGGGACAAGAAATATAGAAAATTAAATGCAGAAAGAAAGGAGCCCAACAGACTACAAAAACTCCCAGCAAGATAGTTAGTGTGATCGCTCCTTTCATGTTGGCTCCTTGGCGTATGGTGTTAGTCCTTGGCAGAACTGCAATCCTTTTCATATGTAATCTGGCCAGCATGAACATGTGCACATACAGAGATGCCATAAGAGCAAGCATAGTGAAAATTATACTGATTAGGCAAATGATGACCACATTGCTATCATAATAAACAATAAACAACACACCGGAGATCGAACATGCTGTCCAAATACATGTGATTATTATAAATGTTCGCTTCACTGTAATGATATTGTGATACTGAAGAGCATAAAAAATAGTAAAGTACCTGTCCACTGCTATAGACAACAGACTGCATATAGATGCGAGCAGGGAGCTGCAGATGATTGAGTCTAGTATATTGTCAATATTCTCAATAAGGCGATGTGCCTTCTTATCTGTCTGGCTGGACATAGTAATCACAACAGTCTCAAATCCATTGGATACACTCACAAGCATGTCGGCTACAGCCAAGCTGCAGATAAAAAAATACATAGGAGAATGCAGGTTCTTGTTTCGAGATATAGCTGCCACCACCAGAATATTTTCCAGTAGGCTTACAACGCTCAGAATTACGAACACTTCGGGTTTTACAAACAGTTGCTCATAGCATCCTCCGGAGGGATGGTTCTTTTCAGTGCTCTCGTTAGCTCCAACGTGCAAACCATAACTGTGATTTCGCAAGTGCATTAAATGCAGCCTGTGGTGATGATGGCGATGATGTGTTAAATTCATATTGTATGCTCATTCACTGGATAAGATAAATGCTTTGCTTCAGAAACAGTTAGACTGCTAGTGATGTTGAACTTTTAATTTTGTATAATTCCAGATGAAAATATTGCTGATTTATACATCCAGGTTCTGATCCTCAGTAGCTTCTGTCCCTTGTCTCATCCATCCATCCATCACTGTTGCTTCACCTTCTCTCAATATTCTCTTTTCACCCTAAAGATGTTGGTCTCCTGTGAAAATAATTGTTGGACTTCTGTGCAATTAATTGCAATTATTGCTCTCCTGTGCAATCATTCATTCCATTATGTTTGAAGTATGCCTGTTGTGAACAACAGATTTCAGTTACACAGCATATACCAGCTGATGATTTTATACAGCGTGCAAAACAGAATGAAAAGACTCACTCCCTCCTCTGTTTTGACTGCTAGCCAATCAGAATGAAGAGAAGCTTGCGTCAGAGTGGTAATTATTCGTCAATCACAGAAGAAATAGCAATCCATTTTTCATGCTGTAGTATTTTCTGTATCACATGACCTAAGGCACAAATATATTGAGAGAAAGTAACTCTTACCTTTTATTATCTCTCACAACAGTCTGTTCAGCACTGCACAGGGTAAATTGAACGATGAATTATTATATGTTTTTTTTTTTCCATAAAATGATTTAAATGGAGAAAAAAAAAAGTATACATTGCGTACATACAATTATCGTACAGAAAGGTACAAAGATCATTACATCAAAACAGAAATTAACCAATTAGCTGAACATAGATATCTAAAGGTAATTGTGAAGGTTGGTTTTATATACACTATATTGTAAAACATAGTGAGACACCTGCCTTTACACGTACATGAAGTTTATTGGTATCCCAGTCTTAGTCCGTAGGGTTCAATATTGAGTTGGCCCACCTTTACAGCTATAACAGCTTCAACTCTTCTGGGAAGGCTGTCCACAAAGTTTAGGAGTGTGTCTATGGGAATGTTTGACCATTCTTTCAGAAGCGCATTTGTGAGGTCAAGCACTGATGTTGGTGCTCTAATTCATCCCAAAGGTGTTCTATCAGGTTAAGGTCAGGACTCCACCTCAAACTCGCTCATCCATGTCTTTATGGACCTTGCTTTGTGCACTGGTCCAAATCATTTGGTGGAGGGGGATTATGGTGTGGGGTTGTTTTTCAGGGATTGGGCTTAGCCTCCTACTTCCAGTGAAGAGAACTCTTAAAGTGGTTGTACAACCACTTTTACCTACAGGTAAGCCTAGATTAAGGCTTACCTGTAGGTGCTGGAAATATCTCCTAAACCTACACGGTTTAGAAGATATTTACAATAGAGCCGCGCGCCGATGTCTACGGCGCACGCGCTGTAGACAACAAGACAGGCGCACTTTAGAAACGGCGATCTTCATGCCGTGACTGGCGGCTCCCGCGCGCGCGGGAGTGACGTCACGCGACTCCGGCCAGTCACAGAGTTGGAGTTCGCGGCCCCGGAAGGAAGAAAGGTGAAGATGGACACTCGCTGCTAGTGGGGACAGCGGTGACATCGCAGGCTTCAGTTTCAGGTAAGTGACACATAATGGGCTACTATGTGATGCATAATAGCCCATTATGCTTTACTTTTGCAGGGAAATAAAGAGGAAGTAAAGCCCATCAGGGTTTACTTCCTCTTTAAGGCATCCACATACCAACACATTTTGGACAATTTCATGCTCCCAACTTTGTGGGAACAGTTAGGGGATGGCTCCTTCCTGTTCTAACATGACTGTGCACCAGTGTACAAAGTAAAGTCCATAAAGACATGGATGAGCGAGTTTGGGTTGGAGGAACTTGACTGGCCTGCACAGAGTCCTGACCTCAACCCAATAGAACACCTTTGGGATGAATTAGAGTGGAGCTGAAGTGGTTAATGACATACAACAAAATGAACTCAGCGCTCGTATGGGAAAAGACCCTGGAGGTGTACGCAGACCTAACAATAACGTTTAAGGAAACAAAAAGAAAATCAAAAAGAAATTAAAAACGTCCATGGTAACAGTCTTTAACCTCTTGTCTACCGCCCACCGTCAAATGACGGCGGGCGGAAGACTCTCTCGTTCTGACAGGACGTCATATGACGTCCTGCCTTTAAAAGGAGCTAGGGGGCGCGCCCGCCGCGTTGCTGGGGACCCGATGCGCGTGCCCGGCGGCCACGATGGCCGCCGGGCACCCGCGATTGCCCAGTAACCGAGCAGTAAAGTGAATCTGTGTGTGTAAACTGTGTGTGTCTGTGTGTGTCCCTTGTACATAGGGACAACCATCGGTCACCTCCCCCAGTCAGTCCCCGCCCCCCACAGTTAGAACACATCTAGGAAACACATTTAACCCCCCTAGTGTTAACCCCTTCCCTGCCAGTCACATTTATACAGTAACCAATGCATTTTTATAGCAGGGATCGCTGTATAAATGTGAATTCTCCCAAAAATGTGTCAAAAGTGTCCAATCTGTCCGCCGCAATATCGCAGTCACAATAAAAATTGCAGATCGCCGCCATTACTAGTAAAAAAAAAAAAATGCTATAAATCTATCCCCTATTTTGTAGAGGCTATAACTTTTGCGCAAACCAATCAATATACGCTTATTGCGATTTTTTTTTTACCAAAAATATGTAGAAGAATACGTATCGGCCTAAACTGAGGAAAATGTTTATAAAAATTAAAAAATGGATATTTATTATAGCAAAAAGTAAAAAAATAGTGTTTTTTTTCAAACTGGATGCTCTTCTTTTGTTTATAGCGCAAAAAATAAACCGCAGAGGTGATCAAATACCACCAAAAGAAAGCTCTATTTGTGGGGGAAAAAAGGACGCAAATTTCGTTTGGGAGCCACGTCGCACGACCGCGCAATTGACATTCAGAGTGTGACAGCGCTGGAAGCTGAAAAATGGCTTGGGCAGGAAGGGGGTTTTCGTGCCCGGTAGGGAAGTGGTTAAGATGGAGGGGGAGGGGAATCCATGTTCCAGCACTGAGGGCAGTCAGTGTAAAGAGCTAAAAGCAGTCTCTGCAATGCAACAAGAGAAAAAGACACAGCGTCTCTAAGTGCAGTATTGATGAATCATTTAATGATAAAAGGCAAAATATGTACTACAGATGTACTACTCACAAAGGGAGCATGAATACACACATTTGTAATCAATACTGTATTCCTGCAATGGGATCCGGGGGTGGTTCTCTCCTTGACATCCGTGTCTCCGGAGCGCAGCTGACAGCTTGCACGGGTGGTATCCAGCACTCGCAGCCTTTCGGAACAGCGGAGAACACAGGGTAGATCGATGATGACATCACTTCCGGGTGCAGGGTGAGAGGAGGGCAGCTTCACGTTCGGAGCATATGTGCTCCTTCCTCAGGCCATACAGAGGGCCATCTTGGATGTGTTGGAAAAATATACATATATATATCTTGGAGAAATATGTACATAAAGGGACATTAAAGTTCATAAAATCATTAAGCAATTAGATGGGTCATAAAAAAGATTTTTCATAAGAAATAAAAAATTATAATTAATTGTGAAAGATTATGAAAAAGTAATGAAAGGGTCGGAAAATTAATAAAAACAAATATTGAAAAATTATTGAAAAATTATAATTAGATTATAACTATATATACACGTGTAATAAAAAATGAACAGAAACCGGCGCAAATGTGCAATGGTGATACTCAATATAAACAAGTGCTGCTCCAAAATTAGTGGTACTAATACAGAAATTAATAAAGTGAAAAGGGTGCAACAAGTTGAAATAATGCAATGTGTGTCAAAAAATTACATATAATCAAAAAAGTCCATAATGGACAGATAAAGTCCATATTAACGGACTTTTGGAAAATCGACTGTTGCTGCAGCCCACTAACGGTGCGAAATTCGTACGAAAATACTTTGATACAATTTTCGAAAGAAAATTATTTCGAAATTCGAACCGTGTAAGGCTGCCTTTAGAGAGTTCTTTGCCATGAGGTGCCATGTTGAACTTCCATTGACCAGTATGAGAGAGTGCTCCCCATTCACACCTGAGACCTTGTAACACTAATGAGTCACATGACACCAGGGAGGGGAAATGGCTAATTGGGCCCAATATGGCCATTTTCACTTAGGGGTGTACTCACTTTTGTTGCCAGCGGTTTAGACATTAATGGCTGTGTGTTGAGTCTTTTTGAGGGGATGGCAAATTTACACTATTATACAAGCTGTACACTTATTACTTTACATTGTAGCAAAAGTGTAATTTCTTTAGTGTTTACATAATTTACAAAATTGGTGAAGGGTGTACTCACTTTTGTGAAATACTGTATGTGTCTCCACTTCACACGAAACGCCTTGCATCTACGTCATTGGCTGAGCAGACCTGATGAGGAACGTGAGAAGGGGCGGGTCTATTCATTTATTACACTGCGGAGGAAGTTCCCCATCAGGTCCGCTCAGCCAATGACGTAGGCGGGGTCTGAGGTACGAGGGGGCGGGGGCACCCTCGTATCTCAGACCCCGCCTACCTCATTGGCTGAGTGGACCAGATGGGGAACTTCCTCCGCAGTGTAATAAATGAATAGACCCGCCCCTTCTCACGTTCCCCATCAGGTCCGCTCAGCCTTACATCTACATCATTGGCTGAGCGGACCTGATGGGGAACGTGAGAAGGGGCGGGGTCTATTAATTTATTACACTGCAGAGGAAGTTCCCCATCAGGTCTGCTCAGCCAATGACGTTTTGTGTGGATTGGAGACTGCAGCGCTGGACATCGGATCACCGCGGGACACTGGATTACATCGCTGGAATGGGTTTTTTATTTTTTATTTTTAATAAAGGTCTTTTCCCAACGGCGTCTGTGTGATTTTTTTACATTTTATTTACACTTTCTTTGTGAAATGGTAGGGGTACAATGTACCCCTTACCAATTCACATAGGGGGGCCGGGATCTGGGGGTCTTCCAGATTCCGATAAGCCTCCTGCCCACAGACCCCCACAACCACCGGGCAAGGGTTGTGGGGATGAGGCCCTTGTCCCCATCAACATGGGGACATGGTGCTTTTAGGGGTCACAGACTCCCAAAGCATCCTCCCCATTTTGAGGGCATGTGGCCTGGTACGGTTCAGGAGGGGGGGCGCTCTCTCGTCCCCCCTCTTTTCCTGTGGCCTGCCAGGTTGCGTGCTCGGATAAAGGGTCTGGTATGGATTTTTGGGGGGAACTCCACGCCATTTTTTTTTTATTTGGGGTGGAGTTCCCCTTAAAATATATACCAGACCTGAAGGGTCTAGTATGGATATTTTTTTTTTAATTTGACGCAGGGTTCCCCTTAATATCCATACCAGACCTGAAGGGCCTGGTAATTGAATTTGGGGGAACCCCCACGCATTTTATTATTTTTTTTATCAATGACTTTTCTCTGTATTGCCGGGAGCCGACAATTCATTATAGCCGCGAGTGCTTTTTCTTAAATTACTTTTTTTCCTTCAGAAATGACATTTTGTGCAGGGACAGTTCTAAGCACGGGAAGCAAGCGCTGCTTTACAGGCATACTATACAACCCCCCAGGTACGAAATTTAAAGGAATATTTCACTTTTATTGTTTCACTTTAAGCATTATTAACCACTTCAATACGAGGCACTTATACACCTTCCTGCCCAAGCCAATTTTGAGCTTTCAGCGCTGTCGCAATTTAAATGACAATTGCACGGTCATGCTACACTGTACCCAAACATTTTTTTTTATCATTTTGTTCCCACAAATAGAGCTTTCTTTTGCTGGCATTTGATCAGCTCTGCGATTTTTATTTTTTGAGCAACAAATAAAAAATAAGCAAAAATTTAGAAAAAAAATAAGTTTTTCTTTGTTTCTGTGTATTTTTTATTTTTTTAAGTACCTTTTCTTCTTCAATGATGGGCACTGATATGGCTGCACTGATGGGCACTGATAAGGCGGCACTGATGGGCACCGATGAGGTGCCACCAATGAGGTGGCACTGATGAGGTGGCACTGATGGACACTGATGATGAGCACTGATAGGCGGCACTGATGGGCACTGATAGGTGGCACTGGTATGCGGCACTGATGGGCACTCATAGGCGGCACTGATGGGCACTCATAGGCGGCACTGATGGGCACTCATAGGCGGCACTGATAGGTGGCACGGACGGGCACTGATAGGTGGGCACTGATGGGCACAGATGGGCATGGATGGGCACTTATAGGTGGCACTGATAGACACTGGAGGGTGGCACTGATGGCACTGGTGGATGGAATTGCTGGGCATCACAAAAAAAATTGTGCCATGATGGTGCCAGTCAGTACCCATTTGTGGGCACTGATTGGCATATGTTGTGCATACTTTTTTACATGTGGATGGCCATGGGGGACTTACCTGGCCATCCACATGTTGAAGGCTTCCCTGGTGTTCCTGGGCGGCATCCTGGTGGTCTAGTGTGGGCATCCGAGGGGGGGCTGCGCTGATAAACAATCAGCGCGAACCCCCCCTGTCAGAAGAGCCGCCGATCGGCTCTCCTCTACTCGCGTCTGTCAGATATGAGTGAGGAGGTGCCGATCAACGGCTCTTCATGTTTACATCGTGATCATCCGTGATTGGACACGGCTGATCACGTGGTAAAAAGCCTCCGCCCGAGGCTCTTTACCGAGATCTGTGTTGCAGTGTGTCAGACTGACACACCGCACCACCGATCGCCGCGATGCGCGCCCCCCCCGGGCGCGCGGTGGCTGTTACCCTGCTGGACATCATATGACGCACAGTCAGGATAACTGAACCACCGCCCGGCCGTCATTCTGCTATAGGCCAGGCGGGAAGGGGTTAAAATCACTGCTCCCGAAAAAATGGCATTTTTGCATTGATACATGTCCCCTGGGGCAGGACCCAGGTCCCCAAACACTTTTTATGACAATAACTTGCATATAAGCCTTTAAAATTAGCACTTTAGATTTCTCCCATAGACTTTTACGGGTGTTCCGCGGCTTTTCGAATTTGCCGCGAACACCCCAAATTGTACGCTGTTCGGCGAACGTGCAAACAGGCAATGTTCGAGTCAAACATGAGTTTGATTCCCTACTTATAACATGCTTGACAAGTATGCAGAGGACATAGGTATAGAAATCTTAAGTAGGCAACGGTAAAGGATATGTTAAACCGGCGTCCTCATTGATAAAGTTGGTCACAACAGTGACTAAAGTGTGACTACTGAGAGAGGAATGAGGCTGCCCAATCTTAATTTCCATTTTCCAGTTCTAATAGTAGAAAGAAGGAAAAAAATAGATATGATAGGAAGGGATAGACGGGAAAGGGGGGGTAATGGGAGGGCAAGAGGGGAGGATGGGATGACAATGGCGCAGGACAACAAAAGAAATTAGCTATTTTAAGCTGTCATAATACCTATGATCCAAAAAGGGCTTTTCCCTCATCAGAATAAACAAATAGATTCCAAAGCCCCTAGGTCTTAGTATATTTCTCACATTTATGTTGTGCTGTAAGGATCAAGTCTTCCATCCTATTTATATCCCCCACTTTTTGAAGCCAGTTTGCTATGGTTGGTGGGTGTTGTTGTTTCCAGTGAAGAGGGATGCAGGACTTGGCGGTATTCACCAGGTGACGCACAATGAACATTTTATATATTTTAGCAGGGACATTTGAAACAAGCAACAAGAAAAAGGCTAAATCATCACGTATTTTATATTCTGTAAATTTCTGAGTAATGGTTCGATTTTTCATCCAAACATTTGTCAACATAGGGCAGAACCAAAATATATGAAGCCTTGTTCCTCTGCTCTCCTGGCATCGCCAGCAACTGTCTGAGGTTGCAGGGTAGCACTTATGTAACCTAAGAGGTGTAAGGTACCATCTGGTTAGCACCTTGAAATTAGTCTCCTGTATTTTTGTACATATCGATGATTTGAAATAAAATCTGATAATGCTTTGTTTTTAGGCTACTGTAAAAGTGCGATCTAGATCTGTTTCCCATTTTGCTATACAGGACAGATGTGGCTGTTCAGAAGGAGTGTTCAGTAAAGTAAAGTTTTTGAGAGAACTTGGGGCAGAGGTCCCGTATCAGAGCAGTATTCTTCAAAGGTTGTCAATTGACGGGGGTTTGGGAGGAAGTGTAGGAAGTGGTGCAATTGTAGGGCATTCCAGAAGGGAAGTTGGAAGGGGCCCGAATTGCTCATCAACGCCGCTATGGAAGGTCACTTGCCCGCTACTAGGAATTTTGGCCAGGAGGAAATTGTGGGTTCCCTAAGATCGGGAACAAAGGGGATTCTCGTGTGGTAAGAGAAGCCTGTATGGAGACATGGGAAAAGAGGAGGAGAGTAGTGCCTAATAGAGGATGCGATTTGAGCTCTGGAGGCAGGAACATAATTTTAAGGTAATGCATTGGAATTCCTCATAGCTAATTTACTGGAGCTGTGCTGTCACGTGTGTCCCAGAAACGTGTGTCTTAGCATATAAGATAAACACTAACTTCTAACAGTATTACACACACGCTCAATGTCAATCAACTACGCTCGCGAGCTTCTCCCTCGTGGGCAAAGATGGCGCCCAAACAATGTCTAGTTGCTTCACAGTCAGGCCTGACTATTTCAGAAACGGTTCTTCCGTTGGGAAGTATCTTCGCTAGCAATGGTGATGCACTTTGTAGGTTATTTGTAATCCACAGGTATCAAACAGTTAGCTACTTGGTAAGCAATAAAGGATTCAACTATCACTGCACAACACACTGTCCCTCTGGCGTGCAATGTAACGCTCCAGTAACGGTGGGCCCTGAACAAGGGACACTGGGCCTAAAGATTAGTCAAATAATCCTTGAGCAAGTGCTCTCTCACCCGACCGGACCAGTCCGTACAACGGACCTCCGTAGCTGGGGCTCCAGCACACAGTCTCACGACACCCGTAGTATCCGATCCTCCCGACAGTCTTTGGACGGAAGATGGATGAGTCGACTCTTGGGTTCTCCCGTGAGGGCCGGAAGGCTCTTTGGATCACAAGGCCAAAACTCTCGGGCCCAGCCCAACAACAGACCCAGCGCAGGCTCCACTTTCTAGGGGGCGACGTCCAAAGAGACCCATGTGTTGCTCCGCTCCCTCTTAAATTGTCCTAGCCCAGCAGACCTTGCGCCGGGCAATGCACTGTGGGTGTCCCGTTGCACACTGGGTACAGTAGTCTTTGGGCTCCTTAAAGTGACACCCCGCTACACACTCCCCCCACTTAAAATCTTTGGTCCCCAAAGATAAGTAGTTAGAAAACTTTGTCAACATATTCACACAGAATACAGTTCACGGCTACAAAGGAGCCTGGCAGAGGAACCTCCCACCAAGCTCTGGAAGGGAGGTTGTCCTGCCCACAGGTCACATTAGTGGAAGTGATCTGTCTAACTGTGCCAAGGAGTGAGCTAGGGTTGCCCTCTACCAAATTCACAGTAGAGGGACCAGGCTTATCTACTGTCCTTCTTGCAGTGACAACAGTTTCTTCTGAGCACTCCCCCATTTGAGTATAGGTTAATCTTTTTGGGGGACGGATGGTTCTTTTCTCTCCTTGTTTCCTAGGAACCGGGGTTTCAACTGTAGTGGGTTCTTCCAATTCTCCTTGTACTGAGTCAGGCATACTGGGTTCCGCTGGTTCAGGGACATCTAAATCAGGTGCAGAGAGGTACAAAGAATCCCTGGGGTCTTCTACTGGGAAGGATTCCTGAGCATCCTTCCACTCCTCAGTAAGAGTAGCAAGAGGTATGAACTCGGCAGCCTCAGTATTTAAAGTGTTCCCAGTGATAATTTCAGATGATGGAGAGGCCATGGTCATGGATTCAGGTACTTGAGATGACCACAACCAATCAAGTTCTAACTCTTCATCTTTGCTCTGATCTTGGGCATCCATCTCCTCTGAAAGAGTTGCTTGAGACCTGGTGACAGGTCTGGGGGTATTGGAGACAGAAAGAGTCTCAGAAGGATCCGGGTTAGGAGGCAAACAAACTGCTTCAGAGAGGGGCAGTAAGTGATTCCTGTGCCATGTCTTCAATGGCCCCACACTTCCTTCTGGTTTTAGTTGGTATACTGGTAAACCGGGCAGTTGTTTACAGATTTCATATGGTTGTGACCTCCACCGGTCGGCCAGCTTATGCTTCCCTGGAATGCCTAAGTTCCGCAACAGCACCCTGTCTCCTGGCTGTAGGTCATGAATCCGGACCTTGAGGTCATAACTCCACTTTTTCCTGGCTCCCCTTTGATCGGAAGTCGCCTGGGCCTTCTCGTACGCCAGTCTTAAAGTGGTGTTCCGGCCGAAATTACACTTTTTAAATAAAAATACCTCTATAATACACTAGCTTAATGTATTCTAGTAAAGTAAAAGTCTGTAAACTGAGGTCCGTTTTGTTAGGTTATTACAGCATTTTGAAAGTTTATAAACTAGAAATAGACCGTGGCCATCTTAAGTGTGGGCATCTGAAGCCAGACTGTATTTCTTCCTGGATTTCATGATTGCAGATCTCGCACATGCTCAGTGCTGCACAAGCAGTGTAGTAGGTTTCAGGTCAGGTTTCCATAGCATTGGCAGTGTCAGAGGAAGTTGACACTTTTCTATGCAAACTTCTCCTCCCCTCCTCCCTGCAGGAAACTGTAAATATACTGCATGTTCAAGAAATATATAAATATATATATATATATATATATATATATATATATATGTATATATATCTTGTGTGTGTGTGTATGTATATATACACACACACACACAGCGGCTACTTTTTTCTGTACAGCTTTTCATTTAAAAAAATACTAAACTCAGCAACAAAATTAATTTATGCATCTAGATTGCATTGCCCCAGCACATCGAATCACATCACTCACAGCACATTGCATCACCCCCAGCACATCGAATCGCATCACCCCAGCACATCGAATCGCATGGCCCACAGAACATTGCATCACCCCCAACACATCGAATCGCATCACTCACAGCACATTGCATCACCCCCAGCACATCGAATCGCATCACCCCAGCACATCGAATAGTATGGCCCACAGAACATTGCAACACCCCCAGCACATCGAATCGCATCACTCACAGCACATTGCATCACCCCCAGCACATCGAATTGCATGGCCCACAGAACATTGCATCACCCCCAGCACCTCGAATCGCATGGCCCACAGAACATTGCATCACCCCCAGCACATCGAATTGCATCACCCCCAGCACATCAAATCGCATCACTCACAACACATTGCATTACCCCCAGCACATCGAATCGCATCACCCCAGCACATCGAATCGCATGGCCCACAGCACATTGCATCACCCCCAGCACATCGAATCGCATCACTCACAGCACATTGCATCACCCCCAGCACATTGAATCGCATCACTCACAGCACATTGCATCACCCCTAGCACATCGAATCGCATCACCCCAGCACATCGAATCACATGGCCCACAGAACATTGCATCACCCCCAGCACATCAAATCGCATCACTCAAAGAACATTGTATCACCCCCAGCACATCAAATCGCATCACTCACAGCACATTGCATCACCCCCAGCACATCGAATCGCATCACCCCAGCACATCGAATCGCATGGCCCACAGCACATCGCATCACCCCCAGCACATCAAATCGCATCACTCACAGCACATTGTATTACCCCCAACACATCGAATCGCAACACTCACAGCACATTGCATCACCCCCAGCACATCGAATCGCATCACTCACAGCACATTGCATCACCCCAGCACATCGAATCGCATCACTCACAGCATATTGCATCACTCCCAGCACATCGAATCGCATCACCCCAGCACATCGAATCGCATGGCCCACAGCACATTGCATCACCCCCAGCACGTCGAATCGCATCACTCACAGCACATTGCATCACCCCCAGCACATCGAATCGCATCACTCACAGCACATTGCATCATCCCCAGCACATCGAATCGCATCACTCACAGCACACTGCATCACCCTCAGCACATCGAATTGCATCACTCACAGCACATTGCATCACCCCCAGCACATCGAATCGCATCACTCACAGCACATTGCATCACCCCCAGCACATCGAATCGCATCACTCACAGCACATTGCATCACCCCCAGCACATCGAATCGCATCACCCCAGCACATCGAATCGCATGGCCCACAGAACATTGCATCACCCCCAGCACATCGAATCGCATCACTCACAGCACATTGCATCACCCCCAGCACATCGAATCGCATCACTCACAGCACATTGCATCACCCCCAGCACATCTAATCGCATAGCCCACAGCACATCGAATCGCACAGCCCACAGCACATTGCATCACCCCAGCACATCGAATCGCATGGCCCACAGCACATTGCATCACCCCCAGCACATCGAATCGCATCACCCCCAGCACATCGAATCGCATCACCCCCAACACATCGAATCGCATCACCCAAGCACATCGAATTGCATCACCCCAGCACATCAAATCGCATGGCCCACAGCACATTGCATCACCCCCAGCACATGGAATCGCATCACCCCGGCACATCGAATCGCATGGCCAACAGCACATTGCATCACCCCCAGCACATTGAATCGCATCACTCACAGCACATTGCATCACCCCCAGCACATCTAATCGCATGGCCCACAGCACATCGAATCGCACGGCCCACAGAACATTGCATCACCCCCAGCACATCGAATCGCATCACTCACAGCACATTGCATCACCCCCAGCACATCGAATCGCATCACTCACAGCACATTGCATCACCCCCAGCACATCTAATCGCATAGCCCGCAGCACGTCGAATCGCACGGCCCACAGCACATTGCATCACCCCAGCACATTGAATCGCATGGCCCACAGCACATTGCATCACCCCAGCACATCGAATCGCATTACCCCCAGCACATCGAATTGCATCACCCCCAGCACATCGAATCGCATCACCCAAGCACATCGAATCGCATCACCCCAGCACATAGAATCGCATGGCCCACAGCACATTGCATCACCCCCAGCACATCGAATCGCATCAATCACAGCACATTGCATCACCCCAGCACATCAAATCGCATGGCCCACAGCACATTGCATCACCCACAGCACGTCAAATCGCATCAATCAAAGCACATTGCATCACCCCCAGCACATTGAATTGCATCACAGCACATTGCATCACCCCCAGCACATCGAATCGCATCACCCCAGCACATCAAATCGCATGGCCCACAGCATCACCCCCAGCACATCGAATCGCATCACTCAGCACATTGCATCACCCCCAGCACATCAAATCGCATGGCCCACAGCACATTGCATCACCCCCAGCACATCGAATCGCATCACTCACAGCACATTGCATCACCCCCAGCACATCTAATTGCATGACCCACAGCACATCAGATCGCACGGCCCACAGCACATTGCATCACCCCAGTACATCGAATCGCATCACCCCAGCACATCGAATCGCATCACTCACAACACATTGCATTACCCCCAGCACATCGAATCGCATCACCCCAGCACATCGAATCGCATGGCCCACAGCACATTGCATCACCCCCAGCACATCGAATCGCATCACTCACAGCACATTGCATCACCCCCAGCACATCGAATCGCATCACTCACAGCACATTGCATCACCCCCAGCACATCGAATCGCATCACCCCAGCACATCGAATCACATGGCCCACAGAACATTGCATCACCCCCAGCACATCAAATCAGATCACTCAAAGAACATTGTATCACCCCCAGCACATCAAATCGCATGGCCCACAGCATCACCCCCAGCACATCGAATCGCATCACTCAGCACATTGCATCACCCCCAGCACATCAAATCGCATGGCCCACAGCACATTGCATCACCCCCAGCACATCGAACCGCATCACTCACAGCACATTGCATCACCCCCAGCACATCTAATTGCATGGCCCACAGCACATCAGATCGCACGGCCCACAGCACATTGCATCACCCCAGCACATCGAATCGCATCACCCCAGCACATCGAATCGCATCACTCACAACACATTGCATTACCCCCAGCACATCGAATCGCATCACCCCAGCACATCGAATCGCATGGCCCACAGCACATTGCATCACCCCCAGCACATCGAATCGCATCACTCACAGCACATTGCATCACCCCCAGCACATCGAATCGCATCACTCACAGCACATTGCATCACCCCCAGCACATCGAATCGCATCACCCCAGCACATCGAATCACATGGCCCACAGAACATTGCATCACCCCCAGCACATCAAATCGCATCACTCAAAGAACATTGTATCACCCCCAGCACATCAAATCGCATCACTCACAGCACATTGCATCACCCCCAGCACATCGAATCGCATCACCCCAGCACATCGAATCACCCCCAGCACATCAAATCGCATCACTCACAGCACATTGTATCACCCCCAGCACATCGAATCGCAACACTCACAGCACATTGCATCACCCCCAGCACATCGAATCGCATCACTCACAGCACATTGCATCACCCCAGCACATCGAATCGCATCACTCACAGCACATTGCATCACCCCCAGCACATCGAATCGCATCACCCCAGCACATCGAATCGCATGGCCCACAGAACATTGCATCACCCCCAGCACATCAAATCGCATCACTCACAGCACATTGCATCACCCCCAGCACATCGAATCGCATCATTTACAGCACATTGTATCACCCCCAGCACATCGAATCGCAACACTCACAGCACATTGCATCACCCCCAGCACATCAAATCGCATCACTCACAGCACATTGCATCACCCCAGCACATCGAATCGCATCACCCCCAGCACGTCAAATTGCATCATTTACAGCACATTGTATCACCCCCAGCACATCGAATCGCAACACTAACAGCACATTGCATCACCCCCAGCACATCGAATCGCATCACTCACAGCACATTGCATCACCCCAGCACATCGAATCGCATCACTCACAGCATATTGCATCACTCCCAGCACATCGAATCGCATCACTCCAGCACATCGAATCGCATGGCCCACAGCACATTGCATCACCCCCAGCACATCGAATCGCATCACTCACAGCACATTGCATCACCCCCAGCACATCGAATCGCATCACTCACAGCACATTGCATCATCCCCAGCACATCGAATCGCATCACCCCAGCACATCGAATCGCATGGCCCACAGCACATTGCATCACCCCCAGCACATCGAAACGCATCACTCACAGCACATTGCATCACCCCCAGCACATCAAATCGCATCACTCACAGCACATTGCATCACCCCCAGCACATCGAATCGTATCACCCCAGCACATCGAATCACATGGCCCACAGAACATTGCATCACCCCCAGCACATCAAATCGCATCACTCAAAGAACATTGTATCACCCCCAGCACATCAAATCACATCACTCACAGCACATTGCATCACCCCCAGCACATCGAATCGCATCACCCCAGCACATCGAATCGCATGGCCCACAGCACATCGCATCACCCCCAGCACGTCAAATCGCATCACTCACAGCACATTGTATCACCCCCAGCACATCGAATCGCAACACTCACAGCACATTGCATCACCCCCAGCACATCGAATCGCATCACTCACAGCACATTGCATCACCCCAGCACATCGAATCGCATCACTCACAGCATATTGCATTACTCCCAGCACATCGAATCGCATCACCCCAGCACATCGAATCGCATGGCCCACAGCACATTGCATCACCCCCAGCACGTCGAATCGCATCACTCACAGCACATTGCATCTCCCCCAGCACATCGAATCGCATCACTCACAGCACATTGCATCATCCCCAGCACATCGAATTGCATCACTCACAGCACATTGCATCACCCCCAGCACATCGAATTGCATCACTCACAGCACATTGCATCACCCCCAGCACATCGAATCGCATCACTCACAGCACATTGCATCACCCCCAGCACGTCGAATCGCATCACCCCAGCACATCGAATCGCATGGCCCACAGAACATTGCATCACCCCCAGCACATCGAATCGCATCACTCACAGCACATTGCATCACCCCCAGCACATTGAATCGCATCACTCACAGCACATTGCATCACCCCCAGCACATCGAATCGCATCACCCCAGCACATCAAATTGCATGGCCCACAGCACATTGCATCACCCCCAGCACATCGAATCGCATCACCCCAGCATATCGAATCGCATGGCCAACAGCACATTGCATCACCCCCAGCACATTGAATCACATCACTCACAGCACATTGCATCACCCCCAGCACATCTAATCGCATGGCCCACAGCACATCGAATCGCACGGCCCACAGAACATTGCATCACCCCCAGCACATCGAATCGCATCACTCACAGCACATTGCATCACCCCCAGCACATCGAATCGCATCACTCACAGCACATTGCATCACCCCCAGCACATCTAATCGCAAAGCCCACAGCACATCGAATCGCACAGCCCACAGCACATTGCATCACCCCAGCACATCGAATCGCATGGCCCACAGCACATTGCATCACCCCCAGCACATCGAATCGCATCACCCCCAGCACATCGAATCGCATGGCCAACAGCACATTGCATCACCCCCAGCACATTGAATCGCATCACTCACAGCACATTGCATCACCCCCAGCACATCTAATCGCATGGACCACAGCACATCGAATCTCACGGCCCACAGAACATTGCATCACCCCCAGAACATCGAATCGCATCACTCACAGCACATTGCATCACCCCCAGCACATCGAATCGCATCACTCACAGCACGTTGCATCACCCCCAGCACATCTAATCGCATAGCCCGCAGCACGTCGAATTGCACGGCCCACAGCACATTGCATCACCCCAGCACATCGAATCGCATGGCCCACAGCACATTGCATCACCCCAGCACATCGAATCGCATCACCCCCAGCACATCGAATTGCATCACCCCCAGCACATCGAATCGCATTACCCAAGCACATCGAATCGCATCACCCCAGCACATCGAATCGCATGGCCCACAGCACATTGCATCACCCCCAGCACATCGAATCGCATCAATCACAGCACATTGCATCACCCCAGCACATCAAATCGCATTGGCCCACAGCACATTGCATCACCCACAGCACGATGAATCACATCAATCAAAGCACATTGCATCACCCCCAGCACATCGAATTGCATCACTCACAGCACATTGCATCACCCCCAGCACATCGAATCGCATCACCCCAGCACATCAAATCGCATGGCCCACAGCATCACCCCCAGCACATCGAATCGCATCACTCAGCACATTGCATCACCCCCAGCACATCTAATCGCATGGCCCACAGCACATTGCATCACCCCCAGCACATCGAATCGCATCACTCACAGCACATTGCATCACCCCCAGCACATCTAATTGCATGGCCCACAGAACATCAGATCGCACGGCCCACAGCACATTGCATCACCCAAGCACATCGAATCGCATCACCCCAGCACATCGAATCGCATGGCCCACAGCACATTGCATCACCCCCAGCACATCGAATCGCATCAATCACAGCAAATTGCATCCCCCCAGCACATCAAATCGCATTGGCCCACAGCACATTGCATCACCCATAGCACGTCGAATCGCATCAATCACAGCACATTGCATCACCCCCAGCACATCGAATCGCATCACCCCAGCACATCGAATCACATGGCCCACAGAACATTGCATCACCTCCAGCACATCGAATCGCATCACTCACAACACATTGCATCACCCCCAGCACATCGAATTGCATCACTCACAGCACATTGCATCACCCCCAGCACATCGAATTGCATCACCCCAGCACATCGAATCGCATGGCCCACAGCACATTGAATCACCCCCAGCACGTCGAATCGCATCACTCACAGCACATTGCATCACCCCCAGCACATCGAATCGCATCACTCACAGCACATTGCATCACCCCCAGCACATTACATCGTCCCCAGCACATCGAATCACATCACTCACAGCACACTGCATCAGCCCCAGCACATCGAATCGAATCACTCACAGCACATTGCATTACCCCCAGCACATGGAATCACATCACTCACAGCACATTGCATCACCCCCAGCACATCGAATCGCATCACTCACAGCACATTGCATCACCCCCAGCACATCGAATCGCATCACTCACAGCACATTGCATCACCCCCAGCACATCGAATCGCATCACCCCAGCACATCGAATCACATGGCCCACAGCACATTGCATCACCCCCAGCACGTCGAATCGCATCACTCACAGCACATTGCATCACCCCCAGCACATCGAATCGCATCACTTACAGCACATTGCATCACCCCCAGCACATCAAATCGCATCACTCACAGCACATTGCATCGTCCCCAGCACATCGAATCACATCACTCACAGCACACTGCATCAGCCCCAGCACATCGAATCGCATCACTCACAGCACATTGCATTACCCCCAGCACATGGAATCGCATCACTCACAGCACATTGCATCACCCCCAGCACATCGAATCGCATCACTCACAGCACATTGCATCACCCCCAGCACATCGAATCGCATCACTCACAGCACATTGCATCACCCCCAGCACATCTAATCGCAAAGCCCACAGCACATCGAATCGCACAGCCCACAGCACATTGCATCACCCCAGCACATCGAATCGCATGGCCCACAGCACATTGCATCACCCCCAGCACATCGAATCGCATCACCCCCAGCACATCGAATCGCATCACCCCCAGCACATCGAATCGCATCACCCAAGCACATCGAATCGCATCACCCCAGCACATCAAATCGCATGGCCCACAGCACATTGCATCACCCCCAGCACATGGAATCGCATCAACCCGGCACATCGAATCGCATGGCCAACAGCACATTGCATCACCCCCAGCACATTGAATCGCATCACTCACAGCACATTGCATCACCCCCAGCACATTTAATCGCATGGCCCACAGCACATCGAATCGCACGGCCCACAGAACATTGCATCACCCCCAGCACATCGAATCGCATCACTCACAGCACATTGCATCACCCCCAGCACATCGAATCGCATCACTCACAGCACATTGCATCACCCCCAGCACATCTAATCGCATAGCCCGCAGCACGTCGAATCGCACGGCCCACAGCACATTGCATCACCCCAGCACATCGAATCGCATGGCCCACAGCACATTGCATCACCCCAGCACATCAAATCGCATCACCCCCAGCACATCGAATTGCATCACCCCCAGCACATCGAATCGCATCACCCAAGCACATCGAATCGCATCACCCCAGCACATCGAATCGCATGGCCCACAGCACATTGCATCACCCCCAGCACATCGAATCGCATCAATCACAGCACATTGCATCACCCCAGCACATCAAATCGCATTGGCCCACAGCACATTGCATCACCCACAGCACGTCGAATCACATCAATCAAAGCACATTGCATCACCCCCAGCACATCGAATTGCATCACTCACAGCACATTGCATCACCCCCAGCACATTGAATCGCATCACCCCAGCACATAAAATCACATAGCCCACAGCATCACCCCCAGCACATCGA
The DNA here is from genome assembly GCA_029206835.1 of Rana muscosa. Classification (NCBI taxonomy): domain Eukaryota; kingdom Metazoa; phylum Chordata; class Amphibia; order Anura; family Ranidae; genus Rana; species Rana muscosa. Next base: position 1,138,504,917 of record CM055122.1, read on the forward strand.
ATCGCATCACTCAGCGCATTGCATCACCCCCAGCACATCTAATCGCATGGCCCACAGCACATTGCATCACCCCCAGCACATCGAATCGCATCACTCACAGCACATTGCATCACCCCCAGCACATCTAATTGCATGGCCCACAGCACATCAGATTGCACGGCCCACAGCACATTGCATCACCCCAGCACATCGAATCGCATCACCCCAGCACATCGAATCGCATGGCCCAGCGCACATTGCATCACCCCCAGCACATCGAATCGCATCAATCACAGCAAATTGCATCCCCCAGCACATCAAATCGCATTGGCCCACAGCACATTGCATCACCCATAGCACGTCGAATCGCATCAATCACAGCACATTGCATCACCCCCAGCACATCGAATCGCATCTCCCCAGCACATCGAATCACATGGCCCACAGAACATTGCATCACCCCCAGCACATCGAATCGCATCACTCACAACACATTGCATCACCCCCAGCACATCGAATTGCATCACTCACAGCACATTGCATCACCTCCAGCACATCGAATCGCATCACCCCAGCACATCGAATCGCATTGCCCACAGCACATTGCATCACCCCCAGCACGTCGAATCGCATCACTCACAGCACATTGCATCACCCCCAGCACATCGAATCGCATCACTCACAGCACATTGCATCACCCCCAGCACATCAAATCGCATCACTCACAGCACATTGCATCATCCCCAGCACATCGAATCACATCACTCACAGCACACTGCATCAGCCCCAGCACATGGAATCGCATCACTCACAGCACATTGCATTACCCCCAGCACATGGAATCGCATCACTCACAGCACATTGCATCACCCCCAGCACATCGAATCGCATCACTCACAGCACATTGCATCACCCCCAGCACATCGAATCGCATCACCCCAGCACATCAAATCGCATGGCCCACAGCACATTGCATCACCCCCAGCACATCGAATCGCATCACTCACAGCACATTGCATCACCCCTAGCACATCGAATCGCATCACTCACAGCACATTGCATCACCCCCAGCACATCGAATCGCATCACCCCAGCACATCGAATCGCATGGCCCACAGCACATGGCATCACCCCCAGCACATGGAATCGCATCGCCCCAGCACATCGAATTGCATGGCCCACAGCACATTGCATCACCCCCAGCACATCGAATCGCATCACTCACAGCATATTGCATCACCCCCAGCACATCTAATCGCATGGCCCACAGCACATCGAATCGCATGGCCCACAGCACATTGCATCACCTCCAGCACATTGAGTCGCATCACCCCCAGCACATCGAATCGCATCACCCCAACACATCAAATCGCATCACCCAAGCACATCGAATCGCATCACCCCAACACATCAAATCGCTTCACCCAAGCACATCGAATTGCATGGCCCACAGCACATTGCATCACTCCCAGCACGTCGCATCGCATCAATCACAGCACATTGCATCACCCCCAGCACATCGAATCGCATCACTCACAGCACATTGCATAACCCCCAGCACATCGAATCGCATCACCCCAGCACATCGAATCGCATGGCCCACAGCATCAACCCCAGCACATCGAATCGCATCACTCAGCACATTGCATCACCCCCAGCACGTCGAATCGCATCACTCACAGCACATTGCATCACCTCCAGCAGGTTGAATCGCATCACTCTCAGCACATTGCATAACCCCCAGCACATCAAATCATATCACCCCAGCACATCGAATCGCATCACCCAAGCACATTGAATCGCATGGCCCACAGCACATTGCATCACCCCCAGCACATCGAATCGCATCACTCAACGCACATTGCATCACCCCCAGCACATTGAATCGCATCACTTACAGCACATTGCATCACCCCCAGCACATCGAATCGCATCACTCACAGCACATTGCATCACCCCCAGCACATCAAATCGCATCACTCACAGCACATTGCATCACCCCCAGCACATCGAATCGCATCACCCCAGCACATCAAATCACATAGCCCACAGCATCACCCCCAGCACATCGAATCGCGTCACTCAGCACATTGCATCACCCCCAGCACATCTAATCGCATGGCCCACAGCACATTGCATCACCCCCAGCACATCGAATCGCATCACTCACAGCACATTGCATCACCCCCAGCACATCTAATTGCATGGCCCACAACACATCAGATCGCACGGCCCACAGCACATTGCATCACCCCAGCACATCGAATCGCATCACCCCAGCACATCGAATCGCATGGCCCACAGCACATTGCATCACCCCCAGCACATCGAATCGCATCAATCACAGCAAATTGCATCCCCCCAGCACATCAAATCGCATTGGCCCACAGCACATTGCATCACCCATAGCACGTCGAATCGCATCAATCACAGCACATTGCATCACCCCCAGCACATCGAATCGCATCTCCCCAGCACATCGAATCACATGGCCCACAGAACATTGCATCACCCCCAGCACATCGAATCGCATCACTCACAACACATTGCATCACCCCCAGCACATCGAATTGCATCACTCACAGCACATTGCATCACCTCCAGCACATCGAATCGCATCACCCCAGCACATCGAATCGCATGGCCCACAGCACATTGCATCACCCCCAGCACGTCGAATCGCATCACTCACAGCACATTGCATCACCCCCAGCACATCGAATCGCATCACTCACAGCACAGTGCATCACCCCCAGCACATCAAATCGCATCACTCACAGCACATTGCATCATCCCCAGCACATTGAATCACATCACTCACAGCACACTGCATCAGCCCCAGCACATGGAATCGCATCACTCACAGCACATTGCATTACCCCCAGCACATGGAATCGCATCACTCACAGCACATTGCATCACCCCCAGCACATCGAATCGCATCACTCACAGCACATTGCATCACCCCCAGCACATCGAATCGCATCACCCCAGCACATCAAATCGCATGGCCCACAGCACATTGCATCACCCCCAGCACATCGAATCGCATCACTCACAGCACATTGCATCACCCCTAGCACATCGAATCGCATCACTCACAGCACATTGCATCACCCCCAGCACATCGAATCGCATCACCCCAGCACATCGAATCGCATGGCCCACAGCACATTGCATCACCCCCAGCACATGGAATCGCATCGCCCCAGCACATCGAATTGCATGGCCCACAGCACATTGCATCACCCCCAGCACATCGAATCGCATCACTCACAGCATATTGCATCACCCCCAGCACATCTAATCGCATGGCCCACAGCACATCGAATCGCATGGCCCACAGCACATTGCATCACCTCCAGCACATTGAGTCGCATCACCCCCAGCACATCGAATCGCATCACCCCAACACATCAAATCGCATCACCCAAGCACATCGAATCGCATCACCCCAACACATCAAATCGCATCACCCAAGCACATCGAATTGCATGGCCCACAGCACATTGCATCACTCCCAGCACGTCGCATCGTATCAATCACAGCACATTGCATCACCCCCAGCACATCGAATCGCATCACTCACAGCACATTGCATAACTCCCAGCACATCGAATCGCATCACCCCAGCACATCGAATCGCATGGCCCACCGCATCAACCCCAGCACATCGAATCGCATCACTCAGCACATTGCATCACCCCCAGCACGTCGAATCGCATCACTCACAGCACATTGCATCACCTCCAGCACGTTGAATCGCATCACTCTCAGCACATTGCATAACCCCCAGCACATCAAATCATATCACCCCAGCACATCGAATCGCATCACCCAAGCACATTGAATCGCATGGCCCACAGCACATTGCATCACCCCCAGCACATCGAATCGCATCACTCAACGCACATTGCATCACCCCCAGCACATTGAATCGCATCACTTACAGCACATTGCATCACCCCCAGCACATCGAATCGCATCACTCACAGCACATTGCATCACCCCCAGCACATCAAATCGCATCACTCACAGCACATTGCATCACCCCCAGCACGTCGAATTGCATCACTCACAGCACATTGAATCACATCACTCACAGTACATTGCATCACCCCCAGCACATCGAATCGCATCACCCCAGCACATCGAATCGCATGGCCCACAGAATATTGCATCACCCCCAGCACATTGAATCGCATCACTCACAGCACATTGCATCCCCCAGCACATCAAATCGCATCACCCCAGCACATCAAATCGCATGGCCCACAGAACATTGCATCACCCCCAGCACATCGAATCGCATCACTCACAGCACATTGCATCACCCCCAGCACATCAAATCGCATCACTCACAGCACATTGCATCACCCCCAGCACATCGATTCGCATCACCCCAGCACATCGAATCGTATGGCCCACAGCACATTGCATCACCTCGAATTGCATCACTGACAGCACATTGCATCACCCCCAGCACATCAAATCGCATCACTCACAGCACATTGCATCACCCCCAGCACATCGAATCGCATCACTCACAGCACATTGCATCACCCACAGCACATCGAATTGCATCACTGACAGCACATTGCATCACCCCCCAGCACATCAAATCGCATCACTCACAGCACATTGCATCACCCCCAGCACATCGAATCGCATCACTCACAGCACATTGCATCACCCACAGCACATTGAATCGCATCACCCCAGCACATCGAATCGCATGGCCCACAGAACATTGCATCACCCCCAGCACATCGAATCGCATCACTCACAGCACATTGCATCACCCCCAGCACATCGAATCGCATCACTCACAGCACATTGCATCACCCCCAGCACATCGAATCGCATCACCCCAGCACATCGAATCGCATGGCCCACAGCACATTGCATCACCCCCAGCACATCAAATCGCATCACTCACAGCACATTGCATCACACCCAGCACATCGAATCGCATCACTCACAGCACATTGCATCACCCCCAGCACATCTAATCGCATGGACCACAGCACATCGAATCACACGGCCCACAGCACATTGCATCACCCCAGCACATTGAATTGCATGGCCCACAGCACATTGCATCACCCCCAGCACATCGAATCGCATCACCCCAGCACATCGAATCGCATGGCCCACAGCACATTGCATCACCCCCAGCACATCGAATCACATGACACACAGCATCACCCCCAGCACATTGAATCACATCACTCACAGCACATTGCATCACCTCCAGCACGTTCAATCGCATCACTCACAGCACATTGCATCACCCCCAGCACATCAAATCATATCACCCCAGCACATCGAATCGCATCACCCCAGCACATCAAATCGCATCACTCACAGCACATTGCATCACCCCCAGCACATCGAATTGCATCACTCACAGCACATTGCATCACCCCCAGCACGTCGAATCGCATCACTCACAGCACATCAAATTGCATCACTCACAGCACATTGCATCACCCCCAGCACATCGAATCGCATCACCCTAGCACATCGAATTGCATGGCCCACAGAACATTGCATCACCCCCAGCACATCGAATCGCATCACTCACAGCACATTGCATCAGCCCCCAGCACATCGAATCGCATCACTCACAGCACATTGCATCACCCCCAGCACATCGAATCGCATCACCCCAGCACATCGAATCGCATGGCCCACAGCATATAGCATCACCCACAGCAGGTCGAATTGCATCACTCACAGCACATTGCATCACCCCCAGCACATCGAATTGCATCACTCACAGCACGTTGCATCACCCCCAGCATATCGAATCGCATCACTCACAGCACATTGCATCACCCCCAGCACATCGAATCGTATCACCCCAGCACATCGAATCGCATGGCCCACAGAACATTGTATCACCCCCAGCACATCGAATCGCATCACCCACAGCACATTGCATCACCCCCAGCACATCGAATCGCATCACTCACAGCACATTGCATCACCCCCAGCACATCGAATCGCATGGCCCACATCACATTGCATCACCCCCAGCACATCGAATCGCATCACTCACAGCACATTGCATCACCACCAGCACATCGAATCGCATGGCCCACAGCACATTGCATCACCCCAGCACATCGAATTGCATCCCCCCAGCACATCGAATCGCATGGCCCACAGCATCACCCTCAGCACATCGAATCGCATCACTCAGCACATTGCATCACCCCCAGCACGTTGAATCGCATCACTCACAGCACATTGCATCACCTCCAGCATGTTGAATCGCATCACTCACAGCACATTGCATCACCCCCAGCACATCGAATCGCATCACCCCAGCACATCGAATCGCATTGCCCACAGCATCAACCCCAGCACATCGAATGGCATCACTCAGCACATTGCATCACCCCCAGCATGTCGAATCGCATCACTCACAGCACATTGCATCACCTCCAGCATGTTGAATCGCATCACTCACAGCACATTGCATCACCCCCAGCACATCAAATCATATCACCCCAGCACATTGAATCGCATCACCAAAGCACATCGAATTGCATGGCTCACAGCACATTGCATCACCCCCAGCACATCGAATCGCATCACCCCAGCACATCGAATCGTATGGCCCACAGCACATTGCATCACCCCCAGCACGTTGAATCGCATCACTCACAGCACATTGCATCACCCCCAGCACATCGAATCGCATCACTCACAGCACATTGCATCACCCCCAGCACATCAAATCGCATCACTCACAGCACATTGCATCACCCCCAGCACATCGAATCGCATCACTCACAGCACATTGCATCACCTCCAGCACGTTGAATCGCATCACTCACAGCACATTGCACCACCCTGCCACCAAATCGCATTGCCCCAGCACATTGCATTGCCCCCCACCAAATTGCATCGCATCGCACCAGCACATTGCCCCGCCACTAAATCGCATCGCCCCAGCACATTGCATTGCCCCCCCCAAATTGCATCGCCCCCCGCCAAATTGCATCACATCGCACCAGCACATCGCATCGCCCCACCACCAAATCGCATCTCCACAGCACATCGCATTGCCCTCCCACCAAATTGCATCGCATCGCACCAGCACATTGCATTGTCCCGCCACCAAATCGCATAGCCCCAGCACATTGCATTGCCCCCCGCCAAATTGCATCACATCGCCACGCCACCAAATCACATCGCCCCAGCACATCGCATCGCCCCTCCACCAAATTGCATCACATCGCACTAGCACATCGCATCACCCCGCCAACAAATCGCATTGCCCCAGCACATCGCATTGCCCCCCGCCAAATTGCATTGCATCGCACCAGCACATCGCTCCGCCACCAAATCGCATCGCCCCAGCACATCACATTGCCCCCCCCCCCGCCAAATTGCATCGCATCGCACCAGAACATCGCATCACCCTGCCAACAAATCGCATCGCCCCAGCACATCGCATTGCCCCCCCCCCGCCAAATTGCATCGCACCAGCACATTGCATTGCCCCCTGCCAAATTGCATCGCACCAGCACATCGCATCGCCCCCACCAAATCGCATCGCTCCAGCACATCGCATTGCCGCCCCGCCAAATTGCATTGCATCGCCCCAGCACATTGCATTGCCCCCCGCCAAATCGCATTGTCCCCCATAAATTGCATCACATCGCATCCCAGCCCATCTCCAGCACATTGCCACCATTACATGTCCCCCAGCTCAGCACATTGCAAACACTGCATGTCCCCCAGCACAGCACATTGCAAACATTACATGTCCCCAGCACAGCACATTGCAAACATTACATGTCCCGAGCACAGCACATTGCAAACATTACATGTCCCCCAGCACAGCACATTGCAAACATTACATGTCCCCCAGCACAGCACATTGCAAACATTACATGTCCCCCAGCACAGCACATTGCTATCCTCCACCGACGATCTCGCTGCTAGGGATGCTAGGTGAATACTGGCAACAATAGCCTGGTTGCCCTCATTTCAAATGGCGCCGGCGTCATTTCCGGTTTCGCGTCATTTACGGTTTTTGAAATAACGCAATTCTACAGCCCAGGGACAGCTATGTCTTCTGGGATTGATAACAAACATCTCCCAGGAGGCATAGCGGTCCGTGAATGACGTGCTGAGGCTGCTGCGGCCGCGGTTGGAACAACAAATAGATAGTTATATATGTAGCGGCCTCCACTCTCTCACTCCGCTGTTGGCTGGTTTCTGCTTGTCTAGGGGTACCTTGGAGGAGAGAGTGCGGGGTCACCACGCCAAGCCTTCACCACAGATGTTTGTGTGGTGTGAGCAAAGTTTCTTTACCTTCGGGTCGGTGTTCGGTGTTTGGAGCCTCCGCTTCTTCTGTGGAACAGTGTCTGCCAGTAAATGAGCCCCACACCAATAAAAGTCCAACACTCCTTTATTTTCCAATGTCAGGATGAAACACAATCAGTTGGACTCCCTCAATGAACAGACAGGGGGTGTGGATACGAGTAGGCCCAGGCACAATGAACTCTCCTATTCCTCTATCAGCGAATAGGTTTGGCACATCGTCTCTGCCACCTGCTGAGAATCTTGGTAGCTACCAACTGGGTGAACGGTGAACCTTCCTCCCGACTGCACTCGGCCCCTGTTTGGGAAGATACCCCTCCGAGCGGTCTCCTGAGGCTCACCCGGCACCGGCAATCTGCTGCACCAGGTCTTCGGGTGAGTAGCTCCTCCGGTCCCTTACGCCTCTGGATTTGGGTACCCCACTCCCGGGGTCCCCTAGGAAATCCTTCCCTCGCGGAGCCCAGCGGAGGACACTGGGCCCCAGGCCTCCAACCAAGTACCTCACCCCAGGCTGAAGGTGCCTGGGGTGGAACACAAGCTCCGGGTGTCCAGGCCTAGGCCGCCTGGACACCGACCACGAACCACAGCCCTCAGGCTGAAGGTGCCTGGGACTCGACCCCCGTGACCAAAATGGTCGACCCCTTTATACCCTCCCCCAGCAAGCCCAGCGGATCCCCCGCCCCGCTGTACTCATGCTGCGAGAGGCCAAAAAGGTATGCCACTGCAACGATAGCTCAACCCCAGGCCCAAAGTGACAGCGCCACCTGTTGGGTACCAGGGAACCAAACATCACAGACCCCCCACCAAATTCAACATGATAGAAAAGCATATACTCGCTACACTCTCCCCCTGGTTGTTTGACACTGGTCCCCAGTGTCTGGAATAAACCATGCCCTCAAGGGCTGACATAGTCCAATGCAGAAACATACTGAAAATTTCAAAAATCCCCAAAAAATTGAAAAAAACTAAAACTAAACTAACTACCTAGAGCAGTTGTGCCTGAGCCTCAACAAAAAGGGAGGGGAAGGGAACAAAAAACACATAACTTGAAACATATATAAAAGTCACATCATTACATTTTCCCCCACCCACATCAATGACTAAGACCCGCCCCACTCTCAGCGGTCTTGATGGGTTGCTCTCCTGCAGAGGGGAAAATAAATATTAAACACATATGTTCGTGTGAGAATGAAAAAACCTCTCCGTAGAGAAATCCTTTGCTTCTAAAAGTGCGTGTGTGAAAAGTGAATGCCGATGCACGACACTGCCACCTGGTGACAGCGTCGCGGTAACTGCACTTGTAGAGACCTCTTCTTTTTTGACCCTCTCTACCCCAGAGTCCAAGATCACTTGTTGGAGAATGAAGAACAACAACAGGAACAGTCCTTCAATTCCTCCGAAGAGCACAAACACCCATTAGCTCGGGTATAGTCACTGAGTTTTCCCGGGAAACAAACAACAAACCCGGAGAGTTCAGCAACATTAAGCCGCAAACTGAGTCTTTTATCTCCTACAGATAGATGCGAGGGTGCGGCAGGACAAGTGGTTTCAAATGCTGGTCCATGGTTTCCAGATGGTATTCAACATCTTCCCCTTCCTTGCGTTGAATCAGCACCTTGTCCGTGTGGATATGCCGCCCCAACATCCATTCTGCCTTGCAGTCTTTGAAGCGCTGAGATGCCTTGGAAGAACACGCGAGGTACCTACGGGCATGTGAGACCTGAATGTGGGTCCACACAAAGTCATTGTACCAGCGTTTTCGGCAAACTTCCACTTCATGCAACAACTCCTTAGACAAGTATGGGTACTCCCACCCGTACTCAGCAGCAACCTTCTGACCAAATAGGCATTGTAGTCTCGCCAGTGGAGGCATTGTAGCTTTGTCCCCTTCACCTGGCAGAACTATAGCCTCCGGGTGACGAGGTGCTCTGATCACCTTCGTTCTGGGCATAGGTGCCCGCACCGACAGTCTCTTATCCCCGGCATTAGGTGTAGGTGGCACCCCCCGGGTGAGGGTAGGCTGGGGACGGGATCCCTCCTCAGGCGCTGGTGCCTCCACCCGGGGTGTACTATCCCCTGTAGACATGGGTGGATCCCTAGTTCAGCGGGACGAGGAGAGAGGCATCTTGTCCCAACCCTTGCTGGCAAAGAGTTCATCTATGGCAACATCGTCTCCCAGATCGGAGAGCGACTCCAGGTCGGAGGTGTCACACTCCTCCGCGGGCAGGTAGCCTGTAGTGGAGACTGAACTGCCACCTCCCGCAGACACACAGGGCCGTGACTCCCCGACACCTCCGCCCACACACCAAGTCCCTCCGCCTGGCTTACCTCGGCCTGTACTTGAGACGGGATGTCCGGAACTCCTCTGACCGGATCCATCCGGGCCGGGCGTAGGCGGGCAAATCATCAGAGGGGCCCCTTCGGTAGACCACCCCTTGATGCATTTGTAGATGGTCCCATTCTCTTCTTAATAGACAAGCCTCTTTGAGGGGTCCTTCAGAAGCAAGTCGGGGTTCTGGCTTTCCAATGCTTCCAGAGCCAATCCCCCCAGTGGGTCTTCCATTTGATCTCTTCTTAAATCTTTCTTTGAAAGTTTAGGTAGATTCTCTTCTCCAATCTGAGTCACCTTGCAGTAAAACTGGGGTACCCCAGCAGCCGAGACCCCTATTTCTTTGGCTCTGGACCCTCCACTTGTCAGGAACTCTGCTCCCTGGCACAAGGCTCGCACTCCCTCTGGGGCCAGCCGAGTCCAGTCTTCCGTAGGATTAGTGGGAGCATTGGACCTTCTGGATAAGGCATCAGCATCTCTGTTTCCAGTCCCAGGTCTGTACTTTACACTGAAAGTGAATCCTGAGAGAGCTGCTAACTAGCGGTGGCCGGTGGCATCCAGTTTGGCCGTAGTTAGGTGGTAGGTGAGCGGGTTATTATATGTCTTAACCACAAACTCGGCTCCATACAGGTAGTCCTTCAGCTTATCCACCACAGCCCACTTCAGAGCCAAGAATTCCAACTTGTGGGTGGGGTAATTCTTTTCAGCTGGGGTCAAGCTTCTGCTCACATAAGAAATGGGCCTCAACTGAGTATCATACTCTTGATACAGTACTCCTTGCAGACCTTCGTGACTGGCATCCACATGTAACTCATATGGTTTTCTAGTATCTGCATAAGCCAAGACGGGGGCAGTGGCCAGGCTATTCTTCAATCTCGTGAAAGCCTCTTCACAGCTCACAGTCCACTGGTCCTCTATAGACTCCCCTGGTTTCCTGGGCCCTGAGTCATCTTCTTCTCCCTCAGTCTTCAGGAGTTCATTCAGTGGCTTGGCGATTTTTGCAAACCCCTCCACAAACCTTCGGTAGTAGGAGCAAAACCCCAGAAACTACCTAAGCTCAGTTACTGTGGTGGGCCGGGGCCAGGAGGTAACAGTCTCCAACTTCTCTGGATCTGTGGACACTCCTTCGGCAGACACAATGTGCCCCAGGTAGTGAACTGAAGATTGGTAAAACTGTCACTTCTCCAGGGAGAGCTTGAGTCCCTCATCACTGAGCCTCTTCAAGACTTTCTCCAGCCTCTCCTCATGCTCCTCCAGAGTCTTCCCGAACACAATGATGTCATCCAGATAAACCAGCACTTCAATAAGGTTCATGTCCCCCACTGTCTTCTCCATGAGTCGCTGGAAAGTGGCTGGAGCTCCTGAGAGGCCTTGAGGCATGCGATCGAATTCATAGAACCCCACAGGGGTGATGAGTGCTGTCTTTTCTCGATCTTCAGGGTGCATTGGAATCTGGTAATAACCACTCTCCAAGTCCATCACACTGAACCACTTTGCTCCAGATAAACTCTGTAAGGAATCCTTGATTCGTGGAGTGGTGTATTGGTCGGGTATTGTTCTCCTATTGAGGGTCTGATAATCAATGCATAGCCTCAATGATCCATTCTTTTTCCTGACCACCACTATTGGGGAGGCATATGGGCTTCTAGACTCCCGGATGACACCGGTTCTCTTGAGCTCTGATAGTTGCTCGCGCAAATCTTCCAAATCATTCAAGGGGACCCGTCGGACTCTTTCCCTGAACGGCTTGTTCTCCTGAAGGCAGATCCTGTAGGCAGATCCTGTGGGTAGCACTTTTTGCACACCCCACGTCGAACTCATCCTTGGAGAAGATCTTCCGCCATCTAGCCAACTGGGCCTGGGCCCTCTCCCGCCAAGCCAGTGGTAAGGCTGTATCTTCTAAACAGAGTCTCTCCAGGATAGCTCTCTCTCCTTCTTCCTTCTTCAAGTCTGACAAGGCAACTGGGGTGGCTGGATTCACTTGACCCAACAGCATCCGGGCTGGAATCTTCACAGGTGCGTCGGTAGTGTTCCTGATGCTCACCAACACCCTGCCATTGGCCTTCTTCAGAGCTCTCAATGGAACCACCTCAGGGATTACTTCCAGCCCTTGAGGGGCATCCAGAGGATATGGTTCTAGGACTATGAAGGGACCAGGTTGCTCCCAGGTGAGTGTCACGGTGGCCCTCAGGCAAGTTACCTCACCAGGCTGTAATATCATCTCCTTCTTGTCCAACTTCCAGACTTTTCCCACTTCTTCTTCTGGAGCCTTCTGCTCCAACACCAGCTGTTGATAGGCCCGTTGCAACATAGGGTGAATTCTGGCTGTTGAGGCATCTTGCTCCTGGGCTATATGGGCCAGTAATCTCCTGACCAGTCAGTATTAGTCCCTATTATGAGGGAACTTTTATTGGCTCCTGGTGGGCGAGGACAAACTACCGCCAATGTGTCAAAGATCTCTGCGTCTCCGGCTACTGAGGGGTCAAAGGCCAGTCTAATTGGGAGATACTCATCATACAGGAAGTTTTGGGTTCCAAGTCCCCATATTTCCAAGTCTTCTAGCTTCTGCAAGGGCAAATGTCTCAGATGTTTCTGGTAGAAGTCCCGGTACAGAAGGGTCACTTGAGCTCCCGTGTCGAGAATGGCCTTCGTGTAGATCCCTTCCACTTGAATGGGGACCACTGGAGAGGGTCCCACCAGTTTAACAGGAAATTTTCTTGTGGACCTTAAAGGGGTTGCTCCACCGGAAAAAATTTTTTTAAAGCCAGCAGCTACAGCTACAGCAGCTGCTGGCTTTTAATATTTGGACACTTACCTGTCCTGGAGTCCAGCGACGTCCGCAGCAGAGGACGAACGATCGCTCGTCGCTCTGCTGCTCCCTCCGCCATCCTCGCTGAGGGAACCAGGAAGTGAAGCCCTGCGGCTTCATGCCCGGTTCCCTACGGCGCATGCGCGAGTCGCGCTGCGCCGTTCTGATTGGTGCTCCTGTGTTCTGGGAGCCGAGTGTCTCCCAGAACACCAAGGGAAGTCTGCGGGAAGTGACGTAACTCCCGCAGATTCCCGGAGACAGGACTCCCGGATGTGGGTGAAAATACCTGTCTTAGACAGGTATCTTCACCCCCCTCCCCCCTGAAAGGTGTCAATTGTGACACCGGAGGGGGGGAGGGTTCCAAATAGCAAAAGTTGCTATTTAGGGTGGAGCTCCACTTTAAGCCTTGTGCCTGGTATGCACTAATTTCCTGCCAAGGTTTAGATTTGGACTTAAAGTGAGAAGTATCAAGTTGGTCAGGTGAGGAATTGTCCCCCCTTCTTAGCTTCTCCTGTTCTCTGATTCCTTTGGAGCTTGCTGGAACTGATGGGCACCCGGTTGACTCTTTCACCGGGGCCCTCTGGAGTTTTCCGCCGGCTTGCGATATGTGCTTTGGGATCTCTTCAGGCTGGGACACACCCGTCCTTAATGTCCAATGCCTCCGCAGTTAAAGAAAACTTCCTCTTCTCTGTCCTGTTGGAAGAATGGTATTGGGGCATTCTGAAACACCTCCTTCTTTTGGTCTTCTTTTTTTGTAGCTCCTGAACTTTTAGCCATTAAAGAAGTCAGCATTTCCAACACTAGGGCCATCTGTGACTTTAAGACAGCCACCTCAGAGTCCCGTTCTGTGGCCATAACAGATCCAACCCCTGCTGTGGGAGGGGGAGTGGGTTTCTCAGTTGCCTGTTGGTCATTGAGTAAAGCCTCTTCATCTCTCACTACACGCACAAGGTCTGGATAGCTTAAGGACATAACTCCTCCGGTAGTCTTTAGATGGAGCCAAACTGGATTAGAGCGCAGTGCTCCCCTCATGACCTGCCGCATCCTGGCTGCATCTATGGCCTGTGGTACCATCCCTTTCTTCAGGACTATCTGGCAGAGCATCTTATTCAACCTTCGGACATATTCAGAAAACCGTTCTCCTGGCTGTTGAAGAGTATGCTCAAACTGGTAGATTAAGTCAGTAACTTTCTCCAACTGGCCAAACTCCTCCTGAAGCATAGTTAAGTAGTCATAGGCAGTGCAAGAGGTATTGCTGAATCTAAGATTCTTCACAGCTTCTGCAGCAGCCCCTTTAAGCTTTCGTTTATGCGCTGTTTCTTTTGGGCTTCCGTCACTTCCCATCCTTCCACAGCCTGCATTGCTTGTTCCATCCACGTATCAAAGTCCTCTTCCCGAGTGGTACAGGCTGTTTACCCGGAAAAAAAACTGTCTCCACACACACCGTGTTACTCTTCTGGCACTTCGTGACCAGGACCCCTAAAGCGTTGAGGAGTTCGGGGCCTATAGTGGTCAGAGGCACCGCGGAGATCGTTGTCTCTTTTGGCTGCTTTTCCCTAGGGCCCGGTTCGGGGGGTTCTTTCTTTATAGACTTTGCATGTGCTAGACGGTATGTCTTCTGGTATATAGACTGTACACTCTGACCTCTGAAACTCTCAGTTATCTCATCCTTCCATTCCACCAATGCGTAGGTACGGGAGGCCCCCTCGTCTGGCCTGAGGTCAATTAACCATGCCTTCTGGCACAGGGACAGTAATTTCATGAGCCTGTTTACCTCGCTCCCCAACCAGTCTTCTCCGGGGAGCTCAACGACTACAGCCATGTCTGGAAAAGCGCCAACTGATGCGCACCACTGGGTCACTGTTAGAGGATCCATGCCGGTACTTCTGGCAGGCTTGATTGCAGCGTACAGGATCCCGGACTCGAGCCCCCACGTGTAGCAATACCCCCAGTTAAGAGGGCTGCTGATATATATTTTGGGCCTGTAACACACTGCCGTCAACCCCCAGTTAATTGGCTCTAACCTCCCTTGCACAGATAGCTGTATATATGGGATTGTGACACCCGTTAGCTATGGGAATCACAATACCGCAATAAACATATAACCATACAACGTGTTTACTTAACCACAAGTACTTTTACTGAGTATAAAGTTAAACAATTGTACATGTACCTATGCAGAGCCCTGCAATGTTAACCGTTAGCATATAAGATAAACACTAACTTCTAACAGTATTACACACACGCTCAATGTCAATCAACTACGCTCGCGAGCTTCCCCCTCGTGGGCAAAGATGGCGGCCAAACAATGTCTAGTTGCTTCACAGTCAGGCCTGACTATTTCAGAAACGGTGCTTCCGTTGGGAAGTATCTTCGCTAGCAATGGTGGTGCACTTTGTAGGTTATTTGTAATCCACAGGTATCAAACAGTTAGCTACTTAGTAAGCAATAAAGGATTCAACTATCACTGCACAACACACTGTCCCTCTGGCGTGCAATGTAAAGCTCCAGTAACGGTGGGCCCTGAACAAGGGACACTGGGCCTAAATATTAGTCAAATAATCCTTGAGCAAGTGCTCTCTCACCCAACCGGACCAGTCCGTACAACCGACCTCCATAGCTGGGGCTCCAGCACACAGTCTCATGACACTCGTAGTCTCCGATCCTCCCGACAGTCCTTGGACGGATGATGGATGAGTTGACATTTGGGTTCTCCCGTGAGGGCCGGAAGGCTCTTTGGATCACAAGGCCCAAACTCTCGGGCCCAGACGAACAACAGACCCAGCGCAGGCTCCACTTGCTAGGGGGTGACGTCCAAAGAGACCTGCGTGTTGCTCCGCTCCCTCTTAAATAGTCCTACCCCAGCAGACCTTGCGCCGGGCAATGCACTGTGGGTGTCCAGTTGCACACTGGGTACAGTAGTCTTTGGGCTCCTTAAAGTGACACCCCGCTACACTAGGGTAAAGGAAGTGAGGGGAAATCTCTGCAATGGGAGATTAATAAAAAAAAATTATAGGATTTAAACCTTTCCTACTTTATCCAAAACTAAAAATGAAACATGGTGGGTTTAAATACAGTACTAAGTAAGTACAGTAATAAAAATAATTCACAAAAACAATTCGGGACTCATCTTAGGTCAACATCCATCGGTTTCACTGTATTCTGATTCCTTAAATATATAATATTTTATTTTATTTTTACAAGTTGCCAATCATTTTGTATAGTATGCACTGACCCAAAATTCTGGACATATGGTATGTAAGTAATAGCTGAATAAAGCGTATGTTAAGATCTTTGCTTCTATTATTTGTTGATCAAGTTGTTTTCACCAAGCTTACAAGATGTAAAAACATCTGCCTGTAAAGGTTAGAGAAAGGTTAATTCATCGATCTTAAACACTTGAAGTACCCAGTAATTGCTAGTGTTTCAGTATGATTCATAGCTATCCCGCATTCCTCGAAACGGAAATGTCAACAACAAAACAAATCTTAGACCCAGAATTATGAATACAGAAATAAATATAAAATCTTGAATTGGAAAAAAATAATTTTTCCAAGCTGAAAACTTTTGGATACTAACAGATTGATGTTTACTCTAGTCAAGAAAATTAAGCCTTGAGATGCGAAAAGGGAGGATGGCCTACTTGCTCATTACTTCCTTAATGTATCCAGACGTTCCGCCAGTCCATTCCATTTTCTTTTGTCTGTAATAAGATGAACTTAGAACTTCTGCTGTGACATGGAGAGGCATCTTTCAACACACCTACTGCTTGTTCTTACTTACAAAAAACTTGAAAAAATGCCAGTACAAAGAAATAGCACCCCACCACCAATTGTATTCAAATCTGATTTGAAAGTTTGAATGTGATTGCTTATAGAAGAAGTAGATGGAGAGAAAGCTAGGTAGCACATGCTTCAAAAAGTACACCATCAGTGGATCTGTGTGGTGGTCTCTGGATACTCACTGCAGTGGATTTTTGGGAACCATTATGATTATTTCCTGGTCATGTGATCACTATGAGAGCCAATTATAGTGATTACATGGGTTTGTTAGAAAAAAAAACATCAAGCCTAGCTGTCATTGTGCAAATTGTAAGAGAAAATTGAGGGGGGGGGGGCTTTTTCTCAAATCGCCTTTCAGGACAACCTTGGAGAGAGAGCAGCTCCGCCCATTTTCCAGGAAACACATGCAGCCTTCAGTTATTGTGTTTCCTCCGCCATGGTGGAAGCGCATGCTGGAACCAGAGAGCTGCGCTCTCTCCAAGGTGGAGGGAGAAGGCTTATCTTGGTGTGTCTGCCTGGAGTGCAGTGACCATCCCAGCACCCCCATCACTGATGACGCCGGAACCGGGTAATTTAAAAATCTGTCATATTTTCTCAGTCCCCGCTGCGCTCTCTGCTATGATGGACGAGAGATCAACAGCTCCGGTGGAAACAGGCGCCCCAGGCACGGGTCAGGCCCAGATAAGAGGGGTACAGTGGTGCCTTAATTCTTTCCATGTGGGCTCATGTTTGGGGTCTTTTTTTGTACGTTCCTCCCTGAGGGAGCCTGTAGCTGCACGGTCAGGGGTAACTTCTCTCGGACCCTGCAGTTTGGTCGTGGTAGTTGCTGCTAAACTGAGTTTTGCACTGCTTGGGAACGCCTCTTCTTCCTGTCTGGTGGTGTTTTGTTTCCCTTTAGGGCACTAAGGGCAGGAAAAGTGTTCAGGGACCTTTAGGTGAAATGTTGTTTATTCTCATTACAGGAAAAAGTGTTAGCAAAATCTAAGCACCCACCAAGTCAGAGGGAATGTCCTTCCTGCAAAAATTCCCTCAGATTCATGGCAGAAGGCAATGTGTAGATCCTGTATCAAGGACTTGGTTGAAGAGGAAACATTCCAGCAGTACAAGGACTTGTTCTCTTCTGTACGAGAACTTACAAACTCGCTGAGTTCAGTTAGGTCTATGCTGGTTCAGAGCCCGGCAGGCCAAGTCGAACCCCAGCAACCACCATCCAGCCCGAGAGCATCCACCTCTAAAACAGCAGAGATTATGGACTCTGGGGATGAGGGGACAAGTACTCTTCCCCCTCTCAGGGATTCAGATGAAGAGGAAGAGGAAGATGATAGCCGAGCCTCTAGATACAAGCTGTCCTTAGAGGAAGCGGACGACCTGCTGAGAGCAAATTTACACTACCCTCGATATTTAGGAGGAAAAAGTACAGTTGTCTGCCCACGATAAAATGTACCAGGGTCTGGATGACACTAAACACAGAGTGTTCCCAGTCCATAGAGTCATATTGGACACGGTTAAAAAAGAATGGAAGGATCCTGAGAGGGGCCCTTTCCTTTCTAAGACCCTTAGGAGAAGGTTTCCCTTCGAAGACAAGGAGTCAGAGGTTTGGAATAAGAAACCATGAGTAGATGCTGCTTTCTCGCAGGTTTATTGTCGCATAGACCTGGCATTCGAGGACATGGGGGTGCTGAAGGATGCGATGGATAAAAGAGCGGACTCACTCCTGAAAAAAGCGTGGGATTCCACATCGGCCAGCCTCAAACCCGCTATGGCTTCCACGGTTGTTGCAAGGAACCTAGAATGCTGGGTAGAGAAGCTGAAGAGCCACGTAGAGGCAAGTACCCCATGAAAAGATCTTTTGAAGTCCTTCCCATTGATACTGAAGGCAGTTAAATAAATGGCTGATACGTCAGCTGAGTCAATTAAGATGTCAGCTAGGTCTTCAGCACTGGTGAATTTGGCCAGACGTGCCATCTGGTTAAAAACTTGGTCAAGTGACACAGCTTCCAAGATCAAGCTGTGTGGCTTGCCTTTCTCGGGTGATTTTCTTTTTGGACCAGACCTTGAAACAGTCTTAGACAGGACAGCTGATAAGCTTTCTCGTCCAAAAAGAAACAACCATTTAAAAAGAATTTTCGTGCTGTTCAACAGCCCCACAAGAATAGGGAAGACCACAAGAAGCGTTGGGGGGTAAGGAAAGAGGTGGAGTTCTCTTTAGATCTCCCCCAGACTAGCCCCCTAAAAACAAGTGACAATCTAAGTCTAGTAGGGGGAAGATTGTCTGCCTTTCTCCTACAGTGGAACAAAACATCTACAAGTCTGTTCGTGAAAAATTTCATTTCTCAGGGATACAGTCTGGAGTTTTCAGAAACCCCCCCAAGCAGATTTTATGTTGCAGCCCTCCCAAGGTTTTAAGAAAAAGCTTCCGCAATGATGAACCTGCTACAGGATCTGATCCAACAGAAAGTGATTGTTCAGGTCCCGAAACACCAGGAAGGCTGAGGCTTCTATTCCCATATATTCCTAGTGAAAAAGCCTTCAGGCAAGTATCGGTTGATTCTGAATCTAAAGATCCTAAACAGATCAATCCGCTACAAGCATTGCCGCATGGACACAATCCATTCAATAACAAAGTTGCTGACTCCAGACTGATTCATGGCATCCTTAGATTTAAGGGATGCCTACCTACACGTACCTATAGCTCAGACTTCCCAGCGTTTTCTCCACCCGGCTCTTAATCTGGGGACTTCAGTTTGGCATCTCCAATTCAGAGCTCTGCCGTTCGGTCTTTCTTCCTCAACCAGGATATTTACAAAGATAATGGCGGAAGCCCTGGACCCTCTGAAGCTAACAGGGATCTCGGTCATCTCATACCTTGACGACCTGCTATTTTTTTGCGGACTCCAGAGATCCGGTAGTGACAAACCTTCAGGTGTCGCAGACTCACCTCAAAAACCTAGGATGGCTCCTGAATCTGGAAAAATCTAATCTGGAACCAGCAGAAGAGATGAGGTTTCTGGGATATACCATAAACTCAGTACTTCAAAAGGTTTTTCTGCCACAAGAGAAGAGGGAACAGATCTATTCTGCGGTTAGTCAGATTCAGACGAATCTTTCAGTTTCAATTCGATCAGCCATGGCAGTGTTGGGTCTTCTCACAGCTTCGATTCCCAGTGGTGCAGTGGGCCAAATTGCATTCCAGACCCCACCAGATGAACATCTTACAAGTTTGGTCGCGCCAGTAGTCTCTGGAAAAACAGTTCAAACTGACCTTGAAGGTAAAATGGGTACTCTGGTAGTGGAGGGACTCAACCAATCAGACAAAAGGTCTCTCCTGGGTTTTTCCTCTAGACAAGTGTCTAACAGACGCAAGTTCCTGGGGTTAGGGAGCCCACCTGGATGGTAAAACTGCACAAGGGACTTGATCCAAAGCGGAATCCCAAAAATCATCAAACTGGCGGGAGCAAAAAGCCATTTTTCTGGGTCTCCTTGCTTTTCAACAGGCGGTAAACAGACAACACGTACAGGTTCTTTCGGACAATACAACCGCAGTAGCCTATGTGCTCAAGCAAGGGGGAACCAGGAGCAGAGGTATCCTGGAACTAGCCAGTCAGTTACTTTCCTGGGCGGAACTGAATGTGACCTCTTTATCAGCAGCCCATCTAAAAGGATCCCAGAATCTGCTAGTAGACCTACTGAGCAGAAGAAGTGTGGCAGAGGCAGAGTGGAGTCTGAACCAAGAGATTTTCTTGATAATTTCCGAAGCATGGGGGCAACCGCAAGTAGACCTGTTTGCCAGCCAACAAAATTTGAAGGTTTGGAGCTTCTTCTCTCTCCACCGATGGGACCAGGCTGTAGGCATAGACACTCTAGCACACCCATGGCATTACCAGCTGTGTTACACATTTCCCCCCTTTCCACTGATCCCATTGGTCCTAAGGAAATTCAGGGAAGAAAATACCAATATTATTCTGGTCACTCCCTTTTGGCCAAAGAGACCTTGGTTCGCGACACTACTAAACCTGGCCCCAAAGCCACCATGGAAACTGCCGTCCACGAAAGACCTACTAACAGAGGGCTCTGTGAACCATCCGGAAGCAGACCGGTTGCATCTAACTGCTTGGTTTCTGAGGAAGACCTCCTAAAAGCCAAGGGACTGTCCGATAAACTAGTAAAAACTTTACTCTCTAGTAGAAAGAAGGTAACTCGGGCCAATTACCTGAAAGTGTGGAAGAAGTTAAATTCTTGGTATACCTCTAAAAGTCAAGAGTGTAGTGTCAGTCTTCAGAATTTCTCCATGAAGGATTGGAAAAGGGACTGGCAGCCAGCACCCTGAAAACCCAGTTTACTTTGAAAAATCTCTGTCCAGAGAAATTTTAATTTCAAGATTTTTTAAGGCACTTGCACGAAATAAGCCTGTAGTCCTCAAAGTTTTTCACAGTTGGCATTTGTCTATTATTTTACAGGGTCTTACGGGAACTCCGCTTGAACCTTTACAAGAAACATCCTTAAAAAATGTAGTTCTCAAAAAATTTTTCTAGTTGCCATCACATCGGCAAGAAGAGTCAGCGAGCTTCAGGCAGTCACAGAACCTTTTCTTGGAGTTTTTTCAGACAGGGTGATCCTTCAAACGGATCCAGGCTTCCTACCCAAAGTTTCCTCAACTTTTCATCATTCACAGGAAATAATCCTGCTCACTTTTTCCTCAGCTCCTACCAATCCAGGAGAATAAGCTTTCCATACACTGGATGTAAGGAGATGCCTGCTACGCTTTCTTACAGTCACCGAGGAGTTCAGAAAGTGAAATGCTCTCTTTGTGGTATTTTCAGGCTCACGCAAAGGGGAGAAAGCTTTTAAAAGTACGTTGGGCAGATGGCTTAGACAGGCAATTACGGAGGCCTATGAAGCTAAAGGAGAAATACCGCCCTCAGGTATTGCTGCTCATTCCACAAGGTCAACGGCAGTTTCCTGGGCCAAAAAGGCCGGTGCTACGCCTGATCAGATTTGCAAGGCTGCCACTTGGTCCAACTATTCAACATTTCTCCGACATTATAGGTTGAACTTACTGTCCGCCGCAGATCAAGCCTTCGGCAGGAAGGTAATGCAGGCAGTAGTCCCACCCTAGGGTAAGTTTCTCGGTTATCCTCTCCAAGGTTGTCCTGAAAGGCAATTTGAGAAAGACTTAGTTAGACTTACCGGTGATGGTATTTCTGAGAGCCTTTCAGGACAACCGCTATTTCCCTCCCTTGGTATCTTAGAAGTGGTTGTTAAGTATCTATCATAGTGATGAGCCGAACACCCCCGGGTTCGGTTCGCACCAGAACCCGCGAACGGACCGAAAGTTCGCAGGAACTTTAGAACCCTATTAAATACAATGGATGCGAACGTTCGAAATCTAAAGTGCTAATTATAACGACTATTATGCATGTTATTGTCCTAAAAAGGGTTTGGGAACCCGGGTTCTGCACCAGGGGACATGTATCAATGCAAAAAGAAGTTTTAAAAACGGCCGTTTTTCTTGAGCAGTCATTTTAATGATGCATAAAGTGAAAAAAAAAAGTCAAATATTCCTTTAAATATCGTACCTGGGGGGTGTCTAAAGTATGCCTGTGAAGTGCCATGTGTTTCCCGTGTTTAGAACTGTCCCTGCACAAAATTACATTTCTAAATGAAAAAAAAGCCATTTAAAACTGCTTGCGGCTTTAATGTAATGTCTGGTCCCGGTAATATGGATGAAAATCTTTAAGAAAAATGGCATAGCTACCCCATCACACCCCCCCCCCCCCCACCCCAGCCCATTACCAGCCCCTTTGGGTCTTGTATGGGTATTAAGGGGAACCCCGCACACAAAATAAAAAAGGCCCTATATACTCTGAACAGCCGTATACAGGCGGTGCATACAAGACAGGGACTGTAGGTTTGTTCTTATGTAGAATCTGTTTGTAATTTTGAACAGGTACATTGTTTAAGTGTAGCTCCAGGCAAAAAATCTATTTTTAAGCTTTTTGGAAAACATAGGGAAGGGTTATCACCCCTGTAACATTTGTTTTGCTGTCTGTGCAGTGTGCACCTGTTCAGAACAGTTCACCTCACTTTCCGTCCTAATGACAAATGTTTTTTGAAAATTTGGGGTTTTTATTGAAACAAGAATTGGTGATAAAGCATCAGTGGAGAGGAGACACTTTTTTCCCATATTAACTCTTACAGGAGAGAATTTGCCTTCCTAGGGGTAGATTTCCTCTCACTTCCTGTTGTATCCTTCCGTTTGCAAGGAGGAGTCGTTTGTAAGTTGGATGTTTGAAAGTAGGGGCCTGCCGTATATACTCAGCTGAAATTTGCCCCTTACATGTTGGTGTTGCCACAACACTGTGAGCCCTCACAGTTACTCTTGGTGGGTGCATGAATGCTGTGAATTATTAGATCAAGAATTGTAATTGCATGCCCCTGTTGAACAGGGGCAGAAAAATTGGGCCTTAGGCACTGGTGCCACAACACTGCAACCCCTCACAGATACTGTACTTGGAGCACAGCAATGAGCCCTGTTGCAAAGTATTGCATCAAAAATTGTAATTACACGCCCCTTTTAAACAGGGGCTGAAAAATTGGGCCTTAGCCACTGGTGCTGGTGCCACGACACTGCAACCTCTCCCAGATACTCTAGTTGGAGTGCAGGAATGAGCCCTGCTGCAAAGCATTGCATAAACAATTGTAATTACATGCCCCTGTTAAACAGGGGCATAAAAATTGGGCCTTAGGCACTGGTGCCACAACACTGCAACCCCTCACAGATACTGTACTTGGAGCACAGCAATGAGCCCTGTTGCAAAGTATTGCATCAAAAATTGTAATTACACGCCCCTGTTAAACAGGGGCTGAAAAAATTGGGCCTTAGCCACTGGTGCTGGTGCCACGACACTGCAACCACTCCCAGATACTCTAGTTGGAGTGCAGGAATGAGCCCTGCTGCAAAGCATTGCATAAAAAATTGTAATAACACACCCCTGTTAAACAGGGGCTGAAAAATTGGGCCTTAGCCACTGGTGGCGGCACCCAGAAACAAAAATGTTCTTCCAAGCTATCATCGTCAATCGGATCATTGAGGAGGAGGAGGATAGTCAGTCAACATAACAGGACAGTCTCTCAGCATCAGCATTCGCTTCGGTCAGACGGCCACCTTCCCCATCGCTCCTTCTTTGACTGACCGAAGCCTCAGCAACTCGTTGTCCAGGACCAGGAGTTTGTAACCTCCCAGTCTCTGGGAACGTGTTGCACAGACCTTTCTGCAAGGCCTCCCGAAGTTGTCTCATCCTCTGCTCCCTCTGCGACGGTAAGATAAGGTCCGCAACCTTACCCTTGTACCGTGGATCAAGGAGAGTGGCCAGCCAGTAATGGTCCCTCTCCTTGATCCGAAGAATACGAGGATCCTTCCGCAGACTTTGCAGGATCAGGGAGGCCATGCAGCGTAGGTTAGCTGAGGCATTCGGTCCGGAGTCCTCTGGGTCACTAAGGACGACATGATCCGCAGCCACCTCCTCCCAGCCACGTACAAGTCCACTGCTTTCTTGGGACTGTAAATCATCCCTAAAAGACTGCTGCTGATGATGCTGAGTGCCAGGCTCCACCTCCATGCTGACACAATCCTCCTCCTCCTCCTCCTCCTCTTCTTCCTGTGCGATGGGTGGGACAGAAGGAACACTGTCTGGGTAAAGGGGGCCTTGAGAGGCAAGGAAGTCCTCCTCTTCCTGCCTCTGTTCTGCCTCAAGTGCCCTGTCCATTATTCCACGCAGCGTATGTTCCAACAGGTGGACAAGAGGTACAGTGTCACTGATGCATGCACTGTCACTGCTCACCATCCTCGTGGCCTCTTCAAATGGTGCCAGGACAGTGCATGCATCCCTGATCATGCCCCACTGGCGTGGTGAAAAAAAACCGAGCTCCCCTGACCCTGTCCTGGTGCCGTAGTCGCACAGGTACTCATTGATGGCCCTCTGCTGCGTGTGCAGCTGCTGCAGCATGGCCAACGTTGAGTTCCACATGGTGGGCATGTCACATATAAGGCGGTTCTTGGGCAGGTTCAACTCCTTTTGCAGCTCAGCCAGGTGAGCACTGGCATTATAAGATCTGCGGAAATGCACACAGACTTTCCTGGCCTGCCTCAGGACATCCTGTAAGCCCGGGTACCTGCCCAAGAACCGCTGCACCACCAGTTTAAGGACGTGAGCCACACAGGGCACATGGGTCCGTTGTCCCTGTCGGAGAGCGGAGAGGAGGTTGGTGCCATTGTCGCAAACTACCATTCGTGTCTTAAGCTGGCATGGCGTCAACCACCTCTCGGCCTGCCCCTGCAGAGCAGACAGAACCTCTGCCCCAGTGTGGCTCCTGTCCCCCAAACACACCAGCGCAAGCACGGCATGGCATCTTTTTGCCTACGTACTTGCGTAGCCCCTTGAACGCCTACGGAGCACCGCTGGTTCCGAGGACAAAGCACAGGAAGAGGCCACGGAGGAAGAAGAAGAGGAGGGTGTGGAGGACAGAGGTGTGTCACTACCAGTAGTAGCATTTTGGAGGCGTGGCGGTGGAACAACCTCCAACACTACTGCACCTTGTCCTGCATCCTTCCCAGCTGCCAAAAGAGTGACCCAATGGGCCAGCGGTAATATGCACCTTACCGTTGACCGCCCTGTCCAGCGAGGCCAAGACATTGCCTTCCACATGCCGGTAGAGAGCCGGAATCGCCTTCCGTGAGAAAAAGTGGAGTTTGGGAACCTGCCACTGAGGAACCGCATATTGCACAAACTCACGGAAGGGGGCCGAGTCTACCAACTGAAAAGGCAGCAGTTGAAGCGCTAGCAATTTAGCCAAGCTAGCATTCAACCGCTGGGCATGTGGATGGCTGGGAGTGAACTTCTTTCGACGGTCCAGCAGCTGGGGCAGGGAAATTTGCCTGCTAGAATCGGACGTCGGTGTACTGCTAGCAGAGTGCCCGCAAGTACTTGGCTGTGACACACCTAATTCTACACCTTCATTCCTCTCAGAGCAGGTTTCAGAGAGGACTGAAGGTATAGTGGAGATCCCAGCTGATGCGGTGCAAGAAGAGGTCAGCTTTGTTCTTTGGTGTGGGTCTTTAAGGTAAGCTTGCCAACGAGCTGCATGGCAGGTCAACATATGTCTGGTCAAGCATGTGGTGCCCGAGCGGGTGATGTTTTGGCCACACGATATACGCTTGAGACATATGTTGCAAACAGCAGCTATGCGATCTGATGCACTCGACTCAAAAAAGGCCCACACCAAAGAACTTTTTGAATAACGGGCAGAGGCAGCGCCCTGCACAGGCGGAGCTCTGTGGTGTGATTCCGTCGGTGTGCTGCCCTTACGCTGGCCCCCCGAGGGCATCCTGCCTCGTTGGAGATGTGCCTCCTCCTCATCCTCCTCCTCCTCCTCCTCCTCCTCTCTCCTATTAGGCACCCACGTGGAGTCAGTGACCTCATCATCCCCTCCCTCCTCATCACTGGAGCCAATCTGGCAGTATGCTGCAGCTGCTGGAACATGACTGCCAGATTGGTGTCCTTCTTGAGCATCCCCTCTCTCTGCTCTCACACTACTGCCTTCCTCTAGCTGGGTATCATCATCAGACCCTTCGAAACGCTGGGCATCCTCCTGGAGCATGTACCCAACACTGTGCTCAAACAGTTCGGGGGACTCCTCAGGAGGACATGGTTGGTCTAGGGAAGGAGTGACTGATGATGACATTGATACCAGGGAAGAGGACGCTTTGGCAGCTGCTTTGCCATTACCCTGAGCCTGGGTGAGAGAGGATGAGGAGGATGAGGAGGGCTTGGTCATCCACTCTACCAAGTCTTTGGCATGATGCGGCTCAACACGTCCAGCTGCCGAAAAGAAGGACAAGCGTATCCCATGGCCACGTGCTGATGGCGATGCACCGCGTCCACGACCAGCACTGTTGTCTCTAGACACAGAGCCTGCTTGCCCTCTTTTATTGGCTCCTGACTGTCTGCCTCTCCTTGTTTGCCTTCCAGACATTCTAATGGCCTGCAGGGAAATGGGAAAAGCAGCAATACAGGCTAAGTTAAGGTGTAATATGGTCAGGAGGCACACTCTGCCCGCTGTAAGTGCCGCAAAATCCTGTTGGTGTAACACACCAGGAAAAAGCAGCAATACAGGCTAAGTTAAGGTGTAATATGGTCAGGAGGCACACTCCGCCCGCTGTAAGAGCCGCAAAATCCTGTTGGTGTAACACACCAGGAAAAAGCAGCAATACAGGCTAAGTTAAGGTGTAATATGGTCAGGAGGTACACTCCGCCCGCTGTAAGTGCCGCAAAATCCTGTTGGTGTAACACACCAGGAAAAAGCAGGAATACAGGCTAAGTTAAGGTGTAATATGGTCAGGAGGCACACTCCGCCCGCTGTAAGTGCCGCAAAATCCTGTTGGTGTAACACACCAGGAAAAAGCAGCAATACAGGCTAAGTTAAGGTGTAATATGGTCAGGAGGCACACTCCGCCCGCTGTAAGAGCCGCAAAATCCTGTTGGTGTAACACACCAGGAAAAAGCAGCAATACAGGCTAAGTTAAGGTGTAATATGGTCAGGAGGCACACTCCGCCCGCTGTAAGTGCCGCAAAATCCTGTTGGTGTAACACACCAGGAAAAAGCAGCAATACAGGCTAAGTTGAGGTGTAATATGGTCAGGAGGCACACTCCGCCCGCTGTAAGTGCCGCAAAATCCTGTTGGTGTAACACACCAGGAAAAAGCAGCAATACAGGCTAAGTTAAGGTGTAATATGGTCAGGAGGTACACTCCGCCCGCTGTAAGTGCCGCAAAATCCTGTTGGTGTAACACACCAGGAAAAAGCAGCAATACAGGCTAAGTTAAGGTGTAATATGGTCAGGAGGTACACTCCGCCCGCTGTAAGTGCCGCAAAATCCTGTTGGTGTAACACACCAGGAAGAAGCAGCAATACAGGCTAAGTTAAGGTGTAATATGGTCAGGAGGCACACTCCGCCCGCTGTAAGTGCCGCAAAATCCTGTTGGTGTAACACACCAGGAAAAAGCAGCAATACAGGCTAAGTTAAGGTGTAATATGGTCAGGAGGCACACTCCGCCCGCTGTAAGTGCCGCAAAATCCTGTTGGTGTAACACACCAGGAAAAAACAGCAATACAGGCTAAGTTAAGGTGTAATATGGTCAGGAGGTACACTCCGCCCGCTGTAAGTGCCGCAAAATCCTGTTGGTGTAACACACCAGGAAAAAGCAGCAATACTGGCTAAGTTAAGGTGTAATATGGTCAGGAGGTACACTCCGCCCGCTGTAAGTGCCGCAAAATCCTGTTGGTGTAACACACGAGGAAAAAGCAGCAATACAGGCTAAGTTAAGGTGTAATATGGTCAGGAGGTACACTCCGCCCGCTGTAAGTGCCGCAAAATCCTGTTGGTGTAACACACCAGGAAAAAGCAGCAATACAGGCTAAGTTAAGGTGTAATATGGTCAGGAGGCACACTCCGCCCGCTGTAAGTGCCGCAAAATCCTGTTGGTGTAACACACCAGGAAAAAGCAGCAATACAGGCTAAGTTAAGGTGTAATATGGTCAGGAGAAACACTCCGCCCACTGTAAGTGCCGCAAAATCCTGTTGGTGTAACACACCAGGAAAAAGCAGCAATACAGGCTAAGCTAAGGTGTAATATGGTCAGGAGGCACACTCCGCCCGCAGTAAGTGCCGCAAAATCCTGTTGGTGTAACACAGCAGGAAAAAGCAGCAATACAGGCTAAGTTAAGGTGTAATATGGTCAGGAGGCACACTCCGCCCGCTGTAAGTGCCGCAAAATCCTGTTGGTGTAACACACCAGGAAAAAGCAGCAATACGGGCTAACTTCAGGTTTATATTGTGCAGGAGGCTTAGCAACAATGACACTGACACTGTCCCCTGCCTATCCTTCTCTCTCCCTGCACACAAGGTTTATCAAAGTATATGACACTGACACTCTCCCTGCCTATCCTTCTCTCTCCCTACACACAAGGTTTAGCAAAGAATATGACACTGACACTCTCCCTGCCTATCCTTCTCTGTCCCTACACACAAGGTTTAGCAAAGAATAGATTTGACAAGATTTGACACTGTCCCTGCCTATCCTTCACTTTCCCTGCTCCGGAACACACTACACAAGGCCGCTGCGCTGGCGGCCTTTTATAGTGTGGGGCGTGTACTAAACCCCCTCAGCTATAATTGGCCACAGGCATCCTGCCTGTGGCCAATCATTGCTCTCCTCGCTGCCGGCGCTGTGATTGGCCAAGCATGCAGGGTCACAGTGCATGCTTGGGCAATCACAGCGCCGGGATTACACTGCGATGGCGCAGTGTATTGTGGGCCGTTCGCGTCACTCGAATTTGGCGCGAACGGCCTAAATCGTTCGTTGTTCGCCGAACGCGTGAACAGCCGATGTTCGAGTCGAACCTATGTTCGACTCGAACACCGAGCTCATCCCTAATCTATCATGGTTGTTTGTGGTTTTCTGTGCTTTGTTTTCCAGTTTGTCGGAGACCACACAATAACTGAAGCCATGGTGGAAGAGGAGGGATTTAAAGGATGCATGTGTTTCCTTCTATTATGGCACTCCTCTTCTATGTGCAAATTGTGACGCACTGAGAGGAAACACAAGTACATTCATTAAAAAAAAAGACTTAGTTAGACTTACCGGTGACAGTATTTCTAAGAGCCTTTCAGGACAACCTTGGAGATAGATACTCACTTTCATTTTGACCAAGAATTATTTCATTTTCATGAGCCAACTATATTTGCAGGTACAGGGAGTAGCCATGAGCACATGTTGCACTCCATTCTATGCTAACCTCTATTTAGGTGGATGGGAGAGAGAGGTTTTCTCTAGCGACATATATGTGCCCTGGGTCCCCTGTATCCTGTGCAGATACAGGTATATTGATGACCTTTTGGTCATCTGGACCGGCACAGAGAGGTATCTATATAGGTTTATGTATCAATTGAATTCCAATTGCTATAACCTAAAATGTACATATACAGTTAGTGAATCACAAATTTCCTTTCTCAACCTCAGTATTTCCATTGACCCAGAGGGCTATATACAATCTGATCTCTATCATAAGCCGAGTGTCGGCAATATCCTACTTCATGCCAGCAGCTCGCATCCAAGCTCGCTGATTAGAAGTATTCCATACGCCCAGTACCTCCGCTTGAGGAGGAACTGTACCTCTGATCTAGACTATAAAAGACAGGCAGACCTGCTAAGTGAAAGGCTATTAACACAGGGTTATTTTCGTACACTTTTGAGACACTCATACAATAGGGCATGGACAAAAATAAGAGGGTCCTTACTGTACAATATTCCACCAAAACTAACCCTTTTAGACTGTGGGCCTAGTCACAAGGTTCTCCACTCATGAATCACAACTGTGAAAATTTATCACCAAAAATTGGCTTACCAAAAAATTTTTGGTCAGATTATATAAAAACAGTAGCCACTCTTTTTCTCGTTCAAATGTTTTATTGAAAGATAAAACAGAGTACAAGGGTACAGAGGTAATCACAAAATCAAACAGGTACAAAGAAGGCACATTTTGTCATATAGAGCACAGTTAACAGTGTGCAAGGAAGCATTTCCGATAAGGAGAAATGTATGCAGTACAGCAGTAACTTATATCCTATCCATCAAGGTCAACTCTGGGAATCAGCCAGAGGCAGGTAGCTAAAAGTATGGCTCCATGCACACTGAAGTTCAAAAACGTCAGTTATTTGGAGTTTGGGCGTTTTTTTTTAAAAGCCCATAAACTCCACTCTATGTTATCCTATGTGTCCATGCACACATGGACATTTTTGGACGTTTATCAGCAGTGGAGTTTATGGGCTGTTTTCTGAACGTCATAAAATTGCGTTCAAGAGTAGTCCTGGAAACGCCAGATGCCGGTAAAAGGTGTTAAACGAGGGTTAACTCTGTAAAAAGAGCGTTAAACCTCGTTAGGCGTTTCTCTGCCTCTATTCAAAATCAATGGTTCCCTATGGGGGCCCATTGATTTGAATAGAAGTCGCACCGCAAGTCGGATCATCATGATCCAACTTGCGGTGCGATTTA
Source organism: Rana muscosa (assembly GCA_029206835.1). Lineage (NCBI taxonomy): Eukaryota > Metazoa > Chordata > Amphibia > Anura > Ranidae > Rana > Rana muscosa. The sequence goes on from CM055122.1 coordinate 1,138,536,269, forward strand.
CGTGCTGAGGATGAAGGGGAACCCCGCCAAAAAAATGAAAAAAAAAGTGGCATGGGGTTCCCCCTTCGGACGATACCAGGCCCTTTGGTCTGGTATGTATTTTATGGGGAACCCCCTACGCAGTAAAAACAGCGTGGGGGTCCCTCCAAAATCCATACCAGACCCTTATCCGAGCAATGCAGCCCGGTCGGTCAGGAAAGGGGGACAAGCGACCGCCCCCCCCCCCCCCCTCCTGGACCATAACAGGCCGCATGCCCTCAACATGGGGGTAGGTGCTTTGGGGCAGGGGGGCCTGCCAATATTACATAAACGTATACAAATTCCAATGGCATAAAAACAATGGGTGTACAATTAAATTACAGCCATGGATGAGTGGTTAAAATTTTTTAATGAAAAAGGTTTGGAAGTTTTGCAATTTTTTTAATAAAAAGGAAACAGAGAAAGATTGCAAACATTAACAAACAGATTGCAGATTGTCAAATTATATTTGAATCCCACAAGGATTCTCCCTCATTTGTTACGCTAACTAATCAGCTAAATAAAGTATTAGGGAGGAGCCAGTGACATTACCCACGGTGCTTGAATGTGCTGGATGTGGAGGGAGAGGGATCCTGCTGTCTGCACTGACCGCTCTATAAGCATTACACTATCAAGCGAAATGTGAGTGTAGCTATTCACTATTCCATAGCAAACCTGCGCAATGATGATGTCTTAATTTCTCTTTGAGAATCACTGCATTTGGAGAAGTCATGATTAGGGTTGAGCGAACCCGAACTGTAAAGTTCGGGTCCGTACCGAACTTTAGCTTTTTCCCGAACCCGAACCCGGACTTTGCGCGAAAGTCCGGGTTCGGGTTCGGGTTCGGCAATCTAATGGCGCAGTTAGAAATGCTTCAGGGGCCAGCCAATCACCTTTTGATTAGCTGGTGTGCCCTTAGAAGCCATCATAGCCATGCCTACTAATGGTATGGCTGTGATTGGTCAATGCAACATGTGATCCAGCTTCTATATAAGCTAGAGGCACACAGCACACACGTCACTCTGCTTCAGAATAGATAGGGAGAGGATCTTGTCTGCTGCTGTTGCTTTTAGGGAGAGATTGAAAAATACATGAGTTAGTCCTGATTCTGGAATCTGAGGGAAAAGATAGAGAGACAGTGTAGTGTAGGGCCAGGTTCCTGTTGGTGCTTTCAGGGAGAGAGATTTATTATATAGGAATAGGAGTCCAGATTCAGAGATATAACTCAGCGATCTGCATAGGTTTACCTGTTTGTGTTGCAGTGCAGTCTTTTTACACTGCCATGAGCCCAGTGTCAGAGAAAATCTACCTTTTATCTGCAAGCTCAGTGCACCAGCACTGCATATATTACGTTGAGAGATACACCGTTTCCATACTGTGGGTGTATTCTGCTCTTGGAAAAAGATCCATTTAGGGCAAAAAATAAATAAAAAAAATTGCACTTTATTTTGCTCGTGCAAAAAAAGACCCGTTTAGGGCAAAAAGATAAATAAAAAAAATTGCACTTTAATGTAATTTTCTGCAGTTCTGTAGCTGTGCGATTCAGCGGTTACGTACTGTGGGTGTGTTGTGGTCTTCCAAAAAACGCCATTTAGGGCCACAAAAAATATTTTGCAGTGTGTTATACATATGTGGAGGTGTGTGAAATAAACAATTTCTATATAGTTTTCTTCTACTGTGCTATACTAAAAAAACAAAAATTTTTTGGAATAGCATTTTCTGCAGTTCTGTAGCTGTGTGATTCAGCGGTTACGTACTGTGGGTGTGTTGTGGTCTTCCAAAAAACGCCATTTAGGGCCACAAAAAATATTTTGCAGACGATACACCTCCCACAGAGGACAGCTTTTCTTTGCCTCTGGGCAGCCTGGCACACATGAGCGATTACATGCTGCAGTGTTTCCGCAATGACCGCCGAGTTGCCCACATTTTAACTGGTGCTGATTACTGGGTGGCCACCCTGCTGGATCCCCGTTACAAGGACAACGTACCGTCCTTAATTCCCTCACTGGAGCGGGATCGTAAGATGCGCGAGTACAAGCGCACGCTGGTAGACGCGCTGCTGGTGGCATTCCCACCTGACAGCGGGCGTACGGTGGAAGCACAAGGCGAAGGCAGAGGAGGAGGAAGAGGTCGCCAACGCAGCCGGGGCACCGGCAGCACCTCAGAAGGCAGGGTTAGCATGGCTGAAATGTGGAAAAGCTTTGTCAGCACGCCACAACAACCAGCACCACCAGCTGAGATGGAACGTCTTAGCAGGAGGCAGCATTTCACCAACATGGTTGAGCAGTATGTGTCCACAGGCCTACACGTACTGGATGACGGGTCTGCCCCCTTTAACTTCTGGGTCTCCAAATTGGGCACATGGCCTGAGCTTGCCCTTTATGCCTTGGAGGTGCTGGCCTGCCCTGCAGCCAGTGTATTATCTGAACGTGTATTTAGCACGGCAGGGGGTGTTATCACAGACAAGCGCAGCCGCCTGTCCAGAGCCAATGTGGACAAGCTCACGTTCATTAAAATGAACCAGGCATGGATCCCACAGGACTTGTCCGTACCTTCTGCAGAATAGACATGTATACCGTTGTTGTGACAAAAACTGTCCGGCCATCGGATTGTGTCCAGCCCATACTGCGAAGGCGCAGCGCTTGCGCAGTACAGAGGACAAGGAGATTCACAAAATCTCCGAAGATGAACGGCGCCTGCGCAGTGAGTGCAGGTTCAAGCCCCACCATCCAAGTGGACATACGGTAGCACATAGTAACAGGGCCCCTCACGGGCTCGGTTCGATCGCCACGCTTCGGGCACGGCCTCACTTGGCTCGGCTTGAACCACGGATGGTGTGGCCTTCACCTGAACTCACCACGCAGGCGCCGTTCGTCTTGGGAGATTTTCGAAATCCCCTTGTCCTACATACTGAGCAAGCGCAGTACAGGGTGGACACTATTTGACGGGGGACAGAATTCGACACATCACCGGCCTTACCCAGCCATTGTTGTATTTTTGAACCAGTGTTGGCTACCTCGTCCTCCTCCACCGCCGCTTCCACCTACACAGCCACATCCACCGCCACCTCAACCTCTTACTCCATATGGACCTCGTCCTCCTAGGTCAAGATTATAATTTTTATTTTATTTTTTTGTAGCGCACAGATCCTTTCCCCCTTACCTGCCTTTATGTTGTTGGCTCCTCGCAGGAGGGAGAAAGGCACACCGCACTACCAGCCCGTACCCTCCTATATAAGGAGGTTGAGCGGTGTACTTGACGGGCCGTGTCCACAGCCGGAGTCAAAACTCCTCCAGAGGATGATTCTCACCTCTACTGTGGTTAGAGGCAAGTCCTTTAATTCCCAGTAAAGTCAATGTCCACACCAGCTGAAATTACAACTCTTATTCTCTCATGGCAAAATAAACTCTACTCGGATAGAAAAGGTTAGAGCAAAGAAACAGGACAGCTTAAGGTGTGGAGGAGGTCCAGGCACAAACGTAGCACATTCACTTCACTGCTTAGGTTTCTCAAACAGTTTTAGGTGCACGGTCTCTGCCACAGACCTTGAGGTTGGTCTCTGCCACAGACCGGGTGTACAAGGCCCCTGCCACGGACCTGGAGAACTTTGGTCTCTGCCACAGACCAGGGTGTATAAGGCACCTGCCACGGGCCGGGTGAATAAGGCCTCTGATACAGTCAAGATGACCTTGAGCTTCTCCTTCTACGAACCTAGCCCATATCAAGGGGAAGACATCTCTCCAGGGAGTCAACAGACCCTTCCTTCACCGTGACTCCCGCATCGGTCCATCAGAATGATCCCCCCTTCTTGGGAACATGGTCCCCTACACGAGGCGGCACCCTAAGACTCCTCGACCCTTAGCGGACTCCAGACGAAGGCTCTGGACTCCAGGCTTTACTCCCGCACCAAGGCCTCCATACCCAGGGCAGCAGGAACTCCAGGATAGTACCTCACCCCGGGCTAAAGGTACCCGAGATGGAACAGGAACACATGCACCCAGGCCGAAGGCACCTGGGCGTGGACCCCACTGGACATCAGCCCCCAGGCCAAAGGTCTGCCCCTTTTATATGCTCTCCCGGCATGCACAGCAGGTTCCCCGCCCCGCTGTACTACTGCCAAGAGGGGACACAAAAGGCACAGCACTGTATCGGCGGTTCAACCCTAGCCTACCATGGCAGCGCCACCTGTAGGCCGCAGGGAACTGCACACCAATACTGTCCCCTGAGGACAAAATGGTCCATGAATCCTACAGAATTAGGGTGTTTGAGCCTATTTATCACTCAAACACTTCCCTTAAATTTAGCACCCCGCTACATTTTTATTTCAAAGTATTTTATTTTCCCACTAGCTTATCCATTAAATTGAATAATTTATTCCAGAAAGGGCGTATTCTGGGGCATTCCCACCATATGTGTGGCATCGTGCCGTTGAGTTTCTGAGGTTCTTAATGACTTCCCGTACCTCTTCTGCATAAAAGGGGGCCTCCAGCATATTTTTTTATTTTTTTATTTTTTTAATGTTATTTTAAGTTATTTCCCTATCCACATTTGTTTGCAGAGCACTTGCCATGCTCTTAACAACATTTTGCTGCCATTTGAAGCCCTCTAGCCCTTTCCATTACTTTTTTAGAGCCTTTTTAGTCCTTAGAAGTCCGGGTCCCCATTGACTTCAATGGGGTTCGGGTTCGGGTTAAAGTTCGGTCCCAAACCCGTCGAATCCGAACATCCAGGTGTCCGCTCAACTGTAGTCATGATACAATTATCCACTTTATATGAAGAGTGTCAGTCTCTGATGTGAGTTTTTTATCTGGAGAACTACCCCAGGGATTTCTTTTTCAATCAAGATAGATGTGTGTGTTTTTTTCCTTTCTCTTGGCAATCAACTAATTAACTGTTACCGTGTTTTCCCGAAAATAAGACCTACTGTGATTTTTGGGGAAGGCTGCAATATAAGCCCTACCACGAAAATAAGCCCTAGTTCGGAAGGGTTGTGTTGTGTGGTCAATACCTTTGTTGCGGCGCTGCTCAGCTGATCCCCCGCTGCTCTCCTCCTCTTCTGTCAGTGGGGGATCTCAGCCCCCCTCCCACTGTAGTGCTCGGAGCAGGAAAATACCGTTCAGGCGGTACATGGAAGCGCCGAGCGGCACTCAGCTGAGTCCCCGCTGCTCTCCTTCTGCCAGCTCTCAGTGGGGGATCTCGGACCCCCCTCCCTCTGCTGTGCCCGGAGCGGGAAAAGACCGTTCAGGCGGTACATGGAAGCACCAAGCGGCACTCAGCTGATCCCTCACTGCTCTCCTTCTGCCAGTTGTCAGCGGGGGATCTCAGGGCCCCCTCTCTCTGTAGTGCTCGGAGCATGGAAGACTGATCAGGTGGGTCACGGAAACGCTGAGGAAGGTGCTGTAGGAAGCTACGTGCACACTTTAAATTGTACAGAGCTATAATGCAGTGCATTTTATGAGTTTACAGGCACTTTTAACTTCGTGCCACTGGGGATTAATGACAGGCAGGGAAAAGGATGGGGAGAGAAGACAGCACCTGACAAGCCCTACCCCGAAAATAAGCCCTACTGGGTATTTTGTTGAAAAAAATAATATAAGACCCGGGCTTATTTTCGGGGAAACACGGTAGGTGAGCAGGAAACCCACTAATTGGTGGTGGTGAATAGTTGTTCACATATTGGACTTTCATGGCTGTAATTTAATTGTACACCCATTGTTTTTATGCCATTGGAATTTGTATAAGTTTATGTAATATGGTAATCAAGTCCCCACTTATAGTCGTTTCTCCCCATTACAATACCAAGGCCCCCAGAGGAGAGGGGATTTTTGGGGACCCCCGAGAAGAACGGGCCAAGGAGCACCTTTTTTGCCTCCCTATCCGGGGGGTTGGCAGGGGAACCCACCTCCACAACAAACCCTTAACAACAACGGCCAAGACTGAAAAAGAAAATCCAGAGAGGAAGGAGATGGGGCAGGAGAGTTCAAAAGTTCAAAAGAAAAAAACCCCAATAGGTACAGGAATTTACATTCTGAGTGGAACCCCCCTCACTAATAATGAAATGCAGGTATTAGACAGAGGACTAAAATTCGCTCCCACACAAAACCTGAATACATTTCAAACATACATTAATATACAGAAGTCTATTAGGGGGCTTAACATTAAGAAATATTTCCTCTCTAATCCCACTAGTTCATCCACAAGGGCCCCTTATACATCTGAAGGTGTAGATTCAAACCTACATAATAAGTCGGTTTTAAATCCACCTAACATGGATACCAAGTATATGGATGTCTTTAAAAATATGGTGGCTAAGGACCTTGAGAAATTGGTAGTTCGTAAAGCCAATGACCCCGCTTTTATTAAAAAGGGTATGGAAATGCTGGAAACTAAAAAAGATTTAGTAATAAGCCCATAAGGGGAGAGGATTGGTTGTCCTTAACAAGGCCTATTACAAGAATGAGATGGAAAATCTATTACGCGATACAAACACATATAGTATACTATCTAAGGATCCAATGTTTCAGTTTAAAGAGGAACTACATGTCCTGATTGATAAAGGTAAACAGGTTGGGTTCCTCAATAAGAAGGAGTCCTTGTATTTAGACCCTCTTTTTTACAGAAACCCCATAATCTATTTGTTGCCTAAAATGCATAAGGACAGTGTTAACCCACCAGGGAGAACAATTGTCAATGGTATTGACTCGATCTCATAAAGACTGGGTCAATACATTAACACTAGTGATGAGCCGAACACCCCCGGGTTCGGTTCGCACCAGAACCCGCGAACGGACCGAAAGTTCGAACGAACATTAGAACCCTATTAAATACAATGGATGCGAACGTTCGAATTCTAAAGTGCTAATTATAACAACTATTATGCATGTTATTGTCCTAAAAAGGGTTTGGGAACCCGGGTTCTGCACCAGGGGACATGTATCAATGCAAAAAGAAGTTTTAAAAACGGTCGTTTTTCGGGAGCAGTCATTTTAATGATGCATAAAGTGAAAAAAAAAAAGTCAAATATTCCTTTAAATATCGTACCTGGGGGGTGTCTAAAGTATGCCTGTGAAGTGCCACGTGTTTCCCGTGTTTAGAACTGTCCCTGCACAAAATGACACTTCTAAAGGAAAAAAAAGCCATTTAAAACTGCTTGCGGCTTTAATGTAATGTCTGGTCCCGGTAATATGGATGAAATTCTTTAAGAAAAATGGCATAGCTACCCCATGACCCCCCCCCCCTACCCCAGCCCATTACCAGCCCCTTTGGGTCTTGTATGGATATTAAGGGGAACCCCGCACATAAAATAAAAAAGGCCCTATATACTCTGAACAGCCCTATACAGGCGGTGCATACAAGACAGGGACTGTAGGTTTGTTCTTATGTAGAATCTGTTTGTAATTTTGAACAGGTACATTGTTGAAGTGTAGCTCCAGACCAAAAATCTATTTTTAAACTTTTTGGAAAACATAGGTAAGGGTTATCACCCCTGTAACATTTGTTTTGCTGTCTGTGCTCCTGTTCAGAACATTTCACCTCACTTTCCGTCCCAATGACAACTGTTTTTGAAATGTGGTGTTTTTCTTGAAACAAGGATTGCTGATAAAGCATCAGTACAGAGGAGACACCTTTCTCCCATATTTATTCTTACAGGAGAGAATTTTCCTTCCTAGTGGTAGATTTCCTCTCACTTCCTGTTGTCTTCTTGCGTTTGCAAGTAGGAGTCGTTTGTAAGTTGGATGTTTGAAAGTAGGGACCTGCCGTATATACTCTGCAGAAATAGGCCCCTTAGTTGTTGGTGTTGGCACAACACTGTAAGCACTCACAGTTACTCTTGGTTGGTGCTGGAACGCCCTGCTGTCAACTATTATATCAGGAATTTTAATTACATATAATTGTTGAACAGTGGTAGTAAAAATTGGGCCTTTGATGGTGGTGCTGGTGCCACAACACTGTAAGCCCTGACAGTTACTCTTGGTGGGTGCAGCAATGGGCCCTGCTGTGAATTATTAGATCAAGAATTGTAATTACATGCCCCTGTTGAACAGGGGCTGAAAAATTGGGCCTTAGGCACTGGTGGCACAACACTGCAACCCCTCACAGATACTGTACTTGGAGCACAGCAATGAGCCCTGTTGCAAAGTATTGCTTCAAAAATTGTAATGACACGCCCCTGTTAAACAGGGGCTGAAAAATTGGGCCTTAGGCACTGGTGGCACAACACTGCAACTCCTCACAGATACTGTACTTGGAGCACAGCAATGAGCCCTGTTGCAAAGTATTGCTTCAAAAATTGTAATGACACGCCCCTGTTAAACAGGGGCTGAAAAATTGGGCCTTAGGCACTGGTGGCACAACACTGCAACTCCTCACAGATACTGTACTTGGAGCACAGCAATGAGCCCTGTTGCAAAGTATTGCTTCAAAAATTGTAATTACACGCCCCTGTTAAACAGGGGCTGAAAAATTGGGCGTTAGGCACTGGTGGCGGCACCCATAAACAAAAATGATCTTACAAGCTATCATCATCAATCGTATCATTGAGGACTCGGAGGAGGAGGATAGCCAGTCAACATAACAGCACAGGCACTCAGCATCAGCATCAGTCTTGAAGGGATGTGACATGTTAAAATCAATTAGTCTGTTATATCAGCATCAGGTGTGTGGTAGCTGGTGGTGATCCAAGACTGGTTCATCTTGATGAAAGTCAGTCGATCAACCGAGTCGGTGGACAGGCGCACCCTGTGATCCGTGACAAATCCTCCAGCAGCACTGAATGTGCGTTCCGAAAGAACGCTGGATGCAGGACAGGCCAGTAGCTCAATTGCATACTGTGCAAGCTCTGGCCAGTGATCCATCCTCAAGACCCAGTAAGCCAGAGGATTTTCGGTGGGGAAGGTGTCCAAGTCTGACCTTGCCCCTAGATATTCCTGCACCATGTTTATCAGACGCTGGCGATGGTTGCTGGAACCGATCATACTTTGGGGCTGCGGACTAAAGAATTGTCTGAACGCATCGGTCAGACGGCCACCTTCCCCACCGCTCCTTCTTTGACTGGCCGAAGCCTCAGCAACTCGTTGTCCAGGACCAGGAGTTTGCAACCTCCCAGTCTCTGGGAACGCGTTGCACAGACCTTTCTGCAAGGCCTCCCGGAGTTGTCTCATCCTCTGCTCCCTCTGCGACGGTAACATAAGGTCCGCAACCTTACCCTTGTACCGTGGATCAAGGAGAGTGGCCAGCCAGTAATGGTCCCTCTCCTTGATCCGAAGAATACGAGGATCCTTCCGCAGACTTTGCAGGATCAGGGAGGCCATGCAGCGTAGGTTTGCTGAGGCATTCGCTCCGGAGTCCTCTGGGTCACTAAGGACGACATGATCCGCAGCCACCTCCTCCCAGCCACGTACAAGTCCACTGGTTTCTTGGGACTGTAAATCATCCCTAAAAGACTGCTGCTGATGATGCTGAGTGCCAGCCTCCACCTCCATGCTGACACAATCCTCCTCCTCCTCCTCCTCCTCCTCTTCCTGTGCGATGGGTGGGACAGAAGGAACACTGTCTGGGTAAAGGGGGCCTTGAGAGGCAAGGAAGTCCTCCTCTTCCTGCCTCTGTTCTGCCTCAAGTGCCCTGTCCATTATTCCACGCAGCGTGTGCTCCAACAGGTGGACAAGAGGTACAGTGTCATTGATGCATGCACTGTCACTGCTCACCATCCTCGTGGCCTCCTCAAATGGTGCCAGGACAGTGCATGCATCCCTGATCATGCCCCACTGGCGTGGAGAAAAAAAACCAAGCTCCCCTGACCCTGTCCTGGTGCCGTAGTCGCACAGGTACTCATTGATGGCCCTCTGCTGCGTGTGCAGCCGCTGCAGCATGGCCAACGTTGAGTTCCACCTGGTGGGCATGTCACATATAAGGCGGTTCTTGGGCAGGTTCAACTCCTTTTGCAGCTCAGCCAGGCGAGCACTGGCATTATAAGATCTGCGGAAATGCACACAGACTTTCCTGGCCTGCCTCAGGACATCCTGTAAGCCCGGGTACCTGCCCAAGAAGCGCTGCACCACCAGGTTAAGGACGTGAGCCACACAGGGCACATGGGTCAGTTGTCCCTGTCGGAGGGCGGAGAGGAGGTTGGTGCCATTGTCGCAAACCACCATTCCTGGCTTAAGCTGGCGTGGCGTCAACCACCTCTCGGCCTGGCCCTGCAGAGCAGACAGGACCTCTGCCCCAGTGTGGCTTCTGTCCCCCAAACACACCAGCGCAAGCACGGCATGGCATCTTTTTGCCTGCGTACTTGCGTAGCCCCGTGAACGGCTACGGAGCACCGCTGGTTCATAGGACAAACCACAGGAAGAGGCCATGGAGGAAGAAGAAGAGGAGGGGGTGGAGGAGAGAGGTGTGTCACAACCAGTAGTAGCATTTTGGAGGCGTGGCGGTGGGACAACCTCCAACACTACTGCACCTTGTCCTGAATCCTTCCCAGCTGCCAAAAGAGTGACCCAATGGGCCGTGAAAGAAAGGTAACGTCCCTGTCCATGCCTGCTGGACCATGAGTCAGCGGTAATATGCACCTTACCGCTGACCGCCCTGTCCAGCGAGGCCAAGACATTGCCTTCCACATGCCGGTAGAGAGCCGGAATAGCCTTCCGTGAGAAAAAGTGGCGTTTGGGAACCTGCCACTGAGGAACCGCACATTGCACAAACTCACGGAAGGGGGCCGAGTCTACCAACTGAAAAGGCAGCAGTTGAAGCGCTAGCAATTTAGCCAAGCTAGCATTCAACCGCTGGGCATGTGGATGGCTGGGAGTGAACTTCTTTCGACGGTCCAGCAGCTGGGGCAGGGAAATTTGCCTGCTAGAATCGGACGTTGGTGTACTGCTAGCAGAGTGGGCGCAAGTACTTGGCTGTGACACACCTAATTCTACACCTTCATTCCTCTCAGTGCATGTTTCAGAGAGGACTGAAGTTATGGGGTTGGAGATCCCAGCTGATGCGGTGCAAGGAGAGGTCCGCTTTGTTCTTTGGTGTGGGTCTTTGAGGTAGGCTTGCCAACGAGCTGCATGGCAGGTCAACATATGTCTGGTCAGGCATGTGGTACCCAAGCGGCTGATGTTTTGGCCACGCGATATACGCTTGAGACATATGTTACAAACAGCAGCTGTGCGATCTGATGCACTAGCCTCAAAAAAGGCCCACACCAAAGAACTTTTTGAATGACGGGCAGAGGCAGCGCCCTGCACAGGCGGAGCTCTGCGGTGTGATTCCGTCGGTGTACTGCCCTTACGCTGGCCACCAAAGGGCATCCTGCCTCGTTGGAGATGTGCCTCCTCCTCATCCTCCTCCTCCTCCTCTCTCCTATTAGGCACCCACGTGGAGTCAGTGACCTCATCATCCCCTCCCTCCTCATCACTGGAGCCAATCTGGCAGTATGCTGCAGCTGCTGGAACATGACTGCCAGATTGGTGTCCTTCTTGAGCATCCCCTCTGTCTGCTCTCACGCTACTGCCTTCCTCTAGCTGGGTTTCATCATCAGACCCTTCGAAACGCTGGGCATCCTCCTGGAGCATGTACCCAACACTGTGCTGAAACAGTTCGGGGGACTCCTCAGGAGGAGGACATGGTGGGTCTAGGGAAGGAGTGACTGATGATTTGTCTGACATTGATACCAGGGAAGACGACGCTTTGGCAGCTGCTTTTCCAGTACCCTGAGCCTGGGTGAGAGAGGATGAGGAGGAGGAGGAGGGCTTGGTCATCCACTCTACCAAGTCTTCGGCATGATGTGGCTCAACATGTCCAGCTGCCGAAAAGAAGGACAAGCGTGTCCCATGGCCATGTGCTGATGACAATGCACCGCGTCCACGACCAGCACTGTTGCCCCCAGACACAGAGCCTGCTTGCCCTCTTTTATTGCCTCCTGACTGTCTGCCTCTCCTTGTTTGCCTTCCAGACATTCTAATAGATGGCCTGCAGGGAGATGGGAAAAAAGCAATAAGGGCTACCTTCAGGTGTCCTTCTCTGTCCCTTGAAACAAGGACTTTCACAGTGAAAGAAACTGACACTCTCCCTACCTACAGTTTTCTGTCCCTAGAAAAAATATTTTTTTTAAGCACAATATAGCACAAGGACAATTCACTCACTGTCCTTACAGGTCCCTGGAAACAAGGACTTGCAGAGTGAAAGAAAAAAAAACACTCTCCCTACCTACAGTTTTCTGTCCCTAGAAAAAATGTTTTTTTTAATCACAATATAGCACAAGGACAATTCACTCACTGTCCTTACAGGTCCCTGGAAACAAGGACTTGCAGAGTGAAAGAAAAAAAACACTCTCCCTACCTACAGTTTTCTGTCCCTAGAAAAAATGTTTTTTTTAATCACAATATAGCACAAGGACAATTCACTCACTGTCCTTACAGGTCCCTGGAAACAAGGACTTGCAGAGTGAAAGAAAAAAAACACTCTCCCTACCTACAGTTTTCTGTCCCTAGAAAAAATGTTTTTTTTAATCACAATATAGCACAAGGACAATTCACTCACTGTCCTTACAGGTCCCTGGAAACAAGGACTTGCAGAGTGAAATAAACTGACACTCTCCCTACCTACAGTTTTCTGTCCCTAGAATAAATGTTTTTTTAAGCACAATATAGCACAAGGACAATTCACTCACTGTCCTTACAGGTCCCTGGAAACAAGGACTTGCAGAGTGAAAGAAAAAAAACACTCTCCCTACCTACAGTTTTCTGTCCCTAGAAAAAATGTTTTTTTTAATCACAATATAGCACAAGGACAATTCACTCACTGTCCTTACAGGTCCCTGGAAACAAGGACTTGCAGAGTGAAATAAACTGACACTCTCCCTACCTACAGTTTTCTGTCCCTAGAATAAATGTTTTTTTTTAATCACAATATAGCACAAGGACAATTCACTCACTGTCCTTCCAGGTCCCTGGAAACAAGGACTTGCAGAGTGAAATAAACTGACACTCTCCCTACCTACAGTTTTCTGTCCCTAGAATAAATGTTTTTTTTAAGCACAATATAGCACAAGGACAATTCACTCACTGTCCTTAGAGGTCCCTGGAAACAAGGACTTGCAGAGTGAAAGAAAAAAAACACTCTCCCTACCTACAGTTTTCTGTCCCTAGAAAAAATGTTTTTTTTTAAGCACAATATAGCACAAGGACAATTCACTCACTGTCCTTCCAGGTCCCTGGAAACAAGGACTTGCAGAGTGAAAGAAAAAAAACACTCTCCCTACCTACAGTTTTCTGTCCCTAGAAAAAATGTTTTTTTTAAGCACAATATAGCACAAGGACAATTCACTCACTGTCCTTCCAGGTCCCTGGAAACAAGGACTTGCAGAGTGAAATAAACTGACACTCTCCCTACCTACAGTTTTCTGTCCCTAGAATAAATGTTTTTTTTAATCACAATATAGCACAAGGACAATTCACTCACTGTCCTTCCAGGTCCCTGGAAACAAGGACTTGCAGAGTGAAATAAACTGACACTCTCCCTACCTACAGTTTTCTGTCCCTAGAATAAATGTTTTTTTAAGCACAATATAGCACAAGGACAATTCACTCACTGTCCTTCCAGGTCCCTGGAAACAAGGACTTGCAGAGTGAAAGAAACTGACACTGTCCCTACCTACAGTTTTCTGTCCCTAGAATAAATGTTTTTTTTAAGCACACTATAGCACAAGCACAAAACACACTGACACTCTCCCTACCTATCCTTCTCTTTCCCTAAACTAAAGGAATCCAGGTTAAGCAAGAAAGAAATAACAGTCACTGTCCCTGCCTATGCTGCTCTATCCCTGCTCCGGAACACACTACACTAGGCCGCCGTGCTGGCGGCCTTTTATAGTGTGGGGCGTGTACTAAACGCCCTCAGCAATAATTGGCCACAGGCATCCTGCCTGTGGCCAATCATTGCTCTCCTCGCTGCCGGCGCTGTGATTGGCCAAGCATGCGGGGTCACAGTGCATGCTTGGCCAATCACAGCGCCTGGATGACACTGCGATGGCGTAGTGCATTGTGGGCCGTTCGCGTCACTCGAATTTGGCGCGAACGGCCCAAATCGTTCGATCTTCGTCGAACGATCGAACAGCCGATGTTCGAGTCGAACGTATGTTCGACTCGAACACGAAGCTCATCCCTAATTAACACCTTTCTCCAACCTATGCTCATTAACACTGAGGCATTCTTAAAAGATACAAAACATATAATTCAGATTCTAGAGAACCTAAATGCCTCCCCGTCCAGTCTTTTGATTACAGCGGATGTAAGTTCACTGTATACTATCATCAGTCATGAGGACACCTTCTCCTCAATCCAATGAGTTTTTACATCTTCAGATCTTTCTAGGAAACACAAGAGATTCATTTTGAGCAGTTTGAGGTTTTGTTTATCAAGAAATAATTTTTGGTATAATAGAGAACTTTTCCTTCAGACAAGGGGAGTAGCGATGGGGGCTCGGTTTGCTCCCAGTGTGGCCAATTTGTTTATGGCCCACTGGGAAGTATAATATGTATTTAAAAACCGACACCCCAAATTAGCTTGCTACCACAGATATATAGATGATCTGATCATGATTTGGGAGGGGGACAGATCAAGTTTAGACGTGTTTATGAACCGATTAAATACCAACAACAAAAACATAATCTTGTCCTGGAATATTAGCACAGAACGGATAGTTTTTCTTGATTTAGAAATTACTAAAGCAGGTGAAGTTTTTAAAATGATTAATCATTTTAAACCCACGAATTGGAATTCCTTTATCCCATTAGAAAGCTGCCATCACAACAATTGGTTGTGTAACATCCCCAGAGGGCAATTTATACATTTACTGCACTCTAGAGGAGGATTTTGTTACACAATCCCAGGTCCTATCTACACGGTTCCAGCAGAAGGGGCATGATGGATCTGTTCTTGAGAGAGAGAGATGGAAACAGTTAGAAAAATGGACAGGAAAGTACTGGCTTCTAATGTACCTCGTAAGAATACAAATACAGGTGATACTCGAAAATATAGAATATTGTGCAAAAGTTCATTTATTTCACTATTGCAACTTAAAAGGTGAAACTAATATATGAGATAGACTCATTACATGCAAAGCAAGATAGTTTAAGCTGTGATTTATCATAATTGTGATTATTATGGCTTACAGCTCATGAAAACCCCAGATCCACAATCTCAGAAAATTAGAATATTGTGAAAAGGTGCAATATTCTAGGCTCAAAGTGTCCCACTCTAATCAGCTAATTAAGCCATAACAACTGCAAAGGGTTCCTGAGCCTTTAAATGGTCTCTCTGTCTGGTTCAGTAGGAATCACAATCATGGGAAAGACTGCTGACCTGACAGTTTGTGCAGAAAACCATCATTGACACCCTCCATGAGGGAAAGCCTCAAAAGGTAATTGCAAAAGAAGTTGGATGTTCCCAAAGTGCTGTATCAAAGAACATTAATAGAAAGTTATGTGGAAGGGAAAAGTGTGGAAGAAAAAGGTGCACAAGCAGCAGGGATGACCGCAGCCTGGAGAGGATTGTCAGGAAAAGGCCATTCAAAAGTGTTGGGGACTTTCACAAGGAGTGGACTGAGGCTGGAGCCACCACACACAGACGGATCCTGGACATGGGCTTCAAATGTCGTATTCCTCTTGTCAAGCCTGAACAACAAACGTCAGAAGCGTGTAATATGAAGATGTATTTGGACTATAACATCCAGTATAAAAAGTTCGAAAAAATTATCCAGAAACACTGGCCGATATTGAAACAGGATAGGGCCCTGAGTCCAGTTCTCCCAGAAAGGCCTCAGTTTATCTATAGAAAAGCACCGACGCTTAGGGAGTAGAGTAAGAGTAATTGATCCCCCGACCCAAGTAGAGAACAGGCTTTTCTTTTTCCTGACTAGCTTTTATGCCTGCAGGCGATGCCCAGCCTGCAAGCAAGTGAAGGGAAACTTAAAGAAAATGAAAGATTTTGTGGCAGCTACTAGGCTTGTGCACAACGGAAAAATTTGTTTAGTTTCGGTTCGTTTCTTTTCGGTCCTGTTGATTCGTAATCGTTCGTAATTTTGCTAGCCGGGATTTTTCGTGTTTGGACTAATTCGTATTTTCGAAAGTGACATTTTTCGTTGAATCGGAATGATTCGTATTAATGAATCATTCCGTATTAATGAATCTATTCTCCATTATCTACCCCTATTTGATTTCGTCCTTTCAGTGTACTTCCCACCTTGACAAACTGTGTATTAATAATATCTGATCCTGAAAACATATTTTATGTGGATATTCTTCTTCTAGTGTCCCATACACACATTCTTGCCCCCCCGCTACTCCCGTCCCACCCCCCTCCCTCACTTCCCCCCCTGTGTCCCTCCCCTTCCCTTGCCCTGTTTGGGGCCCATATAGAGGGCTTCTAAAGTGACCGTTTCCTACTCTTAAGGTGAACATTCCCCCTTTTCACTCCTATCATTTTTTGTTTTAGTGTTTTAACTATCTTGCATATACCCTTCCCTTTCACACATCTCTTCCTTACGCTTTGATACATTTCTTTTTTATCCCCTTTCCCTTCCACCTTTGTGCCGTTTACCACAAAAATTACGAAAAACACATTTCCCACCCCCCTCCCTCCCATATCAAAAAAAGTTCATTTCTTTGTAAAAAGAGAAGAAGAAGAAAAAAAAGTCCCCCCTCCACCCCTAGAAAGGAGGAAGAAAAGGAAACGGGAAAAGGGGAGAGAAAAACAAAAGTAAATAAATAAATTCATTCACCTTCCCGCATATAATACACATATTTCAAAACTCTCTACCCTCCCCCCCCCTCCCCCCCCTCCAAGGCATGGAGAGAGAACTCCGGTGTCTGTAATTTTGGAATGTTTACTTCTCTTTATTATCTTGCTATGTCTCCCCTTCTTTTGTATTCATCCAGAATGTCAATTCCGCAGGCTTGTTGAAAAACTTGTTTTCCCCTTTACGGTTATCCGCAAACGTGCCGGATAGAACATTGCATATTTTATCCCTTTTTGTTGTAGTCTGTGTTTACACTCATTAAATTTGGCCCTTTGCCTCTGCAGTTCGGGGGAAAAATCTGGATAAATTGAAATTCTTGCTCCCTTAACTTGTATATCTTTCATCTCTCTTGCTTTCTGAAGAATAGTTATTTTGTCTGTGAAGTGTAGCAATTTAACAAGAATTGGTCTCGGCTGACCTCCCTCCGCAGGTGCTCTGAAGGGAATCCTGTGAGCCCGCTCTATTGAAAAAAAAATTGATAAACAGTCCTTGCCAAATACCTCCATCAACCATTTCCATAAATTCCGTGGGGCGGTTACCTTCGCTTTTCTCGGGGAGACCCAGTACCCTTATGTTTTTCCTTTGTAATCTATTCTCCATGTCATCGATTTTATTAATGCACATGTTCAGCTGTTCTCTCATTGCTTTCATCTCATCTATCATAGGATTGACATCATCCTCGACCTGACTTAGTCTCTCCTCTAAAGCAGAGGTCCTCACCCCAATCCCCTGAACATCATGTTTTAGCACTGTCATGTCCTCTTTAATCCCCTTTAGTTGGTCAAATATTTCAGTCAATGAGGATTTGCAATTATTAATAGCCTAAAGAATCTCTCTCATAGAGGGCTCTTCCCCCGATATTAACCCAGTCATTGTCCCTGTCGGTTTCTCCTGTACTTTCTCCTTTGGTTCTTGATCGCCTGATGTCTTTCCCGATGTCCCTGTGGTAATTGTCTGTCCCTGGCTCCTTCTCTGAGTGTTCACTTGTTGAGCCCCTTGCCCTTTTGTTGGTGTTATACCTGTTATTTGTGCTGGTATATGTGTGTATTTTTCCAGTTTGGCTGCGGCCGCAGCCGCAGCCTGGCCTGCTTTGACCCCCGTGTGGACTGTAACTGTATCTGAGGCTGGGGGTGGGACTGTGACTGTTTTCCTGGGCTAGGCCCCTCTCTAGAAGCGTTCCTCGTCATCACTGATAGTGTGCCCGGCATTTTCCAGTGGATATATAATTGTAGGGGATCAACTATCAGATGTTATAATATATTATATACTATATACTATACTGATAGTTACTGATACTGATAGTTAATCAAAGGTTAATCAGAGGTTTCTTCAGAGTCCCCGAACTCTGCCACCGAACAAATATGCCGACCAAACTTTTATTCAGCACAGCTCGCCTCAGACCCCGTAATACTATCCTAGTGTGTTTTTAGCAACTGTTCCAGCTTTAATCACAAGGAAAGGCTAGATATCTGGGTGTCACATTAGTTATAGGAACCTCCCCTTTGCCTTAAAAAAAAAAACAGTAAGGGCAATAGGGACAATAGTGTTTTGCAAAAAAAAATAAAAAATATTTAGCAGGTCCTTGTAATATAATTCCGTATTTCTGGATGTCTCCGCAGAGCCGATATGTTTGCCCTTCTAATATCGTCAGCTGGCAGTTGAGCTAGCAGATAATTTGTCACAAATTCGCTTCAGGGATAACCCCCCTGATTTATTTTGTAGTTCCTGCCCTGCTGCTCAGACCACCCAATCTGTCCATGTATGTCAGGTTATCTCAGTAATCAGACAGGTTTAGACAAGTTAAGCAGATTTGTTTGATTAATGTGATTACTGCTGCTGCGCTTGTTACTCATAGGCCCTCTTCATGTGTATCTACAGGCTGTCTTTTGTCCATTCATTTTACAACACATACCGATTGTTTTGTTGCTTCCTGCAATAAGTATCCGTCTGTCCCGGTGTCTTGGAGTCTCCTCCACTCCTCCCGTGCAGGTAGCCCCGTAAACAGCGTTTGCTCCCGGTCCGCTGTCCTCCTCTCCTTCATCCGCTCGTATCTCCCGCCAGGCTGCTCGAAATCTCGCGGGACCATCCCCTGCACGGAGGGATGCCGCCGCCCTCAGCGCCGGTTCTCAACGCCGGGATCCCAGCGCCCATCTCCCCCCGCGCATGCAGGAGAGAGACCGCCGGCTGCAGGAAAAAGACCACGAAGACTGCCAAGGTAGAGATTGGCCCAGGGTAGAAATTAGTCCAGGATTAATCCGGTGACATAGCTGGGAGCTAAGCCGTGGGGAAGGGGATAAACCAGGTGGAGGTCACACCGGCATCCGCTCTCTCTTTCCTCACTCCACACTCCTCACACCCTCCACCTCCATTTGCGTCCAGTCACGCCCTCCACCGTCCCCTCAGTCGGGCGTCAGTTAATAAAAAGATAGAGAAGCATCTTCTGGCCCAGTCTACTGGAGGAAAGGCTGTGGTCTTCAGACAGTGGGAGGCAGAGCTAAGAGATGGCCTGCTTGCAGATGAGGATGTCCCTGGAGTCAGCAGAAAGGGTCCAGCCGAGCATCAGAGAGCTGGTGAGTAAAATAAAATATATCATTATATATTGCAGTTATATGGTTGTTTCCCGCTCACTATTTTTTTATGACTACGCATGGGAGACTTACGTTTTGCTTTACATTCATGTTTTCCAGATCAAGCAACGTCATCTGTGGAGGGAACAGCTCCAAGCTCCTGCCCTCAAGATTCTGGCAGTGGTGGTGGTGAGTACCTACCTAACATAAACACAAAGCAAACATAATAATAAACATAATAACAAACATCTATTTAACCACTTGACCACTGGGCACTTAAACCCCCTTAATAACCAGACCAATTTTCAGCTTTCGGTGCTTTCACATTTTGAATGGCAATTACTCAGTCATACAACACTGTACCTATATGAATTTTTTGTCCTTTTTTTCACACAAATAGAGCTTTCTTTTGGTGGTATTTAATCACCGTTGGGTTTTTTATTTTTTGCGCTATAAGAGAAAAAAGACTGAAAATTCTGTAAAAAAAAGATTTTTTTTTCGTTTCTGTTATAAAATTTAGCAAATTACTATTTTTTCTTCATAAATTTTGGCCAAAATTTATACTGCTACATATCTTTGGTAAAAATAAGTACAAATTGGTGCATATTATTTGGTCTTTGTGAAAGTTATAGAGTCCACAAGCTATGGTGCCAATATCTGAAAATTGATCACACCTGAAGTACTGACGGCCTATCTTATTTCTTGAGACCCTAACATGCCAGAAAAGTACAAATACCCCCCAAATGACCCCTTTTTGGAAAGAAGACATTCCAAGGTATTTAGAAAGAGGCATTGTGAGTTTTTTGAAGTTGTCATTTTTTCCCACAATTCTTTGCAAAATCAAGATTTTTTTTTTCTCTTTTTTTTTTCCACAAAATTGTCATATTAGCAGGTTATTTCTCACACACAGCATATGCATACCACAAATTACACCCCAAAACACATTCTGCTATTACTCCCGAGTATGGCAATACCTGTGAGACTTTTACACAGCGTGGCCACATACAGAGGCCCAACATGCAGGGAGCACCTTCAGGCGTTCTGGAGCACCCAGGCCAATTCTGACATTTCTCTCCTACATGTAAAAATCATCATTTGTTTGCTAGAAAATTACATAGAACCCCAAAACATTATATATGTTTTTTTAGCAAAGACCTTAGAGAATATAATGGTGGTCGTTGCAACTTTTTATCTCGCACGATATTTGCGCAGCAATTTTTTTAACGTGTTTTTTACGGCAAAAAAATGTTTTCTGCTTAAAAAAAAAAAAACAGTAAAGTTAGCCCAATGTTTTTACATAATGTAAAAGATGAAGTTACGCCGAGTAAATAGATAAAAAAAAGGGGTGTATCTAAGGCCTACCATACACCACTCAGCGCCTATAGATAAATGAATTGATCCCTGCAAGACACAGTAGGTGTACTGGGACAATGCAATAATTGTCCACACACCCTACGGTGAGTATGACATATATGAATCTACAAATGAGTAGATACAATTGATTTTCCTATATCTTAAACAGGTAAAGAAAAACAAATAAAAGCAGCTATTTAAATAACACAAAATACATAAAATAAATAGTAAAAAGCATGGAAACAATAATCTGTATCCAGAATTACTACAAAACAGCGCTATGTTGATTTAAAGAGGTCAACATCACATAATAGTCTTTTTAGAAAGATGACAACCAATTCCAGTGTTTCATAACAGTGTCCATAGGTGATTTCTAAAGAAATTGTAGAGTGCACCTTCCACCGATTCTCTAGGTCCACCACGTGATTGCACACACCCCTTAGGGGTTAACACTCACCAGATCACCAATGAATATAAGCTTTGAACAATGTTCACATCCAAGCTGTACACCGGAAAACTGCATCTATCCAGGGGGTATCACAGTGCGTTCGACTCCCAAAAAACAAACAGAGGACATACCATAGTGCAATCCTGGTTTATTCAATAAAGGTCCCTCTCACAACTAATAACCCCTCACACATTAAACGTACATCAATCAATTTGTATATGAGCAAAAAATAGTAAGTTGCAATTGCACTTCACCGTCTGCGCCGTCCGGCGTATGATTCAGGAACCGCCAGCTGAACCGCTCGCTTCCTTACTTCCTGGGTCTCCGGGATGGTGGAGCGCAAACAGCCACTTCCAGCGTGTCGTGTAGGTCACGCCCTGACGCGTTTCGTCATTGGCTGACTTCAACAGAGGGCGTGCCTACACGACGCACACGCTGACTTATATTGTCCCATTGTCTTCCGCTCCAGCCAATCGGTGCGCGCTACATGCAGATAAGAAATAATAGGTGCACAGTCTGCTTTCACGCACATCTAACCGAAGGCTATTCTATAGGGAGCAGGATGGGACAAACAAAGTCTAACTGCATACATAATTACCATCATCTGGATATAACTTCACAGCGATGGATTTCATATAAGATAATTAAAACCATCTTACATTTTAAACAGCAAAGGAAAACATCATCAGAAATGCAATTTAAGATAATAAAACTCATTTCATATAAAACATTAAAAACATCCTAAAATATGAATATAAAATTCAATTAGCTTTTATAATTATCATAGTGACTAGACGCATATATGTATAAAATATATATAAAAAAATTTATAATAACATCTACATAAATTTACTGATCCATATATATCAATATTAAATTATATATATATATATATATATGCAACCTCACAAATCACTTAGATGAAAATTAAAACCCTTTATAAAAAATATATAAAATTAACTAAAAATCACTAATAAAACAGTTGATGTCCAACTCCACATTTAACCCTTTGGGCGATAAAGTATCGACGGAGAAAATCCATTGGGTCTCTCGCTTTGAGAGATCTCTTATCAAATTAGAGCCCCTCCAAGGTGGTTTTAAATGATCAACCCCCCAAAATTTGAGGCCTGATGGGTCTTGATTGTGAAACATTTTAAAATGGAGTGACACATTATGATCTTTGTATCCGATAATAATATTTGCAATATGTTCTGCAATCCGGATTTTTAATTGGCGCTTGGTGCGGCCTATATATATAAGCCCACATGGACATTGGAGGGCATATACAACATGCGTGGAATTGCATGTAATAAATTCCTTAACATCAAACACTTTATTATTTGACGTTGATATAAACGATTCCACTGCCCTCAAAGGTCTATTGACCTCCTTGCATGCACGGCACCTTCTGCAGGCAAAAAAGCCATCTTTGTCCCAAAAAGTGGAAGGTCTGGATGGGGGATCCAGAACCTTCCTTACTATTTTATCCGAGAAACTCAGAGCTCTTCGATACACGAAGCCTGGTTTATCAGGTAATACTGCAGAAAGTACTTTGTCCATACGTAAAATATGCCAATGGGTATAAAATATTTCTTCAACCTCCCTGTATTGGGAGTGAAAACCTGAGATAAAATTCCACTGTCTTACGCTGTTTTCTTGAGTGAAAGATGTATATCTAAGGAAATTATCCCTTGGTAAAGCCGCCAAGTCGCATATAATGGAGTTGAGTTTTTCCTCATTATAGCCTTTCTCAATAAATTTGTTTTTTTATAATTTGGGCCTGTTGTAGAAAATCCATCTCCTCAGAGCAATTCCTTTTTACTCTGGTGATTTGTCCTTTTGGTATATTTTTCAACCATAAAGGGTGATGTCCACTACTAACAGGCAAATAGCTGTTAGAATCCGTAGCTTTGAAAAATACTTTTGTTCCCAACTTATTTCCTTGTCTATATATATGAACATCCAAAAAGTGTATATCACTAGGGCTATATTCACTGGTCAATTTAATGTTATTCCTATTACTATTAAGTTCATTTAAAAACTCATGTAGTGTATCTATAGACCCCTCCCAGATGAAAAACAAATCATCAATGTACCTTTTGTACATTAAGAGGTGTGGGCGGGTTATAGAAAAAATGAACTTATCCTCCCACTCCCCCATAAATAAGTTTGCTATGCTGGGGGCAAACTTGGCCCCCATAGCAACTCCTTTAGATTGGGAGTAGAAGTTACCATTAAACCAAAAATAATTATGGTTTAAGCAAAAATCGAAAGAATTCCGTATAAAGATTTTTTGGTTGTGTGGTATGTCTTCACACTTACTTAATGCCCAAATCAGAGCCAGCAGAGCATCCTCATGCTGTATGATGGTGTATAATGCAGAGACATCCGCGGTTACCAGGAATATTTCTTCCTTCCCTGTGAGGTCCACTCGCTCTAATATCTGAAGGAGACTTTTAGTGTCCCTCAGGTAGGCCCGAGTTTGTACCACACTTTTTTGGAGATATACATCTAAATATTGCCCCAAACGGGATGAAATGGACCCAATCCCATTAACAATGGGTCTTCCAGGGGGACAGTGCACATCCTTATGGATTTTGGGGAGCGTGTAAATAGTAGGAATTCTACTGCTACTAGGAACTAGATAAGTGCTCTCACGCTTAGATAAAGCCCCATTAGAGTACCCCATGTCTATCAGATGTTTCAAATTCATTTCATATTGGACAGTTGGATCCTTCTCCAACTTCCTATAGGTATTGGTATCAGCCAACATCTCCATAAGTTGATTCACATAAAATGTTTTGTTCAAAATGACAACACCCCCCCCCCCCTTTATCAGCGGGTCTGACTATTATATCCTTCCTCTCTTCAAGCATTGTGATTCCATCTAATATATGTTGTGGATTTACTTCTTTCCTCGGGACTATATGTTGAAGATCTCGTATCACAAGACCTTTAAACGTTTCCAGTTGATGGTTCGCACCATTCAAAGGGTTGAAGAGAGATTTGTTACGAAGTCCACTATCTGTCACAACTAATGATAGATTAGTTACTGGTTGGGAATTTTTGTTAAGAAAGTATTTTTTCATATTCACTTTCCGCATATATTTATGCACATCTATAAAGACGTCAAATTTATTAATTGGCCTTTTTAGGCCACATTTCAGGCCTAAATGCAGAATATTCATTTCCTTATGCGACAAAGTTGTATCACTCAAATTAAAGATGCCTCCTAATCCGGACCTCTGCTTCTTTTTCTGGAGCTCTACATCCTCGTGATCGTCTCTTCTCTGATTGGGATGGTGAACTTGGTCCCGTTCCCAATATGGTTGTTCTTTCCACTGAGGATTCATGTATTCTTGATTTTGTTGGGATTTGGCTGGAGGTCTCCCTCTCCTTGGGGAAACCCTCGGCCTCGTCTCTGCCATCCCCTCCCTCTCCCTAAAAAAGGACGCGGAGACTGATAGCTACCTCTTGCCCCCTCTTCCCATAGAGGGTCGAATCTATTGTGGACCAGGACATGGTATTGTTGATTATAGTGGGCATTATTTGATCCCTCTCTCCCTGAGCCTCCTCTACCATAATCCCCAGTATTCCTACTAGGGGTAGACTGGTCCCTTGGTGGACGGGGAGGAGCTTCGTTCCTCCTTATGTCACTGGTACCAGGGACATTTATAGATGATTGAGAAGGTCTTATTACAGAGTTATCAGGATCAATAATGTTCCCATTAGTTTCAACATTATTCCGAATGATATTTTGTTGCCATAGATATACCGAGTGTGAACGGAAATCACCCAGATCCCGATGAAATTTTCTAGTTTTCTTTTTCTGGGTGTCCTTATCAACTTTTTCTAGTTTTTTCTTTATTCGGGTATTAAAATCAGATACCTGCTGAGAGTCTTTAATAGGATCCAACTGTGATTTAAGGTCATTAATTTTGTCTTCTAATTTTAACATTTTCTTCTTTTTACGTTTTAAAATGAGGTCCTGAAGTTTAAACCCCATAGAGTTAAAAAATTCGTACCATTCCTTCATTGATTCTGAATCATCCAAGCCATCCTGGGGAACAACTTCCCATCGCAGGCTTCTGACTATGATCTTTTCCTTTATATACTGTTCCAATGTACAGATATCCCACCAAGTGCGAACCTGTTTTTCAAGTACATTGCCTAAGGTAGTCATTATACCATTAAAATTCACTTGTGCAGTCGTTTGCTCACTGATTGAAAATACGTTAGCAATGTCAATACTCCTGCTACTTAAGAATTGCAGAGCATCCATGGCTGCCGAGAAAATCACGTAAACACAATAAAAAAAGGGGTGTATCTAAGGCCTACCATACACCACTCAGCGCCTATAGATAAATGAATTGATCCCTGCAAGACACAGTAGGTGTACTGGGACAATGCAATAATTGTCCACACACCCTACGGTGAGTATGACATATATGAATCTACAAATGAGTAGATACAATTGATTTTCCTATATCTTAAACAGGTAAAGAAAAACAAATAAAAGCAGCTATTTAAATAACACAAAATACATAAAATAAATAGTAAAAAGCATGGAAACAATAATCTGTATCCAGAATTACTACAAAACAGCGCTATGTTGATTTAAAGAGGTCAACATCACATAATAGTAAATAGATACCTAACATGTCACCCTTCAAAATTGCACACGCTCGTGGAATGGCGCCAAACTTTGCTACTTAAAAATCCCCATAGGCAACGTTTTAAATATTTTTACTGGTTACATGTTTTGAGTTACAGAGGAGGTCTAGGACCAGAATTATTGCCCTCGCTCTAACGTTCGCGGCGATACCTCACATGTGTGGTTTGAACACCGTTTTCATATGTGGGCGGGACTTACGTATGCGTTCGCTTCTGTATGCGAGCTCACGGGGACAGGGGCGCTTAAAAAAAAAAAAAAAATGTATTGTTCATTTTACTTTATTTATTTTAGTTTGACATGTTTTTCCGCCCCAAAAATTTTTTTGATCACTTTTATACCTATTACAAGGAACGTAAACATCCCTTGTAATAGGAATATGGCATGACAGGTCCTCTTTACAGTGAGATATGGGGTCAATAAGACCCCACATCTCACCTCTAGGCTGGGAAGCCTGAAAAAAAAAATCCTGGCTTTGATCATAGCGGTGAGTTGGTAGAAGCACCGGAGGGTGGCGGGGGGGGACATCCCCTCTCGCCTCCCGTAAGAATGATCAAGCGGCGGAACAGCCGCTATGATTGTTGTTATGGTGTAGGGAATCGCCGGCTGAAAAAGCTAATATCTGAATGATGCCTGTAGCTGCACCCATCATTCAGATATCCCCGCACAAAGTCAAGGACGTCATATGACGGCCGGCGGGCGGGAAGTGGTTATTGCAGAGTATTGCTGGGCATTGCGGAGTATTGCTGGGCATTGCGGAGTATTGCTGGGCATTGTGGAGTATTGCTGGGCATTGCGGAGTATTGCAGGGCATTGCGGAGTATTGCAGGGCATTGTGGAGTATGGCAGGGTATTGCACGGGGTATTGCACAGGGGGTATTGCGCAGAGTATTGCAGAGTATTGCGCAGGGTATTGCAGAGTATTGCGCAGGGTGTATTGTGCAGGGTATTGCAGAGTATTGTGCAGGGTATTGCAGAGTATTGTGCAGGGTTACATAGTTACATAGTTACATAGTTAGTCAGGTTGAAAAAAGACACAAGTCCATCCAGTTCAACCATAAAAAAAAAATATATATATATCGTACAATCCCATATACCCAATTCTATACCCACATTTGATCCAGAGGAAGGCAAAAAAAACAGAAGAGCATGATCCAATTTGCTACAGCAGGGGAAAAAATTCCTTCCTGATCCCCCGAGAGGCAAGGGAGTCTATTCCACATTTTCACAGCTCTTACTGTGAAAAAAACTTTCCGTATTTGGAGGTGAAATCTCTTTTCCTCTAGACGCAAAGAGTGCCCCCTTGTCCTCTGTGTTGACCGTAAAGTGAATAACTGAACACCAAGTTCACTATATGGACCCCTTATATATTTGTACATGTTGATCATATCCCCCCTTAATCTCCTCTTCTCAAGAGTGAATAAATTCAGTTCCTCTAATCTTTCCTCATAGCTAAGCTCCTCCATCCCTCTTATCAGTTTGGTTGCCCTTCTCTGCACTTTCTCCAGTTCCCCAATATCCTTTTTGAGAACTGGGGCCCAAAACTGAACTGCATATTCCAGATGAGGTCTTACTAATGATTTGAACAGGGGCAAAATTATATCTCTCTCTCTGGAGACCATACCTCTCTTAATACAAGAAAGGACTTTGCTCGCTTTGGAAACCGCAGCTTGGCATTTCATGCCATTATTGAGCTTATGATCTACCAAAACCCCCAGATCCTTCTCCACTACGGATCCCCCCAGTTGTACTCCCCCTAGTATGTATGATGCATTCATATTCTTAGCCCCCAAGTGCATAACTTTACATTTATCAACATTAAACCTCATCTGCCACATAGTCGCCCAATTAGACAGAGCATTGAGGTCGGCTTGTAAATTGGCAACATCCTGTAAGGACGTTATTCCACTGCATAGCTTGGTGTCATCTGCAAAGACAGAAATGTTACTTTTGATCTCAGACCCAATATCATTTATAAACATATTAAAAAGTAAGGGTCCCAGCACTGAACCTTGGGGTACACCACTGATAACCTTGGACCATTCAGAGTAAGAATCATTAACCACTACTCTCTGGCCTCGTACACACGACCGATTTTCTCGTCGTAAAAAACACGTCGTTTTTTTCGACGAGATTCTTGTTAAGCTTGTCGATTTTCTCGTCAAGCTTTCTATGCGTACACACTGTCATTTTCCAATTTCCTCGTGGTTCTCTGCGCTCACGTCCAGCACGTACGACGGCACTATAAAGGGGAAGATCTTTTTTCTTGGCGCCACCCCTTGGGCTGCTTTTGCTGATCTCGTGTTACCGCGTGTGAAGTAAAAGTTTGGGAAGAGACGATTCGCGCTTTTCAGTCTTCGTACTTTTCAGATCGTTTTCTGCCGTTCAGTTTGTGCTTGTGGGTTCGTATCTTGACTTTCAGGGCGTCTAGGCAGGTCGTATCTGTTTTACAGTGCGTTATTGCCTGTTCGTTTCTGAATTTCAGTTCGTTATTCATAGGCCTTGCTGTTCTAAAGTGCGTTCTGTTCTGTACGTTCTGATTAGACGACCGTTTCCTAGCCATGTCGCCTGGACGTTCTCGTCGTCGAGTTCGTGCTGTGCGTGCGCTTGGTGTTGGTCTGCTTGTTTTGGACCAAGACCAGTCCATGAATGGTGTGAGGAGGAGTTCATGGACCAAGAATTGGTTGCTCCAGCGGGACCAATTCTGCCACATGCCTCTGCTGCGGGAGATCGTCGAGAATAATCCTGAGGACTACAGGAATTTTCTGAGGATGTCTGACCCCGTTTTTCAGGAACTGTTGGCTTTGGTGTCCCCCTATATTACCAGGAAGGACACCATTATGCGGGAAGCCATCAGTGCTGAGCAGAGGCTCATCGCCACGTTGCGTTACCTGGCGACAGGGAGAAGTCTTCAGGACTTGAAGTTCACCACAGGCATCTCCCCCCAGGCTCTGGGCCTCATAATCCCAGACACCTGTTCTGCTATTATACAAGTCCTGCAGGAGGACTATATTAGGGTAAGTTTTCTCCCTTAACATCACATTTTATGTATTACATGTATGCTAATGTATTGTATTTCTTTCATCCTTCCCTAATTACCATGATTGTAATATGCTGAGAATGTCCCCTTTGTCCCCATGCATGTTGGAAGCTTTAGATTGCCCCTTTTTTTTCCTCCCTAAATATTTCCCCTCACTAACTTTTCCAGCAGGGGCGCCTGTTGCTCCAAATGTTGGGGGGTTCCAACCCCAATTTCGGAAATAAACTTCCTCCTTTTTTGCTCTGTTGCCTAATAAACGCCCCCAGTTGTCCCCTCCAATGCAGCCATTTAGTCCCCTCTAATGCAGCCAGTTTCCCCCCAGCCCTGCACTTACCTTCTTGTGGTCAGCGCCATCCTTCTTCTGTCCTTGATGTCTTCTCCTTCCCTTCATGTTGCATCAGCCAATCATGTTACCATTAAACAGACTTGGTGAACATGATTGCCAGAGCAGCCTGTCAGTGTTTACACAAGGAATGCCCCCCTCCTTGCGTCCCCGATTTTTCTTTGAGGAAGCCAATTACATCCCTCAGGTTGTAATTTGCAAGACTTTTTTAATACCTGTTTCTGCTCTGCAATTTTAACCCCCTAAATGACGCAATTATTCATATGTCGGTCGCTTTACAAGAGGCCATCCACCTGAATAGTGGGCGGCATAGACAATACATAGGTTCATGCAACGCATGAACCTATGTATTGTTCTGAGTGATGGGCACAGGAGAGAGGGGACAGTGCTCCAGCGCCCACTCTGGACGCACCGCCACTGCAATGCTATCCTTTGGCCAAACACATCTCCCCCCCCCCAAAATAATTTAGTAATGGCCCATCAGAGGGGGTGATGAATATGATAAATGAGCCTTCCATTATACTTTTTTTACACACCTTAATAAACGTATAATTTGATTGATGTTGGTCTCTAATTTTTTGGGATAGAATTTCCTTGTAATGTATGCCTTTGTTTTTCTAATATTATTTCATCTTGTTTCACTCCACAGCTTCCTTCCACGCCACAGGAATGGCAGACTGTGGCATTGGAGTTTGCCACGCGGTGGGACTTCCCCAACTGCGGTGGTGCCATAGACGGGAAGCACGTCCGCATCGTGCCGCCACCCCGTTCTGGATCCTACTACTACAATTACAAGGGGTTTCATAGCATTGTGCTGATGGCGGTGGTGTCAGCACGGTATGAATTCCTCTATGTTGATGTAGGGAAGAATGGCCGGATGTCCGATGGGGGATCCTTCATCCAGACGGAGTTTGCCCTCCGTCTCCAGAGTGACGACCTTGCATTGCCACCGGATGCAGGGAATATTGAAGGACTCCCCTTTGTTTTCTTGGCTGATGAAGCCTTCGGACTCGGACGGCATCTTATGAGGCCATTTCCACAGAGGACCCTGACCCCAGAGAAGAGTGTGTTCAATTACCGGCTGGCCAGGGCCCGAAGAGTCGTTGAAAATGCCTTCGGCATAATGGCCAGCCGGTTCCGCCTTTTTATGACTTCCATCCACTTGGCGGACTACAAAATAAACTATGTAGTGTTATGCTGCTGTGTGCTACACAACTTTCTGAGCCAAAAATCACATTCCTATATGGCCTCAGTTTTGCCAGAGGCTGGACTTTCCCCTGCAAATCCCCTTCCGGGCCTGGAATCTGCCCGTCTTGGCTTGCCCCCCCAAAATGCCCGTGTGGTTCGTGACAAATACATGGAGTATTTCACGGGTAGGGGGGCAATTCCTATGCCAGCCTATGTCTAAGTATCCCAATAAAAATCTTGTTTAAACCTTTAATTATTTGTTCTTTCCTGTCTCCTAGTTTGTCTTTGTGCATTTGTAGTGGCAAGTGTATTTTACTTTAGTAAATAACAACCAATTTCACTATGTTACCTTACAAAAGAACCAAATAAGCTTAAAGAGTATTATAAAAAGAAGCTACACGTTGTTTGTGGTCAAAAATTTTACTCTCTGCACATTTTTTTTTGTTTTACTTTGGGGTTGGCCTGGCCACAACCTGGCAAATTTTGGCTTATGAAAATACAAAAATACCACTTGCATTTCTAAAATGACAACATTGGATACCTCTGAGCAATCTGAGACATTCAGTTACACAAACTATGTCTCTATGTGCCCGTCCTAATATGGGGTCCTGCCACCCCTTGCCCAGCCCAAAATTCAATATGCACACATTTTTACTTTTTTGCAAATAGGAAGTTTACAATCCTGATCCCTATTGTCAACATGTGCTATCTGCCATCAGGGGTGATCAATGGACATGTTTTGGGGGTGCATCCCCTTCCTCAGTTCACCGACTTTTGATACGAGGAAGGGGTTGCACCCACAAAAGACGTACATGGATATCCCCTGATGGCAGATAGCACATGTTCACACACTGTGTGCATATTCAATTTTTGGCTGTTTTGTTACTTAAAAAATTAGAAAAAATATAAAAACAAACATGTAAAAACAAATGTGTTTGGATGGCTTATTGAATTCTCCCCAAAACATCGAGAATGTCTTTAAATGTTTGTTCCATCACATGGATTCTTTGTTTAATTAGGTCCAGTTCCGTGCTACATTCCATCACTTGCTGGATGAGGCGGAGGGCACTGTCAGCAGAGAACGGTGTGCTATCCTTCACAACATTTCCATCCCCTAAAAACCATAAAAAAAAATTAATCAAACTCTGCAGGCCTACCTCGCTTACCTTAAGCTGTGGTGTCAGATACTGACCTGTTGTGGTGACCAGATCCACAACGTCATCCACCTCTCCTTCCTGCACTTCTCCTTCCTCCACCTCAACTTCCTGCACATCTTTCGGTTGTGGATCTTTGGGAGTTTGGGGTTGCTTGGAAGTTGTGGGGTGCATGTGCTCCCTGGAGTGTCCTCCTCCCAGGCTTCTCTCCCCTATGAGAATAAAACCAAAGGTCTATTTATCACACTGTAAAAATCTCATTGTTAAACTTAAAACAGGCTAAATTGTTTGGAAGTGGGGTACAAGTGTGTGTTTGTGCGGAATTTAAAGAAAAATGCATTATTTATGACCCCAAATATGTTTAGTATTCACATTTGGATGTAATTATTTGGACATGGAGGCACCACAAATAAACTCTGATGCACCTGTGTGGGACACCCAAAAAAGGCGGGTCTGGTGGCCCACACTATAGTGCTCCAAAGTACAGATGTGGAAGCAGCTGCTGAGTGTCCTCTCCTTTACACTGATTAAAGTTTGCATTTCATTCTCCTTACAAACACATCATCTAGACTTAAAAATTATCCACAATACTTGGTCAAAAATGGCAGATGTCTAATTACTTTTGGGGGTCTTAAATAAGCCAAAACCGCGGATAGTGGCCGAACGAAGTGTCGGTAACGTAACGAACGATTACTGTGCCCAACCTAGTTCAAAATATTACATTTTGGAAGGGAGTACAATATGCTAAAAAAAAAAAAAATGACAGTTTCTAAAAAGATTAATAGCAGAAAGATCGTCATTTTACTTACTTTTAGCGAGCATCCTCTTTATGATCCTCAACTGGTCTGGCTCCCTCAGTTTGAGGTCTGACCACCTCTTTCTGAGCTGCTCATTTGAGCGTTTCACCCCGAACTTCGCCCTCAGACTCTTCACAACTTTAGTGAGGATTTTGGCCTTCCTTCTATTTGGTTTGATATACGGCCCATGCTTGGCATCATAATCAGCCTTGACCAAGATGTCCACCATCTCCGCCATCTCCGCAAAAGACATATTCGATGCCTTGAATCTCCTCCTTGATCGTGACGTGTCCTCGGTCTCCGGGCTTGTCTCTTCGCTAGTTGCGGAATTATCAGACACCTGCTGTAACTCCGCCATATCTGTCTGCGCGCCAAAAGAGAAGGGGCGGGGAAAAGATGTTAGTTAGAACGTCATGGGCGGGCGACGTGTGCGGAGCGACGTGTTCGAATTTGGACGCATGCGTGGTGTGTATATAGCAAACACACATGTGACTATAGTACGTTCGGTGTGCGGAGAGAGGAGTTCAAGTGACGGACGTGCGAACGAAGGTATGTGATTTTGTGAGACTTGTAAAAATTGTTGGCCTATACTGTCTTGAGATTGGTGGAGGATATATATGGTGACTAGGATGTGAAGGAGGTTAGACTGTTTGCCTCACATTATTTAAATATAATTTATTTTACTTGCAGATACAATATGAATGTCTTTATTAGCGACAAAGAGTTCCTGGCGGAATTTATTGACCGGGTAAGGGAGCTGCCGGCTCTGTGGGAGACCAAAAACCCCATCCATAAAAAAAAAGGGGTGAGAAAAGCAGCGCTGGAGAAGCTGCTCCCATTTGTGCATACCAAGGTGCCCACAGCCACAGCAAAACAAGTGGACACTAAAATTGGGAGCTTGAGAGGTACCTACAGGACTGAACGCTCTAAGGTGCTGGCTTCTCAGAGGTCAGGAGCAGCAGCAGATGATGTTTATGTCCCGATTTTGTGGTACTACAGCAGGATGTCCTTCCTGGATGACCACATTGAGCCAAGGCCATCACTCTCCACTCTTCCCCCCAGACTTCCCTGCAGCCAACCTGAGCCTTCTCTGGAGCAAGAGGAGGCAGCCATCCTGGATGATCCTGATTTGTCCATCTGGAGCCAGGTATAGTATTAACTGAAAATGTAGTGGGATAAAATTAATGTTTCCCAAATATGTCAGGATGAGAAACATACATTATTTTGTATTACACAAGTGAAATCATGATCTGTAGACATTATTCTGCACTTAATTGTGTGGTAAATAGTCAAGCTGATGTAGTGGTAAATTTAAAGCAAGGATTTATGCATTTACATTCTAATTGCTTCCATCAGGATTACAAAGTTTGATGCAAAGATTAAACCAACATATTAAACTATGTTTCTTTTTCATACACAGGATGAAATCAGCCAGGAGGAGGGTCTGGAAACTGTCAGGCAGGAGGAGGAAGGGCCCAGTGGCAGCCAGGAGGTGGCAGGGCCCAGTACCAGCCAGGAGGTGGCAGGGCCCAGTGGCAGCCAGGAGGTGGCAGGGCCCAGTGGCAGCCAGGAGGTGGCAGGGCCCAGTGGCAGACAGGAGGTGGCAGGGCAAAGGAGAAGCACCAGATCCCAGGTGCCTCCCATCAGGCTTCACAAAAGAGGCAGGAGGGACAGGACCACCAGTGAGGCAGCAATGGCCCTTATTAAAGAGGCCCATGCCACCCTCAAGGAGCCCACATCCCCTGAAGAGGCCATTGCCGGCCTAGTGGAGGCTAAGTTCAAGGTGATGAGCATGGAGCAACGCCTCCTATGCGAACCCCTGCTCATCACCTTGCTCAACAAGGGGGTGATGGAGCAAATTACCCCCAATACCGCCATATGTGAGGTGGCCCAACTGACCCAACCTCAACCTCCACCTCCACCTTCCTCTTCTGCCCCACCCCCTTCTGCTACACCTCCACCTTCTGCCCCACCCCCTTCTGCTACACCTCCACCTTCTGCCCCACCCCCTTCTGCTACACCTCCACCTTCTGCCCCACCCCCTTCTGCTACACCTCCACCTTCTGCCCCACCCTCTTCTGCTACACCTCCACCTTCTGCCCCACCCCCTTCTGCTACACCTCCACCTTCTTCTTCTGCCCCACCCCCTTCTGCTACACCTTCACCTCCTCCTCCTGACAGGAGTACCCCTCCAGTGGGCCAGCCTCCAGCTAAACGAAGAAGGAAGGCTGCAGGAAAGGCTGTAGGAAAGGCTTCAGGAAAGGCTTCAGGAAAGGCTGCAGGAAAGGTTGCCAGGAAGAAGAGGAAGTGATGGCCTTGCTTCATTGTGGTCGCACTGGTCGGACAGAAGGCAGCCTGTTGTAGTACCACACACTTGGGACATATATCTCACCTGCTGCTGTTCCTGACCTCTGGGAGGCCAGCATCAGATTGTGTTCTGAAATGTGGGCCTTCTCAAGCTCCCAATTTTAGTGTCCACACAGGGTTGCTGTGTGCTCTGGGGTCCCTGGAATGCACAAATGGCAGCAGCTTCTCCAGCGCTGCCTTCTCTTTATTTAATTTATAAACATGAATAAATGTGTTTTTTGTTTAAGTTCATACTTGACTATGTGTATTTTTAAATAAAAAAAAACAAGCTTTGGAGTAAGCAGATACATTTGACTGACAATAAAAGGCACAGATATCACCCCCCCAAAAGAATAACTAAATCTGATTAGCTCAAAAACATGGTGTGAAATTTTAAAAATATAGATTAGAAAATTAAATGGGAGATCGCTATCAAAACATTGAGAAATTATAATTAACATCATTTTGAAAAATCTAACCATTTAAATTATTCCTAAAAACTTGCACGATATAATACACATAAATCTTATAAAGAGCAGCATGAAAAAGGTTAAAGATAAGGCAGAACTCTGTGTGAATATCAGCAGCAAAAGAAGGTCTCTCGTTTTGATTAATGTAACATTCTAACGAAGAATTCAATGCAGAACATTTAAACGATGAAATATTTATGAGCGTGACGAATGTGCTCTCTCCATTATGAAGGCTTGTTTTACCAGAAGATGCGCTCCCGTCTCATAGTTGCTTGTGAGCATGCGCGCTTTTGGAAGAGTCGTAAAAGCATACACACGAACCATTTTCTCGTCACAAAACAGGCCGACGAGAAACACGACGAGGAAATCTGGAATCCTGACGAGAAAATAGAGAGCAGGTTCTCTATTTTCTCGTCGAGATTCTCGTCAAGTTTCTCGTCGTAAAACCATACACACGAACGTTTTTCTAGACAAAAAAACTCTCGCGGCACTTTTCTTGACTGTTTTGGACGAGAAAATCGGTCGTGTGTACGAGGCCTTTGAATTCTGTCTTTTAGCCAGTTTTCTATCCATTTACAAACTGATATTTCCAATCCTG
This sequence comes from Rana muscosa, assembly GCA_029206835.1. Lineage (NCBI taxonomy): Eukaryota > Metazoa > Chordata > Amphibia > Anura > Ranidae > Rana > Rana muscosa. The sequence goes on from CM055122.1 coordinate 1,138,572,048, forward strand.
TAGACTTTACCTTGCACATGAGCCATGTGTGGGGAACTGTATCGAATGCTTTTGCAAAATCCAAGTATACCACGTCCACAGCCACCCCTCTATCCAATGTCTTACTTACCTCTTCATAAAAAGAAATCAGGTTTGTTTGACAACTTCTGTCTTTCATGAATCCATGCTGTCTGTTGCTTAAATAGTTTTTTTTCCAGCAAGAACTCATCTATGTGGTCTTTTATTAATCTCTCCAGTATTTTCCCAACTATAGAAGTTAAACTAACAGGTCTATAGTTACTTGGTAAAGACTTAATTCCCTTTTTAAATATAGGCACCACATTGGCCCTGCGCCAATCCAGTGGTACTATTCCTGTCATTAATGAGTCCCTAAAAATTAAATACAATGGCTTTGAAATTACAGAGCTCAATTCTTTTAGGATCCGTGGGTGTATGCCATCTGGTCCAGGTGCTTTATCCACCTTTATTCCATCTAAATATTTCTGGACCATATCACTTTTGAGCCATTGTGGATTTGGGGCTGTGTCACTACCACCCCCATTTTGGACATGAGCTCCCCCATGCTCCTTTGTATACACAGAACTGAAGAAAGTATTTAATAAATTAGCCTTCTCTTTGTCCCCAGTCACCCACTCTAGATTATTTTGTAAAGGGCCTACATGATCAGACTTGACCTTTTTACTATTAATATATTTGAAGAATTTTTTGGGGTTTGTCCTACTATCTTTTGCAATCTGTCGTTCATTTTGAATTTTTGCATCCTTGATTTCCTTTTTACATATCCTGTTATATTCTTTGTAACATTTAAATGACACTAGTGTTCCCTCATTTTTATATTTTTTAAAAGCTCTTTTCTTATAGTTAATAGCTTTTTTACCATTGGCAGTGAGCCACATAGGTTTTATTTTTAGCCTTTTAAACGTATTGCCCATGGGAATATACTTTGCAGTGAGTTCACAAACAGTCTTTTTGAAGAATTCCCATTTCTGTTCTGTGCCCATTGATGCCAATATTCCTTCCCAGTCTAAGTCCTGGAGAGCAGCGCTCATCCTTGGAAAATTTGCTCTCTTGAAATTAAGTGTTTTTATCTTTCCTGTATGTGATTTTTGCTTACAACTAACATCAAATGAAATCATGTTATGGTCACTGCTACCCAGGTGTTTCTTTATCTGAACATTAGTAATACGCTCTGCATGGTTTGAGATTACCAGGTCCAACAGAGCATCATTCCTAGTTGGGTCCTCAATAAACTGGACCATAAAATTGTCCTGCAATAGGTTTATAAATTTTTGCCCTTTAACTGTCCCAGCAGTTCCATTACTCCAGTCAATTTCTGGGTAGTTAAAATCCCCCATTATTATCACCGTCCCAGCCCTTGCAGCCCTTTCCATCTGTGCAAGGAGCTGAGTCTCTAACTCCTCATTAATATTGGGTGGTCTATAACAAACTCCAATGATTAGCTTTGAACTACGCACATCTGTATGCAGTTCCACCCAAAATGCTTCAGACTCATCACACTCTCCATCCACCAGGTCCTCTTTCACACTCGCTTTGAGATCACTTCTCACATAGAGACAGACCCCTCCACCCTTCCTTTTTACCCTGTCTTTCTGAAAGAGTGCATAGCCAGGAATATTAATAGCCCAGTCATGTGAGGAATGAAGCCAAGTTTCAGTAATATTGATTACATCATAGCTCTCCTCATGCACCAGAGCTTCCAACTCACCTATTTTGCTTGGCAGACTTCTGGCGTTGGTGAACAGACACTTTAATGCATTAATATATTTTGACCGGTCACATACTATCCTCTTGGGTGTTCCCAGATTGCAACTAGGACTTGCTACTATACTTACCTTGGGTTTATGTGCTTTGGTTACCCTACCACTAATGCCCCTAATACTACCCTCTAGAATATGTTCCCCGCTGACTCTCACTATCTCTGGACCCTCCCCCCCCGTCGCCTAGTTTAAAAACCGCTCTAACTTTTTGGCCATCCTTATTCCCAGCTGATCTGCACCCTCCTCATTTAGGTGCAGTCCGTCCCTTCTATAGTACTGGTTATCGACTGAGAAGTCGGGCCCAGTCCTCCAGTAACCCAAACCCCTCCTTACTACACCAGCTCTTCAGCCACTTGTTCACTTCCCTAATCTCCCTCTGCCTTTCTGGTGTGGCTCGATGTACCGGTAGTATTCCCGAGAATACTACCTTGGAGGTCCTTTTCCTCAATTTAGCTCCCAAGTCCCTAAAATCGTTCTTTAGGACACTCCATCTGCCTCTGACTTTGTCATTGGTGCCAACGTGCACCATGACAGCTGGGTCTTCCCCAGCCCCTCCCAGTAATCTGTCCACCAGATCCGTGATGTGCCGAACCCGAGCGCCCGGTAGACAACATACAGTTCGGCGCTTCAGGTCTTTGTTACAGATTGCCCTCTCTGTCCTTCTAAGAATTGAGTCCCCTACCACCAGAATCTGTCTTTCATTTCCCTTCGCTTCCCCCCCACTCTCACTGGAGGAGTTCTTCCTCTGACAGCTAGGAGAGTCCCTCAGCTCCAGCAGTGCTGGTCCCTGACTGGTTTCACCAATGTCACTCAATGGAGCATACTTATTGGGATGCTCCAGCCCTGGATCAGCCTCCCTGGCACTTCGCCCTCTACCCTTCCTGACTGTCACCCATCTACTATTTTCTAGTGCCTGCACCTCTTTGTCTCCACCCACATCTGTGCTGGCCCCTGCCATCACCTGCCGGGTACGTATCCAGCTCTCTGTCATGGATATGCATTAATGTCTGTCTGCCATCTTACCTTCCTCCTCATGTGTTCATCTAGAGACCAGACCTCCTTCACCTGGCTTCCTTTATAATCTCCTCCCAGCCTGACTCCACCCCAGGCCCTATCACTGAACACTATATTAACCTGTGCACTGCAAGCCTGCTTTGCTGATCAACGTGTTTGTTAGGCATTGTGTGTTTGGGTTCCTGCCTGCCGTGTGCTACGTCTGTCTCTCTGTTACGTTATTGGCTTGTCCCCGACCATCCCTGTCTGCTCGTGACCCTTGACCTTCGGCTCGTTCTTCGTTATCCTTGTCTGCTTGTGGCCCCTGACCTTCGGCTTGTTATTCGGTTCTCTCTATCGTGTGCTGCTGCTTCCCCTTATCCTACGGGGCGTGAGCTAGGAAACTCCAGGGGCCGCGACCTGGTCCCAGCCTGCAGCGTAACATCCTCACCACTAGAGGCCCTGGAGAAGACCAGCTGGGTCTTAGACTCCGCGCCCTGGGGAATCTTGGCTCTCACTTCCGTTGGGATCCCGGTTGTGCTCCTCTGGTCCCGCTTTCCACAACCACCCAGTTTCCTATCCACAGAAGCCAGCCATAGGGTTCACTACCTCGCGGTGCACTCCTGTCCCCCTACGGTGTGCATCTGTCACCTGGCCACAGGTGACCCTGACAGTTTGATCAGCGATGAACCCGGCTGACATCCCGCTTCCCGCGGATGATCCATTGCAGGGCATAGTTCGCAGACTTGAGACCCAGGAATCAAATCAGACCCAGGCGATGCGATTCCTCCAGGATCTGGCTTCTCGATTCGAGCAGCTTCAGGTCTCCTTGGGAACCCCGAATCCGCAACCCCAAGTACAACCAGCGGCTGTACCTATCGCACCAGTCGCAGCCTCACACTCACTAAGATTGCCAGCTCCGTTCCGTTTCTCTGGGGACTCCAAGGCCTGCAGGGGGTTTCTCAGCCAATGCACTATTCATTTTGAGCTTCAGCCTCAAAGCTTCCTATCTGACCGGGCTAAGGTAGCCTATATCATTTCCCTCCTCTCCGGTGAAGCTTTGGCCTGGGCTGCCCCCCTGTGGGAGAGGAACGATCCGGTGGTTTCCAGTCTGTCCGAATTCTTGAAGCTCTTTCGTAATATCTTCGAAGAGCCGGCTCGGGCTTCTTCAGCGGCTAGTGCTGTCTTACGTCTTCGCCAAGAATCTAGTTCAGTGGGGCAATATGCTCTTCAGTTCCGTATCCACACAGCTGAATTGAGCTGGAATAATGAGGCCCTGGTCGCTACCTTTTTACATGGCCTCTCTGACCGAGTGAAAGACGAATTAGCGGGAAGAGCCATTCCCGTCGGTCTGGACGATGTAATTTCATTATGCAACCAGATCGACATTCGTTTTCAAGAGAGGTCCTTAGAAAAAAGACGCCAGCACTCTCTGGGTCCTAGCCAGTCTGAGCTCCCCTCCCTTCATTCCGTGGAGCATCCTCTACCTGCTGAAGAACCTATGCAGCTGGGCCGGACCAGACTAACCCCCGAAGAACGTGCTAGGCGCAGAACTCTGGGCTTGTGCCTCTATTGTGGGGGCAAGGGTCATTTTCGTGACTCCTGCTCGCTTCGTCCGGGAAACGCTCGGGTCTAATACATTTGGAAGGTGGAGTATTGGACCCAGAAACATCACCTTCTCGCCTGCTCTTGCCGGTGTCCCTTCATGTAGGCACTTCTCCTCAGTCAACCCTTGCATACCTGGATTCCGGGGCTGCCGGCAATTTCATGGATTGGAGAACTGCTTCTTCTATGAAGCTTACCCTTTCACCTCTCACTACCCCATTGGTAGTCTCGGCAATTGATGGCACTGTTCTCCCAGGGGGCCCTATTCGCTTCCAGACGCTACCCATTAGGATGTCGGTAGGGATTCTCCACCAGGAGTGGATATCCTTTCTTATTCTACCCAAGGCCTCTACCCCAGTTGTATTGGGCCTCCCTTGGCTACAGCTCCACTCTCCACATGTGGACTGGGTCTCTGGGCAGATCCTGGCCTGGGGTTCCTCATGTTTCTCGTCGTGTCTTCTCAAGGTGACCCCCAAGGAGAGTCTTCCGGTTGCTGCCACTTCTGTTTCTTCTGATCTTCCCGCCGCATACAGCGATTACCGGGATGTGTTCTGTAAAAAATCAGCTGAGGTGCTTCCTCCCCACAGGTCTTTTGACTGTGCTATTGATCTTGTCCCCGGAGCAACTCTACCCAGGGGTCGTACCTACCCTCTGTCCATCCCAGAGACCCAGGCCATGTCGGAGTATGTAGCAGAGAATCTGGAGAGAGGGTTCATCCGGAAATCCTCATCGCCTGCAGGGGCAGGGTTCTTTTTTGTTGCCAAAAAGGATGGTACCTTAAGACCCTGCATCGATTATCGGGGTTTAAATGCGGTTACTATTAAAAATCGATACCCCTTACCCTTAATATCTGAGCTATTCGATAGGTTGAAGGGTGCCTCCATTTTCACCAAGTTGGATCTCAGAGGCGCGTACAATCTCATTCGAATACGGGAGGGTGACGAATGGAAGACTGCATTTAACACTAGAGACGGGCATTACGAATATCTGGTGATGCCTTTTGGTCTGTGTAATGCTCCAGCCGTGTTTCAAAACTTTGTCAATGAAATCTTCAGAGATCTGCTGTACCAGTTTGTTGTCATCTATCTGGATGACATTCTGATCTTTTCTGAAAATCTGCTCGTCCACAGAAACCATGTCCGCACTGTACTTCAACGTCTTAGAGAGAACAATCTCTATGCCAAGCTGGAGAAATGTTCCTTTGAATGTTCTGAGGTCCTGTTTTTGGGGTGCTTTGTCTCATGTTCGGGGCTTCGTATGGACCCTGGGAAGGTCTTGGCTATCACCAACTGGCCTCTTCCTGCTAGCCTCAAGGCCACACAGCGCTTTCTTGGCTTCACTAATTATTATAGGCAGTTCATAAGGAATTACTCTTCCATTGCCGCGCCTATTATCGCTTTGACCAAGAAGGGTGTGAATGCCAGAGACTGGCCTCCCGAAGCTGTCTCTGCATTTCACAACCTGAAACAGGCCTTTGTTTCTGGCCCCCTCTTGAGGAGACCAAATCCTGGGAATGCATTTTTTATTGAAGTGGACGCTTCCTCAATGGGGGTGGGAGCTGTGCTTCTTCAAATCTTTGAGAAGAGACGCCAACCATGTGCGTTCTTCTCCAAAAAAATTTCTCAGGCAGAGAGGAATTATGCCATCGGTGTTCGGGAACTTCTCGCAATTAAATTGGCGTTAGAGGAGTGGCGTCATCTCTTGGAGGGTTCCCCTCACTCCATAACGATCTTTACCGATCACAAGAATTTACAGTATCTACAGAATGCTAAACGTCTGAATCCTAGACAGGCCAGGTGGAGTCTCTTCTTTGCCCGTTTTAATTTCACGATTACCTACAAACCTGGTTCCTGCAACGGTCGGGCTGATGCGCTCTCTAGGTCATTTGACACTTTGGACGAGGAGTCCGCCCCTGAACCTGAGCCGATCATTCCCACCTCATGCATTATTGCCCACTCTACCACCCTGAAGTCTAAAATTCCGCCTGGTAAGACCTTTGTCCCCACTGAGCTAAGAGCTAAGATCCTTCGTTGGGGACATGATTCCAAGGTGGCAGGGCATTCTGGATTCCTCCGATCCTTCCTACTCATCAGTCGTCACTACTGGTGGCCTAATCTCCGCTCAGACGTCAAAGACTACGTTAAAGCTTGTCATGTCTGTGCTCAGTCCAAATCCTCCACACAAGCTCCTGCTGGTCTCCTCATGCCCTTGCCTATTCCTAAGGAACCCTGGGCCCATATTGCCATGGATTTTATCACCGATCTCCCACTGTCTGAGAATAATACAGTCATTTGGGTGGTAATCGATCGGTTCTCCAAGATGGCTCATTTTGTTCCTCTTCCTGGTCTTCCTTCTGCCCCTGCCTTGGTTCCCATTTTCATTCGAGAAATCCTCCGCCTACATGGGGTCCCTTCTCATATTGTTTCCGACAGGGGAGTCCAGTTCACGTCTCGTTTTTGGAGAGCCTTTTGCAAGTCCCTCAATATTGTCTTGGATTTTTCTTCTTCTTACCATCCCCAATCCAATGGACAGACTGAGAGGGTTAATCAGGAGTTAGAGGTCTTTCTTCGCACCTTTGTGTCTTCTCACCATGACGATTGGTCCTCTCTACTCCCGTGGGCAGAATTCTCCCATAACAATCATGTGAATACCAGTTCGCAGAAGACACCCTTTTTCACAGTTTATGGAAAACACCCTCAACTTCCTCTTCCTATGATCTGTTCTCCAGACATTCCAGCTTTGGCTTCGGTTCAGGAGTCTCTCAATTCCGTTTGGGGTCACGTTCATGATTCCCTCCGGGCAGCTGCTGAAAAATTCAAAGGCTTTGCCGACCGCCGCAGGCGTAAACCGCCTTCTCTTCAGCCAGGGGACAAAGTCTGGCTCTCTACCAGGAACATCAAGCTCCGAGTTCCTTCTCTGAAGTTTGCTCCACGATTCATCGGTCCATACACGGTAACTGCTAAACTGAATCCGGTTTGTTTCAAACTCCAGATTCCTAAGAGCCTTAAAATCACTAACTCCTTTCATGTTGCTCTTCTAAAGCCTTTAGTCCTCAATAAATTCTCTCGTCCTCTTCCTACCGTGGCGCCTGTCTCGGAGGATAATCAGGAGTACGAGATCAGTCAAATTCTGGACTCCCGACTCTGTAAAGGCGTTCTTCAGTACCTCGTTCATTGGAAAGGGTTTGGTCCTGAGGAGAGGTCTTGGATCACTGCATCTGAGGTCTTTGCACCTCGTCTGTTAAAGGAGTTTCATCTGAAGTTTCCCTCTAAACCTGGGCCCAGGCGGGGAAGGGGGAGGCCTCGTAAGAGGGAGGGTACTGTCATGGATATGCATTAATGTCTGTCTGCCATCTTACCTTCCTCCTCATGTGTTCATCTAGAGACCAGACCTCCTTCACCTGGCTTCCTTTATAATCTCCTCCCAGCCTGACTCCACCCCAGGCCCTATCACTGAACACTATATTAACCTGTGCACTGCAAGCCTGCTTTGCTGATCAACGTGTTTGTTAGGCATTGTGTGTTTGGGTTCCTGCCTGCCGTGTGCTACGTCTGTCTCTCTGTTACGTTATTGGCTTGTCCCCGACCATCCCTGTCTGCTCGTGACCCTTGACCTTCGGCTCGTTCTTCGTTATCCTTGTCTGCTTGTGGCCCCTGACCTTCGGCTTGTTATTCGGTTCTCTCTATCGTGTGCTGCTGCTTCCCCTTATCCTACGGGGCGTGAGCTAGGAAACTCCAGGGGCCGCGACCTGGTCCCAGCCTGCAGCGTAACATCCTCACCACTAGAGGCCCTGGAGAAGACCAGCTGGGTCTTAGACTCCGCGCCCTGGGGAATCTTGGCTCTCGCTTCCGTTGGGATCCCGGTTGTGCTCCTCTGGTCCCGCTTTCCACAACCACCCAGTTTCCTATCCACAGAAGCCAGCCATAGGGTTCACTACCTCGCGGTGCACTCCTGTCCCCCTACGGTGTGCATCTGTCACCTGGCCACAGGTGACCCTGACACTCTCCTTCAGTGTGGAGGGACTTCCCAGTGCTGACAATTGCTTCCCTAGATTCAGAACCTGGGCTTCCAGGGAAACAATGTGCTTACATTTTGCACAGCAGTAATCGCCCTCGATCAGATGATCAAGGAACGCATACATGCTGCAAGATGTACACCAAGTCGCCTCGCCACACCCGCCGGGCATCGTACCTATTAATTTAATGAGGATTCGAGATTATACCCTGTCCAAATTACCTAACACTAGCTTCCTGACCCAACTATTCAACAAAACAATACACAGGTACTCAACAAGACAATACACAGGTACTCAACAAGACAATACACAGGTACTCAACAAGACAATACACAGGTACCACGCAGACCTACGTGCACCCGCAGACCAACGGACCCGCGTGCACTCGCAGACCAGCGTGCACTCGCAGACCAGCGTGCACTCGCAGACCAACGGACCCGCGTGCACTCGCAGACCAACGGACCCGCGTGCACTCGCAGACCAGCGTGCACTCGCAGACCAACGGACCCGCGTGCACTCACAGACCAGCATGCACCTACAATACACAAGTACTAACGATCCACACACACTACTCAGACAACACCCAGGTACTCACACTACACATCTACTATGACCCCTGTTTTAAACTCTTTATTTTAACTCACCACTTAGTCCAGTTCCACTTGGACAGAGTTCCAGCAACTCAAAATGAGCAGGCTCTAAATGAGCTCTACAGAAATTTATATAGGCCTCAAACACCTGTGACCAATTAACCACTCCCCTTAATTAGTAGGCTGAAGGAAAAAAAAGAGAAAAAAAAGGCTGTTTAAAATGTGCCAGAAAAAAGGTGTTAAAAAGCTGCAAGGAAAAAGAGCCAAAAAGGGTATTGCGCAGGGTATTGAGCATGGTATTGCAGAGTATTGCGCAGGGTATTGCAGAGTATTGGCAGGGTATTGCAGAGTATTGGCAGGGCATTGCAGAGTATTGCACCAGGGTATTGCAGAGTATTGCACCAGGGTATTGCAGAGTATTGCACCAGGGTATTGCAGAGTATTGCGCAGGGTATTGCAGAGTATTGCACCAGGGTATTGCAGAGTATTTTGCAGAGTATTGCACCAGGGTATTGCAGAGTATTGCACCAGGGTATTGCAGAGTATTTCACCAGGGAATTGCAGAGTATTGCAGAGTATTGCACCAGGGTATTGCAGAGTATTTTGCAGAGTATTGTGCAGGGTATTTTGCAGAGTATTGCGCAGGGATGACTGAGCAGGGATGGATGGATGGCTGGATCTGTGACTGCAATTGTCACAGATCCAGCCCACAGCTGACATGATCTGACATGGGGGAGGGAGCTGACATGCTTCGCTCCCTCCCCTCTCCTCACATGACGCCGGTCTGTTTACAAGTGATTGCTCCGTCATTTGACGGAGCGATCACGTGGTAAACGGCCGCTATCAGCGGTGATTTACCGCGATTCGTGATGCGCCGGGTCCTCTGGACCCGGCGGTCACAGAGATTCCCGTGTGCGCGACCCAGGGGGCGCACGGGAGCGCGATTCTGGGAGGACGTTATATAACGTCCTCCCAGAGTTAAGCAACCACCTTGTCGACGTTATTTGTCGGCAGGTGGTTGTTAAGTGGTTAACATTTAAAGCAGACATCACTAAATGGCGGACTGTGGGCTAAATGCATACGAGACACTGTGCCATCCAGACCGCCACAGTCCAGCCATCTATGTGCCGTTCTGCACACAGAGCCAGAGACACAGCAGCTCTGAATATTGGGCAAGAACGGAGCTTCTGAAGATAACTTTCCAAGTTAACCAGCAGGTGATTGGTTGCTAGGCAGCCCTAGCAACCAATCACCTGCTGGTTAACTTCAGCACCTCCCGCTCCTGCCCAATGCTGCTGTGTCTCCCACTGTGAAGAAAGGACTTTGGTCCCCAAAATCATACCCAAAATGGCCGCTATGCTAATTCACACATGTGAACATGTGACCGGAGGGGCTATAAATTGCATTAGGAAGTGAAGCACGACGTTACGCTCCCGATGACGTCAATCTGATGAAACGTGTAGGGCGGAGTCACATCGCTTAATCACTTCCCACATCTTGGATCGCTCTTCACTGGCCAAGCGCCATTTTAAATGCTTTTACTTGTCTAATACTATGTGAGTACCCTTTTTCCCCGATTACATCAATAAACCAATTTTATACGGGTTCACACTATGGGCATCCTTTTTTTCTTTCTATAACCCTCACCTTCTCGGAGAACCACAAGGGACCATAGGAGCCACCCCGGATTCCTGAGACTGCTTCACAGTGGCATATACTGTGACTGCACAATACCCCCTGAGGGTATGAAGGATCTGGTGAGTGCAACATCTTAAACAATCACGGATAATCACATTCACAGCACAGGCTACTAGAACAAGCACTGCAGCAAAGTCACCAATTTATCTTGTCACCATTTTCTGGATTTTCACCATTGGACTTTATTTTATCAGTTTCAATTTTCATGTTGTATACTTTATGTGCATTGTCAGAGTGTACTACGGATCACTTAAACACTCTTTCCAACTGCTCAATCACTTGGAACTGAGCATAATTCCAGCTGGATTTAGTAAACACCCGGCCGAGACAATATCCCAATTTATTGTAATTTATTGTATTTTATTTTGTTAACACCGCATCTCTTACAGCACCACATTGGTAGCATCAATTTGCTTCACAGCATTTCCAATAGCTAGCAAACACCCGGCTGAGCCGGAATTGGAAAATTCACACCACTCATTTATTTCAACCAATTTCTTCACCCACTTATACATTTATCAACACTATCACTTTCTGAAGGCTATTGCTAAGGTCAAGCAAACACCTGGCAGAGACACTCCAATTTATTTTATTTTAATTTATTTAATTTATTTGATTGGATTTACATTTTTATGTGAGGACTCACTCAACTCAGGTTCTGAATATACCTCCACAACGGTTAATAACAGGCAGAGCCCGCTTTGTTGCTCATTTGTACACTTTTTTATAATTTTTATCATTACCATTATCTGGCTTCCAGTATATTGGTTTTATGTAAGAGCAGCGCCACCACTACACCCCTCATTTTTTCGTGTCTCCCACTGTGTCTCCAGCTCTGTGAGCCCAAATAAGGTAGAAAGGGGCAGAGCTGTGGAGGCTGTATTCTGACGGGGGCAGAGCTGGGAGGTTAAGATGGGAAACTGGCAAAGATGCAGAGTGCTGTGTAATGTAAAGGCGCCCAGAGATGCAGGGGGCTGTGTAATGTGAAGGGGCCCAGAGATGCAGAGATGCAGGGGGCTGTGTAATGTGAAGGGGCCCAGAGTTGCAGGGGGCTGTGATGTGGAGGAGGGCAGTGGACAAAGCTGTGGGGAGGTGCTGTGAAGGTGGCGGAGAAGATTAAGATACCATTGTGAACGGAGGTTCAGAACACTACTGTAAACTGTGATGTTAAGGGGGATTGTGATATGCCAGGGGACTGAGGAAACTGATGTAAGAATGGGATGGAGAAATAAAAGAGGAGGGGCTGTCAAAGCACAAACCATTTAGCAATGATTTGTGCTCTTACCTGGGACTTGTTAGGATCCTTTTTTGTTATGAAGTCAGATTTACGACATCTGGCTTCTGCTGTGCTGCCGAAGCCGGGTGACAATCATCTGATGTCCATTCTCTGGCTGAGAGATTAGCTGATTGTACTCGGCCAATAAATGGCACACTGTGCAAGGAAATAAAAAAAAATTAAAGCTCAAATAAGTCCTGTAGCATACCACTTCCCGCAAAACAATGTATCTGTACTGTTCTTTGAGGAAGTGGTTGTACCGGGGTGATAAGCAGCTGCAGCCGTCACCCCGGTACCGCTTTTTAGATCTGGTGGTCGGCTTTGTTATGATAACAACTGATGCGGCTCAGAAGCTGCTCAGCTGTCATCATAAGGAGTGGGAGAGGACACGACAAGCCCCCCCGCCCACCCCTTACACCGCTTTGCCCGGGTCTCCAGTCCGGAGCGACCAGCCGGCACGTCCGCCGGCATGCCAGAGTCGCAAACAAAGCCGGAATCGGCTTCAATCGAGTCTCCAATGTAATAACTCAGAAGTTACGTACTCGTTTCCTTGGCTGCCAATGGCGCCGATATGAAAAAATCCACAGTATTCAAATATGCTGATTTTTGCTTTTTGAATACTTGTACATGCAAAGGAGGGATTTGGGGATTGGGATTTTTTTAAAAGTAAAACTGGAAAAAAATAAACAAATAAGAACAAAAAAAAATATTTGAAAGTGCCCCGCATGCTCGCTTACCAAAGAAAACACATATGTGGCGCCCGCAAATGTAAATGGTGTTCAAAAAATTACATGCTCATCTATAGTGATTCTTAAGTACCGTAGTTTCTCCCCATTCCAAGAGCGTTTGCAATTTTAAACCATAGCATGTTCGATATCTATTTACTTGGAGTAACATTGTCTATCGCAATATCCCAAAAAATTGGGCTAAATAAATTTAATGTAAATTTATTTTTTTAATTCAGTAAATTTTACCCCAAAAATTGCTTTTGAAAGGCCGCTGTGCAAATACATATATATATATATATATATATATATATATATAATGTTTGTGGTTCTCAGTAGCAAAAAATAATGATTTTAAATTGTAAACAATAACTGTCAGAAACAGGCTTGGTCCAGAAGTGGTTACCTTAACTCTTTTATTCTATCTTTAACAGAAAGCCTGAGCCATATCCCGGACCCTCCAGCGTCAGCTTCTGTCAGGAAGCAGCGGCCCATTACTCCTCAACGTAAGTAGAATACGCAAGCTGCCAATATAAAGAAATAGGACACAAGACACCATCATCATCCACACTTTACAAACAGGCATTATAAAACACATAAAAAGCTATTTAACAACCTCCATTTTTAAGTTCATACACACATACCTCAAACTAGGGGTCGACCGATTATTGGTGGCCACTTTTTTGTAATAATCGTTATCGTTGACAAACTTACCAATATAGTGCTTCAAGGTGTTGTACTGGGGTGATGATTGCAGACATCACCTGGTACCGTTTTTTAACAACCGATGTGGCGAAGCAGCCGCTTGTCTGTTATTACAAACAGCCGGAGGACATGTCCTCACCAGAAGTGCAGTCACTGTAAATCTGAGGAGAAACTCTGAAATGAGGGGAAGCTCTGCTGATTTTATCATCCAATCATGTACAAGCAAACATTCCGTTTTTTTATTTTCCTTGCATGTCCCCCTCAGATCTACAGCGACTGCACTTCCAAGTGCACTTGTAGTGGAAAGTGTATTTTCCTTTAGTAAATAGACCCCACTGTTTGTATTGTAACCTATAATTGTTTATTCTATTACTACAATATTTGGAAATGCATCTGATCTTAGTATCCGACCGCTACTACAATCGGCCACCAGTAACTAGGGTGGAACTTAGAAAAGAGTAGCGAAAATAAAATATTTACTATATAATGAAGAGAAAAACAAACGTATTTTTCTTTAAAGCGTTTGTTAACCTAAAAAAAAAAAACCTGTTCCCTTAACAACTTAAGGAAAGATCACCCGCCGCAGTTATACGTCGGCTGTTTGAAGAGGACCACCATTGTTATGGCAGCAGATAGCTGTCATAACCCCGGTATCTTCTTCAGTGGGCGGTCCTCTTTCTGATAAAAGTGGTCACTGCGGTGGACTTCCCGCGAGTTCACTTTTATCAGGGGCAGTAGAGGCCCGCCATGCTCCGGTCGCCTCTGCCACTTACCAGTAGCAGTGGAGACGATCAGGTCCACTTCTGCCCTCCAGTCTTAAAGGGGCTTTTTTTTTGGGGGGGGGGGGTGTACCGGAATATGACATTTCTTTTTATATTAATTTTTTATTGCATTTTAGTGTAAATATGAGATCTGAGGTCTTTTTGACCCCAGATTTCACATTAAAGAGGACCTGTCATTCTTTTTTTCTATTACAAGGGATGTTTACATTCCTTGTAATAGGAATATATGTGACACAAAATGTATTTATTTTTTAAAGGACAGTGTCCTATAAAAAATAAAAAGTTAAATAAATATTTTTATTCTAATCGCTAGAAATCTATTTCTTTGAATGCTATCATCAACATTGGCTATCTCGTCTATTTCAGATCAACAAGACCAGTCAGAGGGGAGAGCGCAGTGCAGCCAGCCTCGCTCACCTGTCCTTATTTGCGAGGGCATTGAGCTTCAGAATGAGCCAGAGCCGACCCCTGTGATTACCGATACTCCTGACTTCTCCCCATGGCCAGAGGAGGAAGTCATGAGCCATGTTTCCCGCATCCTGCCACCATCTGATGCTGCCCCTGGTGTGCCTATACAGGGGCAGCCACAGCTGTTGCCTCCTCCTACCCAGATGGCACTGGCACCTACTGCTGTACCGCCTGGACCAGCAACTGTCCACAATGCAGAGCATCAGAGGGTCCTCACAGAACTTCGGAGGCGGGCAAGTGACAATAGAAGGATGTCACGGCGGGACATCAGGAGCTTAACCCGGATCATTCAACTTGTAGCCAGGCAACAGACTGACCATATGGAGAGTATGTTGGCCCGGGTAAACCAACAGCAGAACCAGGCAATGGAGCATTTGAGACTCTCTTTGATGGAAGCAATTTCCAGGCACAATGCTCCATTGCCTGGGAGCTAGTCTGCTAGAACTCAGAGCAGCAGAGAACCCTCTCCTTCTGAAATCTGAGGGCTAGTTCTTCCTCTGCTCCAGGACCCAAGGCAGCTCAGCTCACCTTTTTGTTAATAATTGTATATATGTATACGTGTTAACATACATGTTATTTTTTTCTACATTTGTTTGTGCAAATAAATAAATGCAAATAATTTTTGCCTAATAAAAGCATACTTTAGTACACTTTATTACATATCTGGTTGCTTAATATAAAAACTCACATGCTATCACACAAGGTAATCAACTTAAACAGTTAAAAAAACATCCTTGCCAGTTGTCACCAACAACTTAATTTAGGTTTAGCTAGGTATTATACTGCCTCGCTGACCTTAGTATTCTCTTTCTTTTTCCACATCATTATATGTTGTAGTTCAAAGTTGCAGTAACAGAAATGGAAATAGTATTAGTCGTGATGACTAATACTATTTCCATTTCTGTTACTGCAACTTTGAACTACAACATATAATGATCTGGAAAAGTGTATAAGTGTTCTATACAGCTGTCTTGGTTTTATGTTTGAAAGGAACATGCATCATTTGAGATTCCCTCTACGTATGGATATGTCTGATACCGGTATTGAATGGATAGGAGTAATCTTTTATCTGTACTCGTCAATACCAAATACCATTACCTGCGTCCAGGTGCCGCGAGGGAGCTTGGCGCCGGCTTCCCTGCCAATCAAGAATCCGGGAGGCCTGGCTTCCTTATAAGCTATGAAGCCGGCGTCACGCTCTCTAACAGCACCTGGATGCACCTGAAAGGTCTTTGGTATTGACGACAAGTACAGATAAAAAATTACTCATATCCAATACTGCTATCGTGCTCCCTACATACAAGTTTGCCGTTATTTATACATCCTAAAAGATGTGTATGGTTAATACATACCTGTGAAGTCTTCGAGTATGTGTCTGTCATGAAGAAGCCTCATCCACTCATTCCAGTGGTACTTTCACTAAATTGGCAAATAAAACAAGAGTTACATAAATGAATGGAAATCAATGATGGATAGGGGAGTAAGTGGGCAGGTGAGCAGGTACTCACCTATTTCTGACTCACGGCAACGCAATTACAGTCTTTCCTTCCTTGTCGTGGGTGATGACTTTCCAGAGTGCCAACTTACAAGTGCCATGTTGCCAACACTGTGGCCTGGAGATTACATGAATATCTTGGTGGACTGGATATATTAGCAGCAAAATCTCCTTGCCATGATGTAGGTGCCATCAGAGGGTGGAAAGAAAAAACATTTTGGTGGTGGGAGTATAGGAGAATCGTAGTACCATTGTAGGCCTTCATTTTCCTGTGTCTGTATGTATATTAGCAGCAGACTCAGTATCACCACTATTTCCACCACCAGTAGTACAAGTATAAGCAAGCAAGCAGCCTGGTTGGCAAGCTGCATAACAAAATGAAAACAACAACAGATTTAACTTATAAAATACAAATATTGGTTTAACTAACTACTAACTAGGAGAAAATCCAATGGTATTATATTATGTTTAAAGTGCACTGTTTAAATTATGAAAATGACTGGAATAATTTTATAACATTATTTCTTATAAGTACATAAATACAGCAGCTTGAGACAGTTTTTAAACCTGTCCAGGTAGTGAAACCCTGACAGGAGGCAATCCTCCAAGGTGCTGTTTGCACTCATGCGTGGTCTGTGCTTTCCTGATATATTGCATGACCATGTGCGCAGTCGCACTGACAAACGGTTTGCCTTTCACCTTCATGGTGCTGCTTATACCGAACTTAAAGGGACTGCGTTTGTATTCCAGTGTCCTAGGTATTCGAGATTTGAGAAGAAGGCAAGTGGAATGGAAATAGCAGGACTATTGCAGCAGGAAAGTTTCACAAACTGAATGGTTTGAAGTTTTAATTTAAATGTACAAAGGATACAGCTGTCTCATTTTTTTATGTATTATGCTAGTACTAAATGACACAGTTGTCTCAAAAGGACAACTATTTAAGTTATAATACCAGATCAGTAGCTAAAACCTTGGGCAGTAAAATAGCAGGGCAGGAGGTATGAGGTGGGACTTAGTAGGGGATCATTCCATGCCAAATCATCACAAACCAAATGGAACTTTGTTTTCAACCTGACCATCTCAGATGTTCATTAAATTTGATAGGATGGTATAGGGTCAGACATGGAGTAACTACCATATCTGACATTTAAGCCCTCACGGAAATGGTCAGGATGGGACATGTGATGATTTCTGGCATGGAATGAGGGCCTTAGGGGAGACGTGGGACTGGGTCAGGTGGAGAATTGGAGATTATGTTATCATGGATGAGTATTATTTTTTTATGCAGCATCAAAGTCAAGAGCAGGGTAACCAAGCTTTGGCATGTTGATTTTTAAAAAAGCCATTTGCTCTAAGAGCTGGGGGAGCAATTGTGAGCGCTGAGGGCATAATATATTTCTTGTTACAGAAAACACCCGCTCACTCTGGACCGTGGTTGAGGGACAGGAAAGAAGCTCCTGGGCTACCGAGGACAAAGCAGGCCACACATTCTTCTTCTCATCCCAAAAACTCAAGGGATCTGTACTGGGAGGCAAGGGAGGTTCCGCTAGGTAAGCCCTAACTATGTCACCAGCAGTTTTTTTCTTTTCTACGGGTCCTGTTCAGTGGGTCCCACCAAACTGTCAAGTGCCTCAGCCCAAAAAGCTGATGCTCTGCTGGAGTGAGCACTGGCAGCAGTGCTGCTAGTACCAGCTAACAGAGTATCATCAAACATCTCCAGCTCCTCTTCTTCTCCCTCCTCTAAATGTATTCCCATTTGCCTTTCCCTCTCACGTACCCTCTCTATTAATCTATCCCTCCAGGTGGTGAGAGTATTTTTGCGGAGTGCTATCTTGCCTTTGACTCTGGGGTCACAAATTGTGGCTAACATGAACTCGGTGCGAGAGTCGATGAGCTCTTTTATGCGCCAACTGAGTTGCTCCTTCAGCCTCCTCAGAAGGGCATCAACTTCAGCAAGTATATTGCCACCAGGCAATCGTTCCCTATTGGAAAGGAACAAATCTATTTTATTTGTAAGGTGTGCAAAGAGGGGAACCACTTGTGCCAGGCTAGCACTCTCTTGGCTTAAATTGTCAGTGACATCCTCAAAAGGCCTGAGCACTGTGACAACTTGGTCAATCATGACCTAGCCCTCCCTGCCTAGTGGTCTGGCAATATCAATAAAATGTTCACATGCCATTGCGTGAATTGCCCTCTGTTGCTCAAGGATACGCTCTAGCATATGTAAAGTTGAGTTCCACCTTGTTCCCACATCCTGTTTAAGGCAGTGCTCCACGAGGCCTGCCTTTCTCTGTTCCTGCCTGAGAAGGTGGCTGTCCTTCACACTACAGTGGAAGTGACCAGCAATTTTGCGGCACGACTCTAAAAGTGCTGCTAACCTTCCACTGTTAGTGTTATCATCGAGAGCAGACCTAACAACTAGATGAAGGGTGTGTGCACAGCAGCGCACACCAACAAATCTTCCATCACGGATAGCCTTTGTCATGTTCGCTCCACCATCACTGACAACAAATCCCATTTTGACATTGGTGCCTGCCTGTTCCCCTAGCCACCTCCCTATTATTTTCTGTAGTGCATTTAAAATATTCTGTGATATGGCACCGTGCCTTCATAGAAATACACAAATTTTCCCACTGCGTAAAACATTGGGAACTAACGATCAAGATTGCAAATAGATGGCACTATACTCCCTTCCGACTTGCCACATACTTTCCAGGTACGTCACCAAACTGCTGGAGAGAGTGCGGGCACGTAGGTAACTTACTTCATATGTTCTGGCATTGCCCTAGTATAAGAAGTCTTTGGAACCAGGTTTTCCAAAGGATCTCATCCATAACTGGAATACTATCACAGCCCGACCCAGCATTGGCGCTATTGCACCTAAAAATAGACAAATTTCCGCAATTTTATAGGCCAGTCGTAACACACATATTACTAGAAACGCGTCTGTTGATACTGCGTAATTGGAAATCCAATAAAGCTGTGAACATTTCTGAAGTCATGGCAGCTGTTCATAGAAATTATACCTTTGAACGTCTCTTAGCAATCAATTCTCTAACATGCAAGAAGTTTGATGAATACTGGGCTATTTGGCCCAAGACCTTTTGATAAACTGTTTAGAAACCCTAAATGTATGCATATCACCAATGTGTATCACTTATAGTGTATATCTCTCCCTGTACTCTCCCTTTTTATATATTTTATCTTTTATTCCTTCTGTTATCTGTTACATGCAAAAATTCTTTAATAAAAAACTATTGTTATAAAAAAAAAATATTCTGTGATGTGTGCTGCTGATCCATCACCTCAGCATGGAGGAGGAAGGAGTGCAATCCTGTCTCGTGCACTGTGGCAGCGGCCACAGCACTTGAGGTTTTTCTTGACCTTGCAATTGTTTTTGGTGGTGGTTGTATATCTTGCGACTCATTGGGCTGCCACCAATGGGCAGTCAAGGACAGAAAGGCATGCTGGCCACTAGTAGCACTCCATAAATCAGTTGTAAAGTGAACTGATTGGCCAGCAGCCTTCCCCAGCAAATCCTTCAAAACCCCAACACATGACCGGTACAGCGAGGGCACTACAGTTCTACTGAATGTGGTGCGTGAAGGGACCTGGTATTGTGGTGCCACAGCCTGCATCAGCTGCTTGAAGGGCTCCCCTTCCACAAAACTGAAAGAAGCCCCCCAACAGCTATAAGTTGTCCAATGAGGCGCGTAAGTTTACGGGACTGCTGTTTTGACATACCCCGGTAATGTACCCCTCCAAAATGTTCAATAGTGGGCTGTATGGATTTATTTAGCATTTTACGACCTGCAGCTCCAGAAGTGGCTGTGACTTTGACACTGCTGCTTGTAATAGTGGTGGTAGATGGGGGAGCCACACCCATTTCTTCCCTCAGCACCACTGGCCTATGGTGGCTAAGCATGTGTTGCTTCATCCCAGCGTTCGTGAGATAACCCAACAGTCTCCCACGGCTGACTTCTCTGCTGCATATTTTACATGTAGCTGTGCGGCCATCACCAACTGTCACAAAATGCTGCCAAATTTTAGAACGACGGGTGCTGCCACTGTGTGGTGAAGATTTTTTAGAGAGAGTTTCCTCTTCAGCCACAGATGCTAGAGCAAGTTGCTTAATTTTGGTTGTAGCCTGGCCTATGTTGCACTCTGCTATGCTGCAGTGTTTTTGTGATAAAATGAGAGGTGGCCTCATGTCAGGGATAGTGAAGGAACTTGATTAACAGTTGTGCTGGCGGCTCTAATGTTTATGGGAGACTCAACCGGAACAGGAGAGGCAGGTGCCACTGGTGCCGTTCTTTCAGGGGAATACAACAGTGGGGAATCAAATTTAATATGGGAAGGAGAATATTCTGTCTCATAAATATTTGGTTCCTGATCGAGATTAAAAGGTAAGGTATAATCTGAATCTTCCATGTTTGCAAATGAGGATTTAGCACCATCAGATGTTGGGGGGTCCTGCTGAATTCCCTTTTCTCTCGGATGGCTAATGGGAAATGTGACTAAAAAATCTCCCTCATTACTTCTATGACCTGCAGATGTAATTTTTTCAGTGGTGATGGTGGTGCCAATGGGAGTAGCAATAGTGGTGGAACTATGAGCGCACAAAATGTCTTGCTCATATTCTAATATTTCACTTTTAGGCTGCTTAAATGGATGCTCAGAATCAAAAGCCTGTGTAGGTGGTAGTGTCAGGCCTTTCCTGTAAAAAATACTTGGTGTCACCACAACTGGCACTAGTAGTTATTGTGCAGGTTGTTCTTGGTGGAAGATCCTGAAAAAGGCGACGACATGCAATAGATGCCGACTGCTTTCTGGTCTCAGAGCAGGACCTCTCAGCCCTGCTAGTAGGGGATTTTGAACCAACAGTTTCCCTTTTCTGTTTGGAAGGTGGCCTTAGCATAGCACTACTACTGATAGTCAAAGTATCAGAGCTAGGCCTTTTGCAGCTAGATCTGCCTGAACGCTTTGGCTGAGGCACTGAAACAGGACAGGCAAGCTGCTTCTGCTGCTTCATTTGCCTCCCCTTTGAAAAGTCACTCCTTTTAGACTTAACACGACTACTGGAACGTTGTGTAGTACTGGTGGTGGAAGTATGACTGTCTGGGCCTGGCAATACAGATGCTGACATACATGACACAGACAATGGTGGTACAAACTCACAGGTGCTGGTAGTGGTTGTTGTTGCTGTGTCACTGCTGCTGCTGGTACCAGGAGGAGGAACCTCATGTTGAGAGCTTGAATCCATCTTGACAAAAAATTTTACTAGACAGGACTCTCTTCTGCTACTTCTCAAATATTGTCTCCCCTCCTCTGCTGAAACTCCCTTTCTCACTCAGTTACCACAGGTGGAATGCACAATGCAGTGACCTCTTGCCCTTAATCCAACCTCCAGCACAAAATAAATCAACTGATTGGCCTGTAAATTACTCCATGCCAGTAATCCAGCCCCCAAGGAATCAACTGATTGGCTAAAAAAACTGTAATTCTCTAATATCCGGAATAACGAATGCATTTGCATTTAAATTCGTCTGAATTTTGCAACTTTCGGATGCATTCGAATTTCCGTTCAAAGCAATTACGAATAAAACCGAATCCGACAAAAATTATCTCAAATAGCGAATGGCTTTGGTGTAATTTGTTGATGCTTTAACGCGGCCTAATGCAACACCAAGTCGACTCGTGGTTTTGCATAACGAATAATTTTATTTCACTATTCGTTAAATTTAGCGGACAATCATTCTGATGAATCAATTTCTTTCCAATTGTTAGTAGCTCACTAGGGAGTAAAACGAATCGATTTGAATATAATTAAATTATTTGTTATGTGATTACGATCACAAGTCGACTTGCATTAGGCCGCGTTAACGCATTAACGAATTATGCCGAAGGCATTCGCTATTTATGATAATTTAGTTCGGATTCAGTTTTATTCGTAATTGCTTTGTTCAGAAAATCGAATGCTTCCGAATGTCCGAAAGTTGCTAAATTCGGACAAATTTCGATTCGTTACGAAACGAATTGCACAAGCCTAGCAGCTACCACTAATAAAACCTATAAGATTAAAGAATTGATAACATGTGCCACTATGGGGGTCGTATACTTGTTGGAATGCGGGTGTGGCTTGCAATATGTAGGGAGGACCTCTAGACCCTTACATGTAAGAATTGGGGAACATGTTAACAATATTAAAAAAGGACTCATTACTCATAATGTTTCTAAGCACTTTAGATTGTTTCATAATCGCAATCTCAGACACCTCAAATTTTGGGGTGTTGAGAGAGTCAAAAAACACTGGAGGGGGGTAACTTCATCTGAAAACTCAGTCTCCACAAATCATACTGGGTATATGAAACAAAGATAGCAGTACCTATGGGTTTAAACGTAGAGTTCGACCTGAATTGTTTTATCTCTGATCGTTAATTTTAGTATATTTTCATTATTTTCATTATTAAGATTAATAACTTTAGATGTGTTAGATTACATTTCATTAATCTATAAATGTATATCAGGTGATTTTCACATATTTAGATATATGTATTTTGAAAACATATGTAGAGTGGAGGGTGGTTGCTCAGACGTTTTTGTCTTAAATCTTTTTGCGCAGCAGTGAGTTTATCATTACTCACTTTTTAACACTATGGAAATTAAGGTATTACTTTTAAAATGGTGTTTTAAATATGCATTTTATGATTTCCCCTTTACTGTAATAATACAGGACAAGGCTTATTTACTTATCTGCTTTTGTCTCTGATGCCTGCTTTAGCTGAGATTTAGCAGACCATTGTCCTGATATCTTTTAACCTATACTTCCCTGTGGTGATTCACACGGTGAGGGTATCTATTGCGCTTGTCCGTTAATTAGGTGGCTGATAATAGGGCTGGTGTGTGAGCCTCTGAATACTGCTGAGGAAGTCCCACCCACTGGGACGATACACGTGCGGGAGGACCCGATCA
Organism: Rana muscosa; assembly: GCA_029206835.1. Classification (NCBI taxonomy): domain Eukaryota; kingdom Metazoa; phylum Chordata; class Amphibia; order Anura; family Ranidae; genus Rana; species Rana muscosa. Next base: position 1,138,595,150 of record CM055122.1, read on the forward strand.
CGTCAGCTGCAGCCACCTTCCACTCACTGTCTCAGCGAGACATGCTGTGAATGCTTGTAAACCTGGCACTGGGATATTAGTGCTTCACTTGTGAGTAAATCTCTTTTTAGACATAATAAATCTTATTAATACATACAGAGAGCACAATGCATATTTCTTTGATCTTACATGGCACAATGAGTTTATCCAAGTACCATTGACTGGGAGATCTGATATACGATTGAGAGATCTGGTATAGGAATTGGAGCAGTGGAGTCTGGTATTAGCCGGAAATCAGGAGAGGCACTGTCCATTTCTATTTACCCCTGTGGAGGGGAAAGCTTAATTTGACCTGTCTGTTAGTTCAGAAGGTCCATTGTGTGAGGTGAGTGGCTTGTATCACTGTCGGTGGACTTATTTCACATGAATCTACACAGATGAAAAGCCATTTACAAACACATTCATCACAGCTGAGGATTTCTCTGTATACTCCCTGTTCCTGCTTTTCTGTTTATATGCATGGAGTTTTTTCTCATTAAATATTTAAATTTGTCTTTTAGATTTTCATTTTTGAAATTTATAGTTTAAAAACTCTATGCATTTGTATTAGCACTGCACTATTCTTTAAAAATGTTATACCTGGGATTTGTATTTTGATCTTGAGTGCTATAGCTGCTGTATTGGTTAGGGTATTCGTTTGAGCCAATTGATTTTTTTTACTTTTTATGATCATACTTGCCACCCCCAGCCTGCCAAGATGCAGTGTCACTTGCCACCCCCAGCCTGCCCAGATGCAGTGTCACTTGCCACCCCCAGCCTGCCCAGATGCAGTGTCACTTGCCACCCCCAGCCTGCCCAGATGCAGTGTCACTTGCCACCCCCAGCCTGCCCAGATGCAGTGTCACTTGCAACCCCCAGCCTGCCCAGATGCAGTGTCACTTGCAACCCCCAGCCTGCCCAGATGCAGTGTCACTTGCCACCCACAGCCTGCCCAGATGCAGTGTCAGTCACTTGTGACCCACAGCCTGCCACCAGTCCAACAAACCCCAGCCCCAGCCTCCTGGGGAAGGTGAACGCCCACCCCCCTTGCAGCCGATGTGGCCTGTCTCAGTGGCAGTGCAGCTGGGGGGTTGGGGAGTCCCCTACTTTAGAGCATGCTGGAGGCTGGAGCCAGGCCTGACCTGGAGAAGAGAGCAGGATGTGGGTGGACATCCATGGTGGAGTTGGAGCCGGCCCATGGAGAGCACTAGGCGCAAAGAAGGAGAAAGTTAACTCCTCCTCTGCTTTGAATGCTGGGCAGGGAGTCGCGGCCATGACATCACTGGTTGCTAGATGCCGGGCGGCTCTAACAACCAGTAGTCTGGCTAGTAACAGGAAGAAGAGTCTCTCAGGTGGAGGTGGGGAGGGGGAGCCAGTGACATGGCGATGGCTGGGTTTGCTCCTCTGTCAGTTTCATTCCGGGACATTGTATTGTCCTGGGAATGAAAGGGCCCGGGACCCAGGACAGACGCCGATCCCTGATTCCAGGGAGGGCACTTGCCCTTGCCCATGCCTGAAGTTCATTGAAACTACAAGTCCATCTGCTGCAGTGGAGGATGGGATTTGTAGTATTTTCATTCACAAATTCCTGTGAATGAATGATGTGGCTGTGAGCCCCGCACAGCCATGCCATTTTCAAAATCTGACAGTGGGTGTGGGGAACGGAACCCCTGTCCACTGTCACACTAAGCAGGGAAAGGGAGTGAGGGGCGGAACCAGAACATGTTATATGCTGCACCCTAAATACGGGTGTAACATGTTACATATTCTAAAAATGTATCCTTTGATTGTACCTAAGCTGTCCCCTTAAATATCAGCTTTTTGTCTTCATTTCCTCTGCAATAGCAGTGCACTTCCTTATATGTTAGTGCGCCTAAGCACCTGGCTCAAACTGGCCTGCCAAAGCCAGTTCTCCATAGAAGGAGATTTCCCAATAGCATCAATTTGGATGGATTCAGGAGTTTCAGACTCAAAAGAAACTTTAGGGTCTTTTTGTGCTGAGTGACTAAAGAGAAAAATGCATGCCTTCATTAATTCCAAACATTACCAGTCTCTCTCTTTCCCCCTTTCAATAAGTATCTAATCGATTTGGATACATCATTGAATAAAAGTCTCAAGAAGTTTCCAATCTAGTGAGTTTATTTTTAATTTGTTCATAAAGAGTTTGGTAGAACTGACTTTTTTGCACTGAAGTGATATCTGCAATCCAGTGTTTAAATTCAGCTGTGTATTTAACAGAGCATTTACCTTACCACAAACTGTGAAGCCCTGTACACACGATCGGATTTCCTATGGATTCTAGTCCGATGGATTTGTCCATCGGAAATCCGATGAAACTGTTTTCCATCAGTCTTTCCCACACACCATCAGTCAAAAAACCGACCGCACCAAAACGACGTGACGTACAACACGTACGACGGCGCTATAAAAGGGAAGTTCAAATCTAATGGCGCCACCTCTTGGGCTGCTTTTGCTGATTTTGTGTTACCACGTGTTAGTAAAAGTTTGAGAGCCGATTCGCGCTTTTCAGTCTCCGTGCTTTGCAGATCGTTTCCTGGTGTTCAGTTTGTGCTTGTGGGTTCGTATTTGTTATTCAGTGCATGCAGTCAGGTCGTTACTGTTTTGCAGTGCCTTCTTGGCCGTTCGTTTACTGTTTTTCAGGTCGTTCTTCTCAGGCCTTGCTGTTCCACGGTGCGTTCTGTTTGAGTTCGTTCTGACCAGCCGACCGGTTTAAGACCATGTTTGAAGTGCGTTCTCGTTCTTGAGCTCGTGCTGGCTATGGACTTGGTGTTGCGGTTAACACTGTAACCCGAGTTCAGTCCGTGAACAGGGTGAGGAGGAGTTCATGGATCAAGAATTGGTTGCTCCAGCGGGACCAATTCTCTCATATGCCTCTGCTGCGGGAAATCCATGAGAATAATCCTGATGATTTCAGGAATTATCTCAGGATGACGGACCCCGTTTTTCACCGTCTGTTGGATTTGCTTCCCCCTATATCACGAGGCAGGACACTGTGATGCGCCAGGCCATCACTGCCGAGCAGAGGCTTATTGCCACGTTGAGATACCTGGCGACTGGGAGAAGCTTGCAGGACCTCAAGTTCACAACAGGCATCTCCCCCCAGGCTCTCGGGATCGTTATCCCTAAAACATGTTCTGCCATCATTCAGGTCCTGCAGAAGGACTATATGAAGGTAAGTTTGCTCCTTTAACATCCCATTATATGTTTTGATTGTTTGCTAATGTATTTTATTTCTTTCCTCGTTCCCAAATTACCCTGATTGTAATATGCTGGGAATGTCCCCTTTCTCCCCATGCATGTTTTTACTTCTAATGGCCTTTTTTGGGGCCTACATGCCTATTTCCCTTCACTAACCTCTCCAGCATGCTATCCTATGCCCAAACACAGCTAGCCTAGTTTTTTACTACCCTTTTTTTTGGTCAGTGCCATAGTAGTTTTGAACCCCCCCCCAAAAAAAAATGTATCCAAATGTTTTAGTTCTCATTCAAGTTCAGCAGAGTGGTAGAGCCTTTATTTGGGGCCCCCAAAATCACCTCAAACACCCCCCCCCCTTTAGAATATTTTCTAATGTCCCCTCAGCGGGGGTGAGTCATCTGATAAGTGGGCCTTCTATTTTTGTGTTTTAAATACTCCTTAAAATAATAAATGTTATACTGATGTTGGTCAACAATGTCTTTGTGTAATCTGTTTGCAATGTAAAGTGAAAACGTACTAATGTATTCTTTTTGTTTGACTCCACAGTTTCCTTGCACACCACAGGAATGTCAGACTGTGGCTGATCAATTTGCCCAGCGGTGGGACTTCCCCAACTGTGGAGGGGCAATTGATGGCAAGGACGTCCACATAGTGCCGCCACCCCGTTCGGGGTCATACTATTTTAATTTATAAAGGTTTTAATAGTATAGTGTTATTGGCGGTGGTGTCGGCACGGTATGAGTTCCTGTATGTGGACGTGGGGAAGAATGGCCGGATGTCCGATGGAGGAGTGTTCGCTCAGACGGAGTTCGCTCACCGTCTGCAGTCTGGGGGTCTGGCACTGCCTCCAGATGCAGACAACGTGGATGGACTACTGTTTGTTTTTTATCACAGATGAAGCCTTTGGACTGGGACCACACCTGATGCGGCCGTTTCCCCAACGCACCCTCACCCCGGAGAGTAGGGTTTTTAATTACCGGCTGGCCAGAGCCCGGAGAGTTGTGGAGAATGCCTTCGGGATAATGGCCAGCCGTTCCGCCTGTTTCAGACAGCTATCCACATGGCGGAATACAAGCTCAACCATATAATTTACTGCTGCTGCATTTTGCACAATTTAAGACGTTTCTCAGCTACATATGTTTCTACAGTTGGGCCTGAGGCCGGTCCATCTGAGATGAACATTCTGACCGGCCTGGACACTGCCCGTACTGGCTTGGCCCCCCAAAGTGCCCGTGAAGTACGTGATAAATATGTTGAGTACTTCACGGGTAGGGGGGCCATCGCAATGCCAGACCATATCTGACCTTTTAACTAAAAAAAATAAAATATAATTATATATTTTCAAATCTTGTTTTATCATTCTTTTTTTTTTTTTATGTGTCTCCCAGGTTCTTGTAGTGCCAAGTGTATTTGTCTTTAGTAAATAGCCACAATTGTCACTATAAAAAACATGGATTTAGCATTTTCAGAACTGCTATTGAGCATAGAAAGATCAAGCCACACCCTTTTGAGTGTCCAAGATAGTTTTTACTCTGTGCACCACAGATTTTTTTTTTAAGAAATACAATGTAGAAAGTTTTTTTTTTTTTTGTTTTTTTTTTTTAAACCATAAAGCTTTTATTAATGCTTAATAATAACATTTGTACAGTCATACTAGCATTTGTACATAAGTATCATATAAAAGTATAACATTGTATAATTGAGTTCAATAGTAGAGTATTTTAATAATAAAACCATTGAAGTGGCTTCGTAATTAACCGATCATTGCATCGATAGTCTATTTAGAAATACTCTGAATATTTGTAGAAAAAATTGATTATTTAATCTCCAAAAAGAAAGGAACAAAAGTAAAACTTTGTGAACCTCAGGGAGAAGCCCATAGAAGAAGGTATAATGATAGAAATGAAAGGGAATAGAAGGAAGGGAAATAAAAATAAGGAGAGATATTGTTCATTCACGTTTCTCTATATTTGAAGGTCTATGTTCGAGTAAAGGTGGTATAGGAATCAGAGTATTTAAAAATGATCCAAGGTTGCCACATTTTATTGAATTTTTCTGTATTCTCCTGTGATGTAGCCCTGATCTCCTCCATACCTCTGAGTAGATGTATCTCTTCTAGCCATTCTTTAATCGTGGGTGCGGCGGTACTTCTCCAGTGCCTCGGTATCACTGTTTTTGCTGCAGTGATTAAGAATAATGTAGAAAGATTTACCTCCACAATTTTTATTTTATTTTTTTAGGTTTGTTTTGCAGAAACATGCATGGGTCAAAATAGTAAACATTTCAAAACAATGGAAATATAAAAATTCAATATGAAAATGAGAAACCTGAGATGGGGTGATGTCACCCCTGATCCATCCCAAATGTGAAGATCCCCACTTATTTTTGTGGCTCAAATGGGTATTTTCAAAATGATCCCATGGCTAAAGTAACATGTGCTATCTGCCATCATGGGGGATCAATGGACATGCTTTGGGTGTGCAAACCCTTCCTCTCACCTACTTGAGTAGGGAGGAAGAGGTTGCACCCCCAAAACAGGGACATAGATATCCTGTGACGGCAGATAGCACATGTTGACACACTGTGTGCATCTTCACATTTTGGCTGGTGGGAATACCAGTGCAAATTTGGTAGGCGACAAAATACACAAAAACGGGGGGAGGGGGGGGGTCAGACTATTCGCCCCAAAATATCTATAATGTTTTTATATTTTTGCTCAATCACATTCATTCTATTCCTCATAATGTCCATTTCCCTACTACATTCCATTATTTCTTGAATAATTATTTTGGCACTAGCACTTGAGAATGGAGGATTTGGAGTTCCTGACACACCACCACGTTCATCCCCTAAAAAAAAAAAAAAAAAAAAAAAAGTTAGGAATATGCAGGCCTACATCTGTATTTACCTTGAAGTTGTGGTGACAGACACTGACCTGTTGTGGTGATAAGCTCCACCTCTGCTTCCTCCACCTCTGCTTCCTCCGCTCCCTCCACATGCTGATCTTGGGGTGCTTTTGGATCTTGGGGGTGTTTATGTGGTCTGTGCTTCCTAGGCTCCTCAGATTGGTGTCCTCCCAGTCTCCTCTCCCCTATGAGAATGCAAAAAACAAAAGGTATCCTTTAGCACACAGAGATTTGAGGGCAGAAATTGTAAACATTGCTTGGAAGTGGGGTACAATTGATATTTGGGCCTGAGTTCCAAGATGAACACATGAGATCTTGAGAATTCTACAAAGCTGGAATACATTTATTTTTGGGCCTAAAAAACACACTTGGAGACACACCAAGGTATCCACTGGAGCACCTGTGTGTGACGCCCTTAAAACGTTGTTCATGTGGCACACACTATAGTATAGTGCTCCTGAGTAAAAAGCTGTGTAACCAACTGCTTGAGTGTCATCTCCTTTACACAGAATCCAGTTTAGCCTTTCATTCACATTCTACTTTACTTACAACACATCATCTAGCCAACAATGTGTAGAAACGTTGTTTTATTAAAAAGAGGCATGACCACATGTGGTTTACGTGTATATATGTGCAAAACATGTTTCTGTGAAGACGAACAAGTGTTTACTACGAAACATTACCAAATAAGTGGGCACTCAACTTAACATAAAAGTTGCCATTTTACAATGTGAAACCAGTCAATCCAAGCACATGGAGCAAAACATGCAAGAATACATATTACAATGTGAAAGAACACAGTAAAAATAAAAGCTTACTTTTTTCTATGATTTTGATAAGCTTCCTATACTGCTCCGGCTCCCTCAGCTTCAGGTCAGACCACCTTTTACGGAGCTGCTCCTTGGATCTCCTGACCCCATATTTCTGATAGACTCTTCGCCACTTTGTCCATTATTTGCGACTTCCGGAGATTAGGGGTGTCGTATGGCCCATGCTTCCCATCGTAATTTTTCCTCCGCAGGATGTCCACCATCTCTGCCATCTCAGCAAATGACATATTAGTCACCTTGTATCTTTTATTCCTGGATTGGGACGTTCCCGCCTCCGGGCTTTCCTCGTCGGTACTTTCTAATAAAGAAGCCAACTGTGTCACCGACATGTCGTCGTCTCCCACTGTGCGCCGAATGAGAAGGGGCGGGGAAATGCAGGAAAAGACCGTCATGGGCGGGCAACGCGGGCGGAGTTACACGCATGCGCAGGGTATAAAAATGGGAACAAAGTTATTAGGGTTGCGCGGAGTAAGAACGACCGGGAGTGCAGAAAAGACAACAACTAAGGTAAGAAGGGAACTTGGGCCTGCAATGGCCTATAATGGTTTATGATTGTAAAGGCCAATATTGGGATAAGATTAGGAGAATGGAATCTGACCTCTACTGTTTTTTTTCTTGTGTTTTAACTTGCAAAGATTAAAATGCATAAATTAAGGGAGCCGGAGATAATGTTGGTGTTCATAGAAAAGTATAAAGAACTGCGCAATCTGTGGGAGCTCAAAAATCCTGCTTACCACAAGAGTGGTGTACGTCGGGCAACTATTGAAAAATTAGCGGATTATATGAAGCCCTGGGTCCCAGAGGCAGACTACAGTATGATGAACAATAAGATAAACAACATGCAGAATGTTTATAAAAAAAACTACACAGCAGTCCGCGCTTCAATGAGATCAGGAGCAGCAGCAGACGATGTAGTACAGCCCAAGCTGTGGTACTACAAACATCTTCAATTTCTGGAAGACCAGATTGATGCCAGGGAATCAATTTCCAGCCTTCCCTCAACCCTTCCTTCCACCCTTCCCTCCAGCGTTCCTTCCGCCCTTTCCTCCAGCGTTCCTTCCACCCTTCCCTCCCCCCCTGCAGAGGGGGAGGAGGAGCCACCTGTGCTTTAAGAGCCGGATCTGCGCATCTTCAGCCAGGTATAGTATTTTATAACATAATTATTGGCCTCAAAGTACTATTGTGATGAACTAGATTGTTTCTCAACAAATGTTAAAATTACCCCCCCCCCCAAAAAAAAAGGAACATAAATGATTGGTAAAGTATCTAAAAAAAACGGGGACAGAATGAAACTCTTTTCTATTTTTATAACAAGCAAATTGCCGCAGTCATGAGATAAAAATTGTGTGTGATTGATTCCCCAAAATATCAAACTATGTTCCTTTTTCCTACACAGGATGAGGCCAGCCAGGAGGAAGAGGCTCAGGATTGTGGCAGGCAGGAGGAGGCAGGGCCAAGTGGCACGCAGCAGGTCCCCAGGCCTAGTGGCAGCACAGTGTCACAAGTGGCTCCCCTCCACGTCAGACCCAAAAAACATCAGCGGATGACACAGGTGGAGGAGGAGTCACTTAAGATTATCCGTGACGCTGCTGCCATCATGAGGGCCCCCCTCAACCCTGTTGAGGGGTTTAGTACCTATCTCTCTGAAAAATTGCTACAAATGGAGGCGGGACAACGTGCCCTCTGTGAGCACCTTATCTACACGGCCAAACACTGCAGGGAAGTGTGGAGGGAAGTGTACAGGGAAGAGCAGAAGGTGATTCCCTGGCTTCAAGCTGCTCTTCCAGAAGTTGCAGTTTGATGGAGTACCACAGCTTGGGATGATGTATGTCTTTGGCTTCTGCTCCTGATTTCATGCTGTTTGTTTATCTTATTGTTCATTATAGTCATGTCTGCCTTTGGGGTCCAATGTCTTCATATTTTCCGCTAATTTTCCAATTGTTGCCCTTCGGGTTTATTTATATATTTTGCCAGAATAAATGGAGATTTAATTTCAGCCAAAATACTTGCCTGATGTGTTTTTATTGTGATTAGCAATAACATTTTATAAATACAATGTGTAATTTATAAAAAGGGACACCAACCTCCATGAGGGAAAAATAAAAGAAACATTAGTTGTTGTGAGAAATTGACAGCAAAAAAAAAAGGCAAAAAACAAACAAAAAAAACAAAACAAAGGATTGTAAATAATTTTTTAAATTAGTGAGGTTTGGCTTTAATAATTAATCAACTTATTCAGAAGATCACAAGAAACAAGAAAGACACAAGTTTGTCAGAACTCGAGATAAATATCTGCAGCAAAAAATACATTTTAAACTCCATTCTAAAGCAAAAAACAATGCGCTGCATTAAACGAGGCAATAACTTGCAGAATGACGAATGTGCTCTCTCCATTAGGAATGCTAGTTTTACCAGAACGAGCGCTCCCGTCTCCTAATTCAGTCTGAGCATGCATCGGTTTTTTATCCGATGGACTTGCCCATAGACGATCGGAATTTGCTATTGGTTTTGGATCCATCGGAAACATTTAAAACATGTTCTATTTTTTAAAACCGATGGAAAAAATACAGATTGGGTCCCATACACGATCGGTTTGTCTGATGAAAACAGTCCATCGGACTGTTTTCATCGGTAAAACCGATCGTGTGTACACGGCTTGAAACTTAGAGCCAGTTCACACAGGGGCAACACGACTTCCAGCACGACTTTGGGAGGCAACTTGGACACGGCTTGAGCATGAATCACAGCGTGACTCCAGGCAACTTACAAGGCAACTTCAAGTTGCCTCCAGGACAGCCGACTTTCCAGTGGCCAATTAAACAATAATCAGCTCTGTGGGAGGGAGGGGGGAGGGAGGGGTTTGCCTGGAAAACTATTTTTACTTCCTGGAAGGTTGCTTCAGTTAAGACAGGGGATCCGACTTGGAGGCAACTTCCATTGAAATCAATGGGTAGAAGTCGGACTGAAGTCGTACAGGAACCTTTTCTGAAGTCGGAGCGACTGTAGTAGTGTACATTAAGACGGCTCCATTCACTTCCATTACTTTTCTAAACCGTGTGACTTGGGGCGACTTGAAGTGGGATCCCAGGATGCCCCTGTGTGAACCGGCTCTTAAAGTGATTGTAAGCCTTTCTTCTTATGTTTGTTATTTAAAAAAAAAAAAAAAAAAATCATACTTACCTCCACTGTGCAGTTAGTTTTGCACAGAGTGGCCCCGATCCTCGACTTCTGGGGTCCCTAGGCGGCTCTTGCGGCTCCTCCACACATCGTATAACCCCCTAAGAGAAGCACTCTCCCAGGGGGGTTTCCTTGCGGACGTGCTCCAGAGTCTAGTATTCGGCGTCCATAGACACCAAATGTAGGACTCGGCCCCGCCCCCCGGCACCCACATCATTGGATTTGATTGACAGCTTAGGGAGCCAATGGCTGCGCTGCTATCAATCTATCCAATCAGGAGCCAAGAACCCTAGGCAGAGGAAGAGCCAGTCCCCGCCGAGGGAAATTCCAGGGCTCAGGTAAGTAAAACGAGGGGGCTGGGGGGCCAGTCACTGCCAGAAGTTTTTTCACCTTAATGCATAGGATGCATTAAGGTGAAAAAACCCAAGGGTTTACAACCCCTTTAAAGCTGCTTATACAATAGCAAATTTGCAAATGAAAATTCGTATAAAGATTTGTACAAAAATTCTCATTATATTCGACAGTCTGATGAATGTTATTTGAGAATTAATTTGCATTTACAATCTATTTTGGAAAGCATGTAATTCCCTGAAGAAATGGCTCATACACATACTCATGTTGGAAAAAATGTTTGTTCAAGAAAAAAATTTCTATTCTGCTCCTTGTAATTTTTCTCATCACTAATATTAAAAATTAATGTTGATTTAACTCTGCTAAAGATTAGAAAATTGAACTTTTATAGCACAAAAACTTTTGTTCAGAAGTCTACTAATGTACTGCTGAAGCTTTAGTAGTACCACAGTTAGGATAATCAATAGCATGATTCATTGCAGTTACAAAGCTGCACAATCATCCAGGATTACACTATCTGTACCACATAGCGGAGGCCCAAACTGGGTTAACCTGGGAACAGAAATCCAATGGCTGTAACTGCAAATCTCTTCTTGATGAACTTTAACTACGTTTTGAAGTAACACCAAATGTTTGCAGCTCTGCAATTTGCTGCCTGATAGGAGTCTAGTAGCTTAAATGGCAGACAACTTTGTGGTTATAAATAGGCCATGTTCAGTAAACAAGCATCGGCAGCAGTATGGGAGGCAGAAGCATAGAGATCAAATCAAAGTCAGTAACCAAAGGTGTTAAGGCCCATACACACGATCAGAAAATTGTACGAAAAATACCGCTTTCGAAGCAGTCGTAAAATAATCAGACCGTTGATGCACAATTTTTGAGAGCCGATTACGACAATTCATGCGAAATTATCCAATGGGACAAGCACAAAATGTTTTCTCCTACGATAACAGAACATATGATTTTCGTTTAATCGATACAGTTGTCGTTCGAAAATACAATACAAATACAATGCAATACATTACATCACTTCCGAATTTTGATTCTGCCGTACGAGGATTTTCGTAACTTTAACAACCTCTTGATTTTCGATATGGAGGCTAGCATGCAAAAAAAACAAAAAAAACAGACGATCATTCGTCCTAATTGTGTGTACCGGACATTATGGTTTAAAGTGAAGAGCAATAATCATACACAGTGAAGCTGAAGAAACAAAACCAATATACTAGCAGAAGCACAATATTCTGACAAACAAAGTGTAAAGGCGTGGTTTAAAAAGGAAATCTAAGGCAGGAGCAAGGAGTCCAGAGTTCAGCAAGAAAATTGGGTATCAATTAGGCCTGACCAAGAACTCAGGCTATATGTTACGTAGAACTTCAGGTGACTCATTAGGTAGAGCAACAGTCAAGCACAGAAGAATCCCTGGGTTTAGATTCTGACATCCTTGCTACTTGCTCTGATGACTTCCGTACTTTTTACAACGTTGATTACATTTGAACATTTGTACAGGTTATACAATGCATCTTTCAAAACTTTATTAAAGACCTATTAAAAGTGGAAAAACTCTAAAATATTGGATTTCGCTTCACTTGAGAACACAGGCAGCAATAAAAACTTGACACGCCATTTAATTCTTTCTCACTCTAAACTCAACTATACTATTCTATAGGTATTTTGTTTGCCTGTTATGTTATATTATATTATTATTGTATCCCTTCAAGGTGTCTATAAATGTATACAAATTATTTGCCTTTTTCTTCATCCTGGATAAATTATATGTAATGCTAGAATTACAGAAATAGTAATTTAAAATAATGGATGCTGCCTGGTGTTCACATTTGCTATGGAATCATGTATAATTAGCTGATAAAATTTACAGGCTACAATGTTAGCACTATTCTAAGAATTACAACCGGCCTTTCCAGTCCAAAGCCTTGAAATGGACAGAGTTTATAGAGTTTTGACCTCAAAAAAACACAAGGGTCCCCCTTGGGATATCATTGCTAAATTTCATTTTTATCGCACAAAGGAACAGCTTCTGTCCACAGCAAGAGAAAGGAGTCTCATTTTCCAAGGTCACAATTATCAACTTTTTGCTGACCTGTCACAGTTAACAATCAGTAAAAGACGGGCCTTGAAACCTCTGCTTCAAGTACTACAACAAAACCAAATAACCTACCAATGGGGCTTTCCCTTTTCAGTCTGGTTCTCTTATCGTGGTTCCAAATATACTTGTCGTTCTGCAATTGAATTACAAAACACCCTTCAAGACATACATCTGATGGATCTATTACAGAATCCAAAAACTTCACGTAGTAGACCTGTTTCATCTTCTGCACACAAGTCGCCTACCTTAGCAAGGAAGAATCAATGACAAAGTTCAAATAAAAGAGGTCGTTTCAGATCTCCAGATCCTGTTGACTCAATGGATTGATAGCCTCAATAGGCTATGGTCTTTTTGTTTCCCAATGCTTAGTAGAATATGCCAACCTATACTGGTTATCCGTCTTATGGCCTTATAAAGGCCCCTATCTTTCCTACAAATATTTCTTCATATTTTTTTTTCTTGATACATTAATATTGGATTTTTGATCTGATTTACATATTTATTTATTTTTCATTTTACATGTAAATGAGGTAGGTTTGATGATTTTTCAGCTCATTTTGCCTCAATATTTTTTCTTGATTTTCCAAAGAATTTAAATGCAGTTTCCATAATGTTACCATTTCTCAAAAATGTTCATCTATTATATTTCAGTTTGGAATCATCCTTAATAATCCTATCCAGGATAATTAGGATTTACATTTTTTGTTTGGACTAATATATCCTGGTTTTATCTCATACCCTTGTAATGATTTGGTAACTGGCTTTCCTTATCCTCTGGGATAGTTCTGCGTTCTCCACTTGCTACCCTCCGTTAGTTCATATTAATAATGGACAACTGATAGTAGCCAATGTATCCTTGGAGGGTGAATTTTTCTCCCCCAATGACCAGGTTATATGGACATATATGTTTAACCTAATGTATGTGATATCTATGATCCTTACTTTCCTCGTGATCTTGCCATTCTCTTTCTTTCTATCTTCTTCTATTCCCTCCTTCCCCGAAGGTAGGTTCGTCCAAATATTGCTCAGGATTATCAGATATTATATTTCACTAATTCATAATCCCATGGCCCCCTTAAATATAATATCCCTGAATGTACAGGGACTCAATATTCCACAAAAATGCACCAAAGCTTTCGGCTCCTTTTCTACTAGGAAGGCACACATTTTATGCCTTCAAGAAACACATTTTACAACTCAATCTACTTCTAAATTCTTTAGTGCACTATATCCACAGGTATTTACAGCCTCCGCTGCAACCAAACAGCGTGGTGTACTTATTGCCTTCCATCACAATATGCCTTTCACAACTTTAAAAGAGATTAAGGACCCCGAGGGTAGATACTTGATCCTTACAGGTCATTTAGCGCTCTTGGTAATTATATGTGTAGATTGGAACCAGATCCTCCTGCCCTTCGTTTACAAATCCCCAATATCCCAATCGAACACTCACAATAAATACTACTTTTCACAACTCATTGTGAAACACAATCTAGTAGACTCATGGCAGAAATTGAACCCAATCAAACGACAATATACACATTATTCGTATCCACACAATTCATATTCATGAATTGACCATGTGCTCTTAACCATAGGAATGGCGCCTGAGATCTTGGCATCTAAGATCCTATCGGTCACATGGTCTGATCATAATGCAGTTTTTACTGTCACAGCCTCTATGATTCCTAAAGATCATGATCCCACATGGTATCTCAAAGACTCTATTCTTCAAAATATGAAACATAAAATAGATATTGAATCTGCTCTTAAGGAATACCTAATACATAACTCCACCCCTGACATATCTCCACTTACCCTACGGGAGGCGCATAAACCAGTTTTTCGTGGGATTTGTGTAAGACAAGCTGCACTGTTTAATAGAGAGCACAAAGCACTGTGTAGTAAATTAGAAGCAGATTTTAACGCTAGTTATATGGCGTTTTTAAAATAACCCCTCTCCAAAATTAAAGCTTAAATTGGACAAGGCCAAACTGGAGTTTGATTTATTTCTCACAGAAACAGCTGACAAAACACTTAAAAGATCACACCATAACTATTACATTAACGCTAATAAACCTGACACCCTTTTGGCCCATACACTTAAATCGTACCAAAAACCCTCTAAACAAATACGCCTGAAAATTTGCAGAGATATAATTCTAATGACCCTGTAAAAATGCTACAAAAGTTTCGATCAAACTCGGCAACATTATATTCAACCGAAAAGGAGCTGGATACATCTAAGGCAGATGATTTTTTTCTCCCATATTTCTCTCCCCTCATTATCACAAATACAAGCAGACAGTGGCGGCTGGTGCTAAAAAAATTTGGGGGGGCGCAAACCCTTCCAGGTTCATACCTGCCCATCCTCGGCTGTCACGGCTCCCAATACCCGGACACACTATACACAAAGAACTCGTTGTATATTATACACAGAGCATGCATTGTATATTATACACAGAGCACACACACACTATACACAGAGTGCGCACTATACACAGAGAACACTATACAATGGGGTTATTGTTTAGGGTGGAGAGGCAGGGAGGGGGGGTTATTGTTTAGGGTGGAGAGGCAGGAAGGGGGGTTATTGTTTAGGGTGGAGAGGCAGGAAGGGGGGGGGGGTTATTGTTTAGGGTGGAGAGGCAGGAAGGGGGGGTTATTGTTTAGGGTGGAGAGGCAGGGAGGGGGGTTATTGTTTAGGGTGGAGAGGCAGGGGGGGTTATTGCTTAGGGTGGAGAGGCAGGGGGGGTTATTGTTTGGGGTGGAGAGGCAGGGAGGGGGTTATTGTTTGGGGTGGAGAGGCAGGAAGGGGGGGTTATTGTTTAGGGTGGAGAGGCAGGAAGGGGGGTTATTGTTTGGGGTGGAGAGGCAGGAAGGGGGGGTTATTGTTTAGGGTGGAGAGGCAGGGAGGGGGGGTTATTGTTTAGGGTGGAGAGGCAGGGGGGGTTATTGCTTAGGGTGGAGAGGCAGGGGGGGGGGGGTTGTTGTTTGGGGTGGAGAGGCAGGGAGGGGGTTATTGTTTGGGGTGGAGAGGCAGGGAGGGGGTTATTGTTTGGGGTGGAGAGGCAGGAAGGGGGGGTTATTGTTTAGGGTGGAGAGGCAGGAAGGGGGGTTATTGTTTGGGGTGGAGAGGCAGGGAGGGGGGTTATTGTTTAGGGTGGAGAGGCAGGAAGGGGGGGTTATTGTTTAGGGTGGAGAGGCAGGAAGGGGGGTTATTGTTTGGGGTGGAGAGGCAGGGAGGGGGGTTATTGTTTAGGGTGGAGAGGCAGGGAGGGGGGTTATTGTTTAGGGTGGAGAGGCAGGGAGGGGGGGGTTATTGTTTAGGGTGGAGAGGCAGGGAGGGGGGGGTTATTGTTTAGGGTGGAGAGGCAGGAAGGGGGGGTTATTGTTTGGGGTGGAGAGGCAGGGAGGGGGGTTATTGTTTAGGGTGGAGAGGCAGGAAGGGGGGGTTATTGTTTAGGGTGGAGAGGCAGGGAGGGGGGGGTTATTGTTTAGGGTGGAGAGGCAGGGAGGGGGGTTATTGTTTAGGGTGAAGAGGCAGGGAGGGGGGGTTATTGTTTAGGGTGGAGAGGCAGGGAAGGGGGGCGCGTTTTAGGATGCAGGAAGGGGGGGGCAGCTGCCAGTCACTTCCCTGCACCACAACACTCAGCAGCCCCACCCTCCCCCTCCATGAAGTTCTGCAGCAGCTGAGAAAAGTGAACAGAGGTGGGGGGAGGGGGAGCCAGGCTCACGGCAGGACGCACACAGTACACTCTGGGTGGAGCAGTCACTGACTCTGTAACAAGCAGAGGAGTGTGAGGACTGGGGGATGGGAAGCTTGTTGCCGGGAGGGGAGAGACAATGAGAGAGCTCACCTCAGATCCCAGCACTCAGTCACTCACCTGCTGCTCTGGTTCCCCTGCACTCCGGCTCAGCTCTTCACCCACCCGCTGTAGCTGTATCCGCTCCCCACAATCTCGTCTGACTCCTGGAGCCGAAACCGAAAGTGCCACGACCACCCAGGGAAAGCACCGCCCATTTCCTACTGCGGTGCAGACATGACGGAGCAGAAGGACCCAATGAGCGTGGAGAGGCGCTCTCAAGCGCGCCACAGAGCTTAAAAAAAACTGCAAATGAAGCGTCTTGCCCGCTTGCAGTGGCATGACGCTTCAATGACGCTTCAATAGAGCACTGTGCCCGGCGCCCGCCCTGAACATAGTGCACTTAAAGGACCTTTTTTTTTTTTTTTTTTTTTTTTTTTTTTTTCTTAAAGGGCCAAATTGAAAAAAACATTTTTTTTTTTTTGTTACTGGCTTTGAGGGGGGGGGGCGGCGCCCATGCGCCCCCTATGGACGGGCCGCCACTGCAAGCAGACTTCCTAGAAGATCAGATCTAGGCTAATGAAGTGCTCAATGCTATAAAAAAATTAAAACTTAATAGGAGATCTGGACCTGATGGGTTCTCTGCTCTATTTTCTTTCTTTTGCGGAAACTATTTCCTGTTTTAGCCAATGCCTTCAATTCCCTCCTCAAAGGTCAGTATTTTGGACAGGAAACTTTGACAGCAGTTATATGCATGCTTCCCAAACCCCACACTGATGATACAATTTGGTCAAATTATGGTCCTATTTCTCTGTTGAACATAGACATCAAGATTCTAGCTAAGGTTCTTGCCACTAGATTGAATAGATTTATAGGAAATCTTATACACCGTGACCAAGTAGGTTTTATGCCTGTTCGGCAAACCAGTGATATTATTTGTCGGGCGATCCTTTTATCTCACTTTGCTAAAACACGTTCCATCCTTTTTTCTCTCCTTAAACATTAAAAAAGCATTTGATTCTATATCATGGTCGTATATGCATTTTACTTTGCAGAAATGGGGCTTTGGCCCTCATTTCCTACAATGGATTGCTGCATTTTACAATCAGCCTAAAGCATATAATAAATCAGATGCATTTATTATAGGAAGGGGCACAAGACAAGGTGCCCTTTTTCTCCTCTTCTATTCGCCCTGCTTATTGAACCATTGTCCCAGAGAATTAGAACTGATTCTTTCATTACAGGCATAGAACTAGGTGGATATCAGCATTAATTGTGTTTTATTTGCAGATGATATTTTTCTATTTTTATCCTCTCCACAAATCTCTATCCCTAATCTTATGAACATCCTAAACAGGTTTTTAGCTATTTCAGGTCTTAAAGTTAATATGCAGAAATCAACAGCATTGAACATTTCATTATCTGATAAGGAAATGTGTACTGTTAAGGAGGCATTCCTTTTAAATGGGCTACACACAGTCTGCCTTACTTAGGTATCCAGCTCACCGCAGATCACAAAGATCAATTTTTCGTCAATTATCCAGTCTTATTGAAACAAACCACGAGTTTATTGTCAAAATGGTCATCTATTCCACTTTCCTGGTTCGGGAAAATCAATTTAATCAAAATGACCATTCTTCCAAAAATGTTATATATATTTAGCGTTCTCCCTATACACATCCCAGATTATTTTTTAAGAATTATACAGCCAAGAGCGATACAATTCACTTGGGGACAAATGAAACCAAGATTGCCTAAAGAAACCTTATATCTCCCCAAATTGCGGGGTGGCTTGGGTTTAACTAATTTCATGACATATTATAAGGCGGCACAACTGTCAAAATATCAAGCTACTACTGAAACCCCCCTCTGGGTTGCAATAGAAGCAGTGGACTGTGACCCTTTCCTGATATCGAATATATTATAGTTACGTCCAATGGATCGTAAGAACCTTCTGAACCCGGTCACTAAAAATTCTTTATCACTATGGGATAGACACAGAACTATGAACAGTCTGCAATCTTTACATAACCCACTCCTTTCGTTCCACAAAAATCCAGCCTTCTACCCAGCATGGACCTCCCCCATGACCTTCCGAGCCTGGTCAAAGGCTGGTATCTCATGCTTACACAATTTGGTTTCAGATTTATGTATATCCTATGGGCTTCTCCAATCTGAATTATTTCGATATTTACAAATTAAAAAATTCTACACTCCCTCTCTAAATACAAATGCTATGTTGCTATGACAAAACTGTAAATTTTCGAAAAAATTGGCTTGAAAAATCCACATTGTAGGGGAAGGATTTCATCACTCTATTCTCAATTGCTTACTAAACCTGATGCATCCCCACCCTCTTATGTGGCCAAATGGTAAAATTATCTATGTCATACTATTGATACAGCAGAATGGTCTGAGATATGGTCCATAACAAAATCTTTCTCACCGAATGTAACAGCAGTTGAGACTGCATACAAAGTACTCACACGATGGTACTTAGTTCCAGCTAGAATCTGTAAATATGTTCCGGATCATTCGGCTTTCTGTTTTCGCGGCTGTTCAGAGCTGGGTTCACATTTACACATATGGTGGAAATGTCTAGCAGTAAAATAATTTTGGAAATCTATTTTCATGCTTGCCTCAGCAACAGGGCTGCTGCTAGAAATCACAGGGCCCCGTACAGCCTACCTGGCGGGGCCCCCACCAATATATCAAAACAAGATGTTCACTAAAAATACATAAAAATCCTTATTCGCGGAAACAAACATAATAGAGAACCTGTGTGGATTAACTCTTTTTTTTTATCGTTTTTTTCTTAAATTTTAAAAGTGTATAATAAAAAAAAAAAAAAATTATAATTAATTCTTTAACAGGATAGAGAAGCCAACGGTCCCACAGAAGGGGGTTGCAGCACAGTGACAGGGGGGGTGCACATGGGGGGGGGGGGGGGGGGTCAGAAGTAGGCAGAACAAGAAGGGGGATCGGTGTGGGGGAAGCGATTACAGGAACGATGCCCTGTGTCTGTGTCTCTCCCTGCAGCAGCTGAAAGCCAGCGGGAGGGAGAAAAAAACAACTTTCAGCAGCTGCAGAGAGCAGCACAGGGCATCTTTCTGTAATTGCACCTCTGCCCGACCACACCCATTCCTTCTGCTGTTTGGGCCCCCCTGTGTGCCCGGGCCCCCTACAGAAGAGCTGGTGGTCCCCCCCTATCAGCGGCCCTGCTCAGCAATGTTCGAAAGCACTATTACACCTGACCCGACACTGGGCCTTCTAAATTTAAGATGGAATTTCCAAAACGTCTTTCAGGACAGCACCCGAGAGATCATGGCTCCTCCTCCTACAGGAAACACCTCATCAATTAATTCTTTAATTGGAGGCCTCCACGTTGCTTCCATCAGTTTTTTGTGTTTCCTCCAGCCGGAGGAACACCTCTGGTGAGAGCCACGATCTCTCAGGGCTTTCCTGGGAGACAAGGTTCTCAGTCAGTCTTTTTTTCTTAGGAGAGTGATCCTCCCACTTACCTCCTAGCATGGATGGTCCCGTGGGCTCCCTCTCCCTCTTCCGTGCTCGGGGAGAGCCTGTACAGCCCGGGAGTGCTGCCTCCTTTTTGTCTTCAGAGCGGTGGTTTGCTGTGTTCTCGCCGACCGCTTGCGAATAGCGGCGTGGAGCTTTACAGCGGCCGCCATTGTTCTGGTGGCCGAGGAGAGCCTCGGCCGCGTCCTGTATGGGAAGAGGCAGCACTTCCGGGTCGGCGCGCGCGTCATTTCCGGCCGCAAAGCGCAGAGGGAGAGGGCAGGGTCACCTGGTGCCTTAAAGTTCCGGTTCCAGGTCAGCGCGGCGGCGTTTTCGAATCTGGAACCGGCGTTTTTTTCTTCACCACGCATCCGCAGACAGCTATGGACAGCGATGCAGCGGATAAGGGGGCAAGCCAAGGCACCAGCAAGGCTAAGGTAAGGGACTGTGTCCTATTTTACACTGGGCCGTTTTCTCCTGTGGGGGGGGGGTATTCACCTTCTTCCCCCTCCATCTCCCCCACCCCCCATCTCCCTGGTGGTGCAGTGGCTGGTGATTTAGCATGTCTGCATAATACTAGGGGTCTTTTTGTAAAAGGTGGTGGTGGTGCATGGCTTGCGGGGCACAAGGAAGTGAAAGTGTTTTTTCCTATGTGTACCTGGGTGTATTGATTTGTACTGTGTAACAGTTTTTTCTTAGCGTGGTCCCTGGTTTTTTTTTCTTTTCTGTTTGTGCAGGCCAAAAGTTCTGCTCAACCAGTGAAGAGAAGGTGCCCTGTCTGCAAGGAAAGGTTAAGCGAGGCTTGGACCAAGTCGCTTTGTGCAGATTGCACTGCAAAGGTAGTCAGGGAAGAGTCTCCATCCTTTTGTGGTGATCTAGTATCTACAATTAAGGATGAACTCCGTGCCACCTTTCAAGCTTTTAGGTCAAACCTAAGAGAAGAACTAGGCCCTTCAAGGGAACCTAGGGCTCCGCAGCCTTCTTCAGAACCCCAAGACGGCTCTCAAATATTATTGGGAGGTCCGATAGACGCTTCCCAAGAATCTGCTTCCCTTGCTCCAGATGGAACAGACTCTGAGGAGGAAGAAAATGAAGCAGAGAGCGCTTCTAAGTACAAAATGTCGCTTGAAGAAGTCGCAGGACTTTTAAAAGTAATCCATGCGACTTTGGGGATTGAAGAGGAAAAGAAGGAGCTCTCCCTACATGACCGCATGTATGCAGGTTTGGGTGATCCAAAAAGCCGTGTTTTTCCAGTCCATTCAATAATCTCGGACATGATTAAAAAAGAGTGGTTGGAACCCGAGAAAAAGCCATTTTTTTCCCGGTCTCATAAGAGAAGATTTCCATTTGAGGACAACCCGGATTCCATCTGGAACAAGGTTCCAAAACTGGACTCTGCTTTTTCACAGGTCTCAAAATCAACTGACCTTGCCTTTTGAGGACATGGGCATGTTAAAGGAGCCCATGGACAAAGGAATGGATTTGCTTCTTAAAAGGGCTTGGCAGTCTGTGATGAACAATCTAAAACCAGCAATAGCAACAACCTGTGTCGCTAGGAATTTAGAACACTGGATTAACCAGATGAAGGCCCATGTTACGGCAGATTCTCCAAAACAGGAGATTCTGGACTCATTTACAACGCTTTCTGCAGCAGTATCATATATTGCGGATGCTTCAGCAGAATCCATTCGTATGTCAGCCAGGTCAGCGGCTTTGACCAATTCTGCTAGGAGAGCCTTGTGGCTTAAAACTTGGCCAGGAGATGCTGCATCTAAAAATAGACTGTGTAGCATTCCCTTTACAGGGAATTTGCTATTTGGTTCTGAGCTGGAGTCCATTCTTGACCGTACGGCTGACAAAAAGAAGGCGTTTCCGGTCAAAAAACAACAGGTACAGACCCGTAAGCGTTTTTTTCGTCCCCAAAAAGGACAACAGGAAGGGAAAACGCAAACAAAAGGAAGCAGTGGTCTTCCCAGAAACCAAAAGGTAGGAGTGGAGTGCTCTTCCATCCTCCTGCGACCCCCGGAAAGCCGCAGTGACAATCCACCCCAAGTAGGGGGAAGACTCCAGGAGTTCATTCCCCAGTGGAGAGACATCACTACAAATCAGTATATTGTAAACATGCTCTCCCAAGGATATGTGGTGGAATTCACGGAAGAACCCCCAAAGAGATTCCTAGTGACAAACGTCCCGAGGGATCCGGTCAAGGCACTCGCCATGAAGTCCCTAATTCAGGAACTGATATCCCAGAGAGTCATTGTTCCGGTTCCAACAAAGGAGTTCTTCCAGGGGTTCTATTCTCACGTTTTCCTTGTACAGAAACCTTCAGGAAAGTACCGCCTCATCCTAAATCTAAAAATGCTGAATTTGTCAGAATACAAAAGATTTCGGATGGATTCCATTTTCTCAGTAAGAAGCCTCCTGAGTCAAGGATGCTTCATGGCGTCAATAGATTTGCAGGACGCATACCTCCACATTCCTATTGCTGCCAGATCTCAGAGATATCTGAGGTTAGCACTGAGAGAAGGGAAGAAGGTGGTACACCTGCAATTCAGAGCTCTTCCATTTGGCCTGTCATCTTCTCCAAGGGTGTTCACGAAGGTAATGGCCGAAGCTCTAGCACCCTTGCGTCTAGAGGGAATTTCAGTGATTCCTTATCTAGACGACCTGCTACTGTTTGCTCAAACAAGAGATGGACTTCAGAGAAACTTGGATAGAGCACGTGCTCACCTAGAATCCATCGGATGGATACTAAACCTCCAAAAGTCCAATCTGATTCCCTCTCAGGAGGTGTTATTCCTGGGTTTCCGTATCAACTCTGTGGAGCAAAAGATTTTTCTCCCAGAAGAAAAACGGGAAAAGCTGTTAAAGGTTGTGTCACTCTTACAAACCAGTCAGCTTCTGTCCATCAGGAGGGTCATGTCAGCATTAGGAACCCTGACCTCTTCCATACCGGCAGTACAATGGGCAAAGCTCCATTTCAGGCCACTGCAAAAGTTTCTGTTAATCTGGGATCGCCAGCAGAATTCACTAGATTCACTGGTGAAGATCCCCACCAAAGTAAAGAGGAGTCTCTGGTGGTGGAAGAACCAGGCAAGACTCTCAGCAGGCCTGTTATGGTCCTTTCCAACCCAGGTAAGGCTAACAACCGATGCCAGCTCCTGGGGTTGGGGGGCTCACATGAGCGGTCGTTGGGCTCAGAGATCTTGGTCCACAAGGGAAGCACTGAGATCTTCAAACTGGAGGGAACTAAAGGCGATAGAAATGGCCTTATTGTTCTTTGCAGAAGAAGTCCAAGGGCGACATACACAAATTCTGTCGGACAACGCCACGGCGGTGGCTTACATAAACCGACAAGGGGGCACCAGAAGCAGAATACTTCAAGGCCTAGCAGAGAGCATTCTAAATTGGGCAGAGCTCCATACTCAATCCTTGTCCGCGGTCCATCTAAAAGGGACCCTAAACAGGATAGCGGATTTCCTCAGCAGGAACCAGGTGTACGAAGCGGAGTGGCAATTGAATCCAGATGTCTTCAATCTAATAGTGAAGAAATGGGGACAGCCAAGAGTGGATCTCTTTGCGACTCAGGAAAATACACAAATATCTCTCTTTTTTTCCCTGAACAGGAACGAGTCATCTCTTGGGGTAGATGCTCTGGCGCACAGTTGGAATTTTCACCTCAGCTACGCCTTCCCTCCTTTTCAGCTGATTCCGCAGGTCATAACAAAAATCCAGAAAGAGGATACGACAGTAATCCTCATCACTCCCTTCTGGCCCAAGAGGCCTTGGTTTTCGGCTCTTCTACAGATGCAGATCAAACCATACTGGCATCTTCCCTTGAGGCAAGACCTTCTGTTACAAGGTCCGCTGTTTCACCAAGAAGTAGAAAAGCTAAAACTCACAGCCTGGCTTCTGAGGAGCAGCTCTTAAGGAGAAAAGGATTCTCGGATAGGTTGGTGGCTACCCTCCTATCTAGCAGAAAGAATGTTACCAGAGCAATATATCACAAAGTCTGGAAAGTCTTTAACTCTTGGTGCACTACATCCGGCAGACCATTAAAGCAGATTTCTTCTATCTTGGAATTTCTGCAAGAAGGAGCAGACAAGGGCCTAGCGATCAGTACCCTAAAAGTTCAGGTTGCCGCACTGGGGGTATATTTTGAGAAATCTATTTCATCAGAACCCCTAGTAAACAGATTCTTTAAAGCCCTCACTCGGGCTAGACCGATAGTGATCAAAAACTGTCCGTCATGGAACTTATCAGTCGTTCTACAGGCCCTGACCAGGGAACCTTTCGAACCTCTCAATTTAACCTCCCTGAAGCTAATTACTTTAAAAACCATTTTTCTAGTAGCTATTACAACAGCTCGAAGGATCAGTGAGCTGCAAGCTTTATCTATCAGGGAACCATTTTTTTCTATTTTTTTCAGACAGAATTGTGCTGAAGACGGATCCTAACTTTTTACCAAAGGTTGCCTCAGTTCAATTGCCAGATGGTTGAGAATGGCTATCTCAGACGCCTATTCCCTTACAGGCCAGGAGAGTCCAGTAAGTATCAGGGCTCATTCTACTAGAGCTTCGGCGGTGAGTTGGGCAGAAAAAGCTGGTGCCACCCCCGAACAAATCTGTAAGGCAGCTACATGGACAAGTCTGACGACCTTTGCCCGTCATTATAGATTAGATCTCATGACGGCTGGGGACCAGGCTTTCGGAAGGAAAGTCTTACAGGCTGTTGTCCCACCCTAAATGGGGTAAGTCTCGATTATCCTCTCGGGTGCTGTCCTGAAAGACGTTTTGGAAAAATGCAAGTTAGACTTACCGGTAACTTGTTTTCCAATAGGCTTTCAGGACAGCAGGATCCCGCCCTTTTTTTATGCTGTGGCTGTAATACTATGTAATAACTGTCGCTTATGTGTTGCAGCTGGGGCTGGAGGTTCTCTACAAACAACTGATGGAAGCAACGTGGAGGCCTCCAATTAAAGAATTAATTGATGAGGTGTTTCCTGTAGGAGGAGGAGCCATGATCTCTCGGGTGCTGTCCTGAAAGCCTATTGGAAAACAAGTTACCGGTAAGTCTAACTTGCATTTTTCTACAACAAAGTTGAGTTCCACCTGGTAGGCATGTCACAAATCAGGCGCTTTACGAGCCGGTGGAATTCCTGCTGAATTTCAGCCAAAGGAGCACTGGCTGTGTATGACCGCCTGAAATAGCTACAGACTCTTCTGCTTGCTTTAGCAGATCTTCCAACCCTGGGTAACTGTTTAAGAGATGCTACACCACCAAATTGAGGACATGTCGAAGGGCAGATAGGAGGTTAGTGGCATTATCGCACACCACCATTCCTGGCTCAAGCTGGCATGGCATGAACCACCTCTGGGCCTGCCCCTGCAGAGCTGAAGAAATCTCTGCTCCAGTGTGGCTCCTGTCCCCTAGTGAGACCAGCTGAAGCACTGCATGGCATCTTTTAGCCTGACTCATTGAATAGCCCATTGAACACTTAGGGGGTACTGGTGGTCCATAGGACAATTCAGCAGAGCAGGGGATGGAGGAGGAGGATGAGGAGGGGGTGGAGCTGACAAATCTTGCATCTTTACCACCAGCTGTATGGAGACGTGGCAGCAAAACAAGATTCAGCACTGAGCCCTGTCCTCCATCCTTCTGAGTTGCAGGCAGAATTACCCAGTGTGCTGTGAATGAAATATGTTGTCCCTGACCATGCTTGCTGGACTACCTTTCAGCAGTAACGTGGACCTTGCGGCTGACTGCCTTGCCCAACGATGCCACAACATTGCCTTCCATGTGATTGTACATAGCTGGAAAGGTCTTACGTAAAAATAAATAGCAACTGGGAACCTGCCATTGTGGCACAGCACATTCTTCAAATTCACAGAAGGGGCAGAATCCATGGAAAGGCAGGAGTTGTAAAGCCAGCAGCTTTGACAAGCTGGAATTTAGACGCTGGGCATGTGGGTGGCAGTGACTGTATTTTTAATTTTTTGCTGCAGCAGCTGTGGCAGAAAAAAATGCATGCTATACTCTACAGCTGGTGGTGTGCTGCTGGCAGACATGCTGCAAGTACCTGTGACACCCTTCGCTATACCATCATCCCTGTCAGTGGAGGCTGCTGAGAGGTCATGAGACATAGTGGGGGTTGACCTAAAAGGTTAAGAGGAGTGAGTAGGGGCAGAATTCAATCCCTTTTTTGTGGCTTTTAGGTGCTCGTACCAACGGGCTGAGTTGTGGGAGGTTAAATGCTTTGTCAAACATGTGGTACCCAAATGGCTGGTGTTTTTGCCATGCTTGATCTGCTTGGGGCAAAGTATGCAAATTACAACAGTGCGATCGGCTGCACATGTGCTGAAAAAGGCCCAGAAAACTGAGCTGTGGTCCAGGAGATAACAGCTCCACAATGTGATGGAATAGGGTGGCTGCTCCATACTCTTCCATGATGGCTGCCTCTTTGGGGTTGTGCCTCACCCTCACTCCTCCTCTGCTCTATCCAGCACCCAAGTCATGTCAGTGACATCATTGTCATCATCCCTCCATCCTCACTGAAGCCAACTTGGCAATAGGCTGTGGCTGGGGAGAACATGACTGCCAATTTGTTGTTTACCAGTGTTCTCCCCTCTCTGTAGGCTCATGTTACTCCCTTCCTCAACCTCAGAACCAATATCAGAATCAAGAAATGCCATCGTCAAGGAGAAAGTGACTGACGCTGTGTTCAAATAACTCAGCTGACTCCTCCATGTATAATGCTGGGGCTATGGCGGGAGTAGCTGTGGACAAAGGCAGAATAAGCCGCTTTGGCAGCTGCGGTGGACTGTGCAGAAGTCTCTGCTTGGGTGATAGAGAATGAGGAGGATGAGGGTGGTTTATTAAGCCAGTCCACCACCTCTGCATGCTGTGGCTGGGTAGCATGGGCAACCTCACTAAACAGAGGAAATGGTACCCTGCCTGCGGACGAACCATGCCCACCTTTGCCTGTGGACACATACACTGCTGGCCCCCTCACAGTGCCATGGGAACGTCTGCCTCTCCTTGTTTGGCCTCCAACACATGATGGGAGGGGGTGGGGAAATGTGTACTTGGATGCACTTTAATCAATGGAAAGTGGTGTTTGGTGCCCTTTAACTTAAGGACTCACTTTACAAACACTCTCCACTGACACACTACAATATATGCCAGTAAAACTGCACTGACGCACTTCAATATACTGCAGTAAAAGTGCACTAACGCACTTCAATATACTGCAGTAAAAGTGCACTAACGCACTTCAATATATTGCAGTAAAAGTGAACTAACGTACTTCAATATATTGCAGTAAAAATGCTCGGATGCACTTCAATATACTGTTGTAAAAGCCTACCTGACAGCCCTTTTTAGGGGGGGAGGGGGTGGGTTTGGTAAAAAACTCCTGATGTCTCATCATTGAGGCAGAGAAAGTGACTGAGGATAGAGATTCCCCAGTCCCTTTCTCTGCAGCCTCAGCTGCACTGGACATTGAATGAATTGGAAGCACTCTGAGGCTTTCTGTTCATTCACAAACTGACGCATAGTAAACACAGTTTACTATGTTTAATTGATGAAGGGACACAGAGAGTAATTGGTACCAAGGGAGCTTGTAAATGGGGCATATTTACGCCCCCTCTCCCGCTCTCCATCCTGAAACATCTTCCTGTATGCCCTGGAAGCAGCTGCTGGCGGGAGAGGAGAGGAGGAAAGTTGGAAACGCTGCAGGAGAGGGTGGGAACACAAGGAGGCCCAGACAGCAAGGGGATGGGGGTGCAGATACTGATCCCCCTGCAGTGTAGCCGGAGGGAGAAAAGGGAGGAGAAGCCAGCAGAGCTGCAGGGGGAGCCACAAGAGTTGGCAATAAGGCAGTACATCCGTCGCTCGACAGGTGACTGGGCCCCCCTCTTGAACTAATGGAGAATGGGCCATTACAAGAGGGCCGGCTGTACTGCCTTATCAGCGACCCTGGGTGTCAGTCTGGAGGAGTGGGTGTTCCTAAGCAGACTGTATGTGCATGCAAACTTTCCTAGGTAATGCCCACGTGTGATGCTGAGCCTCGGTGTTTGAAAGAACTGAAATCTAATGTATGAAAGCGGCGGGTCAGACAAAATCAGGCTGGGGAGGAAAGAGCTAGGTGATGGAGGTCTTTCAGTCATGAAATAAGGGGAAGTCTGACTTGATGCAGCTTATAATGCACACAGCGAAAAGCTCAAAGTGTGCAGTGAAATCAGACTAAGCTTTTTCAGTACAATAAAGTTGAACTCATGGCTTACCTTCAGTTTTACACAGTTGTACAGGCTCCTCTATTGTTTTATAAGGAACAAGCTTCAGTATAGTGTAGCGCCCTCACCCGCCTTCTCCCCTCTCTTTATGGCTGTATGACTCGTCTTGGGCTATCTGGGAGAAGGGGGAAGATGTACACCACCAGCTCGGCTCTCTGATATAGTATGCAGAGATATGAGCAAAACCGTTTACCTTTTGGGTCTGCGTTTTAGGCCAGAGCCTCAGCTTCTCCTGTGGAGGATGATTGTCACTGTCACTGACAGGGACACTTAGCTTCCAGTAACACGAGTTCCACACCATAAAAAGTCCAACACTGTTTTATTTGCTTTGATCAATAGGTAGGCTGGTTGAACTTTAAAAGAACAGACAGCAGGAGTGGGCGGGGACTCCTGTGATGGAGGCTTAGGACCGGAGCTCTGCTCAGCACCAGCTAAACAGCGCTAATAGCGGCGGAAAAAGAAGCCACATTGCGGTTAAAAACTACAGGGAAAGGCAGCGAATAGTGCCAGGCACCTACCTATGCCAGGTAAGGCATATAAAAAAGCGCAGAAACAGAACTACAAGCTCTCTGAAAAACGGGAGAAATCCAAAATGGCTGCCGCACCTCAGAATAAGATACAGACTGCTAATGATGTCTCCTCAACTAGCAGGCAAGTTATTCAGCCTGCAACTCTCCCATTTAGCTCACAGTCATTGAGCTTAGACTCCTCTGCTACCTTACAACCTTCTGAGCTTAAATTAAACCTAAAGGAGAACTATGTGGGATCTGAGGGTCATCCACCTCATGAAGTGAATTTACCTCACATAGGCTCTCTCAATACACATCCTGAACAGGCTCCTGATATGTCTTTTAATATGACTGAACTTTTTAACAGGATTTCTGATATGCTGGACAAAAGGTTAGCTTTAAATGCTGACAGGATCACAGGAGAAATTAAAGCAGACTTTCAGAACCTGGGAAGCAGAATAGAGCATATTGAACATAAGTTGGATTTTACTATAACTAAGACAAACCAAAATTCTGAGCACTTGCAGTTCTTGCAGGATCAGCTTGATACCGCTCAAGCCAGAATAGATGACCTCGAGAATCGTTCAAGAAGGGAAAACTTTCGCATTAGAGGACTGCCTGAATCAATCACTGATGTTCATACAACTGTGAAAGATTTTATTAAAAATTTACTCCCTTCGATTCCAGCTAATAAACTGGAATTGGATAGAGCGCATAGATCCTTGGGACCCCTCAGGAAAGATGGCTCTCCACGGGACATTATAGTAAAACCCCACTTTTTTTCTGTCAAGGAAGAAGTGATGAAAATATCCCGCCAACAAGATCAGATACAGTTCCAAGGTGCTTCTATTCAAATCTTTTCTGACATATCCCCATACACCATCCAAAAGAGGAGATCTTTGAAACCCCTCCTTGCAGCCCTGACCAAAAAGGATATTAAATACCGGTGGGCATTCCCTTTTGCCCTGAAATTTACGTACAATGGGAAGCAACATATTTTTCACAATTTCCCAGAAGGAGAACGCCTGTTACTTGACTTGGGACTCATTACGCTGGATTCAAATATGGATACCTCTCCCTCTATGCAGGGGTCATCTAAACGCCAATCGCCTCCGAGCCCAACTGCGCCACTTTGGGAGATGTCCAAAATTAAGAGAGTAAAGGATAACATCCCCCCATGAAGAGGATTTACATGACTTTACTGTATTTCATCTTTTTCTTCCCCCTGTAGGTTCCTTGGGAGGAAACACAATTCATTACATTGACTCTTGGATTTCCTGTGCAACTCTTTTTGACACATAGTTCTGTTGCTAAACTGTCAATAGACAATGGGGGTTAATTTTTTATTTATTTTTTATTAATTTATTTATTTATTTTTTTCCACACATAGTTCTGTTGCTAAATTTTCAATAGATAATGTTTTTTTTTTTTTCCCCACACATAGTTCTGTTGCTAAATTTTCAATAGATAATGGGGTTTTTTTTCTTCTTCTCTCTTGTTTAGAAAAAATCTAATAGTTAAACTATTCTTAATTGCTACTATATTGGAAATCCAGGGATGTTTGGTTCCGTTCATTTAATATTACATTGTTAGTTTGAGTGCTGTCACTGGCTGGTGCTGCTGCATTGTGCCTCCACCTACCGCTCAGTTTGGTTGTAAACCATGCTGAGGGGTAGGTATATAGCCCTACATCTGGGCTATACTACTTATTTTTTTCTGAATGAGGGGAGGGAGCCATACCCCTCCTCCCATTCTGGGCCGCTTATAGGCCTTTCGTTACACTGCGTTTTACAACTGATATTATTTTTATTTGAATATTTTTTTTTACTCTTCTTCTTCTTTCATTCTAACTTTTTTTTTTTCTTTTTCAGCCTACATGTCATTGAGATTTACCTGTGAAGTGATGCTATGTATATCCTCCCCTAACATAGTGAAAGACCTTTCATTATATTCCCTTGGTTCTTCCTGGAGGAAGGTAGGTGGCTGTGGGTTATTTGGAGTTCTCCCCCTTTTGCTCCATGGCCGGCACGAACACTAACTCTTTACCCCTTCGTGTTGTGTCTCACAACACCCAGGGATTAAATTCCCCAGTCAAAAGAAGGAAAGCCCTCCAAGCCTATGGATCCCGTCATATTGATGTAGTACTCGTACAAGAGACCCATTTCCCTCAGCGGTACACCCCATTGTTTCTTCATGCCCATTTTCCAGTTTTTTACTTGTCTAAGGCTGAAGATAAGACCTAGGGAGTGGCAATATTGTTTTCTAAGAATTGCAAATTCAATCTTGAGTTGGAACTCAGAGACCAGGAGGGAAGGTTCCTATTGGTCAAGGGAACTATCGATAATAAGCTATATACCTTTTTATCTTACTATGCCCCTAACAGAGGACAAAAACTGTTTTTTAAACAGTTGTTCCAGTCACTTGGACCGTCTATGGAGGGGATCATAGTTATGGGGGGGACTCTAACACAGCTTTTGATTCTAGTCTGGACAAATCCAAACCCTTAAGATCACAAGTTGTGAGGCCCAATAAAACAAGTGTTCAAATTGCTTGATTAATCTTTCAATCTAGATTGACGGATATATGGAGGGAACTCCATCCAAAAAAACGAGATTTTACACACTACTCTAATCCGCACCAGTCCTATTCCCGTATTGACCACATTTGGATCTCTACTCACCATATTCCACTAGCTCTTTCTTCTTCTATAGTGGAAGCTGCTTGGTCAGACCATTCGATGATTCTATTGGCTATTAGAAGGGATATCCCTAGTACACAGACCTCACATTGGACTCTCAATCAGTCTTTATTGAAGGATCCCGCAGTAGTGGCGGAAATTCAGGGAGCTTTGAAGGATTATTTTTACTTTAATGATGGAGGGGAGGTCTCTCCAGAAACTTTATGGGCAGCTCATAAGGTTACTATTAGAGGCAAGTTGATCCAAATAGCGGCCAGAAAGAAGAGAGAGAGGGTGGTCGAGATTGAGAGATTGGAGAAAGAGTTCGCTGAGTTGTGCAAAAAACATAAGAGAAGTCCTTCTAGTGTATCTATATCCACACTGGATGCAGCACGAGTAGCTCTTAACTTGGCTCTAACAGCGAAGGCTGAAAAATCAAATGGTCTGGGGCAAAATTTTACCAGATGAGAGACAAGTTGGGTCCTATGTTGGCACGTAAACTTTCACCCAGATTCCGTTCACAAGCTCTCCCAAAGATTAAATGGCTCTTTTACCATGAATTCTCAACATATTATTAAGGCATTCCATGATTTTTATTCTAAGTTATATATGGCTGAAAATTTCTCTGTCTCTACCGAGTTAGAGGAATTCTTGGATAAATTACATATTCCGAAATTAACAGAAACTCATAAAGAGGAATTGGATGCTCCTATTTCAAATGAAGAGGTTTCAGATGTCATAAAAGCTTTAAAGGGGGGAACAGCTCCTGGACCTGATGGTTTTTCCACACCATATTACAAAACATTTTCAGAGATCCTAACTCCTTACCTAACTAGACTTTTTAATTTTATGTCTAAAGGTTCCCCGATAGATAATCAACTAAATATGGCTTATATTTATGTGATCCCAAAACCAGATAAAGATACTAGTCAAATAGAAAACTACAGACCAATCTCCTTAATCAATAATGATCTTAAAATATTAACCAAGATATTAGCGAACAGACTTGCTTCTTTTATAGGATCTTATATTCACAAAGACCAGGTCGGTTTTATACCCGGTAGGCAAGGTCCTGATCAGGTGCGAAGAGCGGTTGACCTAGTATTAATCCTACAATCTAATTGGGAGGGAGGTCATAAACAGGAGGGTATGTTACTGTCACTGGACCTCCAGAAGGCATTCGATTCGGTGTCGTGGACATATCTATTCGCTGTACTTAAACGCTGGGGATTTGGACAGAATATGTTAGGAATTTTAGAAGCCCTTTATTCTAATCCTAAGGCCAGAATCAGAATGCAAGGAATTTTTTCCGACCCTATTCAGATTGGAAGAGGTACACGTCAGGGTTGCCCCCTATCCCCCCTGATATTCGCTATTATGATCGAATCTTTAGCCATTGCCATTCGTAGTAATCCGAATATCAGGGGGGTGCAATGTGGTCAAGATACCCATAAATGTGCCTTATTCGCAGATGACCTTTTACTTTTTGTCACTTCTCCACGGTCTTCTTTACCAGAGGTTTGCTCATTGCTTAATACGTTTTCGACTCTTTCAGGTCTCAGAATTAATATGTCTAAATCTCAAGCTCTTAACGTGTCTCTCCCAGATTCTATAGTGTCCGATTTACAGATAACTTACCAATTCAAGTGGAGCAGCTCATTCATTAAGTACTTAGGAATTAATGTTACATCTAAATTTGAAAATCTATACCAAGCTAACTACCCTCCTATGTACAAGAAACTCGAACTCGATCTCAAAGACTGGGAGTCGCACAGTATTTCTTGGATTGGCAGGATTAACTCAGTCAAGATGACCCTTTTGCCCAGGCTTTTATATTTATTTCGTTCACTTCCTATTCCAATCAAAAGAGATCATTTGAAATCTTTTCAAAGTAAGCTCACTAAATTCATTTGGAACAATAAAGGTCCACGACTCTCAAACAGATGCTTATTCAACCTTCCCAAACAGGGTGGGTTAGGTCTTCCGAATCTCTTATGGTACTACCAAGCAGCACGATTGGCACAACTATCTGCTTTATATTTTAACACAGAACTTCCTGATTGGATATCAATTGAAAATCAAGCTGTTCCATCCTCATCACTAATACACCTGTTGTGGTGCCCTCCCAGAAATAGACCTCCCATCTTATCACCATCACTCTCACAATCCTTATCTTTATGGGATTCACTTCGGAAACTTCCCTCGCTGGTCTCTAAAGCTCAATCTTTGACCCCGGTGTTCAAAAACCCCTTTTTTCATCAAGGTTTGGACCTTCAAACCTTTAAATGGTGGTACGACAAGGGGTTGTACCGCATTGGTCAATTTTTTTCCTCTATAGGCCCTTTACCTATTGAATATTTTATGAACAAATTAGATCTCCCTTTATCCGAAAAACCGAGATTTCATCAAATCGCTAATTTAATTCATTCTAGGTGTAAAACTGGATATTCATCCCGAGACTTTACAGATTATGAAAATTGGTGTGGACAGACAGTGGAGCGAAGGGGGGGATCTCTGTGATCTACAAGTCACTGGCATCCAATTTAGTGAAACTACCATACATGTTGGCCTGGGAGAAGGAACTCCTAATTGATAGAAATATTGTAGACTGGCATGCAAGCTACTCTCGCTCGACTTCAGGCCTCTGCAATACTTCGCTCATAGAGGCCAATATAAAACTTTTTACAAGATGGTATCTAGTTCCCACGAGATTGACTGACTGTTATGTACCCCTCTGTTTCACCTCTTTGTTATAGGGGATGTCAGGGACTGGGTACTATGATCCACATATGGTGGGAGTGCCCAAGAATTCGTGTATTTTGGAATAAGGTATTTCACATTTTACGCAATATTACAGGTTGCCCGATACATCAATCTCCCACAATTGCTTTACTCAATGGACATTTACCTCATATTCCTAAAGCCACTCGTAAACTAATTTTGTTTATTTTAACGGGAGCAAAACTAACTATTGCAAGGGCATGGAAGAAACCTTCGGTATCTATATTATCCATGAAACTAAAAGTTTCCTGGATTATGGAACAAGAAAAACTGGTTAGCTTCTTGTTAGACGAGACCTCAAATTTTGAAGCCATATGGGAACCTTGGGCGCGATTTATGGGAATCTCTTTGTCACATAACTTGGTCATCAACACCAATCACTGATCTTTAGAATGTATATTTGGTTTGTAGGCATTCTATAATCTTTTCACTTCATATCTTTGAGAATTTTTTTTTTCTCTTTCTCTCTCCTCCTTTTTCTTTCTCTTCTTTATTTTTATCCTATACTTTATTCTCTCGGTTTTGGCTTTTATTATTTCATAGTATGTTTATTGTTTTATTACATCAGATAAAATATAATAGTTTCAGGCTCAGATTCCTTTTTTTTTATTGTTTGAGGCTTGGACTGTTGAACTTAGCTCTAACAAGTCTGAGAACAACTCTTAATTTTCATACTTAGGTCGAGTATTGTGTTTTTTTTTTTGCATGTACAAATGAATTTTTTTTCTATTATATCTCTCCAGTTGTCTCTACTGACGATTGTTGGTGGTGACAGGAAGGCCGGGCAGGGGACGTGCTCTCCTTCCCAGTCACAGTGTGTTCCCGTTAGGGGTGGCTGGGGAGGGGAGTAGGAGCCCTTCATATTTTCGGTTTATTTTTGTGGGAACTAGATTTTCTTAATATAAGTTCTTATCAGTTTATAAGATTACTTGATTATATACTTGACCAAGATGAGGCTAGATATTATTACTTTTTGTTTAAACATTGTCAGTATTGTTTTTTACGATAATAATTTGTCTAAGTTTCTATGGTAATACCTGAGATTTTTGTTGAGTCAATTGTAATCATCTTTAATATTTATGATTCTGTAATGATTTTTTTCTGATGAAAAATAAAAAACTTAAATGACAAAAAAAAAGAACAGACAGGGTGTGGGAAAGAGTAGGTCCAGGCACACTCAATGAATAAAGTTTCTCGTGTTCCGTTTAGTGCAAACAGGCTTGGCGCACAGTCGCTGCCACCGACTGTGAATTTGGTCCCTGCCACTGACCTGGGTGAACGTTGAGGCCTCTGCCACAGGCCTTAGATGAGGCCTGCCACTGACCTGATGAAGATGGGTCTCTGCCACAGACCATAAGAACATGAAATGCCTCTGTTAGGACAAACGACCTCTGTCAGAGGAAGACATCCATCCGGACGGTCACCAGAGGCCCACACCGGCACCGGCCGAATGCTGCACCGGCTCTACGAGAGGGTCACGTCTCCGGTCCCTTACGCCCTGGATTCAGGCACCCAATACCGGGGGGCACCTTAGGAATGCTTCTCCCTTGCGGGACCCAGTCGAAGGTACTGGGCCCCAGGCCTCCTTGTAAAGTACCTCACCCCAGGCTGAAGGTGCCTGGGAAGGAACTCGACTCCACACGCCCAGGCCAAGGGCGCCTGGGCACAGACGAACCGCAGCAGCCCCCAGGCTGAAGGTGCCTGGGGAATGGACCTCCTGCGCAAGATGTCCGCCCCCTTTATACCCTCTCCCAGCAAGCACAGCGGGTTCCCCGCCTCGCCGCACTACTGCCACGAGAGGACACAAAGGGCACGGCGCTAGAATGGCAGTTCAACCCAGGTCCCAGGTGACAGCGCCACCCAGGGACTGCAGGGAACATGACACCATTCATACCTCCCACACTCCAAAGTGTCCATAAATCCCTAAAATCAATGTACCTGGGCCATCTATGGCCCAGGTACGCCCCTCTAAATTTGATACCCGCTACAATAGTATTTACAGTTAAACATTTTTACCGCTGATGGAAAAAAAAAATCTTTTAAGTATGTAATTTAAAAGATATGTGCATTATGTGCTGCACATCTGTACAGTGTTTTCTTTACTAATGTATAGGCTCTTGACATTTAGTTGAGAGCTTCCACTTGCGTTATCCTATTTTCCATAATAAGAAAAGTGTGTGTAATTTTGAAAGTCTTATATTGATGCTAAGCAACAGATTAGGTAAAGGAGCATATTAACTTGAGGAAAACATTTTTAGATGTAATACTGTACTTATCAAAATTAGTATGGTTCAACATTTCTTTGTAAATGGTTCCAGCAGCACATAACACACACACACGCACACTGTTTGTTAGAAACTGTAATATAGATTACAATGCAACATGCTGCAGATTTTCTACGGTGTAGAACCAGGTGGTTGTGTCTGCATGTCACTGTGATGGCATTGTGTTGGGCACCTTGATGGGCACTGTGATTGGCACTGTGGTGGCATTGTGTTGGGCACTGTGATTGGCACTGTGGTGGCATTGTGATGGGCACTGATGGCACTTGTTTTGCTAATTTTCAAAGTCCCATAGATGGGAACAGGTGCCATTGAAATCAATGGGCTATGACTTGTCATGTGACTTTGTGTGTCCAAAGTTGCATGACAAGTTGCACTAGTGGAAATGTAGACTTAGTGTGGTTGCCTGTACTGTTCCTTTAGTGTATAGTGATCAATGTAGACTGTGAGCTGAGACCCCAGAGCACTTCCAGCTACACTGACAGTTCCCTCTGTGTCCAGCTCCCTTCTGTGCTAGTCTTCATTCAAAACCCAGCACGGCTATACTGTGTGTGTATGTATGTATGTATGTATATATATATATATATATATATATATATATATATATATATATATATATATATACACTGCACCCCCCAGCCCCCCTGTGTCCTGTGTGGATGACTC
Source organism: Rana muscosa (assembly GCA_029206835.1). Classification (NCBI taxonomy): domain Eukaryota; kingdom Metazoa; phylum Chordata; class Amphibia; order Anura; family Ranidae; genus Rana; species Rana muscosa. Next base: position 1,138,632,283 of record CM055122.1, read on the forward strand.
GTTTTTTTATTTCTTAATTTTCTCATGAATTAGGATGTACAATGCATCCTTACTGATGGAGAACACTGGGCAGGAACCTGGGATCAGCTCCTCCCATCCTGTATACGCCTACTGGCTACACAGGAACAGTGTCCCTCCCTGAAAGTGATGTCACTAGCTTTCAGTAACCACACCCACTTGCTGCTCTTAGACTCAGAAGAAAGTAGAATTGAAGTCATGTGACAGGACTGGATACTGCAAAATAAAAGTAGAAAAACTGGAATGTTTTCATTTTGAGACATGAGGCTGAACTCATTAATGATTGCAGGGGAGAATTTAAGTATTATGCCGCGTACACACGATCGTGATTCACGGCGGTGAAAACACCGCCGTGAATCACGACATGAAATTAAATGAAAAACGAGGGACCGGCATTTTCCCCCACACACGACCGTTTTTCCCGTCATTTTTTTCTTTGTCGAGAAAAACGACCGTCTGTGGGCTCCGCGGCAGTGTCACCCTATGGGAAAACTGCCGCGGAAAAAAATGATGGAAAAAACGATGAGAAAATTTAGAACATGTTCTAATTTTTCTCGTCGTTTTTCTCGTTGAGAAAAACGGCATAAAGCCCACAGACGATCGTTTTTCTCGGCGAAAAAAAAAATTTCATTTTTCCCGACGGGAAAAATGATCGTGTGTACACGGCATTAGGCTTTACTTCCACTTTAAGGATGCAAGGCTTTAAGGTTTAAAAATTCTCACCTAGATTTAGTGATTTAGCTGGCTGGAAAGCTACCTGATCACTTCTACTAGCCAGGGGCGACTCCAGACAATTTTTTTTCGGGGTGCTGATGCTGGGAGTATAAATGGGGGGTGCTAAGTCCTCACATGGTTGAATCCCATGCTATAACAGCAGACATAACGTAATAAGAAATACAGACACAATCCATTCCCAGAGTCCTAGTGGCCATAAGTATGCAGTAGTGTCCCATACAACGTTGCTGGTCAACAAGTGTAAAAATTTGTTCTATATTTGGTGTCAGTGGCTGCAAAAATTTAATTAGATGCTAACATTTGAAAAAAAGAGTATCACTTTGAAGGGATTGAGAAAAAAAAATGAGGTGTGCTACATGGGCTGCCTGCTGCCCACTGCCCACAATACTGGGAGGGGAAATGATAATGCAGCGTGCATAGCATGCCGCTTGATGTGTGCCTTTGGGTGTGCTAAAAAGTAGGCGTGGTCTAAAATGTAGCTTTACAGTGTATGGCTGACAGCTGATCACATGGTAAAGGGCCGTGTGATTGGCCCTTTACCCTGATCTGTAACCAGCCGAGTCCAAAGTGGGCGCCCGGGCACAGCGAGAAGCAGTGGCGGCTGGCGCTCAAAATTTTTGGGGGGGCGCAAACAAACTGAAAAAAAAAACATCAATTGCCGCCACTGTGCCCATTAGATGCAGCCACTGTGCCCAAACGCCACTAGTTTGTCCCCAAACGCCACTAGTTTGTCCCCAAATGTCACTAGTTTGTCCCCATATGCAGCCAGTTTGTCCCCATATGCAGCCAGTTTGTCCCCCATATGCAGCCAGTTTGTCCCCCATATGCAGCCAGTTTGTCCCCCATATGCAGCCAGTTTGTCCCCCATATGCAGCCAGTTTGTCCCCCATATGCAGCCAGTTTGTCCCCCATATGCAGCCAGTTTGTGCCCCATATGCAGCCAGTTTGTGCCCCATAATGCAGCCAGTTTGTGCCCCATAATGCAGCCAGTTTGTGCCCCATAATGCAGCCAGTTTGTGCCCCATAATGCAGCCAGTTTGTGCCCCATAATGCAGCCAGTTTGTGCCCCATAATGCAGCCAGTTTGTGCCCCATAATGCAGCCAGTTTGTGCCCCATAATGCAGCCAGTTTGTGCCCCATAATGCAGCCAGTTTGTGCCCCATAATGCAGCCAGTTTGTGCCCCATAATGCAGCCAGTTTGTGCCCCATAATGCAGCCACTTTGTCCCCCCAAGCCCTACGCTTGCCTTCCTCGGGTCAGCGCCGTCCTCGATGTCTTCTCCTGCCCTCGATGTCGCTTCAGCCAATCAGGTTACCGGTAACCAGACCCAGTGAACCTGATTGGCTGAAACGCAACCAGGGAACGTACCCCCCGTGCGTCCTCTCGTTAGGCTTCCCGACTACAGCCTGAGGGCTGTAATCGGCTTCTAAAAAGCTATCAGAGCCGCTGGCTCTGATAGGCACTTCTAAAGACCAACCAGACGCTGTTATTCAGATGGCCAGCGCTCAACAGGGGCCGGCCATCTGAATAGTGGCAGCGGCGGCGACAATACATAGGTTCATGCAATGCATGAACCTATGTATTGTTGTGAGTGACGGCCGGGCGCAGGAGTGAGGGGGGCGGCGCTCCTGCACCCACTATGGACGCACCGCTCCTGGCGAGAAGGGAAGGATGTCCATGGACACCCTCCTGGCAAAGTAAGCCCACACTGTAGCCGTCTTTCGGCTATAGCGATGGCAGGAAGGGTTTAACATCTAACAAGCTTTGTTGCAACTAGTACAAATTCACAAAGCGAGAATGTAGCAACATATCCTTTCCTACTCCTTCAATGTGTTTATCCCAAACAGGTTCTTATACACCACACAGTCTAATTGTACATTCTCCTTTAGGCTTAGCAAAACAATGTAATATGAGGACACACCTAACCAATGCTTTGCATAGTTTTTGGTAGATCTAAAGCATTGTGTACAATCAGATTGTGTAGTGTATGGTCACCGCAATTCATTGCAACATGTTTGCATCTACAGTAGGCCCAATGGCTGAGTAAACTATGTCCCATCTTGGCCATCAGCAACTAAAATAGTTCCCATCTGGTTGTAGCACAATTCTTATAGGTACTTATGTGTAGGGGGATCTGTAGCACTGTAAAAATGCTACAAAGTTCTACCTCCATACAGTCACCAGATCCCCCTGCCATTTCCATTCAGCCACCCCTCCTCCCCATTTACATTAGGCACCTGCATTATAACACATAGAAACACACCTTCAGAACTTCGTGCAGCCTCTGGGCATTCGTTTGTCTCCTATGCACAGGGAGGGAGCGTGGCTGAGCCAAGCCTGAGTAGGCAGAGTACTGCTTTCTTCAGCCACCAGAAGGAGAAAGGACATGGAAAGATGACAACTAGGTGCTTTGTATACTGGGTTCTGACTGCAGGACAGCCCACAGGACAAGGGACAAGAGAAATCGTGAATGAAATCACAAGGCTGCTTAACAGGCTTTAGTATTACTTCACATTTATGGTCTGCCGATGAGGGTGCTGGGAGAATTTTGAGGGTTGCTGAAGCACCAACAAGCACCCACCTGGTGCCACCCCAACTACTAGCTCTAAAACTGCCATATCCCCCGCTTTTGTTATATGCATCCTGCATTTTATCACTGGCTTCTCCAAGAGCTCTGGACCCAACAGGTTTTGTCAGGATGGATAGCAGGAAGGATTGGTGACCTTTAGTTCACCAGTCTACTCTGTGTTAAAGGAGTACTTTTTGGATTAATCAGTTTAGAAAACCTGTGGCACCGGCTGGATGACCTGTGAATGAGGAACTCTGTGTGCCAATTCTGTATTGGTCGAAGGCAGAGGAGGCATAAGGGGTCTTTTTAGACCCTAACTGCTTCCATAAAAATCACCTGTCACTACTTGGGTTTATTTTATGCTGTTAAGCATGTAACATACATATACATGCAGCTAGGATGAACATACAAAAATAAGTGCCATTTATGCTACACAAAATGGGAATCCTCATGAATCCCAGAGGTATAGAAATTATTTTAGGGCCATCATTTTAGTCTAATTTTAAGATAATGAGCAGTAAATGTTTTTAATGAGTTGGCTATTTACAGTTTTAGGTATTAAATTATTAACCAATTCAATACCGGGCACTTTCACCCTCTTCCTGTCCAGGCCAATTTTCAGCTTTCAGTGCTGTTGCATTTTGAATTACAATTGTGCAGTCATGCAACACTGTACCCAAATTACATTTTTAAATTTTTTTGGAGACAGATAGAGCTTTATTTTTGTGGTATTTAATCACCACTGGGTTTTTTATTGTTTGCTAAACAAACGGAAAAAAAAAGTTTAATATTTGCAAAATTTTATAACAGAAACCAAGTCATTTTTCTTGTTCACAGATATGCGCTGATGAGGCTGTAATGATGAGCACTGATAAGCGTCACTGATGTTCACTGATGAGGGGGCACTGACGAGGCAACAATGATGGGCACTGATTATATCAGTGTAAACAATGTACTCACTGTGCCCTGTCAGACTTGTCGGTTATCATCTCTCCTTTCCTCACACAGAGATAGCGTGTGAAGAAAAGAATGCAGATAAATGACAAGTCTGTTCCATTAGACACAGCTGATCATATGGTAAAAGGCCGCTGTGATTGGCCCTTTACTGCAATATGTGGTTAGCTGTGTCCAAAAGACACAACAGTCACAGAGCGTGCCTGTTGTACACCCCAGGGGGCGCACAGGAGGCGCACATGTGGGAGGATAACCCTGGATGTCGTGCTGTAGCCATCTTTTGGCTATAGCTTGGGCAGGAACCGGTTAATAATATACACAAATACTTTTGATAGGTCAGCTGCTTTTAAAGACTATATGGGTTAAGAGGTCTTTAGTGGGGTTTCAAGTCTATTATGCACAGTATGTTTTATTGTAAGTGAAAGAATGTTCAAGCAACAAAAGGGTTGTTATATTTATAGCAGAAACCAGAAGCGTATCTACATCCTTCAGTGCCCCGGTGCAATAAGAAGCCCCCCCCCTTCCAAAAAAACAACAATTTTGATACAATTTTATTTTCAATATATAAAGCAGTAAAACATTTCTGCACGGGTCACAATGATTGGCTTGCAAAATACCATAAAGATCAACCAAGGCGATATAAATCTATTGGACAAAGTCAATTAAATATTTAGAGACATAAATATGAAATTTTTAATGAGATACATTTGGAAAATATACATAGACACACACAAACTTACTGAAATCTTCACAAAGGTAGAAGAGAAGCTTCAGAAAAGGGTTCACAACATGACCAACAATCATAACAAACCTTTTAATAACTTAAACTATTTCACACGTTTAAGTTTGTTTCTGTGAAGGAAGACCTGAAGAAATCAAAATGATGGCCATAATTGGCATGGTTAATAAACTAGTATTGAACACAAACAAGCATGCATTCAACCTGAAACCAACCGTAAAAATAAGTTAGTGTAACGGGTAACAATGTGTTAAAATACACTCGTGCCACCTCTGTACATAAATGCAGCTTCTGTCCCAACCAAATTAGGTTATGCAATAATTGAAAATATATAACCCACAAGAGTGAAGTGCTCTGTATGTAAACAGCGCTTGCCTACTGTATGTAAACATTTTATATTGTGACATACATATAAAGATAATTGTAAGGAAAATGAAATATAAAAATGAAAGTCCAAATATTGGTAATAAATGTGCTCAATCCCAGCAAACTTTGGATAACATCCAATCTGTAAACTTCCTTCAGCATGCAGACTGGTGCCGTGTTATGCCTGCAACAAATGGCAATCACTCTATATGAACCCAAATCGCCACGTGTGAAGTAAAATGAAGATCCCCACTCACCGGATAGAGTTGACCCTTTTGTTGTGTAGCGGGGTCTTCAAATTTAGGGGAATGTTTGAGTGGTAGTTGTACTCAAACACCTTATTTGATAGGGCTTTGCTAAACCATTTTAATACTGCAGGTGGGATACTGGTGTATAGTTCCCGGTGGCCTGTGGATGGCGCTGCCATCAGAGGCTAGGGTTGAACCGCTGGTATAGTGCTGTGCCTTGGATGTCCCCTCTCGGCGGTGGTATGGTGGGCGTGTCGGCCTGCTGTACATGCCGGTGGAGGATATAAAAGGGGCAGACACTGCCTGTGGGTGTGAATTCCTGGGGGTCCTACCCCGGGGAGTGTGTTGTTCTGTTCGTTGGCCACCCCGGGCACCTTTAGCCTTGGGGTGGGGTTCCTGGCCCGGTACATTGGCGGATCAGTCCCAGGCACCTTTTAGCCATGGGGCTGCAACTGAAGGCTTTGGGTCCAGCACCTTTGGCTGGGGCCCACAGAGGGAAGAGGAATCTCAGGGTGCTGCCTTGCGAGGAGACCCGTATCTAGAAGAGGAGGCCGGGGGAGGACCGTTCCGAGGGACTGGTGAGAGATCACAGTGAAGGAAGGGGCCCGGTAACTCTCTGGAGGGATGTCATCTCCCTGAAAGAGGCCTAATACCACAAGCAAAGTTCACCAGGTCTGTGGCAGGGACCCAAAGTTCACCAGGTCTGTGGCAGGGACCCAAAGTTCACCAGGTCTGTGGCAGGGACCCAAAGTTCACCAGGTCTGTGGCAGGGACCCAAAGTTCACCAGGTCTGTGGCAGGGACCCAAAGTTCACCAGGTCTGTGGCAGGGACCCAAAGTTCACCAGGTCTGTGGCAGGGACCCAAAGTTCACCAGGTATGTGGCAGGGACCCAAAGTTCACCAGGTCTGTGGCAGAGACCCAAATTCACCCGTAACAGTTTGTGCAGAGACTGTGTGTAATCTAATTCGAGCATCACTCCGGCTGCTAGGATCCACTCTAATGGGAGACTATCCGGGTGAGCTGAGCCTACTTGAAGATACAGGTAGTGAATAGTATATTTGTTTGTGCCTGGACCTACTCCACCACCTTTTTGCTGTCCTGTTCTCCATCCATCCTTTCCTATCTAGTGACTGTGCTTATGAGAAAATAAACTCTACGTTGGAGTTGCAACTGGTGTGGACCTTGGAGTTATGGGGGGAAATAGAGACTTGTCTTCATTGCAGTAGAGACCAGAACCATTCTCTGGAGAACCTAGCCGTGGAGACCCAGTTACATTACACCGCTCCACCTCCTCACACAGGTGGATACGGGCATGTGGTATGGTGTGCCCCTTTTCCTACAAGTGAGCCAAAGGTAAGTAAGAGGGGTCTGTGTGCTACAGTTGTATAACAGAGGGAGTCAAATATCGCTTATGTGGTCCCAGTGTCCAAGGTATATCCTCCAACCGCTCTCTGATATCCTCTCCTTGCGGTGAGGTACCCAATGGTTCCAATGGCAAGATTTAGTGGAGAACAAAGCAGGCTCATCATAGCGTAAAAATGTAATATGTTGTTTATTAAACCTCCGTGGTTGGTTGGTATACATAAAAACCCCAAAATATATATAATCTCAGAAATGCAGACATCCACACTGTGTAGTGGAAGCAGGGACCCGCTCGGGGTCAGCGTGTGTTCCACCTACACTAGGAGTTACACAATGATATCTGAGAGCTGTTGGATGATATACCCTGGTCACAGGGACCACATAAACAATATTTGACTCCTTTTGTTAAACGACAAGAGGGTCAACTCTATCCGGTGAGTGGGGATCTTCACTTCACTTGTGGTGATTTGGGTTCATATAGAGTGATTGCCATTTTCTGCAGACATAACAGAACACCAGTCTGCATGCTGAAGGAACTTTACAGATTGGATGTTATCCAAACTTCACTGGGGTTGAGCACTTTTATTACCAATATTTGGACTTTAATTTGTATATATAAAATTTTCTTTACAATTTTCCTTATATGTATGTCACAATATAAAATGTTTACATAGGCAAGTGCTTTTTACACACAGAGCACTTCACTCTCGTAGGTTATATATTTTCAATAACTGGTAACAAAACTGGAAAAGTGTAACAGAACCTATATAACTGCACACTTTCTACTGTCGTTAAAAGTTACACCGCCTTGGTTTTGCTTCAGCAAAGTCATCTATAATGCTTTCATTGTTGAGTCTTCTAGCTCTCTCATTTTCTAAGCTTAACAAAGCCATCACAGAGAATCTTTGTTTAAACGTGGTGTTTCTCAAATAACTTTTAATATGTTTTAATTTTGAGACTGACCTTTCTGCAGTTGCTACTGTAACTGGGAGAGTGAGGAACAGCAGAAATGCTATGCAGACATCCAGGACAATAAAAGAATTGCACTGAGTAATAGGTGAGTAAGATCCTTTACAGTGGAACAACTGTGAACCTCTTCTTGAAGTGCTGAATGGAATGAAAGAAATTACCCAGGAAAATCTGGTGATATATCCTCTGTAAAATTCATGCAGTTTTGATGCTGCTGCAATTAGACTGTCATCTAGTTGAGAAGCAAGAATGGCAGTCTGAACTATTTCAAATCTTTGAAGGACTGCATTCATTCCTGTTAATCAGTCTGACAGCAGGTTTATAATAATGGCCAAACATCTTTTTAGCATGACAGAGGATTCAGATTTGAATGATGAAAGGCCTGCCTGCATACACTTTGCGCAAAGAAGGTGTATAAATTATGCACCACATCAAAGAATGCGGAAATTTCTGCTATGTCAGAAACGGCATACTGAATGACGAGATTTAGATTTAGAGGGCATTTTTTTTGTCTCTTTGCTATCCGAGCCTGCACACCAGAATAAACACCACTCATTGATGCTGCACCATGATACCACGACACTTTGATATTTCATTGCCTTTGCTCTCTATGCAGACAACAATATTGCTTTTAATCTCTGTTGCACTCTGATCGTCAATGGCATGGAGCCCTAAGAAAGCCTCATTTATTGTTATACTGCAAGTTCCCTGATATTTATCGCTCTCCACAGACACATATCGATATATCTGACTCATTTGATCTACTCTTGATATGTCCTGGGTTGTGTCCAATATAATAGAATAAAATTGTGCTTGTTGTACTTCAGACACAATTTCACTTTGCAAATCATTGAACAGAATTTCTATTAATTTGGTTTGTATTTTTGGGCTCAAATATTTCAATGTCCCCTGGGGTAACTAGAAGTTCCTTTAAAATTGGATCATACTCTGCAATAATGATGGGCTCCGCAGTGTTTAGATGGAACCTGCCAGGAAGCCGTCACTGCATACCGCCAATCATAGGCAGTAAAGCATTTCCCGGCCCACAGCTGCACATACACACGCTGCCTATGATTTGCAGTGTCAGCTTCCTGGCGGGTTTGATCCAAACACACCTGAGCCCATTGCTACTCTGCAAGTAGCTCTATGATGGAGAGAAAGTTTCCATTGTTAACCTTTCCCAGGCACTCTCTCTGTGATCACGAAAGGCCAGACCAGCCAGTGCCATTGTAAATGTTACAATTCTTTATAAGACCTGCCTCCAAAAAAAATTACGTCTAATTTGTTTTTCATTTTCCACATCAATTGTTTTATTACGCCTCCACTGATCACACAGTACACTTGCTTCCATATAAGTTTGGAAAGGCTCATGGATTAAATTGTAAGCAGACAGCCATGCAGTGGCAGCGCTGGGGGGGGGGGGGGTTGGAATGAGCAGAAATGCTGGTGGGGGAATAGGATCAGTGGCAGTGCTGGGGGGGGCTGGCATAAGTGTGGTAGTGCTGATGGGGTGATGGGACCAGTGGCAGTACTGGGAGGGGTGTGATCAGTGGCAGTGCTGGAGGGATAGGATGAATGGCAGTACTGGGAGGTTTATGGTATGAGTGGCGGTGCTGTAGGGATAGGATGAATGGCAGTGCTGGGAGGGGGGTGATCAGTGGCAGTACTAGGAGGTTGATGGGATGAGTGGCAGTGCTGGAGGAGGGACGAGGGATGGGATCAGTGGCAGTGTTGGTGGCAGTGAGTGTACTAACTCCCAAGGATCCAGGCGTAACTAGAGAAGAACCTTCTGGCAGTGGGAGGCCTCCGTCGGAGGCCCTTTACCGAGATCAGTGTTGTGGGGTGTCAGACTGACACCCCGCACCACCGATCGCCGCGATGCACGCCCCGACGGGCGCGCGGCAGCTGTTATCCTGCAGGACTTCAATAGACGTCCAGTCAGGATAACTGAACCACTTCCCGGACGTCAATTTGCTATTGACCGGGCGGGAAGTGGTTAAAGCTGTATTAGCGGCAAAGGGATTTGACTCTTTTACACTTAATTGCTGTACTACTGCTTTTAGAAGTTGGATTTTTGACTTACCAGCAAAAACCTGTTTTCTGTAGTACACTGCAGGACACAGGTTGTTCAATCATTATGACTGGGTTATATTCAGCTTCATTAAGGTGATTGGACACTGGCAAAAACAAAGACTGCTGGGGGACCAATTCTGTTTATTTATAAATGATATAGAAAATGGGATAAATAGCTTTATCTCAGTATTGAGACGACAGAAAAATATGCAGGGCAATAACAACACAAAAGGACATGGCAACTTTACAAGAGGACCTGAATAAATGAATGGAGTGGGCTACTGCATGGCAAATGAAGTTTAACACTGGAAAATGTTATAAATGTATATAATATAAAAGCAAGGGGTCCTTGTAGAAGACAGATTGAGCAATTGCATGCAGTGTCAAGCTGCGGCTACCAAAGCCAGCAGAATATTAGCATGCATTCAAAAGGGAATTTACTCCAAATATAAAGTGATTATTCTGCCAATTTGTAAAACTCTGGTTCGGCCCCATCTAGAGTATTTCGTCCAGTTCTGGTCACCAATCCTCAGAAGGGATGTGCTGGACCTGGAGAGGGTCCAGAGAAGGGTAACTAAATTAATATGGGGTCTGGAGGACCTCAGTTAAGAGGAACGACTACAAGCGCTAAATTTATTCTCCCTGGAGAAGAGATGCTTGAGAGGAGATTTGATAGCAATATGCAAATATCTCAACGGGGATCCAAGTGTAAGTATAAAACCTTTCAGTCCCAGGGACTGTAAGATGACATGGGGCCAAACGATGAGACTGGAAGAGAAGCGGTTTAACCTTAAGTTGCGTAGGGGGGTTTTCACTGTCAGGGCAGTTAGGATGTAGAACTCTTCCACAATCGGTGGTGTCGGCAGGAAGTATGGATTGTTTTAAAAGACTCTTGGACGTGCATCATAACGAAAATAATATACGGGGATATGGGGAATGATTTTCCTGCACACACACTCACACCTACACCTACACAGGTTAAACTGGATGGACTGTTGTCTTTATTCAACCATATCAATGTTGGGCAATCCCCAATATAAACCCTCCCACTCCCAGTTCAGTTTCCTAGTAAGCGATAGGGAGATTATTCTAACAAATGGGAGGAGCTAGTGTGCTGTACTGTACTCCAAGAAACAGATTTTAGTCAAAAAAACATTTATATAATACAGGACGCAGCCTCTTTAACCACTTAACAACCACCTGCCGACAAATAACGTCGACAAGGTGGTTGCTTAACTCTGGGAGGACGTTGTATAACGTCCTCCCAGAATCGCGCTCCCGCGCGCCCCCTGGGGCGCGCACACGGGAAACTCCGTGACCGCCGGGTCCAGAGGACCCGGCGGATCACGAATCGCGGTAAATCGCCGCTGATAGCGGCCGTTTACCACGTGATCGCTCCGTCAAATGACGGAGCAATCACTTGTAAACAGACCGGCGTCATTTGATGACGCCGGTTCCTCCCTCCCCTCTCTGTACCGATCGGTACAGTGTGAGAGGGGAGGGGGAGGGAGCGGATGGCAGCAGCAGCACTGTGGGCTGGATCTGTGACAATTGCAGTCACAGATCCATCCATCCATCCCTGCTCAGCCATCCCTGTGCTATACCCTGCCAATACTCTGCAATACACCCTGCCAATACTCTGCAAAATGCCCTGCCAATACTCTGCAATACCCTGGTGCAATACTCTGCAATACCCTGGTGCAATACTCTGCAATACCCTGCGAAATACTCTGCAATACCCTGCGAAATACTCTGCAATACCCTGGTGCAATACTCTGCAATACCCTGGTGCAATACTCTGCAATACCCTGGTGCAATACTCTGCAATACCCTGGTGCAATACTCTGCAATACCCTGCAAAATACTCTGCAATACCCTGCAAAATACTCTGCAATACCCTGCGCAATACTCTGCAAAATACTCTGCAATACCCTGCACAATACTCTGCAATACCCTGCACAATACTCTGCAATACCCTGCACAATACTCTGCAATACCCTCCACAATACTCTGCAATACCCTCCACAATACTCTGCAATACCCTCCACAATACCCTGTGCAATACCCTCCACAATACCCTGTGCAATACCCGTGCAATACCCTGCCATACACCGCAATACCCTGCCATACACCGCAATACCCTGCCATAGTCCGCAATGCCCTGCAATACTCCGCAATGCCCGGCAATACTCCGCAATGCCCGGCAATACTCTGCAATAACCACTTCCCGCCCTCCGGCCGTCATATGACGTCCTTGACTTTGTGCGGGGATATCTGAATGATGGGAGCAGCTACAGGCATCATTCAGATATTAGCTTTTTCAGCCGGCGATTCCCTACACCATAAGAACAATCATAGCGGCTGTTCCGCCGCTTGATCATTCTTACGGGAGGCGAGAGGGGATGTCCCCCCCCCCCCCGCCGCTCTCCGGTGCTTCTACCGACTCACCGCTACGATCAAAGCCAGGATTGTTGTTTTTTTTTTTTTTTTTTTTTTTTCAGGCTTCCCAGCCTAGAGGTGAGATGTGGGGTCTTATTGACACCCCCCCCCCCCCCCCCCATATCTCACTGTAAAGAGGACCTGTCATGCCATATTCCTATTACAAGGGATGTTTACGTTCCTTGTAATAGGTATAAAAGTGATCAAAAAAATGTTTAGGGCGGAAAAACATGTCAAACTAAAATAAATAAAGTAAAATGAAGAATAAAATATTTTTTTTTTTTTTAAAGCGCCCCTGTCCCCGTGAGCTCGCATACAGAAGCGAACGCATACGTAAGTCCCGTCCCTGCGAACGTTAGAGCGAGAGCAATCATTTTGGCCCTAGACCTCCTCTGTAACTCAAAACATGTAACCAGTAAAAATATTTAAAGCGTTGCCTATGGGGATTTTTTAAGTAGCGAAGTTTGGCGCCATTCCACGAGTGTGTGCAATTTTTAAGGGCGACATGTTAGGTATCTATTTACTCGGCATAACTTCATCTTTCACATTATGCAAAAACATTGGGCTAACTTTACTGTTTTGTTTTTTTTAAGCACAAAACATTTTTTTTCCGTAAAAAACGCGTTAAAAAAATTGCTGCGCAAATATCGTGCGAGATAAAAAGTTGCAACAACCACCATTATATTCTCTAAGGTCTTTGCTAAAAAAACATATATAATGTTTTGGGGTTCTATGTAATTTTCTAGCAAATAAATGATGATTTTTACATGTAGGAGAGAAATGTCAGAATTGGCCTTGGTGCTCCAGAACGCCTGAAGGTGCTCCCTGCATGTTGGGCCTCTGTATGTGGCCACGCTGTGTAAAAGTCTCACACATGTGGTATCGCCAAACTCGGGAGTAATAGCAGAATGTGTTTTGGGGTGTAATTTGTGGAATGCATATGCTGTGTGTGAGAAATAACCTGCTAATATGACAATTTTGTGAAAAAAAAAAAGAGAAAAAAAAAATCTTGATTTTGCAAAGAATTGTGGGAAAAAATGACAACTTCAAAAAACTCACAATGCCTCTTTCTAAATACCTTGGAATGTCTTCTTTCCAAAAAGGGGTCATTTGGGGGGTATTTGTACTTTTCTGGCATGTTGGGGTCTCAAGAATTGAGATAGGCCGTCAGTACTTCAGGTGTGATCAATTTTCAGATATTGGCACCATAGCTTGTGGACTCTATAACTTTCACAAAGACCAAATAATATACACCAATTTGTACTTATTTTTACCAAAGATATGTAGCAGTATAAATTTTGGCCAAAATTTATGAAGAAAAAATAGTAATTTGCAAAATTTTATAACAGAAACGAAAAAAAAAATCATTTTTTTACAAAATTTTCAGTCTTTTTTCTCTTATAGCGCAAAAAATAAAAAAACCAACAGTGATTAAATACCACCAAAAGAAAGCTCTATTTGTGTGAAAAAAAGGACAAAAATTTCATATGGGTACAGTGTTGTATGACTGAGTAATTGTCATTCAAAATGTGAGAGCACCGAAAGCTGAAAATTGGTCTGGTTATTAAGGGGGTTTAAGTGCCCAGTGGTCAAGTGGTTAATCATTAAAACTGTGAGTTTGAAAAGCAGCCCAACTAAAGGGTAAGAAAAAAAAAGGCCAACGGAAAACAAATGAGTCAAGAAGACTCATTTAACACATTACGCAATACACTGGAATCAAATGAAGCCTAAACGTCCACATGCCAGAACTTAACAGACATTTAACAAAGAAACAGATCCCTAATGCCGAAAAGCCCACAAAACAATGTTTTGGAGAAGGCATTGTTTTGGAGAAGGATAACATCCTTCCTGTTTAAGGTGGAAGGCAGAGAACACCTTAGGAAGCCTTAGGCCTAAAGTAAACATTGTAAAAAATACAGGAAATTGCCACGCTATACCTAGTGAAAAATAAATAAAATAAACAAACAAAGCAGCAGCTCAAATGTGAATGCAAAATATAAGAGGGAGCTGAGCAAAATAAAAAATAAAAGTAGAAATTAATAAATCAAGTGCACAAAAATATTGACAATCTGTGCAACACTAAACATGTGAGAAAACATTTTTTGAAAAGAAAAAATGAACAGTCCTCAGTTATAAGAAAATGATCCAAAAGTCCCATAAATAGAAAAAAACACCACTGAATGTTGCGTGTGAATAAACAGTAGACTCTTGATAAACACCACCAACAACGTGCACCGCCACCACATAAAATGCACGCTTACCAGAGGCAAGCTGAAAACAAGCCTGTATATTAGTGTAGCGCACAGACACCCTTTTACCTGTCTGCTTCGGCTCCTCTCAGGAAAAAAGGCACACCGCACCACAAGCCCGTACCCTCCTGTGTTAAGAGGTTAGGCGGTGTTGTTTTTGGGCCTTGTCTGCAGCCAGAGTATAAAGTCCTCCTGAGAATGATTCTCACCTCTACAGTGTGTAGATGCAAGTCCTTGACTTCCCCAGGAACGTAAATGTCCACACCAGCTGAAAGTCCAACTCAATATTTATTTTCACTTGCACAACACATAGTCTCTTGGATAGAAGAAAGGTTGGAGCAAAGACACAGGACAGCTTTAAGGTGTGGAGGAGGTCCAGGCACAAACATAGCTCAAACTCTTCTGACTGTTCAGGTTTCTCAAACAGTTTTGGCGCATGGTCTCTGCCACAGACCATAAGGTTGGTCTCTGCCACAGACCTTGTGGATAAGGTCACTGCCACTGACCTGGCAAACAAGGTCACTGCCACTGACCTGATGAATCTTGGTTCCTTCCTAGGACATAGCCCCTTTCAGGGAGAAGACATCCCCCCAGAGAGTCAACAGACCCCTTCCTTCACCGTGTCCACAGCACCGATCCTTCGGAACAGATCCTCCCTTCTCTTAGGGTGCGGGTCCCCTTGCAAGGCGGCACCATGGACTCCTCGATCCCTTGCGGACCCCAGCCGAAGGCTGCTGGGCTCCGGGCCGTTACTGCAACTCCTGGGCCTCCGTGCCCAGGCGGACTGGAACGGGGAGGTAGTACCTCACCCCAGGCTAAAGGTGCCTGAGGTGGAACCGGAACAAGGCCTCCGGGCCTAGGGCACCCGGAGAGGACAAACCACACACACACCCAGGCCGAAGCGCCTGGGCGTGGATGAACCACACACACCCAGGCTGAAGGTGCCTGGGCGTGGACGAACCTTTCCCAGAAGATGTCTGCCCCTTTTATATCCTCTCCCGGCATGCACAGCAGGTTCCCCGCCCCACTGTACGGCTGCCAAGAGGGGACACAAAAGGCACAGCACTGCGCTCGCGGTTCAACCCTGGCCCAGAATGGCAGCGCCACCCACCGGCCACAGGGAACACATCACCAGCATTAACCCCTGAGAACAAAAATGGTCCATGAATCCTATCAATTTAATGTGTCTGAGCCTGGTTACCACTCAGACACTTCCCTTAAATTGAACACCCCGCTACAGTAGTATACTGTCAGGATCTGTATCCATCCGCAGCTCGCAGGAGATGGACAGAAGGTGGGTCAGGTAGGCTTAATGAGACAGGTTTGCACGGGTAAACCATCAATTAATGCTCCAAAAAAGAAAAACTCTCCATAGTGTAGTACTGACTAGCAAGAAGATTAATTTATAATAAAGGTTACACTTACGAGAATGAATATAAAAACAACCATAAAAGTATAGCCGGCTGGCTTGCAGACACCCGTCTGCTCACAAGAAGCTCCGCGATGACGTTAGCACACCAACCTCCCGTTTCGTCACAGAATGACGTTGTCTTGGGCAACGGGCGATGCACTGACTCATCGCATTAAATAGTGTGTACACAGAACAACGCCTCGTTGTGAATCCAAAACAGCGGAAACTGGTCTCCTCCAAATCAGGCTAAAAGCTAACTATGATCATTATGAAGATCTTAATTTTTAGAAGGACATTATAAAAAATATAAAAATCGTGTTTCAAAACCTTAAATGCAAAAAGGACAAGAAGGAGAGGAACACTGTGATATAACCTAGTATATCAACCAGGAATCATCAGCATAAAGAGACAAAATAGATATTTACTCTACTACGCCATCAAGTATAGAGAGAAAATATTGCATCTTAACCGAGCAAAGAGAACTCAATCTATGCTGGATATAAATGGATGCAACATCCAGAGGTGACACAAAAATGGAAACCTCATGCCCTCAGATAAAAATTAAAAAATATTAATATAAATGATAAGAAATAATATATAATGTGTGTGTATACATATATATAATAAGGATATAGCATTCACAGTACCCTCGTATGAACAAGGAGATTGGTGGTGCATTCCCGATTGTATAACTGAAATTGTAAAAAATTACAAATGGGAATAATAATAATGGTAGTGATACACCAACATTGAATGCAGGGAAGAAAAAAACTTAATGGGAAAATAAAAAATAGAAAAATATGAAAATAGAAAAAATCATATATTTAACAGATTATACAAGAAGGGCACAACAAGGGCGTCCCCCCACCTACTGGTACATCACCCCAGAAGCTATAAAGGTCAAATTTAAACTAGCAATAATAGACATAAAGATAATGCTATTAGGGGTTCACATAGAGTTCACAAAAAAAGAATTAAATGAACAATCAGAAAAAATGTTAAAGGTTAAAACTGCTTAAGTAAACATTGTCCTTGTGCAACACTAAGAAATGATAAGGCCATTAATTCAGAGACTGATAGCAACAAGAAAGGCCACCATATGGAAAAGGCCAGACAAGGGAATATCCAAAATAGGTTCAAAGGGCAGCTTCTGATAAGCCAAGAGAACATGATTAAGGTCCCAAGGAGACATAAGAGATCGCACAGGGGGAAACATGCAAGCTATGTCCTGAAGAAATATCTAACTAGTAAGTGAGAGGCCAAAGATCTCTGAAACAGAATAGTCAAGGCCGGGATTTGTACTTTGATTTTACTCAGCCACATGTTTGTCCTAACCAGACTGAAGGAAAGAGAAAATATGTACCATGGAGTATATTCTAGGACGAAACCTTTAAGAGGGTAGGGAAAACAGAATTGGAAAGGCCCCTGTCCTTCAGGACTACAGCTGCAATGGCCATGTCATTAAAGCCAGCGACCAAGAAGCAAGATACAACACTGGCCTTTGGGACATGAGGTCTGCATGACTTGCAGAGCGTCTGCCTGGAGTTTGAGTGTGTGTTTGAGTACCAAATCCTCCTGGGCCTATTCGGTGTGTGGTGAGTAGCACCAAAATGCCCTTCTCAATACTGGAGTAGATGTAGATGAATCTGGAGGAGTGAAAAGCCATAGGCTGATCTTATCCCACTATGGGCTCAATCATTACAATTATTTTTACCACTTCAGATTTTGAAGGGAGATCAGGCATAGCATTTTTAAAAAGCTTTTTTGCAATTAATCGTAAAACGTTCGTAAAATAAAGAATGCGTTATTCCTGTAGAATATGTGGTGTTTAATTTTATGAAACCGTTCAGTATTTTATCGCATGATGTCATATCCAGTGAGCGGTACTTCTTTTATGGTGGACATTTCTGAGAACCTTGCAGAAGGAGTAATGGCAGAGAGTCCAAGAAATGGTAATGCTTTATTTCTTCATAATAACATCCTTAATTGTCTTTGCAGTTTTGTAATGTTTTTCTATATTTATGGTGCACATGACTAATGCCGTGTACACACGATCATTATTCACGGCGGTTAAAAAACCGCCGTGAATAATGACATTAAAAACGAGGGAACGGCTTGTTCCCCACACACGGTCGTTTTTCACGACATTTTTTCTCTTGTTGAGAAAAACGACCATCTGTGGGCTCCGCGGCAGTGTTTCCCAATGGGAAACACTGCCGCGGAAAAAATGTCGGGAAAAACGACGAGAAAAATAAGAACATGTTCTAATTTTTCTCGTCGTTTTTAATGCCGTTTTTCTCGTCGAGAAAAACGACAAAATGCCCACAGACGATCGTTTTTCTCGTCAAAAGGAAAAAAAATTGTTTTTCTCGACGAGAAAAACGGTCGTGTGTACACGGCATAATGCTTCTTTTCACTTGTGGAACAAAGTTAAATGCAGAATGTATTGTGACAGCAGGAAGGTAAAGTCACCTGGTTGCATCCAGGGGGGTAAGTATATTTCTCCCAGATTCAGGCTTTATGCCGACTTATACAACTAGGGAGAGAGTTGATGAAGCCCAGCTGAGGCTAGTGGGCTCATGGATGATTCATACCTCTAGGGAGAGTGCTGGGCGTCGTGCAGGCAGGGAGTTGATGAGACCAGCTGAAGCTTGTCAGCTCGTTTAAGGCCTCTATAAAAACTCCCAGCTTCATTAGGTGTTTGCTCATGCCTGGACCCAGACCTGTGTGGACTGTCTAGGGAGAGTGAACCCCTGTGCGGTGAGACAAAGCCTGTGTGGCTATTTGTTTGGACATTTACTAAACCAGGGACTTAGGGACTAGGACAGCACCAGGCTGATCCCAGTTGTTAGTTAGGGAAACCTGCATGTTTAGTCAGAGGTCAAGCTGACCAGGATTTATTTTGTTTGTTTCTTTTTGCTTTGCTGTGTTTTTGTCACTGTAAATAGAGAAATAAACCGCACCTTTTGATCTTGAAAACCACAACCTCCGTCTGCTGGGCCTGTTTTTGTGTGGGGAGCCCATCCAGGGGGTCACACACACCCGCTACCGAGTTAACCCCCTCACAGTATGTATATTTACACCCACATTTGTATTTGTTGTTCTGCATGTTCCTCTATGCCTATGGCAAACATGACTAATGCCTCTATACACTAAAAGCACCTTTGGAAATGTCCAGACCTTCTTCCCCATTTGTTTGGAATAATGAAACATGCAACAATACACATTTGCTGCACAGTTGTGTAATAATGGTATAGAAGAAGCAAACTAGTTAGCATTGCAGCAAATATGTTAATGTAAGTTTCTGAACTACAAACAAATGGGGAAGGAGGGCTGAACATTTCCAAAAGTGCTTTTAGTGGAAAGAAGCATTAGCTTGATTGGCCAGGGAACGCACCCCTGTGCGTCCCCTCATTAGGTATTTAGAAGCCGATTACAGCCCTCAGGCTGTAGTCGGGAAGCCTATCAGAGCCTGTTGGCTCTGATAGGCACTTCTAAAGACCAACCAGACGCTGTGATTCAGATGGCCGGCGCTCAAGGGGCCGGCCATCTGAATAGTGGGCGGCAGCAATACATAGGTTCATGCAATGCATGAACCTATGTATTGTTGTGGTGAGTGACGGCCGGGCGGAGAAGCGAGCGGTAGCGGCGCTTCTGCGTCCACTATGGTCGCGCCGCCATGTGTGAAAAAAAAGACATTTAAAAAAAAAAACTCTTAAAGGGCCCGTTTTTTTTTTTTTTTTTTTTTTGGTGACCACAGGAGGGGGGGGGGGGGGCGGCGCCCGGGCGCCCCCTATGGACGGGCCGCCACTGATGCCCATCGGTATCTATACAAGAGTGGCTCCCAGCGCTCAGGTGCCTCCTCTCCAATCTCCTCTGCCCGGCTGACAGTCCAGCGGGTGGGGCTGAGCACTGCCGATGACGGGCAGGAGAGAGAGAGAGCCGAGGGGTCAAGTGATCGCTGGGAGCCACTCTTATATAGGTACCGATGGGCATATTTTTTACATAGCACAGGGATAGTCAGCGTACAGAGGGGAGGGCAGAAACTGGCAGGATCAGACAGGTATTTCAGGTGATACAGGGGGCCAAATGACACAGCACAAGCACTGTGATGTATAACATGCTTTAAGAAACAGGATCTGTTTTTTTTCTTTTTTTTAGCTAACAAACACTTTAAAGTGGTTGTAAACCCACTTTTTAAACAAAGACCTACAGGTAAGCCTAGATTAAGGCTTACCTGTAGGTGCATGAAATATCTCCTTAACCTACACGGTTAAGGAGATATTTGTATGTAAATACGGCGATGCTGACGTCACCCCATTCACAAATTCGGCTAGGTCGCAACATTCGACGACGTAGCCGAATTCGACAGCTCACGCGCGCATGCGCGGAGTCACGTCTTCGCCGCTCCGGCCAATCACAGCGCCGGAGCGGCGCTGTGATTGGCTGCAGCGGCGATACCCGGAAGTAACATTCCGGCTATCGCTGCAGCGATGGATGCGGCTAGAGGAGGGACACGGACGACTTCGGGGGCCCCGATCGAAGGTAAGTGGTACATAATGAGCTAGTATGCTAGTCATACTAGCTCATTATAGCTTTGTCTTGCAGGTTAGAAAAAAAAAAAAACCCAAAAGGGTTTACAACCACTTTAACTGTGCTTGGGAATCCTCTTCTGATCGGCAAATCCCAGTATACAATACACCTTTATGCACAGAAATCCACTCCCGCAAGAGTTCATTGAATGCAAGGAGCCTCCCCCCTCATTAGCAATAACCCACAATGAAAACGAACGGTCCGAGCTGTTTTTGTAAGGAAAACCTTTGGATGGGTTTATATCTAGCTGGAGGGGATTTCTCTTTTCCCTCCCTTTCCCCTCCTCTTAAATAGGAACAAAAACATGCATACCTTTTGCCAACCATTAAACTATATTGTTTGTTTGTTTGTTTTTTTACTTTTTAGAGACATTTTTGATTGCACCTGCTTCTGAAGGAGTTTATTCCATGAAACGCGTCAAGCTATTTAGGATGCAATTATTTACATATCATTACATATGTTGACTTTTACATGAATTATGTTTATGATTATTTTTCTATAGTCATTAAGACCTTTTACAGTTTCATATTTATATGTTATGACTCCACTGATTGTGATGTAGATGTTATCATATGTATCCTTGCAACCACAATCATGATGGTCCATTAAATAAACACTTGTTTTAAACATCATTTTTTTCTGCCGTTTATGAATTACTACTTTTTGCATATGTTTCATCCTACCAATTGTTAGTTGTGCACCTCGTTTAAAGTCCCAACTCCTTCTCTTTTTATATAGCCAGGGATGGAGGCACATGTTGTCATGTACCTCATTCAGTGTTCCTATTCCAGGCTATGGTTTCCTTAAGGCCCCTTTCACACTGAGGCATTTTTACCGCGTTTTCGCGGTAAAAATAGTGCTGTAAAAATGCCTCAAATAATCCCGTCCCAGCATTCTCAATGTGAAAGCCCTGAGGGCTTTCACATTGAGGCGTTGTGCTGGCTGTGCGTTGGAAAACATCCTGCAAACAGCTTTTTGGAGCATCTTCGGGGCGCATAAAATAGCGCTGTAAAAACGCCTATCCCCATTGAAATTAATGAGAACCGCGGGGAAAACGCGCTAAAAACGCATAGGCGTTAGCGCTATTTTAAAAAATAGCGCTAATGCCTATGCGTTTTTACTACGTTTTTACCGTGTTGGCGCTAAAAATAGCACTAACATGGTAAAATGCGGTAAAAAATTGCGGTAAAATTGCAACGCCTCAGTGTGAAAGGGGCCTAACGTGGTTGTAACCCTAAAAAAAAAAAAATTTGATCCTGTTCCTTCAAAGCATGAATATAAAAAAATGTATAAACCATGTTTACTTTGTATACTTTCATTGACCTTTTTGTGCTCACCTCATTTAAAGTCCTATGGGCTTAATTCTTCTTTTTTGCTTTAACCACTTCAGCCCAGTGGTATTTGATCACCTCTGCAATTATTTTTTTTTTGCGCTATAAACAAAAAAAAAATGAGCGCCAATTTTGAAAAAAACAGAATTTCCTGACAGACTCCATGGCAGACTACGTGTAGGTTAACCCCGCCTCCTCTCCACAGCTATAGGACCCCCTACCCATAAATTTGAGCTCACCTCCACAGACAGGTGTTCCTTTTTTGTCCTCCTCACATGGACCTTCATCATGCGATTTCTGTGCGATGTCCAGGAGATGTGGATTACTTGGTACTGTATATGCGGTGCACCCAGGGCCCAGCTATGAGCGGGTGAGTGGTTAGAGGGCTGGAAATACCCCTATGGTGGAAGGGATGTGGCCCAGAGTACCGGATTGGATGTCGCAGGAATCCCGGCTGGCAAGGTCTGAAGTTTCTTATTACTCTTTCGTCCATGGACCGACACAGCTTCTCTATTGACAAAGTGGGTATTATCCGTTAATTAGGAGTGACTAGGCAGAAAAACTTGTAAAAAGTGTTGCATCACACCACCTACAGTACCGCCCAGGGGGCGGACCCTCTGGGTATACCCTCTCAGTCTGCACATCGCAGATCAGTTTTTTTCTGTCTAGCAAGGAGTAGGACATGGCTCCCTTCAGGCTCATTGGTCCGGGGAAAAAAGATATATATATTTTTTATTTTTTTGCTACATTTGTTGTTTCCTGCGATCTTCGATCAACTGCCGACTGGGTGACAGGCTGGATCCTCGATCCTTGTAGTCTCCCCAGTTTCGGCCATCGAGCGTGTGCCGACCCTAGCTACGCGCTGGGTTTTCCACGACATGCCCGTCGCTCCACGGGTGGCCGGTGAGCCTACGCTCCAGGGCCTGCATCGGACCGCTCAGCTTCGGCTGACCTTACGGCCGAGTCGCAGCAGCCTGGCCGGTGAGCTTACGCTCCAAGGCTTGCATCGGACCGCTCAGCTTCGGCTGACCTTACGGCCGAGTCGCAGCAGCCTGTCCGGTGAGCGTCATGCTCCAGGGCATACATATGATCGTCCCTTCTGGGTCCAATCACAGCATGCCTGGCCAACAGTCACCTTCCGTGCGCGGACGATGATCTGTTTGGAATGTCTTCCAGCAGAATACATGCAGGATAGGTAAGTAAAACTCCCCTGCCTCGGCTGGGTGATTTAGCTGGACATTCCTGGAGAGATCAAGTAAGTGGTTGTGGCCCCTTTCTTCCCTCTCTCCCTGCCTTTCCCTCCTCCCTGGGCTTCTAGCTAAAGGTTGCTGGGTGCTGGGGGTCACCTAGGGGGTCCCACTGGAGCGGGGCTGGCTGTAACTAACATTTAAAAGAAATGTCATTTTTGCTTACCTGTGTTTCTGTGTCTCCATGCTGTCGGCGGCCATTTTGAGGTGGTCCATGCCAAGTTTGGCCTCTTGTAACTGCCTGGCGGCCATATTCCTGTAGTTCGGCCACACCCACTGGCCCCTATCAGGTGATCGGCGGACATGTTTGTCCACCCTGTATGCAGATATTGCCGTTCGGCGGCCATCTTTTTTGTGGGCTATGGCTGCCTGACCTCTATCTTCTGTCGGCGGCCATTTTCTTAGAGCCCACATTATCTTCCATACAGACGGTTTTGGCAACCATTTTGCGAGAGCCTCCGGCCTCTAGGGTGCATTACACTGGCGCGAAAATTCACACAGGAAGTGCTGATAAAAGAAGCAGACTGACACAGCAGCAAGGGGACAGCATCATAGGCGCAGCATAGCAGTACCTATCCAGGGTGGTGAGTCCTCTGGGTAACCCAGCATCTCTGCAGCGCAGGAGGGTGGCCTATTGATATCTTGCCTGGAGCCCTGTGAGTGTCAGCGTGTGGTCAGCATGGCATCTGAGCCAGATGTCTTCTCCCCTGAAACACCAGATTTAGCAGCTGGTGTCCCTGAGGTGTCTATGGACGCTATGTCGGCAATCCTAGAGGCGTTTGCTGCCAGGGTGGAAGCAGCACACGGGAATACAGGGGGTAATAAACGCCCCCATCCCCTGCAATCTTCTGGGGATATTTCTGATGCAGAACCAGGTCCAGCTACGGCTCATGGCCCAGATTCTGATGCATCAGAGACTGCAGACCGTGACCGATCGGACAGTGAGGAGGACTCCAAGTCCAGGTCAGTACGCGAGACGGCTTTGGTATCTGACCTTATTACTGCAGTGCGGGATACGCTAAAGTTGGAAAGGACTGAAGAAGTAGCAGATACTCCAGTCCCCTTTGGGTTTCGTAAACCTGCCCGCACTGCTAAGGTGTTCCCTTGTGTGTCTTATTTTGACAAACTCTTATACAAGGAATGGGAGAACCCACTGAGGGTCTTTACAGCCCCAAAGAGGTTTGCAGTACGGTACCCCTTTGAGGAGAGTTTTCTGAAGATATGGACCTCTCCCCCTATAGTGGACCCTTCGGTGTCCAGACTTAATAGAGCCACCACTATTCCAGTAGAAGGGGCTCCTGTTTTCAAGGACCCTGTGGATAAGAAGGCTGAAGCACTCGCTCGCTACCTATACTCAGTGGTAGGCTCAGCAGTACGCCCGGCATTGGCGGGGGCCCTAGTGTCTCAGACACTTACTGAATGGGCAAAATTGCTACTCCAGGGGTTAAAGGAGCGAGATGCTCCTCCTAATGAGATAACTTTGGCCGACCAGTTGGTCCAGGGCCTTAAGTTTGTCTGCGAGTCAGACATGGATACTATTCCCCTGCTGTCAAGAGCTTCGGTTTATGCAGTAGCAATACGCCGCCTGATCTGGCTAAAGGGCTGGTCTGCGGACCAGACTTCCAAGAAAGCCCTATTGGATCTGCCTTTTAAGGGCGACAGACTTTTTGGGGCTTCTCTGGATGACATCATCAAGGATGCTACAGGAGGTAAAAGCACTTTGCTTCCCCAAACTAGCAAGGGTAGGGGACCACGCCAAGGGCAAGGGCCCTCCTTTACTGCACGTAAGCGGTTTTTTCGCCCTCTTAAGGCGACAGGGAAAAGACCCCAGGCCGATAAAGCGCCTGCCCAAGGACAAAAGCGTCCTTGGTCCCGCAGACCCAACAAGCCTGTGGACAAATCTGCGTCCACATGAAGGTCCGCCCCCACCCAGCTCTCGGGTGGGGGGACGTCTTCGCAAATTCGCGACTCAGTGGACTGCTCTAGTCTCCGACAGGTGGGTTTGCGAAGTAATCTCCTCAGGCTACAAGATAGAATTTCTCTCTTGTCCACCAGACAGATTCATCACCTCCAATCTCCAGCTACTACCGACCCGTCGGGAGGCCCTGTATGGGGCGGTCCAGGGTCTACTGGAACGCGGGGTAGTTATTAAAGTTCCAGAACAGGAACGGGGTCAGGGTTTTTACTCAAATCTGTTCATTGTGCCAAAGAAGGAGGGGGTTCGTCCAATCTTGGATCTCAGAGCCCTCAATTGCTTTGTGAAGGTACAAAGATTTCGGATGGAGTCGGTTCGATCCGTAGTCACGGCTCTCCATCCGGGGGACTTTCTGGCCTCCTTGGACATCAAGGACGCATACCTGCATGTCCCCATATACTCCAGACACCAGAGGTTTCTGCGATTTGCTATCGGGAAGAACCACTACCAGTTTGTGGCCCTCCCGTTTGGCCTTGCCTCAGCACCCAGGACGTTCACCAAGGTGCTCGCTCCGATTCTGGCACTTCTAAGACAGCGGGGTATCGCTATCACAGGTTACTTGGACGACCTTCTGCTGAAGGGCCCTTCAAGCTCAGAATTAGAGGTAAGCGTTGTCCATTACCTGTCAGACTCTTCGAGACTGTGGTTGGATACTAAACACGCAAAAGTCAGTATTGGTGCCCACTCAACGCCTAGTGTACCTGGGGTTGATTCTGGATTCCTCAGAGGCAAAGGTATTCCTCCCTGTGGAGAAGTTGCAGACCCTCCGGGCTGCAGTACGGCAGCTGACTTCCAGGAATTGGTCGTCACTCCGTTTTTGCATGCGAGTGTTGGGCCTCATGGTAGCCTCCTTCGAGGCGGTCCCATATGCTCAATACCACACTCGAGTGTTACAGAGGGAAGTTCTGTCCAGATGGAACAGATGCCCTTCATCTCTGGATTATCAAATCCGAGTGAGCCACCTAGTCAGGAGATCCCTGGTATGGTGGCTGACAGCACCGGCTCTAATGGCCGGGAAGTCATTTCTTCCGGTTTACTGGATAGTGATCACGACGGACGCCAGCCTTACAGGTTGGGGGGGAGTCTGGGGTGTCCAGTCGGCGCAAGGTCGCTGGACCCCAGAGGAAGCCCTCCTGCCGATCAATGTCCTGGAGATCCGGGCGATCAAGCTGTGCCTCTTCAAATGGTCTCAGAGACTGCAAGGGCGTCCAGTCAGGATCCAGTCAGACAACGCCACAGCAGTGGCATATGTCAATCATCAAGGAGGAACAAGAAGCTCAGCTGCAGCATCGGAGATCGCTCGCATCCTGAAGTGGGCAGAGAGGAGCGTACCGGCACTGTCGGCCGTGTACATTCCGGGTGTGGAAAACTGGCAGGCGGACTACCTGAGCCGCCAGATGCTGGACCAGGGAGAATGGTCCTTACACCCGGAGGTGTTCCAACTCCTCTGCCAAAGATGGGGCACACCAGACGTAGATCTTCTGGCTTCCCGACTCAATCGGAAGGTATTGAGGTTTGTGGCCCGGTCAAGAGACCCATGGGCAGACGCAACGGACGCGTTGGTAGCATCGTGGGGCCAGTATCGGCTAATCTATGCCTTCCCTCCCTTAAGGCTTCTTCCTCTTCTGCTCCGCAGAGTGGAGGCAGAGGGAATTCCAATGATCCTAATCGCTCCAGATTGGCCTCAGCGTCCTTGGTACGCCGATCTAGTACGTCTGGTAGCAGACGTCCCCTGGCGCCTACCACTACGGAAGGACCTGCTGTCGCAAGGTCCCATATTCCATCCTGCTTTACAGTCATTGGCTTTAACGGCATGGCTGTTGAGAACCAGGTACTGAGACCGGGGCCTGTCAGACTCAGTAATTTCTACTATGAGAAGTGCTCGGAAACCGTCCTCTAGGAAGGTCTATCACCGCACTTGGAGGGCCTACATCTCCATGTGTGAGGAAATGAAATGGCATCCGCGTACCTATTTGGTTTCCAGAATCCTGCTGTTTTTACAGCATGGGGTAGACCAAAGGCTTGCCCTAAGTACGATTAAGGGACAGATATCTGCCCTGGCTGTCTTTTTTCAGCGACCCCTGGCGACTCACTCTCTCGTGAGTACATTTGTGCAGGGGGTTCGACATGTGGCCCCTCCGGTCCGCCCCCCGTTACCTCCGTGGGACTTGAACCTGGTCCTCTCGGTGCTTCAGAAGGCACCGTTTGAGAATATTAGAGATATTCCCCTGTTGACACTTTCTCAGAAGGTGGTCTTTTTGGTGGCTGTTACGTCAGTTAGACGAGTCTCTGAGCTGGCAGCCTTGTCCTGCAAGGCTCCCTATTTGATTTTCCACAAGGATAAGGTGGTGCTGCGGCCGCAGCCTTCCTTTCTTCCGAAGGTCGTTTCGGCTTTTCATCTCAACGAAGACATTGTACTTCCATCCTTGTGTCCTCAGCCGTCGAATCCTAAGGAGTCGGCGTTGCATTCCTTGGACGTTGTCCGAGCTTTGAGAGTATACATATCTGCTACTTCCCTGTTCCGGAAGTCAGACTCACTGTTTGTTTCGGTGGCTGGTCCCAAGAAGGGCCAAGCAGTCTCATCGGCCACCATCTCTAGGTGGATCCGACAGATAGTAATCCAGGCTTACGCCTTAAAGGGTCAGGCGCCCCCCTTTCCTGTCACGGCGCATTCGACCAGGGCAATAGGTGCCTCTTGGGCTTTCCGACATCAAGCGTCTGTTTCCCAACTATGTAAAGCGGCGACTTGGTCGTCCGCTCACACTTTCACAAAATTCTACAAAGTTGATGTAGGTGCATCTTCGGATGCCTCTTTCGGCCGCAAGGTTTTGCAGGCGGCTGTTTAGAGTTGCAACTCCTCCGTTGGAGGAGTGCTGTTTTGTGTTTTGGGGTGAAGTTTGTTTTTATGCTGTTACCACCCCTCGTTTTTTCTCTGACACTGCTTTGGGACGTCCCACTTTGTCAATAGAGAAGCTGTGTCGGTCCATGGACGAAAGAGTAAATAGGATTTTTTACTCACCGTAAAATCCTTTTCTCTGAGTCCATGGACCGACACAGCACCCACCCCTCCTTTTAAGTTTGTACTGCTTTTTGACGAACTGATCTGCGATGTGCAGACTGAGAGGGTATACCCAGAGGGTCCGCCCCCTGGGCGGTACTGTAGAAGGTGTGATGCAACAATTTTTACAAGTTTTTCTGCCTAGTCACTCCTAATTAACGGATAATACCCACTTTGTCAATAGAGAAGCTGTGTCGGTCCATGGACTCAGAGAAAAGGATTTTACGGTGAGTAAAAAATCCTATTTTTTCTCTCCCATGGCAGACAAGTTTTTGTATGTTCTTGTGTATCCCCTTGTACGTTTTCCTCCATGCCTGTGTCTCCCCGGCATGTGGAACGCTTCTGCGTTCCAGAGAGCTGCATTCCTTCCAGGTCTCCGGCCGTCGCTCGTCTGCGCATGCGCTAGCCGCGGTGAAACCGAGGCTTGGTTTTTGCGCATGCGCAGTGCGGCGGAGGGGCCCGAGGCCACACAGGCGCAGTAGGATGGGTCTCCGTGGCGCAGGCGCGTGACGGAGACCGGCCGTGACATCATCCCAGCGGGGAATTTAAACCGCTGGGAGCCCCATACAGGTGGGATACCTGTGGGCGTTCGTGCGCCAGCATCCCGGAGAGCGGTACTTCTGTGGGCAAGGTAGGCTGGGCAGACTCCTGACCCTGAGGGGGAAGGTAAAAAAAAAGAAATTTTGCTTGTGTTTGTTTTTACATGCATTTACTGAACATGTTCATAGTGCATCAGCATCATCATTCATCCTCCAGGTCCAGACGCGGCACTACGTCTAGGACCCGTCATCATAGGGGACGTTCACATTCTCCCTCTAGACATAGGAGACGTTCCCATTCCTCCTCAAGTCACCGCTACCACCACCGCGATGATCGCTCTGATCACAGAGCCTGTTGGGGATGTAAGACCAGAATCCCGGAGGGCAAATCGCTATGCGACCCATGTTATGCCCGAGCGGTCGATGAGGAAGAGACCGAAAAACAAAATCTTGAGTCTCTTGTGAAACGTGTGGTACACCAATCTATGAAGGAAATAGTTGCCCCCCACACGAGGAGCCAGTCCACCACCTTGTCTGGCTCCTTGACTGACGAGGCCCAGGAGGATCCAGGCCAAGTCCAGCCCCATAATTCCTCCCATTATTCCTCGCAAGACGAGATGGAGGGAGATGATTCTACGGTGGGATTCGAAAACGCTTTAGTCTCTCCTCTGATCAAGGCAGTGAAGGAAACCCTAAAGTTGGAAGATACCACTGCTCCCCCCAGAGAAACAAAGGAAATTGTTTAAGCAACTGGGGAAAGAACGCTCCAATTTCCCACTTCCCTCTGAGCTGAAAGGAGTGTTTTAGGAAGAATGGAGCAAGGGGGATAAGAAGATTTCTATGCTAAGCAAAACCTCTAGACTGTATCCCTTTAAATCTGAGGACATTAAGCATTTGGAAAATGCTCCCCTCGTAGATGCAGCAGTAATGCGCCTAGCAAAGCATGTCACCCTCCCGCTAGAGGATACTGTATCTTTTAAAGATGGTCTGGATCAAAAGATTGACCAAGACCTCAAAAGAATATATAGCCTGACCGGAACGGCCTGCAAACCAGCTTTAGCCCTTGCAGTTACCTCCAAAGCAATGGAGGCCTGGGTGGAAAATGTAGACTCCGTTCTGAAAGGTGTCTCGGAGGAACTAGCTCAAAGTTCAGCAGTGCAAGAACTTAAAATGGCAGTCGCCTTTTTGGGGGAAACATCAATTGACCTCATCCGTTTACTGGCCAGATCAATGCTGTCTTCGGTCACGGCCAAACGAGCACTGTGGTTACGCCCCTGGCTTGCTGATCCAGCCTCCAAGCAGGCGTGGTGCAAAATTCCCTTTGAAGGGACTTCCTTGTTTGGGAACAAACTTGATAACGCCATTTCAAAAGCTACAGGCGGCAAGTCGGAGTTCCTTCCCCAGGACAGGCGCCCGTTTAACCAGAGAAGATCTCAACGGAGACCCGGTACAGAGCGTTCTAGGGAGGCACGCTCCTATAAACCCGGACGGGATTTTAGGAGAAGCTGGAACTGGAATAGAGGCCAAACTTCCTTTCGAAAGTCTGGCAAGAAACAGACGCCCGGTGGGCGTGAACCAACCAAGTCCTTTTGAGATTGGGCCCACCCAGGCGGGTTGGGTAGGGGCTCGCCTACGTCTCTTCCGGCACGTCTGGGTGGCCTCGATCTCAGACTATTGGACCATCAAAACGGTCTCAACAGGCCACACATGGTCCTTCACCAAGATCCCTCCATGCAGACCAATGCAAACTTCACTTCCTCAATCAGAAGAAAAACAACAAGCTCTTCTTTCATATGTGAATGTCCTAAAAGATCAAGGAGCAGTGGTGCCCGTGCCAAAGGACGAGGAATTCCAGGGGGTATACTCCCCCTCTTTCTAGCACAGAAGAAAAACGTCTCTTGGTGCCCAGTCATAGACCTTACCTTTCTAAACAGATATATAAAGCACGAGAAGTTCAAGATGGAGTCACTCTCAACTAGGGATGAGCTTCGTGTTCGAGTCGAACATACGTTCGACTCGAACATTGGCTGTTCGATCGTTCGACGAAGATCGAACGATTTGGGCCGTTCGCGCCAAATTCGAGTGACGCGAACGGCCCACAATGCACTACGCCATCGCAGTGTCATCCAGGCGCTGTGATTGGCCAAGCATGCACTGTGACCCCGCATGCTTGGCCAATCACAGCGCCGGCAGCGAGGAGAGCAATGATTGGCCACAGGCAGGATGCCTGTGGCCAATTATTGCTGAGGGTGTTTAGTACACGCCCCACACTATAAAAGGCCGCCAGCACGGCGGCCTAGTGTAGTGTGTTCCGGAGCAGGGATAGAGTAGCATAGGCAGGGACAGTGACTGTTATTTCTTTCTTGCTTAACCTGGATTCCTTTAGTTTAGGGAAAGAGAAGGATAGGTAGGGAGAGTGTCAGTGTGTTTTGTGCTTCTGCTATAGTGTGCTTAAAAAAAACATTTATTCTAGGGACAGAAAACTCTAGGTAGGGACAGTGTCAGTTTCTTTCACTCTGCAAGTCCTTGTTTCCAGGGACCTGTAAGGACAGTGAGTTAATTGTCCTTGTGCTATATTGTGCTTAAAAAAAACATTTATTCTAGGGACAGAAAACTCTAGGTAGGGACAGTGTCAGTTTCTTTCACTCTGCAAGTCCTTGTTTCCAGGGACCTGTAAGGACAGTGAGTTAATTGTCCTTGTGCTATATTGTGATTAAAAAAAACATTTATTCTAGGGACAGAAAACTCTAGGTAGGGACAGTGTCAGTTTCTTTCACTCTGCAAGTCCTTGTTTCCAGGGACCTGTAAGGACAGTGAGTTAATTGTCCTTGTGCTATATTGTGCTTAAAAAAAACATTTATTCTAGGGACAGAAAACTCTAGGTAGGGACAGTGTCAGTTTCTTTCACTCTGCAAGTCCTTGTTTCCAGGGACCTGTAAGGACAGTGAGTTAATTTTCCTTGTGCTATATTGTGATTAAAAAAAACATTTATTCTAGGGACAGAAAACTCTAGGTAGGGACAGTGTCAGTTTCTTTCACTCTGCAAGTCCTTGTTTCCAGGGACCTGTAAGGACAGTGAGTTAATTTTCCTTGTGCTATATTGTGATTAAAAAAAACATTTATTCTAGGGACAGAAAACTCTAGGTAGGGACAGTGTCAGTTTCTTTCACTCTGCAAGTCCTTGTTTCCAGGGACCTGTAAGGACAGTGAGTTAATTGTCCTTGTGCTATATTGTGCTTAAAAAAAACATTTATTCTAGGGACAGAAAACTCTAGGTAGGGACAGTGTCAGTTTCTTTCACTCTGCAAGTCCTTGTTTCCAGGGACCTGTAAGGACAGTGAGTTAATTTTCCTTGTGCTATATTGTGATTAAAAAAAACATTTTTTCTAGGGACAGAAAACTGTAGGTAGGGAGAGTGTTTTTTTTCTTTCACTCTGCAAGTCCTTGTTTCCAGGGACCTGTAAGGACAGTGAGTTAATTGTCCTTGTGCTATATTGTGCTTAAAAAAAAACATTTATTCTAGGGACAGAAAACTCTAGGTAGGGACAGTGTCAGTTTCTTTCACTCTGCAAGTCCTTGTTTCCAGGGACCTGTAAGGACAGTGAGTTAATTTTCCTTGTGCTATATTGTGATTAAAAAAAACATTTTTTCTAGGGACAGAAAACTGTAGGTAGGGAGAGTGTTTGTTTTTTTTCTTTCACTCTGCAAGTCCTTGTTTCCAGGGACCTGTAAGGACAGTGAGTTAATTTTCCTTGTGCTATATTGTGATTAAAAAAAACATTTTTTCTAGGGACAGAAAACTGTAGGTAGGGAGAGTGTTTTTTTTTTTTCACTCTGCAAGTCCTTGTTTCCAGGGACCTGTAAGGACAGTGAGTTAATTGTCCTTGTGCTATATTGTGCTTAAAAAAAACATTTATTCTAGGGACAGAAAACTCTAGGTAGGGACAGTGTCAGTTTCTTTCACTCTGCAAGTCCTTGTTTCCAGGGACCTGTAAGGACAGTGAGTTAATTTTCCTTGTGCTATATTGTGATTAAAAAAAACATTTTTTCTAGGGACAGAAAACTGTAGGTAGGGAGAGTGTTTTTTTTCTTTCACTCTGCAAGTCCTTGTTTCCAGGGACCTGTAAGGACAGTGAGTTAATTGTCCTTGTGCTATATTGTGCTTAAAAAAAACATTTATTCTAGGGACAGAAAACTCTAGGTAGGGACAGTGTCAGTTTCTTTCACTCTGCAAGTCCTTGTTTCCAGGGACCTGTAAGGACAGTGAGTTAATTTTCCTTGTGCTATATTGTGATTAAAAAAAACATTTTTTCTAGGGACAGAAAACTGTAGGTAGGGAGAGTGTTTTTTTTCTTTCACTCTGCAAGTCCTTGTTTCCAGGGACCTGTAAGGACAGTGAGTTAATTTTCCTTGTGCTATATTGTGATTAAAAAAAACATTTATTCTAGGGACAGAAAACTCTAGGTAGGGACAGTGTCAGTTTCTTTCACTCTGCAAGTCCTTGTTTCCAGGGACCTGGAGAGACATTGAGTGAATTGTCCTTGTGCTATATTGTGATTAAAAAAAACATTTATTCTAGGGACAGAAAACTCTAGGTAGGGACAGTGTCAGTTTCTTTCACTGTGAAAGTCCTTGTTTCAAGGGACAGAGAAGGACACCTGAAGGTAGCCCTTATTGCTTTTTTCCCATCTCCCTGCAGGCCATCTATTAGAATGTCTGGAAGGCAAACAAGGAGAGGCAGACAGTCAGGAGGCAATAAAAGAGGGCAAGCAGGCTCTGTGTCTGGGGGCAACAGTGCTGGTCGTGGACGCGGTGCATTGTCATCAGCACATGGCCATGGGACACGCTTGTCCTTCTTTTCGGCAGCTGGACATGTTGAGCCACATCATGCCGAAGACTTGGTAGAGTGGATGACCAAGCCCTCCTCCTCCTCCTCATCCTCTCTCACCCAGGCTCAGGGTACTGGAAAAGCAGCTGCCAAAGCGTCGTCTTCCCTGGTATCAATGTCAGACAAATCATCAGTCACTCCTTCCCTAGACCCACCATGTCCTCCTCCTGAGGAGTCCCCCGAACTGTTTCAGCACAGTGTTGGGTACATGCTCCAGGAGGATGCCCAGCGTTTCGAAGGGTCTGATGATGAAACCCAGCTAGAGGAAGGCAGTAGCGTGAGAGCAGACAGAGGGGATGCTCAAGAAGGACACCAATCTGGCAGTCATGTTCCAGCAGCTGCAGCATACTGCCAGATTGGCTCCAGTGATGAGGAGGGAGGGGATGATGAGGTCAATGACTCCACGTGGGTGCCTAATAGGAGAGAGGAGGAGGAGGAGGATGAGGAGGAGGCACATCTCCAACGAGGCAGGATGCCCTTTGGTGGCCAGCGTAAGGGCAGTACACCGACGGAATCACACCGCAGAGCTCCGCCTGTGCAGGGCGCTGCCTCTGCCCGTCATTCAAAAAGTTATTTGGTGTGGGCCTTTTTTGAGGCTAGTGCATCAGATCGCACAGCTGCTGTTTGCAACATATGTCTCAAGCGTATATCGCGTGGCCAAAACATCAGCCGCTTGGGTACCACATGCCTGACCAGACATATGTTGACCTGCCATGCAGCTCGTTGGCAAGCCTACCTCAAAGACCCACACCAAAGAACCAAGCGGACCTCTCCTTGCACCGCATCAGCTGGGATCTCCAACCCCACTATAACTTCAGTCCTCTCTGAAACATGCACTGAGAGGAATGAAGGTGTAGAATTAGGTGTGTCACAGCCAAGTACTTGCGCCCACTCTGCTAGCAGTACACCGACGTCCGATTCTAGCAGGCAAATTTCCCTGCCCCAGCTGCTGGACCGTCGAAAGAAGTTCACTCCCAGCCATCCACATGCCCAGCGGTTGAATGCTAGCTTGGCTAAATTGCTAGCGCTTCAACTGCTGCCTTTTCAGTTGGTAGACTCGGCCCCCTTCCGTGAGTTTGTGCAATGTGCGGTTCCTCAGTGGCAGGTTCCCAAACGCCACTTTTTCTCACGGAAGGCTATTCCGGCTCTCTACCGGCATGTGGAAGGCAATGTCTTGGCCTCGCTGGACAGGGCGGTCAGCGGTAAGGTGCATATTACCGCTGACTCATGGTCCAGCAGGCATGGACAGGGACGTTACCTTTCTTTCACGGCCCATTGGGTCACTCTTTTGGCAGCTGGGAAGGATTCAGGACAAGGTGCAGTAGTGTTGGAGGTTGTCCCACCGCCACGCCTCCAAAATGCTACTACTGGTTGTGACACACCTCTCTCCTCCACCCCCTCCTCTTCTTCTTCCTCCATGGCCTCTTCCTGTGGTTTGTCCTATGAACCAGCGGTGCTCCGTAGCCGTTCACGGGGCTACGCAAGTACGCAGGCAAAAAGATGCCATGCCGTGCTTGCGCTGGTGTGTTTGGGGGACAGAAGCCACACTGGGGCAGAGGTCCTGTCTGCTCTGCAGGGCCAGGCCGAGAGGTGGTTGACGCCACGCCAGCTTAAGCCAGGAATGGTGGTTTGCGACAATGGCACCAACCTCCTCTCCGCCCTCCGACAGGGACAACTGACCCATGTGCCCTGTGTGGCTCACGTCCTTAACCTGGTGGTGCAGCGCTTCTTGGGCAGGTACCCGGGCTTACAGGATGTCCTGAGGCAGGCCAGGAAAGTCTGTGTGCATTTCCGCAGATCTTATAATGCCAGTGCTCGCCTGGCTGAGCTGCAAAAGGAGTTGAACCTGCCCAAGAACCGCCTTATATGTGACATGCCCACCAGGTGGAACTCAACGTTGGCCATGCTGCAGCGGCTGCACACGCAGCAGAGGGCCATCAATGAGTACCTGTGCGACTACGGCACCAGGACAGGGTCAGGGGAGCTTGGTTTTTTTTCTCCACGCCAGTGGGGCATGATCAGGGATGCATGCACTGTCCTGGCACCATTTGAGGAGGCCACGAGGATGGTGAGCAGTGACAGTGCATGCATCAGTGACACTGTACCTCTTGTCCACCTGTTGGAGCACACGCTGCGTGGAATAATGGACAGGGCACTTGAGGCAGAACAGAGGCAGGAAGAGGAGGACTTCCTTGCCTCTCAAGGCCCCCTTTACCCAGACAGTGTTCCTTCTGTCCCACCCATCGCACAGGAAGAGGAGGAGGAGGAGGAGGAGGAGGAGGAGGAGGATTGTGTCAGCATGGAGGTGGAGGCTGGCACTCAGCATCATCAGCAGCAGTCTTTTAGGGATGATTTACAGTCCCAAGAAACCAGTGGACTTGTACGTGGCTGGGAGGAGGTGGCTGCGGATCATGTCGTCCTTAGTGACCCAGAGGACTCCGGAGCGAATGCCTCAGCAAACCTACGCTGCATGGCCTCCCTGATCCTGCAAAGTCTGCGGAAGGATCCTCGTATTCTTCGGATCAAGGAGAGGGACCATTACTGGCTGGCCACTCTCCTTGATCCACGGTACAAGGGTAAGGTTGCGGACCTTATGTTACCGTCGCAGAGGGAGCAGAGGATGAGACAACTCCGGGAGGCCTTGCAGAAAGGTCTGTGCAACGCGTTCCCAGAGACTGGGAGGTTGCAAACTCCTGGTCCTGGACAACGAGTTGCTGAGGCTTCGGCCAGTCAAAGAAGGAGCGGTGGGGAAGGTGGCCGTCTGACCGATGCGTTCAGACAATTCTTTAGTCCGCAGCCCCAAAGTATGATCGGTTCCAGCAACCATCGCCAGCGTCTGATAAACATGGTGCAGGAATATCTAGGGGCAAGGTCAGACTTGGACACCTTCCCCACCGAAAATCCTCTGGCTTACTGGGTCTTGAGGATGGATCACTGGCCAGAGCTTGCACAGTATGCAATTGAGCTACTGGCCTGTCCTGCATCCAGCGTTCTTTCGGAACGCACATTCAGTGCTGCTGGAGGATTTGTCACGGATCACAGGGTGCGCCTGTCCACCGACTCGGTTGATCGACTGACTTTCATCAAGATGAACCAGTCTTGGATCACCACCAGCTACCACACACCTGATGCTGATATAACAGACTAATTGATTTTAAAATGTCACATCCCTTCAAGACTGATGCTGATGCTGAGTGCCTGTGCTGTTATGTTGACTGGCTATCCTCCTCCTCCGAGTCCTCAATGATACGATTGATGATGATAGCTTGGAAGATCATTTTTGTTTATGGGTGCCGCCACCAGTGCCTAACGCCCAATTTTTCAGCCCCTGTTTAACAGGGGCGTGTAATTACAATTTTTGAAGCAATACTTTGCAACAGGGCTCATTGCTGTGCTCCAAGTACAGTATCTGTGAGGAGTTGCAGTGTTGTGCCACCAGTGCCTAAGGCCCAATTTTTCAGCCCCTGTTTAACAGGGGCGTGTCATTACAATTTTTGAAGCAATACTTTGCAACAGGGCTCATTGCTGTGCTCCAAGTACAGTATCTGTGAAGGGTTGCAGTGTTGTGCCACCAGTGCCTAAGGCCCAATTTTTCAGCCCCTGTTCAACAGGGGCATGTAATTACAATTCTTGATCTAATAATTCACAGCAGGGCCCATTGCTGCACCCACCAAGAGTAACTGTCAGGGCTTACAGTGTTGTGGCACCAGCACCACCATCAAAGGCCCAATTTTTACTACCACTGTTCAACAATTATATGTAATTAAAATTCCTGATATAATAGTTGACAGCAGGGCGTTCCAGCACCAACCAAGAGTAACTGTGAGTGCTTACAGTGTTGTGCCAACACCAACAACTAAGGGGCCTATTTCTGCAGAGTATATACGGCAGGTCCCTACTTTCAAACATCCAACTTACAAACGACTCCTACTTGCAAACGCAAGAAGACAACAGGAAGTGAGAGGAAATCTACCACTAGGAAGGAAAATTCTCTCCTGTAAGAATAAATATGGGAGAAAGGTGTCTCCTCTGTACTGATGCTTTATCAGCAATCCTTGTTTCAAGAAAAACACCACATTTCAAAAACAGTTGTCATTAGGACGGAAAGTGAGGTGAAATGTTCTGAACAGGGGCACAGACAGCAAAACAAATGTTACAGGGGTGATAACCCTTACCTATGTTTTCCAAAAAGTTTAAAAATAGATTTTTGGTCTGGAGCTACACTTCAACAATGTACCTGTTCAAAATTACAAACAGATTCTACATAAGAACAAACCTACAGTCCCTGTCTTGTATGCACCGCCTGTATACGGCTGTTCTGAGTATATAGGGCCTTTTTTATTTTATGTGCGGGGTTCCCCTTAATATCCATACAAGACCCAAAGGGGCTGGTAATGGGCTGGGGTAGGGGGGGGTCATGGGGTAGCTATGCCATTTTTCTTAAAGATTTTCATCCATATTACCGGGACCAGACATTACATTAAAGCCGCAAGCAGTTTTAAATGGCTTTTTTTTCCTTTAGAAGTGTCATTTTGTGCAGGGACAGTTCTAAACACGGGAAACACGTGGCACTTCACAGGCATACTTTAGACACCCCCCAGGTACGATATTTAAAGGAATATTTGACTTTTTTTTTTTCACTTTATGCATCATTAAAATGACTGCTCCCGGAAAACGACCGTTTTTAAAACTTATTTTTGCATTGATACATGTCCCCTGGTGCAGAACCCGGGTTCCCAAACCCTTTTTAGGACAATAACATGCATAATAGTTTTTATAATTAGCACTTTAGAATTCGAACGTTCGCATCCATTGTATTTAATAGGGTTCTAATGTTCGTTCGAACTTTCGGTCCGTTCGCGGGTTCTGGTGCGAACCGAACCCGGGGGTGTTCGGCTCATCACTACTCTCAACTATCCAAAAACTAGTTCAACCAGGCGACTGGTTGATCTCAATAGATCTAAAGGACGCGTACTTTCATGTTCCCGTGGCAGAAGATTTTCACAAATATCTTCGGTTCCAGGTCGAACGAGAGGGCTTACAATTTATTTGTCTTCCATTCGGGCTAACGACTTCTCCAAGAGTCTTTTCCAAGGTGCTGTTAGCAGTTGTGTCCCTTATCAGAATACAGGGTGTACGTCTGTATCATTATCTGGACGATTTACTAGTTCTATCCCAAGACAAGCAGCAGCTGCTGATCCACAAAGATCAGGTGATCTCTACACTGTTGGAGTTCGGATGGCTCCTAAACCGGGAGAAGAGTCAGCTAGAACCGACCCAGCGCTTAGTCTATCTAGGAGCCCAGTTCGACACCATAGAGAATACCATCTCTCTTCCGGAAGAAAAAATACCGATCATTCGGGAAAGAATCTCCTTAGCCCTAGACTACTCACACCTAAGGGCGTCACAGTGCCTGAAGATAATTGGCACGATGGTGGCCACATCCCCCATGGTCAAATGGGCAATGTGGAGGCTTTGTCCTTTTCAATCAGGATTCCTCCAGCAGTGGAGGTCAGACGATCTCAATCAGCTGATCCGGATAACTCAGTCAATGAGCAACAGTCTCCTCTGGTGGCTTCAACACAAGAACTTGTTAACATGCCACTCCCTTGCTCCCATCCATTGGGTGACTGTTACATCCGATGCCAGCAATGTGGGCTGGGGGGCCCATTGTGGGGCAGAACTGGCTCAGGGCAAATGGGATGCCCGTCTCCACACTCCAGTTTCGAACATTCTGGAGCTACGTGCGGCATGGTGTGCCCTTCAAGCCTTTTCCCACCTCCTGAAAGGGAAGTCGGTCCTACTCAAAATGGACAACACCACTGCGGTGGCATACGTGAAGAGGCAAGGGGGCACTCGGAGCTCTGCCCTTCTCCAAGAGGTTGAGCCCATCATGACCTGGGCTCAGAGGAATCTGCTCAACTTGACAGCAGTCTTCATTCCAGGGGAGCAGAACATTCAAGCTGACTTTCTGTCACGCAGCAACCTAGACAACAACGAATGGTCACTGCATCCGCAAACATTCAAGTGGATCCTATCGTTGAAATTCGATCCAGAGGTGGATCTGTTTGCATCCCCCTGCAATTACAAGATCGACAGATACTACACTCGAGGCCGGTGCAGTCAAGCTTTCGGAGTAGATGCATTAATGAGCCAATGGAAATTCAACAAGGCATATGCCTTCCCTCCACCTCCGATCATGCTAAAATTCCTGCAGCGGCTCCAGTTGGAGAAAGTCGAAGTGGTAACAATATCACCATACTGGCCGGGCAGGCCGTGGTTTCCTCTCCTGAATCTGATGAGCTTCAGGGACCCGCTGCCTCTCCCTCTCAGGCCGGACCTTCTTTCTCAGGGGGCGACCCTGCACCCCTGTCCAGCGATACTGAGACTGATGGTCTGGTTCTTGAGAGGGAGCGGCTAGAGTCTCTTGGGTGTGCTTCAGGGGTAATCTCTACCCTTATGAGCTCCAGAAAGCCTAACACAAACAAAACTTACAATAGAATCTGGGCCAGATTTGTCAGCTTCACGACTTCTGTAGGAAAATCATCTAGAAATCCTAGTGTTCAAGACATTTTGAGTTTTCTCCAATCAGGCTTGGATCTTCCTCTATCGATTAGTTCCCGCAGGGTACAAGTTTCAGCCTTATCGGCATTTTCAGGAACATCATGGGCAACTCATCCCCTGGTTCAACAGTTTTTTCGGGGGGCCTCAAAAATCAGGCCTCAGAGGAAACCTAGATTCCCCAAATGGGATCTTCCGCTCGTCCTTGATGCTCTTTCAGCACTAAACAACAAGGATCTTTCCATTAAGGACTTATCAATTAAGCTGGCTTTTCTAGTGGCCATTACTTCAGCCAAAAGGGTTTCAGAAATAAGCTTCCTGGGGTGTCCAGAACCCTTTTTGACTTTCTTCCCGGACCGAGTGGTCCTTATTCCCATGCTTGGGTCTAAGCCCAAAGTCACGTCAGTTTTCCACGAGAACCAGGAAATAGTCCTTCCTACTTTCAATTCTCCGGAATCAGCAGATGCTCATCCCTTGGATGTGGGCGAGACTCTGAAAGAATATTTGCGAGTCACTTCATCTTTTAGAAGCTCGAACTACCTATTCTTGTTACACACTGGTAGCAACAAAGGAAAGAGGGCTTCCTCCAGAACGATAGCGGCCTGGATCGTTCAATCTATTCAACAGGCTTACAGGGCAAAGGGCTTGGCTCCTCCAGAGGCGGTGACGGCTCATTCCACCAGAGGCATGGCAGCCTCATGGGCAGCAGCTCGACACGTGGCTCCTGAAGTAATATGCAAGGCAGCTTCATGGTCCTCTATTAATACGTTTATGTCTCATTATTGTATTGAGCCTGCTTCCCTTTCCTCTGTTAATTTTGGTCGAAAAATCCTGTCAGTTGACGGGAAAGATTAAAATATTTTTTGTTCAGCATACCCTCCCGTGTGGATTGGCTAGTTATTTCCCACACGTAGTCTGCCATGGAGTCTGTCAGGAAAACGGAAAATTTATTACCAAATACTTACCGTAATTTTCCTTTCCTGATAGACTCCATGGCAGACGGAGTTCCCACCCATGAATTAAAAATATGAGAGTTGAAATTTGAGTCGGCTAGTCACGTAACACCTGTCTGTGGAGGTGAGCTCAAATTTATGGGTAGGGGGTCCTATAGCTGTGGAGAGGAGGCGGGGTTAACCCACACGTAGTCTGCCATGGAGTCTATTAGGAAAGGAAAATTACGGTAAGTATTTGGTAATAAATTTTCTGTTATTTTGTACTTTTTGCTATAATAAATATCCCCAATTTTTTTTTATAAAAAGGAATTTTTTTCTCTGTTTAGGCCGATATGTATTCTTCTACATATGTTTGGTAATAAAAATCGCAATAAGCGTATATTGATTGGTTTGCGCAAAAGTTATAGTGTCTACAAAATAGGGAATAGATTTATGGCATTTTTAGTATTATTATTTTTTTTTACTAGTAATGGTGGCGATCTGCATTTTTTATCGGGACATGGCGGACACATCGAACACTTTTGACACTATTGTGGGACCATTGACATTTATGCAGCGATCAGTGCTATAAAAATGCACTAATTACTGTAAAAATGTCACTGGTAGGGAAGGGGTTAACACTAGGGGCGATCAAGGGGTTGTGTTCCCCGACAGTGTGTTCTAACTGTGGGGGAGGGGACTGACTAGAGAAAATTACAGATCGTGGTTCCTAGCTATTAGGAACTCAGGATCTGTTTCTCCTCACAGAACAGGGATTTGTGTATTTACGCACACACGTCCCTGTTCTGCCTCTCGTGCCCTCGCTCACGACTGCCGGTCATGAGCATCGGCACCCCCGCGATGCAGCAGGCGCGCCTGCTATCCCATACAGCTACAACGGTTCGCAGGATCTTGCCGACTTGCCGCAGTAAAATGACCAAGGCTGGTCGGCAAGTGGTTAAAGCATGAATAACAGCACAGTGCTTTTGGTGTGTAATTTGTCCCTTTGTATGATCTAATACAGTATACCTGGCTGATCCTGCCCCCTACCCCTTTGTAAACTGACCACGTTTATCATGGCTGCTGATCCAGGATTACGGTAGTCAGTTTACGTGCTTCCGTCATCCCGCTGTCTCTCCTTTCTCCCCCTCCCTCTCTGCCTGTCAGCTAGTTTCTGCTGGTCTGCTCCCTGCCCTTCCCCCATCCTGCTGCTAAATAGGGATGAGCTTCGTGTTCGAGTCGAACATACGTTCGACTCGAACATCGGCTGTTCGATCGTTCGACGAAGATCGAACAATTTGGGCCGTTCGCGCCAAATTCGAGTGACACGAACGGCCCACAATGCACTACGCCATCGCAGTGTCATCCAGGCGCTGTGATTGGCCAAGCATGCACTGTGACCCCGCATGCTTGGCCAATCACAGCGCCGGCAGCGAGGAGAGCAATGATTGGCCACAGGCAGGATGCCTGTGGCCAATTATTGCTGAGGGTGTTTAGTACACGCCCCACACTATAAAAGGCCGCCAGCACGGCGGCCTAGTGTAGTGTGTTCCGGAGCAGGGAAAGAGAAACATAGGCAGGGACAGTGACATTTATTTTTTTCTTGCTTAACCTGGATTCCTTTAGTTTAGGGAAAGAGAAGGATAGGTAGGGAGAGTGTCAGTGTGTTTTACTGTGCGAATCCTTGTTTCTAGGGACAGGGAAGGACAGTGAGGGAATTCTCCTTGTGCTATAGTGTGCTTTTAAAAAAACATTTTTTCTAGGGACAGAAAACTATAGGTAGGGAGAGTGTCAGTGTCTTTCACTGTGCGAATCCTTGTTTCTAGGGACAGGGAAGGACAGTGAGGGAATTCTCCTTGTGCTATAGTGTGCTAAAGCATTCCTCATCAACCATCTTTGAAATCCTTGTTTTTTTGGACAGTCAGGGAAATTGTCGTTGTGCTATTCTGTGCAAAAGCAATCATCCTCAACCATATTTAGAAATCCTTAAGTAAAGGGACAGAGAAGGACACCTGAAGGTAGCCCTTATTGCTTTTTTCCCATCTCCCTGCAGGCCATCTATTAGAATGTCTGGAAGGCAAACAAGGAGAGGCAGACAGTCAGGAGGCAATAAAAGAGGGCAAGCAGGCTCTGTGTCTGGGGGCAACAGTGCTGGTCGTGGACGCGGTGCATTGTCATCAGCACATGGCCATGGGACACGCTTGTCCTTTTCGGCGGCTGGACATGTTGAGCCACATCATGCCGAAGACTTGGTAGAGTGGATGACCAAGCCCTCCTCCTCCTCCTCATCCTCTCTCACCCAGGCTCAGGGTACTGGAAAAGCAGCTGCCAAAGCGTCCTCTTCCCTGGTATCAATGTCAGACTCATCATCAGTCACTCCTTCCCTAGACCCACCATGTCCTCCTCCTGAGGAGTCCCCTGAACTGTTTGAGCACAGTGTTGGGTACATGCTCCAGGAGGATGCCCAGCGTTTCGAAGGGTCTGATGATGAAACCCAGCTAGAGGAAGGCAGTAGCGTGAGAGCAGACAGAGGGGATGCTCAAGAAGGACACCAATCTGGCAGTCATGTTCCAGCAGCTGCAGCATACTGCCAGATTGGCTCCAGTGATGAGGAGGGAGGTGATGATGAGGTCACTGACTCCACGTGGGTGCCTAATAGGAGAGAGGAGGAGGAGGATGAGGAGGAGGCACATCTCCAACGAGGCAGGATGCCCTTTGGTGGCCAGCGTAAGGGCAGTACACCGACGGAATCACACCGCAGAGCTCCGCCTGTGCAGGGCGCTGCCTCTGCCCGTCATTCAAAAAGTTCTTTGGTGTGGGCCTTTTTTGAGGCTAGTGCATCAGATCGCACAGCTGCTGTTTGCAACATATGTCTCAAGCGTATATCGCGTGGCCAAAACATCAGCCGCTTGGGTACCACATGCCTGACCAGACATATGTTGACCTGCCATGCAGCTCGTTGGCAAGCCTACCTCAAAGACCCACACCAAAGAACAAAGCGGACCTCTCCTTGCACCGCATCAGCTGGGATCTCCAACCCCACTATAACTTCAGTCCTCTCTGAAACATGCACTGAGAGGAATGAAGGTGTAGAATTAGGTGTGTCACAGCCAAGTACTTGCGGCCACTCTGCTAGCAGTACACCGACGTCCGATTCTAGCAGGCAAATTTCCCTGCCCCAGCTGCTGGACCGTCAAAAGAAGTTCACTCCCAGCCATCCACATGCCCAGCGGTTGAATGCTAGCTTGGCTAAATTGCTAGC
This sequence comes from Rana muscosa, assembly GCA_029206835.1. Classification (NCBI taxonomy): domain Eukaryota; kingdom Metazoa; phylum Chordata; class Amphibia; order Anura; family Ranidae; genus Rana; species Rana muscosa. The sequence continues at coordinate 1,138,676,802 of CM055122.1, forward strand.
GCTTCAACTGCTGCCTTTTCAGTTGGTAGACTCTGCCCCCTTCCGTGAGTTTGTGCAATGTGCGGTTCCTCAGTGGCAGGTTCCCAAACGCCACTTTTTCTCACGGAAGTCTATTCCGGCTCTCTACCGGCATGTGGAAGGCAATGTCTTGGCCTCGCTGGACAGGGTGGTCAGCGGTAAGGTGCATATTACCGCTGACTCATGGTCCAGCAGGCATGGACAGGGACGTTACCTTTCTTTCACGGCCCATTGGGTCACTCTTTTGGCAGCTGGGAAGGATGCAGGACAAGGTGCAGTAGTGTTGGAGGTTGTTCCACCGCCACGCCTCCAAAATGCTACTACTGGTTGTGACACACCTCTCTCCTCCACCCCCTCCTCTTCTTCTTCCTCCATGGCCTCTTCCTGTGGTTTGTCCTCGGAACCAGCGGTGCTCCGTAGGCGTTCAAGGGGCTACGCAAGTACGCAGGCAAAAAGATGCCATGCCGTGCTTGCGCTGGTGTGTTTGGGGGACAGAAGCCACACTGGGGCAGAGGTCCTGTCTGCTCTGCAGGGCCAGGCCGAGAGGTGGTTGACGCCACGCCAGCTTAAGCCAGGAATGGTGGTTTGCGACAATGGCACCAAACTCCTCTCCGCCCTCCGACAGGGACAACTGACCCATGTGCCCTGTGTGGCTCACGTCCTTAACCTGGTGGTGCAGCGGTTCTTGGGCAGGTACCCGGGCTTACAGGATGTCCTGAGGCAGGCCAGGAAAGTCTGTGTGCATTTCCGCAGATCTTATAATGCCAGTGCTCGCCTGGCTGAGCTGCAAAAGGAGTTGAACCTGCCCAAGAACCGCCTTATATGTGACATGCCCACCAGGTGGAACTCAACGTTGGCCATGCTGCAGCGGCTGCACACGCAGCAGAGGGCCATCAATGAGTACCTGTGCGACTACGGCAACAGGACAGGGTCAGGGGAGCTTGGTTTTTTTTCTCCACGCCAGTGGGGCATGATCAGGGATGCATGCACTGTCCTGGCACCATTTGAGGAGGCCACGAGGATGGTGAGCAGTGACAGTGCATGCATCAGTGACACTGTACCTCTTGTCCACCTGTTGGAGCACACGCTGCGTGGAATAATGGACAGGGCACTTGAGGCAGAACAGAGGCAGGAAGAGGAGGACTTCCTTGCCTCTCAAGGCCCCCTTTACCCAGACAGTGTTCCTTCTGTCCCACCCATCGCACAGGAAGAGGACGAGGAGGAGGAGGAGGAGGAGGAGGAGGATTGTGTCAGCATGGAGGTGGAGGCTGGCACTCAGCATCATCAGCAGCAGTCTTTTAGGGATGATTTACAGTCCCAAGAAACCAGTGGACTTGTACGTGGCTGGGGGGAGGTGGCTGCGGATCATGTCGTCCTTAGTGACCCAGAGGACTCCGGACCGAATGCCTCAGCTAACCTACGCTGCATGGCCTCCCTGATCCTGCAAAGTCTGCGGAAGGATCCTCGTATTCTTCGGATCAAGGAGAGGGACCATTACTGGCTGGCCACTCTCCTTGATCCACGGTACAAGGGTAAGGTTGCGGACCTTATGTTACCGTCGCAGAGGGAGCAGAGGATGAGACAACTCCGGGAGGCCTTGCAGAAAGGTCTGTGCAACGCGTTCCCAGAGACTGGGAGGTTACAAACTCCTGGTCCTGGACAACGAGTTGCTGAGGCTTCGGCCAGTCAAAGAAGGAGCGGTGGGGAAGGTGGCCGTCTGACCGATGCGTTCAGACAATTCTTTAGTCCGCAGCCCCAAAGTATGATCGGTTCCAGCAACCATCGCCAGCGTCTGATAAACATGGTGCAGGAATATCTAGGGGCAAGGTCAGACTTGGACACCTTCCCCACCGAAAATCCTCTGGCTTACTGGGTCTTGAGGATGGATCACTGGCCAGAGCTTGCACAGTATGCAATTGAGCTACTGGCCTGTCCTGCATCCAGCGTTCTTTCGGAACGCACATTCAGTGCTGCTGGAGGATTTGTCACGGATCACAGGGTGCGCCTGTCCACCGACTCGGTTGATCGACTGACTTTCATCAAGATGAACCAGTCTTGGATCACCACCAGCTACCACACACCTGATGCTGATATAACAGACTAATTGATTTTAACATGTCACATCCCTTCAAGACTGATGCTGAGTGCCTGTGCTGTTATGTTGAATGGCTATCCTCCTCCTCCGAGTCCTCAATGATACGATTGATGATGATGATAGCTTGGAAGATCATTTTTGTTTATGGGTGCCGCCACCAGTGGCTAAGGCCCAATTTTTCAGCCCCTGTTTAACAGGGGCGTGTCATTACAATTTTTGAAGCAATACTTTGCAACAGGGCTCATTGCTGTGCTCCAAGTACAGTATCTGTGAGGGGTTGTAGTGTTGTGCCACCAGTGCCTAAGGCCCAATTTTTCAGCCCCTGTTCAACAGGGGCATGCAATTACAATTCTTGATCTAATAATTCACAGCAGGGCCCATTGCTGCACCCACCAAGAGTAACTCTGAGGGCTTACAGTGTTGTGGCAACGCCACCACCACCACCACCACCACGAAAGGCCCAATTTTTCAGCCCCTGTTCAAAAGGGGCAAGTAATTACAATTCTTGATCTAATAATTCACAGCAGGGCCCATTGCTGCACCCACCAAGAGTAACTCTGAGGGCTTACAGTGTTGTGGCAACACCACCACCACCACCACGAAAGGCCCAATTTTTCAGCCCCTGTTCAACAGGGGCATGCAATTACAATTCTTGATCTAATAATTCACAGCAGGGCCCATTGCTGCACCCACCAAGAGTAACTGTCAGGGCTTACAGTGTTGTGGCACCAGCACCACCATCAAAGGCCCAATTTTTACTACCACTGTTCAACAATTATATGTAATTAAAATTCCTGATATAATAGTTGACAGCAGGGCGTTCCAGCACCAACCAAGAGTAACTGTGAGTGCTTACAGTGTTGTGCCAACACCAACAACTAAGGGGCCTATTTCTGCAGAGTATATACGGCAGGTCCCTACTTTCAAACATCCAACTTACAAACGACTCCTACTTGCAAACGCAAGAAGACAACAGGAAGTGAGAGGAAATCTACCACTAGGAAGGAAAATTCTCTCCTGTAAGAATAAATATGGGAGAAAGGTGTCTCCTCTGTACTGATGCTTTATCAGCAATCCTTGTTTCAAGAAAAACACCACATTTCAAAAACAGTTGTCATTGGGACGGAAAGTGAGGTGAAATGTTCTGAACAGGGGCACAGACAGCAAAACAAATGTTACAGGGGTGATAACCCTTACCTATGTTTTCCAAAAAGTTTAAAAATAGATTTTTGGTCTGGAGCTACACTTCAACAATGTACCTGTTCAAAATTACAAACAGATTCTACATAAGAACAAACCTACAGTCCCTGTCTTGTATGCACCGCCTGTATACGGCTGTTCAGAGTATATAGGGCCTTTTTTATTTTATGTGCGGGGTTCCCCTTAATATCCATACAAGACCCAAAGGGGCTGGTAATGGGCTGGGGTAGGGGGGGGGGTCATGGGGTAGCTATGCCATTTTTCTTAAAGATTTTCATCCATATTACCGGGACCAGACATTACATTAAAGCCGCAAGCAGTTTTAAATGGCTTTTTTTCCTTTAGAAATGTAATTTTGTGCAGGGACAGTTCTAAACACGGGAAACACGTGGCACTTCACAGGCATACTTTAGACACCCCCCAGGTACGATATTTAAAGGAATATTTGACTTTTTTTTTTTCACTTTATGCATCATTAAAATGACTGCTCCCGAAAAACGACCGTTTTTAAAACTTCTTTTTGCATTGATACATGTCCCCTGGTGCACAACCCGGGTTCCCAAACCCTTTTTAGGACAATAACATGCATAATAGTTGTTATAATTAGCACTTTAGAATTCGAACGTTCGCATCCATTGTATTTAATAGGGTTCTAATGTTCGTACGAACTTTCGGTCCGTTCGCGGGTTCTGGTGCGAACCGAACCCGGGGGTGTTCGGCTCATCACTGCTAAAATAACTTGGTTATATTCCTAGAACCCTCTATGTTTCATTACATTATGTGCCCCAGTGTATGTTCTATATAAAAAAAATATGCTGCTTTATACCTTATTTCAGAGCACTGCTCGGTGCTCACGTGACCAGCCGCCGCACTCCTCTCCTCCCAGCTGATGTCAGTGGGGGGTTCTCAGTCCCTCCCGCTGTAGTTGTCTGATTGGAGGAGGAGAGTGGCGCTCTGAAATAAGGTATAAAGCAGCTTATTTTTATATATAGAACATACACTGGGGCACATAACTTAATGGAAAATAGGGAATTCTAGGAAGATAACAAAGTGGCTTTATAACTACTTTAAGGTGGATGCCAATGTGAAAAGCAGTGGTAGTCTACACTCTAAGCACTTGAGGACTGGTAAAACTTTCTTTATGATATACTTACGATGCATTTTAGTAGTGTATGCTTATGAGGATATTTAAAAGCAACCTCCCTTGCTGACATCCTAGTCATAACTAACATGCACTACATGTTTTTTCTTCTATAGCTGTGACCTTGTAGAGATTTGCCAACTATGAACTTAGATAAAAGATGTTATGATCAAGCTGAAAAAATGTTTCAGCAACACAGGAGTGCGGCTATAATCATGACTTTTATAAATAGTCATTGTGGGGAATTCATCAAAACTGGAGCAGCTGTGCATGGCAACCAGTTAACTTCTTTCTTAACCACTTAACGCCCCATGTACATATACGTTGGCAGAATGGCATGTACAGGCACAATCACGTACCTGTACGTGACTGCCTTCGTATGAGTGGGAGGTCCGATCGGACCACCCCCCCCCCCCGGTACATGAAGCAGACGTTTTCGGTTCAGCGGCGATCCGGGATGAGGGGGCGGCCATTGGTTTCTGGCCACCCCCTCGCGATCGCTCCCGGCGAATGAAATTCTTCCTCTTCCTGTGTAATGTAAACACAGGCAGAGGAAGTGATGTCATCTCTCCATGCAGCGGCCTTTTTGTCCAGAGCGCCGAGGAGAGAAGACATCAGGTTAGTGCACCAACACTACACTGACACATATGCACACATTTCACTCCCCAGTCACACCCAGATCACCCCCTGCACCCCCAGTCACAGGGGCTGATTTAAGAAAATGTTGGCGCATTTGCGCGGACAGGAATAATTATTGCGACATATATAAATAGATTGATAAAAAGAAGGGTAGGCTTTTTTGGGACTATAAATGAGGTTCAGGGGTCGTTCCGATCCCCTCCTCCATCCCAGATTTGGTATTCAAAAAAGAAGGAAGAAGGTAGAAGGCGGGACTTTATATGAGGCACACGGACACAAAGAAATAAGTTTGATGGGGGACAGCTTTTAATTGGTTCAAAATCGCAATACAATTTCATATTTAAATTTTATGCATTTTGCTATATATCAATACTTTTTTATATTTCATCCGAACCAAATATTGCACAGTAATAAATATTCCATCAAGGATATTTCATATATTTACATATACAACAGTACACTTCTATCAAACATTGCAGTCGCTACCTATGCAACTTGGTAGACTACTAAATTATTTAAAAAAAATGAATGGTGAAGGGAGATTTTGTATATATTAGAAGGAACGTCCATAAAAGGTTGATGCGTATATGCACTTATCGGTAGATATTAGCTCTATGCATTTCGGGCCTTTCAGGCCGCTCATCAGGAGCAAAAACCGAAGTGGTCATCTGGGGATAAAAAATACAGATACATTTTAATGATCTAAAAGGAATGCTAGAGAGCCAGTGGGCAAACATAGAATAGGAGAGGACTCCCCCACCCATACATTTAACCCACAGAACTTACGGATGCGTCTGCATAGGGGCGGTGTGTCCACGAAAGTCGCAGACCAGCCAGGGGGCGTCACAACCGGGAGCTGGGGAGGCATGGCAGGGCGACAGCGACCCATAGAGACAACGCCCCGTGAGGGTGGAAAGATTTTTTTTTTGCTATGTGTGGTAGCCCCAATTGTGGGGACCTCTGTGAAAAAAGGAGAGAAAATGAGAATAATGAAATAAAGAAAGTGTTGTTGAAAAATGTTGTAACACTAAAAAGTTATGTTAATGAAATTGTATTGCGATTTTAAACCAATTAAAAGCTGTCCCCCATCAAACTTATTTCTTTGTGTCCGTGTGCCTCATATAAAGTCCCGCCTTCTACCTTCTTCCTTCTTTTTTGAATACCAAATCTGGGATGGAGGAGGGGATCGGAACGACCCCTGAACCTCATTTAAAGTCCCAAAAAACCCTACCCTTCTTTTTATCAATTAGGGATGGGGGCACACGGGGGCACTTATATATCTTTAAATTTTCCAAGTTCTCCCAAAACTGACATATGGTTTTTCTAACATCCTACCCTGCTTTATTTTAATTTCTTATTATGCTAGGCGTGTGCATGTGGGTGGTTTTGTGCATGTCTCTTATTGGACTTTACCATGGCTGTCGCTTCTGGGAGCTGCGACGCACACTGGGGTCCCCCCCTCTCCCTCCGCCTTGGTTTGGCCTGGGGTGAGTGGGGGCACCTCCACTGTGCGTCGACATCACGCACAGCACACCGGGTGTGCGGTGCCCCTTGGGCACTGCACTACCGATGTTAGTGTGTTTCACAGCTGACGCGCAGGGGGGAATGATTGGCTGGCTGGGCGCATCTTACCGGGTGTTCCACGACCTGGTTGATGGCGCCTTCCCTCCTCTCTCCCCTACTTGCCTGTGTCAGCGTGATGCTGGGGGCGTGCCTATGGCAGCACTTCCCATATAAGCCTCTCCCTCTGTTGGGCCCTACACTCATTATACACATCACCTCCCAGTTTGGACTAGCATTCACACTGCACAACTTGCCCTCCTCACTCTGCAACGGGTATTTCCTTTCTTTCCAATTTCTACACACCACCTGGCTTCTCTACTTCTATGTCTTTTTTCACACTGCAACAGGCATTTATATTTCTTCTTAATATGCACTCACTATTTGGTTTCCTTATCCTCAATCTTTTTTGTTGCTTCCCTTTTTTTTTCTTTAGCCTTTTCTCTGCCTACTTTTCCCTTTCCCTGCCTAATCAATGTCCTCTCACTTCACACCATCTTTCCCCACACCCTCCTACACACACACACCACTTTCTCACATACAGATACACATAACTTTTTAGTGTTACAACATTTTTCAACAACACTTTCTTTATTTCATTATTCTAATTTTCTCTCCTTTTTTCACAGAGGTCCCCACAATTGGGGCTACCACACATAGCAAAAAAAAATTCTTTCCACCTTCACGGGGCGTTGTCTCTATGGGTCGCTGTCGCCCTGCCATGCCTCCCCAGCTCCCGGTTGAGACGCCCCCTGGCTGGTCTGTGACTTTCGTGGACACAACGCCCCTATGCAGACGCATCCGTAAGTTCTGTGGGTTAAATGTATGGGTGGGGGAGTCCTCTCCTATTCTATGTTTGCCCACTGGCTCTCTAGCATTCCTTTTAGATCATTAAAATGTATCTGTATTTTTTATCCCCAGATGACCACTTCGGTTTTTGCTCCTGATGAGCGGCCTGAAAGGCCCGAAATGCATAGAGCTAATATCTACCGATAAGTGCATATACGCATCAACCTTTTATGGACGTTCCTTCTAATATATACAAAATCTCCCTTCACCATTCATTTTTTTTAAAATAATTTAGTAGTCTACCAAGTTGCATAGGTAGCGACTGCAATGTTTGATAGAAGTGTACTGTTGTATATGTAAATATATGAAATATCCTTGATGGAATATTTATTACTGTGCAATATTTGGTTCGGATGAAATATAAAAAAGTATTGATATATAGAAAAATGCATAAAATCTAAATATGAAAATGTATTGCGATTTTGAACCAATTAAAAGCTGTCCCCCATCAAACTTATTTCTTTGTGTCCGTGTGCCTCATATAAAGTCCCGCCTTCTACCTTCTTCCTTCTTTTTTGAATATATAAATAGATACTGAAGCGCTAAAATGGTGCAAAACGTATTACAGATATAAATATGTGGTATACATAAGATAACCAAATGATAAAAGCCGCAATCAATGTGTCTAATAACATAAAGTGATTTTAAAATGTGACATTGATGCGCTATAAACCAACCTTATTTAAATAAACCGTGACCAGATAAATTACCTGTGACCAAAGTGCAAACTGCAAATTAATGTGCCAACCTGCATATATATGTGCAAAATACAAAGACAATTGTGCAATATAAAGTGCTCAGAAGAACCCCAATGGGTACAAAACACTCCTGATATTACTCCTCCGCACCAGCTCCGTGGAATATAAACACATGCAGTTTTAGGATCCTATAAAAGACCAACTAAAGCACTCCTTTACTTCATTCCTTTTTATCCAGCTGATCACAAACCGGGATGGCTGTTTGATTTTTTGAATGGAGCAGTATCAGCGGTGAGCGAATGAACCATAGAAGGAAAAAGAAAAAGAAAAACACCCATTGCGCAATACTGTATAACCCGAAGGCAATGATGTTTTGCATACGGCGCTCTCACTCACGTGACCAAAATTCAGTTATTGCATAGATAGCCACAGTTCAGCTCAGTACGAGCGCTTTCCTTCACTGCTCCGGCTTCCGACTGCTCAGAATGCCGCCGGCAGCGTGACTAGGCTCCTCCCCCTACGCGTTACGTCACACGTCACATGACTTAGTCATGGGTATGCCATGTGACAGGAAAAACAGTGTATTTATACACAGTGGCGTACTGGTTGCCATGACGGCAGTAAGGGATCATTAGAACATCATCGCTGACAGGCACTATGCTGTTTTAACTTTATATAAGTTTATACAGATAGTTGGACAACTTTAATCGTCTCTAATAAGACTACATAAAAATTCAATATATAAAACACATTTTAAAACGTATTTAAAAACCTTATATCGCATATCACTATTTTCACATATATCCATTTAGTACCCCCTCCAGTGGTGTATAATAGTACTGCACCAAATGCATGTATAACCTATATGATAGCTTAATGTTACTCGGATATGATCAATATAAATATACAACCAAATTATATTAATTAATCATAAGGCATTCGACAGGGTGAATTGGACATATATGATGGAAGTGTTGAAGGGAATAGGCCTGGAGGAGCGGATGATGGGTTGGATAGCAGCACTGTATGCAAGCCCTAAAGCCAGGGTTAAGGTAAACGAAACCCTGTCGAGTAGCTTTGAAATTAACAATGGCACCCGACAGGGATGTCCTTTGTCACCAATATTGTTTGCTTTGACCCTGGAACCATTCCTTTGTAGAGTAAGGGCAAATAAAAGAATAACAGGAGTGGAAATAGGCCCTAGAGAACAAAGTGTCAGCATACGCGGACGATTTATTATTTTACCTATCAAAACCACAGGAATCAATATTAGCATTGATGCAGGAAGTAGAGAGATATGGGAAGTTATCCAATTTTAAAATAAATATAGAGAAATCTATAATACTTCCTAGCCATGTACCCCCACTCATAATTAAACGGTTACGAGAAACTTAACCGTTTGTCTGGAGAAGAGACTCACTGTACTATTTAGGAGTACACATAACAGCAGATGCCAAACTGATGTACGAACTCAACTATGAAGCCTTAGTCACCAAGATAAAAGAGGACCTACATAGATGGAGAGGCCACACATTAACCTGGTTTGGCAGGATGAGCACCTTGAAGATGAATGTGTTACCAAGAATAATTGATATCCTGAATACGGTACCCATGGCATTGCCTCAAATGTTCTTTAAAAAAATTCGTAGAGCTTTCACCTCCTTCGTTTGGAAGGAGGGGAACGCCAGAATAGCATATAATATACTGCGCGAGAAGAGAGGGGGGAATGGAACTCCCAGACATATCGCTCTATTATAAAGCAATGTTGTTAGTTAGAATCACGAATTGGTGCCATGATGCCTCCACCAGAGCATGGGTTCTGATGGAGGAAAGTATGGCTGGCAGGAAATTAGCCGGGGCACCATGGATACCCAACAAGTCTAGGGGATTGTCAAAATGGACATCTCCATTGACATTGAATACACTAGCAGTGTGGGACAGAATAAATAAAACTTGTAAATATGCACCCAGAACATCTCCCCTGGCTCCTCTAGGAGGGTATCCATGGTTCCCACCTGGGGAAGAGAGTGGAGCATTGGGTCCTTGGGAATCAAATGGCAATACAATGTGTGCAAGGTATGCCCCAAGAGGTTATTTAATGCTGCAGTTAGAGCTGATATCATCACAAGGATATATGGTGATGGCAGGATGGAGATATAACTAGATAAGCAACTTTTTTAATAAACTGGAACCCAGGGTAAGGACATTGGACTCGTTAACAGCATTTGAGGCAATGTGTGTGAGGAGAGAGAAGCCTCAGCGCATGTTGTCTCAAATGTATAAATTGACCCTGAGTGAAAAAATATATATAACCCCGTATTTTATTAGGGAATGGGAAAAAGAGCTGGAACAAACACTCACTCCAACACAAAAAAAAAGATTTATAGATATGACACATTCATCTTCAATTTGCTCAGCCACCCAAGAGATGTCATATAAATTCATGACCAGATGGTACCGAACGCCGATGCGAATAGCGCAGATATATCCGACAGCAGATGGGCAATGCTGGAGGGGATGTAAGGAGAAGGGCACCCTACTTCACATCTGGTGGTCTTGCCCAAAGATAAAAAGATTCTGATGAGGTGATCCCGTGGATTAGGAAAATAGCCAACATATCTCTAGATGCAACACCCATACATATTTTGTTTCATGGAACCACCGGCCCCATAAGAGAATATAAAAATAGTGTAACACCTCACTTACTTAACGCAGCCAAGAAATGAATTCCTAAGTATTGGAAACAAGAAGCACCCCCAACCATAAGAGAATGGAAGAGGGAAGTGGAGGCAATAATGGAAGCAGAAAGGTGGATATATAAAATACGAGGTCAACAGGGGAAATATAGAGAAATATGGAAAAGATGGAAAAACTACGCTCCAGAAATAGAGGGGATCTGAGGATTAGAATGGAAAGAAAGAAGAAAAGATGGGGAAAAAGAAAAAAAAGACATCACCCAACCCCCAAAAGGGGGACTGTAGGTAATATAGCAAAGAGATGGAGGTAAACTACAACAGAATTGAGAGGGATTGGTAAAGTATGTGAGAAATTGTTGGGGTCGGGATCTCATCCTCTGGCACCCCATCCCTAACTCCCCTGTACGCTAAATATTCTCAGGAAGCTTGCTCATCTAAGCCAGTTCTAGGGGGGGGGGGGGGGGGTTTCCTTCCTTCCTTTTGTGGAAGGCTTAATCCACAATAAACACACATTAAGTAGGAAACACAATATAAGATGCACAAGACTAATAATAACAATACACCGATAGGGCAGAACATATCACAAGCTCAGGTTTTAGTTTTATTTTTTTAATATAACGAATTATTTTTCACATAATAAACACAAAGCAAATAGAATATGTACAACTTAAAAAGAACAGGGAAAGAAATAGGGAAAGAAAGAGAAAGGGAAATACAGGAAATGCACATAAATAAAGGTGATCAAGGAGAATAAGAAGGATTGTAAGAGCGGAGCACATTAATAGACACAAATGGAATAATTAAGGAGTGGGCGGGAGTTTATCTCCACTGCCCCCTCCCTTTTCTCCCCCCCCCCTTTTTTTTTTCTCTCCCTTTCCCCTCTCCCTGGGAAACATTAGAAACATTCTAAGCGTTAGGAGAGAGGGAGGATGAGAAACCCCACCCAAAGGGAAAGTGAATGTTTGAATACGACAAGGAATGGTTAATGTTAAATGTTGTGAAGTTTATATGTAAAGAAAATCTTTAATAAAAGTTGAATTATCCCCAAAAAAATTTTTTTTATCATAATACAACAATTTCATACAGGGAGAGATGCTCAATATTTAAAATAATAAAATTCTACAATAAGGACCCATATTATAAAAATAAAATTAAAATCAATATAAATACATAAAAAAGCAGATTAATAATTGGATATGAAACAATTAAGATCAAATTCGATGTTTAAGCCGTTAGGTGCAAGGGTACGCATTTCATGTATCCATCTGGACTCGCTTTTACTGAGGTCCCTCACTTCATGGCTCCCCCTCCAATGGGGTGTACATTTTTCAATGGCCCAGAATTTTAATTCTGTGGGGTTTTTTTTGATGACATTGTGCAAAATGGCGCGAAACACTATGTTTTGGGAACCCGTTCTCAATATTTTGCACGTGCTCCCTTATTAGCTTCCACATAGGCCTTTTTGTTCGGCCTATGTATTGGATTGAACAAGAACACTCCAACGCATAGACCACACCCTCAGTCCTACACGTAATCAGATCTTTAATTTCATAGCTTTGTTGTGTAGCATTTGATTTGAATTTGGAGCATTTTTGACCATTCAAATTCATTTTCCTGCAAGCATAACATCTTTTGCACGGGAAGAACCCCTTACCCTGAAACAAAGTAAGTGTAGTCAACCTAGTTGGTGGATCAGGTACATTTTTGGCCACTATATCTCTAAGTGTAGGAGCTCTCCTATATATGATCCGGGGTACTGTTGGCAATATACTCTGTAATTGACTGTCTGCCTTGAGTATTGGCCAATGCTTTTTGAATATAGATTCAACTTGTCTGTGTTGAACATTAAAATTCATTATAATGGGTAGTTCTTGAAAGGATGTGGTTTACTTTTCTTTATCCTGCACAAGAGTGGCCCTAGGTATCTCCAAAACTTCTTGTATTTTATTATTGACAAATTCTTCATTGTAACCCTTTGCAGTGAACTTCTTTCCCATCATCTTTGCTTGTTCCAGAAAGACTTGTTCATCCGTGCAATTTCTCCGCAGTCTGATCAACTGTCCCTTTGGTATATTGATAAGCCATGGCTTAAAGTGACAGCTTTCTACTGGAATGTAACTGTTTCGTTCTACTGGTTTGAAATATGTTTTTGTAGTTATTTAATTTCCTTCCATTGAAATTTCCAGAGCCAGAAACTGTATAGTTTGGTTGCTCATTGTATACGTTAATTTTATATTTTGTTCATTCTCATTCAATTTTTCAAAAAATTTAACTAAAGTGATCTCATCCCCCTCCCAAATTACTATGCAATCATCAATGAATCTTCTGTATAGCGTTAGTTGTTCAGGTATATTTTCATAAATGGCAGACTCCTCCCACTCGGACATGAAAATATTCGCCACACTGGGTGCATAATTTGCCCCCATCCCGATTTCCATTGAGCGGTCTATAGTAATTGAAGCAGTGCCAGAATTAATTGTGCTGGAGTCCAAAAGCCAAACTTCTTAGCACAAACCGTTTTTGTTTAGAGATGAAATTGCTAAATTTATCCAGGGCCCATTTGGAGGCCCTAATAGCATCTTCATGATCTATCACCGTGTACAATGATGCAACATCCGCCGTGGCTATCAAATACTTATGTTCTGGATTGATCACTACTTTATCCAGAATCTGGATTAAATGTTTAGTGTCCCTCAAATAAGATCGTGTTTTCGGGACCAATGGCTGCATGAATTTGTCAACATATTTACCAATACTCGAGTTAATCGATTGGATTCCGTTTATTATGGGCCGTCCTGGCGGTTTTTGCAAGTTCTTGTGAATTTTGGGTATCGTATATATAATGGGGACCCTGCACACATCCGGAACTAAATACTGTTCTTCCCTCTTGGATAAAATATCTCTCATAGTACCCTTGAGGGTCATTTCAGACAATTCTTCTCTATATTCTTTTGTGGGATTTCCCCTAAGTTTAATGTAGGTATTTGTGTAATTTTAATTGACCAAGTAGTTCCTTGTGGTAGTAGTCCTTTGACATCACCACAATGGCTTCTCCTTTGTCAGCCGGCCTTATCACCACTTGTTTATTTTTCTCTAATTCTTTTATACCCCGGAGAATGGCTATAGGATCAGTCATTCTTTTAACTTTTAGTTTCTCTAAATCTCTCAACACCATTTTGTTGAACACCTCAATATGCTCATTATTATATACTGGTGGATTAAAGAGAGATTTATTCCTCAGCTCACTATGGACTACACTTCCTAATGTGTTTAATGCTCTCTTTGACCCTCATTGGTGGTTTATTCAACATATATTTTTTAATGTTGAGCCTCCTTGTATATTTCTGAACGTCTACATATACATCGAATTTGTTGAGATTTCTCTAATGCGGCATACACACGATCGTTTTTCATGCCGTTAAAAATGCCATTTTTTTAAATGGCCATTAAAACCTATCATGTGTATGCTCCAGAGCATTTTTAACGGCGTGAAAAACGGCCATTAAAAATTTCGAACATGCTCTATTTTTTCACGTCGTTTTTCATGTAGTTTTTTTTAACGATGTGAAAAACGATAGTGTGTATCCTTTTACGAGGGGAAAAAAACACGCATGCTCAGAATCAAGTATGAGACGGGAGCGCTCGTTCTGGTAAAACTAGCGTTCGTAATGGAGATAGCACATTCGTCACGCTGTAACGGACTGAAAAGCACGAGGCTGAAAAGCGCGAATCACCGCTCAACAAAGTTTACTAACATGAAGGGTGGCGCCATTCGAATGGAACTTCCCCTTTATAGTGCCGTCGTACGTGTTGTACGTCACTGCGCTTTGCTCGAGCGGTTTTTATAATGATCGTGTGGATGCAAGACAGGCTTGAGAGGAAACATGAAAAAAAACGACGAGAAAAACGTTGGTTAAAAAAATGGCAAGAAAAACGATCGTGTGTACGCCGCATTAGGCGTATACTTTAGTCCTTTATCCAATGTTATCATTTCTGTCCTCGTAAGTTCAACTCCACTAATATTATATATGCCCTCGCCTACCTCATTCTTCTTTTTTTGGACTTTGAATCCTCCTCGACATCCCCTCTTCTGTTTGGACTTCGAGCACTTCGCTCCTGCGATATTCCAAAAAAGACCTAGTTTCATCTTCTTCCCTGTAGTTACTTAATGGTTCATATCTATTTTGTGTATGAACCGGGCTTTTTTTTACTTTCATATTGATACTGGTCCTGGTGATTTTGAGGGCCCTGGTATTGATGTTGCTGGACATAACCACCTTGTTGATTTGGATAGGGGTATCCATCTCTTGTGTCCCTTCTTTCATGGTTGTACTGATTATAATCACCATGGTTTCCCTGTTCATACCCCCCCCTGATAACCAGGATAATTTTGCGGTGGGTTACGGGGTTTTTGATTGTTCCTGTTATTTTTCCAAAATGTTTTTTTGGGAGATTTTGACCATGGTTTTTGGTTGTTCTTATTCTTCCACCAAGGTTTAGGTGTTCTAGGCCCAGTATGATCATCCCTATACGATCTATCATTACCATTATCTCTATAGGGCCTGTCATGACTGCCCACATTCTCTATATATTGTCTAGATGGTTCAGGTGATCTATATCTCCGGTCCCTGGTGGGAGATACAATTCATACCACTCTGATCGGAGAAGATGTCACTGATCCCCTTTTCCCATCTTTCAAATTAAGTTGCCACTTGTAGGCCTGTTCTAATTTATAGTCATTAGTGTCCCTTAAGTATTTTCTCTTTTTTCTCTGCTTTAATTCAATATCTTTTTGTTCTAGTACCTTATTTAATTGGTTTGTGAGTGTTATAAAGGAGGGAGTATCCTTATATCCCTCCAATATGACCTTACAGTCCGTAATTTGTTTATTGATATTAGTAAGTTTCCGTTGTTTCCGCTTTATTAAAAATTGCAGCACCTCTATCCCTTTT
Organism: Rana muscosa; assembly: GCA_029206835.1. Lineage (NCBI taxonomy): Eukaryota > Metazoa > Chordata > Amphibia > Anura > Ranidae > Rana > Rana muscosa. Next base: position 1,138,692,650 of record CM055122.1, read on the forward strand.
GCATTAAAAAATTGTAACCATTCCTCTATCGATTCTTTATCAAGCAATCCGTCATTTATTTATCACTCCAATACATAGGCCGAATAAAAAGGCCTATGTGGAAGCGAATAAGGGAACACGTGCAAAATATTGAGATAGTGTTTTGCGCCATTTTGCACGATGTCATAAAAAAAAACCCACAGAATTAAAATTCTGGGCCATTGAAAAATTTACACCCCATTGGAGGGGGAGCCAAAAAGTGAGGGACCTCAGTAAAAGCGAGTCCAGATGGATACATGAAATGCGTACCCTTGCACCTAATGGCTTAAACATCGAATTTGATCTTAATTGTTTCATATCCAATTATTAATCTGCTTTTTTATGTATTTATATGGATTTTAATTTTATTTTTATAATATGGGTCCTTATTGTAGAATTTTATTATTTTAAATATTGAGCATCTCTCCCTGTATGAAATTGTTGTATTATGATTAATATAATTTGGTTGTATATTTATATTGATCATATCCGAGTAACATTAAGCTATCATATAGGTTATACATTCATTTGGTGCAGTACTATTATACACCACTGGAGGGGGTACTAAATGGATAAATGTGAAAATAATGATATGCGATATAAGGTTTTTAAATAAGTTTTAAAATGTGTTTTATATATTGAATTTTTATGTAGTCTTATTAGAGACGATTAAAGTTGTCCAACTATCTGTATAAACTTATATAAAGTTAAAACAGCATAGTGCCTGTCAGCGATGATGTTCTAATGATCCCTTACTGCCGTCATGGCAACCAGTACGCCACTGTGTATAAATACACTGTTTTTTCCTGTCACATGGCATACCCAAGACTAAGCCACGTGACGTGTGACGTAACGCATAGGGGGAGGAGCCTAGTCACACTTCCGGCGGCATTCTGAGCAGTCGGAAGCCGGAGCAGTGAAGGAAAGCGCTCGTACTGAGCTGACCTGTGGCTATCTATGCAATAACTGAATTTTGGTCACGTGAGTGAGAGCGCCGTATGCAAAACATCATTGCCTTCGGGTTATACAGTATTGCGCAATGGGTGTTTTTCTTTTTCTTTTTCCTTCTATGGTTCATTCGTTGTGAGCTCACCGCTGATACTGCTCCAGTCAAAAAATCAAACCGCCATCCCGGTTTGTGATCAGCTGGATAAAAAGGGATGAAGTAAAGGAGTGCTTTAGTTGGTCTTTTATAGGATCCTAAAACTGCATGTGTTTATATTCCACGGAGCTGGTGCGGAGGAGTAATATCAGGAGTGTTTTTTTCTGAGGCTGTTTGTATTGCACTGAACTGTTTTGTACCCATTGGGGTTCTTCTGAGCACTTTATATTGCACAATTGTCTTTGTATTTTGCACATATATATGCAGATTGGCACATTAATTTGCAGTTTGCACTTTGGTCACAGGTAATTTATCTGGTCACGGTTTATTTAAATAAGGTTGGTTTATAGCGCATCAATATCACATTTTAAAATTATTGCGACATGGCGCATGCTGTCGGCTTGCGCCGGATTCGCGGAATCGTTGTGCGTATGGGCGCATACACATTCTTAAATATGAAACAGACATCGAGCACTTGCTCATTGTAATGTTGATCATGTTAATGATCCTTATCACATGGAGAATATTGCTTTCACTTTTATTCCTTTCATTCATTTCTTTTTGAAACAACTCAATATTCATTCTAGAGATCTTCCTCCTATCAACAACTGTGCAGATGTTTACTGGACTTGTAAATGTGCATTTTATGGTGATAGTCTATAATAGGGATGAGCCGAACACCCCCCCGTTCGGTTCGGAACCAGAACCTTCGAACGGACCGAACGTTCGCGCAAACTTTAGAACTTTAGAACCCTATTAAATACAATGGACGCGAACGTTCGAAATGTAAAGTGCTAATTATAATGCCTAATATGCATGTTATTGTCCTAAAAAGGGTTTGGGGACCCGGGTTCTGCCCGAGGGGACATGTATCAATGTAAAAATAATCTTTTAAAATGGTTGTTTTTTCGGGAGCAGTGATTTTAATGATGCATAAAGTGGAAAAAAAAAAGTGAAGTATTCCTTTAAATATCGTACCTGGGGGGGGGGGGTGGTGTATAGTATGCCTGTGAAGCGGCACGTGTTTCCCGTGTTTAGAACTGTCCCTGCACAAAATGACATTTCTAAAGGAAAAAAAAGCCATTTAAAACTGCTTGCGGCTTTAATGTAATGTCTGGTCCCATCAATATGGATGAAAATCGTTGAGAAAAATGGCATGGCTACCCCATCATCCCCCCCCCTCCCTCAGCCCATTACCAGCCCCTTTGGGTCTTGTATGGATATTAAGGGGAACCCTGCACCCAAAATAAAAAAAGGCCCTATATACTCTGAACAGCAGTATACAGGCGGTGCAAAAAAGACACGGACTGTAGGTTTGTGCTTAAGTAGAATCTGTTTGTAATTTGGAACAGGTAAATTTTTTAAGTGTAGCTCCAGCCAAAAAAATCTATTTTTAAGCTTTTTGGAGAACATAGGGAAGAGTTATCACCCCTGTAACATTTCACCTCACTTTCCGTCCCAATGACAAATTTTTGGGAAAATTTGGGTTTTTTATACAAACAAGGATTGGTGATAAAGCATCAGTGGAGAAGAGACACCTTTTTCCCATATTAACTTTTACAGGAGAGAATTTCCCTTCCTAGGGGTAGATTTCCTCTCATTTCCTCTCATTTCCTGTTGTCTCCTTCCGTTTGCAAGTAGGAGTCATTTGTAAGTAAATGTTTGAAAGTAGGGGCCTGCCATATATACTCTGCAGAAATTTGCCACTTAGGTGTTGGTGTTGCCACAACACTGTAAGCCCTCACAGTTACTCTTGGTGGGCGCTGGAACGCCCTGCTGTGAACTATTATATCAGGAATTGTATTTACATGCCATTGTTGAACAGTGGTAGGAAAAATTGGGCCTTTGGTGGTGGTGCTGGTGCCACAACACTGTAAGCCCTCACAGTTACTCTTGGTGGGCGCAGGAATGGGCCCTGCTGTGAATTATTAGATCAAGAATTGTAATTGCATGCCCCTGTTGAACAGGGGCTGAAAAATTGGGCCTTAGGCACTGGTGCTGGTGCCACAACACTGCAACCCCTCACAGATACTGTACTTAGAGCGCAGCAATGAGCCCTGTTGCAAAGTATTGCATCAAAAATTTTGGCTTTAGGTGAATGCTATGCAAAGCACACAGTAGTACACTAAGTGAAACACTGACTGTCTGCAGCTAGCACAATCACCGGCCTGCCTGTCACAGTATAGAGAATAACTGTATCCAGGTGAGCTTTAGGTGAATGCTATGCAAAGCACACAGTAGTACACTAAGTGAAACACTGACTGTCTGCAGCTAGCACAATCACCGGCCTGCCTGTCACAGTATAGAGAATAACTGTATCCAGGTGAGCTTTAGGTGGATGCTATGCAAAGCACACAGTAGTACACTTATGCCGCGTACACACGATTGTTTTTCACGTCCAGAGCATTTTTAACGACGTGAAAAATGGCCTAAAAAAATGAGGACCTGCTCTATTTTTTCACAACGTGAAAACGGTAGTGTGTATGCTTTTACGAGGATAAAAAAACGCGCATGCTCAGAATCAAGTATGAGACGGGAGCACTCGTTCTGGTAAAACTTGCGTTCGTAATGAAGATAGCACATTCGTCACGCTGTAACGGACTGAAAAGCACGAGGCTGAAAAGTGTGAATCGTCGCTCAACAAACTTTACTAACATGAAGGGTGGTGCCATTCGAACGGAACTTCCCCTTTATAGTGCCGTCGTACGTGTTGTACGTCACTGCGCTTTGCTTGAGCGTTTTTTTTAATGAACGTGTGTATGCAAGACAGGCTTGAGAGGAAACAAGAAAAGTCGCGTCGAGAAAACGTTGTTTTTTTAAATGACATTAAAAACGATCGTGTGTACGCGGCATAAGTGAAACACTGACTGTCTGCAGCTAGCACAATCACCGGCCTGCCTGTCACAGTATAGAGAATAACTGTATCCAGGTGAGCTTTAGGTGAATGCTATGCAAAGCACACAGTAGTACACCAAGTGAAACACTGACTGTCTGCAGCTAGCACAATCACCTGCCTGCCTGTCACAGTATAGAGACTAACAGGAATGGATCTAGCTAAACTCAATACAGTGTATAAATATATATACAACACCTAGGATGCATATATATCCTCTACACACTGTAACAGCAGCTAACTGACTCGCCTGCCTAGTCTATCTAACTCAATATAAATGACACTGTCTCTCTCTCTGAAACTGTCTCTTTCACAAACGCCAACACACTACACAGGGCCGACTTCCAGGCGGCCTTATATAGTGTGGGGCGTGTACTAAACCCCCTGAGCCATAATTGGCCAAAGCCACCCTGGCTTTGGCCAATTACGGCTCTCCGTTTTTTCTGCGCTGTGATTGGCCAAGCATGCGGGTCATAGTGCATGCTTGGCCAATCATCAACCAGCAATACACTGCGATGCCGCAGTGAATTATGAGCCGTGTCGCGCAACACGAATTTGGCGCGAACGGACCATAACGTTCGTTCTTCATCGAACGATCGAACAGCCGATGTTCGAGTCGAACGTGTGTAACACGAAGCTCATCCCTAGTCAATAATCATTGGTGGAGCCAAAACTTCCATGAAAACATTTTCTCAACACATGTCTGTGTATTGTGCATTCTGGACAATTCTTTCCCCATACACTGTCCAATCTGATTGGATGACATTTACATCCACTCAATTCTCTGTGCAATTCATTTCCCCATACACTGTGCAATCAGATTAAGGTAACCCTTTCACCCCCTATCGCCAGCGTCACTAAGCAATCGTTTTTCTGATCGCTGTATTAGTGTCGGTGGTGCCCATAGGTAGCCAATTATTTTTTTAGGTTCACCGCCAGGTTTTTATAGCGTCAGGTACCCCCATATATTATCTTAACCCCCTGATTGCCCCTAGAGTTAACCATTTCACCAGTGATCACCGTATAAGTGTCACTGGTGACAATGGTTAGCCAGTTAGTTATTTTTTTTTTTTAACAGAGAGTTTTTATTAGACAAATCAGCATTACAATACAACCAGTAAATAGCACATCCTCCAGTGCAGAGCAAACAAACAGGATAATGCGTCACATCCGGGGGAACACACCCCTCTCATTCGTTGCTAAATGCAAATAATCAACAAACATTGGCCCAAACCCGGTCGTGCATAAAACGACTCTAGTTCACCCCTCCCCGGCCACACAACAACCCTGAGTAGCAGTAAAGTCCAGGGACCAAGAGGGGCAGGGGGGGGGAGCCATCCCCAACAACAGCCCAGTCAGTTACACCCAGGGGGGAGTTCCAAGTCAGAGCGAGTGGTCTGCCATGAAGACCAAATTTTGTCGAACTTCGCGGGGCACTGTCTACTCTCATAAGTCAATTTATATAGAGAAAGTACTGAGTCGACTGAGCGCTGCCAGGCGGCGCATGTGGGGGGGTCCTCAGATTTCCACTTGAGCAGGATTTCCCTCCTAGCATAAAATAGTGAGAAGGTCAGGCAGAGTTTACAATATCTGCCAGTTAGTTATTTAGGTTACCCAGGTTTTTGTATAGCATCAGGTACCCCCATATATTACCTAATAAAGGTTTTAACCCCCTGATTGCCCCTAGGTAACCCTTTCACCAGTGATCACCGTATAAGTGTTACGGGTGACGCTGGTTGGTTAGTTTGCTTTTAATAGTGTAGCGGGTATTTGAATTTAGGGGAAGCATCTGGTGGTAGTGTAACCCAGATGCACTAATTGCTAGGGGATCCGGGACCTTTTTCTGGTTCTTGGAGGACTCTGGTGGTGTGAGGTTCCTTGTGGTCCACAGGTGGCGCTGTTGCCCTGGGCCGGAGCTGAACTCACAACGCAAGACTGTGCCTTTTTGTCCTTCCCTGGAGCTGGTACAGCGGGGCGGGGAACCCGCTGTGACGCAAAGGGAGAGGGGATAAAAGGGGCGGATGCCCTTACCACGGGGTTCAGAGTTCGGAGTCCGGAGTGGGAGCCGGAGGACTCGGCCGCACCCAGGCACCTTCAGCTTGGGTGCTGGCATTCCAGTGTTCCAGGCCTAGGTGCCCTTGACCTAGCCGGAGCGGAGATGGAGTCCATCTCAGGCACCTTTAGCCTGGGGTGAGGTACTATGGCGGACGCCTGGGGCTCAGTACCTTCAACTGAGTTCTGCGAGGGTGGAGGAATCCGAGGGGGCCCTAACTCCTTGGGTGCCCGTGTCTGAGTTCGTGAGGACTGGTGTGCGGAACTTCTCTAGAGAGTCTGGCGCAGCATCGCTGGTGACAGATAGGCCTCCGGTTTCTCCCTTGGACGGATTTCCTTCCCCTGACAGGGGCCGTGTTAGACAAGGTAATTCACGTTCTACCTCACATAGTCAGTGGCAGTGACTATTTTACCACGGGTGATACCACAGTGGTTAGCAACAGAAGGGAAAGGATTGTGCCTCGATCTATCCCCATTATTACTCAGTAAAGAAACTGTATGTTTGTACGCCAAGAAGAATAAAACTGAGTTGGACCTATTCACTGTGTGGAACTCTGGTTACTAGGAGCAAAGGAGTCAGGGACGAAGTACTGGACTTGACTCTAGGACACCTACACAAGGCCCAATCTTTCTGGCCTTCACCTCTCAGCTATGGAGGACATGGGCCGTGGTGTATCTCATCCCTCTCCCCAGCACTGAAACCCCTAGACGAAGAAAGACAAGCCGAGTATGAGAAAGGGAGAGAGGGGTGAGGCCGCTACAATAGCATCAGGGCACCCGCCGTATATAACCCAATAAAGGTTTAACCCCCTGATCGCCCAGCGGGTGATATCAATTAGGTTTTAGCATCAGAGAGGGTCTGCGTCACCCCAGGCAGCGTCAGGTTAGTGCCCGTAACGCTAACACCCACACGCAAAGCATACACCTCCCTTAGTGGTATAGTATCTGATCAGATCTATACTAGCGTCCCCAGTGGTTTAGGGTTCCCAAAAATGCAGTGTTAGCGGGATCAGCCCAGATACCTGCTAGAACCTGCGTTTAGCCCCTCCGCCCAGCCCAGCCCACCCAAGTGCAGTATCAATCGATCACTGTCACTTACCAAACACAACACACATAACTGCAGCGTTCGCCGAGACAGGCCTGATCCCTACAATCGCTAACAGTTTTTTTGGTAGCGTTTGATACATTTGCTGACAGTCAGGTGCTTTTTTTTACCTGTGAATCTTACTAGTAAATTTAGAGCCCAAAATGGCAAATCGAAGGTACACTAGTAAAGAGGCCTATGAGATTCTGAGCATGACAGATAGTGAAGAGGAGGTCACGTATCTGTCAGATTCAGGCTCAGAATACATCCCTGTAGAAGACAGCGGCTCCATGTCAGATAGCACTGACGACGAAGATGGTGAGGTCCCTGCTAAGGTCAGGCGTACCCGACCCCGATCTTCTGATTTTGTTGAGGAGCAAGAACCGCAGGGCTCTCGTATTATGGAGCAGAGTAGTACTAGCGCCGCTATTCCTTCTGGTGAACTGGCAAGCACCAGCGGCCTAGTACACCCTGGACGTACATCAAGAACAGTTGAGAGTAGGGATCCTTAGACCTGCTGTAAGTCCTTTCTCGTCTCTGGTGTTCCCAGTAAAGAATCCTGATGGGACATAAAGAATGACTGTGGATTACAGAGGTCTAAACAAAGTGGCACCTCCATTGAAGTCAGCTATACCAGATATGATCTCAATTGTTGAGAAAATTGCTAAAGATGCAGGAGAATATCATGCTGTGATAGACCTGGCTAATGCTTTCTTTTCAATTTTGATAGACCCAGATTGTCAAGACCAGTTTGCTCTGGTGTGGGACAGCCGCCAGTACACTTTCACTGTCCTTCCGCAAGGCTATCTTCATTCTCCAACGATTTGTCATGGACTGATTGCCCGAGATTTAAGTACCCTGAATTTGAAAGTCGCTGTGTTTCACTACATTGATGACGTCATGATCTCTGGGACAAAAGAAGATGTAACTGAAGCACTGCACCTGCTGGTACAGCACTTGGAGAACAGAGGGTGGGCTATCAACAGAGACAAAGTCCAAGGACCTGCCACAGAGGTGAAATTCCTAGGAATGATGTGGACTGGGCCACAGAGGAAGATTCCAGAGACAGTTGTGCAAACTATCCAGGCGCTGTTGCCCCCTACTACCAAAAAGGAGGCACAGAAGTTCATTGGAGTTGTGGGATTCTGGAGATCATTCATTCCACATCTTGGACTGATTCTGAGGCCTATATACAATGTTACCAAAAAAAAGACTGAGTTCTCATGGGGTTCAGAGCAGCGGACTGCATTCCTAGCTGCTAAAGAAGCTATTTTGCAGCATCAGGGATTGGGACCCATAAGACAAGGAGTACCATTTCAGCTGGATGTAGTGGAGCAGAATGGTACCATATCTTGGAGTCTGTGGCAGCCAAATGAAAAGAAAGGACTGAGAGCAATACCTATTGGATTTTGGTCCAAACAACTGACAGGGGCACAGACGAAATACACGCCCGTAGAGAAGTACCTGTTTGGGGCCTACACAGCACTTCAACATGTAGAGACCATTACAGGAAAGGAAACAGTCACCATCCATACTGCGTTGCCAATAGCAGGATGGGTGAGAGATAATGGACTCACCACTAGGGCAGCTGTAGCCCAGAATCAGACACTGATGAAATGGAAGTGGTACCTTCAAGAAAGAGGGGGTATTGCAGCTGGGGATGTTAGAGACATTTCAAAACAGTTGGCAGGGCTTGTTACTTTTACCAGCACCCGGCCAGAAGAAGAAATTCCTGTGCTGCAGTCATCCCCCATTCAAGAGGCTCCATCCTTTGAGTCTCTGTCAGAAGACATGAAGGAGTCAGCATGGTTCACTGATGGTTCAGTCATAATCCCCTCGTCTGGGCGTAAATGAACAGCAGCAGCCTACAACCCAAGTACAGACACAGTCCTGCAGGAGTCCGGAATCGGAGGGTCCAGTCAGTATGCAGAGTTGAAAGCTGTAGTGATGACTCTTCAGGAGGATCTTTCTTCCCATGTCACTATCTACACTGACAGCTGGGCGGTTTTTAAAGGACTGACAACTTGGATGCCCACGTGGAAGTCCAATGAATGGATGATTCATGGAAAGGTGGTGTGGGGAGGCAAGGAAGTCTGGGACTACATCTGGAAGGAAGCTCACTCCCGCACCATAAAAGTGGGGCATGTTGATGCACATGTGCCCCTAGTACCAGACTTTGAGAACTATAAGAGAGTTGCAGATTAAATCGCAAAAGTGAAGGCAGTTGTGCCAATTGATCCTGTTTTGATGAACTTGGCCAACTGGGCCCACAAGAAATCTGGACATTTGGGGCAGAAAGCAACATATGAATGGGCACAGCAGAGAGGATTGCCTATATCCATGGACATGATAAAGACTGTAATAGGGAACTGTACAGTGTGTGGAGAAGTGCGACAATGGCCATTGCAAAAGTACTCCACTGGGTCGATTAAGAGGGGTGAGAGGCCTGCAGAGATCTGGCAGATTGACTTCATCGGTCCCCTGCCCCGGGGAAACAATGGACTGAGATATTGTTGCACTGCAGTGGACACCTATTCAGGACTTATGCTTGTTCATCCTTGCAAACCTGCAGATCAAGCCGCAACGCTTCAACTGCTTCAGAAACGTGTCGTTGTTTATGGTTGTCCCAAACAAGTCCAAAGTGATAACGGCTCACACTTCACCGGATTAACAGTACAGCAGTGGGCCAAAGATTCTGGAGTGTACTGGTTGTGCCACATCCCATACCATCCACAGGCAGCTGGTTTGATTGAAAGATACAACGGGCTATTGAAGGACCAGATACACAAAATTACACCCACACATACACTAAGGGGGTGGGATCGGGTCCTCACACAGGCAGTCATGTTGTTAAATTCTAGGCCAATAGCCAAAAGCACACCATATGAGAGGATGGTAGGGGCTGAGGCACAGATTCCACAGCTGGAGTGCAGAGTTCAGTATTTATGTAAGGTTCCTGAAAGAACAGGGTTTAACAGATACCAAGTTACTGCTTCCCATGACATAGAAACCAAGAGTGACGTATCTGAAGCTGAAGCCTATCTAGGAATGAGAGGGAATCTAGTAGGAAGGTTTGAAGTTATATTTGCATTGGCAGATGAGCTTCAAGACAGTGGCTGGGACTCTGACTGGTTAGTGGATACTTCTCAGCAAGAGTGGAAAGTGAGGCTACATAACATCAAACCTTCCAAAATAAACAGCAGTGATCTTCTGGGAAATATCAGTATATTTCCTCTCCTCCCTATTGATGTTCTTTGGGAGGGTCAGAGGTGCATACAGGCAGGTGGCAAACTATTGGTCAGATATCCAGGCAAGAAGCCATTTAGAGGAGAGATTGTAGCTGAAGGGCCAGGATCTACTGTTTATGTATTATTAGAAGGAACAGATAATCCGCTTTGTTTTCCACTCCACAGGCTGTCTCCGATTTGATCCATAGGAAGACCAGAGAAAAAGTGGTTACATGATGGAAAGAATGACGGAAGATCGCAAGAGCTGTGGAGAACAAGGCCTTTGATGTATTCCAAGCCTGGACTTGTTTGTAAAGAACTTTAGAATCCAAAGACTGAAACACCTTCCCAGTGACAGAAATATGGGAGGGGTTGCATTTAAGGAAAATTCATGTGTATATTGAGTTTTTAGTAATGAAGAGATTTTCTGTGTGTGGTCTGAGAGAGAAAAAATAAAAAATCATAGGGCGGAATGTATAGCGTTTGTTAAAAATATGATTTTTATTATATTAATCAGACATAGGATACATGGGACAATTTTGAAATAGTGAGTTGGTCAGATTACCTGTCAGCATTTGGTTTAAGTAGATTTCTCAAACAAATGACAATGGGATTAGATACCATTGTTGTATTTTAGTACATTACCTGTTTGAGATTTCTTTCAGCTCTCAAACTGAAAAGAATTACAGTTTAGACTACAGGTTTCGTTTTGAGTAGACAATAGGTTAGATACCATTGTTGTATCCAATATGCTAATGTCTCTATAGACATTACCTGTTTGAGATTTCTTTCAGCTCTCAAACTGAAAAGAATTACAGTTTAGATTACAGGTTTCGTTTCAGTAGACAATAGGTAGATAGCATTGTTGTATTCAATGCTATTGTTGAAATACATCTATGTTTTCTGTTTTGGTAACAATGGTAAACAGCCTGACACACATAAAAGCAGGACAGTAAGCTAGGACAGACACACATCATGTTGCTGTAAGAGAGGAGAAGCCACTCATCATAAGAAGAAGATGCCTGGTCACCAAACAATGGAGATCATGACCATAGCGTAATCGAAGTTAAGTAACCTTTAAATGTAATGTATTTGTACTGTAATAGACCATAGGCTGTTCTATTTTCTAGGCATTTTGCTTGTTATAGAAATCTGTCAGTCTTGTAGTATATTCCTAATATTGTAATAGTTTTGTATGTACAGCATCTTGTATAGTAAAAGCACATTCACACACTGCAGAAGTCTCAGCTTCCTTGTTATACCACAGAGTAACCTTGCTAGATAGACGCAAGCGAAACACACTGCAGTATCACGTGGTGACATGGCGAGTCCCATAAGTGCAGTTCAAGCTGGCGGGGTGGCAAGCACAAGAAGTGTCCCACTGCCACCAAGAAGAAGACAAAGGCAGGCCCGTTGTGCCCATAGTGTCCTTCCTGCAGAATTCGCCTATCCTGATTGGGTGCCCAACACTTCTGCAGAACCCGTACTTCCCCCATTCACTGCCAACCCGTTATTCAGGTGGAAACAGCTGATTTTACGCCACTTGATTTTTATTTGCGTTTCACGGAAGATCTCTATAGATCTATTGTGGACCAGAGTAATTTATATGCTGGTCAATTCATCGCCGCTAGTCCCCAGTTGCCTTCCATTGCCAGAGATTGGAAACCAATTAGGGTTTCCAAATTTAAAACCTTTCTGGCCCTTTCCCTCAACATGGGCACACATAAATTCCCGTCATTGCGCGCCTATTGGTCCACGCGCCCAATTGACCATATGCCCGTGTTCTCTGCCTCCATGTCCAGGAAACGATACGAGCAGCTCTTGCGGTTCATGCACTTCAACGACAATGAACTTTGTCGTCCACGTGGAGACCCTGAATTTGATCGGCTCTACAAAATTTGGCCCCTCATAAACCACTTCAACGAACGTTTTGCAGCCTTGTTTACTCCCGATCAAGTTATCTGCGTTGATGAGTCCCTGATTAAAATTTCTGGCCGTTTGTCTTTCAAACTGTACCTTCCCAGCAAGCGTGCCAGATACGGGGTCAAGCTCTATAAGTTCTGTGACAGGGCAACAGGCTATGTATGGAGCTTTACGGTTTATGAGGGAAAAGATAGTCAGGTAGAGCCGGAGAACTGCCCGGATTACATAGGGAGCGCTGGCAAGATAGTGTGGAACTTGGTGTCACCCTTATTCGGAAAGGTGTACCACTTGTATGTGGACAATTATTACACGAGCGTGCCACTTTTTAGTCACTTGTTTGATCATCAGATTGGAGCATGTGACACGGTGCGACCTAATCGCCGGGGGTTTCCCCAGGGGCTTGTAGATTCCCATCTTAGGCTGGGGGAGAGAGCCTGCTTGAAGTGTAATAATTTGCTCGCTGTGAAGTGGAGGGACAATAAGAATGTTTTCCTTCTTACCTCCCTTCACGCAGACAGGACAGTCCAAATTCGTACGGCGACTGGTGTTGTGGAGAAACCACCAGTTGTTGGCGCCGTATCACATTGCCCGTAAGGCGAGACGCTGGTACAAAAAAGTGTCTCTATCCTTATTTCAATTGGCTTTGCTGAACGCTCATGTGCTATACAGAGCTTCAGGCGGGACTTTATCCTTCCTCAAATTCCAGGATGAGATAGTCACAGACCTCCTGTATCCAGGCGGTTCTAAACCTCACCATCCCCAACCAAATGCAGTAAGCCGGCTGCATGAGAGGCATTTTCCGTATGTCCTCGAGAGTACCCCTACCCAACGAGCCCCCCAAAAAAGATGTTGTGTCTGTAGCAAGCACGGATTTAGGCTTGACACCCGTTATTTTTGTCCACTCTGTCCTGACAATCCTGGTCTGTGCATTGGTAAATGTTTTGAATGCTTCCACACAAAAGTGAAGTTTTAGCGTAGGGTACAGCATTTCACAGACTAGGACACACTTACACAGGGTCTCCCAAGATGTCATCGCATTTTGAGAGACCCGAACCGTTACAGTTGTTAAAGTTACAAAAAAAACGTAAAAAAAAAGAAAAATATAGAATAAAAAAAAAAAATAGTTGTCATTTTATTGTTCTCTCTCTCTGTATTTTCTCTCTATTGTTCTGCTCTTTTTTTACTGTATTCTATTCTGCAATGTTTTATCATACTTGCTTTTCAGGTATGTAATTTTTTGTTTTCAGGTGCGCCATTCAGCTGCAGCGCAGATTTATTTATCTTGACAGCAACTGCGTTTGCTCCCACGATACATAAAGCCGTGACTCCAGTGCTGTAGGAGGTGATTTCACCACCACAGTTAAAAAAAAGAGCATATATGCCGAAGCATGGGGGCAGCTGGGGCGGAAGAGCGATTTTGCTCCTAATGCCGCATACATACGGTCAAAATTCCGACAGAGGCTTGCCCGTGGAAAAGTCAGACCATGTGTACGCGGCATAACCTTTTATGCCACGTTCATATGGTCGAAATTCTGACGGAGGCTTGCCTGTGGAAAAGTCCGACTGTGTGTACGCGGCATAACTTTTTTGCGGGAGGATGCCCCCATGCTTCGGCATATATATATTTTAGGCACAGGTTGCGTTAAAAATTTTTTTTATTTTTTACTAGGTTTTTTTTTGGTATTTGCTTTGCAGGTATGGTATGGTCAGGTCTTAAAGTTATACTGTAATGTTACTTTGTTTTAATGACAACCATCATTTGCTTAGCAGGTACGCCATTCAGTTGCAGCGCGGATTTATTTATCTTGACAGCAACAGCGTTTGCTCCCACGACACATAAAGCCGTGACTCCAACGCTGTAGGAGGTGATTTCACCACCACAGTTAAAAAAAAAAAAAGGGCATATATGCCGAAGCATGGGGGCAGCAGGGGCGGAGGTGCAATTTTGCTCCTAATGCCTCATACATACGGTCGAAATTCTGACGGAGGCTTGCCCGAGGAAAAGTCCAACCGTGTGTACGCGGCATAACATTTTATGCCGCGTACATACGGTCGAAATTCTGATGGAGGCTTGCCCGTGAAAAAGTCAGACCGTGTGTACGCGGCATAACTTTTTTGCGGGAGGATGCCCCCATGCTTCGGCATATATAAATGGTGCATGTATGCCCATCATTAGAAGTGGGGGGATGAAGGGAGGTATTCTAATGGTGGGCATACCCACCGATCAATCTCTTTTTTTCGTTCAGCCAACGGGCTGCATGAAAAAAAAGATTACAATACATGTCCAACAAGGACCTGCAACGTACTGGTTTGTTGCTGGACTTTATATGGGTATACCAGAATAATGCCTGCGGGTTTAGGTATCATCTTGGTATCATTCTTTTCAGCCAGCGGTCGGCTTTCATGTAAAAGCAATCCTAGCCGCTAATTAGCCTCTAGACTGCTTTTACAAGCAGTGGGAGGGAATGTCCCCCCCCCCGGATATAAACAGCGCCATTGGGAAATTGGGAAAGCATTTTATCACACCGATCTTGGTGTGGTCAGATGCTTTGAGGGCATAGGAAAGATCTAGGGTCTAATAGACCCCAAAAAAATCAAAAAAAGAGTACCTGTCACTACCTATTGCTATCATAGTTGATATTTACATTCCCTGAGATAACAATAAAAATGGTAAAAAAAAATAAAAAATGGAAGGAACAGTTAAAAAAAAAAAAAAAAAAGCAAAATAAATAATAATAAAAAAATAAAGTACCCCTTACATATGACGGTTTGGCGTCATATGTAAACAGCAATTGCACCATGCATGTGAGGTATCACCGCGAAGGTCAGATCGAAGGCAGTCATTTTAGCAGTAGACCTCCTCTGTAAATCTAATGTGGTAACCTGTAAAGGCTTTTAAAAATGTATGTAGTTTGTCGCCACTGCGCGTTTGTGCGCAATTTTAAAGCATGTCATGTTTGGTATCCATGTACTTGGATATCTTTTTTATTTCATCAAACATTTGGGCAATATAGTGTGTTTTAGTGCATTAAAATAAAAAAAGTGTATTTTTTCCCCAAAAAATGTGTTTGAAAAATCGCTGCGCAAATACTGTGTGGAAAAAAAAATGCAACACCCACCATTTTAATCTATAGGGCCTTTGCTTTAAAAAAATATATAATGTTTGGGGGTTCAACGTAATTTTCTTGCCAAAAAAATATATGTTTTCAAGTAAACAAAAATTGTCAGAAAGGTCTTTGTCTTCAAGTGGTTAGAAGAGTGGATGATGTGTGACATAAGCTTCCTAATGTTGTGCATAAAATGCCAGGACAGTTCAAACCCCCCTCCCCCAAATGACCCCATTTTGGAAAGCAGACACCTCAAGCTATTTGCTGAGAGGAATGTTGAGCCCATTGAATATTTTTTATTTTTTTTGGCCCAAGTGATTGAATAATGACAAAAAGAAAAAAAAAATGTACAAAAAGTTGTCACTAAATGATATATTGCTCAAACATGCCATGGTTATATGTGGAATTGCACCCCAAAATACATTCTGTTTCTTCTCCTGAGTACGGGGATACCACATGTGTGAGACATTTTGGGAGCCTATCCGCGTACAGGACCCCGAAAACCAAGCACCGCCTTCAGGCTTTCTAAGGCCCCTTTCACACTGAGGCGTTTTTACTGCGTTTTCGCGCTAAAAATAGCGCTGTAATAATGCCTAAAATAATCCTGCCCCAGCATTCTCAATGTGAAAGCCCTGAGGGCTTTCACACTGAAGCGTTATGCTGGCTGGGCGTTGGAAAAAATCCTGCAAACCGCTTTTTTAGAGCAACTTTAGGGCGCATAAAATAGCTCTGTAAAAACGCCTATCCCCATTGAAATGAATGGGAACCGCGGTAAAAACGCGGTAAAAACGCATAGGCATAAGCGTTATTTTAAAAAATAGCGCTAACGCGTTTGCGTTTTTACCGCGTTCGCGCTATTTTTAGCGTTAACGCCGTAAAAACGCGCTAAAAACGCATACGCGTTAGTGCTATTTTTACCGCGATCGCGGTAAAAACGCGATAAAATCGCGGTAAAATAGAGGTACAAAATCCCATAATTTTTGAGCGTTTTTTCAACGCCTCAGTGTGAAAGGGGCCTTAGGCTCCATTCATACTAATGCGTTTTTTGGTGCATTTTGCAGAAATGCATGGAAATTTTTTAACATGGGTTCCTATGGAACATGTTCACATCAATGCATTTTTGTACCTCTGCGTTTTTGGAAAGGGTCGGGGACTTTTTTTCATGCAAAAAGCAGCGTTTTGCATGTAATAGAAGTCAATGGACCTGCATCAAAAACGCAAGTACCAAGTTTTTGATGCGTTTTTACCGCGTTTTTACCGCGATTTTGCCATGATTTGCGTTTTTTTTTTATGGAAATGTGTAAAAATAAAAATTTATAAAAAAAATTAATAAAAAAAACGCAAAACGCAAATCGCGTCAAAAACGCAGTAAAAACGCATGTTGAAAAACGCGGCAAGCACCGCAAAAAGCAAGGCAAAAACGCTCAAAAGCAACATGCATTATAGTGTGAGCTAAGGGTGTAAATTTTGATTTCACTCCTCACTGCCTATCACAGTTTCGGAGGCCATGGAATGCCCAGATGGCACAAACCCCCCCAAATGACCCCATTTTGGAAAGTAGACACCCCAAGCTATTTGCTGAGAGGTATTGTGAGTATTTTGCAGATCTCACTTTTTGTCACAAAGTTTTGAAAATTGAAAAAAATATGTTTTTTCTTTTCTTTCTTCATTTTCAAAAACAAATAAGAGCTGTAAAATACTCACCATGCCTCTCAGCAAATAGTTTGGGGTGTCTACTTTCCAAAATGGGGTCATTTGGGGGGGTTTATGGCCTTCAAATCTGTGATGGGTAGTGAGGAGTGAAATCCAAAATTTACGCCCTTAGAAATCCTGAAGGCGGTGCTTGGTTTTTGGGGCCCCGTACGCGGCTAGGCTCCCAAAAAGTCCCACACATGTGGTATCCCCGTACTCAGGAGAAACAGCAAAATGTATTTTGTGGTGCAATTCCACATATAACCATGGCATGTTTGAGCAATATATCATTTAGTGACAATTTTTGGTAAATTAATTTTTTTTTGTAATGATTCAATCCCTTGGGACAAAAAAAAATATTCAATGGGCTCAACATGCCTCTCAGCAAATAGCTTGGGGTGTCTACTTTCCAAAATGGGGTCATTTGGGGGGGTTTGTGCCATCTTGGCATTTTATGGCCTTCAAAACTGTGATAGGTAGTGAGGAGTGAAATCAAAAATGTATGCCCTTAGAAATCCTGAAGGGGGTGCTTGGTTTTCGGGGTCCCGTACGCGGCTAGGCTCCCAAAAAGTCCCACACGTGGTATCCCTGTACTCAGGAGAAGCAGCAGAATGTATTTTGGGGTGTAATTTCACATATGCCCATGGCATGTGTGAGCAATATATCATTTAGTGACAACTTTGTGCAAAAAAAAACAAAGTTTGTCATATTCCCGCAACTTGTGGCAAAATATAAAATATTCAATGGACTCAACATGCCTCTCAGTAAATAGCTTGAGGTGTCTACTTTCCAAAATGGGGTCATTTGGGGGGGGGTGTGTGCTATTTTGGCATTTTATGGCCTTCAAAACTGTGATAGGTAGTGAGGAGAGAAATCAAAAATTTGCGCCCTTCGAAATCCTGAAGGCGGTGCTTGGTTTTCGGGGCCCCGTACATGGCTAGGCTCCCAAAAAGTCCCACACTCACATGTGGTATCCCTGTGCTCGGGAGAAGCAGCAAAATTTATTTTGGGGTGCAATTCCACATATAACCATGGCATGTGTGAGCAATATATCATTTAGTGACAACTTTTTGTACATTTTTTATTTATTTTTTTGTCATTATTCAATCACTTGGGACAAAAAAATATTCAATGGGCTCAACATGCCTCTCAGCAATTTCCTTGGGGTGTCTACTTTCCAAAATGGGGTCATTTGTGGGGGTTTTGTACTGCCATGCCATTTTAGCACCTCAAGAAATGAGATAGGCAGTCATAAATTAAAAGCTGTGTAAATTCCAGAAAATGTACCCTAGTTTGTAGACGCTATAACTTTTGCGCAAACCAATAAATATACGCTTATTGACATTTTTTTTACTAAAGACATGTGGCTGAATACATTTTGGCCTAAATGTATGACTAAAATTGAGTTTATTCGATTTTTCTTATAACAAAAAGTAGAAAATATCTTTTTTTTCAAAATTTTCGGTCTTTTTCCGTTTTATATCGCAAAAAATAAAAATCGCAGAGGCAATCAAATACCATTAAAAGAAAGCTCTATTTGTGAGAAGAAAATTACACAAATTTCGTTTGGGTACAACATTGTGTAGCGGGTATGTGAATTTAGGGGAGGCATCTGGGTGGTAGTGTAACCCAGATGCATTGATTGTTAGGGAATCTGAGACCTTTTTGTGGTTCTTGGAGGAATCTGGTGGTGTGAGGTTCCCTGTGGCCTGCAGGTGGCGCTTTCGCCCTGGGCCGGGGCTGAACACTCACCGCAAGACTGCATCCCTTTTTGTCCTTTCCTGGCGCTGGTACAGCGGGGCGGGGAACCTGCTGTGACGCAAAGGGAGAGGAGATAAAGGGGGCGGACGCCCTGACCTTGGGGTTCAGAGTTCGGAGTCGGAGGACGCAGCCGCGCCCAGGCACCTTCAGCCTGGGTGCTGGCGTTCCGGAGTTACGGGCCCAGGTGCCCTTGACCTGGCCGGAGCGGGAGATGGAGTCCATCTCAGGCACCTTTAGCCTGGGGTGAGGTACTATGGCGGAAGCCTGGAGCTCAGTACCTTCGACTGAGGTCCACGAGGGTGGAGGAATCCGAGGGGGTGCTAACTCCTTGGGTGCCCGTGTCTGAGACGAGGAGGCCGGTGAGCGGAACTTCTCCGGAGAGTCCAGCGCAGCATTACTGGTGACGGAGAGGCCTCCGGTAACTGTCTTGGACGGATGTCTTCCCCCTGATAGGGGCTACGTTAGCGAAGGTAATCCATGTTCTGTTCCATATAGTCAGTGGCAGTGACTATTCACCATTGGTGACTCCACAGTGGTTAGCTCTATCTAAAAAAAGGATTGTGCCTCGACCTACTCTCTACAAATACTGAACTGTTTGTTGGGTCCCAACCTGTCTGTGCTGAATGACTATTTGTTGAGAAGAATAAATACGAGTTGGACCGTTTTCAGTGTGTGGAACTTCAGTTACTGGAAGCAAAGGGGGGGTCATTCAGTAAAGGATTTGACTCTGGGACATACACACAAAGCCCGATAGTTCTGGCCTTCACCTCCAGTCTTTTTGGAGGACATGGGCCGTGGTGTACCTCATCCCTCCCCCCAGTACTAAGCCCTAGACGAGACAAACAAGCCGTGAATGAGCAGGGGTGAGAGGGGTGAGGTCGCTACAATTGCATGTCCGCAATTTCCAGTTAAAGCAGCGCAGTGCCAAATTATAAAAACACCTCTGGTCTTTATGCTGCGTATTGGTCCGGGGCTTAAGTGGTTAACCTTGTTCAGTTAAAATAAATTCACCAGGGGGCGTGGCCTGGCACCGGAGCGAGATGGCTGCCTAGAGAGAGAGCTCCGCCATCCAGAGTCCCAAGTAAGCCTCCAGCAGCAGCTAAACCTCACTCTACGAGCGGCAGAATGACGGGTAGGAGCAACTCAGCCACCCGCTCTCAGCTGGACCCGTCTACCCAGCTGAGTAGGAACATTCCGGCGATGTTCCGCACTAAGCACGCTGACTTGCAGGCCGCATCTCAAGCCGCGGACTGTAGTTTAACAGGTCACGCGGCTGCGGCTGACACCCCCGCAGTCTCTCTGATGGGGCCGTCCTCCTCACACACCTCTCCCTTCTTATGCCTGGCGGACCTCCAGAGTGTAGCCCTGGACATCAAGAACACGCTAACGGCAGCTATTGCAGACTTGAAGACGGAGATCAAGGCAGTGGCCTCATGTGTGGAGCATGTAGAGTCATCGGCCATGACACATGGCGCGGCCATACAACAAGTACAGCAGGCAGTCAGTGTGCATGGACAACATCTCATGGACATGCACAGACATATGGAGGACCTGGACAACAGGGGCCGTAGGTGTAACCTCCGTGTCAGAGGAATTCCAGAGTCTGTTGAGGGCCCCCAGTTGCAGGCCGTGGTCTGGGCTATATTCAACACCCTCCTCGGTAGACCACCAGATGCACCTGTCAAGATGAAGAGGTGCCACAGGGCGCTGAGGCCAAGAGGTAGGGACACTGATCCGCCCAGGGATGCTGTATGCTGCCTGGTCAGCTTTACCCAGAAGGAAGAAATCCTGCGCCTGGCCCGCAATCATGCTCACCTGGAACATGAGGGGTCACGAATCCAACTATTCCAGGACTTATCAGCCATTACCTTACAACATAGGAGGGATCTCCGTCCCCTCCTGCAGGCCCTACGAGAGAGGCACATTCCCTATTGTTGGAAGTTCCCATTCTGCCTTCAAGCGACAAATGGCAACCGCACGGCGCAACTGAGGACCCCGGTGGACTTGCGGCCTTTTTGTGATACTCTAGGCCAGTGTTTCTCAACTCCAGTCCTCAAGGCGCCCCAACAGGTCATGTTTTCAGGCTTACCATTATTTTGCACAGGTGATTTGATCAGTTTCACTGCCTTAGTAATTACCACAGTTGTTTCATCTGAGGGAAATCCTGAAAACATGACCTGTTGGGGCGCCTTGAGGACTGAAGTTGAGAAACACTGCTCTAGGCATCCCGGTGGTCCCAGTTCCAGATTGGTATGGAGTCTTTTTGCAGCCTGAACCCTGGATCTCTACCCGGCCTGGGGACACTCCGAGGTCGCAGAGAAGCAGACAACGCCGCCGCAGACCCTCGACTGCCTCACCACAGAGCCGTCGTGGAGATATGGAAACCGATGAAAGCCCACGCGTCTCCCCGTCATCTGCCAGGCGCAAAACTGATCACTGAGTTTGCAGGACTTGAGCTGATGAGCTGTGCCTTCGCCATCATCTGTCCCTATGTACGCCCTACATCATAACCTGTAAGGTAAGCTGAGTTATACCTTCATGCGTATTACCTACACCTGGCAATTGACTGATGATGATTTGTGGGGTTCCTGACACCTGCTCTGACCTTTTTCTGGATTGCTCAGCTGCCCACTATTTCAAGTTGCTAATGACAGGAGTTATCTCCCTTCTTTACCCTGGGATCTGGCGCATACTTGTTCATGTGGTACTATTGCCAAGGACTGTATCTGGTGATTTTATCAAGGATCCTCGAACCGGTTCTACGCAGAGGTATGCTATCGCTTCTACAGAACTCTTACCAGTTTTGAGCCGTTCCCGGTGCTGATCCATTTACTGAAAGAACTCACCCATTCAAGGGGGCAGTCGAGCTTTGGGAAGATGCGGGCTCTTCCCCTACCTTGCCACACTGACTCTCTAGGCTAACTGCGGACAGCGGCTGCATGACAAGATTGATGATCCCCTGCCCTTTCTCCATTTTTTTTTTTATTTTTTTTTAATTTTTTTTCTGTCAATAGCGGCAGCTATGGAAAATTTGCTCTTGGTGTCACCCCATAGCTACTCACCCCTTCCCCCTCCCTTTTATTTTTTTCTATTTATTTTTTTTGGTTGTTTTGAGGGATGGGGTGGGGGGTGGGGGCTTGGACTTGCCAGTTTGTTAGCTCAGGTCATAAGCTGATTGCTCAGAGGCTCTTATAGAATAATACTTTCATGGGCACTAGGGATAGGGGAAAAGCATAGCTTATTAAGGCTGCACTGTTTATTTCATGTTTAATGACGTATATAATTTTATCGCCTGATGCATCACTGTGACAGCTTGGACGTTGCCCTGGGGATGGTGGGACCTTATCCCTGAATCTATGACTGATTGTGGGTGTGGGGAAGGGCATCACCATGATCCTGGAGTAAGGGGAGACCCTTACCCTGTCTACACTGGCCCTTTTAGGCCGTAAGGGCTCTTATATAATACAGAGGTATAGGGCTCTATATCCTTCCTTATGCTAGTTGTTGCAGGGCTTATAATATATTCTTAATGTTTGCGGGCGGTCTGGGGGCCCCGATCCTGGGATCCATCATGGATTTTGGTGGTCCTGGGCCCGGGGACTCTGACATTTCTAGTCAGCCAAAATGGAGGTAGAGGAAATGTTAAAATGTTATAATGATAGACGTTCTTGATTTGCACTGTTAACTCGTTTGTTTACTCTGTTTTGCTGTAAGTGGTTCTACATTGCAAAGCTACATGATATTATAGGGTGCTACTCTTGACCCGTCATGACCCCCTGGTTTGCTGGGGGGGAGGGATGCCGCCGCCTCATTGGAAGCACAGCACAAACGCTCACTAGCAGTGAGGGTAGCTAAGGAATTAGCTGATACACGGGCGATACTCTTAGAGGAACTGCTTAAACGGGCGAGAAAGAGGCAGGTGTTATCTCAGAAACTATTTTACGAACAGGGTAACAAACCTGGAAGGTTATTGGCGAGGTTTACACAGAGGCGCACATTCGCATCCACTGTTCACCATGTTGTAGACACAGGTGGTGTAACCCACTTCAGAAATGAGGACATCGCTAGGCAGTTTCTCTCATTTTATAGCAATTTATATAATCTTGAATCACATGAACACAGATCCATATCGGCGAACGCGCGCTCTGACCTCATAAGGGATTTCCTGGGCAAGTACAGCCCCCGGGCACTGTCCACTGAGGACTGGCAAGCCTTAGAGGCTCCATTGTCGGAGGAGGAGTGGGGGGAGGCCTTGAAGGCTACGAAGCCCGGCAAAAGCCCAGGGCCAGATGGCTTCTCGGCACAATACTACAAGAGTTTTCCTGATCTCCTGGCGCCGGGGTTTCTTAAGGCCTTCAACACCCTCTCCCACTCCCCTTGTGCCTCGGATAGCCTGTTAGAGGCTTATATAACAGTGATCCCTAAGGAAAACAAAGACCCTACTGATGTAGCCAACTACCGACCCATTTCCCTTTTGAACGCAGATGTCAAACTGTTCGCCAAGATCTTGGCCACCCGTTTGTCCTATCACGTACCCGCCTGGGTTGGACTGGATCAGGTTGGTTTTGTCCCTGGAAGAGAAGCCAGAGACAACACTATTAAGGCCCTCAATTTACATCACTGGCTTACTTCAACCAACAAGGAGGGTTGCTACTTGGCCATGGATGCGGAGAAGGCGTTCGACAGGGTGGCCTGGGACTACATGAGCGCAGTTCTGGAAGCCCTGGGCCTGGGAAGGGGCATGCATGCTTTTATTGGAGCGCTCTACGCCAACCCCAGAGCTAGTGTCCGGGTTAACGGTCACCTGTCGGACGCCTTCCCCATCCACAATGGGACCAGGCAGGGATGTCCTCTCTCTCCCTTACTGTATATCCTTACCTTGGAGCCCCTCCTCCGCTGCATCCGTGTAAATCCAAACATTAAGAGTATAGAGGTACATCAACGGGAATACAAGATTGCCGCCTTTGCGGATGATATTTTGCTCTTTCTTTCATCCCCCTTGACGTCCCTGCCCAATTTAATGCCAGTATTAGACCAGTTCAAGACTATTTCGAATCTGAAGATTAATTACTCAAAATCCTACGCGCTAAATGTCTCTTTGTCCCCTAAACTAGTACAGCTATGTCAGGTGAACTTTCCATTCCGCTGGAAAACGGACGCTATCACTTATTTAGGTATCCAACTCCCTAGCAAACTTAAAGAGCTGTATGATAGGAACTTTCTGTCAGAAATCAAACTTATACAGCAGGATCTGCACAGGTGGGAGGCCCCCACCATCTCCTGGTTTGGACGGGCCTCTATTCTAAAGATGACAGTGCTCCCCCGCTTACTGTACAAATTAAAGACTATCCCAATTCGATTGCGGCCCTATTTCTTTACAGCTTACAAACGCATGTGTAGAGTCTTTATATGGGGAGCAAAGGTGGCGCGAGTGGGGTGGGCAAAGCTTGTATTACCAAAGTCGGGAGGTGGAATTGGACTTCCAGACCTGCAGAGGTACTACTGGGCAGTCCACCTGGCCCGGGTAGTGGACTGGAGGTTGCATACTAACTGCAAGGGTTGGGTGTTGCTGGAAAAACTGATTTCGGGTGCTGAACTCCGCTCCATCCCCTGGTTTTCAAAGAAAAACATACCGGCTATTATCCATTCTCATCCTCTTATTGGAGCAACCCTGCAAGCCTTCGATAGAGCATGCAAAGTACACTCGCTTTCAACCACAAACTACGCGATCACGCCAATCAAGGGCAATCCAGACTTCCCTCCTGGCATGGAAGGGGCCTTTCTGGCAGAAGAATGGCCTTACACAGAAATGCAGGCCAAACACTTCTTTTCCAGGGGAAGGTTTCTCCGGCGAGATGAACTTGCATTACTGTCCAACACAAAGACTTTCCCCTTTTGGGCCTATATCCAATTGAAACACTTCCTGGACAGCTCTACGAATAGAGACGGCTTTGCAAAAGCTCCTACTGTTCTGGAATCGCTGTGTTCTCGCTCTTCTCCCCAGAGTCATCTCATTTCAGTTCTTTATGCCACAATGTTTGGTGAGCCATATGCCTCCCTGAGATCAGAGCATGCCTTTTGGGAGACGGAGCTAGACATAGTGATTGATGACACTGCCTAGGATCAAGTACATTTGTATATTCACAAGGGCTCCTTAAATGTCCATACTCAAGAGAACGGCTACAAAATTAAAACAAGGTGGTACAGAACCCCGGAAACACTTCACAAATTTATCCCGACAGTCTCAGACCAGTGCTGGAGGTGCGAACAGGGGCTGGGCACGCTCCTCCATATATGGTGGACGTGCCCAGTGATTCAGCCGTATTGGCCTAAGGTGCATGAGGCGGCGACTGAGATATCCTCGCTTCCTTTGGAATTTTCGCCGGCGCAATACCTCCTTCACCTCTCTAAAATTCCCCCTAAAACATACTATAGATCAATAGCTATGTATATGTTAAATGCCGCCAGACTGTGTTTACCGGTCCACTGGAGATCCAAGTCACCCCCTTCCATAAAGGAATGGGTGGCGCGGATTGATCGGATTGCAGCGATGGAGGAGCTGATCTACACCACACAGGACAGAATAGCATACTTTTCTGCGACATGGGCACCCTGGCTTGAATACCGAAATTCGCAGCGCTTTCAGGACTTTTCCCGGGATAACCCTTGAACGGTGCACTAAGGGCAGCGATAACTTTCACAACATTTGGGGTCTACTGGGGAGGGTTGCTGGTGGTGACCCCACCCCCTCTTCATTCATTCTCCTGATAGGACCCCCCTCACCCCCCCCTTTGTTTTCCCCCTTTCCTCTCCACTCTGGCCTTTCCCCTTTCTCCCTTCTCTTCTCTCTCTTCCCTTTTTTTTTTTTTTTTCTCTTTCTTCTCCTATTTATTTTTATTTTATGGAAAGATGTTGAAGAATCCGTGTTTGTTTTATAGTATTTACAGAGGCCATATTGAATACTTTCCTATGAAGTATTGCATTCCAACGTTAGTCAGGCAGGCCTGTTATACACTGCAGTATACCCTCTTTAAAAGTCTGTGCCTTACTACTTAAAATTTTTTTATGTGGCCATTATATTGGCAACCCGTAGAGGCGTCATCTGTGGGTTTCTACTCTCTCAAACTTTAAAGTCTATGCCTCCTTCTAGTTGGAACATGTATCTGTAGCCTGGTTTTGTGCTTTATGGTTTCATTTGTATTACTCATGAAAACTTTCAATAAAAAATTTGTGGAAAAAAAAAAAAATTCACCACTGTGAGCGCAGGCATACTTTGTTTCAGTCCTTTATATGTGCAAACTAAAAGTTGAAAATTATGAAGTTCTTATCGTGTAGCCTGCATAAGAATATTTTACCTAAAAAAAAAAACGTCAAAATTTTATACAAAATGACAATCATACACAATTAGCAAATAACTTGTATCCCATTACATTTTTATTTATGATGCCATAGCTAATTGTTAGATTACAAACTGAAGATCACTTACAGTGTATGATGAAATGATGTGAGCGAGGTCCAGACTGTTAGGAGGGGAATTTTTATGACAACGTTGTCATTTTTAATGTAGTGAGGGATGTGGGTCGTTCTCTATTTTGTAGGATTTGTCTTTTTGTATACTAAACCTGTGCTGTTTTCAACCATGCTTGACCAGCAAAGTAATCTTCTTTTCAGACAACTGATTTCTCTTGAGTAATTGGTGTCAAGCTACAGGTCAGCACCCGTTTTATAATTGGGTTAGTTAGTGACTACAAGTACTGTATAAGGATAAATGTAATGGGGTACTTCCATTGAGTGTTTAACTATTTCAGCCAAGTGGGGTTGTCATTACCTTACTCTTCCAGCCAGATGTTGGCTTCCTGTGCAATAGTGAAAAATGTGCATGACTGAGCCTCTATTCTTACTTTAGTCAGGTACAAGAAGGCATATTGTGCATGAAAAATGAATGTAGAAGCTGTCACCACAGGGTGGCGCTGTGGACACCGCGAATAGGCTATCCTTTAACCACTTCAATACAGGGCTTTTTGTACCACTTCCATACCGGGCCTATTCTAGCACTTCTCTCCTACATGTACAAATCATCATTCTTTTGCTAGAAAATTACTCAGAACCCCGAAACATTATATATGTTTTTTTAGCAGACACCCTAGGGAATAAAATGACGGTCATTGCCACTTTTTTTTTCTTGCACGATATTTGCGCAATAATTTTTCAAACGCCTTATTAAAAAAAAAAATGGTTTCATGAATTAAAAAATAACAAAACAGTAAAGTTAGCCCAATTTTTTAGGAAATTATGAAAGATGATGTTACACCGAGTAAATAGATACCTAACATGTCACGCTTTAAAATTGCGCACACTCATGAAATGGCGCCAAACTTCGGTACTTAAAAATCTCCATAGCTGACGCTTTAATTTTTTTTACAGGTTACCAGGTTAGAATTACAGAGTAGGTCTAGTGCTAAAATTGTTGCACGTGCTCTAACGCACGCGGTGATACCTCACATATGTGGTTTGAACGGCGTTTACATATGTGGGCGACTTACGTGTGCATTCGCTTCTGATCGCGAGCTACCGGGGACAGGGGCGTTTTGATTTTTTTTATTTATTTTTTTACTTATTTATTAATTTTTTACAATTATTTTACTTTTTCTTTTTTTTTTTGATCACTTTTATTCCTATTACAAGGAATGTAAACATCCCTTGTAATAGGAATGTGTGTGACAGGTCCTCTTTATTGAGAGATGCGGGGTCAATAAGACCCCACATCTCTCCTCCAGGCTGGAAAGCATGAGACCAGTGAAAAAAATTTCACTGATCTCATACTTACTAGCCGCAATGGCGGCTTTGTTTACATTTGAGGACCCGGGCGTGACGTCATCACATCGCGCCCGGGCCTCCGACGATCATAGAGATGACTGGTGACCATCTGGTCACCAGTCATCTCTATGCTCGTCACGTGACCCATCAACGGCGCCGGAAGATTCTCTCCGGGTCCCCGATCGCACGGGAGAGTCCGGAGAAGCACCGGACGGCGGCGGGAGGGGGGGGGATGTCCCCTCCCGCCGCCTATAAGAACGATCAAGCGGCTATGATCATTCTTATGGTGCACAGAATCGCCGGCACTTCAAAAGGATATCTGAATGATGCCTCTAGCTGCAGGCATCATTCAGATATCCCCCTACAAAGCCAGGACGTCATATGAAGTCCACCCAGGATGGGAGATCCCATCTGTGGACGTCATTTGACTATGGCTGGGTAGGGAAGTGGTTAATTTGATAACATATACTAGGGCTTTTAAAAAAGTGGACTTTCTGCCTCCTTGACAGCAAGAACATTGTATTAATATGTGTAAGTACTCCCACTTTAACCACTTCAGCCCGGAACATTTGGCTGCCCAATCATCGGGCCATTTTTTGTGATACGGCACTGCGTCGTTTTAACTGACAATTGCGCAGTCGTGCGACGCTGTACCCAAACAAAATTTATGTCCTTTTTTTTCCCACAAATAGAGCTTTCTTTTGGTGGTATTTGATCATCTCTGTGGTTTTTATTTTTTGCGCTATAAACAAAAGAAGAGCGACAATTTTGAAAAAAAACACAGAATCTTTTACTTTTTGCTATAATAAATATCCAAATTTTTTATTTTTTATTTTTTCCTCAGTTTAGACCGATATGTATTCTTCTACATATTTTTGGTAAAAAAAATCGCAATAAGCGTATATTGATTGGTTTGCGCAAAAGTTATAGCGTCTACACAATAGGGGCTAGTTTTATGGCATTTTTATTATTATAATTTTTTTTACTAGTAATGGCGATGATCTGAGATTTTTATCGGGACTGCAACATTATGGCGGCCACATCGGTCACTTTTGACAAATTTTTGGGACCATTGGCATTTTTACAGTAATCAGTGCTATAAAAATGCACTGATTACTGTAAAAATTTCACTGGCAGGGAAGGGGTTAACACTAGGGGGCGATCAAGGGGTTAATTGTGTTACTTAATGTGTATTCTAACTGAAGGGGGAATGGGACTAACTAGGAAAAGAGATTGATTGATCGTGTGTTCATACAATGTATGAACACCAGTCTCCTCGCCCCTGAGAGAACTAGGATGTGTGTGTTTACACACACACATCCCTGTTCTCGTTTTGTAACGAACAATTGCGGGTGCCTCCGGGGACATGCTTCGGGTACACGCGCGCCACAGGAGGCGTCTTAAAGAGTCAACGTACAGCTACGACGGCTCGCGCAGGGGGGCCAGCCTGCCGCAGTATAACTGCGGCAGCTAGTCCGGAAGCGGTTAATACCATTATTACCATTCTATCATGTGCTATTTCAAATCAATGTAATTGTTATGTTTGTTTTTCATGTTAGTTACTCTGCTCTTCCTTTATACCTTAGATTGATCTAGCTCCAGAAAAGCAATTATGACACAATCTGAGTTGGCTTACGCGACCCATTTTTTGACTACCTATAGGAATTGACCTGCCTAGGTCACCATTTATGCTATTACCTGTGGGTTATTTGCTTAACTCAGAATCTCCCTAGGTCCTCCATTGTGTCTTTGAAGCCCAGATTTCTGGATGGATGGTGGACCGGGGAGGTTTTAATCCCTTTTGCACTTTTAAATCGATTTTATCTCATGTGTGTCTAATATCTTCTTATAATTCTAATAAAATATTTTGTTATATATTTTTAACCACTTCAGCCCCAGAAGGATTTACCCCCTTAATGACCAAGCCATTTTTTGCGATACGGCACTGTGTCGCTTTAACTGACAACTGCACGGTCGTGTGACGCTGTACACAAACAAAATTGATGTCCTTTTTTTCCCACAAAGAGCTTGCTTTTGGTGGTATTTGATCACCTCTGCAGTTTTTATTTTTTGCACTATAAACAAAAAAAGACCGACAATTTTGAAGAAAAAAAAAAAACAATATTTTTTGCTATAATAAATATCCCCACAAAAAAAAAAACCCAAAGAAAAACAAATAAAATAAAAACACATTTCTTCATCAGTTTAGGCCAACAGGTATTCTTCTACATATTTCTGGTAAATACGCGTATATTGATTGGTTTGCACAAAAGTTATAGCATCTACAAAATAGGGGACATATTTATGGCATTTTTATTATAATTTTTTTTTTTACTAGCGATTTTTAGCAGGACTGCGACATTGTGGCGCACAGATCGGATACTTTTGTAGAACCAGTGACATTATTACAGTGATCAGAGCTAAAAAAATAGCCACTGATCACTGTATAAATGGCACTGGCAGGAAAGGGGTTAACACTACGGGCGATCAAGGGGTTAAGTGTTCCTTAGAGAGGCGTCTTTAACTGTGTGGGTGGGTGTACTGACAGGGAGCACAGAGAGATCGATGTTCCTAATGACTAGGAACAGACGATCACTCTGTACTCCCCCTGCCAGATCAGGGATCTGTTTGTTTACATTGACAGATTCCCGTTCTGTTTCTCTGTGGAGCGATCGTGGGTGGCCAGCGGACATTTCGGCCGCCGGCCAGCCTGCTACAGCTGTCAAAAAGGGACCGATGTACAGCTACGGCGATTTGCGCAGCCGAGCCATACTGCCACAGTACAACTGCGGCGGCTTGTCGGCAAGCGGTTAAGTATGCTTTTAAAGTCCACTCTTTCAAAGCCCTAGTATATGTTATCATATTGTGCATAAAAGTCAATCAAGTGTTGTTTTACATCTATAAAATGTACTTTAACTTTCTGGTATTCCAGAGAAGAATCCAACTTTGTAGAGATATTAGTTTTGTAAAAAGGATTTCTTTGTCCTGTGTGGCTTTTTGCAAAGCAATATTATGGTCACAATATTTCAGGATTCAAGCTTGGATTGCATGCAAGATTGGCAATGCATTTTGCAAATTGTAGTTCTCCGTAGCGTTAAAGTGTACTGTATGTTAGGCCAAAAGAGTTTTTTTTATTACAGTGAATCTTCACCCTCAAACCACTCATCCCTCCTATTCAACTCTCCTCTTTCTCAGGCCTTGTGACATTTTTTTTCCATGTGGTGCCATTGCTTACAGCATGAAGTGGAAAGGGATTTTCTTTGTTAAGTAACGCCCTTTTATAAACAACTGCCTGCTGGACACCTGTTTAATTAATAATTAGACTCACCTGTAGTTGAATTCTTGTTAATTAGGATTTTGTTTTATAAAATTTAGTGCGATATAGAAAAACATGTAACTAACATCGCTATTCATTTTGGTAACACTTCAGCTCTGCAGATTCAAGAAATGTATGTTATTAAAAGAGGGGGGGTGACAGATTTAGGATGTTATGCAGAAACAATTGAGTACTGCACTAATACGGCTACAATCACCTCAAGCAGAATGTTATGCAAAAGGAAAGTATTTTTTCAGTTGGGTACTAGAAAGTCTTCGGGGGTTAAACCATGAGGAGGATGTCTCGCATTTTTATGAAGGGACAGACACCACTCTTTATTTATAAGTGGATATTGTATTGAATTAGAGTTATGTTTTTATCCCCTCCGGTTTTCTACCATATGGGCTCTGCATATATTAGTATATGCCATTATGCTGTTTTTAAAGTTGTTAATTTTAATTCCATATATTTGATTCTATGTTGTGGAAAACAGCAGGCAGCCGCTAATGACCAGCATCTGTGTTCTAATTATTTTACTGAGGATCAGCTGAAAATTTAATTTCTTTGTTTATTTGTGTATATATATATATATATATATATATATATATATATATATATATAACAACAACTTTAACAATATTAACATAAAGCATATCAGTACCCATCAGTGCAGCCTCATCAGTGCTCATTAGTTAAGCCTCACAGTACCCATCAAATGCAGCTTTATAGTGCCCATGAATGCAGCCTCACTGTGCCCATAAAATGCAGCCTCACTGTGCTCATCAAATGCAGCCTCACTGTGCCCATCAAATGCAGCCTCACTGTTCCCATCAATGCAGCCTCACTGTGCTCATAAATGCAGCTCACTGTGCCCATAAATGTAGCCTCACTGTGCCCATAAATGTAACCACACTGTGCCCATAAATGTAACCACACTGTGCCCATAAATGTAGCCACACTGTGCCTATAAATGTAGCCACACTGTGCCCATAAATGTAGCCACACTGTGCCCACAAATACTGCTCACTGTGCCCACAAATACTGCTCACTGTGCCCACAAATACTGCTCACTGTGCCCATAAATGTAGCCACACTGTGCCCATATATGTAGCAACACTGTGCCCATAAATACTGCTCACTGTGCCCATATATGTAGCCACACTGTGCCCATAAATACTGCTCACTGTGCCCACAAATACTGCTCACTGTGCCCACAAATACTGCTCATTGTGCCCACAAATACTGCTCATTGTGCCCACAAATACTGCTCATTGTGCCCACAAATACTGCTCACTGTGCCCATAAATGTAGCCACACTGTGCCCATAAATGTAGCCACACTGTGCCCATAAATGTAGCCACACTGTGCCCATAAATGTAGCCACACTGTGCCCATAAATGTAGCCACACTGTGCCCATAAATACTGCTCACTGTGCCCATATATGTAGCCACACTGTGCCCATATATGTAGCCACACTGTGCCCACAAATACTGCTCACTGTGCCCACAAATACTGCTCACTGTGCCCACAAATACTGCTCACTGTGCCCACAAATACTGCTCACTGTGCACAAAAAATGTAGCTACACTGTGCCCATAAATACTGCTCACTGTGCCCATAAATGTAGCCACACTGTGCCCATAAATACTGCTCACTGTGCTCATATATGTAGCCACACTGTGCCCATAAATACTGCTCACTGTGCCCATAAATATAGCCACACTGTGCCCATAAATATAGCCTCACTGCGCCCATAAATGTAGCCTCACTGCGCCCATAAATGTAGCCTCACTGCGCCCATCATCAATACAGACTCACCATGGTGTGTGTCATGGAGCTGGGTTTGTGTTCGGTGGTGCTGTAGCAAGGTCCCGCCCCCCTAGTCTGGCTCATGTGATAGGCGAAACACTGATTTCATCTTCTATCACACAAGCTGGTCTAGGAGGGGCGGGACCTTGCTACAGCGCCGCCGAACACAGACCCGGCTCTGTAACACACAGCCTGCATCTCCGTGACACACAAGAGAAGAGAGGGAGGGGAGCGTTGTAGCCTCCGCTCAAAGCGGCCCCAGTTCAGTCCGGTCCTGCCGCTCCGTGTCCTCCAGCTGACTGCTTCTAGCAGAAGCGGTGCAAGATTTTTTACAGGACACCAGAGCGGTGGGGGGGGGGGAAATCGGGGAATCCCCCCTCTGGGCCGCTCTGATGTCCTGTAAAAAAGCCTGCACCGCTTCTGCCAGAAGCGATCAGCCAGGAAGCTGTCAGCCTGGTCCACCCCTGCTCCTCACTTGCCCTGCACTAAATTCCACTCGCAAAATCCGAGCAGGCGAGTGGAATTTTTGAGGGCTGTGTGTATATATATATATATATATATATATATATATATATATATATATATATACACACACACACACACACACACACACACACACACACACACACACACACACACACACACACAGTTGTGCCCATAAGTTTACATACCCTGGCAGAATTTATGATTTCTTGGCCATTTTTCAGAGAGTATGAATAACAATACAAAAACTTTTCTTTCACTCATGGTTAGTGTTTGGCTAAACCCATTTATTATCAATCACTAAAAAACTAAATTTCAGGTGAAATACAGGACTTCCTGAAAACATGTGGTGTGGCTGTTTCAAGATGCACAATAAGGAGGCACTTGAAGAAAAGTGGGCTGAATGTTCAAGTCGCCAGAAGAAAGCCATTACTACGCAAATGCCACAAAGTATCCCACTTAAAATAAGCCAAACAGCCTAGACAATCCTCAAACCTTCTGGCACAAAGTCATTTGGAGTGATAAGACCACAATTGAGCTTTTTGGCCACAACCATAAACGCTACATTTGGAGAGGAATTAACAAGGCCTATGATGAAAAATACACCATTCCTACTGTGAAACACGGAGGTGGATCACTGATGTGTGAGCTACAAAAGGCACAGGAAATTTGGTCAAAATTGATGGCAAGATGTTTGCAGTATGTTATCAAAAAATACTGGAGGAACATTTGCATTCATCAGCCGGGAAGCTACGCATGGGATGTACTTGGACATTCCAACATGACAATGATCCAAAACACAAGGCCAAGTCGACCTGTCATTGGCTACAGCAGAATTAAGTATAGATTCTGGAGTGGCCATCTCAGTCTCCTGACCTCAATATCATTGAGCCACTCTGGGGAGATCTCAAAACATGCAGCTCATGCAAGACAGCCCAAGAATTTACAGGAACTTGAGGCTTTTTGCCAAGAGGAATGGGCAGCTTTACCATCTGAGTAGATAAGGAGCCTCATCCACAAATACCACAAAATACTTCAAGCTGTTATTGATGTCAAAAGGGGGCAATACACAGTATTAAGAACTGGGGTATGTAAACTTTGGATCAGGGTCATTTGGGTAGTTTCTGTTGTAATTATGATTTAAAAAGAGTAAACACAGTTGACTGATAATAAATGGCTTCAGCCAAAGACTAACCATGAGTGAAAGAAATTTTTTTGTACTATCATTCATATTCTCTGAAAAATGGCCAAGAAATCATAAATTCTGCCAGGGTATGTAAACGTATGAGCACAACTGTAAATACCTGTGTGAGATACATGTTTGTTAGCGATGATTAAAGCGTTGTTAACCCCCAAAAAACGAAACAAAACAAAAAAATTGATCCTGTTCCCTTAAAGCATTTTATACAGCACAGTGCTTGTGTGGTGTCATTTGCCCCCCTGTAATACCTGTCTGATCCTGCCAGTTTCTACCCTTCCCTATCTGCGCTGACACCGGTGTGGGAGCTCAGCAGCCCTGATATATCGGAGTCAGTACGTGCCTTCATCATCCAAAGCCCTGCTTTCTGTCTCCTACGTCCTGTCCCCCCTCCCCTCTCTGAGTGTCTGCTTATGTCAACGCCCCCCCCCCCCCCACTGCTCTCATAGTAAACAATTAATGCCCCCATCCCCTCTGTATTAGAACAAGTTCCCCTGTGTCTGTGTTATAACATAAATATGCCTATCTGTACCGATATCGCAGGAAGACGCTGTGTTCATGTGACTCCTCGGCTATCTCTCCTCTCCCCGGCTGACATCTGCAGTGCTCGGCCCCGCCCACTTGAACTGTCAGCTAGGCAGAGGACAGGAGAGAGGAGGCAACTGATCACAGGAAGACTCTATGTTACCAGTATAGATAAGCATATTTATGATACAACACCGACACAGGGGAACTTATTGTTATAATACAGAGGTGTCAGAACTATTGAGGTTAAAAGACTATAGATGGCATTTATAGCATTTATGACACTATATATGTCAGGTAGGGCGCTGATCTCGTGTCAGGCATTGTGTCTGATGCTGCGTGAGGGCAAGGATGACGGGAGATAGTCTGTGATCATGATGGCTAGACTCACAGTACACTACACGCCCCAGGTTGCTTTGCGGCTGGTCGCGCCGCCATGACGTCATGACGTAGTGACGTAGCGGCGGTGATAGGGGAGTGTGGTACGGCCTCGGGGTGAGACTACATTTCCCAGACTGCCGTATGAGTGACGCTCACGCTGGGACGGAGCGTCACGGGATGCTGACATACCTCTGCACACCGACGATCATGGTCACATGACGGATGACGTGGCGAGGTCCTTTTTAGCAATCTCTTCCCTATTGGCTCACCATTTAGGTGATAATATCTAATACCCTCTATGATTGGACAGAGGGATCCCGGAGATTTGGGATACAAATTAGATCACAACTGTTTCAAATTTATGATTACTCTTCTTATATATAAGCGTGGAGGTCAGTGGGCTTGTTGTATTTCCCAGTAGATGTCTGTTAAGACGAAACCGGTCGGACAATACACCAGCTCCAGCTGACTTGACCACGCTGTCTTTGTTTTTGTACTGCTGTGCTTTGGAGTGTCGTGGCTTTTCTTATATTTTGCTTTTTATATTTGCTTTTTAAGAATTTTTATCGAGTGTTCACATTGCTTGAACTTTAAAACGGATGTTTTAATAAATCATTTTTGGATTTACACCATGTGGAGAATCTTTTCCCTGTTTTTCATGGCTATGACCTATTGAGGTGCTTTTCGATTTGGGATTGGATCGTTCTTGATAAAATAGAAGTGCTGCCAGCTCTAAGAGGAGGCGTTTTACAGACTCCGGTTGTCGCTCCCCTGTCTCTGGAAGAGACAAAGCCTGAAAGATCCATCCGCCGTACGGCGCATTGGATCCATCATAGCTGGTGCTTTTCGATTTGGGATTGGATCGTTCTTGATAAAATAGAAGTGCTGCCAGCTCTAAGAGGAGGCGTTTTACAGACTCCGGTTGTCGCTCCCCTGTCTCTGGAAGAGACAAAGCCTGAAAGATCCATCCGCCGTACGGCGCATTGGATCCATCATAGCTGGTAAGAGTATCTCTTTCTCCTTTATGGATCCATGGTGAAGGCACTCCCGGGTGAAAGTATATACCTAGTGGTCTACTACATCCAACATACTTCCCGGTATACGGATAAGGTTATCCCAAGTTCTTCGGGAGATTCTTTGCTGGAACTTTCCTTTAGTGTATGACCATTATATTGGCAGACACTCATCAAAGTTACCCCATATGAACTTGACACCCATTATATAAAAGTTTTGTTTGTTTTGTTTGTATATGCACGATATAGCTATTGGTTCACCACCTGCTGACTGTCAGTAGAGACAGGTGGATGAGGCATCGTTTTATGCTATATGGTATTTTCATGTAAATTGTATATTATGCACATGTCACAGGGTATATTTATCACTACATTGTGTTCAATTTAAAATTTACATATACTTATTTCAGTATATTGCACGGTTGAGGTTCTTCCTCATCATTCATTGGCGCCACACTTTTTAAATATTTATAGATGGCCTATGCATTTCATATTATTTTTACCCCTATTTTTGTGAACATGAGAGAAGCCATTTTATTTATTTTCTTCTCTCTCTGAAACCAAGTTCATGACTAATGAAATGAAAAATATAATTTTGAGGCGTCTTAGTCAAATTGACAGCTAATCAGATAAGACATAGGCTAGAAGGCTGATGTTTATATTAGCCAGAAGAAGAATGTGATTCCAAAGTTTAAAACACACTAGACAAAAACAAGTTTTTTTTTTTCCTTTTTATGAATGAGAGAAGGAGCTTATTCAAAATGACCATATGAAACGGGTTGTATTCTGTATTGTATAAACAATCATATTAACAAAAATCCCCAATATATTTACATTATAATTAATTATATGCATGATTAAGTGAATCATTTTACATATATTGGTTTATGTATTTTAATAATTTATCTTTCATAATATATCAAAAATGTATTGTTTGGATATTCATAAAACCCATTAATGCATATATATTATTATGATAATGGTTTCAAATATGGAATCCTTTGAAAAGTTTAAAATTATAGAAATTATACTGATGTAACATCCTTGTATTTAGAATAACCGGGAGTTTTTTCTGGTGCCATGACTTAAGCCGCGTACACACGACCGGTTTTCTCGGCAAGAAACGACAAGAAAACTGTTGGGAGAGCTTTCTTGCCGAGAAAACCATTTGTGTGTATGCTTTCTCGTCGAGAAAACTGGCCAAAATCTCAACGAGAGAAAAAAGACGACTTGCGGTCTTTTCTCTCGGTGTGATTCTCGTCAGACTGTTTTTGGACGAAAAAAACATTCATGTGTATGATTTTCCGAGTCTTCAAAAACCGGTCAGACTCAAGTATGAGACAGGAGCGCACCTTCTTGTAAAACTAGCGTTCGTAATGGAGATAGCACATTCGTCACGCGTTAACAATTTTTGCATCGTTTAAATGCTGCACATTAAAATCTTCTTTAGAATGGTATAATAATGAACAATAATGATCGTTTTTGGCTGCAGTTCTGACTAACTTTTTGCCACATTTCTGAATGCAGATCTCATGAATTTGTTATTTTGATTTGTCGAGCAAGATCTCATTTTTTTTTTAATTTATTCAGATATGCATTTTAAAATCTTATTTAATTTCTAGTGATCTCCATTTTTTTTTATCCTGTGTAAATTTAACACAATTAAAAAATAATTATCTTCCATTTTTTGACCTTCAAGAAATTTTTTTGGTGTTATCTGTCCCATTTAAAATCTAGCTTTAGAATTTTTGAAAATTACCTGCCTACTCACCAGCTAAATATTTAGCTTTAATAAAAACACATAGGCAAGTATTAACTGTAAAAATAAATGCCATTTATTCTGGTAGAGAAAATAAGAATAAACAAACTAGAAGGCAGCACTGGAGAGCCTGCTGCAATTTGTGCAACTGTGTGTGGACACAAAAATTGGGACCTTGGGAAGCACAAACATGAGTGAGCCCAATCTGGTCTTGGACTCCCAGAGGTTAGGAACAGCAGCAGGTTAGATACATGTCCCAAGTCTGTGGAACTACAACAGGCTGCCTTCTGTCAGACCACATTGAAGCAAGGGAATCACTTCCTGGTCTTCTTGCTCCACTTCCCTGCAGCCTTCTTGGTAGGCTTCCCTGCAGCCTTCTCTGCAGCCTTCCTTGTCCGCCTGGCTGGAGGCTGTGCCTCTGGAGGTGTACTCATGTCAGGAGGAGGAGGTGGAGAAGAAGGAGGTGGAGGTGGAGAAGAAGGAGGTGGAGGTGGAGAAGAAGGAGGTGGAGGTGGAGAAGAAGGAGGAGGTTGAGAAGAAGGAGGTGGAGGTGGAGAAGAAGGAGGTGGAGGAGAAGAAGAAGGAGGTGGAGGAGAAGAAGGAGGAGGTTGAGAAGAAGAAGGTGCAGGAGGATGGCCGTGGTCACAAATGACAGTGGTGCCAGTGAGTCTCCCCATCAACCCCTTATTTAAGAGGGAAATGAGCAGGGGCTCACATAGTAGCCGTTGTTCCGTTGGCATCTGGGTCATTTTCATGCCGACCAATGCCGCATAGCCCTCATCAGGGGTTGGTGGCTGCTGGAGGGTGGCATGTGCCTCTTTAATCAGGGCCAGTGCTGCCTGACTCACAGACCTATGCCTCCTGGCCCTTCTTGGTGGCATGCGGATGGGAGACACCTGACACCTTGTACTGCCACTTGGACCAGCCACCTCCTCTCTGCCACTTGGACCAGCCACCTCCTCTATGCTACTTGGACCAGCCACCTCCTCTCTGCCACTAACCCCAGCCTCCTCCTGCCTGACATTTTCCTGCCTCTCATCCTGGCTGACCTCCTCCTGTGTAAAAAAAGGGACATATTTAGAGTTTGTTTTCATCACACACAGGGGGTTATTTACTAAAGGCAAATCCACTTTGCACTACAAGTGCAAACTACAAGTGCACTTGAAATTGCATTGAAAGTGTACTTGGAAGTGCAGTCGCTGTAGATCTGAGGGGGACATGCAAGGAAAATAAAAATCAGAAATTTAGCTTGCACATGATTGGATAAGAAAATCAGTAGAGCTTCCCCTCATTTCAGATCTACCCCTCAGATTTACAGCGACTGCACTTCCAAGGGCACTTTCAGTGCAATTTTAAGTGCACTTTGCACTTGTAGTGCAAAGTGGATTTACTTTTAGTAAAGAACCCCCACAATGTTCAGCTCCTGACTGTTGCAAATAGAATTTCAAATATTTTTTAGTACTCTCATTATGCCCCCATCATTTTGCATTCATCTCCCCAACTTTTTTGCCCACTACTGTCTACTGTCTATCAAACACTTTTTCTTGATTGACTAAATTTGATCCCATCTTAACATCTATTTTACAGCATTAATTTTTTCACAATAAATGTTTTGAAAAGACTATACCTGGCTCCAGACGGACAGATCTGGGTCTTCATCCATGATGGAAGGCTCCTCCTGATCCTGAGAAGGATCATCTTGGCTGGAGGGAAGGCTGCAAAGTGATTCCCTCAGTGTAATATGGTCATTCAGAAAGGCCAACCTGTCGTAGTACCACAAATGTGGGACATATACCTTCCCCTGCTGCTGCTCCTGACCTCTGAGAAGCCAGGACCCGATTGTGCATAGTCCTATATGTGCCTCTCAAGGTCCCAATTTTTGTATCCAGCTGCTCAATGGTTGCGTTGGGCATCCTGGTGTGCACAAAGGGGAGCAGGCTCTCCAGCGCTTTCCTTACCCCTTTTTTTTGTGGATCGGGTTTTTGGTCTCCCACAGAGCGGGAACCTCCCTTAACCGATCTATAAACTCGGCCAGAAAATCTTTTTCTAGAAAAGCATTCATTGTTTCTGCAACACAAAATACCAGACAAAAATACAAATGTCAATCACACTCTAAACTCAAGTAATCTTTATGCCCATATATGCCTGTTCAATCTCTATGCAGTATAGGCCACTGATGTACCAAGTTAAAATCTTACCTTTGGTGTAACGTTCGGCGCTCTTAACTCCTTCCTCCGCACACAGAATGTAGGTACGTCACATGTGTGTTAGCTTTATATACACTACGCATGCGTGACACACGTCGCCCTTTCTCGATGTTTCCCCGCCCCTTCTCTTTCGGCGCGCAGGCGACATGGCGGAGTCACAGCAGGTGTCTGTGAATTCAGATATTTCTAACAAGGAGACAAGCCCGGAGCGGGAAACGTCACGAACAAGGAGGCGTTACAAGGCATCTAATATGTTTTTTGAGGAGATGGTGGCCATATTGAACAATTCTGATTATGATGCAAAGTATGGGCCGTATTCCCACCCTAATCTAAGGAAGGACAAAATTATGAAGTAGTGAAAAGTCTGAAGAAGAATTTCAGTGTGAAAAGATCAAATGAGCAGCTCAGAAAGAGGTGGTCTGACCTCAAACTGAGGGAGCCGGAGCAGTTAAGGAGCATTAACAGAATGCTAAAAAAAAGTAAGTACTTCTCCTGTGTCCCTATTGTTGTATTTCACAACTTGCATGTTGCTCCATGTTGTTGATTTTTACTCTTGTACATTCTAAAATGACATTTTAAAACATTTAGTGGGCACAGTAATCGGTCGATACAGACACATCGTTTGCACACTACATACGATGATTTGGCAATATCCATGTTTTTTAAGTTTTGGTAAAATGTCTGTTTAGATTCCATAAATGTTCGGACATAGTTGTCTAGATCAGTGTTTCTCAACTCCAGTCCTCAAGGCGCACCAACAGGTCATGTTTTTGGGATTTCCATTGATTTTCACAGGTGATTTGAGCAGTTTCACTGCCTTAGTAATTATCACAGCTGTTTTATCTGCAGGAAATCCCAAAAACATGACCTGTTGGTGCGCCTTGAGGACTGGAGTTGAGAAACACTGGTCTAGATGATGTGTTTGTAACTAGAATGAAATGCAAACTTGAATTAATGTAAAGGAGAGGACACTCAGCAGTTGTTTACACATCTGCACTCACAGGAGCACTATAGTGTGGGCCACCAGAATAACCTTTTTTGGGTGTACAACACAGGTGCTACAGTGGGTACTGGGGGGGAGGGGGCCCATGTGAGAAAATTGTCACAAAAAAGTCAGTATTCCAGCTTTGTTAAGTTCAAAAATCTTGCCTTCAGCTTGGAACTGTGCCAAAACAGACAATTGTACCCCACTTGCCAGCAATGTTTCATATTCCTATTTATGACTTCAAATATGTGTGTGCTAAGTGTACCATTTGTTTCACTCTCATAGGGCAGAGAAGACTGGGAGGACACCACTCCTCGGAGCCCAGGAACCCCACACCTTCTAAAGAACCCCAACCTCCCCAATAAGCCCAACCTGAGGATGTGGAGGAAGTAGAAGTGGATAAAGGAGAAGTGGAGGAAGGAGAAGTGGATGAGGTGGTGGAACTTGTCACTACAACAGGTCAGTATCTGTCACCACAGCTTCAGGTAAGAGATGTAGGCATGCAGATTTTTATGTTTTTGTTTTTTTAGGGGATGAACATGTTTATGAAATTCCTCGATTCTCCAGTGATAGTGCCCAAAGAATCACCCAACAAATAATGGATTGTAGTACTCAACTGGACTTGATGAGGAAAAGGATGAATGCTATGGAGAATACATTTAAGGACATCATTGATGTGTTGGGGCGAATAGAATAAAACCCCCCTTTTTTTTCTACGTTTTTTGTCACTTTTTTGTCACTTTTACTAAAAGACAAAATTTGAAGATGCACACAGTGGGTCAACATGTGCTATCTGCCATCACGGGATCTCCATGAACGTGTTTTGTGGGTGCAACCCCTTCCTCACAACTCAAGTACGTGAAAGGAAAAAGGGGTTGCCCCCCCAAAACATGTCGATTGATCCCCCATGATGGCGGATAGCACATACTGACAATAGGGATGAGGAAGAAAATAACCTATTTTACCCTCCAAAAAATTGTGCGCATCTTCAAATTTTGTCTTGTTCAGGGGTGACAACACTCCATCTTAGGAAGGGCAGATAGCCATTTTTTGAAAAATCGAAGGTCTGCGATCTTGCCAAGAGCACAGATATGCAATTAGCGGACCTCCAGCTGTTGCAAAACTACAAGTCCCATCATGCCTCTGCCTCTGGGTGTCATGCTTGCTGCTGTCAGAGTCTCGCTATGCCTCATGGGACTTGTAGTTTGGCAACAGCTGCATATCCCTGGCCTAGAGGTTTACATTGTATTTTGAGGTATGTTTAGGAGAATTTTTGTAATTTCGTAACCACAAAAATTTGCCAGGTTAGGTCAAAACAAAAAAATGTGTTTAAAAAAAGTAGACACACCAAAAATGTTCTAAAGACCATGTGTGATTGTGCACAGAGTAAAAAACATGGAAATACCAAAAAAGTGTGGCTTTTATTTTTCAAATCCACTATAACTTTTTTTGTGTTTAGTTTTGTTGTTACCAGTGAAATGTTTGGTCTTTACTAAGGAAAATACACTTGGCACTACAAGTAGACTAACAGACAGCTAAAATAAAAACAAAGAAAATATACAAAATGAAGGTTCAGATTATTTATAATTTTTTGGGGGAAATAGTAAAAAAGATCAAAGATTGGCTGGCATTGGAATGGCCCCCCTACCCATGAAATAGTCCACATAGTTCTGCCGGATTGCACGGGCACTTTGGGGGGGCAAGCCAGCACGGGCATGTTCGAGGCCCGGCAGGGCATTGTCTGCTGCAAGTCTGGCCTCGGGCCCAACTGTGGCCATATAATTTGGCGATTGCTTGCGCAAAAAAATGTGGAGAACACAGCAACAAAATACTATATAGTTCAGTTTGTACTCCGCCATGTGAATACTTGTTAAAAATAGGCTGAACTGGCTGGCCATTATCCCGAAGGCATTCTCCCACAACTCTTCGGGCTCTGGCCAGCCGGTAGTTGAAGACCCTCCTCTCCGGGGTGAGGGTCCTCTGGGGGAAAGGCCTCATGAGATGCGGACCCAGACCAAAGGCTTCATCAGCCAAAAAGACAAAGGGTAGTCCTTCCACATTCCCTGCATCCGGTGGCAATGCAAGGTCATCACTCTGTAGACTAAGAGCAAACTCCGTCTGGGCGAAGGCTCCCCCATCCGACATCCAGCCATTCTTCCCCACATCCACATAGAGGAATTCATACTGTGCTGACACCACCGCCATCAGCACAATGCTATGAAACCCCTTGTAGTTGTAAAAAAAGGAGCCCGAACAGGGTGGTGGTACGATGCGGACGTGCTTCCCGTCAATGGCTCCACCGCAGTTGGGAAAGTCCCACCGCCTGGCAAACTCCAATGCCACAGTCTGCCATTCCTGTGGCGTGGAAGGAAGCTGGGGAATCAAACAAGAAATATAAATATTAGTACTTATGCAAATGACATTGCAAGCAGATTATACAAAAACATTCTTGGCCAACATCAGTATAACATTTAGTTTAAGTATTATTTTAAATTAAAAATATAAAGAACAATTATCACATTGCTCACCCCCCTCTGATGGCCCATTGTTTTTCTTTTGGGGGGGGCTAGATGAGTTTGGGACCCCCCAAAAATCTAATTCTGGAAAATGTAGACTTTAGAAACCATTTGAGGGGGGTGGGGGAGCACTACAATGGAGCTGACAAAATACATTGCTAACAGACTAGGCTAGATGAGTTTGGGCCCAGGAGAGCATGCTGGAGAGGTAAGTGAAGGGAAATATGCATGTAGGTCAAAAAAGGACTTAAAAAAAAAAACAGCATGCATGGGGACAAAGGGAACTTTCACAGCATATTACAATCATGGTAATTAGGGAAGGATGAAAGAAATACAATATATTATCATACATGAAATACATAGAATGTGATATTAAATGAGTAAACTTACCCTCATATAGTCATCCTGCAGGACTTGGATGATGGCAGAACAGGTCTCTGGGATTATGATGCCCAGAACCTGGGGGGAGATGCCTGTCGTGAACTTTAGGT
The DNA here is from genome assembly GCA_029206835.1 of Rana muscosa. Lineage (NCBI taxonomy): Eukaryota > Metazoa > Chordata > Amphibia > Anura > Ranidae > Rana > Rana muscosa. Next base: position 1,138,737,010 of record CM055122.1, read on the forward strand.
CCTGCAGACTTCTCCCTGTCGCCAGGTAGCGTAAGGTGGCGATGAGCCTCTGCTCAGCACTGATGGCTTCCCGCATAACGGTGTCCTGCCTGGTGATATAGGGGGACACCAAAGCCAACAGATGCTGAAAAACGGGGTCAGACATCCGAAGAAAATTCCTGTAGTCCTCAGGATTATTCTAGACGATCTCCCGCAGCAAAGGCATGTGAGAGAATTGGTCCCGCTGGAGCAACCAATACTTGGTCCATGAACTCCTCCTCACCCTTTTCATGGACTCGTCTTGGTCCAAGACAAGAAGACCAACAGAAACACAAAGACGATGCACAACACGATCTCTACGATGAGAACGTATCCGCAACATGGCTAGAAAACGGTCGTCTGATCAGAACGAACTAAACAGAACGCACTGAAGTACAGCAAGGCCTATGAAGAACGACCTGAAAATCAGAAACGAGTGGACAAGAACGCACTGAAAAACAGATATGACCTGACTACACGCCCTGAAAGACAAGATACGAACTCAAAGCACCAACTGAACCGCAGAAAACGATCTGAAAGCACAAAGTCTGAAAAGCGTGAATCGTCCCTTCCCAAACTTTTACTAACACGCGGCAACACGAGATTAGCAAAAGCAGCCCAAGGGGTGGCGCCATGAGAATTGAACTTCCCCTTTATACTGCCGTCGTACGTGTTGTACGTCACCGCGCTTTTAGACCGACGAGATTTTGGATTGACAGTGTGTATACAAGGAAAGCTTGACAAGAATCTCGTCAAGCTTGACAAGAAACCTGTCGAGAAAAACAATGTTTTTTTTTCCGACTAGATTCTCGGCCGTGTGTACGAGGCTTCAGCTTTCAAGGTATGCGAGAAGTTAAGTTAATGACCTTATCCAAACAGTCTCGCAACCATATTTCTGAGTTTTAGATGCAATGTCTGCAGAGTATGACATAATTTTGACAGCTCTAGATATTTAATAGTTTCTGTTAAGCCTAAGTCAAGGGCCATTCATAAATTGAATTTGACAGGAAAAATAACATTTAATAATATTAATTTCTTATCCTAAACCGTCCCTACTGAAAACTATGTGTAGGACACTACAATTTCCCTATAGGGTTATCCAGGAAATGACGTGTGTTTTAACGTCTCTCATGGCGTGAAAGGCGTTTCCCCACCCACATTCTAAGGGCAATATAGACTGGTTACACATAGCTGGGAGAGGGACTGAAAGAATTTTGAGACGGAAAGAAATATTAGAAGGTGAGGAGGATGTTGAGATCTTGAGTACAAAAGAATGTAGGAAGGAAGATCAAAGAAGTATTTTGGACACTCAGTTGAGACTTCTCAAAACAAAAGAATCTTAAGCCATGGTAAAGTATTAGGCTGCTTTCACACTGGGGCATTGGCGCTTAACCATCGTTTTTGCAGAGGTTTTCAGCCACTATCGGGGCACTTTTAACCTCCGCTGGCGGCCGAAAAAGGGTTAAAACCACCCACAAAGCACTGCTGCAGGGGTGCTTTGCCGGCGGTGCCGCCCATTCATTTCAATGGGCAGGAGCCCGCTCCTTCACCGCTCCAAAGATGCTGCTTGCAGGAGTTTTTTTAACGTCCTGCCAGTGCATCGCTTCAGTGTGAAAGCACTCAAGCTTTCACACCGAGACTGCAGGGGAGCCGTTTTTCAGGCGCTATTTTTAGCCCAAAAGTGCTTAAAAAACGCCTCAGTGTGAAAGGGGTCTTAATGATTTAATTTACCTTTTTGGTAATTGAAGTTGTTTGAGCATATGCTAAACTAAACAAATTAATGTTGGTAGTGTCAGCTTTGGGAGTAAGTTGAATTCTAACTGCAGTATGAGTTGTTCTTCCTTTTAAACAAAGAGATAAATATCTTGTTATATCTCAACAAAACTGACTTCAAAGTATTCTAATTGGATTAGTTATAGTATGTTTTGAACCATAGATTCATTCTAAAACATTTTTTTATTTAAAAGTGAATCTTGGTTAAATTACCAAGTTTGTATGTGGTTAACAAAATTGTCCATATTCTGTAAAAGAGGTTTAAGTTGGAAGGTCTATTTTTTTTGAGAAGAATCACAAGTGTTAGAGTCACATGTGTTAAAGTCAACACCTAGCCTGTGTACATAAGTCCGTAGAGCAAGGGAAAGCTATTTACTAAAGGCCCGTACACACGGTCAGACTTTTTGCCAACAAACTTCAAAATGAGCATGTTTTCAAAAAAATCCAACCGTGTGTACGCTCCATCGGACAAACTTTTTCCCTTTTCATCGGACAAAAGCAGTGGCGTCTCCAGCTTTCATATATAGGGGGGGCACATGGGGGGACAGGGACAAAAGTAGGGGGGCAACTATAAAATGCAATTATATATATATATATATATATATATATATATATATATATATATCCCCTGGGGCCCTTTACTACGATCCCACAATGGGCCCTTTCACATGTTCTGCAGTGAGCTCCCTTCCTACTATACTGGGGTCCCACCAGGGTGGCAGAAAACAAGAGATATATGTCACCATCACACCAAGAAAATATAAGGGTCCAAAGCAGTGGGAGAACTATCAGGGTTGCAAAGGTTGTCTTGCCACCGGGCCCTGGTGTTCTGCCACTGTGGGGTTCCCCAGCTGTCCTGTCCCTGTTATTGACAGCGCTGGTCTGGCATCGGTCTCCTTGGCACCGGCGGCAGTCTATTAGGACTTTGTGCTGGTGACATTATGCGTGCATGTAGGGGAAGGCTGGCACTATTGGTTATAGAGAGCCGAGCCCCCAGCTGGTCACCTAGCAGCAGTAATGCTGTATAACCTTCTCTGTTGACATGCTGATCGGGATGTGATCCTAGTGATGCTCCCAGTCAGATCTAATAAACACAGTTTTTATTAGCATCAAGAGTACAACCACATATATATAATCAACCGTATGTTCAGCAGCCATGTGGGCTCTATACCTGTAAAGTGTGGGCTTTGATCAATAAAATCACTGATATTTAACACTAGGATTTGACTAGGAGCATCATCTGGATTGCATCACGATCAGCATGTCAGAGAAGGCTCCACTGCTGCTAAGCAACCTGCAGGGAGCTCAACTGTCTACAACCAATAGAGATGGGCCCGGGTGTGTTTGAAATCCCACATGCCCGATCCCGCCAGGATGCCGACACTCCACAGTGCTAATCACAGCCAGTGAGACATTTCCTGATCTGTGGAGCTGCGGACCGGGAAATGTCTCCTTGCCTGTGATTAGCGCTGTGCAGTGTGGGCTTCCTGGCAGGCTCTGGCATGTGGAATTTTGAACATGCCCAGCCCATCTTTAACAAATTGTGCTGGCCCTCCTGTACATCAGCCCCATAAAGTAACCAGCACTGGGTTCCAATGTGCTGCCGCCGCTACCATGGAGACAGAGACCAGCGCTGTGAATAGCCGGGACAGGACAGCAACTCTGGTTGTTCCAGCAGTGGTCCACACTGGGAACATTCCCCCATCCACCTATAATGTGTAGATGGGGGAATTGGATAATTTCCTTTTTTTTTCATTCAACCTAATAGTTGAATGAAAAAAAGTGATCAATGTATGGGCTGCCTAAGGCCCCTTTCACACTGGGGCGGGAGGTGCGCTGTGGGTATAGCGGCGCTATTTTTAGCGCCGCTATACCTTCGTTTTTACCGCGGTATGCGGCCGCTAGCAGGGTGAATTTAACCCTACTAGCAGCCAAAAAAGGGGTTAATACCACCCGCAATGCGCCTCTGCAGAGGCACATTGCGGGCGGTATTACCGCGGTCTCCCATTGCTTTCAATGGGCAGCAGCGGTAAAGGAGCGGTGAACACACCGCTCCTTCCCCGCTGTAAAGATGCGGCTAGCAGGACTTTTGGAGCGGTCCTGCTAGCGCACCGCTTCAGTGTGAAAGCCTTTGGGCTTTCACACTGAAGACTGCAGGGCACGATTTTTTCAGGCGGTATAGCAGCGCTATTATTAGCGCTAAACCGCCTGAAAAACGTGTCAGTGTGAAAGGGGCCTAAGAGCTAAGACCAGCCATAGACAGTTTAAATCTCAGCTGGTTCAGCAGGAACTGGCTGAGATTCGAACCATTAATGAGCAGATTCTCTTATGATTATCACTAGTGATTGCTATAGCCACTAGTGATAATCACTGTTTGTCGGGAGAATACAATTGCTGGGCAGGAGGGATATTCCCCTGTCAGCACTGTCTGTGTTGATGGGGGAATTATGCAAGTTTCTTTCCTGCAATCTGTGGATGCAGGAAAGAAATGTGCACCGTCTATTACCTGCCTAACTGAAAGTGAAAGTAAAATTGTGAATGTCTTGAAAGAACAGGAGAGGGGGAGGGAGACAGATGGGGGAGAGAAGGGATGGAGATAATGCAGTTCAGTGATTACAGTGTACTGCAGTCTGCAATGCACACACTTACCCACGGTCCAGGCTAGAATCTCAGGCATCATTCACACACAGCCAGGAATGCTGCTGATTTTCATATTTCCCGCCCACACATCCCCTCTCTTCAGATACAGCCCGGATAGTGTGGGCGGGACTGGAAGGAGGAGCTGTATTCCTCCCTGCTCGTATGTGAGGAGAGTGGGGGGGGTGGCTAGACTCGCTGGGCTGTGAAAGAGTGTCATAGACTGACACTCGGCTCAGCTTGCAGTCCCCATTCTCGGAATTTACAGGCTGGTTCTCCTGTCCTAAGGACGGGAGAAATCAGTCTGTTTTTTCAGTAACTGAGATGAAGGCTTGGGCCCCCCTCCCACAGTGCTCGTGGAGTCCTTCCTGCAACTCGCTCTTCTCCGTGCCAATGAGGATGCAGTGAAAGGAGCAGATCGGGCGGCTGTGGTTGTGTGAGCGCTCGCATTATGCAGTGTCAGCGAGCAGAGGGAGGGGGGAGGAATCCCCTGCAGGAGCTGACTGGGGACGCTCTCCCTCTCAGGAGAGACTATGTTACCCCAGCAGCAGCCCGAGCGAAAAAAAAAATGCATAAAAAAAAGAATTTTTTATTTGGGGGGGGCACAGCATAATGTTGGGGGGCCAGGGCCCCCTCTGGTCCCCCCCTAGGGACACCATTGGACAAAAGTTCACTCTGCAAACGGACAAACTTTTCGGCAACAAAAGTCCAATGGTGCAAAGTCCGACCGTGTGTACAGAAATCCATCAGACTTTTGTCCGAAGTACAAACGTGCATGCTCAGAAGCAAGGACCAGCGGGAAGCGTTCTGTCTTGTAAAACTAGCGTTCGGAATGGAGATATCACATTCGTGACGCGGCAAGTTGAAATATAGAAATGTAGCGCACATTCTCTTCTTCTTTATAATGGGATAATAATAAAAGCTGCTTTGCTGGTGATACTGACAGAGTAAAAACAAATGTCTTTCCTATGGATTAGTGTTTTTGTTATATGAAGAAAACATATTTCTATATTATTTTGTGGGTCAAGTTAGCACAACCCCATTATCCCCTATTTTTTTTATGCTCAAAGCACCAACTACTCTATTTGTGTCCCTTAATTTTAGAAATGTACCTGCCTACTCCCAAACTGTCATTATAATTTAAACACATAATCAAATAATTTTGTTCATATTCATTTTATTTAAATAATAATAAGCACAAGAATGGCATATCAAAATCAAGAGGAAGGCAGCAATAGATCAACTGGTGGAATTGGTGAAGCCTCTGTACCCCAGGGCATACATAAATTATGTGAAGCTCAAAATTGGGAACCTGAGGAGTACATACAATCTAGGGAGCACAAGAAGGTCGTAAACTCCAAAAGATGGGGAGCAGCAGCAGAAGACATATCTGTCCCCAGGCTGTGGTACTACAACGGGCTGTGATTTTTGTCATATTGTCTGTCATCCAAATGAAATGTTTGAAAACAAAACTGCAAATGATCCTTCAAAAACTATAACCAAGAAAAGCAAAATAAAAAAAAGGAAAAAATAAATAAAATTAGTAGCCCTTAAACTCCCCAGACCACTGGCTTTGTTGGGGATCCTGGGTCTGATTTGGCCACTGACCCCCATGCTGCTGAGGTGGGTTGGCTTGCTGAGGTGGGTGGGCTTGCTGGGGTGGGTAGGCTTGTTGTGGAGGTGTATGGTCCAAATCACACACATGGGATTTAGGGGTTAGCTCCCGTTTCCTGGCCTTGCTGAGGAGCTGGATGATTATCCCCTCACATACAGTCATAGCCGAAATTGTTGGCACCCCAGAAATTTTTCCAGAAAATCAAGTATTTCTCACAGAAAAGTATTGCAGTAACACGTTTTGCTATACACATGTTTATTCCCTTTGTGTGTATTGGAACAAAACAAAATAAAGGGAGGAAAAAAAGCAAATTGGACATAATGTCACACAAAACTCCAAAAATGGTCTGGTCAAAATTCTTGGCACCCTTTCAAAATTGTGGATAAATAAGATTGTATCAAGCATGTGATGCTCCTTTAAACTCACTTGGGGCAAGTAACAGGTGTGGGCAATATAAAAATCACACCTGAAAGCAGATAAAAAGGAGAGAAGTTCACTTAGTCTTTGCATTGTGTGTGTCTGTGTGTGCCACACTAAGCATGGACAACAGAAAGAGTAGAAGAGAACTGTCTGAGGACTTGAGAACCAAAATTGTGGAAAAATATCAACAATCTCAAGGTTACAAGTCCATCTCCAGAGATCTAGATTTGCCTTTGTCCACAGTGCGCAACATTATCAAGAAGTTTGCAACCCATGGCACTGTAGCTAATCTCTCTGGGCGTGGACGGAAGCAAAAAATTGATGAAAGGTTGCAACGCAGGATAGTCCGGATGGTGGATAAGCAGCCCCAAACAAGTTCCAAAGAAATTCAAGCTGTCCTGCAGGCTCAGGGAGCATCAGTGTCAGCGCAAACTATCCGTCGACATTTAAATTAAATTAAACGCTATGGCAGGAGACCCAGGAGGACCCCACTGCTGACTCAGACATAAAAAAGCAAGACTACAGTTTGCCAAAATGTACTTGAGTAAGCCAAAATCCTTCTGGGAAAATGTCTTGTGGACAGATGAGACCAAGACAGAGCTTTTTGGTAGAATCACATCATTCTACTGTTTACCGAAAACGGAATGAGGCCTACAAAGAAAAGAACACAGTACCTACAGTGAAATATGGTGGAGGTTCAATGATGGAGTTATTTCTTTTTCGTACATCACGGGACACAGAGCGACTTAGTCATTACTAATGGGTTATATAGATTACCTTCAGGTGTTGGCACTGGCCAATTCCAAACCGGAAGTACCCTCCCCTATATAAGCCCCTCCCACCCGGGAGCACCTCAGTTTTTTGCCAGTGTCTAAGGTGTTGGCCAAAGAGTAACATGTGTTTTCACTGGGCTTGCGTACAGGTTCTTTTGGGCCTTAGTAAGCTGTTCCGGATCCCACCAAAAAAGCTTCATAGCTAAACGGTCGGTACCCGGGCCTTGCAGCAGAAGAGCAAGGTTTTGCCTGTAATGCTTCTCTTAGGAGGGCTGGACCCTGGGATCCAGAGCTCTGGTCATACCCACGACCAAGATGTTGTCTGTGCAGGGTGCTATACAGGTCCAGGGGAGTGGAATCCTTGGGAACCCGGTCCCTGAAGGTTTAATTACAATGCCTGCCGTGATAGGTGAAGTTTGGACTTCTGTGGACCAAACAAAGTCCTGCGGCGGGGATCAGGTAAGTGGGGGCCCCCAGGAACTTGGTTCTATTGGGGGACCCCCAAGCCTAATTTGTCTTTCTGTCTGTTACCTAACGGTATTCCCGCTAAATATCTGTGTTTGCCTGTAACTACTGAAAATGTAAAATTTTAATAGTAGTCAAGAAGAAAAAAAAAAAAAGGGGACCGCGGTACCTGTGTTAAACCACTAGAGGCCGCTGTAGTCCATTTTTCTTGTCATGTGGATCTTTGGTTTTCTCAAGTCAAAAGATCCAGGCAGCTGGTAAGTTTCTCTGTGGGAATCCACTTCCTCTGCCCTGTTGCTGCGCTCATCCACCGCACAGGCCCTCCGGCAAAAAGGGCCCTGGCTCCTAGTCCCCTGTTTGATTTCGAAAAGGGCGCCAATGGCGCACGGGCGCGCGCGCGGGCGCGTGCACGCGCCTCCTATGAAAAAAAAAGGGGCGGGGCGGGTGGATGACGCTCGATGCGCGCCACAGCGCTTCTGCGCATGTGCGGGCGTCCCAGCATAGTTAAAAGACACAGTACAAGTGTCAGCTGGATGCAAACAGAGCTAGCAACAAACAGTGGCACACAGAGGCGGTTGATGCAGGCATCCCCATAGAAAGGCACTTTAGTGGACACCAGCTGGTATATAGCAGCACCTGTGTTAGATTATTACCAGCAAAATTGGTGTATGACGACGGGAATACCTCAGCTTTGTGCTTAAAGGATATGTCGTCCAGACGCTCCGGAAATAGATCTTCCAGGAAGCCAAAGGGGTCTCCATCGGGCTCTGAGGATATTGGGCATGCTTGTACTGCACCAATCTCCCCTGAGAATTCAGAGGTCAGTAGCCGTAGAAACCCCGCAGGAATGCCTGGTGCTGCGGCTGTCCCCAGTCCACCTGCTCCTGTATATATAACAGAGGAGGTTTTATCCTCAACTCTGGGAGGATTGGAAGAGAGATTAACAGCATTGATCGCTGCTTCCCTGTCTCAGGAAAAGCGCGTCCGATCTCCGTCTCCTCCTTCAGAGTGCCTGTTAGTGGAGGAACAGTCCCAGAGATCGACCTACCTGAAGGGGATCAGGATGAGGTTGATTCAGTTATGGAGGAATCAACAGTGGAAGAACCTTTCTCAGCATCTCAGGCTGAAAGATTATGGGTTCAGTCTCTGACTAATATGGTCCGATCAGCATTTAAAATGCCTCTGGCGGAACCACCATCCACTACGGTTTCCTCGCTGGGGTCGCTAAAAGCTCCCCAGGCTGTCTGTTCCTTCCCAATCCACCCTTTATTAGAAGGGCTTATTTACCAGGATTGGGAGCATCCTGATAAAATATTTGCTCCCCCCAAGAGATTTCCGGTGATCTATCCCATGGAGGATAAGTTCATAAAAAAATGGAGGGTCCCTACAGTGGACGCAGCCATCTCTTCTGTTAACAAATCACTGACATGTCCAGTAGATAATGTTCCAATGTCAAAGACCCAATAGATAAAAAATTGGAGTCTTTACTAAAATCTGCTTTCTCTACAGCAAGCATGGTGACACAACCTGCGGTAGCAGCGATTGGAGTCTGCCAAGCAGTGAAAGATCAGTTGAAACAAGTCTTAAGGGACTTACCAGATCAGCAGGCTCTTGCCCTAGCTGACCTGCCTAGAGCCTTGTGTTTTGCGGTGGACGCCATAAAGGATACAATCCAACAGGCCTCCCGCTTTACGCTGTCTATAGTACAGGCTTCTGTGGCTCAAAAACTGGTCTGCTGAAGCTCCCTGTAAAAAACTGCTGGTTAGCTTCCCATTTCATGGAGAACGCTTATTTGGAGAAGATCTGGACAAATATATCCAGAAAATTTCTGCCGGTAAAAGTTCACTCTTACCGGTTAAGAACAAGGGTAGAAGTCCTTCTTTTAAGAGGCCTACTTCTCCAGTCCCTGGCACATCGGCTGTGAAACAGTTCCGACGGCCTCCGCGGTCAAATCCAGGGGGCAGAAATCAGGGACAATCACAGGGTATCAAGAAACCCTGGGTCAAGAGAGGTACAAAACCTCCCCCTAAGTCATGAAGGGTTGCCCCCACTCAGTCGGGTGAGGGGAAGACTTCAGTTGTTCACAGAGACCTGGCGGGACACCATCAGAGATGGGTGATCCCCGCAGTAAGTCTGGGATACAGGCTGGAGTTAAAAGACATTCCTCCTGCCCATTTTATAAGGTCAAACGTGCCAAGCGATCCCCAGAAGAGTGGATCCCTCCTTCTGGCACTAGAGCAACTATTGCCCCAAGGGTAATCATGAAGGTTCCCTTGAAAGAAAACGGGTTCGGGTTTTACTCGAACCTTGTCACAGTCCCCAAACCAAATGGGGACATGAGGCCCATATTGAATATAAAAGGGCTAAACAAGTTCCTACATATCAGGACTTTTTTCGGATGGAGTCGATCCGATCGGTGGCCACCGCCCTACAAGGGCAGGAATGGTTAGCCTCGATCGACATAAGGGATGCTTATTTGCATATTCCCATCTGTCCGGCCCACCAGAATTTTCTACGCCTTGCAGTAGAAGGGCGCCATTTTCAGTTCAGAGCCTTACCTTTCGGTCTGGCCACGGCACCACGAGTGTTCACAAAAATTCTGGCCCTACGATTGGCCAAACTAGGAACACAAGGTGTAACGATAATGGCATATCTAGACGACTTGTTGCTGATAGACCACTCAGTGAAAAAAACTAGAAGTGGTCGTTCACAAGATAATCAAGTATCTGGAATCTCACGGTTGCATTATCAACCGAGACAAGTCAGCCCTAAAACCAGTCAAAAGCCTGGAATACTTGGGGGCTAAGACTGGATTCAAATCAGAGAAAGATTTTCTTACCTCCAGAGAAGGTGTCGTCTTTGAAAGATTTGACCCACTTAGTGGGTACAAAAAAGAAAAAACATCCATACGCCTGTGTATAAGGCTGCTGGGAAAAATGGTGGCTTCATTCGAAGCGGTACCCTACGGTCAATTCCATTCAAGGAACTTGCAGAGGGCCATACTGTCAGCCTGGAACAAAAAAGTTCAGGCTTTAGACTTACCAATGTCCCTGTCCCCTTCCGTTCGCAAGAGCCTCCATTGGTGGTTGGTGCCCCAGAATCTGGGAAGGGAAACCCTTCAGTCCGGTTTCTTGGAAGGTGGTCACTACAGTTGCCAGCCTCATAGGCTGGGGGGCAGTACTGGAGCAATGGTCTCTCCAGGGCAAGTGGTCAGAAGCAGAGAAGGCCCTGCCCACCAATCTCTTAGAGATACGAGCAGCCCGGTATGCCCTAGTAGCATGGACATCCAAACTCCAAGGGTCACCTGTCAGAATTCAATCAGACAATGCCACAGCAGTGGCATATATCAATCTCCAGGGTGGCACCAGGAGTCGTGCAGCCCAGAGGGAAGCGAAATGCATCCTGGAATGGGCAGAAAGGTATGTCACAGCCATATCCGCGGTTTTCATCCCAGGAGTGGAAAATTGGAGAGCGGACTTTTTTAAGTCGCCAGCAATTATGCCCGGGGGAATGGTCTCTTCACCCCGAGGTTTTCCAGGCAATATGCCAGCGGTGGGGAACACCGGATGTAGATTTGCTAGCATCCAGATTCAACGCAAAGGTCGACAGATTTGTGTCTCGCACAAAGGATCCCCTAGCTTGCGGTTCGGATGCCCTAGTGTTCCCTTGGGATCAGTTCAAGCTGATATATGCATTCCCACCGCGATTAATCCGCAGAATCAGGGTAGAAAAGAAACCAGTGATTCTGGTGGCTCCAGCGTGGCCCCGAAGGGCATGGTATGCGGAGATTGTAAAAATGTCAGTGGGAAGTCCTTGGACCCTCCCACATCGTCCGGACCTGCTTTCGCAAGGACCGATATACTACCCTTCCTTACCAGCCCTAGGTTGACGGCCTGGCTAGAGAAGCCCACATTCTAAAAAAGAGAGGGCTCTCTAATCCTGTGGTATCTACCATGATCAATGCCAGGAAGCCGGTATCCAGGCAGATCTATTATAGGATCTAGAAGGCGTACATCACGTGGGGTGAGGCCAGGAAATGGCATCCACGTAAGTACGTAATAGGTAGGATTCTGGACTTCCTACAGTGGGCTGTACATAGGAAGCTTGCCTTGAGTACTATCAAGGGTCAGACGGCCTTGTCAATATTTTTTTTTTCAAAGGCCCTTGGCTTTGCATTCATTAATCAAAGCTTTCATACAAGGAGTGATGCGTATTAGCCCTCCGGTTAGTATTCCCATATGTCCATGGGACTTAAACCTGGTTCTGTCGGTTCTACAGAAACAACCATTTGAACCATTGCGGCACATTTTCTTGGTTCTTTTCACCAGGAAATTGATTTTCTTAGTAGCCATTGGTTCGGCTAAAAGAGTATCGGAATTAGCCGCCTTGTCCTGTAAGGAGCCATATCTGGTTATCCATAAGGACAGAGTAGTATTACGTCCTCATCCAGCCTTCTTCCTAAGGTGGTATCGAGGTTCCATTTGAACCAAGATGTGGTTCTTCCTTCCTTTTTCCCCAAACCTAGTTCGGTAGAGGAAAAGTTATTGCATTCTTTGGATGTAGTAAGAGCAGTTAAAGCTTATCTTAAAGCCACTGCTCAGATTCGCAGAACGGATACTTTGTTTGTTCTGCCGGAAGGCCCCAGAAAGGGTCAGGCAGCATCAAAAATCTACTTTAGCCAAGTGGATTCGACAGGTCATAATACAAGCCTATGGCTTGAAAAGGAGACCGCCTCCGTTCAAAGTTAGGGCGCACTCCACAAGAGCAGTTGGAACTTCATGGGCAGTGCATCACCAAGCCTCCCTGGCTCAAGTACTGTAAGGCCACAACATGGTCCTTAGTACACACGTTTACTAGATTCTACCAGGTAGACGTCAGAAGTCAGGAGGATGTCGCCTTTGGGCGCAGTGTGTTGCAGGCCGCAAAAGAGCCTCATGCCTGATGGCGCCCAGCTTATGTATCCCTCCCCTCATTTGGCATTGCTTTGGGACGTCCCATTAGTAATGACTAAGTCGCTCTGTGTCCCGTGATGTACGAAAAAGAAAAAGGGATTTTTATAACAGCTTACCTGTAAAATCCTTTTCTTGGAGTACATCACGGGACACAGAGCTCCCACCCCTCTTTTTGGGACACTTATTGCTTGGCTACAAAACTGAGGTGCTCCCGGGTGGGAGGGGCTTATATAGGGGAGGGTACTTCCGGTTTGGAATTGGCCAGTGCCAACACCTGAAGGTAATCTATATAACCCATTAGTAATGACTAAGTCGCTCTGTGTCCCGTGATGTACTCCAAGAAAAGGATTTTACAGGTAAGCTGTTATAAAAATCCCTTTTTTGCTGCCTCTGGCACTGAGTGCCTTGAATGTGTGCAAGGCATCATGAAATCGGAGGATTACCAAAGGATTTTGGGTCGCACTGTACAGCCCAGTGTCAGAAAGCTGGGTTTGCGTCCGAGATCTTGGGTCTTCCAGCAGGACAATGACCCCTAACATACGTCAAAAATCACCCAGAAATGGATGGCAACAAAGCGCTGGAGAGTTCTAGATTGGCCAGCAATGAGTCCAGATCTAAATCCCATTTAACACCTGTGGAGAGATCTTAAAATTGCTGTTGGGAAAATGTGCCCTTCCAATAAGAGAGACCTGGAGCAGTTTGCAAAGGAAGAGTGGTCCAAAAATTCCGGGTGAGAGGTGTAAGAAGCTTATTGATGGTTATAGGAAGCGACTGATTTCAGTTATTTTTTCCAAAGGGTGTGCAACCAAATATTAAGTTAAGGGTGCCACGAATTTTGACCAGCCCATTTTTGGAGTTTTGTGTGACATTATGTGCAATTTCCTTTTTTTCCTTCCTGTTCTTGTTTTGTTCCAATACACACAAAGGGAATAAACATGTGTATAGCAAAACATGTGTTACTGCAATACTTTTCTGTGAGAAATACTTGATTTTCTGGAAACATTTCTGGGGTGCCAACAATTTTGGCCATGACTGTAGCTCCCTTTGATCCGAGTCAATCTCATGGAGCTTATTAGCAGTGAAACTGCCAAACCCTTCAGCACTATCAGGTGCAGTTGTGATCACAGATGTGGCCCTAGTAAGGAAGTCAGCTGTGGCCTCATCCAGGTGGTGCCTCTGCCTGGCCCTTTTGGTAGGAGGGCGCAGGGTAGGGACTCTGCACACTGTTGTCTGGCTGCTGGGCCCAGCCTCTTCTTGGCTATAAAGTTCCTGTGTCTGAAAAAGGAACATGATTTTATTTTTTGTGTCATCAATCCCAAACACTTTTCAGCTCATTACTTTTACAACTTGAATGTGTCCAAAAAGCAAAGACTATCATTATGACTCCAGCATTTCTCATTCTTGTCCACATGTATTCTGTTCACTACTGTCTATTTGATATGCAACTCACTTTGTTTATGTAATAATTTTTGAGCCATCATAAGAACACATTTACATCATTGTATATGTTACTTCCAATCTTTTCTACAATGCTATACCTGGGTCAAGCTGAGCTCCTTCGCCTCTTCTTCTTCCTGTGTAGGATCAGCCTCAGTATCTGTGGCCTCTGCTGATGTGGAGGGTAGTGTGGAGATATGTTTGTGTGGCACTGTTTGATCCTTTAAAAATTGCAGGCTGGAGAAGTACCACAGCTTTGGGACATAAACGTCTTCTGCTCATGCTCCCAATCGTTTAGATTCCTCTATCTTCTTGATCTCCCTGTTGTACATGCTCCTGAGGCCCCCAATTTTGGTCTTTATAATATTTTTGTTTGCCCTGGGGTACACAGTCTGCGCCAATTCCTCCAGTTGATCAATTGCTGCCTGCCTTTTATTTTTATTTGAATAGTCCTTGTGTTTGACCTTCCACAGACAGGTGTGCGACCTGTATTGCTCTATAAATTCTGTCATGAATTTGTGGCTATTTAAGTTTGCCTTAATTTTTGGGTCAAGTTTATCAGATGGCTGCAAGAAAGAACACAAGACAAACCATAATGGTTTGCTTCTAGCTCCTAACCTGCTTACAATATAGGCCTTTATATAAGCAGTATATGGCATTAACCACCAGTGTCACAATGTTGTCACATAGCTTTTTTTCGAGTATCCCTTCGGCTTGAGTTTGTTTCGCAAGTATGGTTACGTTCATGCGTCCGGTACATCAACCGCTCGTTATGGATTTATATACCCTGCGCATGCGTGAAACTCCGGTCTCCGTGCGTCATGACGCTGGGGCGTGACCACATTCTTTTTTCTGCATGTGACATACACGGCGGAACATTCGTGAAGGAGAACTTGATGGCGGAATCCACGAAAATGACCAGGCCCCGCGGTGGTGGAGATTATCGCAAACACAAGGCCACCCCCATGAGCAAAGGGGAGATGGTGCGCATATTTGACAAATATGATTATGACTGCAAGATGGAGAACTATGATAGGCCCAACAGCCATAAAGACTATGTTCTTGAGAAGGTCCTCGCGGTATTTGAACGAGAATATGGTGTCAACCGAACGAAAAATCGAATTTGCAAACGATGGTCAGATCTGAAACACAGAGCGAAAGAACAGTTGGACTCCATTCACCGCATCATTATTAAAAGAAGTAAGCCCAATTAATGACGGTAGTCATAATGTTGATGTTTTAATTAGCTGTCTGTACATTAGATGGATAGAAGTAGGTTTTGCTAAAAAAAAATTGGGGGGGGGGGTAAAGAAGAAGTTCATTTAATTTAATGCAGATATGAATTATACTTGTTCTTTCTGACGAGCCTTTTTTGGTGTTATAATTTATACTGTATGAAATGATTTCCACAGGAAAAAGGCACAGAGAAAGACACCAGATGGGACAAAGGGAGGCTTCCCTTGGCCAGGCCCCAACAGGGGAGACAACAGGGCCAGCATCATCCCCAAATCGTAAGTCACAACTTTAAAAAAACAAATTTAGCCTCCGACAGGGGTGTTTCTAGGTGGGACAAAGGCCATGGGCTCAGGACGTAACTTAAGGGGTAAATAACACTTTATGTTTGCTGCGTGGCTTATCACTGCCCATTAATGACTCATATGCAGGGTAGACATGGGTAGAGGAGAGGCCCTGGGGATCAGAGTCACACAGAGTCACGCCTGCTAGAATGATGATCATATATCCCCTATCCCACAGGAGACAAGAGTGGTGGGTGTCAACTGCATGAGTTGTTCAATGTGGGCATATAGACATTTTTTATTACATTTAAAATTACATCATCTTCCCTTTACAATGCATTTTTAGGATTTGGAAAATGCATAGTGCAGCATGTTGTAGTCCACTAGTCTGGAGCAAAAATTGTCACTAGTGCAAGGTTGGTCTACTAATTTAGCCAAAGGGATTCTAGGAGAAGATTTGACATTTGGGGTGGCTTCATGAATGTTGTATTGTTTATTTTTAGAGGAGTGTGGTCAGCTCCAACATTTGGAGGAGTGTGATCAGAGAGCTGGACCCAGCAAAGAGCCTCCAGTGGACAGCACATCCCCAGACACAAGACATGCAGAGGGTGGAGGAGTGCATCAAATTGAAGATGATACTTTGGAGCCTGTTTGCCCCAGTAAGTAATTTTTACATCTGGCTTAAAATGTCTAGACATGTCTAGTGATTAGATGTTCTAAACAAACACCCACAAAACACAGGAGCAAAGTATGTAGTACATTGAACATTAGCATGTAGAAGGAGGTGGAATGAGCTGGCAGTGTTGCTAAGTACCCAAGTTTTGGAGATACAGGCACCTGGGCCAAGATTACAGAGTAGCTGCAGTGTGTACATTCATAGTAGTGTAGGTGTCTGAAGAGCAAGCAGGTTGCAACCAATTATTTACTGTCTAGGTAAGTATTTTCAGAAATTGACTTGAGTAATAATGTGCCCATAATAAAATTTTTAGGGCCTCAGCCACTTGACCATCATTCCCATAATTTTTTTTTCTCTTCTTCCAAGGCCACGAACTACCAGGGTGCACTATTGGTCGTATCAGTGCTGATATGCTGCAGGCAATGACTGAACTAGAAAAATAAAGGAGGCTGCCACTGGTGTTCAGAGGCGAATCCAGGATTATTACGACCTGTTAGCCAAATTTTAGAAATTTCTGTGCTTACGTTTTATTTTAAATTGTTGCCTTCTGTCTTTGTTTCTTGTTTTGACTTTATTTTATTATACTTTGAAGCACAGGCTTCGATTGAGGTTATTTAGAAATCGCGCTACTTCTGTTGAATTACTGCGATTTCATAGTAGCAAGTAACACTGCCATATGCTGTGACTTTTCATGCGATTTGACCTCTAAAATTGCATGACAATTCACACAAAATTTGAAGATGTGCTTTTTAAGTGTCTGAGGTCAGTGTTTCTCCACTCCCCTTCTCTAGGTGCTTGACCACATCCCTTTTTCTTTATTGTAGGCAATATACACAAAATTATGAAAAAATGTTACACTAAACAATGAACACTGCACCTGTGGCAAAAGTTACAAATAGAGAAAAGAGGACCTGGTAATGCACCTGGAGAAGGAGAGTTGAGAAACACTGCCCTAAATCATTTTTTTTATATATATTTATGTTACTTTTGTATTTTAAAAGCCAAAATGAACCACACAAATGAGGACACAAACCTTAAATTTCCCTCATGATCACATGCCCAAATTTATGTGACTTTGCCTACATGGAGATTTAAAATGCCACAAAACACACAGTGGGTGTTTTAAAGTACCACCAAAAAATTATGCACTACAAGTGCAGTGGCAAGTACTCTTGTAGTCCCAAAACAAATATTTTTGGGTGAATCACCCCCACTGTGACAACATGTGCTAGCTGCCATCATGTGGTATCAATGTACGTGTTTCGGGGGATCAAACCCTTCCTCTCTCACCAACTTTACTTTTGAGTAAGGGGTTGCACCCCAAAACCATTGATATCCAGTGATGTGAGCTAGCACATGTGGACAAAGTGGGGCTTTTTTACGAATGGAAAAACTACTTGGCACTACAAGTACACTGAAAGTGTACTTGGAAGTGCATTCGCTGTTCATTCATTGGGGGAGATCTGAAATGAGGTGAAGCTCTGCTGATTGTAACATCCAATCGTGTGCATGATAAAGTGCATGATAAAAGTAGCCATGTTTGGTTTCCTCTTTGTCCCACTTAGATATACAGCGAATGCACTTCCAAGTGCACTTGCAGTGCAAAGTGGATTTTCCATTCGTAAATAACCACCACTGTGTTGAGTGGCTTTTGGTAATAATCTGTTTGTACGTACCCACATTTTAGGCAGGGTATCATAAGTTATTTTACATTTAGGCCTGTTCTAAATTTGTCTTGGAAAGGGATAAGCTCATCCCACCTGAGGAAGGCAAGATATTCTCAAGTTGAGAATAATATTAACCACCTCGCGCCCGCCGTACGACTATATACGGCCGCAAGGTGGCTCTACAAATCTGGGAGGCCGTCTTTTTACGGCCTCCGCATCTCCGGCCACTGAGGGGTGCGCGTGCGTACCCAGCACTGTGATGCCTGGCGGCTCGCGATCGCCCGTTACACAGACAAGGACGTGGATCTCTGTGTGTGAACACAGAGATCCAGGTCCTGTCAGGGAGAGGAGACCGATGCTGTGTCCCTTGTACATAGGGACACAGATCGGTCACCTCCCCCAGTCAGTCCCCTCCCCCCACAGTAGTAATCACTCCCAGGGCACACATTTAACCCCTTCCTTGCCCCCTAGTGTTAACCCCTTCCCTGCCAGTCACATTTATACAGTAATCAGTGCATATTTATAGCACTGTTCGCTGTATAAATGTGAATGGTCCCAAAATAGTGTCAAAAGTGTCTGCTGTGTCCGCCATAAGGTCGCAGTCATGAAAAAAATCACTGATCGCCGCCATTACTAGTAAAAAAATAAATACAAATGAATAAAAATGTCATAAAACTACCTTCTATTTTGTAAACGCTATAACTTTTGCGCAAACCAATCAAACGCCGATTTCGATTTTTTTTTACCAAAAATTGGTAGAAGAATACGTATCGGCCTAAACTGAGGAAAAATTATTTTTTTTAAAAAACTGGGATATTTATTATAGCGAAAAATCAAAAAATATTGCGTTTTTTTCAAAATTGTCGCTCGCTTTGTTTATAGCGCAAAAAATAAAAACCGCAGAGGTGATCAAATACCACCAAAAGAAATCTCTATTTGTGGGAAAAAAAAGGATGTCAATTTTGTTTGGGAGCCACGTCACACGACCGCGCAATTGTCATTCAAAGCGTGACAGTGGCGAAAGCTGAAATTTCGCCTGGGCCGGAAGGGGGCATATGTGCCCAGTAAGCAAGTGGTTAATAATGTCTCATATGGCCTTTTTATGTAAAAATTATGATTTTTATAGTTACAGAGTTGGCGATGTGTATTGCTGCTTTCAAAGATGCATGTTTAGCCACTAAAAAGTTGCAAATAAGGAAACTAAAAATGTTCGTACACAAATAACGATGTTGGTTTGTTGTAAAACCATAAAAAACGCACATGTGAATGTGCTGGAAGTAAAAATATTTTTCTTTAACAATGTGTGGCTTCTTATTTCTATGATCAATAACAGTATATTTTTTAAGTTGGTGTCGTTACATTGACAGTGTGCTCGAAAATGTCTGTAGCAGAGCCACAGCACAACATAATACACTACCTAGCTGTAGGCAAAATTTTAACATCAATATTCCACATCTGGTTGGTTTGCAATAGTTGAGAAAATTAAATATTATAAGGACATTTGCAAAACATAATAAACACAGACAACAGTAGTTCCAAAAATATTATTTTTTATAAAGAAAAAGATATTTACAGATTCTCAACTACAGTTTGCTGCCAAGGCGCTGCCCCTCTACCCACAAAGTATTCCATATACTTGTCCCGGACAAGACGGGCATTCTGGGAGGAGACAGCAACACGACCACTTTCAAGAGCAGGCATCACTGCCTCTTCAGCTGGCCGTAAACCTGAGCCCTGAGCCAATGTAGCTGCTAGCATTCCTCCTTCAAAAATTATGGAGGATGCAGCAGCACAACACTACATGGTTCAACTTATATTCTGCAAAGTTGATGGCAGTTAAAAAAAGTCTAAACCGACTCGATAAGATGCCGAAGGCATTTTCCACCACCCTTCTGGCACGAGAGAGCTGATTATTATAAATGCGTTGCTCAGGGGTGAGGTTCCTCATAGGAAAGGGCTTCAGAAGAGGAGCCCCCAGAACAAAGGCCTCATCTGCCGCAAAAACAAAATTGAGGCCCTCCACATTGTCCTGAGCAGGTGGCAAATGTAAGGTGCCATTCTGTAGCCGATGGTAGAACTCCGTATGCATCAGACACCTCCATCAGAGTGACGCCCATTCATCCCCACATCCACGTACAGGAGCTCATAGTTCGCTGACACAACAGCAAGCAGAACTATGCTGCAAAAGCCCTTGTAGTTGAAGAAATAGGATCCTGAGTCAGGTGGTGGGACAATCCTCACATGCTTGCCATCAATGGCACCCCAACATGTGGGAAAATTCCACAAATTGGCAAACTGGGCCGCCACATCCTGCCATTGCTGGAGGTTGGAAGGAAACTGTGGAGTCAAACAAAGAAAAATGTATTACTACTTGAGCACATAAAATTGCAAGCTATTTTGACACATACATGCCATGTGAGCAAAATGAGGACCAAATGAAGGTACATTTTGCAAGTCCCTCCGTTTTTTAAAGATTGGCAGCCCAGTGGGCAGATAAGAAGTGCCATAATATATACAAAAATAAAAACAAAAAAAAGAAGCAGATTTTATCATGCATTAAATAACATTAACATAATTGGAGACCAGAAATTAATAGTGTACTACATGCTAGTGACTATATGCTTTGGAGAATTCTGGCAGAAATCTTACAACAACAAAAGAGGTATACTGCGTATGGGTTGTAAGGTATGAACCAATATGAACTAATAATCATGATTAAAATTCTTCTTAAATATACATGTTGAAATATATGAATTAGTACAGAATACGTTTTTCTGAAGTGTAAAGCAGGATGTGACTTTGTGGTCAAGCCTATCTTTCTTCTGCTTTAACTGATAGGCATATATATTTAGGTTGACATGTGACTTTGTGGTTAAGCTTACTCCAAGAAAAAGTTCTTATCTCTCTCTTCTATCTCCTATCACTTTTTCTTCATCTTCCTCTTTTTTAATACACTGTTCTTCCTCCTTTACCAATTGACTTAAACGTTCCTGTATCTGTCTTCTATCTTCCCCCTCTTGTAACCAATTAGTTCCCTTTTTTTTAGCTATGGTTAATACTCCTGCTATAACATTTGGATCTAAAGAGGGGTATATTTTCTTTGGGACAAGGGATTCATCTTTTACCATAGCATATGGAGGTGGTTTTTCTTGATAAAAATTAGGGGGAGCTGATGGACTTCCTATTGCGTCTTCTAATTGCTCTTTCTTTTCCATTTTTACACTTGTATATTTCTTTCTATATTCCTTCATACCTTTTGCCCAAATCTCACAACATTTAGTCATGTAGTCTTTGTCAAAGTCTTTTATGGGATAATTATACTGTTTATGTTGGCCACATATTCTGGTTACTTCCTCCCACTCTTCCTCGGAACATGGTCCGTATTCACTTAACCCCGACACCTCAAATTGGTGAGCTCTTTTTAGAACTAGTGACCAAAAAGGATCAGTATAATTTTTCCCATAATTTACTTTAATGTAATCAATCGGAGCTGCTTACCTTCAGCTTCCTTTCCTGCTTGATTACCCATTTTAACAAACAATAATATTTTATTCCTATACTTTAAAATTAAAAAAATTCTGTCTTGCTTTCTCTATTTCGTTCCAGGGGCGGAAAATGTCCTCAACCTTATGACAATTTATAGATTTATGACAAGGAACCCAGTATTCTCCTTTTTTAAATACAACCAGACACTGTATTTCTGCTAGTCCCTCGAACACCGGACTGGGGGGTAGTATGTTGTGTATATTAAACTTTAACATATGTTGTTTTGATCCCTGGAACATAGGACCCTTGCCAATTTTGACATGATACCCCACTGGAACAATTGCCACTAATGATGTGGTCTTCCCTTTGTAAGCAAACAATAAACCAGTTTTACATTCAGGACAACAATATACAGTTGACATTTAAAAAAGTAACCCTTTCTGTGTACACCTTTAAATATAGAGTTTCCACAGATCCGTCCTATGTAGAGAAGAATTTAAGATTCTTTCTCAATCTTATAACCTGGTCTGGCCAACCTAGCGAGACCCTCTGTATCTATTCTAAATCTACCTTTCAATCTTAACAGAGTCCCAGAAAACTTGTAGTTTTCTCGAGAGTCTACTTTATGGTGAACCAATTGACAAGGCAAGACTGTTGTTCCCAATAATAATTAAAGGGTTCTTACCTGTTCAATTGGATCATCCCACTTCTGACACCACTGAAAGGTACTGGTTCTGTTGGACCTCTTGGCTCGAGCTGGACTCAGGATCTGTGGAAGTAACTCTCTGACCGGTCGGATATTCAAGACACCAATACACAGTGAATGGATATACAAGAATATATCGGTTTATTGGCAACATGTCTTTTTATGCATAACAAGGAAGGTTGCCTCCCTTGTATGGACCAATCAGCAATAAGCAAATACATCTTGAGTTAAACAAAAATAGATTCTAACAGGTTTTAGGTTTTTTGCAGAAGTGGTCATTTAACATACGTCATTGCGGTCAGTCTAAACATGTGTCTGACATTTGAAACAGGAAGATAAGAACATCATACGTCAATGCGGTCAACCTGGCAGTTAAAGCAGAAGAGAGAGCTAAGAACTTTTTCTTGGAGTAAGCTTAACCACAAAGTCACATGTCAACCTAAATATATATGCCTGTCAGCCAAAATAGCATCAAGAGCACTAATAAATCACTGGATTTCGAGGTATGGGTTACCAGCCAAAATCTGGTCAGACCAAGGTCCAGCTTTTACAGCTACTCTTACCCAGGATCTTGCAAAACTCCTGGGCATTCAATGGAAATTACATATTCCATATCATCCACAAAGCGCAGGAATAGTGGAAAGAATGAACAGAAATGTAAAGGATAAACTTAAAAAGGCAACAGGAGGAACCATGAAAGGGTGGATTGATTACCTCCCTGCAGTTTTGTTTCAAATTAGGACAGCCCCTAATTCTAGAACAGGATTGTCAACATTCAAAATACTTATGGGTAGGCCAGCACAGAGGAAACCTGATGAGGGAGAGGAGGTTAATCTTTATTCTTTACAGGAAGAGTACGTGAAACATCTGGTAAGTAGCCTTAGTGAAACAGAGGACAAAGTTGCTGTCACTTTCCCTCCTCTCTCCACAGAGCCTACACATCTGTATATCCCAGGAGACAAAGTACTGATAAAACAACTTGCTGTCTGGAAACAACCAGGCTCTATCTTCCAAGGACCATTTGAAATTCTGAAGGTTGCCAGAACAGCTGTTCTTACAGATCAAGGACCACAATGGATCCATGCATCCAGAATAAAGACATTTCTGAAGGGAAACTGGAAGAAGGTGAAGGAGAAGACAAAGACCTCTGTTTTGGAGAGTATTCCAGAAAAGGATCCGGAAAATACTCCCTAGTGGACCATAAAAAACAAGAAACTCAGAGTTCCATACCCTAGCACTGCTAGGATCCCCCTAATGGCAGTACCTCTAAACTTCACCCCTCTCCTAAACGGCACACCACCTGTCATCCTTACAAAGTCACATCCTGCTTTACTTCTTGATAAAAGAACACTTTCAGATAATAACCTTACTTTCCAAATTATTGGTAGAAGTCATTCCCCAGACTGGTGTTTTAGGTTGGGAAACTCCACAAAGGGAGCTGAAGTGTGCCAACAAGCTACAATTAACTTTTCAATTACTTCAATTGAAAGCCCTTTCTTTCACACTTCAGAACCTGCCCTAAACACCACTCTAATAAACTTTCTTAACTCCAGTTCCACTTCCACAGTAGGAAAATTATTGTCAAGTTTAACCTTTTCTGTTTTTTCTGATGAAATGATGACAATATTCAACAAACGACCTTTAGCTCTAGGAGACAGTATTTATATTTGTTGTGGAAAAAGTTGTCACCCTTGGATCCCCACTGAACCCCAAGGAGGGTGTTATCTTGCATCCCTAGTCCCCATTATGGACATAGTAGGAGATAGCAAGGGAACACACCTCCTTGAAGCTAGCATGCATCCTAGGTACCCCCTCAAACACCGAAATAAAAGGGAGTTATTTCTCGAAAAAGATATGGCTTGGGCCTGGTTCCCTTCCTGGACAGGTTGGGGGATAGATTTAATGAAAAGGCTTAATAATTATACAAATATTATAGATGATGTATTGGTAAAGAATTCTGATGATATTACTAGTTTAAACATTGAAACTAGAGCAATCAGAAAACAATTAGAACTTCATGATCTTGCTATTGAAAGCATGAGTGCTGCACTCACTGGCCTGTGTGAAGTTACGGAGGACTATGAGTGCTGCACTTGGATCCACAACACATCTGTTGAGATTCCTGATTACTATGATGTAATTGCTCAACATAGGAAAGAGGTAAATCAATTGCAACAGGAGGCGAGGGATATCGCGAAAACATGGAGCCCCTTTGGAAAGGGAGGTTTCGGGGACACAGGTATTCTCTCATTTCTCAGACAAATGGCTATAACAGTAGTAATGGTGTTAATCTTCATTCTACTGTTATATTTAGTATTTAAATTAATTGTATCGATAATTGGAAAGATCACTAGTAAAAAGAGACAGGGTTCTAAGGAAACAATCTTGATGATGTCCACGGTACATACTAAACAAAAATGGTATAATGAATAATCTAATGATCTATGGGTTTCAATTCTTGAAGCCATGATCAAAAGGAGGGGTTGTAAGGTATGAACCAATATGAACTAATAATCATGATTAAAATTCTTCTTAAATATAAATGTTGAAATATATGTATTAGTACAGAATACATTTTTCTGAAGTGTAAAGCAGGATGTGACTTTGTGGTCAAGCCTATCTTTCTTCTGCTTTAACTGACAGGCATATATATTTAGGTTGACATGTGACTTTGTGGTTAAGCTTACCACGAGAAAAAGTTCTTATCTCTCTCTTCTGCTTTAACTGCCAGGTTGACCGCATTGACGTATGATGTTCTTATCTTCCTGTTTCAAATGTCAGACACATGTTTAGACTGACCGCAATGACGTATGTTAAATGACCACTTCTGCAAAAAACCTAAAACCTGTTAGAATCTATTTTTGTTTAACTCAAGATGTATTTGCTTATTGCTGATTGGTCCATACGAGGGAGGCAACTTCCCTTGTTATGCATAAAAAGACATGTTGCCAATAAACCGATATATTCTTGTATATCCATTCACTGTGTATTGGTGTCTTGAATATCTGACCGGTCAGAGAGTTACTTCCACAGATCCTGAGTCCAGCTCGAGCCAAGAGGTCCAACAGAACCAGTACCTTTCATGGGTTTTGCTAAGTCAGCAAATAGAGTAGTTGTATCAGTTGATTCAGCATTTTAGGGAGGGTTACAAAAGAGTTTGTGCACCCCAAAAAAGGATGTCTTGCACTCTGCATGAATTTGAGAACAATACAAATGTGACACAGTTTAGGGGGGTGTTTAGGGTAATCCTAACAAATTACCCAGTGTGGATGTGCCCAGGTGTGGATGTGCCCAGGGTAGCATGCTGGGGAGGTTAGTGAAGGCAAATATGCATGTAGGCCAAGAAAAAGATTCAGCGTACAAAAAGGACATTCACAGCAAATTACAATAATGGGAATGATGGAAGAAAACATACATAATAAAACATTATAAAACATGAAGTAGATAGAATGTGATATTACAGAAAAAAACACACCCGAATATAGTCCTTCTGCAGGACTTGAATAATAGCACAAGTCTCAGGAATAATGAGTCCCAGACCCTGGGGAGAGATACCAGTATTAAGTTTGATATCCTGGAGACTTCTCCCTGTCACCAAGTAGCGCAAAGTGGCTATGAGCCTTTGCTCTGCTGGAATAGCAGTCCTCATACAGGCGTCCTGCTTCCTAATATAGGGGGACAGCAAGTACAAAAGATGCTGAAAGCAGGTGTCCGTCATTCCGGAGATAGTTCCTAAAATTATTAGGATAATTCTCCTGGAGCTTCCTAAACAATGGCATATGACAAAATTGGTCACGATGAAGCAACCAATTTTTTGTCCAAACATTTCTTCTCCTACTCCTGGACCAGGCTAGAGTTATAGCCAGAACTCCAAGCCCATAAATGGCACGCTCTCTCGTAGGATTGCGCAACATGGCGGGTTAACAAACGGCCGTTCAGAAACGAACAAAATTGCACGGAACTGAAAAACGCGAATCAACACACACCAAACCTCTAACTCTTGATTAGCAGAAGGAGCCCAAAGGGTGACGCCGGAGAATTGAACTTCCTCTTTTGAAGTCTCGTCAGTACGTTGAAACGTCACTACGTTCTTTTTTGTTGCCGAAAAAGTCAGAGGCCAACTCCCTTCGGACAAAAATCCACAGAAAAGTTTGTTTGAAGTCTGACCGTGTGTACGAGGCTTAAGTGTTACTAAGTTTAAGTTTACTAAGACATAAAATATGACATTGTGTAACAAGAGCTTGTGGTAAAATTGTATTATCTGTATTTCCAATATATATATTTGATATTTGAAAGTATATATTATCACCAGTTATATCTGATATTATTTTACACTGAATTTTAGTTAATATATATTTTTGGCACATTGTTGTCCTCACTTGTCTTCAAAATAGCACGGATAAACGAACTTGAATTAATTTGTTTTGTGGAAAAATTTAAAAATCTCCTAAAACACAGATTTTTGCATAATTTCATGAATACAATACTGTTTTAATATTTTAGTATAAAAACATTCATTTATTGAATAGGAGCATTTTATAGAAGTGGCTTAACAACCACTTTAAGCACAAAACACATTAGCTGTGGGTACTGTATTCCCTGCCTTGTTTCAGAGTTGTACTTTATTGAAGACTTTATAATAAAAAAGTTATGTTTTAGATGTGTGTCTGACCAAATCCTCTTTTCCTGCTTTGATTGGACTGCACATTTAGTTTAAAACTGAAGCATCAAAGCAGTAACAGATTTTTTGCAAATCTCCAGGGAAACACAGTCAAAATACAGTGGTAAAAAAAATTAAAGGAACACTTTGAAAACACATCAGATCTCAACGGGGCAAAATCTCATGCTGGATATCTATACTGATAAGGACTGGGTAATGTGCTAGGAATAAAAGGATGACACATCATTTGATGGAATTTAAAATTATCCACCTACAGAGGGCTGAATTCAAAGACACCCCGAAAATCAAAGTGAAAAAACTATGCAGCAAGCTAGTCCATTTTGCTGAAATTTTTATTGCAACAACTCAAAATGGTCCTCAGTAGTTTGTATGGCCCCCAAGTGCTTGTATGCATGCCTGACAACATCAGGGCAGGCTCCTAATGCGACGATGGATGGTGTCCTGGAGTATTTCCTCCCAGATCTGGACCAGAGCATCACTGAGCTCCTGAACAGACTGAGGTGCAACCTGGCGGCACCGGATGGACCGAAACAATGTCCCAGAGGTGTTCTTTTGGATTTAGGTCAGATGAGCGTGGGGGCCATTCAATGGTATCAATTTCTTCACCCTCCAGGAACTGGCTGCATGCTCTCGCCACATGAGGCCGGTCATTGTCGTGTACCAGGAGGAACCCAGGACCCACTGCACCAGCGTAGGGTCTGGTAATGGGTCCAAGGATTTCATCCCAATACCTAATGGCAGTCAGGGTGCCATTGTGTAGCCTGTAGAAGTCTGTGCGTCCCCTCCATGGATATGCCTCCTCAGACCATCACTGACCCACCACCAAACCGGTCATGCTGAACGAAGTTACGGGCAGCATAAAGTTCTCCGCGGCTTCTCCAGACCCTTTCATGTCTGTCACATATGCTCAGGGTGAACCTGCTCTCATCTGTGAAAAGCATGGGGCACCAGTGGCAGACCTGCCAGTTCTGGTGTTTAATGGAGAATGCCAATCGAGCTGCACAGTGTCCGGTAGTGAGCACAGAGCACACGAGAGGACGTCGGGCCCTCAGGCCACCCCCATGAAGTCCGTTTCTGATTGTTTGGTCAGAGACATTCACACCAGTGGCCTGCTGGAGGTCATTTTGTAGGGCTCTGGCAGTGCTCATCCTGTTCCTCCTTGCACAAAGGAGCAGATACCGGTCCTGCTGATGGGTTAAGGACCTTCTACGGCTCTGTCCAGCTCTCAGAGTAACTGCCTGTCTCCTGGAATCTCCTCCATGCTCTTGAGACTGTGCTGGGAGACACGGCAAACCTTCTGGCAATGACACGTATTGATGTGCCATCCTGGAGGAGTTGGACTGCCTGTGCAACCTTTATAGGGTCCAAGTATCGCCTTGTGCTACCAGTAGTGACACTGACTCTAGCCAAATGCAAAA
The DNA here is from genome assembly GCA_029206835.1 of Rana muscosa. NCBI lineage: Eukaryota > Metazoa > Chordata > Amphibia > Anura > Ranidae > Rana > Rana muscosa. The sequence continues at coordinate 1,138,765,251 of CM055122.1, forward strand.
CTAGTGAAAAACAGCCAGAAAAGATGAGTAGGGAAAAAAAAGTTAGACACCTCCAGCTGAAAAAACATTCCTGTTTTGGAGGTCATCTCATTGTTGCCCATCTAGTGCACCTGTTGTTAATTTTAATTAACAGCAAAGCAGCTGAAACTGATTAAGAAACCCCTCTGCTACTTAACTGACCAGATCAATATCCCAGGAGTTCCCAGGAGTTCTGATTCAAAAGTGTTCCTTTAATTTTTTGAGCAGTGTACATATAAATTACCAGTGTTACCTGGTTTGTCATCTGTGAGACAGCAAAGCCAGGCTGAGAACCTCTCTATGGACAACACTGCAATTAAGCAATACACTCAGGCCCATGATCAGAATTCATCCCTCTGCTCTACCAGTGCTACAAAAATCCCAGCCACCTTCAGCAAAAAACATTGCTTAGTGATTGTGACTTTTCTGTCACATGGCACGGAGTGCAGGTGAAGCTGTGTTCCATTACCAGAAATGTGCACAGTGCATCAGTCTATTTACAAGTCTCAGTAGGGGATTTTATTGATTACCGATACCTAGCGGCAAACCAGTTATCAAAAACTATCACAAATGATGATACTAGAGCCAGGAATGATTGTAGGGAGTGTGGGTGATTAAGAGTATTATATATAAGGCGAAATACAGTATGCCTAGGCAGGGTTAAGAAAATTACATGTAGGTCTGCTGCAGGAGGGTGTTTATAAGAGTTGTAAATATGGCTGTCAGGTCAATGAAATTGTCATAAGATTTGGGATGAAATATTGTCTAGGCCTGAGCTCTCCCTCTCTCCTGTAAGTACATCTACAAGAATCACTGTGCAACTTAATAGGACTCTAAATGAGTGCTGACCTTGTCTTCAAAGCATATTACACTAATGTAAGAATCTACTACTTAAATGTTGAACATAGCTTCTGAAATAAATAAATGACCCACCTCTTCCAGCCTTCTGATTGGCCATTAATGGTCTTTTCATTTAGTAGAAAAAAAAGGGAGGCACGGGTGGAAGGAGGTGGGACAAGGATCAGCCATGGAGGATGTTCTCATTAATTTCATTATAGCGTGCCCCGGTTTTGGGGATAACAGATTCTCTAAAAAAGTGAAACCACAAGTTCACTTGTAAAGACACTAATGAGCAAGCCTGGTACATAAGAGTACCAGGCTTGCTCATGTCATCTGCAGGTGGGGTTGCCAGGTCACCACAAGGGCACATACAACTGACTTTCCTATATATATATATATAAGCTAAACAATTTAGAGATCAAGGTTTCCCAACTTTTAAACTCGTTCCTTACACCTGCTAAGAAGAGGGACAACCGTAAAGTGATATCTCACAGCAATCGATGTGCTGGGCAAGAGAGACTACCTCAGCTTCTGAATATCATATGCTGGCACATAGAAAAAGCTGGGCAAATCTTGATGAAAATGAGAGATCCAAACTCAGGAAAAGATGGCAGCCAGCAAAAGTTTTTGTATTTGAAGCTTCATTTATAGTCCCATATAGTAGCTTTGGCACATTTGTATTGTTTGTTAAAAGCTATAAGATGGGGTTTACCTCTGAAAGAAACTAAAACAGAATCAGCTGTAGACTAGATATTTCAGTTTATTAATGCATATTGAAATCACAAAACACAAATAAAAAAAAGACACTACTTTTATGAAAGGCACACCATTACATAAGTATTATTACATATTTTATCTAATCAGTAGTAGAATTATCTACAATATTTTAGTTTTCGTAATCTTTCAGCACCAATAAAATCAACATAAAACACTCAAAGGGTCATTACAAAGAAAATACATTTTTTCACATAAAAAATTAACATTCTCAACCTAAAAAATTGAAAACCAATTCACCAATGTATTTCTTAACTTTAACAGAGAAAATTAAGTACTGTCCGTGATACTTTTTTTATTTGCACTAACATAGAATTTTTCAGGACAAGCTTTCGGGGTATGTCCCCTTCTTCAAGGTCCAAGCAGTACTGATTCACAATTTTTTTAGCAGAATGTTGAAACAAAACAAGAAAAAAATCTCAGAGGGAAAGGAAAAAAAACACATACAAATCAATGGTAATAAAGATAGCAGCAGAGTTAGTGAGACAAGACAGAGTTAGTGAGATAAGACATCTTATCTTTTTGATCCCTTCTAGTGTTGGGTTGTATGTGGTGACTAGAGGTACTCGGTTATTTGTTTTTTTCTCTTTGTATTGGAGGAGATTTTCTCTTCGGGTTTTCAAGGCTGTGTTTATGCTGTTGTTGATGGTTTTGTCTTTATATCCTTTCTTCTGGAAAGAGCCTGCCAGTGTTCTGAGATGTTTATCTCTGACTTCTGGGTCTGAACAAATTCGGTGGTATCTGATGGCCTGGCTGTGTATGATGGCTCGTTTAGTGTGTTGGGGATGAAAACTGGAACTATGAAGATAGCTGCATCGGTCAGTCGGTTTTCTGTATATGGAAGTGTGAAGCTTGTCATCCCTGATGTATACTGTAGTGTCTAGGAAGTTGACATGTGTGTTCGAATAGTCCATTTTTAGTTTGATAGATGGGTGAAAAGTGTTGATCAATGAGAAGAATTGGTTTAGATTTTCTTCACCTTCAGTCCATATCATGAAGATATCATCAATATAGCGATAATATCTGTATGGCTTTTGTTGTATGCTGTTCAGGAATTTGTCCTCCAGGTCAGCCATAAATAAGTTTGCATATTGGGGTGCCATTTTGCTTCCCATAGCAGTACCCATACATTGGAGATAGATGTCATTGTTGAAAGTGAAGTAGTTGTGTGTAAGAATAAATTTGATGAGCTGTGTAACATCCTCAGCCGTGTATTTGTGGTTTGGTGTGGATGATAAGAATCTGTGACATGCTGCCAACCCATCCTTGTGAGGGATGTGAGAAGAAAGGATATAAAGACAAAACCATCAACAACAGCATAAACACAGCCTTGAAAACCCGAAGAGAAAATCTCCTCCAATACAAAGAGAAAAAAACAAATAACCGAGTACCTCTAGTCACCACATACAACCCAACACTAGAAGGGATCAAAAAGATAATCAAAGATTTACAGCCCATTATAACAGAGGATGAAACTCTGAAAGAAATATTCCAACAACCCCCATTATTGGCTTTCAGACAACCACCCAACCTCAGACACAAACTAATCAGCAGGAAACTTCACTCTGATTATGAAGTCACAAATAATGGAAGCAAACCCTGCAATAAAAAACGCTGCAAACTGTGCAACCAGATCAATCCATCCAAAAGTGTCACACACACAAATGGGACCTTCACTATCATGGGATCTTACAACTGTACCTCCAGTAATGTTGTGTACCTCATCCAATGCAACAGGTGTGGCAAAGGATCTTATGTTGGTGAAACAGGACAGAAGTTGCAAGCGAGGATGAATTTTCACAGACATACCATCAAGGAACATAAAGAAGAGAGTTTCTGCACACCTGTGGGACATCACTTCTCACAACCGGACCACACTATAGAAGACCTCAATGTTTTAGTTCTTAAAGGGAATTTCAGAACTATCCAGGAAAGGAAAACATTTGAACTAAGAATGATAATTCTTTTTAACACAAAAACGAATGGCCTAAATTTAGATATTGGTTTCCTTACCCATTATACTAAGGTTTTATGACCCCCTCTGTGACTAGCATCTCCCCCCTCGAGTCTATAGCTCTCCCTCTGTCTTATCTCACTAACTCTGTCTTGTCTCACTAACTCTGCTGCTATCTTTATTACCATTGATTTGTATGTGTTTTTTTTCCTTTCCCTCTGAGATTTTTTTCTTGTTTTGTTTCAACATTCTGCTAAAAAAATTGTGAATCAGTACTGCTTGGACCTTGAAGAAGGGGACATACCCCGAAAGCTTGTCCTGAAAAATTCTATGTTAGTGCAAATAAAAAAAGTATCACGGACAGTACTTAATTTTCTCTGTCATAATTGCACTAATACGGCTACAATTACGTCAAGTCTTAACTTTAACCAAACCAAATATTAAACAATAATCTACCTCTAAATTTAACCTCAACCACTAAAGCGAACCATTAAGCCTAAAGTACAAGTAAAGGAAAGACTTTATTTTAGAGGAATTAGAACACCCATCAGATTTTTTATGCTGTCTGTGCCCCCATTAGGGCAATGCACCCCTATGGGTCATGTTTACCGTCATTACGGATAGTGGAAAAAAATCCCAAATCTTGGGTTGTCCCCAGAACAGTAATAGAGGTGAAGTCTGTTTTGCAATTGGAAAAAGAAATGAAGGGAAATCTCCCCAATAGCACACAGATGGGGAAATTTTATTTTTTACATGGATTTTACTCCAAAGTTTACCTTTAGTTCTACTTTAACACTACCTTAAAACCCAATATCTAATAGTGACTCATCTCTAAATTTTACATCAATGCCTACAACTTTACTCCTAAACATAACCCTAATGCCCTGTACACACGATCAGTTTTTCCGACAGGAGAACTGTTTTTTTTTTCAGCAGGAAAACGGGTCAAAATTGTCTTGCATACACGCGGTCACTCAAATCTAGGCTGAAATTCCGAACGTCAAGAACGCGGTGACGTACAACACGTACGACGAGCCGAGAAAAATTAAGTTCAATAGGCAGTTGGGCTCTTTTGCTTGATTCTGAACATGCATGTTTTTTTTGCGTTGTAATTGCATACAGACGAGCGCGATTCCCGATACGATTTTTTCCTGTCACAAAAATGGAGATCCTGCTCTCAATCTTTTCTTGGCAGGAATTCTGACAGAAAAAGTGTGATGGAGCATACACATGGTCGGAATTCCTGACAAAAAGCTCACATCATTTTTTTCTTGTTGGGAAAACTGATCGTGTGTACGAGGCATAAACCTAAAACACACGACAATAACCGATCCCTAAACAGAACTTCAGACAATAAATCTAACCCTTAAACAAACCTTGCCCTAAATCCAACTAAAAAATGAAGCCTTCCCCTAATGTTTATCAGTAACCCACCCCAAAGTTTATCTATATCCAAAACCTTATATATTTATTTTGTTTCAGATACAGTCAGGGGTGGTTTTACTGTCATTGGAGGCTCTGTTGGAGAACTTTCTTCTTTTCATTTCAGGTAAAAGTATTGTCCCAAGGACAGAAAGTGAGGGGAATTTAAGTTAAAGTGGTTGTAAACCCTTTTATATGCCTAGTGAAGTGATTGGCCTCAGATGATACATAGAGATTAAAACAAATCCTCCTACATAAGTTGTACCTGTTTATTTGCAGTCATTTGTCCTGTACCTGTACATCCTTGTAAAACTCAGAAATGGAAAGGATTTTTCAAAGAGTCACAAAGCAGGGTCGGGGAACTGCAGTTACACACTGTACAAAAGCTGATTGGAGGGGAGGGGCACCCCTCCCCTAATTCACACAGCACACAGGAATACAGCTGAGACTGTCAATCACAGATTGATCCCTCCCGTCACCATTTTTCTCTTGGTGTCAGGAAAACATATCAGAAGTGACTCTTGCTGATAGCAAAGGAACAAGGCAGCAGACAGAAATGACACTCAGTGCTCTAGATCAGGGTTTCTCAACTCCAGTCCTCAAGGCGCCTCAACAGGTCATGTTTTCAGGCTTTCCATTATTTTGCACAGGTGGTTTGATCAGTTTCACTGCCTTGTATTTACCACAGCTGTTTCATCTGAGGGAAATCCTGAAAACATGACCTGTTGGGGCGCCTTGAGGACTGGAGTTGAGAAACACTGCTCTAGATTGAGTCAAATACACACTATAAAGGGATATGTTTTGTTCAAATTTCATGTTTGAGGTTTAAAACCACTTTAAGCAGGGGAATGCTAAAACCATTGTCAGCTTTTCAGGTGATCGGTTTCCCAGATGCAGATTTTCCTTCACTTTTAGAGTGGTAACACATTGTCCACAGCACAGAAAGTGAGGGAAAATCCAGATAGCAGTAAAATCTGACAGGGGATCCAACCTTTCTCCCGTTGCAGCCAAAACTGGGAAAAAAAAAACAAAAAACTACTTTTAAAAACAACCACTTCCGGACCGACTCACGACGATATAAGTCAGCACTTTGAAGAGGAATATCGTTGTTATGGCAGCAGCTAGCTGCCATAACCCCGGTATCCTCTTCTTCAGTGAGCGGTCCGGTTTCAGATAAAAGTGGTCTTTGTGGCGGAATCGCCGCAAGATCCCTTTTATCGGCGGCGGGAGAGAGGCGCTCTGGTGCCCTCTGTCACTTACCGGAGCCGCTGGCAGCGGCATAGGCGATCGCGTCCTCTCCCCATCTGTGGTATGGAGCTGAGTGAGGGGAAGATGGCCCCCACCCAGCTCCTAATCAATAAAGTCAAAGTTTTATATTTTAAACATATTCAAATCTGTGAAAATGTACTCTGGAATTATATTTAACAACTACAAATGTGAAGAAAGCAGATATATGTGCTTTCTAAAAAAAAATAAGTTTTCATTGTAGCCGAGTAACCCCTTCTGAGATTAATATCAATATATGTAGAATATCAGAACATGATTACACCTGGATGGCATTCACCAAACATGAGTAGGGGAGGGTGAACTAAAAAGTAGTGGAACCTGTTGGGTCTGAACCCACCAGTACCAATAGCAGGTACAAGGTTAATGCAAGGGTTTACATTAAAAATATACAGTGCCTTGCAAAAGTATTCACCCACCTTGGCATTTTTTGTGTTTTGTTGCCTCACAACCTAGAATTAACATGGATTTTTAAGGATTTGCATCATTTAATTTACAGAACATGCCCACAACCTTGAAGATGTTTTTTTTTTTTATTGTGAAGCAATGAACAAATTGGACAAAATAACAGAAAAAGTCAATGTACATAACTCTTCACCCCCCTAGAGTCAAATACTTTGAAGAGCCATCTTTTGCAGCTATCACAGCTCCAAGTCACTTTGGATAAGTCTCTATGAGCTTGCCACATCTTACCACTGGGATTTTTGCCCATTCCTCCTTACAAAACTGCTCCAGCTCCTTCAAGTTGGATGGTTTGCGCTTGTGAACAGCAATCTTTAAGTCTGACCACAGATTTCCTATTGGATAGAGGTCTGGGCTTTGACTAGGCCATTCCAACATATTTACATGTTTCCCCTTAAACCACTGTGTTGCTTTAGCAGTGTGTTTGGGGTCATTGTCCTGCTGGAAGGTGAACCTCCATCCTAGCCTCAAATCACACACAGAGTGGTACAGGTCTTTCTCAAGAATATCCCTGTATTTAGCACCATCCATCTTTCCCTCAACTCTGACCAGTTTCCCAGTCCCGACTGCTGAACATCCCCACAGCATGATGCTGCCACCACCATGAGAGTGTTCTTTGGGTGATGTGATGGGTTTGCACCAGACATAGCGTTTTCTTTGATGGCCAAAAAGATACATTTTAGTCTCATCAGACCAGAGCACCTTCCTCCATACATTTTGGGAGTCTCCCACATGCCTTTTCGCAAACTCAAAATGTGCCATTTTGCTGAAAGTAATGGCTTTCTTATGGCCACTCTGCCATAAAGCCCAACTCTACGGAGCGTACAGCTTATTGTCGTCCTATGTACAGATACCCCAGTCTCTGCTGTGGAACTCTGCAGCTCCTCCATGGTTACCTTAGGTCTCTGTGCTGCCTCTCTTATTAATGCCCTCCTTGCCCGGTCCGTGAGTTTTGGCGTGCGACCGTCTCTTGGCAGGTTTGCTATTGTGCCATGTTCTTTCCATTTGATGGTGCTCCTAGGGATCATCAAATATTTGGATCTTTTTGTATAACCTAACCCTAACTTGTACTTCTCAATAACATTGTCCCTTACTTGTTTGGAGAGTTCCTTGGTCTTCATGGCAGTGTTTGGTTAGTGGTGCCTCTTGCTTTAGGTGTTGCCGCCTCTGGGACCTTTCAAAAAGGTGTGTATATGTAATGACAGATCATGTGAGACTTAGATTGCACACAGGTGGACATCATTTCACAAATTATGTGACTTCTGAAGGTATTGGTTGCACCAGAGCTTTTTATGGGCTTCATAACAAAAGGGGGTGAATACATACGCACATGCCAATTATCAGTTTTTTTTTATTTCTGAAAAATAGTTTTATGTATATATTTTTCTAATTTTACTTCACCAACTTAGACTATTGTGTTCTGATCCATCACATATAATTCAGATTAAAAAAACATTGAACTAAAGGCTGTAATGTAACAAAATAGATAAAAACACAAGGGGGTAGAATACCTGTGCAAGGCACTGTATGTAGAAGATCTGACAATAATATTTATCTGTTTTTGTATAGAGAAAAAAAAATATTCTAATCAGATGACTAATGACAGAACATAGGCTCTCACCACAAATAGTTAATATTATTTACAGAAACAGGATATGGCAGTATTGCTAGATACAAACATTGATCAACATTAATGTTTTTCTCTTCTCATCAATCTCAGCGCAAGAACAGATATAGTTGCTTGGCAACCCATGTACAGAAAGAGTATGGAGACCGAAGAATTTTTTTTTCTCATAGCTTAGAAAAAGGTGATGTAGCTAAAAAAAAAACAACTACACTTGTAGAAAAGTGCACTGAATTTTTGAATCCAAAAACACAGCAAGAGTCTCAGTATTGCCTCCAATCATATAAAAACAGTGGTTGGTCTGTAAAATATTTAAACACAATGAATCACATAAATTGAACAACCATACAACAACCACACAGACTAGGAAAGCAAAAAAAGGTTTGTCTGTTTACCTGTTTTGGGTTAGAGACCTAAAAGATCTGAAGCAAGAAGCTCACCATGGCAGACAAACACTTATAATAGCATTTTCAGAAGTAGAGGTCAGTAGTCACAGTCTCCATGTTTCTTGTGACCAGTTTGCTTTAACCCAGGGATCTCCAAACTATGGCCCTCCAGCTGTTGCAGAACTACAGGTTCCATGAGGCATTGTAAAACTTTGACATGCACAGACATGACTAGGCATGATGGGAATTGTAGCTCCTGAACAACTAGAGGGCCATAATTTGGAGACCCCTGCCTTAACCCATTCACTGCCAGAGCCGTTTTTTGCACACGTTAAAAAAAAAATCCCTTTCAGCCTGAAGATTAGATAAGACTCCCAAACATTATATATTTTGTGAAGGAAGACAATCTAGAGAATAAAATAGTGGTAGTTCCCATTTTTTACGTCACACGTTATTACTGCACAGGTCTAGGGAATGCAAAATTTCTGTAAAAAACACATTAAAGTGAATCTTAGGACAAAAACGCAATAAACCACCCACTTTTTTGTTAAAATAGATGAGGTTGCGCCGATTAAATATATACCAAACATGTCCAACTGCTGGTACTGGGGGTGTGTGCAAGCTGCCGCCAGAATGCTCTCAACCGACAGGCAGGGTCTGGCTGTCAGTTTCACACAACATCCCGGTGGCCACCGGATTGTGTGTTAAACCCCCCCCCCCCCCAGCTGTCAGGTCCGTACGATGCACACACCTGGCAGTAAAAGGGTTAAGGGTCAGTTCACGCCATACAAAACGCAATCCGGATGCGTTCCAGGGGCTTTTTTGCATTGTGTTTTTGATGTGTTCCAGTGCGTTTTTGGTACGTTTTTGATGCAGTCCAGTGCTTTTTTTCACCCCACTTTTTTCTTAACCTTAATGACAATTGTGTACCAGTGCGTTTTTGGTGCATTCTGGTGCGTTTTACAGCGTTCCAGTACAGTCCAGTGCAGGTAAAATGCAGCACTTCCCATGATGCAAAAAAAAAAACGCACTGGACTGCATGTGGTGTGAACTGGCCCTAAAGGAGAAGTTCACCTGTGGGAGCAGGTTACATGTTACACCCATCTTTATAGTAGAACATGTAACATGTTCCCACTGCTGAAGCCACTCCCTGCTGCCCTCTCTCCCTGTGACAGCAGTATGGGGAGAAGTGCCCTGTACTAGCTGTCACTAATTTAACCACTTGCCGACCGACGCACGAACATTTACGTCAGCAGAATGGCACGGACAGGCAAATAGGCGTATACATATGTCCCTTTAAATTTGCCACCGTGTGGGCAAGCGTGCCCCTGCCGCAAGCTCCGTGATCGTGCCCACGGACTCTAGGTCTGCCGGTGTCCCGCGATTGTGTGTCACGGAGCTGCAGAACGGGGGATGCCTGTGTAAACAAGCATCTCCCTGTTCTGCCTACAGACAGGACACTGACCGTCTGCTCCCTGTAATCGGGAGCAGCGATCAGTGTCGTGTCACAGTAAGCCCAGCCCCCACACAGAACACATCCCTATGACACACTTAACCTCTTTCGCGCCCCCTAGTGGTTAACCCCTTCACTGCCAGTGTCATTTACACAGTAATCAGTGCATTTGTATAGCACTGATTGCTGTATAAATGACAATGGTCCCAAAATGGCGTCAAAAGTGTCCGATGTGTCTGTCATAATGTCGCAGTCACAGTAAAAATCGCTGATTGTCACCATTACTAGTAAAAAAATTTTTTTATAAAAATGCCATAAAACCATCCCCTATTTTGTAGACGCTATAACTTTTGCGCAATCCAATCAATAAACGCTTATTGCAATTTTTTTTACCAAAAATATGTAGAAGAATACGTATCGGCCTAAACTGAGGAAAAAATTTGTTTTTTTATATATTTTTTGGGGATATTATAGCAATTGATTTTTTTCAAAATGGTCGCTCTATTTTTGTTTATAGCACAAAAAATAAAAACCGCAGAGGTGATCAAATACCACCAAAAGCTCTATTTGTGGGAAAAAAAGGACATCACTTTTGTTTGGGAGCCACGTCGCACGACCGCGCAATTGTCAGTTAAAGCGACGCAGTGCCGAATCGCAAAACGTGGCCCAGTCATTTGGCAGCCAAATCCTCCGGGGCTGAAGTGGTTAAATACAGCATGGCCATGCGGGGCTCCGCCTACACAGCCGCATCATTCATTCACAGAGTTCTGTGTATGAATAAACTACAAGTCACGACCCCCTTTGTGGCGGCCAGCTTGTAGTTCTCAATGAACTACCACAGCGCTGTTGAGCGCTCCAGGTAGTTCACTGTGTCTTCCTGTCAGTGTGAAACTGCCAGCCATGCGATGTACGGGGCAGACAGCTCACATTGACAGTCTGCAGGAGACCTGCATGGCATCAGCGATCTGCCGATTGCAGGTGCAATACTTTCCAGGCTCCTGAAAAAATTTAAATAATAAATGCACTTTTTTTTAACTTCCAAATAAATGTGCATTTAGTATTTTCTTTAAAAAAGTGAACTTATCCTTTAAACACTTGAGTCCCATTGCCGTTTTAAAATGGCACTGGGAAGCAGCGGTTCCTAGATAGTGTGTGTGTGTGTGTGTATATATATATATATATATATATTATATATTATATATATATATATATATATATTGAGCAAACAGCATAAATGATGCATTGGGAAAATACAGAAGAGAAAAAAAATAAAATTTGTTCCAATAATTCTTCTAAAATAAATCTAGGAGATAAATATACAGTATAAGTATCTAAATCTCCTGCCACAGTAAAGTCCTATCTCTCCCAATTTTTTTTTTTATATATAGTAGTACAGTATAAAAACAGTCAAATGATCTGAATGAAACGGGTACTAAAACAGCGCTAAAAAATGAAAATAATCCGTGTGATATACACAACAGTCAATAGTCTTTGTGCAGCAATGATATTGGGTAAAGCTCAAAGATATCAAGGGTGAGGATGAGAGCAGTATATTCAGTGTACACCTTCCACAAATATAAACGACCGACATTTCAACTCGTGAAGCACACTCCCCCAGGGTATTAGATATTTCCTTTCTTTGTTAGAACACCTGTTGAATATCCCAGTTCAACCAATACTTTTAATTCTTCTTCATATTGTGTGGTTGGATCCTTTTCCAGCTTTCGACAAGAAAATATTTTCCACCAAGAGGGCTGAATTACTATTATACAGAAGATTTATAGATGACCTCTTCTTTGTCTGGTCTGGAACAACATCATCACTCAAGGAAGTTGAGGCGATATTGGGGCCCATTGGCACATCCTATTGATGGACAGAACTCTCAAACCATCTTTACCACCTAAACCTGGATTCATATACAGAAGAGCCTCTAACTTTGCGGATAAGATAGTAAAAAAGGTTATTGATCCTCCAAATAGACCGGCATCGTTCTGGGATAAGGATGGATTTTATGCATGTAGAAAATGCAGCGCATGCAAAGAAGTGAACAGACCACTAAGAGCCCTAGACACATTCATATCCACCTCGAACAATAAAGAATTCAAAGTCAAAGAATTCATTACTTGCAACACGTCGTATGTAGTATACGCTCTACAATGCCCATGTATGTTGATTTATATAGGCCGCACTAAAAGACTTTTAAGAATATGAATCGCAGAACATGTTGCTAATATCAAGATTGGTTTCAAGGATCACAATGTATCACTTCCTTTTAAAATCCACCACAATCGGGACCCCTCAGGGCTAAAATTTTGGGGATAGATCACTTGAAACCTCACTGGAGGGGATCCAACTTGGTGAGAGAACTATCGAGAAAAGAAACCCAGTGGATATATTTGGTCGACACATTAATGCCGAAAGGGTTAAACGTCGACATAAACTGCTTTATTAGTGACTATGATCTTTACTCTGCACCATTGATTTTTACATCACACACTACTAGATTAAGATGCCATCTTATTTCTTTTAGCAGTGACATATTTATCACACACACACACACATATATATATATATATATATATATATACATATACACACACACATATATATATATATATATATATATATATATATATATATATATGCTTTTATGGATATACTCACATATTTAGAAATTCTTATGTATTTATCCAATGCATTTTTTTAGGGCTGTGGAAATTAACTATTAATTCCTCGATTAATTCTTTTGATCGATCAAAATTATTTTGATCGATCCTCACCTCTCCGCCAGCTTCCGGGTCTTCAGGGAGATCCGGTGACGTCACGGACACCGGCGGGGCTTGCCGTGTCCATCTGAAGGGCTCCTTTGCTGTGCCTTCATATCCGCATGCCGGCGGGACCTTACTATCTGCCACACACAAGGGCTGTTACACTTCCCTCTATCACTTCCCTCCATCAACCTGGGATTCTACAGCCATCCACTGGGAGTTGTGATAGTTCCCTTCACGGGACATCTACATGCCGATGGACTGATGTTAGCCCCTTCTCATCTGGATTCAGCAGTGGTATCGTTCTACACATTTTTATACCAGTATCATACTTAGCTACATGTTTTTATGACTGCTTTTGCTACCGTTTGGTATTACTCGCACCATTTTCACAGTTTATGTAGCTACATCGATTTTATCTCCAGTGCAATATTTATTTTGTTACCTACTTGAAGACTATAAAAGTTTTAATGCTATTCCCATCGAGCACTGCCTTTGTGTGTTTTTTGTATCCTGCGATCGATTTTTCCAGTGGTTGGTAGCTGCACTGGGAATTGGCCTGCAAGGAGATCAGCTAAAAGTAGTTGGATCTATGTGCGTTATGATTAATCAAAATTAGTCGATTAATCGATAAAAAAAAAATCGATTAATTGAACACGAAAATTTTAATCAGTAACAGCCCTACATTTTTTAGATGCTTTTATATTGCCCTTTAAAATGATTTTACTTATATATTTATCCTCTATTCAAGTACACAGCACATTCATACAGCTGTATGTAATTTTAGTTTCCTTTTATACATATATTGTGCATGTTCATGTACTGTCTAGTTCCCATTGGTAAAGGAGGATTTTAAAGGGTTAATATAACAGCGATTTTAGGGTATCTTTACTTTCATTCTAATTTCTTATTACACCCTCTATATTTTGCATAATGTTGTTTATCATGTTCTATGATAGGCATGTATTAGCTATGTGCTTGTTACCCGCTGTTTCTAATTTTAATGCCAGCCGCAATAAGTTATATGTTTATATACTTGGCGCTGTTATTTTGTGTTTGTCTCTTGGACATGTTTAGCCAATGGGCGCCTGACTTTAGCTGCGGTGACTGCACCGTCACCTGTTGCTGCGGGCTCCTGATTGGCTGTCCGATTGTGAGCTTACTTAAACCATGCGTGATGTCATGCGGTCACGCCCTCTGTTGAAGTCGGATATGATGAAACGCGTAAGAGCGGGACCTGCACAACATCCCGGAAGTGACGCCTGCGCTCCACCACCTTACCCTACCCGGAAGTAATTGCGGTGTCCACAAGGAGACACACGCAGATTCTCTGGGACGGCAGGGATCACGGTGATAGCGCCCTCTTGGGCCACTTTATATGCTTGATTGATGTTTTTACTGTGTACGTATAAATTATGAAGGGATCCTTTGGTTTATTGGGAAAACGTTTTAAATAAACAGAATTACGCTATGTGCATTATCTTGTGTTTTTATGACGTTTATTGGAGCCGGTTCTCCTGTAGATCTTGTGGCTAATAACGAAGTGACTGATGAACACTTACCCATAAGGCTCATTGTTTACAGGCTTCTGGTGAGTTTGACCCCCCTGGGGGAGTGTGCTTCACGAGGTGAAAAGTCGGCCGTTTATTTTGGTGGAAGGTGCACACTGAATATACTGCTCTCATCATCACCCTTGATATCTTTGAACTTTTCCCAATATCATTGCTGCACAAAGACTATTGACTGTTGTGTATATCACACGGATTATTTTCATTTTTTAGCGCGGTTTTAGTATCCGTTTCATTCAGATCATTTGACTGTTTTTATAATCTACTACCATTTATATTTTTAAACAGCTGCTTGGACATATTCCTTTATATTTATTATTTTGGAGTATTTTTCTATTTATCATATTCTGCTGTTTGAGACCTGTGGGACAAAATTAGCACTGAGCGGTGTACTGTAGGCTGAATATACATCCTCCCATTTTATATATGACTACAAATACTAAAAAGTATAAAGTGCAGATGCAGACATCTCTGAAACCAAAAATAAAAAATGCTCTGGTACTCAAAGGCATTAAGCAATAAAATGGTTCTGGCACTCTAGTGATTAAAGATTTATAATAGGATGATATGTACCATTAAAGCTGAACTCAAATCGCAAAAGACACAGATAAAATACGCATTCAGTATGGGAGCTGTTTAAACTGCCAAAGGATTTGTATTTTTGGTAATTCAGTCCTGTGATTTACACAGTTCTAAAACAATGCACAACCCTGTCTGGCACTGCATAAGGCCCGATTTTTCTCTGTAATCGGTGAATGAACAGTGAAATGAGAAGTAGGAGACTGATTAACTCTCCTGACACTCTGCTCTCTTCTCCTTTCAGCATGTTCCTTTTTAGCACAGGAGCACTGCAACACAAACAATTGACTTTTTGGGCTGCCTCTCCCAGTCTGAGCTCTACTGTACAGGTATTGCAAGAGGCCGATACAAAATCAAAATTTAGGTACTTACACTGCTTTTGAATAGGAATGCATCAAGATAAAAAAAACCTTCTGCCTTTACAACCACTTTAATACTTGACTATAACCCATGCGTTTATGTTTCGTGTAATTAACAAAAAATCAAAGATGTACAAAAGTGTTCCCGTGGCAATTGTGAAAATGGCATTTTTTGCCATTAAGTGGCACTCTTTCATGGATTTTTGTATAGCAACAGAAACAAGTAATGTTTATTTTTGAATATCATTAGACTTTCGTGGAGATAAGGCTTGAATACAATGACAGTGCAACAATTATTAATACATTTGTAAACTAGACATATAACAAATATATTGCTTAAGAGGCTTACTGGATTTTAAAAACCAGCATGGTGTACATTATTAATATATAATAAAACACTTATAAACAGTATTTTACTTACTATAAAACACAAAAAAAATAACAAAATCTTTGTCTATAAAAACAAAACATTCGGTTTATGCCAAAATACGTTTTCTACAGGCAAGTTACTTGCTAAATATTTGAACAATAAGTTCTTTCTAGTACTTCCCACAACACAACTCCATGCCTCACAATCCAGCAAGATAAAACCTAATTGCAACCACCCAGAAGACATTTTTTGTTTGTATGCTCTAATCAATTATATCAGTCCATCCCTTACATCGAGAGCTTTTCTTTGCCCCAATCATTCTGGTAATAAGTAATTAAAGCTTAATACACACATTTTTTTTTTCTTTTAACCCAGGGGGTAAAACTAAAAAAAAAAAAAAAAAAACTGAAGAGGAGCTGCGGTACTAATTATGTAAGGTTAGTAAAGCAATCTCCCCCGCAAAGCTATGGTGTTGTGACGGGGGACTTCCCTCCCCCCTACCGCCAGATCAAGTCAACGATCTCAGCCATTGGCTGGGAGCACTGATCGGATGCCAATCAGCAGACGGTTTTCGGTCATGCCCCTCTGACAGAAGGTGGTCAGACAGCCGCTTATTATTGAACCAGCTGACGTACACAAAGGCGGAATGTCAGCTGGTTTCTGTTGAAACGTTTGATGCCGCCCGACATTCGGCCCCTGGGTGTATGGCCCTTAAGTGTGAGCATAGCATTGAAGTGTAACTGCCTCTTGAAACAGAAAGAATTTTGACATGTTTGTATTTAAAAAGCTAAAAGACACTGCATGGACCTAAACCCTTAACTGCTAAATACCAAGCTTTGGTTTAAAATGTTTGTCAAGGCAAACAAAAAACAAAGCCAAAAAATCATACATCTCTGAAAGACATGCGCATTTCTTTGTTTCATCCTTTTTTACAATCTGCAATTATAGAAAAATAACTGGTGTGCCAGAAATATAGTGTGGTCCTATCTTCCTCTTTGACATGGCAACACAGTATTTTTGGCTCTGAATTTTTAAGCACGTGTTGTCAGTCGTGCCTACTTCATTTCTGATGCATTATAAAGATTAGTACAAAGTTCTCTCCTCATCTCCATAATTTGTCCTTGTGTATAGACAGTGAGCACGGGAAGTTATCAGCTCACAAGAATTCTGGTGAAATTGACAGCTATTTTTTGCACTTATCAAACAAATATGACAAAACACGTCCAATGAAATATTTAGCAGACCGAAAGGGAACAAATAAAAGAAGGTCAATGTTAAGGGCTTACATATAATATATAACGTGGTGCCTCTGCATTTGGCACACAAAAGAAGGAGGAGGAGGTTGGAGGAAGCAGTGTGGAGCAGAGAGAGTGTGTACCCAGCCCAGCAGCCTGAAGGAACAAAGGACCAGTCAGATATTCAGGGCCACCATCGATCGCAGAAGGTATTAACTTCTGCACTAATAAGAGCCCCTTGGACTGAGGAAGAAGACCAAAGGGGCTGACACTTGAATCAAAAAGGGCTGGCAACTCGGATGCTCTTAAACAGGGGCTGACACTACCTGCAACATCGATTTGTGGATTTGTATGCTGTGCTTCCGACCCTCTTCATGATCAACGGTCCAGAGCGTCATATGGCTCGACTGGAGGAGAAGGCCCTGGCTGGGTATTAGCCACAAGCGTCAAAGCTTGTGCAGCTGGTAAGCGTGCACTCTGTGGTGGTGGATTCACTCTGTCCGTCCTTAAAGTCACAGGATTTTCATCAATTTTTGCTGTTTGTCTCTTCACAAAATTTTCTCATTGGAGGAATTCCCAAGATTTCACTGTGAATTGGAGGACTTTATATATGTCACATGACTCACTTATTGGGTCTTGTTACTTTTAATTTTTCTAAAAATGTTTGCATTTACATTGGACAATATGTCAATCTGAGAGCACAGCTCCTTATCTAACCTATCTTTGTTTGCTTGTATTTCACTTTGAGTTGCAGCTATAGATTTAGGTTTATATACAGCACAGTCTTTTTTCTTATATATATTACATATAACGTGCTGAAAGAAAATTCAAACCACTCTTTAAATAAACATGATATCCCTAAATGGAACAATGTGACTTCAAATAGAAGATGAACCAGGGGAAAATTCTAAATGAACATCCAGCGTGCCATACAATGAGCGGAGTACATCCAGAACTTTTTCCTGAATGAAATCAACTTGATCGGATGGGCAGTAATCATCTAAACTGGACCTAGAACACAAATAAAGAGAAATAATATTTAATTATTTAAAAAAAAATGTTAGATAAAAAAAAGAATAGAATGAGAAGAAAACTGTCCAGTAAAGCGGCAAGGTAATTAGGATTTCTGTCTTGTACTAGTGTCCTAATTCGAAAATGGTTAAACTACAATCTGCTGGGCAATATAAGCAGAAAAAAGTAAAGGATGATCCAGTTTACAACAAAACTGAGGATGCTGCATTTCCTGATATAGTTTAAAGCCAGATGGGACCCTCGTTTTTATTTCCTGCAATACAGACAGACTGTATATACAACAAACACTACTAAAATCAGGGCGAGGAGAACCTTAGACCACTGAGAATTCGGGATACTGTTTTGTGTGAGAAAACCAGTGTGATTCTCCCATCTACTGTCAGCAAAGGGTATTTTATCTCTGCACCAAAAAAAGTGAAAGAACCCTTAATTTATGACTGTATTTACAGCCTGGCTGCATTACAGTAATAAACAACAGTCCAACTCGGCTTTAAAATAGAACTAAAGCAAAACCTTTGCCCGCGATTGTGAGACCGAGAAGCAGAACGAGGAGATGTAAAAACAAGGCATTTCCCTGTTCTGCCTAGTGACATGACAGAGATCTACTGCTCCCTGTCATCGGGAGCAGTGATTGCAGTCATGTCAGTGGTAGCCCATCCCCCCCCAGTTAGAATCACTCCCTAGGACACACTTAACCTCTTGATCGCCCCCTAGTGTTTAACCCCTTCCCTGCCAGTGTCATTTACACAGTAATCAGTGCATTTTTATAGCATTGATCGCTGTATAAATGACAATGGTCCCAAAATAGTGTCAAAAGTGTCCGATGTGTCCGCCATAATGTCGCAGTCATGATAAAAATCGCAGATTACCGCCATTACTAATAAAAGAAAATTATAAAAAAAATGCGATAAATCTATCCCCTATTTTGTAGACGCTATAACTTTTGCGCAAACCAATCAATATACGCTTATTGCGATTTTTTTTTTACCAACAATACGTAGAAGAATACACATCAGCCTATACTGAGAAAGAAATGTGTTTTTTATATATTTTTGGGAGATATTTATTATAGCAAAAAGTAAAAAATATTACCTTTTTTTCAATATTGTCGTTTTTTTTTTTGTTTATAGTGCAAAAAATAAAAAACCGCAGAGGTGATCAAATACCACCAAAAGAAAGCTCTATTTGTGGGAAAAAAAGGACCTCAATTTTGTTTGGGTGCAACGTCGCACGACCTCGCAATTGTCAGTTAAAGCGACGCAGTGCCGTGACACAAAAAGTGCTCTGGTCAGGAAGGGGGTAAATTCTTTCGGGGCTGAAGTGGTTAATGTATGAATTTAAAAAAAAAAAAAATCTGCCTTTACAACCACTTTAATATCACTTTAAGTTAGGTGTAATTTGTCCATACAGGAGAAGTCCATCACCTCAGGGCACCAGCTAAAAGCTGAAGACTCACAGAAAGGGGTAGGGTTATCAGGGTGTGTATCCTTCCAAACTTTAATACTTTAAGCTGGGCATACTTCTAAAGACCAAACGTTCCACTTAACCTGGCCTCTGACTGGGCAGCTCCTATACATACGTATGAGGACAGGCTTATGGAACATAAAGCAACAGAAATTTACAAAGATGAGCAAGATTTCAGATGTTTCTATTTTCTGATAATATTTTCTGCCTATTGATCAACAGAAAAAGACAAGCACAATTTAATTATACTGTCAAAATTGTTTATTTTCTAACAGTAAAGTGTAGTTTTTAAGAACTAAAATAAAATCTACTTGAGAGCTTAAAAACATTTTGAAACTAAATATATTTGATTTATGTTTAGATGTCATTCTAATGACTTTACTCCATCTAATGGCACCCTGTAGCAAAAATGAATATAAGCTCTCAAGTGGGCCATTATTTATATCCGTTATTTGGAAGGTGGAATGGAGTACTATTTTTAAAGCCCCTTAAGAATAAAATGAAGCAATTATTTGTGAATGTTAACTGATTATATATATGATCTTCTGTTTTCTTAGCCCATTGAAGAATTATTTCACTTGTCTATTATATATGAACAAGTACTCTTGTATTGTAAATTGCATTCTTAATTGGATCCTTTGGTTCCAACAAAGTCAGGATAGAAATTAGCACGTTAGAAATAGGAATGTGAACGGACCATTTAATTTGTTATTAGAAGCAAATCTGACCCTATACACAAAAAACTCTATACTATAATTTTGTCTATAATAGCCTAATGAGCTCTGATAGCTTGGCTTGGATATGGTACATTTTGAAACCCTAATAACGAGGTTATATTAGTTAATTTTACTTGCAAATATTTACAAGAATATTGAAAAAAATGAAATTCATGGAAACACATTTGATATTTTAGACTAGATTTTTATAGGTAAAACACCATTACCTGGCTAATGTGACAAGTGTAGGTTTTGGCAAATGTTTCAGTAAATGTTTCATGGACTGCATGAGGCCCTCAATCTCCATTTCTGAACTGACGTGGTGCGGAAGCTCAGCGTAATCGCACGTAAGACCAGCCTGATGGATCTGAAAAACAGAAGAGTAGAAGCAAAACGATGTAATTATCTTAAAAGTATAATTTAGGGCTAGGTAAATAAAATAAAAAATAAAAAACCAACACATTCATTACATCTGTGCAATACACGTTTTGTTTCTCTTCTTTTTTAATCAAGTATTTTTTATTGAAAGTTATTTTTCCCAGTATTTCAAGAAGAAAGAAAAAAAAAAAATCAGAAACAAAAACCACAAATTAACAAAGCATAGTTAGTTCTAATTTACAAACAAGTGCATGAAGTACAGCGTGTTGCACAGGAAAACAATCACAGAACCCCAGGCATGCGGACATTTTGATTAACCTATGAAAAACTCTTGTGATACAGAGTAATAGCATAAATCTTTTGATCACAGCGAGGTTAGGAAGAGGAAGGAGGGGACGATGTGGAGGTTTGGGGTTAGATTTGGGTGATGCCTGGACATATACTTTATAATTTGTTTTGTACCATAGAAATTTCTTGCCATGAAAGATTATAGCAAAGTAAAGTTTACGGTCAGGTAAAACATATTTTACCGTAATTATCTTCACAAACAATGTCAACATTAAAATTCCATAAAATTCCATAGAGGAAGACTGGGCTAAAGGCAATTCTCCCATTGGTGACCTCTCTTCCTAAAAAAAGTTGTTGCTTCTCATTTTGAGCCAAAGGCTTCAGCACTTTTTTGATTCACAGACAGCTTACACTATAAAGCCTCGTACACACGATCGGATTTTCCGCAGACAAAGCCTCTGACTTCTGTCCGAAGTGCGTGTGCCTAGATTTTGTCTTGCATACAAACGGCACACAATTGTCGGCCAACAAACACGAACGTAGTTTTTCAGCTCCTTAGCGCCACCCTTTGGGCAACTTCTGCTAATGTTGTGTTTGGTGAGCATTGCTTCTGAGCATACGTGTTTGTACTTTGGACTTTTGTCCAACGGACTTGTTTACATACGCTCGGAAAATCCGTCAAAAGACCGCTGTCCGTGGAAAATTTTAAAGCCTTCCATCCAACATTTGTCCACGGAAAGTTGGCCAACAATTGTCTGATGGAGCATACAAAAACGGTCGGATTTTCCGCCAACAGCCTGTCATCACACAATTCCCGTCGGAAAATCTGATCGTGTGTACGAGGCTTTACTCTGCCGATCTAAAGCCAGATTGCCCTGCAGATCTGGACAGAAGAAAGGGTTATTCAAAACTTAACCTGGCTAGCATCTAGGGCTACATAGCACATAAAGTTCAATGCTACTGTGATCTGGCCAACACAATTAATAAATTGAGAGTTAACACCAGTAACCACTGGATTCTAACTTAGCGACTTAAGCTGGGTATAGAATTGGAATCTCGGCCGGTTCAGCAGGAACAGTAGAGATTTGAACCATGTATGGGCAACAAGCCTGCCAGATTTTACATGCGATTATCGCCATCGGCTGGTGCGGCCGCTTGCAAAAACCATAGCTTTTTCCCGTGAGGGATGCCCCCCCCCCGCCACACACACACACACACACAGAATAGCTCCGTGGGAGGGATTCTGTCGTCAACACCATCTCTGTTGATGGGGGAATCAAGCAAATTTCTTTCCTGCAACCAGTGCCATAAGTGGCTTTATATCCTAGCTTTTGAATAGAAAAAAAACGCTCAAAAATTACAAAAGTAGATTTGTTAACCACTTCCCTACCGCCCATAGTCATATGACGTCCACAGATGGGATCTCCCATCCTGGGTGGACATCATATGACGTCCTCAGCTTTGTGGGGGGATATCTGAATGATGCCTGCAGCTAGAGGCATCATTCAGATATCCTTTTCTTGTGCCGGCGATTCTGCGCACCATAAGAATGATCATAGCGGCGGTTCCACCCCTTGATCGTTCTTATAGGCAGCGGGAGGGAACACCCCCCCCTACCGCCGCCATCCGGTGCTTCTCCGGGCTCTCCCGTGCCATCGGGGACCTGGAGAGAATCGTCCGGTGCCGGTGGTGGGTCACGTGACGAGCATAGAGATGACTAGTGACCAGATGGTCACCAGTCATCTCTATGATCGTCGGAGGCCCGGGCACGATGTGATGACGTCACGCCCGGGTCCTCAGATGTAAACAAAGCCGCCATTGCGGCTAGTAAGTATGAGATCAGTGAAAAAAAAAATCACGATCTCATGCTTTCCAGCCTGGAGGAGAGATGTGGGGTCTTATTGACCCCGCATCTCACCATAAAGAGGACCTGTCACACACATTACTATTACAAGGGATGTTTACATTCCTTGTAATAGGAATAAAAGTGATAAAAAAAAAAGTAAAATAAGTGTAATTTTTTTTATAAAGAAGTAAAATAAAATAAAAATTAAAAAACGCCCCTGTCCCCGGTAGCTCGCGATCAGAAGCGAACGCACACTTAAGTCCCGCCCACATATGTAAACGCCGTTCAAACCACAAATGTGAGGTATCGCCGCGTGCGTTAGAGCGCGTGAAACAATTCTAGCACTAGACCTCCTCTGTAACTCTAACCTGGTAACCTGTAAAAAAAAAATAAAGCGTCGCCTATGGAGATTTTTAAGTATGGAGATTCTTCTTTGCAAGACCTCTCAAGCTCCATCAGGTTGGATGGGGAGCATCGGTGCACAACCATTTTCAGATCTCTCCAGAGATGTTCAATTGGGTTCAAGTCTGGGCTCTGGCTGGGCCACTCAAAGACATTCACAGAGTTGTCCCATAGCCACGCCTTTGTTATCTTGGCTGTATGCCAAGGGTCATTGTCCTGTTGGAAGATGAACCTTCGCCCCAGTCTGAGGTCCAGAGCGCTCTGTAGCAGGTTTTCATCAAGAATGTCTCTGTATATTGCTGCATTCATCTTTGAATTAGTGAAAAGTCGTGCCAAGGTGAAAAATGTGTAAGGAATAAAAAATAAATAGTAATTACTAAACTTGCAGCAGCTGTACACAAGGTGCCATTCACTTGAATCAATGTAAAAATAAAAATAAAATACAACGCTTGCAACCGTGCAGGAAACTGATCAAAGCAATGTGCAGATATATCCCAAAATTTTTATTAAGAGTGCTTGTGTACTGTAGAATAATTGTAACAAAGAATTCATGTGTAAACAACGAATCAAAATGATATACCATATTTTTCGCTTCATAAGACGCACTTCCCCCCCACCCCCCCCCAAAAACCGGGGGGAAAGGTCTGTGCGTCTTATGGAGCGAATACTAACCAGCAGAGCCGCTGATAGGGGGTGTCTTGCCGAGAAAGGTCCCCCTGCGGATTATGCCCCCCCCTGTACTGCGCAGGCGTGACACTTGCCTCCGAAAATAGCCGAACATATAGAGAGTCAGCTCTAGATGGCGCCTGCGCACACCAAATTGTGCTACACTTCTGACATCCAGGCTCTTTCCTTACCATCCCTGTGGACATGGAGGATGTTAAAAAAAGAGCCAGGAGGCCGAGTGAGCGAAGTGAGCCGTCCGAGCAAAACGAGGACGTGAGGCCGACTGGCCACTTACAGCGAGGTCCATGCAGGCGCCGTTCTAGAGCAGACTCTCAGCTCTACATATGTACGGCTATTTTCGGAGGCTCATTCAGGTTAATACTGCGCAAGCGCCGCGTCTGCGCAGTACAGGGGGGGGCATAATCCGCCGGGGGGGGCTTTCTCGGCAGAACAGAGGGATCGTTTCGGCAGCAGAACGATGCCCTGTGCAGCTCTCTGCACCAGCTAAATCCTGTTTCTCCCCCGCCTTCAGCTGCTAGAGGGAGAGAAACAAAAAGGTATTGTTCTTTAATTAACCCCCACAGAATCGGCATTCACATGTAAATCGCGCAGGCATTGTTATGTAAATTTGGTCGGCCGCCGCGATTCCTATGCAAGTCACGCCCCATCCTCTGCATGCCGCCCACCTAGAGGATGTAAACAGCATACAGGTGAGCATAGGGGGCATGTAGAGGTAATCAAAGCAGGGGGTTTGAGGTGCAGAGGTGAGCAGAGGAGGTGTGCAGAGGTAGAAATGGGAAGAAAGGGTTGGAGTGCAGAAGTTAGCAGAGGAGGGGATTGGGGGATAGAGGTTAGCAGGTGAGTTAGAGGGGCAGAGTTGTACTGAGAGGGAGATCAGAATGCAGAGACTAGTAGAGAGATGGGGGGGGGGGGGTTACTGTAAATATACCTGTTGGCTAGTCAGTGTAAATGTCTCAGTTACATTGGTGGTTGATGTAAATACTGCTGTTGTGTTGAGGTCAGTGTAAATGTCCCAGTTACATTGGGGATCAGTGTAGGTTGCCCCCTTATATTGGTTGTCAGTGTAGAATTATTATTCTGTTATATTTTATTAAATATTTTAGTCCACCATTTGGTTCAGAATATTTTTTTTCATATTTTCCTCCTCTATAATCTAGGTGCGTCTTATGGAGCGAAAAATACGGTAATTAAATATTGAAAAATGTCCCAATAAAAAGTGCTCTTGTGCTCCAATCCTTTGATAAATGCAACGTGCTCCAAACTTCCACTCTGATGTGACTCACTCCCCCTCAGTGTCCCCACTCACCAGATCTATGGGACCCCTAGCTATTCAGCCTAGGGATCAAAAAAGGCAAAGATCCAGCAGTGACTGATGTCTTGAACCGGTTCACAAGAGATCTCCCCTAGCCTGATGGTTAGTATATGGAATAAAAGGGAACTGATAGTAAAAGTACTGTAAAAATAGCGTTTATTGCGCAAAAGATGGTTTTACTTACAAATTAGCGAAGTAAAATGAGCATGCATGTACAAAACAGAGATACAATCCAGGAACGCCGCATCCAGCGTGCGTTCCACCAAACCGAAAGTGACGTCGTATAGACTCGGCACCGGAAAGTAGTCCTACACATCACACATCTCCAACCGCTAAAAAAAATAAACTTGGTCCAGAAAAGTACAAACCTTTTTAGGGGAATTTACTGTATTGGGGGCTAGTTTTAAACGTAAAGTCGGAGGCTTGGTATAAATAAACTGTGGCCTAACAGGTAAAAGCTTCTTTAGATCAACATCCTTTAGTAATAAAGGCCAATGCTTAATAATGATTTTCTCTATGTTTGTGTTGACGGGTGAAGCCTGTCATAAAGGCTACTCGTGCAGGTTTCCCTATTTTTGAGGATGCCTTGTGGGAGGGCGAAATGCGTTGACGTAATTTCAGGTGCCGCGTCCATGCGATGTCACTTCCGGTTTTGGGGGAACGCATGCTGGATGCGGCGTTCCTAGATTGAGATAATTTTGCAATATTTAATTATATAATTTTGATTTGTTGTTTAAACATGAATTTTTATCTTTGTTACAATTGTTATACAGTGAACGAGCACTCTTAATAGAATTTTTGGGATATATCTGCATATTGTTTTTATCAGTTTCCTGCACGGTTGCAAGCGCTGTAATTTATTTTTATATGCATTCATCTTTCCCTCAATCCTGAATAGTTTCCCAGTTCCTGCCCCTGAAAAACATCCCCATGGCATTATGCTGCCACCACCATGCTTCACTGTAGGGATGGTATTGGCTAGGTCAGTGATGTCGAACCTATGGCACGCGTGCCATAGCCGGCACGCCGAGCCCTCTCTGTGGGCACGTGAGAAAATCCTGTACGGAGGTGTATAATCTCGTCCACAGCTCCCCTCCACATAGAACTACATCTCCCACAAGTCTCTGGGGCAAGGGGTGATGTGTCTAGGATGGGCGTGGAAGAGATGAAGGGTTGCTCCGGGTTGGATGGCAGGCGGAAAACATGTGGTGGGGATTGAGCCAATGGGGGGGCCGTGTCTAGGATGGGCGGGGAGGAGATGAAGAGTTGCTCCGGGTTGGATGGCAGGCAGAACACGTGGTGGGGATTGACCCAATGGGGGGCAGTGATGGTGCCTACTGAAGATGCCCAATCACAGGCCGTTCTCGTGCCCGGGAACTGAGTCGGCTGATGCGTGTGTTATTGGAGTGCTGTGGCAATCGCCGACACTGTATGCTGTGTTTAGCTGTGTACACAATTTTTCTGTGCCTCTTCAAATAGAATCTTTTCCTTGGGGACCTTTTTATTTTCTTCTTGCTCCCAACATTGCCACAAAATATGGAAGGGTATGGTCAGAATAATGTTGTGTATATGCTGCCTGTGTTACTCTCTATCAAAGCTGCCAGAGAAGCATTTTCCGTAGGAAATGAAGAGGGAATAAATGAAAGCTGCAGATGTCTCATGCTTTGTGTTGGCTATTCCAGTTTATCTGGCTGGGAATGCCTCCTAGATTTTGCAGAGACCACTGCAGTACAATGAGATGAAAATACATATGGTTTCTCTTTTCGTCCATGGACGGACACAGCTTCCTTAAATCTTGACAAAGTGGGTTATGTTCCTTCTATTAGGAGAGGACTAGGCAGACAATACATGTAACTTTAACAGAGTTAACAGCCCCGCCCAGGGGGCGGTCCCTCCGGTCATAACCCCTCACCCTGCAGCCAGCAGCTCAGTTTTTTTTCTGCCTAGTAGAGGAGAAGGACCTGGCTCCCTTTGGGCCCAGGGTCCAGAAGAAGTTTTTACTTTTTATTGTTTTTTGTTTTATTTTTTGATCCTGAGATCTACTGCTGGCTGGGCGACAGGCTGGATAATATAGATCCTTGTAGTCTCCCCAGTCCGGCCATCGAGCGTGAGCAGGCCTTAGCTACGCACTGGGTCGGCCATGACATACCCCATGGTTCCAGGGGTGGCCGGTGAGCTATTTTGCCGGGGTCCACATGTGACCGGGCTGCTTGCTGTCTCAGTCACAGTGGACCGTGGCCGTCAGCCACTCCGTACTGCTCGGCTGTGGGTCTGTCTGGAACACACCAGCAAGTCCTGCATGGACGGGTAAGTTAAGTTCCTCCTGTTTTGACAGGATGGAACAGCTGAGCATTCCCGGGGGGTCGGTTAGGGGGTCTCCTGTCCTCCCTTTTTTCCTCCTCGCCTTGCTGGGCCTGCTGCGTCGGCCGGGTATACCTGAGGGGGATTCTGTATCTTGGTTTGGGGCTGTGGGGGCGTCCGGGTCGGCTCTCTGTGGGGGGTGGTCTGCCTCTGGGAAGTCTCCATTCGGCATCTCTACGGCCTTCTCGTCCACCTCGGGTACTTAGGTGCCATTTTTTTGTAGCGCCTACGCCATTTTCTTGGGGCCTGTAGTTAGCATTGAAATCTCCATTGGCGGCCATTTTGTCGTGGCCGCGCTGTGACGCGGGTCTTCATTGCGGGCGGCCATTGTCTTGTAGTCCGCACCCGGTTTCTCTGAGGCGTAGGGTGTTTTTTTCCTATTGATGTGGCCTCCAGTGTTGGACAGGCTTCCTGAATGGCGCGAATAGCGCTGTTCACATCACAGAACACCTCAGACACACGCTTTGCGCGGAGGGAGAGCGGACAGCGACGCTGGGCAGCCTCTTACTTGGATGGGGAGTTCCCTGGGTAACCCCCCTGGTCAGAGCAGCAAGGAGGGTGGACATTTTTTGGTGCCATTACCTTGACTTAAGTCCCTATAGGCTGTCAGTGGGTGGGCATGAAAGTCAGAAGTTGGGCGCTTCTTCCCCAGACATTCCAGTGGCAGCAACCGGTGCCCCTGCACCTGCGGTGCCTATGGACAGTCTTGGAGTCATTTGTTGCCAAGGGCGGGCATAAGGGGGGTAAAAAAGCGCCCCCACCCCCGCCATCTCCAGAGGAATGCTCTGACTCAGACTCGGGCCTGGCTGCGGCACAGGACCCCTGTTCTGAAGTGTCAGAGGATGCGAAGACCGTCCGGGCAGTGAGGAAGACTCCTTGTTCGGGTCAGCACAGGATAGAGCACTTGTGGTAGCACTTATCACAGCAGTGAGGTTTCAGTCCCTTTTGGGTCTCACAAACTGACCCGCTTTCAAGGTTTTCCCTTATGTATCTTACTTTGACAAGTTCATAGAAGGAATAGGTAGTTTCGGCCTTTCACCTAAATGAGGACATTGTACTTCCATCCTTGTGTCCTCGGCCGTCGCATCCCAGAGAGGCTGCGCTACATACTTTAGACATGGTACGTGCTCTGCGGGTGTACCTTTATGCTACGGCTCCGTTCCGGAGGTCAGACTCTCTGTTTATGTCGGTGACAGATCCACAGTAGGGCCTGGCGGTCTCATCGTCCACCACTTCTCGTGGATCAGGCAGAACGTCATCCAGGCCTATGCCCTTAGGGGCGGGCGCCTCCCTTTCCTGACACGGCGCTTTTGACCAGGGCAATTGGTGCCTCCTGGGTTTTTAGACATCAAGCGTCTGTCTCACAGGTGTGTTAAACGGATTTAAGGAAGCTGTGTCCCGTCCATGGACAAAAAGAGAAAATAGGAATTTTTTTTTGTACTCACCGTAAAATCCTTTTCTCTGTCGTCCATGGACAGATACAGCACCCACCCCTCCTTTTTAAGTTTGTACTGCTTTTTGACGAACTGAGCTGCTGGCTGCAGGGTGAGGGGTTATGACCAGAGGGACCACCCCCTGGACGGGGCTGTTCAACTCTGTTAAAGTTTCATGTATTTAAATATCTAACATGTCTGCCTAGTCCTCTCCTAATAGACAGAACATAACCCACTTTGTCAAGATTTAAGGAAGCTGTGTCTGTCCATGGACGACAAAGAAAAGGATTTTACGGTGAGTACAAAAAAAATCCTACTTTTTGTCCCTGCCATCCCCCTGTATTTCATGACACCAGAGTCACATGACAGACAGTCCAGAATCACTGGCATTATACAGGGAGGAGGTGTAGAGATTCTGCTGGGAGTGTGCATTTGACGTGCAATGAACTGCACATGCATTGTGAGTGAACCATTGGTAAAGCATTGTTACAGTCGTCCTTGAGTGTTCACGTTCAGAAGGATGTTTCCTGGACATTGAGGACTATGAACATAGTCAGGAATGAGAGATTTTCTAAGTAGTCTTCTGCTACAGCAATGCAGGGCAACCAGTATGTCTTCAGCTGGCGTAGAACTACAGATCTCAACATGCCCTGAAAACCAAAAAGTGCATAATGTGTGCCAGCAGGGCATTGGGGGACTGGGAAGTTCTGCTGCAGCTGGAGAGTCGCTGGTTGCATGTCACCCCCGTAACAGGATTTCTTTATCATCCAGCCGGTGCTTCTACTGAACAACTAGTAATTTAAAGTGCACCTGTCATGCAACTTGAGTGTATTGAATATTAATGTATAGTTAGTAGAATGGTGATACTGGAATTTGATTGCACAATGCTAGGACAGCTTCCCAAACATTTTACTTTTGTCAAAATGTGTTCTAGTTTTAGATCTTCTTGTACAAAACACTATGACTACATAGTGAATACACAATGATTTCTGATGTGTCCCATGTTCACCCCCACACATCACAGCAATACGCTCATCAAGTTCTTTATATGTTGGCACTTTGAAATTAATACATTGGTTTCGTGTTGCAGTTTGGGCACTCGGTCTCAAAAAGGTTCGCCATCACTGGGCTAGGTGATGAGCAATGCCTGGTTTCCTCCAGACATAACGCTTGCCATTCTGGCCAAAAAGTTCAAACGTTGTTTCATCAGACCAGAGAATTTTGTTTCTCATGGTCAGAGTCCTTCAGGTGCCTTTTGGCAAACTCCAGGCGGGCTGTCATGTGCCTTTTACTGAGGAGTGGCTTCCGTCTGGCCACTCTACCATAGGGGCCTGATTGGTGAAGAGTTGCAGAGATGGTTGTTCTTCTGGAAGGTTATCCTCTCTCTACAGAAAAATGCTGGAGCTCTTTTAGAGTGACCATCGGTTTCTTAGTCACCTCCCTGACTTAGGCCCTTGTCCCCCCGATGCTCAGTTTGGGCGGGTGGCCCGCTCTAGGAGTCCTGGCGGTTCCAAACTTCTTCCATTTACTGACGATGGAGGCCACTGTGCTCATTGGGATCTTCAATGCTGCAGAAATTTTTCTGTACCCTTCCCCAGGACTGTGCCTCAATACTATCCTGTATAGGAGGTCTACAGGCAATTCCTTGGACTTCATGGCTTAGTTTGTGCTCTTACATGCACTGATAACTGTTGGACCTTATATATGTGCCTTTCCAAATCATGTCCAATCAACTGAATTTATCACAGGTGGACTCCAATCAAGTTGTACAAACATCTCAAGGATGATCAGTGGAAACAGAATGCACCTGAGCTGCAGGGACAGTAAAATCGGCGATAAAACTACAGTAAATTGCCGGTAAAACCGCTGACGCCCCCTGTACCTCAGTGTGAAAGTGCCCTTACTGTATGTACATGTGATTTTTTTTGTTTATTTTTATAACATTTGCAAAGATTTCAAACAAACTTCTTTCAAAATGTCATTATGGGATTTTGTTTGTAGACTTTTGAGGAAAATAATGAATTTAAAGTGTTACTAAACCCACAACAGTAAAATCAATCTGTATATGCAGTAAAGCATGCTTGTTATACTCACTGTGGAACCTAAGCGGTTAATCCCTTGCATGGTGTACAAAGGCTGTTAGATCCTGGCTTCTCTGATCCTCCCCTCCTTCCACTGACTCCTAATAATTTCCTGATAACACAGTCTATGGAGTCAGGCTACACATGCTCAGTTTTGTGTGTATTGCTAAAAAGTTTTTTTTTTTCTTGGGAGGATGCATGTGATCAGCACAGGGCCAATCACGCACTGTCCAGACAGAGGGTCAGGGGTCATGCAGCCTTATAGATCAGTCAGAAAACTCCTCCTACAATCCTTAAGCAGTGCTTGGCTGGACACTGATCGAAGTCACAAGACTGCTCTAACTGCTGATGAGAAAAGGTATTTAGCAGTTTATATTTACTAAAATAATTGCATTTCCATGTTCTGTGTACTGTGGGAGACCAGATATAGTGAATGCAGGCTCCTTGGTTTAGTAACACTTTAATCCATTTTGGAATAAGGCTGTAACATAACAAAATGTGGAAAAAGTGAAGCACTGTGTATACTTTCCAGATGCACTGTATATAAAGGGTCTATCTCGTACGAGAGTTAGATATGCTTTCTAACTTGTATCAGAACATCGGTTTCCCAGTATGCTGGCTATAAAAATAAAGATTGCTAAAACACTCATCTTTGTTCTCATTTGAATATTTCTTCAACATCATCTTTTTTGTTATTGCAAGTCAAGTCATGTCCTAAATCTATAAAAATTTAAATGTTAACACATATCTGAGAACAAAAACATCTTTTCTTTCTCGTACATCACGGGACACAGAGCGACATAGTCCTTACTAATGGGTTATATAGATACCGTCAGGTGCTGGCACTGGCAACTTCCAAAACCGGAAGTACCCTCCCCTATATAAGCCCCTCCCATCCGGGAGCACCTCAGTTTTTTGCCAGTGTCTAAGGTGTTGGCCAAGAAGAAACATGTGTTTTTCACTGAGCTTGCGTACAGGTTCTTTTGGGCCTCAGTAAGCTATTCCGGATCCGACCAAAAAAGCTTCATAGCTAAACGGTCGGTACCCGGGCCTTGCAGAGAAGAGCAAGGTTTTGCCTGTAATGCTTCTCTTAGGAGAGCTGGACCCTGGGATCCAGAGCTCTGGTCATACCCACGACCAAGATGTTTTCTGTGCAGGGTGCTATACAGGTCCAGGGGAGTGGAATCCTTGGGAACCCGGTCCCTGAAGGTTTGATTACAATGCCTGCCGTGATAGGTGAAGTTTGGGCTTTTGTGGACCAAACAAAGTCCTGCGGCGGGGAACAGGTAAGTGGGGGCCCCCAGGAACTTGGTTCTATTGGGGGACCCCCAAGCCTAATTTGTCTTTCTGTCTGTTACCTAATGGTATTCCCGCAAAATTCTGTGCATGCCTGTAACTACTAAAAAAATGTAATAATTTTTAATGGTGGTCAAGAAAAAAAAAAAAAAAATTTTTTTATATATATTTAATATATTAGACTGCGGTACCTGTGTTTGTCCACTAGAGGCCGCTGTGGAATGTTTTCTTGTCATGTGGACTAGCTTCTTCTCAGCAGAGCAAAGTCCAGGCAGATGGTGAGTTCTCTTATAGGAAACTGCTTCCTCTGCCATGTTGCAGTGCTCGTCCATCCCCCGGCCTGCGGCAAAGAGGGGCCCTGGCTCCTGTCCCTTGTTACCATATTTGAAATTAGCGCCGAAGGCGCACGTGCCCGCGCGCGTGCACGCGCCTCTATATATAGAGGTGAGCCGGGAAAGGGGGCGGAGCCTGGGGGATGACGCTCTGTGCGCGCCGCAGCGCTTCTGCGCATGTGCGGGCGTCCCAGCAGTTTAAAAAAAAAAAAACACAATATTGTAGTGAGCTGGCTATGAAGTACAGAGACAGAGCTGGCAACATTTAAAGGCATACAGCAAGCGGTTGATACAGGCATCCCCTAGAAAGGCACATTAGTAGACACCAACTGTGATATAGCAGCAATTGTGCTAGACTATTCTCAGTAAAAGTGGTGTATTACGGCTGGAATACCTCAGCTTTAGGCTTAGGAATATGCCGTCCAGAAGCTCCGGAACTGAATCTTCCAGGAAGCGAAGGGGGTCTCATCGGGCTTGGAGGATCTTGGGCATACTCCTGCTGCACCAGTCTCCCCTGAAGTTCAGAGGTAAGTGACCGTAGAGACCCCGCAGGGTACTTGGTACTGTGGCTGTCCTCAGTTCACCTGCTCCTGTGTATGTAACAGAGGAGGTTTTTTCCTCAGCTCTGGGAGGATTAGAGAGAGATTGTCAACATTTATCGCTGCCTCCCTGTCAGGGAAAGCACGCCCGATCTCCGTCTCCTCCTTCAGAGTACCTGTTAGCAGAGCAACAGTCCCATACAGGGATCGACCTGCCTGAAGGGGATCAGGATGAGGTTGATTCTGTTATAGAGGAATCAACAGTGGGGGAACCTTTTCTCAGCATCTTAAGCTGAAAGATTATGGGTTCAGTCTCTGACTAACATGGTCCGATCAGCATTTAAAAATGCACCTTGCGGAACCATCAACCACTACTGTATCCTCGTTGGGGTCGCTAGAAGCCCCCAGACTGTTTGTTCTTTTCCACTTCACCCTTTACTGAAAGGGCTCATTTACCAGGATTGGGAACGTCCTGAGAAAATATTTATTCCCCCAAGAGATTTCCGGTGGTCTATCCCATGGAGGATAAGTTCATCAAAAAAAAAAAAATGGAAGGTCCCTACAGTGGACGCAGCCATCTCTTGTATGTATAAATCACTGACATGTCCAGTGGATAATGTCCAAATGTTCAAGAACCCAATAGATAAAAGATTGGAGTCCTTATGAAAATCTGCTTGGTGATACAACCAGCAGTAGCAGCTATTGGGGTCTGCTAAGCAGTGAAGGATCAGTTGAAAGACTTACAATGTCCTTGTCCCCTTCCGTTCGCAAGAGCCTCCGTTGGTGGTGGGTTCCCCAGAATCTGGAAAAAAGGAAATCCTTCAGTCCGATTTCTTGGAAGGTGGTCACTACAGATGCCAGCCTTATAGGCTGGGGAGCAGTACTGGAGCAATAGTCTCTCCAGGGCAGATGGTCGGATGCAGAAAAGGCCCTGCCCATCAATCTCTTAGAGATACGAGCAGCCCGGTATGCCCTAGTAGCATGGACATCCAAACTCCAAGGGTCCCCTGTCAGAATTCAATCAGACAATGCCACAGCAGTGGCATATATCAATCATCAGGGGGGCACCAGGAGTCGTGCAGCCCAGAGGGAAGTAAATTACATCCTGAAATGGGCAGGAAAAATATGTCCCAGCCATATCTGCGGTATTCATTCCAGGAGTGGAGAATTGGAAGGCGGACTTTCTAAGTCGCCAGCAATTAGGCCCAGAGGAAGGGTCCATTCACCCCGAGGTTTTCTGGACAATATGTCAGCGGTGGGGAACATCGGATGTAGATCTTCTAGCATCCAGATTCAACGCAAAGGGGGATAGGTTTGTCTCTCAGACAAGGGATCCCCTAGCTTGCGGCTCGGATGCCCTAGTGTTCCCTGGGGATCAGTTCAAGCTGATATATGCATTCACACCGCCACAATGGTTACCTCGATTACTCCGCAGAATCAGGGTAGAAAAGAAACCAGTGATTCCGGTGGCTCCAGCGTGGCCCCAAAGAGCGTGGTACGCGGAGATTGTAAAATTTCAGTGGGGAGTCCTTGGACTCTCCCACGTCGTCCGGCTTTCGCAAGGACCGATATACCACCCTTCCTTACCAGCCCTAGGTTTGACGGCCTGGCTATTGAAGCCCACATTCTAAAAAAGAGAGGGCTCTCTAATGCTGTGGTATCTACCATGATCAATGCCAGGAAGCCGGTATCCAGGCAGATCTACTATAGAATCAGGAAGGCGTACATCGCGTGGTGTGAGGCCAAGAAATGGCATCCACATAAGTACGTAATAGGTAGGATTCTGGACTTCCTACAGTGGGCTGTAGATAGGAAGCTTGCCTTGAGTACTATCAAGGGTCAGATTTCGGCCTTGTCAATATTTTTTCAAAGGCCCTTGGCTTCGCATTCACTAGTCAAAGCCTTTATACAAGGAGTGATGCGTATTAGGCCTCCGGTTAATATTCCCATATGTCCATGGGATCTAAACTTGGTTCTGTCGGTTCTACAGAAACAACCATTTGAACCATTACAGCATATTTCCTTGGTGCTTCTCACCAGGAAATTGATTTTTCTAGTAGCCATTTGTTCGGCTAAAAGAGTATCGGAATTAGCAGCTATGTCCTGTAAGGAGCCATATCTGGTTATCCATAAGGACAGAGTAGTGTTACGTCCTCATCCAGCCTTTCTTCCTAAGGTGGTATCGAGGTTTCATTTGAACCAAGATGTGGTTCTTCCTTCTTTTTTCCCCAAACCTACTTCGGTAGAGGAAAAGTTATTGCATTCTTTGGATGTAGTAAGAGCAGTTAAAGCTTATCTAAAAGCCACTGCTCAGATTCGCAGAACGGATACTTTGTTTATTCTGCCGGAAGGCCCCAGAAAGGGTCAGGCAGCGTCAAAGTCTACTTTAGCCAAGTGGATTCGACAGGTCATTATGCAAGCTTATGGCTTGAGAAGGAGACCGCCTCCGTTCAAAGTTAGAGCGCACTCCACGAGAGCAGTTGGAACTTCATGGGCAGTGCATCACCAGGCCTCCCTGGCTCAAATCTGTAAGGCCGCAACATGGTCTTCGGTACACACGTTTACTAGGTCCTACCAGGTGGACGTTAGAAGTCAGGAGGATGTCGCCTTTGGGCGCAGTGTGTTGCAGGCCGCAAAAGATCCTCATGTCTGATAGCGCTCAGCTTATATATGGTGTATCCCCCCCCTCATTTGGCATTGCTTTAGGACATCCCATTAGTAAGGACTATGTCGCTCTGTGTCCCGTGATGTACGAGAAAGAAAATAGGATTTTTATAACAGCTTACCTGTAAAATCCTTTTCTTGGAGTACATCACGGGACACAGAGCTCCCGCCCCTCTTTAGGGACACTTATTGCTTTGCTACAAAACTGAGGTGCTCCCGGATGGGAGGGGCTTATATAGGGGAGGGTACTTCCGGTTTTGGAAGTTGCCAGTGCCAGCACCTGACGGTATCTATATAACCCATTAGTAAGGACTATGTCGCTCTGTGTCCCGTGATGTACTCCAAGAAAAGGATTTTACAGGTAAGCTGTTATAAAAATCCTATTATTCTGTGCACACCATTATTACCTATGATGGCTTATCAGGGCATTCTTGCAGAGAGATTATGGGTTGAAGGTGTGACACGCTGTGGTAAGAAGTGAGTTTCGCAGGAGGTAGAAATTTAGAAGGCACATGACAACTTATAAATCGATGGATCAGTAAGGGATGTGAATATTGTGATTTAAAAGAGAATATATATATATATATATATATATATATATATATATATATATATATATATATATATATATATATATATATATATATATATAATTTATAAAAAAAAAAAAAAGCTCTTGTATGACCTTAGCCTTATTTACCAGCAATCTCCATGGTGGATAGATGTTGTAACAAGACTAGACATGGGCCGAACGCCCCCTGGTTTAGTTTGTGGCAGAACTTTCAAACATCGCAAAAGTTTGAAATCGAATAACGAACTCCATTGAAGTCTATGAGACCCAAAGTGGAAAATCAAAAAGTGCCCATTTTGAAGGCTTATATGCAAATAATTGGGCATACAAATGGTATAGGGGTCCCGCTACTGCCCTGAGGGACATGTATCAATAAAACACAACGTTTTTAAAAAACATTTTTAAAATGAGCAGTAATTTACTGATGCTTAAAGTGAAACCAGAAAAATGAGAAATAACAATTGTAATAGAATGTATGAAATTATTGACACCATTTTTAAGTAGAAATTAACTTTTCAATATGTGTTTTGACATACTAACAGTTTGCATAGAGACACACCCTGCTACTCATTTGTGGTTAAGCTGATTCATGGATCAGACTGATTGTATAAGCAAAGTCATCTTTTAGCTCTTGTAGACTGCTGAATCTAGTTTAACATCATGATAAGAATATACTGAGTTTGTATAATTTTTAGAGACATATGCATTAATACACAGCCCCGTCTCTTTTTTTTGCATATAAGCCACTTTAATTCAATAAAGATCAGAGGTCTAATGAACACACTTTCTTTCCATGTGTCTCATTTTGATTTCTCACGGATCCGGGGGTCACTGAAAATGATCTTGCATTTACCTGAAGTACACCTGGGTGGCGGTATTACCTGCTTCAGATGGTGGCAGCGGTGGGATGAAAAAAAAATCACCTTTGGTAAGAAGAATCTTTTTGTCTTTTAGACAGACTGTTTTCTCTTACCTTAGCTCTGATTTAAAATTCATCTCAAACTAAATTTATGTAGAAGAGGGATACGAACCACGCCTTGGTGTATAGGGGATTTTTTGGGAAAATCCGCCTTTGAAAGTACCTTTGAGAAGGTCCTAATTAATTAGAAGCATTTTGGGAACGCTGTAAAGTACCTTTGAGAAGGTACTAATTAATTAGAAGCGTTTTTGGGAACGCTGTAAAGTACCTCTCAGAAGGTCCTAATTAGAAGTGTTTTGGGAACGCTGTAGAAAAGTGTACACGGCAGTCCTTTTGGCAAGGAGCTGAAATGGTTAATGAGGATTATATTTCGGTGACCCAACCTACTTTCGCTTTTCTTTCTGTTGCATAGAAGTAATAATATTATTTGTTGTGTAGATACACTGACTGTAAGGTGAGACAGTCAAAGTGGTCTACAGTCCAAATATCGTGAGAGTGGCAAGTACTTTTGTATGTATGTTTATAAATGTTGTCGCTGTGGTGCAGATGGGACAAAGGGGTTTTCGCTATGCTATACAAGCCAAGGTTTTAAGAAGGGAAAGTTGTTGTTAGTATAGGGAATTCTTTTTCATCTGCTCAGAGAAAAATGCTTACATTTTATGTTTGTTTGTTGTTGTCTTGGAATTCCAATTTAAAGTATACGTTGTTTTTTCTTCTGAATGCAAATGGATTGTTGAGTAATTGATATATGTCCTTTGATCCTGCCAAGTAGGAGAGCGTTGCTAAAGTGGGCAGGTGAGAGGGACAGAGTAGGGTACTTATCTGTGTGTGGTGCTTTATTTGAGTGATTTCTCCTATCCAAAGTATTGTTTAGCACAATACACAGAGGTATATGTCCACTTGCATGAATCTGCTAGTTCACTTCAAGTGAAAGAGGGGATCAAACAACCGACCACACCTCTGTCAACGCTTTTTGCGCAAAGCATACTGCTATATTTGCATTCCATATGCAGCGAGTCCGAGAGACTTTCTGAGGTGGAGATTGAATTTTAAAGAAGGATTTAATTCAGAAAAGTTATCTATATAGATTAAAAAAATACATGTTTATTGTAAAAATGTTGCAACTATTGTCAGTCTATTCATGAAATGTGTTGGGCACATATTCCCATGTCCAATGCATAGTTAATTGGAAACATTAAAAGGGGAATGTGACGTCACTGATAAATTACATGTATGCGCTGGTACCACATGTTTTTTTTGAGGAATCTGATCAGATACAATTTTTTTTAGAGTAGCATTTCAACTTATACATGGGGTATTTTGATTATTTCAGTTAGGTTCTGTTTCCACTATTGCAACCCCAGATTTGCAGTGCGACTTTGCAATGCGATTTTTTCATGCAATGTCATGCAAAAGTGTGAGAAAAGGTCGCACCGAAGTAGGAACAAAATAGTGCAAGAACCTTTTTGCGTCGTTGCGACTTGAGTCGCACAAATTAAAACAAGGACCATTGAATTACATGGGTTTTTGACTTGACACATGTGAAGTCGCATGACAAGTCGCACAGCAACTCACATTTGTGGAAACAGAGCCTTAGAGTCTGACTTTGGGGACTGTTTTAATTGTGTAATTGCCTATCCTTACGTTATTGAAGTTAAAAGGTGTTGTTTTCTTTTCAGTATCGACAAATGTGATATAATTGCCCTGGGCTCCGCAGTGTTCATAAATGGTGTTATGGTTTTGCTGATGTTGAGAAAAAAAAAAAAAAAAAAAAAAAGGGAACTTTTGCATTGTATAAGGACATTGCCTGTTACAACGGAATGGTTATTTGTGCAAATGGTTTTAATTGTGTTTAGGCTGTATGAACAATGATTGGGGATTTTAAAATGTTTGATTTTCTTTTTTTTTTTGGTTAAATACAAGTTTAGGGCTGGGTTCACACATATGCAGTGCGAGTTTGAGCTCTTTTCACGGCTAATTGACAAAGTAGTTGTTCAGCGCTTCATGTCAGTTTTTGATCAGGATCAGGTCAGGATTGCATATCAGGTCAGGATTTTATACTGTTCACAACTGAATGACATGTGGGATTCAGAAGCATTCCCATAGAAGTCAATGGCCCTGAATTTGCACGTAAGCCGGACCGCACTGCCTAGAAAACGCACACCTTTTTGGGCAGTGCGGAGTGCGAATGCACCGCAGGTGTGTCAGCCAGCCTCATCCAAGGAAGTTATGTATTCCAGGTGCTACGCCAGAGGAATTGTGGTTGGTAAAGAAAAAGGAAGTAACTTAAGGTTTGTGTAATCCTATGCACTAAGGAAAAATATGAGAGATATAAAAAAAAAAAAATAATAATGGTAAAGGTGTTTAAAAGCTGTTCAAAGGGCAAATATGGAAAACATTTCTAAATGAAGAATGAATGGAGTGGCCAAATGGATGTGAATAAAAGGAGAAAGTGGTTGTATTGTGTTTAATGAATGCACAAGGTATTATTTGATTAGTAAAGTATCTTAAGTGTTTGTTTAAAATGTACACAAAAAGAGTTGTTTCATATTTTGTTTTCGTGTTCAGGGAGTAGAAGTTATTAGGCCCATGTTCCTGGTAATATATATTTCCCTAAAAGTTTGGGTTAAGTAACCAGGATATACGAAATAAATTGCTGCATATATTGAGTCCATGAGGTACTAAAATATGATGGGAAAGTTTGTTTGAATAACAGTCAGAGTGACTATTCTGGATATATTTACCTTTTGAATTCCCAGAGTTTCAATCGTGAAGTGTTAATGATGTAATGAAGTTTATCCATCAATGTTTTGTTTGTTGCTGATGATCAGATATATTTGAAAAGTTAGGAGGCTGACTTCTGAGTCAGAATATGTGTTTGGGTAAAATGTTCTGTTCCGAGTTCCTCGGGTCCACTTGGGTCCCGAGGATAGAAGAAACTAAAGTTGTTTAAGTTTTATTGAAGTCCTGCTGTAATACTGGATTTGAAAAAATGTTTAGTTAAACATATTGAATCTACATAATGAAGACTGTTGCTGAGAAACATTTTATATTTCTGCATGCTTTACTTATGTTTGAGTTAATGACGAATATTATTTTTAATACCTCCAATGGTTAAGGCCTTAATTGATCAGGTACATTCTGTGATTATTCATGTTGGATGAGGAATATCCGACCCAGCCAGCCAGCATTCACCCCTAGCCACCTGCACATGCATACCCTGCCCTATACCCTATCCGGATGAAGAGATGACTACAGCTTTTACATGGAAACCTTCGTTGTTCATCTTTGTTGTTCAAATGTCATGGGAGATGCTGAGATGAGTAAAGGCAGACACCTGCTGGAAAATATTCCTGGAATGACACCTTGAGGGTTAGCCATGACGCACGCCCAAGGTCTACGAAATTCCAGTGAGCATCACAAGGGAGTGATACAGATATGCCAGCCCGAAGGCCCAAGTATAGCCCAATGCATCAGTTCCCGTCTGTCTGTGGATATCGAGTTCTATCCTTACAAAGAGGCAGGGTTTTGGGGTAGAGGATCTCTGTAAAATATGGATAAACACAGAATCGAACCAAAAGTTTTGGGAAAAGTTTAGGAGAATGAGAATGTGGACATTTTTTTCCTTCCCTTTCATGAATTTATTGGACATTCAGAAGCCATACAAGAGATTTTTTTTGTGCTTTTCTTTGAGACAATTTTTTTATTTGTTGTAAAGGCTGTCATGCCCCTCCCACTTGCTTTTAAGGACTGTCACGCCCCTCCCCCCTTTGTATTTCATGGACAATTGCTATGAAGCTGAGATTATCTGTTTATTGTTCTCTATTTTTACATGCTTAGGATAATGATACATTTATGAGAAAGTAGTCCAGGTGATTGTCGGGGGCTTCAGGGTTTGCGATTATCACGTTCGTGATAAAAGAGGGGATTGTAATAGAATGTATGAAATTATTGACACCATTTTTAAGTAGAAATGAACTTTTCAATATGTGTTTTGATATACTAACAGTTTGCATAGAGACACACCCTGCTACTCATTTGTGGTTAAGCTGATTCATGGATCAGCCTGATTGTATAAGCAAAGTCATCTTTTAGCTCTTGTAGACTGCTGAATCTAGTTTAACATCATGATAAGAATATACTGAGTTTGTATAATTTTTAGAGACATATGCATTAATACACAGCCCCTCCTATCTTTCTTTTGCATATAAGCCACTCTAATTCAATAAAGGTCAGAGATCTAATGAACACACTTTCTTTCCATGTGTCTCATTTTGATTTCTCACGGATCCGGGGGTCACTGAAAATGATCTTGCATTTACCTGAAGTACACCTGGGTGGCGGTATTACCTGCTTCAACAATAAAAATGAAAAATTCCTTTAAATATAGTGCTTGGGGGGTCCCCTTAGTCTGCCCGTAAAGTGGCACATCTGTACCATGTATAGAACCTGCTGCAGCAATAATGACAATTATAAAGCAAAAAAATATATATATAAAATTTTCCCTGCAAGCTTTCTTTATTTTGTAAACAACGGCTTGGGGAGCCGAGCTGTATAATGAGGCCAGAATTTCATACACTCGGAACAAGATTTTTGGGAGGGCGCATGCGTGGCGGGTTCCGTGATAGATGCTTAAGACGGGAGCTCTGTCCCGCTCCGGCTGAAACATACTGCAGGAAACCTGCCCTGACAAGATAAAATGACACTAAAGTAAAAATGAACGGTCGCACTACTCTCACACTGTACTATCACTAGATTCACACTAAAGTAAATCTGAACGGTCACAATACACTCACACTGCACTATCACTAGATTCACACTAGATTACACTCACAAAAGAATCACAATAGTACACTATAGCACACTAACGCGCTAGTAGCACTGAACAGAGCCCTGTTCCATCTCTTTCCAGACAAATATCACGCTGCAAATGGTTGCAATGGGAAGAGTATTTTTATAGTGTGGGGTGGGACTAAGAGCAGTGAGCCATGATTGGATAGAGTCATCATGACAGTGTCCAATCATGGCTCAGACAGTGCTATGTGCCCTGATTGGCTAAAGCAATGAAAGCTTTGACCAATCAAGGCTTCCAATGCACTGTGCGGAGGCACAGTGGTCGTTCGGCAGGCTGAACAAACGGTTCATCGAATGGGCTAACAGCCAATGCCAAGCCCGAACCGTTCGCCCAACTCTAAACAAGACTTCCATTGTACTTGAAGAATTACAAATAAAGGCAATTAAAGAGGATCTTCACCCCAAAGCTTTATGTTCCCCCTCCTCTACCACATTTGGCACAATACTTTTTTGGGGGAAAGCGTGTACCTAGTTTTGCCCCCAGCCTTCTGGGACATGTCACAGGTCCCAGAAGGCTGCGGGACCGATCACAAAATGTAGCACGACTCGTGTTTGAGCAGTGGGAAGTTGGCTGTGGAGCCGCAAAGAGTTACAACCGGCATTCCCTTAGCAAACATGACAGCGCTGGGGACCCGAAGATTGGCAAATAACCGGCCCAGGTGAGGACAGCGCTGGTTCCCTGAGCAGGTAAGTGTACTGTTTTAAAAAATAAGGCTTTTTATTTTTTCTTTCTAGGGTGAAGAACCTCTTTAAAGTAGTCAAACAATATACAAAATATTTAAATATAACAAATACTACCATTTCATAGTCTGGTGATTCCATTCTGGATTTCAAGCTCTGTACAAGCGGAACTAGACTGCTCATTCTGAAAAATAAAATGCATATCAGAAGCAGAGAACTAAGGAAAAAATACTGAACAAATAATCCGAAACATATTTCTGTCTCTTTTGAATTCCCTAATAAAGGGTAACATTTTAAAGTGTAGGTTATAGCACTTTGCACATAAACATGACCCTGCACTGCCTTACTGATTAACACTGTATGTGTTATTTTTAAATACTTCAAATTGTGTGAACAGTTCTTGCATACAAACAAAACTAACATAAATGAGAGTAGGATACTGAAAAGCAGGCAAGAATGTTCAGTCATCTATAATGACAAATGTGATAAAAACAAACTTACACCGATCTTAAGGGATTGCGTGATACAGATGTCCAGTTTCTATAGCGTCACAGTGAAACAGCTTGCCTTTCATGGGAGTACTTTTAATTTAGGCTTTTTCACAAATTGAATTGACATTTTAACTTAGGGGTCTGCTGATGAAATAGAACAAGAGGGCAAAAAACTACAAGAAAAATGCACCTCATCCCCTAAAACTTGCTTTACCTGACATTCATAAAAATAACATCTTTTCTGCTGCCTTGTGGAAGGTGTGATTTGATGATGAAGCAAATGCTTGCTGACAGTTTAAAGACTGGCATAAAACAAAACTGAAAAAAACACTGGACTGAGCAGAAAGTGTTGATTAATCTCTCTTTATATATTTTTGTAGATGGCGCCGCTGTTTACAATGTCTGCTAATCCAACATCTACCTCTAGTGGCTACCTTTGAATATTACATTACAATAATAGTTCAGAACTATAAATGGCAAGTACATTTTCTTCTAAATAACAAAGGGTCAGAGAGTTCTCCAAAATACTTCAGATCACCTACATCACCCAAAATGTATTACTTTGAAAATGTTATTTTCATACTTGCATTGTAACAGCAGCATTTTAATTTCTCAGACACTTTTTTTCCTTCAAGTAATTTGTAACTAAAAGTACAGTATATACTCGAATATAAGCGGAGTTTTTCAGCACAATTTTTTTGTGCTGAAAATGCCCCCCTCGGCTTATACTCGAGTCACCTTTTTGCGCCTGATCTCCTGGAATTTGGGGACCCGGTACCGGCCGGCCGTAGGTCCCCTGGACCCCAAACTTGGGACACATGTAGCCTCTTCCTATACAAGTGTGCAAAGTTTGTTGTCCGGGGGACCTAGAGTCGGGGAGCACCGAT
Source organism: Rana muscosa (assembly GCA_029206835.1). Taxonomy (NCBI): domain Eukaryota; kingdom Metazoa; phylum Chordata; class Amphibia; order Anura; family Ranidae; genus Rana; species Rana muscosa. The sequence continues at coordinate 1,138,809,581 of CM055122.1, forward strand.
TTTTCAAAGCCGCATGTTAAACGGTCATTTCTCCGGTGACTTTGGGGACCCGCTACTAGCCGGTCGTAGGTCTCCTGGACCCGAAACTTGGCACACATGTAGCCCCATTTCTCCTCTATAAGTGTGCAAAGTTTTTCGTCTGGGGGACCTACGGCCGGGGAGCACTTATATTTCAAGGCCGGGCACCCCTTCCGTAGACTCACATGTTAAACGTCAGTCTAGTCATGGACACAGTGAGGCATGGGCACAGTGAGGCATGGGCACAGTGAGGCATGGACACAGTGAGGCATGGACACAGTGAGGCATGGACACAGTGAGGCATGGACACAGTGAGGCATGGACACAGTGAGGCATGGACACAGTGAGGCACGCAGATGGACACCCTAGGCCAGTGATGGCGAACCTTGGCACCCCAGATGTTTTGGAACTACATTTCCCATGATGCTCACGCACTCTGCCGTGTAGTTAAGCATCATGGGAAATGTAGTTCCAAAACATCTGGGGTGCCAAGGTTCACCAACACTGCCCTAGGCTTATACACGAGTCAAGAAGTTTTCCCAGTTTTTTGTGGCAAAATTTGGGTTGGCTTATACTCGAGTATATACGGTATATTGAAAGCCTTTTTTATTCGTTTTGGATATAGTAGATAATGGTAAAAACATAGGGACTTTAGATTGTAAGCTCCTTGAGGGTAGGGACCGATGTGAATGTACAATGTATATGTAAAGCGCAGCGTAAATTGACGGCGCTATACAAGTACCTTAAATAATAATAATAACCCTTGTCAAGTTTTAATTTGTTCTCTCTCAGACAGACACAGGAAGCGAGAAGAAATCTTTCTCAGGTAAACCCTCTTCTAGACAGCCGTCACCAGAACAAGTTTACCATTTGGACGATTTCCCCTCTAGAGGCAGACTTGATCGGTTGCTTGCCATTTTTCTGCCATCACTCTTTTATTCCTGTCCCAGCGACAACTTACTTTCATTGAAAAATAGAAACAGTAAATCTCTGATAGGAACATTGAAAGAAATATAAATTTTAACAAAGGTTCTTGCCAAACTCAATGCAAAACCAACAAAAATGTTGACTTCTGATACACCTTAAAGAGATCCTGCCACCAACTTACAAAACTCCCACAAAGAAATCAACTACCTGAAATGTTTACTTGCAGTGTTTGTTCCATAGACAATTTTTATACACTTGCCTTTGAGCTGGCTAGAAAGTTTGACTACTCCAGGAAAGCCAATTTCCCAGTACAGCCTCCTCCCTCCTTCATGTCTTGGCCCTCTTCTCTTCTGGGAATGTCTAATAATTACTGTGCTAGCCCAGAAAATCCACCTCTCCTCTCTCCACTCTACAAAACGTTTTTCTTTAAAAAGATAAAACCGCAAAGACCCACCTTCTCTTCCCATAGTCAAACGCTGAATGACTAACTCCTGTATGAGTTTCTATTTGCAAAGGCCCATTTCACTACGTCAAAGTTTCTCTAACAAAGGCACTCATGACTACAAGACCGCAGATCCCTAACTTTATTAAATCTACATTTCCTGATCCTCCCTCTCAGCTCTCTCTTTTACCATTTTGGCCAACCTTCATTTGTTGAAGACCTGCCTTTCTCAGATTGGCAATACTCAGGAAATATTGGAACATTGCCTTATCTTCACATGTAAATCCATCACTTTACAGCAAATATTGTCTATTCTTTTATTTGTTGACTGTCTATGGTGAATCCATTATGTATGATGTATATCTCTTGAGCTCATCAATCTGATGGAAACATTTTACTTAAAGTGGATGCAAACCCAATTCATGACATTTAAGCTGGGCACATATATCTGTTGTGTTTTTTTATCTCTCTTGTTCTCCTAGCGGTTTTCATTTTTTTTGCAATTCACAAAAAGAAACGCTACTAAAATACGGCTGACCGCGTCCTTAGCAACCAGTAAACCCCCCCGCTTTCCTGGCCTGCCAGGCTGCATGCTCAGATAAGGGTCTGGTATGGATTTTGGGGGGACCCCATGGCATTTTTTTTTTTGGCGTGGGGTTCCCTTCATAATCTATATTAGACCCAAAGGGCCTGGTATGGATTGGGGGGCCCATACAGTTTTTTTATTTTTTATTTATATGCAAGCAATTATTTTGTTTACATTCTGCTGTCAGCTGGGAATGCCCACTCCTTAGCAACCATGATATTACTGAATGATAAGGACGCTGGTGGCCATCCGCAAGTTAACAAGCCAGCAGGTGGCGGCTCCTCAACAACCAGCGCTAATTTAATATATTCATTGAATAACACGTGGGTACGCCGCAACTATTCAAATGTATTTATTTATATAGTTTAGTGAGTTGACTTTAGAGTCCGTTTATGCAGTATTTACCGTGCCTTTTCTACTAGTGCGGTAAATACCGCATAAACTGACAGTAAATCGACATTCTGTATATCGCATGGGATAATTGGAAAAAAATTGTCATGTGATCCAAATTATCTCATGCAATATTCTTTAGTGAATTGAGCACAGCATGCCTCATCAGCAAGAGGTTAGGCATTTGATACAGCAACAATAAACTTCACAGGGTGTTTTAGCTCTGGTTCCTCAGACAAGGGATAGTAGGGAAATCAAAAAAAGGGAACAAATAAAAAAAAAATTCAAAAGTAAGACTACATAGGAATAATATTTTAAGACATTTTTCATATTCCTGCATTTCAGGATAATTTCCCATAATAGCCCTAATTATGCGGTTAAAAATCACATTTATTATGAATTCTACATACCCAGGATTGGAGGCCCATCTTTGCACAGTCTCCTCGCTATCATCTTCACAAAGCTCTGCAAAGGCAGCTTCACGGTCTTCAAGCTGGTGTGTACGGTTTTCTACGCAATCAACTAGAGCATCCTGAAAATTCATCAAGAAAAGCAATTACATTCCAGCTTAGTTCATGATAAACTTTGATGGCAAAAGTGGGCACTGAAGGGTCTTTGCCAGTGAAACATAAATGTAGTCTGCTGCAAGTTAGTCTGATGACAAGCAGACACTGGCAGATTATGTAACATGTGCCAGACTTTTAATTTGGATTTGTGTGAAGTATAGAATGTGCATTGCAGTGTACATGTAGAGTATAGTGGTATGCAGTATTAATGTATTAAGAGTGAAGTCATGTGGTGTATATAAAATACAGCAGAGAGGTTTAAATCATGAACTGTAAAGCACAGTGTACAGAATAGAGCCGTGCCGTACTGAACATATAGGTCAGAAATTTTAGTGTTAAATGATATGTTTTTTAGGGACATCATTTTCAAAGCACTGCTCACCCAACTGCACGCTCCAACGCTGTCCCATGTTCACTAATCCCAGTCCAGTCCTCTTTCCCACTTCCTTTGAGCCCAGATCATCATGGACACACTTCATGAGGATATGCCCTTGATGGGGAAATTTCCTATTTCCTTATTAAAATTGGCATACAATATCTAAGAATGGATTCTAAGTCTAGTTACCTTATATGACTTTGTGCTATAGGAATGTCAATGTAAACTGATTATATGGACGAGCCAGCCCAGGCATGTGATATCATTCTTAGAAGGTAATGTTGTTTATGATTGGTCAAATTCTACCAGCTCATCCTGTATATACTACAGCTAAAACTTTGAATAATCGTTTTCATCTCAGAGCCGCTTTAATGCATGCGTCTGATTGTGATCATTTGTGCCACGCTGTAAATGATGGAGGGACCCGTGGCAAAAAAAGGCATCATTAGTTAGGTATTCTTGTTATATTCTCTACCTTTGTTATCTGTATCTGTCATTACAAGTGTTTGTGTGATCTTCCCAGTACTCTCGAATACAACCCCAAAAAATAGGATTTTTATAACAGCTTACATGTAAAATCCTTTTCTTGGAGTACATCACGGGACACAGAGCGGCATAGTAATTACTATATGGGTTATAGAGCTTACCTTCAGGTGATGGACACTGGCACACCCAAGACCGGAAGTCCCCTCCCCTATAAACCCTCCCATCCCGGGAGCACCTCAGTTTTGTAGCAAAGCATTAAGTGTCCCCAAAAGAGGGGTGGGAGCTCTGTGTCCCGTGATGTACTCCAAGAAAAGGATTTTACAGGTAAGCGGTTATAAAAATCCTATTTTCATTCTCGTACATCACGGGACACAGAGCAGCATAGTAATTACTATGTGGGACGTGCCAAAGCAATGCCAAATTAGGGGAGGGAGACACCATACATAAGCTGGGCGCTATCAGACATGAGGATCTATACTGCAGCCTACTGCGCCCAAAGGCGATATCCTCCTGACCTCTTACATCCAACTGGTAGATTTTAGTGAATGTGTGGACTGAAGACCAAGTTGCGGCCTTACAGATTTGAGCCATGAAGGCCTGGTGATGCACTGCCCAAGAAGCACCAACTGCTCTCGTAGAGTGCGCTTTAACCTTAAACGGAGGCATCTTCATTTTCAAACCATAGGCTTGAATAATGACCTGTCGAATCCACTTAGAAATAGTAGATTTCGGCGCTGCCTGACTCTTTATGAGGCCTTCCGGCAGAATAAACAAAACATCCATTTTCCGAATCTGAGCAGTGGCTCGAAGATAAGTTTTAACCGCTCTTACTACATCCAAAGAATGTAATAATTTCTCTTCCACCGAGCTAGGCTTGGGAAAAAAAGAAGGAAGAACCACACCTTGGTTCAAATGAAAACTTGACGCAACCTTGGGAAGAAAGGCTGGATGAGGACGTAGAACCACTCTATTCTTATGGATAATCAAATATGGCTCCTTACAAGACATAGCTGCCAATTCCGATGCCCTCCTGGCTGAGGATATGGCTACCAAGAAATCAAACTTCCTGGTGAGAAGAACTAAGGGAATGTGAGGCAGGGGTTCAAACGGCTGTCTTTGTAGTGATGATGGAACCAAGTTTAAGTCCCATGGACATATGGGAGATTTAACCGGCGGGTTTATTCGAGTCACACCCTGCAAAAAAGACTTAACTAGCGAATGCAAAGCTAGTGGTCTTTGAAAGAATATCGATAAGGCCAAAACCTGACCCTTAATAGTACTTAAGGCTAACTTCCTGTCTACAGCCCACTGTAGGGAGTCAAGAATTCTGCCTATAACGTACTTACGAGGATGCCAGTTCCTGGCCTCACACCAAGCCACATACGCCTTCCAAACTCTATAATATATATGTCTGGATACAGGCTTCCTTGCATTGATCATTGTAGATAGCACAGCGTTCGAGAGACCTCTCTTCCTTAAGATGTGGGATTCAATAGCCAGACTGTTAAATTTAGAGTGTGTAAGGAAGGGTGGAATATCGGACCTCGCGAGAGCAGGTCTGGACAAAGTGGAAGGGTCCAAGGATTCCCCACAGACATTCTTACAATCTCCGCATACCAGGATCTTCGAGGCCACACCGGAGCTACCAGAATCACTGGTTTCTTTTCCAACCTGACTCTGCGGAGGAGTCGAGGTAATAACTGCAACGGAGGAAACGCATAAATCAGTGAGAACTGCTCCCACGGAAACACCAGCGCATCCGACCCGCAAGCGAGCGGATCCCTCTTCCGGGATACAAAGCTGCCCACCTTTGCGTTGAATCTGGATGCCAGCAGATCTACGTCTGGTGTCTCCCACCTCTGACATATCGTCCGGAAGATGTCGGGGTGAAGAGACCATTCCCCTGGGGATAACTGTTGGTGACTTAGGAAGTCTGCCTTCCAATTCTCTATTCCTGGAATAAAGATAGCGGATATGCATGGGACATGATTTTCTGCTGATACCAAGATGTGATTCACCTCCTTCTGGGCCGCACTACTCTTGGTGCCCCCCTGGTGATTGATGTACGCCACTGCTGTGGCATTGTCTGATTGAATCCTGACAGGGGACCCCCGAAGTTTTGATGTCCATGCTTTCAGGGCCAAGCGAGCCGCCCGAATTTCCAGAAGGTTGAGGGGCAGGGCCTTCTCGCCATCCGACCACTTTCCCTGGAGCGACCATTGCTCAAGTACTGCCCCCCCAGCCCAAAAGACTGGCATCTGTAGTTACCACTCTCCAAGAAATTGGAATGAAAGACTTCCCCTTTTGCAGATTTTGTGGTACCAACCACCAACAGACACTCTTCCGTACTGACGAGGTCAGGGACATTGGGAAGTCTAGAGCAGTGTTTCTCAACTCCAGTCCTCAAGGCGCACCAACAGGTCATGTTTTCAGGATTTCCCTCAGATGAAACAGCTGTGGTAATTACTAAGGCAGTGAAACTGATTACATCCCCTGTGCAAAATAATGGAAAGCCTGAAAACATGACCTGTTGGGGCGCCTTGAGGACTGGAGCTGAGAAACCCTGGTCTAGAGCCTGAACCTTTTTGCTCCAGGCTGATCGGATGGCATTCTGCAATTTCCTTGAATGGAATTGGGCGTATGGAACTGCTTCGAATGAAGCCACCATCTTTCCCAGCAACCGCATGCAAAGGCGTATGGATGGGTTGTTTTTTTGCACAGACCATCTGGATTAGCTCCTTTAAAAAGGAAGAGATCTTTGCCTGAGGCAAAAAAAAAAAAATCTTTAGTCTGAGTCTATTAGCAGCCCCAAATATTCCAGTCTTTTTACTGGTTGTAAGGCTGATTTGTCTAGGTTGAGGGTCCAGCCCCGAGATTCCAGATACTTGACCGTGTTGCGTACAACTACCTTTAGGTTGGTAACTGAGTGATCTATTATCAACAGATCGTCTAAGTACGCCATTATTGATACACCTCGAGTTCTTAAGTCGGCCAACAGAGGGGCCAAGATCTTTGTGAAAACCTGCGGTGCCGTGGCCAGCCCGAAGGGTAAGGCCACGAACTGAAAATGGCGCTGCTCTACCGCAAAGCATAGAAGCTTTTGATGGCCGGGGAAAATAGGGACGTGCAAATAAGCGTCCTTGATGTCGATGGATGCCAACCATTCTCCCCCTTGCAGGGTGGCGGCCACTGACCGAATCGACTCCATCCGGAATGACCGGATGTTTAGGAATTTGTTTAGACCCTTGAGATCTAGTATGGGCCTTACGTCCCCGTTGGGCTTTGGGATTGTAAAGAGGTTCGAGTAGAATCCCAACACCTGCTCTTCCATCGGAACCTCCACAATTACCCCTTGGAATTTCTTTTTAGCGGATCTCTTGAAACGTTTGATGTTAAAAAGCGAGGTGGAGGAAATTCCCTTAACTCCAATTTGTATCCCAGGGACACTGTGGAGAGCGCACATCTGTCCCGGATCGTCTCTCGCCAAGCCCCTGAGAACAACTGAAGTCTTCCCCCCCACCCGATTGAGTAGGGGCGACCTTTCATAGGACCGACTTGGGGGCTGGTTTAGCCCCCCTTAGTATTCCAGGGTTTTTTATTACCCTGTGATTGCCCCTGTGTTCTTCCTCCAGGATTTGATCGAGGAGGCCGTCAGAACGGTTTAGAGGCAGAAGTTCCTGGGACTGGAGAGGTAGGCCGTTTGAAGGAAGGACCCCTGAACCTCTTCTTGACTGGTAAAAGGGTACTCTTCCCACTGGAGATCTTCTGGATATACTTATCCAAATCTTCCCCAAATAACCGCTCCCCATGGAATGGAAATCCAGCCAGGAGCTTTTTACAAGGAGTCTCGGCTGACCAGTTCTTTAGCTATAGAAGTCTATGCATGTGTACCAACAACAGCGTAAGGCCTGATGAATTGAATCCTTGATGGTGTCAACCGCAAAACATAACGCTCGGCAGATCAGCCAGATCATGAGCCTGCTGAGCTGGTAAGTCCTATCATGAGCGACATTCTATCCAGCAGTGAGGGTCAATCACTGCTGGAGAAGGACGGACCCTGCTCATCTTGCTAAAGACCCAAAGACAGCTGGATTTAAAAGGGTTACTAAACCCTCGTTTTTTTTTTAAATAACAAACCTATCATACTTTCCTCCACTGTGCAGTTGGTTTTGCACAGAGTGGCCCCAAACCTCGTCTTCTGGGGTCCTCCAACGGGGTTCGCGGCTCCTCCTGGCATCGGTAAACCCCCTAGGAGAAGCGCCCTTCCAGAGGGTTACCTTGTGGGCACGCTCCCGAGTCCAGCATATGCATCCATTGACACAGAATGCTGGACTCGGCCCCACCCCCCAAATCATTGGATTTGATTGACAGCAGCGGGAGCCAATGGCTGTGCTGCTATTAATCAATCCAATAAAGAGCCGAGACAACGGGCAGAGAGGGCGAGCTTGTCTCCAGCGTGGAAATTGCAGAGCTCAGGTGAGTAAAACAGGGGGGGGGGGCGGGCTGAATGACAGAAGTTATTACACCTTAATGCATAGGATGCATTAAGGTGAAAAAACACAAGGGTTTACAACCCCTTTAAGGTATGCATAACAAAAATTATGATCTCCGAGATGGAACTCAGGCTCATACAGGGCCCATGTAGGGCAAAGTAACAGGTTCACTTTAATGCAGATCTCCACAGCAGCTAACATTTATTTTAATTTTGCTTCCATACAGCTGTGTTAGGCTATGAGGAGTAATAGGAAAGCCCTGTGTAAACTTTGAGTTGCTGAAGTTTTAGTTGGCTATGGACTCCCTGTCTCATGGAGTGAGTTACATGCTCCTCTAAACCCAGAAGTTAGTACAGTACCATGTATTTCCTTTGGAAATAACAGAGCAGTGGGGTAATTTCGATCTGTAGTTGAACACATTAGACAGTAAATACAGAAAAAGGTGATGCACAAGACAAATTGCGTTTTCCAAATGACAAAAACTGCTTTTGTGTTAATTTAGGTCATGTAAAAGAAAAAACAATGTAAATTGTATGTGTCATCTGTTCAACTCCATCACCTTTATCTGCAGGCATTATTTTAATGAAAATCTAATTTATAAAATCATTTTATTTATAAGTCAACAGTTTCCATGGAGTGCATTCACTTTTTAATGCAACTTTATACATTTGTCCTGACCTTAAAGCAGTATTAAACCCAAAACAAAAAAAAAAAAAATATATTGCAGCTTACCATCATTAGATGTGGTGGCTGCATTCATTTTATTTTTTTAAGCTTTTTTTCCCCCTCTGACGATCTGGCCAGTAACACACCTCCTATATTAGAGTGACCGAACTCTGGATGGAGGAGCAACAGAGACACCTTTGGGCAGCAGCATTGTCGGTACTAGCAGATTTAAATACACAAACAAATCAAAGCCAAACTCCAGCTAACATTTTTAAGCAACTACAGCAACAGTTTTGTTCCTTTTGAAATTAATGTTTTACGTAAATAAAAGCGGAACATTGACAGGACCCCTGTCAATGTTAGAGTATTTTTTAAAATAACAAACATGTTATACTTACCTGCAGGGCCGCCATCAGGGGGGTACAGGCAGTACACCTGTAAGGGGCCCGGAGGTCCCCAGGGGCCCGGATGCCCCCCCCCTTTTATTTTTTAATTTATTTTAATTTATTTTTTTGTAAGGGGCCCAGAGGTCCCCAGGGGCCCGGAGTTTCCCAGGGCCCCGAATGTCAACCCCCCCTTTTTTGCATTTTTTTTAATAATTTTTTTTATTATTAATTTTTTTATAAAAATTTTTTGTATTTATTTATTTTAATTTTTTTAATTTATTTTTTGTAAGGAGCCCAGAGGTCCCCAGAGGCCCGGAGGTCCCCAGGGCCCCGGATGGAAATCTCCCTTTTTTATAAAAATAAATTATTATATATTTTTTTATTAATTTTTTTTTTTAATTTATTTATTTTATTTATTTATTTTATTTTTTTGTAAGGGGCCCAGAGGTCCCCAGAGGCCCGGAGGTCCCCATGGCCCCGGATAGAAACCTCCCCCTTTTTTTTTTTATAAAAATGATTTTTATTTTTTTATAATTATTTTTTCTTTTGTAAGGGGCCCAGGAGGTCCCCAGGGCCCTGGATGGCAACCCCCCTATTTTTTGTGTTCGTCAGCACCCAAACCCCCTGCTTCTCAATTCGTGGCACCCCCCCCGCTTCTCAATTTGCTCCAGGGGGGCCCCCATGTCTGAAGCTGTGTAAGGGGCCCCAAAATTCCTGATGGCGGCCTTGCTTACCTGCTTTGTGCAATGGTTTTGCACAGAGCACCCCTGAACGTAATCTTCTGGGAGCCCTGGCTCCTCCCCCTTCCGGGTGCCCCCAAAGCAAGCCGCATCCTATGGGGGCACTCATGTGGGCTCGATCCCAAGCCGGGCTGTATGTGTTCATTGAAACACACAGCGTGGCTCAACCCCACCCTCTCCTTGCAGGCTGTGATTGACAGCAGCAGGAGCCAATGGCTTTGCTGCTGCCTCCATGTCCAGTGAGGAGCGAGAGAGGGGAGTGGAGAGCCACTGCTCTTGGGCACAGCGCTGAATCGAGATAAGGCTCAGGTAAGTGTATAAGGGGGGCCGAGTTGAACATTTTTACCTTATTAATTGGAATGCATTACGATAAAAGGAAAAAACCTTCTGTCTTTAGAATCACTTTAAAACCCTCTGTCACTTATGTCAGTTCTCCCTTAACTGCTGAGTGAGTTTAGGGGGGGAAAGGGGTCTGTACTTGAAGTAGGGGGTCTGTACGGAAAAGGGGCTGGTCTGTAATAAAGGGGGTGGAATAGTGGGGAAATGTACTGAGGGGTTGGCTGGGAGGAGATTTAGGGCTGTTGGGTATCTGTACTGGGTGGGGAACTGGGGATATTTGGGAGATCCGTACTGTGGGTGATATGGCCTTGCAGGGGGGAGAGGGGTAAATTTGTACTAGGAGGAGGGGGTCATTTTTGGTTGTACTGTGTACACTAGCCTGTGCATTAAATACTTCTGACCTCTGCACTCTGTGTTACATACTCCTGGCCCCTGGACTCTGTCACGTAGTTCTGATCCCAGCATTGTGTGCGTCATACACACCTGATCCCTGCACTCTGCATCACATACCCTTGAGCCCTGAAGTCTGTGCGATATGTATTCCTGAGCCCTACACATTGTGTGTTACACTCTCCTGATTCCCGCATGATAAACATCGAGTTGCATTAAATTGATCACTGCACTCTGTATAATAGGCTTTATATGACATACTCCTGACCAACGCACTTTGTATAAGGCCCCTTTCACACCAGCGGACCGTATGTCTGCTTTTTCATCCATCCGTTTACGGATGAAAAAGGGACATACATTGGTCCCTATGAGATCGTGGGTGTCAGCGGATGAACATCCGCTGACACCCGATCTCACCCGAGTCCGCAATCCTCCGATTCTGCAGACGGAGGAAAATACTATTTTTCTATCCATCTGCAGAGCAGATAGGGTGAACACGGACAGACGGTCCGTGTTCATCCGATCCCCCCATAGGGGAGAGCGGAGATCCGACAGGGCGGTCCCTGCACAGTGTGCGGGGACCGCACTGTCATTCGCCGGCTCAGCGGATCCGTCCCGTGTGAAAGGGGCCTAAAAGGAAAAAAGTAGTGTCACGGGAACTAATCCATAGACAAACAGCGCTAGCAAAAAACTAATATTAATACACAGTGAGTATATGCTGTCATTGACCTTAATAAATAAACAAATAAGTGCAAGTAAAGTCCAGTGATAATGAATTGGATGAGCTCCTCATTCAGATATAAACGTGCTCTTTGTAGAAATGTCCTACAATAGTGAACAAATGTTGATAGTGCTCCCAAACAATTCATAGAAAAAGGTGAAAGATCCCGACTCACTGAATGGAGTTGATCCTCATTACCTTATGATAAGAGAGGTCAAACACGCTGTGCGGTATTAATGACCAGAAGTTGCAGGAAACTCTGGTCATTAAGACCACACAGCGCATTTGACCGCTCATCTTGTGGCACCACTTTTGTCCTTTATGTCCCATGATTGCAACAGCTGCTGCATTGATACAGTGTATTTAAAATATTTAGATTTAGGTGCAAGTGTTTTTTCACTTTTAATAAAACGCAATTCGTATGATTGGCTTTATATGACAATCCTGATCACTGCACTTTGTAAGATAGCCGTTATATGACATACTCCAGGCCACTGCACTCCAAGGCCCCTTTCACACTGGGGCGGTGGGTGCGTCGGCGGTAAAGCGCCGCTATTTTTAGCGGTACTTTACCGTCAATTTCGCTGCGCTATTTTTAGTGTTATAGCGCCTGCAAAGCGCCTAAGTGTGAAAGGGGTCTAAGAACAATATATACCCCTGAAGTTTTTCTTCAAGGTACTGTAGGCAGTGTGCAGAAAAGCATATACGATGGAAGGATTTCATTTTTTTTAAAACGCGTGTGCTGAGGTTTGTACGTGCCTGACAGACATAGTTTTTAAGACATATTTTTTAAATAAAAAGACAGTGGCATATGTGTGATGGGTATGCAGTGAGTAGGCTCAATAGGTCTCGCAGTACTCAGCAGAAAGGTCAATGTGAAATAATGTTTTCTAAATATTTTAAGCTCAATGTGTTTTCTGTGTGTTATTACTGTATTTTCGGTTAGAGCCTTTGGAAGTGTCAATGTATCTTTTAAACCACACAGATAGCCACGCCGACTTCCCACTGGCTAAATGCATTTCACCCATTTCCAAATTGTCCCTCTTTGTCACGTTCAAAAGTTAGGAGGTATGGTGTATAGTGTTATATATATATATATATAAAACAAAAGTGAACACTTCTTTTGGTCCAAAGGAAAAGTTCTACAATCTGTTTTCCATGCAGCAAATATTACTGACACACTAAGTGACTCTACATTACCTCTAATGAATCAGAACTAGGCTTTTTAAAGCTGTACAGCTCCTGCAAGATGTTGTACTCATCCTAGAAATAGGAAACAGAAGAGCACCATGAGGCAAAACGATAAAACACAGATCACAAAAACAGATAATAGGATATAATATGGTCTATTTGCTGAAGTGCCATAAATTGGGAAGGTGCAAAGCAATGCTTGCACATCTGCTTCTATCTCTTGTAAAGGGTGCCAGGACCTCTAAAAGATCAGGCAAATAGAAACCATTTTTCCATCTCAGACAACATATTATTGGTTAACAATGCATCATAGTGATCGGCCAAAATTAAGATTACAAATGGCATATATTGAATATTGGAGGTACCTGTAATAGTGCCCATTCCCAAAATGTAATGCTTGCACAAGGCCTTGAACTTGAGCAGGCTGGGATAGCTAAGGCTTTATCCTTAACTACAGGTAGCCAGATCTGCAACAGATTTGGCTGTTCAGAACTATATACACATCTGCTAGATATGGGTAGCTGCCCATTGATCTTCAGCTAGTTTACATGGAAGCTTGTGGAGGTGAAAGCAAATGCATACTGGGGAGAAAGCTGTAGGAGGATCTATTTTTTTTTTTCTTTTGTTCTCTTTTTAAATTTGCAGCTTTCCTTAAAATAACATCAGACGCTCCTTCCACTAAGTCCTTGGTCACATATACAGCGGGTAAAATAAGTATTGAACACGTCACCATTTTTCCTAGTAAATATATTTCTAAAGGTGCTATTGACATGACATTTTCACCACGTCGGTAACAACCCATACAATCCATATATACAAAGAAACCAAAACAAAGAAGTTCAGAAATTAAGTCATGTGTAAAAATCTGGAATGACACAGGGAAAAAGTATTAAACACAAGAAGAAAGGGAGATGTAAAAAGGCATGGAAAGCCAAGACAAAACTGAAATCTATCAGTAATTAGAAAGCAATCCTGCCCCTTGTCAGTGCAAATGAATATCAGCTGGTCAGTCTCAACTGATGGCCTATAAAAAGGCGTCTCATTACCACGGTGTCACACGAGAAACATTTCATGATGGGTAAAACATAGCTCTTGCCCTAAGGCCTTTGCAACTTTATTGTTGCAAAAGATATTAATGGCATTGGTTACAGAAGGATTTCTAAACTTCTGAATGTTCCAGTGAGCACTGTTGGGCCCATATTTCAGAAGTGGAAAGAACATAATTTTACCATAAACCGGCCAAGACCAGGTGCTCCTCGCAAGATTTCTGACAGAGGAGTGAAAAGACATATCAGAAGAGTTGTCCAACAGCCGAGGACCACTTGTGGAGAGCTTCAGAAAGACCTAGAATTAGCAGGTACAATTGTATCAAAGAAAACAATAAGTAATGTACTCAACCGCCATGGCCTGTATGCACACTCACCATGCAAGACTCCATTGTTGAAGAAAAAGCATGTTGAAGCTTGTTGCTTTCACAACATTTAGGCCTCATGCCCACTGACATTTTTACAGCTGCGTTTTTTACAGCTTAACCACTTAACGACCGCCCACTGTAAATATACGTCGGCAGAATGGCACCGACAGGCAGAATCACGTATATGTACGCAATTGCCTTTGTATAGTTGGGGGGTCCGATCGGACCCCCCTTCTTTACAGTGAGCGGTCGTTTTACCTTCGGGAGCGATCCGGCATGAGGGGACGGCCGTTCGATTCTGGCCACCCCCTCTCGATCGCTCCCGGCGAATGAGAGCTTCCCCTGCCTGTGTACTTGTTTACACAGGCTGGAGGAAGTGATGTCATCTCTCCTGCGGCGCTCACATATACCGAGCACCGTACAGGAGAAGATGCAGGTTAGTGCACACAACACCCCCCAGCCCCCAGTCACAGTGTCACTGATTGCAGTGACCATTTATTTAGTGATCACTGCAATCAGTGACATTTGTGACTGTAAAAGTGTCAGTACATTTAGTTTTAGGTCCAGTGTAGCCCCCTAACCCCCTGATCACCCCCCAGATAACCCTTTCACCCCCTAGTACCGCCGTCGCTAAGCGATAATTTTTCTGATCGATGTTTTAGCGTCGGCGATGCTGATCGGTAGCCAGTAATTTTTTTTAGGTTCGCCGCAGGTTTTTATAGCGTCGGCTACCCCCATATATTACCTAATAAAGGTTTAACCCCCTTGATCGCCCCCCAGGTAACCCTTTCACCCCCTATCACCACTGTCGCTAAGCGATCATTTTTCTGATCACTGTCTTAGCGTCGGTGATGCAGATCGGTAGCCAGTAATTTTTTTTTAGGTTCGCCGTCAGGTTTTTATATAGCGTCAGGTACCCCCATATATTACCTAATAAAGGTTTTAACCCCCTAATTGCCCCTAGTTAACCCTTTCACCAGTAATCACCATATAAGTGTTACGGGTGACGCTGGTTAGTTAGTTTGCTTTTTATAGTGTCAGGGCACCTGCCGTATATAACCCAATAAAGGTTTAACCCCCTGATCGCCCGGCGGGTGATATCAATTAGGTTTTAGCGTCAGAGAGGGTCTGCGTCACACCCCAGGCAGCGTCAGGTTAGTGCCAGTAACGCTAACACCCACGCGTGAAGCATACACCCCCCTTAGTGGTATAGTATCTGAACAGATCAATATCTGATCTGATCAGATCTATACTAGCGTCCCCAGCAGTTTAGGGTTCCCAAAAACGCAGTGTTAGAGGAATCAGCCCAGATACCTGCTAGCACCTGCGTTTTGCCCTTCCGTCCAGCCCAGGCCACCCAAGTGCAGTATCAGTCGATCACTGTCACTTACAAAACAAAAACACACATAACTGCTGCGTTCGCAGAGACAGGCCTGATCCCTGCGACTCCAGTGCTGTAGGAGGTGATTTCGCCACCACAGTTAAAAAAAAAAAGCATATATGCCGAAGCATTGGGGCAGCAGGGGCGGAGGAGCAATTTTGCTCCTAATGCCGCGTACATACAGTCGAAATTCCGACGGAGGCTTGCCCGTGGAAAAGTCTGACCATGTGTACGCGGCATAACTTTTGCGGGAAGATGCCCCCATGCTTCGGCATATATAAATGGTGCATGTATGCCCATCATTAGAAGTGGGTGGATGAAGGGCGGTATTCTAATGGTGGGCATACCCACCGATCAATCTTTTTTTTTCGTTCAGCCAACAGGCTGCATGAAAAAAAAGATTACAATACATGTCCAACAAGGACCAGCAACGTACTGGTATGTTGCTGGACTTTGAATGTTTATACCAGAATGATGCCTGCGGGTTTAGGTATCATCTTGGTATCATTCTTTTCAGCCAGTGGCCGGCTTTCATGTAAAAGCAATCCTAGTGGCTAATTAGCCTCTGGACTGCTTTTACAAGCAGTGGGAGGGAATGACCCCCCCCCCGGATATAAAAAGCGCCATTGGGAAATTGGGAAAGCATTTTATCACACCGATCTTGGTGTGGTCAGATGCTTTGAGGGCAGAGGAAAGATCTAGGGTCCAATAGACCCCAGTTTTTTCAAAAAAAGAGTACCTGTCATTACCTATAGCTATCATAGGGGATATTTACATTCCCTGAGATAACAATAAAAAAAAAAAAAAATATGGAAGCAACAGTTTAAAAATAAAATAAAAAAGCAAAATTATTAAAAAAAATAAAAAAGCACGCCTGTCCTGCCCTGCTCTTGCCCAATGGCGAACGCAAGCGTCGGTCTGGCGTCATATGTAAACAGCAAATGCACCATGCATGTGAGGTATCACCGCGAAGGTCAGATCGAGGGCAGTAATTTTAGCAGTAGACCTCCTCTGTAAATCTAACGGGGTAACCTGTAAAGGCTTTTAAAGGCTTTTAAAAATGTATGTAGTTTGTCGCCAATACGCGTTTGTGCGAAATTTTAAAGCATGTCGTGTTTGGTATCTATGTATTCGGTATAAGATCATCTTTTTTATGTCATCAAACATTTGGGCAATATAGTGTGTTTTAGTGCATTAAAATTAAACAAAGTGTATTTTTTCCCCAAAAAATGCGTTTGAAAAATCGCTGCGCAAATACTGTGTAGAAAAAAAAAATGCAACACCCACCATTTTATTCTGTAGGGCCTTTGCTTTAAAAAAAGGGATTTTTATAACAGCTTACCTGTAAAATCCTTTTCTTGGAGTACATCACGGGACACAGAGCGACTTAGTCATTACTAATGGGTTATATAGTTTACCTTCAGGTGCTGGCACTGGCAACTTCCAAACCGGAAGTACCCTCCCCTATATAAGCCCCTCCCATCCGGGAGCACCTCAGTTTTGTAGCAAAGAAATAAGTGTCCCAAAAAGAGGGGTGGGAGCTCTGTGTCCCGTGATGTACTCCAAGAAAAGGATTTTACAGGTAAGCTGTTCTAAAAATCCCTTTTTCTTTTTCGTACATCACGGGACACAGAGCGACTTAGTCATTACTAATGGGACGTCCCAAAGCAATGCCAAATGAGGGGAGGGATACACTATACATAAGCTGGGCGCCATCAGGCATGAGGATCTTTTGCGGCCTGCAACACACTGCGCCCAAAGGCGACATCCTCCTGACTTCTAACGTCTACCTGGTAGAATCTAGTAAATGTGTGTACTGAAGACCATGTTGCGGCCTTACAGACTTGAGCCAGGGAGGCCTGGTGATGCACTGCCCATGAAGTTCCAACTGCTCTTGTGGAGTGCGCCCTAACTTTGAATGGAGGCGGTCTCTTTCTCAAGCCATAGGCTTGTATTATGACCTGTCGAATCCACTTGGCTAAAGTAGATTTTGATGCTGCCTGACCCTTTCTGGGGCCTTCCGGCAGAATAAACAAAGTATCCGTTCTGCGAATCTGAGCAGTGGCTTTTAGATAAGCTTTAACTGCTCTTACTACATCCAAAGAATGCAATAACTTTTCCTCTACCGAGCTAGGTTTGGGGAAAAAAGAAGGAAGAACCACATCTTGGTTCAAATGAAACCTCGATACCACCTTAGGAAGAAAGGCTGGATGAGGACGTAATACTACTCTGTCCTTATGGACAACCAGATATGGCTCCTTACAGGACAAGGCGGCTAATTCCGATACTCTTTTAGCCGAACAAATGGCTACTAAGAAAATCAATTTCCTGGTGAGAAGAACCAAGAAAATGTGTTGCAATGGTTCAAACGGTTGTTTCTGTAGAACCGACAGAACCAGGTTTAAGTCCCATGGACATATGGGAATACTAACCGGAGGGCTAATACGCATCACTCCTTGTATGAAAGCTTTGACTAGTGAATGCGAAGCCAAGGGCCTTTGAAAAAATATTGACAAGGCCGAAATCTGACCCTTGATAGTACTCAAGGCCAGCTTCCTATCTACAGCCCACTGTAGGAAGTCCAAAATCCTACCTATTACGTACTTACGTGGATGCCATTTCTTGGCTTCACACCATGTAATGTACGCCTTCCAGATCCTATAATAGATCTGCCTGGATACCGGCTTCCTGGCATTGATCATGGTAGATACCACAGGATTAGAGAGCCCTCTCTTTTTCAGAATGTGGGCTTCAATAGCCAGGCCGTCAAACCTAGGGCTGGTAAGGAAGGGTGGTATATCGGTCCTTGCGACAACAGGTCCGGACCATGTGGGAGAGTCCAAGGACTCCTCACTGACATTTTTACAATCTCCGCGTACCATGCCCTTCGGGGCCACGTTGGAGCCACCAGAATCACTGGTTTCTTTTCTACCCTGATTCTGCGGATTAATCGCGGTAACAATTGTGGCGGTGGGAATGCATATATCAGCTTGAACTGATCCCAAGGGAACACTAGGGCATCCGAGCCGCAAGCTAGGGGATCCCTTGTGCGAGACACAAATCTGTCCACCTTTGCGTTGAATCTGGATGCTAGTAGATCTACATCCGGTGTTCCCCACCGCTGGCATATTGCCTGGAAAACCTCGGGGTGAGGAGACCATTCCCCCGGGCATAATTGCTGGCGACTTAAAAAGTCCGCTTTCCAATTTTCCACTCCTGGGATGAAAACCGCGGATATGGCTGGGACATATCTTTCTGCCCATTCCAGGATGCAATTCGCTTCCCTCTGGGCTGCACGACTCCTGGTGCCCCCCTGGTGATTGATATATGCCACTGCTGTGGCACTGTCTGATTGAATTCTGACAGGGGACCCTTGGAGTTTGGATGTCCATGCTACTAGGGCATACCGGGCTGCTCGTATCTCTAAGAGATTGATGGGCAGGGCCTTCTCTGCTTCTGACCACTTGCCCTGGAGAGACCATTGCTCCAGTCTGCCCCCCAGCCTATGAGGCTGGCATCTGTAGTGACCACCTTCCAAGAAACCGGACTGAAGGGTTTCCCTTTTTCCAGATTCTGGGGCACCAACCACCAATGGAGGCTCTTGCGAACGGAAGGGGACAGGGACATTGGTATGTCTAAAGCCTGAACTTTTTTGTTCCAGGCTGACAGTATGGCCCTCTGCAAGTTCCTTGAATGGAATTGACCGTAGGGTACTGCTTCGAATGAAGCCACCATTTTTCCCAGCAGCCTCATACACAGGCGTATGGATGGTTTTCTTTTTGTACCCACTAAGTGGGTCAAATCTTTTAAAGACGACACCTTTTCTGGAGGTAAGAAAATCTCTCTGATTTGAATCCAGCCTTAGCCCTAAGTATTCCAGACTTCTGACTGGTCTTAGAGCTGACTTGTCCCGGTTGATAATCCAACCGTGATATTCCAGATACTTGATTGTCTTGTGAATAGCTACTTCCAGCTTTTCCACTGAGTGGTCTATTAGTAGCAGGTCGTCTAGATATGCCATTATCGTTACACCTTGTGTTCTTAGATTGGCCAATAGTGGGGCCAGAATTTTTGTGAACACTCGTGGTGCTGTGGCCAGACCGAAAGGTAAGGCTCTGAACTGAAAATGGCGCCCTTCTACTGCAAAGCGTAGAAATTTCTGGTGGGCCGGAAAGATGGGAATATGCAGATAAGCATCCCTTATGTCGATCGAGGCTAACCATTCCTGCCCTTGTAGGGCGGTGGCCACCGATCGGATCGACTTCATCCGAAAAGTCCTGATATTTAGGAACTTGTTTAGCCCTTTTAGATTTAATATGGGCCTCACGTCCCCATTTGGTTTGGGGACTGTGAAAAGGTTCGAGTAAAACCCGAACCCGCTTTCTTCCAGGGGAACCTTCATGATTACACCCTGGAGCAATAGTTGTTCTAGTGCCAGAAGGAGGGATCATCTCTTCTGGGGATCGCTTGGCACGTTTGACCTCATAAATTGGGCAGGAGGAGTGTCTTTTAACTCCAGCTTGTATCCCAGACTTACTGCGGAGAGCACCCATCTGTCTCTGATGGTGTCCCGCCAGGTCTCTGTGAACAACTGAAGTCTTCCCCCCACCCGATTGAGTGGGGGCAACCCTTCATGACTTGGGGGGAGATTTTGTACCTCTCTTGACCCAGGGTTTCTTGTTACCCTGTGATTGTCCCTGATTTCTGCCCCCTGAATTTGACCGCGGAGGCCGTCGGAACTGTTTCACAGCCGATGTGCCAGGGACTGGAGAAGTAGGCCTCTTAAAAGAAGGACTTCTACTCTTGTTCTTAACCGGTAAGAGTGAACTTTTACCGGCAGAAATTTTCTGGATATATTTGTCCAGATCTTCTCCAAATAAGCGTTCTCCATGAAATGGGAAGCTAACCAGCAATTTCTTACAGGGAGCTTCAGCAGACCAGTTTTTGAGCCATAGAAGCCTACGCATATGTACTACAGACAGCGTAAAGCGGGAGGCCTGTTGGATTGTATCCTTTATGGCGTCCACCGCAAAACACAAGGCTCTAGGTAGGTCAGCTAGGGCAAGAGCCTGCTGATCTGGTAAGTCCCTTAAGACTTGTTTCAACTGATCTTTCACCGCTTGGCAGACTCCAATCGCTGCTACCGCAGGTTGTGTCACCATGCTTGCTGTAGAGAAAGCAGATTTTAGTAAAGACTCCAATTTTTTATCGATTGGGTCTTTGAACATTGGAACATTATCTACTGGACATGTCAGTGATTTGTTCACGGAAGAGATGGCTGCATCCACTGTAGGGACCCTCCATTTTTTTATGAACTTATCCTCCATGGGATAGATCACCGGAAATCTCTTGGGGGGAGTAAATATTTTATCAGGATGCTCCCAATCCTGGTAAATAAGCCCTTCCAATAAAGGGTGGATTGGGAAGGAACAGACAGCCTGGGGAGCTTTCAGCGACCCCAGCGAGGAAACCGTAGTGGTTGATGGTTCCGCCAGAGGCATTTTAAATGCTGATCGGACCATGTTAGTCAGAGACTGAACCCATAATCTTTCAGCCTGAGATTCTGAGAAAGGTTCTTCCACTGTTGATTCCTCCATAACTGGATCAACCTCATCCTGATCCCCTTCAGGTAGGTCGATCCCTGTGTGGGGCTGTTCCTCCACTAACAGGCACTCTGAAGGAGGAGACGGAGATGGGACGCGCTTTCCCTGTGACAGGGAAGCAGCGATCAATGCTGTTAATCTCTCTTCCAATCCTCCCAGAGTTGAGGATAAAACCTCCTCTGTTATATATACAGGAGCAGGTGGACTGGGGACAGCCGCAGCACCAGGCACTCCTGCGGGGTTCCTACGGCTACTGACCTCTGAATTCTCAGGGGAGATTGGTGCAGTACAAGCATGCCCAATATCCTCAGAGCCCGATGGAGACCCCTTTGGCTTCCTGGAAGACTTATTTCCGGAGTGTCTGGACGACATATCCTTTAAGCACAAAGCTGAGGTATTCCCGTCGTCATACACCAATTTTGCTGGTAATAGTCTAACACAGTTGCTGCTATATACCAGCTGGTGTCCACTAAAGTGCCTTTCTATGGGGATGCCTGCATCAACCGCCTCTGTGTGCCACTGTTTGTTGCTAGCTCTGTTTGCATCCAGCTGACACTTGTACTGTGTCTTTTATACATGCTGGGACGCCTGCACATGCGCAGAAGCGCCGCGGCGCGCATCGAGCGTCATCCACCCGCCCCGCCCCTTTTTTTTCATAGGAGGCGCGTGCACGCGCCCGCACGCCATTGGCGCCCTTTTCGAAACCAAGCAAGGACTAGGAGCCAGGGCCCTTTTTGCCGGAGGGCCTGTGCGGTGGGTGAGCGCAGCAACAGGGCAGAGGAAGTTGATTCCCACAGAGAACTTACTAACTGCCTGGATCTTTTGACTTGAGAAAACCAAAGATCCACATGACAAGAAAAAATGGACCACAGCGGCCTCTAGTGGTTTAACACAGGTACCGCGGTCCTCTTTTTTTTTTTCTTGACTACTATTAAAATTTTACATTTTTCAGTAGTTACAGGCATACACAGATATTAGCGGGAATACCGTTAGGTAACAGACAGAAAGACAAATTAGGCTTGGGGGTCCCCCAATAGAACCAAGTTCCTGGGGGCCCCCACTTACCTGTTCCCCGCCGCAGGACTCTGTTTGGTCCACAGAAGCCCAAACTTCACCTATCACGGCAGGCATTGTAATTAAACCTTCAGGGACCGGGTTCCCAAGGATTCCACTCCCCTGGACCTGTATAGCACCCTGCACAGAAAACATCTTGGTCGTGGGTATGACCAGAGCTCTGGATCCCAGGGTCCAGCCCTCCTAAGAGAGGCATTACAGGCAAAACCTTGCTCTTCTGTTGCAAGGCCCGGGTACCGACCGTTTAGCTATGAAGCTTTTTTGGTGGGATCTGGAACAGCTTACTAAGGCCCGTAAAAGAACCTGTACGCAAGCCCAGGAAAACACATGTTACTCTTTGGCCAACACCTTAGACACTGGCAAAAAAACGGAGGTGCTCCCGGATGGGAGGGGCTTATATAGGGGAGGGTACTTCCGGTTTGGAAGTTGCCAGTGCCAGCACCTGAAGGTAAACTATATAACCCATTAGTAATGACTAAGTCGCTCTGTGTCCCGTGATGTACGAAAAAGAAATATATATAATGTTTGGGGGTTCAACATAATTTTCTTGCAAAAAAAAATATGTTTTCATGTAAACAAAAAGTGTCAAAAAGGGCTTTGTCTTCAAGTGGTTAGAAGAGTGGATGTAAGCTTCCTAATGTTGTGTATAAAATGCCAGAACAGTTCAAAACCCCCCCAAATGACCCCATTTTGGAAAGTAGACACCCCAAGCTATATACTGAGAGGCATAGCGAGTCCATGGAATATTTTATATGTTGACACAAGTTGCGGAAAAAAGCCTTTTTTTTTTTGCACAAAGTTGTCACTAAATGATATATTGCTCAAACATGCCATGGGCATATGTGGAATTACACCCCAAAATACATTCTGTTGCTTCTCCTGAGTACGGGGATACCACATGTGTGAGACTTTTTGGGAGCCTAGCCGCGTACGGGACCCCAAAAACCAATCACCGCCTTCAGGCTTTCTAAGGGTGTAAATTTTTGATTTCACTTCTCACTGCCTATCACAGTTTCGGAGGCCATGGAATGCCCAGATGGCACAAACCCCCCCAAATGACCCCATTTTGGAAAGTAGACACCCCAAGCTATTTGCTGAGAGGTATTGTGAGTATTTTGCAGATCTCACTTTTTGTCACAAAGTTTTGAAAATTGAAAAAAAAAAAAAAAAAAATATGTTCTTTCTTCATTTTCAAAAACAAATGAGAGCTGTAAAATACTCACCATGCCTCTCAGCAAACAGCTTGGGGTGTCTACTTTCCAAAATGGGGTCATTTGGAGGGGTTTTGTGCTATTTTGGCATTTTATGGCCTTCGAAACTGTGATAGGTAGTGAGGAGTCAAATCAAAAATTTGTGCCTAGAAATCCTGAAGGCGGTGCTTGGTTTCCGGGGTCCCGTACGCGGCTAGGCTCCTAAAAAGTCCCACACATGTGGTATCCCCGTACTCAGGAGAAGCAGCAGAATGTATTTTGGGGTGCAATTCCACATATAACCATGGCATGTGTGAGCAATATATCATTAAGTGACAACTTTTTGTAATTTTTTTTTTTGTCATTATTCAATCACTTGGGACAAAAAAAAAATATTCAATGGGCTCAACATGCCTCTCAGCAATTTCCTTGGAGTGTCTACTTTCTAAAATGGGGTCATTTGGGGGGGGGTTTTGTACTGCCCTGCCATTTTAGCACCTCAAGAAATGAGATAGGCAGTCATAAATTTAAAGCTGTGTAAATTCCAGAAAATGTACCCTAGTTTGTAAACGCTATAACTTTTGCGCAAACCGATAAATATACGCTTATTGACATTTTTTTTACTAAAGACATGTGGCTGAATACATTTTGGCCTAAATGTATGACTAAAATTGAGTTTATTCGATTTTTCTTATAACAAAAAGTAGAAAATATCATTTTTTTTCAAAATTTTCGGTCTTTTTCCGTTTATATCGCAAAAAATAAAAATCGCAGAGGCAATCAAATACCATTAAAAGAAAGCTCTATTTGTGGGAAGAAAAGGACGCAAATTTCGTTTGGGTACAACATTGCATGTCCGCACAATTTACAGTTAAAGCAGCGCAGTGCAAAATTCTGAATTCACCTCTGGTCCTTTAGCTACCAAATGGTCCGGGGCTTAAGTGGTTAAAAACGCCTGTCCATGTTATTGTAAATTTTATTTTTATTTTTTTTGAAAAAAAAAACAAAAAACGTCAGAGCTCAAAAACGCGACTGCGCGTTAGTGCGCGTTTTTTGACGCTCGCTTTTTTTCTGCCTAACTCCGACGCTGAGGAACGCACTGGTCCTGGGTTTTTTTTACAGCTTAAAAACGTCTATGCTGTTTGCAGCTCAAAAACGTCTAGGTGGGCATGAAGCTATAGACTAACATGGACAGGCGTTTTTAAGCTGTAAAAAACGCTCAAAAACGCGGCTGTAAAAACGTCCGTGGGCATGAGGCCTAAGGCTCCTTTCACTCCTAGGCGGTTTGAATCACCACAATTCTGCACACGATTCCAGAATCGCAGCAAAATGCAGGAACTTCTTTTGGGCAACACGCGTCCCACGTTCTAGTCGCGCAGTAAAAATCGCACTGCGTTTGGGGTGCCACTGAGTAATAATGGCATTTTGAACGCGTCTAGCGTTTTGACTCAATTGTGGAATTGCGGGCAGAACCACAGAGATTCTGCCCACAATTCAAGTTTCCTAGGTGTGAATGAAGCTTTAGACAAGCCATAGAAATACTGGGAGAATATAGTCTGGTCAGAGGAGACCAAAATTGAACTCTTTGGATGCCATAATACACACCATGTTTGGAGGTCAAATGGCAATGCACATCATACCAAAAACACCCCCATACCAACAGTGAAGTTTGCAGGTGGAAACATCATGGTGTGGGGCTGTTTTTCAGCATACGGTACTGGCAAACTTCCTGTCATTGGAAGGAAGGATGAATGGAAAAATGTACCAAGACATTCTTTATCAAAATCTGCCGCCATCTACCAGGATGATGAAGATGAAACGAGGGTGGAGATTTCAGCAAGACAATGATCCCAAGCACAAAGCCAAGGAAACTCTCAATTGGTTTCAAAGAAAGATAATAAAGCTGCTAGAATGACCCAGCCAATCACCTGACTTGAATCTAACAGAAAGTCGATGAAAAGAACTAAAGATCAGAGTTCATATAAGAGGCCCAAAGAATCTTCAAGATTTGAAGACTGTGTGGAAGAATGGGTCAAAATCACACCTGAGCAATGCATGCGTCTAGTTTCTGCATACAGGAGGCTTCTTGAAGCTGTGATTACCAACAAAGGATTTTGTACAAAGTATTAAATACATTTCAGTTAGCGTGTTCAATACTTTTTCCCTGTATCATTCCATTTTTATTACACATAACTTAATTTCTGAATGTATTTGTTTTGGTTTCTTTGTGTGTATGGATTGCATGGGTTGTTACTGACATGTGGTGAAAATGTTATGTCAATAGCACCTTAAGAGCCCATTCACACAGGGGCAACACGACTTCCAGCGCGACTTTGGGAGGCAACTTGGACACGGCTTGAGCATGAATCACAGCGCGACTCCAGGCAACTTCAAGTTGCCTCCAGGACAGGCGACTTTCCAGTGGCCAAACAAACAATAATCAGCTCTGTGGGAGGGAGGGGTTTGCCTGGAAAACGATTTTTACTTCCTGGAAAGTTGCCTCAGTTAAAGGGGTTGTAAAGGTTTGTTTTTTATTTTCTACATAGGTTCCTTTAAGCTAGTGCATTGTTGGTTCACTTACCTTTTCCTTAGATTTCCCTTCTAAATTTTTTTTTTCTTTGTTTTCTTTGTCTGAATTTCTCACTTCCTGTTCCTCTTCAGTAAGCTGTTCAGTAAGCTATTCTGGCTGACTAAACACCGCTCGGATGATGGTGTGAAATTTAGTGAGGAGAAACAGGAAGTGAGAAATTCAGACAAAGAAATAAAACATTTAGAAGGGAAATCTAAGGAAAAGGTACCGTATTTTTCGCTCCATAAGACGCACCTGACCATAAGACGCACCTAGATTTTAGAGGAGGAAAATATAAAATAAAAAAAACTTGAACCAAATAGTGTACTAAAATATTTAATAAAGTATAACAGAATAATATTTCTACACTAACAACTAATGTAAGGGGGCACCCTACACTGATCCCCAATTTAACTGAGACATTTACATGACCTCAATACAACAGGAGTATTTGCATATTTAGACATTTACACTGACCAGTAATGTAAATGGTGTATTTACAGTAACCCCCTCCCCCATCTCTCTACTAATCTCTGCATATCTCCCTCTCAGTACAACTCTGCCCCTCTAACTCATCTGCTAACCTCTGTCCCCCAAACCCCTCATCTTCTAACATCTGCACTCCAACTCTTCCTTCCCATTCAACTCTGCAGCCTCTGCACCTCAAACCCCCCTCTTTGATCCCCTCTACATGCCCCCTATATTCACCTGTATGCTGTTCACACCTTCTAGGTGGGCGGCATGCAGAGGTGCGGGCGTAATTAGCATATGAATTGCGGCGGTCGACCTCATTAACATAACAATGCCCGCGCGATTTACATATCAATGCCGATCCTGTGGTGGTTAAATACAGAACAATACCCTTTTGTTTCTCTCCCAGTAGCAGCTGAAAGCATTAGAGAAACAGGATTTAGCTGGGGCAGAGTGATGCATAGGGCATCGTTCTGCCGTCGAAACGATCCCCCTATCAGCGGCTCTCCTGATTAGTATTCGCTCCATAAAACGCACACACATTTCCCCTCGTTTTTTGGGGGATAAAAAGTGCGTCTTATGGAGCGAAAAATACGGTAAGTGGAACCAATAATGCACTAGCTTAAAGGAACCTATTTAGAAAATAAAAAACAAAACCTTTACAACCCCTTTAAAGTGGTTGTAAACCCACTTTTTCAACTTGCACCTACAGGTAAGCCTAGATTAAGGCTTACCTGTAGGTGCAAGAAATATCTCCTAAACCTACACGGTTTAGGAGATATTTACTAAAATGACAAGCGCCGCTGTCTACGGCGCATGCGCGCCGTAGACAACGGCGCATTCATGGGGTTAATCCCATTCACAAACTCGGCTACTTCCCAGCAATCGCTGGGCGTAGCCGAGTGGGACGCCTCCCGTGCGCATGCACAGAGTGATGTCTCCGCCGCTCCGGCCAATCACAGCGCCGGAGCGGCGCTGTGATTGGCTGGTGCGGCGATACCCGGAAGTAACATTCCGGCTATTGCCGCAGTGATGTCTGCGGCTGAACAGAGGGACGAGGACGGCTTCGGGGGCCCCGATCTAAGGTAAGTGGAACATAATGAGCTATTATGCTAGTCATAATAGCTCATTATGCCTTTCTTTTACAGGTTGTAAAAAAAAAAAAAAAAGTGGGTTTACAACCACTTTAAGACAGGGGATCCGACTTGGAGGCAACTTCCATTGAAATCTATGGGTACAAGTTGCCTAGAAGTCGGAATGAAGTAGTACAGGAACCTTTTTTGAAGTCGGAGTGGTCTGTGAGTGCCATTAATGCTATTGAAACTGCACTGCAAATTGCACCCGCACTGCACTTGCAGTTCCCGTGCGGGCTGTGATTTCTAAAATGCTGCAGGAACCTTTGCCCTGCGTTTCAGGAGGCACGGCAGCCCATTCAGATGAATGAATGCAAAATGAATGACCATGCAAAACGCAGACCGCAGAGCCGCACAGCTGTGAACCTAGCCTATTGATAAATCATCAGATGTTTTGTAAACAGATATAACAAAACGTCTTCATTGTTATATTTACCAAACCAAAAAAGAAGTGAATAAGATACATTTACTGTTAAAGTTTACATACAGACATTTATGGACTTTAATTTTCCCTTGTATATAGCTAGAACCATTTATATAGCCAGTCCTAGGGCCTGTTTACACTGGTGCGATGAAAAACGCAGTATGCATTTTTTGAAAACCCATATCGCGCTTTTAGTGTGTTTTGTTAACATTTCACGTAACACATGTGCGTTTTTGCAGGTGTTCTTCATGAGTTTTTATCCCTGGTCACCTGAGAAAAAAAATTGACAGGTGACTCAAAAAACACCCTTAAAAAATGTGCAGCTTGTTTTTGGTGCATTCCCATTGACTATAACGGAAGGTGCATTTTTGGTGCATTTTTTAACCACTTAAGCCTTGGACCATTTGGTAGCTAGAGGACCAGAGGTGATTTCAGAATTTTGCACTGCGCTGCTTTAACTGTAAATTGTGCGGACATGCAATGTTGTACCCAAACAAAATTTGCGTCCTTTTCTTCCCACAAATAGAGCTTTCTTTTAATGGTATTTGATTGCCTCTGCGATTTTTATTTTTTGCGATATAAACGGAAATAGACCGAAAATTTTGAAAAAAAATTATGTTTTCTACTTTTTGTTATAAGAAAAATCGAATAAACTCAATTTTAGTCATACATTTAGGCCAAAATGTATTCAGCCACATGTCTTTAGTAAAAAAATGTCAATAAGCGTATATTTATTGGTTTGCGCAAAAGTTATAGCGTCTACAAACTAGGGTACATTTTCTGGAATTTACACAGCTTTTAGTTTATGACTGCCCATCTCATTTCTTGAGGTGCTAAAATGGCCGGACAGTACAAAACCCCCCCAAATGACCCCATTTTGGAAAGTAGACATCCCAAGGAAATTGCTGAGAGGCATGTTGAGCCCATTGAATATTTTTTTTTTGTCCCAAGTGATTGAATAATGACAAAAAAAAAAAAAATTACAAAAAGTTGTCACTAAATGATATATTGCTCACACATGCCATGGTTATATGTGGAATTACACCCCAAAATACATTCTGCTGCTTCTCCTGAGTACGGGGATACCACATGTGTGGGACTTTTTAGGAGTCTAGCCGCGTACGGGACCCCGAAAACCAAGCACCGCCTTCAGGATTTCCAGGCACAAATTTTTGATTTCACTCCTCACTACCTATCACAGTTTCGAAGGCCATAAAATGCCAAAATAGCACAAACCCCCCCAAATGACCCCATTTTGGAAAGTAGACACCCCAAGCTGTTTGCTGAGAGGCATGGTGAGTATTTTACAGCTCTCATTTGTTTTTGAAAATGAAGAAAGAAAATATATATATATATTTTTTTTTAATTTTCAAAACTTTGTGACAAAAAGCGAGATCTGCAAAATACTCACAATACCTCTCAGCAAATAGCTTGGGGTGTCTACTTTCCAAAATGGGGTCATTTGGGGGGGTTTGTGCCATCTGGGCATTCCATGGCCTCCGAAACTGTGATAAGCAGTGAGAAGTGAAATCAAAAATTTACACCCTTAGAAAGCCTGAAGGCGGTGCTTGGTTTTTGAGGTCCCGTACGCGGCTAGGCTCCCAAAAAGTCTCACACATGTGGTATCCCCGTACTCAGGAGAAGCAGCAGAATGTATTTTGGGGTGTAATTCCACATATAACCATGGTATGTTTGAGCAATATATCATTTAGTGACAACTTTGTGCAAAAAAAAATAAAATAAAAAATAAATTGTCTTTTTTCCGCAACTTGTGTCAACATATAAAATATTCCATGGACTCGACATGCCTCTCAGTATATAGCTTGGGGTGTCTACTTTCCAAAATGGGGTCATTTGGGGGGGTTTTGAACTGTTCTGGCATTTTATACACAACATTAGGAAGCTTACATCCACTCTTCTAACCACTTGAAGACAAAGCCCTTTTTGACACTTTTTGTTTACATGAAAACATTTTTTTTTGCAAGAAAATTATGTTGAACCCCCAAACATTATATATATTTTTAAAGCAAAGGCCCTACAGATTAAAATGGTGGGTGTTGTATTTTTTTTCTACACAGTATTTGCGCAGCGATTTTTCAAACGCATTTTTTGGGGAAAAAATACACTTTTTTAAATTTTAATGCACTAAAACACACTATATTGCCCAAATTTTTGATGAAATAAAAAAGATGATCTTAGGCCGAGTACATAGATACCAAACACGACATGCTTTAAAATTTCGCACAAACGCGCATTGGCGACAAACTACATACATTTTTAAAAGCCTTTACAGGTTACCCCGTTAGATTTACAGAGGAGGTCTACTGCTAAAATTACTGCCCTCAATCTGACCTTCGCGGTGATACCTCACATGCATGGTGAAATTGCTGTTTACATATGAAGCCAGACCGACGCTTGCGTTCGCCATTGGGCAAGAGCAGGACAGGACAGGGGTGCTTTTTTTTTTTTATCATTCATTTTGCTTTTTTATTTTATTTTTAAATTGTTCCTTCCATATTTTTTTTTTTTTTTTTAATCATTTTTATTGTTATCTCAGGGAATGTAAATATCCCCTATGATAGCAATAGGTAGTGACAGGTACTCTTTTTTGAAAAAACTGGGGTCTTCTAGACCCTAGATCTTTCCTCTGCTCTCAAAGCATCTGACCACGCCAAGATCGGTGTGATAAAATGCTTTCCCAATGGCGCTTTTTATATCCGGGGGGGGGGGGGACATTCCCTCCCACTGCTTGTAAAAGCAGTCCAGAGGCTAATTAGCCACTAGGATTGCTTTTACATGAAAGCCGGCCACTGGCTGAAAAGAATGATACCAAGATGATACCTAAACCCGCAGGCATCATTCTGGTATAAACATTCAAAGTCCAGCAACATACAAGTACGTTGCTGGTCCTTGTTGGACATGTATTGTAATCTTTTTTTTTCATGCAGCCAGTTGGCTGAACGAAAAAAGAGATTGATCGGTGGGTATGCCCACCATTAGAATACCGCCCTTCAACCACCCACTTCTAATGATGGGCATACATGCACCATTTATATATGCCGAAGCATGGGGGCATCCTCCCGCAAAAAAGTTATGCTGCACACACATGGTCGGACTTTTCCACGGGCAAGCCTCCGTCGGAATTTCGACCGTAT
The DNA here is from genome assembly GCA_029206835.1 of Rana muscosa. Lineage (NCBI taxonomy): Eukaryota > Metazoa > Chordata > Amphibia > Anura > Ranidae > Rana > Rana muscosa. Next base: position 1,138,840,712 of record CM055122.1, read on the forward strand.
GTACGCGGCATTAGGAGCAAAATCGCTCCTCCGCCCCTGCTGCCCCAATGCTTCGGCATATATGCTTTTTTTTTTTTAACTGTGGTGGTGAAATCACCTCCTACAGCACTGGAGTCGCAGGGATCAGGCCTGTCTCTGCGAACGCTGCAGTTATGTGTGTTGGGTTTTGTAAGTGACAGTGATCGATCGATACTGCACTTGGGGGGCCTGGGCTGGACGAAGGGGCAAAACGCAGGTGCTAGCAGGTATCTGGGCTGATCCCGCTAACACTGCGTTTTTGGGAACCCTAAACTGCTGGGGACGTTAGTATAGATCTGATCAGATCAGATAGTGATCTGATCAGATACTATACCACTAAGGGGGGTGTATGCTTCACGCGTGGGTGTTAGCGCTACTGGCACTAACCTGACGCTGCCAGGGGTGTGACGCAGACCCTCTCTGACGCTAAAACCTAATTGTTATCACCCGCCGGGCGATCAGGGGGTTAAACCTTTATTGGGTTATATATACGGCGGTAGCCCTGACACTATAAAAAGCAAACTAACTAACCAGCGTCACCCGTAACACTTATATGGTGATCACTGGTGAAAGGGTTAACTAGGGGCAATTAGGGGGTTAAAACCTTTATTAGATAATATATGGGGGTACCTGACGCTATAAAAACCTGCGGCGAACCTAAAAAAAATTACTGGCTACCGATCTGCATCACCGACAATAAGACAGCGATCAGAAAAATGATCGCTTAGCGACAGTGGTGATAGGGGGTGAAAGGGTTACCTGGGGGGGCGATCAAGGGGTTAAACCTTTATTAGGTAATATATGGGGGTACTCGACGCTATAAAAACCTGCGGCGAAAATAAAAAAAATTACTGGCTACCGATCGGCATCACCGACGCTAAGACGGCGATCAGAAAAATGATCGCTTAGCGACAGTGGTGATAGGGGGTGAAAGGGTTATCTGGGGGGCGATCAAGGGGTTAAACCCTTATTAGGGGGGGTTAGGGGGCTACACTGGACCTAAAACTAAACTTTGGTGACACTTTTACAGTCACAAATGTCACTGATTGCAGTGATCAGTAAATAAATGGTCACTGCAATCAGTGACACTGTGGCTGGGGGGTGATCTGGGGGGGCGATTTATGTACCTATGTGTCCTGGTATCAGTGTAGTGTTTTGTGCACTAACCTGGCATCTTCTCCTGTCCGGCGCTCGGTATATGTGAGCACCGCAGGAGAGATGACATCACTTCCTCTGCCTGTGTAAACATTACACAGGCAGGGGAAGCTCTCTCATTCGCCGGGAGCGATCCAGAGGGGGTGGCTGGAATCGAACGGCCGTCCCCTCATGCCTGATCGCTCCCGATCAGTTAACCACCGCTCACTGTAAAGAAGGGGGGTCCGATCGGACCCCCCCAACTATACAAAGGCAGTCACGTAGATATACGTGATTCTGCCTGTCGGTGCCATTCTGCCGACGTATATTTACAGTGGGCGGTCGTTAAGTGGTTAAACAAGGCACCAAGATGCAGCAAGCAGGACTTTTTGAAACCATAGCGCACTTTAAAAACATGCAGCACAGAAATGTAAATCAGACAGATAGAATTTAAAGGGCACTATTTATGTGCTTTTGATGCAATGAAGTGTGCACCATTGTGAACAGTGCTTTAGGGCTAAAAATAAAAGCATAGTTTGTATCCTTTACTTTATTCATTTTAACAAATAGGACAAAACTTTCCCAGATCAAAGACTTCAGTAACACATATTTCTGTACTAATGCATTTTTAATAGTGATTTATAAAAATCAGTAATATGCTCTCCATATAACCTGTAATAACTATATATGTGTATGAGTGAGGCACAGTGAATCTTAAATTGAGGAGTATTGAGGCACAATCATACTTAAAATTCTAACATGTTTATATGTAAAATCAGAACATACAAGCTCTTCTGCAATCTTCTAAAATCCCATCCTAAGACCCGGTTCACACATGGGCGACTACGGACGCGACTTCTGGTCGCCCCGAGTTGCCCCAAGTCGTGCTATTTTTAAAACTAATTGAAGTGAATGGAGATGTTTTAATGTACATGACTGCAGTCGCTCAGACTTCAAAAAAGGTTCCTGTACTACTTCAAATCAGACTTCTAGGCGACCTGTAGGCAACTTGTACCCAATAATTTCAATGGAAGTCGCTTAGAAGTCTGATCACTGTTCATTTTGAAGGCAACTTTACAGGAAGATAACATACATTTCTCAGGCAAACCCCTCCCTCAGAGCTGATTCTTGTTTTATTGCCCACTGGAAAGCCTCGTGTCGAAGCCTCGTGTCGAAGCCTCGTGTCGAAGCCTCGTGTCGAAGCCTCGTGTCGAAGCCTCGTGTCGAAGCCTCGTGTCGAAGCCTCGTGTCGAAGCCTCGTGTCGAAGCCTCGTGTCGAAGCCTCGTGTCGAAGCCTCGTGTCGAAGCCTCGTGTCGAAGCCTCGTGTCGAAGTCTCGTGTCGAAGTCTCGTGTCGAAGTCTCGTGTTGCCCCTGTGTGAACCGGCTCTAAGTGATCCAGATGTGTCAATATTTTGGTGAACTAGTGCCCATGGTCTCAGCTCCTGAAGTAGGAGGTTGTTAAACAGCTGAATTTTAAAGGAAAAACGTTCACTTTTTCTGGCAGAATTTAACTTTTCATAACAGAAGCCTTTTCTTTTGTCTTTTCTACCCAAGCCATCCAAATTTTATCTCTCACTTACCTAGTCTATAGCAGATTTGAATCTTCACCTCTTGGTTAATTTTTTCTTTTTAATGCTTTCTGAGCCCATCACTTCTCATGCAGCATCATGTGACCGTCCAGGAACCTTCAGATCCCATTATGCACTGCCTTACTGCATCACAGAATAGTATGCGTTTACTTCTGTGGACCACACCTCACTTATCCCTATACCACCACTTTCCTATTTCTTTCTTTAAGGTGGCCATACATTATGCAATTTGATTGTACAGTGTCCTTTAGCTCTACCATCAGCTATGTAGTGCAAGGACTTTGGATAGTAAAACATTTTTTTTCTGACTTTATATAGCCTACTTCCTGTTTCTTCCTGTCATAAGCTTAGGCTTATGACATCATGCACAGCTCTCTCTCTCATTCTTGTGAGAGTTTGCCAGGAAGGGAGGGGGTGAGTCTTAAGAGGGCCAATGAAAGCTGCAGGGCTGGAGGTGTGCATCTGTGTAAATCCGGGAAGTGAACAGGCAGCAGCTTCAGCTGCCCACAGTTAAAATAGATGCAGCCAGGCTCAGTGGAGGGAGATTTCTGCAGCATATTTGGCAAGTACAGAATAACAGTATATGTAAAATAATATGCAAAGTGGTTGGAGGGAAGCTTCAGAATGGCAAAGATGTTTTTATTACAAATTATGTGAGCAGACTGCAGTTCATGTTTAAATTCTGTGACACGTATTTACTATACCAACCTGCGAGTTAGCACTGGTGTCTCACACATTTCACACAGTCTGCCTTCTGAACTACAGAGGGGCTAACAGGAGAAGTTTCAGGAGGTGAAGTCAGTACAGAAATCACTGCTTGCAGGCAGCAAGGTAGCATGGGACATGTAGTCCTTGGAAATTAAAAGTAAACAGGAGAAGCTGCAAAGCATGCAGGGAAACCAGGGAGCTGTAGAAAGAGATGGGAAGAACTCACAACATGAAATGTGTTTTTCAAGTAAGCTTATAGTTAATTGTCAAAAATGAGGATTTGCCAGGGGTCACCGAATCCTGGGCTGTTCCTGAAGCCTGCACCCCTCTACCAGCCTTATTGCAGCAGCCCAGCTGGGCTGTCCCTGGAGCCTGTGGCTGCCCGGCTGGGCTGTTCCTGGAGCCCACGGCCACCCACTAAGGCTCTTCGCAGCCGCCCATTCTGTTCACGCCATGGCTGGGGGGCAGAGACTAGAGGTCAGCTGACTGGTGAGGAATGTGAAGTGGGAGGGGCTGAAGGAGACCCTATCTCCTGATTTCAGCATAGGTGTCACTGCTATGAGATACCACAAAGTCGGAGACACAGTGAAGCCAGAGACACAGCGAGTAACACTGCCTGTGATTATAGTTGCCATCAAAAGTCCCCACTACAGTTCTCAGATCAGCAGATCACCTTGATCTAGAGCACCTAAGTTGGCTGATCAGAAGTCCCCCAGCATTGCCACTCATCCCAACTTCCCGCCAGCACTGCCACTCATACCATTCCCCCCAATCAGCACTGCCACTCATCCCATCCCCCCACCCACCCCACCAAGGTGTAAGAGAAGGAATAAAAATAGAGAATACATGGAAGGGAGAGGAAAAGAGGGCGAGGAACAAAGAAATAGGGAGAGAAAGAAGAAGAGAAAGAATAAGAAAGACTTGTTTGGTGTTTTTGTTTTGTTTTTCCCCTGCCTTTAAACGCTCCTCTTTGTTAGCTTATGTGTCCATGCACAGATAGCTTTAGCACGGAAAAAACACTTGATGTACGAAATTGCATCTAAAACGTGCATAAACGCTGGATGCATTTAGAACTCCAGTGTTCATTCATTCCGATGGCAAGAATAAATTAATATTCTAGCCAATGGAATCCATAAACGCTCAAACACTTGCTGTGCCTAAGCACATGTGCAATATGTGGTTTTAGGCACATTTTTTAGACTGCCAGGAGTCAAAGGCATTCAGAGGAAAAACACCCATTATGCATGAGCCCTTAAGGCCAACCTAAAAATGTAAAAAAAATAGAGCTTGGCATTCCATCTGTTGGCTGTAAGTTTCATATTTATCTGAACAAAAATATTAAATCATAAAAAAAAATGTATCTTTAGTAAGTAACATAATAAAGAAAATAAAAAACAAAACGGAATTATATATTGCCTTTTACAGTCCTCCGTAATTGACCTGCAAGTAAAGTTTAAAGGATAAGTTCACCTTTGAGAACATGTTACATGTTCCATCCATTTTTAGGGTGGAACATATAACACGTTCCCACTCCTACAGCTGCCATCCGCTCTGGCTCCCTGTAGTGACAGCAAGCAGGGAATCTTCATTCACAGTATTCTGTGAATTGCAAACTAATGCCCTGTACACACGACCGGACTGTCCGTCGGAATAAAGTCCGACGGAATTCCGCTCAAGCTGTCTTGCATACACGCGGTCACACAAAAGTCCGACCGTCAAAAACGCGGTGACGTACAACACGTACGACGAGCCGAGATTAATGAAGTTCAATAGGCAGTTTGGCTCTTTTGCTTGATTCTGAGCATGCGTGGTTTTTAGTCCATCGGAATTGCATACAGACGAACGGACTTTCCGATAGAAATTTTTGTCCATCGGGAAAAAAAAAGAGAACAAGTTCTCTATCCAAGTCCGTTGGAATTTCAGAAGGAAAAAGTCCAATGGGGCATACACACGGACGGAATATCCGATGAAAAGAGCCCACCTGACTTTTTCCATCGGAAAATCCAGTCGTGTGTACAAGGGATTAGAGTACCGACAGCCTTTGTGGCTGTCCGCTTGTAGTTTCGATGAACCACCATGGCACTACTCCTGACAAGTCTGCAGTAGTCCTGCATGGCACCACTTTCTGCTGATAGTGGGTGCAATGCTTTACAGGTGCCACGTAAACAATAATGGGGTTTAATAAGTCTAACGGCACTAAGAACACATTGTGGGGGTCGATTTACTAAAAGGAGAAGTACAGCCAAAGCTCGTTTGGCTGTACTTCTCCTGTGGATCACAGGAGTGCAGTTTGTTTTGCACTTCTGTGACCCGTTTCCAGCAGAGAGCTGAAGTCCACACTCTGCTGATGTCACAGAGTCGGTCCAGGCTTGGGCGTCATCACGACTATGGAGTCTGGATATGCCCAGATCCCTGGACCGGCACCCGGCCCAGCTTCTAAGCGAGCCAATGAGAGCCTGAGCCGGCCGCTCCCACCCCCTCCACAGCCCATCGCTCCAGTGAGCGAGGAGGGGGCAGATTAGAGAGGTGTGAGAACCGAGCGATCAGCGATGTTCAATCGCTCGTTTTTCAGTGTTGGGAGGAGGCGGAGGAAACTAAGGCAAGTATGAATAAAATAAAATAAAACATACCGTATATACTCGAGTATAAGCCGACTCGAGTATAAGCCGAGGTACCTAATGTTGCCAAAAACTGGGAAACCTTACTGACTCGAGTATAAGCCGATGCCTCACTGTCCCCTAGCTCGCTGTTCCCTATTTTACATTGTAAATATTACCTGTAAAGAAGTTGCGGCTGCGGCGTCCATCGTTCAAATTCCGCGGCGTCCATCGTTCAAATTCCGCGGTCTCTTCCTGTTCCTTCCGTGATAGGCCAGTCTCAGCAGACACTCTCCGCCTATCACGATCATTCTCTCATCCTCAGTTTTCCCAGCAGACACTGTGTTGGGTGTTCCGCCAATCACAGACGTCTGCTGGAAAACTGAGGATGAGAGAACGTTCGTGATAGACGGAGAGTGTCTGATGAGATTCGCCTATCACGGAAGGAACAGGAAGAGACCGCGGAATTTGAACGATGGACGCCGCAGCTTCTTTACAGGTAATATTTACAATGTAAAAAGTTCGATGACTCGAGTATAAGCCGAGGGGGGGGGGGGGGGGGGGGGGGGGGGGGGGACTTTCAGCCCCAAAAAAAGGGCTGAAAATCTCGGCTTATACTCGAGTATATACGGTACTTAACAAACCTAAGATTGCAAAATCTGGTGCAGCTGTGCATGGTAGCCAATCAGCTTCTAACTTTTGCACTTTCCAGTTTTAGTAAATCAACCCCCATAGTGGTCATGCAGACCCCGGTGCATGAATCTAAGTGTTTTTCTGAACTCTATGCCATAGATCTGGAAAAAACATTAAAATGTCACTATAAATAGGTGATCTGTATTTTACAAGAAGGTCAATTTATGGAAGAACAATCCATTATGAAGAGTGATGGCATAGAAAGTGAAAAGTTTAAAGTCAACTACTCAGGTTAGTTTCTACTGGGGTACACATACCTGCGTATACATTTCCTTAAAAGGATTCTTGACGGAAAAGAAATCTAAATCTATATCCAGGGCATACGCATCTTCTTTCTCCAGAATTTCCATAATACTTCTTGCAAGTTTGGCATTCTGTGAAGATATGGTGTTGATATCGCCACTTGTTTCCATGCTGTCAGTAGAGGAAGAGCCCTTTCTCACACACCCTTCTGCTCCATCACACAAAGCAAAGGAGACTCCCTGCGAAGGAGCACATTGAAATGCATAGGCAGGACACCTGCTGATTCCTCATTTTCCGCAAGCTTTGGTTTTTTAGCAGCAGATTCACCTTTTTCTGCATCTTCACAGTCTGGTTCCTTCACAGGGTTCAACAAAATGACATCCAAGTGAAGAGGCTTGGGGTTTTCAAGCTGCTCTTCAGGAACGTAAAGACCATCACTTAGAAAGTAATCATCTGTGCTGGTGACCCTGAATTAATAAAATAGAAAACATATTTGTAGGCCACCGTTTTAAAATCTGGCCTTTTCTGTCTTCTGGATACAGGTTTCTGTATAACTAGCATGATTCAAATTAGATCAATATAACGGTCTGTGAGAAGAGTAGCCCCTGAAGCAGCTGACAGAAATAAGCTTCACATATTGTTGCCTGCTGCTGTTGTCTCACTTTGCTGGTCAGTATTCTTAAGACTGGAATCACAATGAAAATAAAAAAAAAAATAAAAAAAAAGGAAAAAAACACTGGCAAGAAAAATAAAGTTACAGTAAAACCTTTGTTTGAGAGTGTTTTGTAAAGACAAGCTAAATTTTTTAATAAATTTTGACTTGATATACAAGCGATGTCTTTATATACAAGTAGCGTCATGTCACAACTGAGTGTAAAAGAGAAGAGAGGTGCCTCTAAGTGTAGCAATATGGTTACATTTAATGAAGGTACAACATTTAGCAACTCACATGATTGATGATTAAAACAGGCACAGCTAAGTATGCAGGCATCCGGGGTAAAGCTGTCCACATAGACCATAATCCGCACCACCATCCCTTCCACACTGCGCTCCACGAGCGCTTCAAGCCTCGCTTTTAGATCGCTCTACTGCAGGGTAGTCTTCCCGGTCACGATTGCAAACCGACAGCGGTGAGAGCTGGTGGTGAGAAAGACGGTCTATGTGGACAGCTTTAGCCCGGATGCCTGCATACTTAGATGTGCCTCTTTTAGGCCTCATGCACACTGGACGTTAAAATAACGTTATAAAAACGGCAGTAGCTTTGCAGTGAGTCAACTTTTTTCAACGTTTTTGCAATAGCGGTTTTTAGCGTTTTTCCCGCATCAGCGTTTAACGTTTTTTTTTTCGATGGATCAAAAACGTTAAAAAACGCTGGTGAGCGACGTTTTTGAGCATTTATCAGCGTTGGAGCATTTTTACAGCTGAAAAACGTCTCTAAGAACCCACTAGTTTTTTTTTTTTTTTCTTTACTACTCAAAAAGGCCACTGCCCAAAACTGCTGACAACAGCCTATGTGTGCATTGACATATAGCAGGGATATGCAATTAGCGGACCTCCAGCTGTTGCCAAACTACAAGTCCCATGAGGCATAGCGAGACTCTGACAGCAGCAAGCATGACACCCAGAGGCAGAGGCATGATGGGACTTGTAGTTTTGCAACAGCTGGAGGTCCGCTAATTGCATATCCATGACATATAGGATAACATGATGGAGAGTTTAATGACTGTAGGAAAAAAAAATAAAAAAAAGTCTACTGCCAAAAACAGCTGCTGTAAAAACGTCCAGTGTGCATGAGGCCTTAATCATCAACCATGCGAGTTGCTAAAATGTTGTACCCTCATTAAATGTAACCATATTGCTACACTTAGAGGCGCCTCTCTTCTTTTATACTCTGTAGCTCCTGCTGGATTTTGCTTCTAATCCCCTTGTGGAGGCTGCCATTTGTGGATGGACATTTTATGATTACGCAACCTGTCACATTGCTATAATCTTTTTATATGGACTATAAACTGAAGGACCTAGGAATAAATGGTTGTGGAACAAATCATTTGCGTTTCCATTATTTCTTATGGGGAAATTTGCTTTGATATACAAGTGCTTTGGATTAGAAGCATGTTTTCGGAACAAATTATGCTCGCAATCCAAGGTTTTACTGTATTTATATTGTGTTTGAAAAACTGTATTCATTTCTTAACATGCATGGACACACAAAACTAACATTTCAGCTCTGGGTGGATGCTGTGGAGGGGAAGAGGTTGCATGTATCCAATCGCTATTCACTATACATGCGTCTCTTATGCCTTGTACACACGATCAAAATTTCAGATGGAAAAAGTCAAACAGAATTTTTTCATTGGATATTCCGACCGCGTGTGTGCCCCATCTGACTTTTCCGTCGGAATTTAGAAAGAGAACATTGTTCTCTTTTTCTCAGGTGAAAAAAATTCCGATCGGAAATCCCGATAGTCTGTATGGAACTCCGACGGAGAAAAAAACACGCATGCTCAGAACCAGGTCGACACATGCTCAGAAGCATTGAACTTCATTTTTCTCGGCTCGTCGTAGTGTTGTACGTCACCGTATTCTTGACGGTCGGAATTTGGTGCGACAGTGTGTATGCAAGACAGCTTGAACGGAATTCCGTCGGAAAAATTCAGATCGTGTCTACAAGGCATTAGATGCTTTTATTGTAAAATCTTTCCTTCTCTGTTCCCAGGTCTGTCCAACCCTTGTGGTCATTATGAGAGGGGTATCATTTACTACCAGTGGACTACACATTCTACATAGTTTAACAACTCCAGTCCTCACGCACCCCCAACAGGTCGTTTTTTCAGGCTTTCCATTATTTTGCACAGGTGATTTGATCAGTTATACTGCCTTAGTAATTATCACAGGCGTTTCATCTCAGGGAAATCCTGAAAACATGACCTGTTGGGAGTACTTGAGGACTGGAGTTGAGAAACATTGCCTTATGCAGCTGAGAACACGTTACATAATCACTTAGAAAAAAAAAAAAAAAGTATTTATAATGATTGATATACAGGTGCATCTCATAAAATTAGAAAATCATCAAAAAGTCTATTTCAGTATTTCAATTCAAAAAGTGAAAACACATTTTATATAGATGTCTTGCACACAGAGTAATATAATTCAAGCATTTCTTTCTTTTAATGTTGATGATTATGGCTTACAGTTAGTAAAACCCCAAAATTCCGTATATCAGAAAATTAGAATATTACAAAAGACCAAAAAAAAAAAAAAAAAAAAAAAGATTTTTAATACAGAAATGTTGGCTTACTGAAAAGTATGTCCATGTACATAATACAGCATAGTATGCACTCAATACTTAGTCAGGGCTCCTTTTGCATGAATTAGTGCATCAAATGTGGCGAGGCATGGAGGCGATCAGCCTGTGGCACTGCTGAGGTGTTATGGAAGCCCAGGTTGCTGTTATAGTGGCTTTCAGCTCATCTGCATTGTTGTGTCTGATGTCTCTCATCTTCCTCTTGACAATACTCCACAGATTCTCTATGGGGTTCAGGTCAGGCGAGTTTGCTGGCCAATCAAGCACAGTGAGACCATGATCATTAAACCAGGTATTGGTACTTTTGGCAGTGTGGGCAGGTGCCAAGTCCTTCTGGAAAATTAAATCAGCATCTCTCTAAAGCTGGTCAGCAGAAAAGCATGAAGTGCTCTATATTTTCCTGGTAGAGGACTGTGCAGACTTTGGACTTGATAAAACACAGTGGACCAACACCAGCAGATGACATGACTCCTCAAATCATCACTGGACTATGGAAAATTCACAATGGACCTCATGCAACTTGGATTCTGTGCCTCTCCACTCTTCCTCAAGACTCTGGGACTGTGATATCCAAATGAAATGCAAAATTTTCCACAGTCTGTGATGATTTGGGGAGCGGTGTCATCTGCTGGTGTTAGTCCATTGCGTTTTATCAAGTCCAAAGTCAGCGCAGCCCTCTACCAGGAAATTCTAGAGCACTTCATGCTTCCCTCTGCTGATCGGCTTTATGAAGATGCCGATTTCATTTTCCAGCAGGAATTGGCACCTGCCCACACTGCCAGAAGAACCAATACCTGGTTTAATGATCATGGTATAATTGTGCTTAATTAGTCAACAAACTCACCTGACCCAAACCCCATAGAGAATCTGAAGGCCCCTATTCAAAGCAACCTGGGCTTTAATAACACCTCAGGCAGTGCCACAGGCTGATCGCCTCCATGCCACGCTGCATTGATGCAGTAATTCATGCAAAAGGAGCCCCGACCCAGTATTGAGTGCATACTATACTGTAATGTATACATGGGCATACTTTTCTGTAAGCCAACATTTCTGTATTAAAAATACTTTTTTTTTTTATTGGTCTTAAGGAATATTCTAATTTCTGAGAGAATTCATTTTGGGTTTTTACTAGCTGCAAGCCATAATCAAAATAAAAAGAAAGAAATGCTTTAAATATATCAGTGTGTGTGTGTCGCATCTATATAAAATATATGAGTTTCACTTTTTGAATTAAAATACTGAAAAAAAATTAACTTTTTGATGATATTCAAATTTTAATGAGATGCACCTGTATATACACAGTATATATACATACACACAAATGTTTTGCCCTGCAATTCTAATTTAAACTGAAACTGTTTTACAAGGTAAGAGTTCACAAACTTTAATCTCTTCCCTTTCAGTCCCAGTAAAAGTCCACTCACACTGGGGCAGGCGGGGGGCGTCGGCAGTAAAGCGCCGATATTTTTAGTGGCGCTTTACCATAATTTTCGCTGCGCTATTCGGCCACTAGCGGGACGCTTTTAACCGGTTAAAACTGCCCGCAAAGTGTCGCTGCAGCAGCGCTTTGCCAGTGGTTCGGCGGCGCTGCCCATTGATTTCAATGGGCAGGCGCTGTAGGAGCGGTGTATACACCGCTCCTACAGCGCCTCAAAGATGCGGCTATCAGGACATTTTTTACCGTCCTGCCAGCGCACCGCTCCAGTGTGAAAGCCCTTGGCTGAGAGGCTCTTTTAGGGCGCTTTGCAGGCGCTATAGCGCCTTAGTGTGAAAGGGGTCTAACAGATACAACTGGGACAAGGAAAGGGCAAATCTGCTAAACGGGGACACAAAACAGAACCTGTCAAAAGTTCTAACCCCCTTATTCTATCTGAAACGAAAAAAAAAAAAAGTTTGGGTTTTCAATGCATTTCAACACCTACCCCCCCCCCCACCCTTTGATCAATTCATAATTAGGTCTCCTAAATACCTAATTGTGGTTGTAGACTTGTCCTTGCCAACCAGGAAGTCGTGCTTTCCTTCTTTTATTTGCTGAGCCCATGGAGGATGGATCCATACAACTTGAGAGAAGTGACCTGCATACACCACAGGCATGATCCAGTTCTCAATACTTAATTCGCTGCAACAACATAAAAATATGAAATTAAATGAGGACTACAGAACTTTTTCTACAGAACAGATGACTACAGAACAGAATTAGAAAAAAAATAAAAATAAAAAAATAAAAGGAAGGAGGTTGATAATTTATTACCAACCATAACATTATTTAAAATATCCACCAAACTATGCATTACAAACAAATCTATGTAAAGAAGGTTTAAATATATTGTCATATGTATAAGGTCTAGAACAGGGGTAGGCATTTTGTTTTGTTTAGCCTACCTTATTTGTCTTCAGTGAGAAACTCGGCAATCACTATTTTGTTTTTCCATGTCTGGGGAGTAATTGGTCACCCACACAAGGCTGATGCTGAAGTTCATCATGAAAGCAGAACATCCGGTACTGCAGGCTGATTTATTCGACTAGTTTCAGGCCTCAGTAGGATTTATGGCAGTGTACAGGGGTCAGTAGTAGGTAGGGCGGTGCGCTGAGGTCAGTAGTAGGTAGGGCAGTGCGCAGAGGTCAGTAGTAGGTAGGGCAGTGTGCAGAGGTCAGTAGTAGGTAGGGCAGTGTGCAGAGGTCAGTAGTAGGTAGGGCAGTGTGCAGAGGTCAGTAGTAGGTAGGGCAGTGTGCAGAGGTCAGTAGTAGGTAGGGCAGTGTGCAGTGGTCAGTAGTAGGTAGGGAAGTGTACAGGAGGTCAGTAGTAGGTAGGGCAGTGTACAGAGGTCAGTAGTAGGTAGGGCAGTGTACAGAGGTCAGTAGTAGGTAGGGCAGTGTACAGAGGTCAGTAGTAGGTAGGGCAGTGTGCAGTGGTCAGTAGTAGGTAGGTAAGTGTACAGGAGGTCAGTAGTAGGTAGGGCAGTGTACAGAGGTCAGTAGTAGGTAGGGCAGTGTACAGAGGTCAGTAGTAGGTAGGGCAGTGTACAGAGGTCAGTAGTAGGTAGGGCAGTGTACAGAGGTCAGTAGTAGGTAGGGCAGTGTACAGAGGTCAGTAGTAGGTAGGGAAGTGTACAGAGGTCAGTAGTAGGTAGGGCAGTGTACAGAGGTCAGTAGTAGGTAGGGCAATCTACAAAGGTTAATAGTATGAAGAGGAGAGGTATACAGAGGTCAGCAGTATGAAGAGCAGTGTATAGGAATCAGTAAGGCAGAGGGGTCAGGAGGGTATGGTACTGGGGGGGTCAGGAGGGCAGGGTACCAAGGGGCCAGGGGGGTATGGTATTGGAGGGTCAGGAGGACCGTACAGGGGGTTAGGAGGGTATTGGGGTGCTAGAAGGGCACAGTACTGGGGGCTCAGGAGGGCAGAATACAGGGGGGTCAGGAAGTACTAAGGGGCCAGGAGGTTACGGTGCAGGGAGGTCAGGAGGGTACAGTACTAAGGGGCTAGGAGGGTATGGTATTGGGTGCTAGGAGGGCAGAGTACAGGGGGGTCAAGAGGCAATGGTGCAGGCAGGTTAGGAGGCTATAGCATTGGGGGTCAGGAAGTCACAAAAGTTCTTTAGCTATGCAGAAAAGCAGGGAAGCCGTCATGGCAGAGCTGAATGTCCTTATCCCCACCAGCCCTCCCCTCACATATTACCTTCACGTTACCTGGATGGAACGGTGTGAGAGGGCTGGTGCTGGAGTCCATTCACTGCCGGAGGTTTCTGGCTGCAGCGTCTCTCACACAGAGCACAGCGTGTGCTCACAGTTCCCCCCCCCCCCCTTCCCCTCAGACAGGAGAGAGAGAACTTGATAGCGTCTTCTCATGTGTTGCGATTCCAGGGTCGGTCGGATTGTGGCTTCAGTGGGCAGACACAGCTACTGTCTGCATGTCCCGGATAGGTCGGTCAGGAGGCTGCCGCAATCCTGTGTCTTGGATATACCAAGGAGCTGGAAACAACTGTTCCCGATACGGAATACGTCATTGAGGCACTATTAGACCCTTTGGGTCCATCTCCAAGGTGAGGGGCCGGTACAACTGGGGGAGGATTTCACAAGTATTTCTGCGCATCTGCAAACTTGGACTCCCATATCTGTTCCTTTCCCCCTCCTTTTTGTTTGCTTGCACAGAAATTATCTATTTTTATCAAGATTTTGACTTTCTCTCTGAATTGTCAGATTCCTTTGAACACACAGTTTATATGGACTATTTTTTCTGAATCTTTTTGAATGCACTTTATATATGGGACATATTTACTGAATTCTTTTGAATGCACTTTATATATGGAATTTTTTCACAGAAACATTTGGTGTTTTAATGTTGGAAGATTTATTTATTGTTTATTTAGCACTTAATTTGATCAATTAATATTGGTCACCTTATCAATTAGTGCTGCTTCACTTCTCAACAGATTGCCGGCCCGGGGTCTAGAAGGTTTCCAGCGTATCTGTGAAATCCGGCCAGCAGGGCCTGATTTCTCGAAAAGTAAGGTAGGCCAGTGACTATAGGGACCACTACCCCCATCCACTGAAAAGGACAGTGGTTAGGGACACCTTTAGATGAGCTGAAAGTATATGTAAGTTACATGTAGAAATTTATTTAGCTTAATCCCTGTGTATCAAACCATCTTAAAACAAATATATATATATATATATATATATATATATATATATATATATATATATTTTGTGAGGGGGTTAACTCAGCAGCGGGTGTGTGTGACCCCCTGGATGGGTTCACCACACAAAAACAGGCACAGCAGACAGTGGTAGGAGAAAACAAAAGGGTGTGGTTTTATTTGAACTATATACAGACAAAAAAAATACAGCAGAAACAGGAAAAGAAATCCTGGTCAACTTGACCGCTCACTACACACATTGGTGTCCCTAACAACTGGGTACAGCCTTGTGCTGTCCCAGTCCCTAGCTCCCTGCTTTTAAAAGTTCTTAGCAATAACCACACAGGCTTTGGCTCACCGCACAGAGATCACACTCCCCAGACTATCCACACAGATCTGGTTCCAGGTTGGAGCATCTCCCTTAGCATGCTGGGAGTTCTTGTAGAGGCCCCAATGAGCCCACTTACTTCAGCTGGGCTCATTAACTCTGCCCCTGCAAGACTCCCAGCACTCCCCCTAGTGGTATAAATCGGCATAAAGCCGGAATCTTGGACATATATACCTTCCATCCTGGATGCAACCTGGTGATTTTACCTGCCTGCTGTCACAATATATATATAGGATATGTGAAGGTCTTCATTAACAACAGTTAAACATGCACATACATACACAATTCTGTCTAAAATGAGAATCACAATTTTTTTGCTTCGAATAAAGATCGATTCTCTCTCGATTCTTGCGGTGTAACATCTTCTTTCACACTATACAAAAAAAAAAAATTGGGCTAACTTTACTGTTTAGTTTTTAGTGCATTTAAAAAAATTAAATAAATTGCGTTGGAAAAAAACGCTGCTCAAATACGGTGCGACATAAAATATTGCAACAACCACTATTTTATTCTCTAGGGTCTCTGCTAAAAAAATAAATATCATGTTTGGGTGTTCCAAGTAATTTTCTAGCAGAAAATAATGATTTTTACTTGTAAGCAACAAATGTCAGAAAAGGTTTGGTCTTTAAATGCTTAAAATTTCCTCATCTACATGCTGGAGTTCTTTCCTTTGATAAAAGAATGAAAAAATACGATTTTTGTACTCACTGAAAAATCTATTTCTCTGACGTCCATGGATGGACACAGCCTCTTCAAACTTGACAAGTGGGTTTATGCCCCTGCTCATAGGAGAAGACTAGGCAGAATGTTAGATGTTTTAACATACATTACATTACCAGAGCTGAACAGCCCCGCCCAGGGGGCGGTCCCTGCGGACATAACCCTCCTCCCTGCAGCCTCAGTTCGTAACAAAGCAGTACAAACCTAAAAAAGGAGGGGGTGTGTGCTGTGTCCGTCCATGGACGTCAGAGAAATTGATTTTTTTTTACGGTGAAGTACAAAAATCCTATTTTCTCTTACCGTCCATGGACGGACACAGCCTCTTCAAACTTGACAAGTGGGACATCCCAAAGCAGTGTCAAAGAAGATGGGTGGGAACAGGATCAAGGAAAAAAACAAACTAAACCCCACACAAGCAGAGCTCCTCAACGGAGGAGTTGCAACGTTAAACAGCCGCCTGCAAAACCTTGAGGCCGAAGGAAGCATCAGAAGATGCAGCCACATCAACCTTATAAAACGTAGAAAAGGTATGAACGGAAGACCAGGTCGCCGCCTTGCACACTTGTGCAACAGACGCTTGATGTCGGAAAGCCCAGGAAGCACCAATTGCCCTGGTTGAATGCACCATAACCGGAAAGGCAGGCGCCCGCCCCTTAAGGGCATAGGCCTGTATAACAGTCTGTCTGATCCACCGAGAAATGGTGGCAGCCGAAACCGCCTGGCCCTGTTTTGGACCAGACAGAGACACAGTGAGTCAGACTTCCGAAAAGAAGCCGCAGCAGACAGGTACACTCGCAAAGCACCTACCACGTCTAACGTGTGAAGCGCAAACTCTCTGGGATGCGATGGACGAGGACACAGGGATGGAAGAACAATGTCCTCATTAAGGTGAAGACCGAGACCACCTTCGGGAGAAAAGAAGGCTGTGGGCGGAGCACCGTCTTATCCTTATGAAGGACCAAGTATGGCGGTTTGCAAGACAAGGCTGCCAATTCAGACACCCGTCTGACAGAAGTAATGGCAACTAAAAAAGCCACCTTCTGGGATAAAGTTAAGAGAGGAATATCTCTGAGGTTTTCAAAACGGAGGTTCTTGAAGAACCGAGAGCACCAAATTCAGATCCCAAGGAGGAAGAGGTAGTTTAATAGGGGGGAGCACATGGCGGACCCCCTGCACAAAGGTGCTAATCAAAGAATGGCCCGCTAGGGCTGCTGAAAGAAGACCGCCAAGGCCGAAATCTGACCCTTGATGGTGCTTAAGGCAAGCTTTTGGGTCACACCACACTGTAAGAACAGCAAGATCCTGGGAACGGAATACGTCCGTGGACGCCAATCCAGCTCCTCACACATAGCGATGTAGGCCCTCCAGGTACGGTGGTATATCTTCCTGGAAGAAGATTTCCGTGCCCTCAGCATGGTCGAGATGACCGAATCAGAGAGACCTCGGTCCCTCAACACCTGGCTTTCAATAACCATGCTGTTAAAGCAAGCGACTGTAAAGCAGGATGAAGTATGGGACCTTGAGACAGAAGGTCCTTCCGCATTGGCAGTCGCCAAGGAACGTCCGCCAATAGGGGCACAAGATCTGCATATCAAGGACGCCGAGGCCAATCTGGAGCGATGAGGATCACTGGAATCCCGTCGGCCCTCCACCCTGCAAAACAAGCGAGGAAGCAACTGCGGAGGATAAGCATATATCAGCCGATACCGACCCCACGGGGCCACCAACGCGTCTGACACGTCTGCCCAGGGATCCCTGGCCCTGGCCACGAATCTCAACACCTTGTGATTGAGTCGAGAGGCCAGCAGGTCCATATCCGGCGTGCCCCACCGGATGCAAGGGCCATTCCCCCTGGTCCAATGTCTGGTGGCTCAGATAGCCCGCCTGCCAGTTGTCTACCCCTGGAATGTAAACGGCCGACAGAGCCGGTACGCTTCTTTCCGCCCATCTTAGGATGTGAGCGACCTCGGACTCCGCAGTGGAGCTCCGAGTTCCCCTCTGATGGTTGACATAAGCCACCGCCATGGTGTTGTCTGACTGGATCCTGACCGAGTGCTCCTGCAGTCTCTTCGACCATGAGGAGAGACACAGTCTGATTGCCTGGAGTTCCAGGACATTGATCGGCAGACGGGATTCGTCTGGAGTCCAAAGCCCCTGGGCTGATAGGACTCCCCAGACCGAAAGACTGGCGTCCCTTGTGATCTCCGTCCACTGGATAGGGAGGAACGACTTCCCTGACCGAAGGGCCGGGGATCTCAGCCACCAAGTCAGGGATGTCCTGACTGAGTGACTCACCTGGATCTGACCATCCAGCGATAACGGGGACTTGTCCCAGCTGGACAGGACCTCTTTTTGTAAGGCCAGAGTGTGAGATTGGGCAAATGGAACAGCCTCGAAGGAAGCCACCATGAGTCCCAGGACCCTCATGCAGAAACGGAGTGACGACCACCTTCGGGACGACAGTACCCATACCGCAGTTTGAAGAGTCTGCAATTTTTCCAATGGGTAGAAAGACCCTTGCCTCCGAGGAGTCCAGGATCAACCCTAGGTACTCCAGCCACTGAGTCGGAACCAGGACCGACTTCTGAGTGTTCAGCAGCCAACCAAATTCTCGGAGGGTCTGACTATCAAACACATGTTCTTCTAATTCTGAGCCAGAGACTGCTCTCAGAAGATCGTCCAGATAGCACAGGATTGCAATGCCTCGCTGTCTCAGCAAAGCCAGAATCGGGGCAAGCACTTTGGTGAAAACCTGCGGACGCCAGAAAGTCCCCCGGGTGGAGCGCAGCAATCACTGAGCGAATGGATTACATGCGGAATTTTTGAACCTTCACAAAGGCATTTAGAGCCTTGAGGTCCAGGATTGGATGAACTCTGTCCTTCTTTGGGACCACAAACAGATTTGAATAAAATCCCTGAAACCTCTCCTTCGACGGTACTGGCAGAATCACCCCGCACCTCAGTAAGTCCTGCACCGCCCCCAATAGGGCAGCCCGATGCGCTGGAAGGAGAGGGAGATTTGAGGGAAAAAATCTGTTTGGTGGCCAGGAAAGGAACTCTATCCTGTACCCCGAGGAGACTACCTCGCATACCCACCGATCGGAGATCCGGGAGGTCCACCGATCCGTGAACCTGTGAAGGCGTCCCCCCACCCCAGAGTCGGACGGGGGCAAGACTTCATGCGGTGGCGGGCTTAGGTGCCGGCTTGTTCAGCTTACGCACCCAGGGACGCTTCTGTCTTCCAACCGCACCCTTGTCAGTCTGGGAGAATTTTCCCGTGGGCTCTGACGAAAAAAAACCTTTTGTGCGGGAAAAGGACCCGGTTTACGGCGCGGCTCTTTCCCCCTTAGTAGGCTGAGGAAGCAGGGTGCTCTTACCACCCGTGACATTTTTAATAATATCATCCAGGGTAGCACCAAACAGTCTTCCGCCCTTAAAAAGGCAAGTCCGTCAGGAGCTTCTTAGAGGCCAGGTCAGCAGACCAGCATTTCAACCATATCAGGCGACGCAATACCACCGCCGACACTGAGGCCCTAGAAATCAGGGGGGGTAGCATCCATAGTGGCATTGCACACATACACCAGACCCTGTATCATTTGGTCTGCCAGTGCAATGCATTCAGGCGGAAGATTATGCTCCTGCACAGTCTGGTGCAAAATCTTTGCCCATTCTGTGAGTGTCTGAGACACCAGGGTCGCCGCTACAATGGGACGTAGCGCGGATCCCAGCATGGTGAACATGACTCTTCCGACCTCCTATCAGTGGGGTCCTTAAAGGCAGAAGTCCCCTCAACCGGGAGAGTTGTGGCTTTATTCAACCAGGCGATCGGGGGGGGGGGTCGACCACCGGGAGGAGAGGTCCATTTCTTAAGCAGGCTCTCCTCAAAAGGGTACCTAACAGACAGACGCTGCGAGACTGCGAAAGTCTTCTGCGGGTTGTCCCATACCTGGTCTATGACGTTGTCAAAGAAAGGTGTGTAAGGAAAAACCTTTTTAGAAGGCGGCGCTTTAAATGAACCAAAGGAGACAGCCTCCACCAGAGGTTCCTCAGCCGCAGCATCCAGCTTGAGTGTGTCCCTCACAGCATCAATGAGTTCACCAACAAGCGACCTGTCATGCACTGACCCAGATAAGGAGTCTTCCTCACAAGAAATGTCCTGGTCAAACATATCCAAAAATTCAGAGCTAGGGTCCTGTGCTTCAGCAAGGCCTATATCCGAATCAGGAAGGTGTGGGGAGAGGGCGCTTTTTTAGCTCCCCTGCACGTTTGCACGCTGCTTCCATCCTGGCAACAAATGATTCCAGGACTGCCGACAACTGGTCCATGGGGACCGCAGGTGCAGGAGCACTGCCTGTTGCCTCTGACAGGAAGGGGGAAGCAGGTGACAATGACTCCATAACACCACCACTCTCTGAGACTTTTGCCAATATAAGTGAAAAAAAGCCCACCCTCCGGCTACGCTGTGGGGGGGTTACCCAGGGGACTCACCAACCCAGTCAGGACCGCTCGGCTCCGCTGCCTGTGCTGCGCTCCCAGCGCGAGTGAACAGAGGAGACTGAGGAGAATCGCGCCGCAGCGATAGAGGCAGCGATACAGGCCAAACTTGCACAAAAAGCACGTGCGGCTTCAAGAAAATGGCCGCCACAATTCAAGTGCGCCATAGCGAGGCTACGACAAGATGGCCGCC
The DNA here is from genome assembly GCA_029206835.1 of Rana muscosa. Taxonomy (NCBI): domain Eukaryota; kingdom Metazoa; phylum Chordata; class Amphibia; order Anura; family Ranidae; genus Rana; species Rana muscosa. Next base: position 1,138,861,431 of record CM055122.1, read on the forward strand.
AATGCGGTTCTCAATGCAACAGAAAAATACATTAAAAACATGAACAAGGCCCAAAATGACACAACACATCCCACAGTTCCATGCAGACCCCCATGAACCCCCACCGGGACAGAGCGACCCCCAGTCAGCGTATCTCCAGAGTAGGTGACAGAGAGTAGCAAAAAACAAGGGGGAGACAGGGAAACCCCCAATAACATAGGAACACACAGCATGTACTCACCTGCGGAGGCAGGAGAAACTACTTACCCGCCCATGAAGGACCCACTGGTGTGTTCCTGACAGACCTATCACAGTGCGGTACCGAGTAGCTGTCGGCCCGGTCAACTGTGAAAGATACAGCAGAGCTGTTCAATCATATGTGGACCTCGGAGCAAAAGCTCACCGGTATGTCGTGGACTGATCTCACGCAGATTGAGGATCAGCACGCTCGATGGTCAGACTGGGAAGACTACAAGGATAGCGAACTACCCAACCTGTTGCCCAGCCGACTGTTGATAGAGAATCTCAAAAATAAAACAAAATTCAAAAGAGCCACATCTTCTCCTCTGCTAGGCAGAAAAAAAAAACAGGCTGCCGGCTGCAGGGAGGAGGGTTATGTCCGGAGGGACTGCCCCCTGGGCGGGGCTGTTCAGCTCTGGTAATGTAATGTATGTTAAAACATCTAACATTCTGCCTAGTCTTCTATGAGCAGGGACATAAACCCACTTGTCAAGTTTGAAGAGGCTGTGTCCGTCCATGGACGGCAAGAGAAAATACTTTGTTTCCACTTATTCGCAGCGTTGTAATAAAACTTGACAGGCTGGCTGGATTTTTTTGTTCCCAGCTGTGAGAACTCTGCACTTGTTAGAAAGAATCGTGACATGCTGTTTTGAAGATCAGGAAGGGAAAAAGATTGTGATTTTGAGTCTTAATTAATCGTGCAGCTCTTATGATAGATAGATAAAGCTCTATATTTATATATCTATATAGATATATATATCTATATCTATATAGATATCTATATCTATATAGATATCTATATCTATAGATCCTGGTTATAGAGAATGTAGTCCCCTCTCATATCTCTGAGACAGAGCCAGACGACGTGAAATCACCTCGCATTCAGAACTATACAGAGAGGGTCCTAGAGCACTGAGAATACAAAGCGCTGTTACTATTTATCATATACAAGTGTTTTTTTTTTTACAAATTGCATTTTTATTGAGATTTCAATCATTTTACAATAACCAAAGAAGATTACAATAACAGTAACAAAATATACCATTTAAGTCAGTGAGAAATATTAAAGTGTTTTGGCTGTTCTGTGTCTCTCTTTCCATGCATACAGTATATGTTAGGAGGTTGAATGTTTTTGGCTTAGTTAAGTGGCTGAGTTTTCAAATTGGCAAATGGGAAGACGTTTGTGATTATTATATGGAGCGATATTCAATTTTTTTTACACATTTCCTAGTGTTCATATGTATTTTTGTGCACTTTGACATAATTGTGTTTGGATTAGCGCAGCGCTGGTTTCATTTATATACCGGTAATAGATCTAGTATTGAGCAAGTTGCTTTCCTTTAATTTAGGTTCACTGTTATCAAAAGTACAGTTTTATTGGCGTTTTCATTTTTGGTGTATAAAACTATTAAGGTTCGTTCTTATATCAGCACATGGGCAAGGTTTTAAAGATGTCCCACAAGCAGCTGGAGTGACATCGCTACCCCAAGGCGAGTTCAAAATGTACCAACATAAACCAGCGCTGAAAGTTTAGCTAGATGTGAGCAGGCCTTAAGGATTCTGAGAATTTTAGCAAACGTGACCTCAGCAGTGCCACAGGCTGATCGCCTCCATGTCACGCCGCATTGATGCAGTAAATCATGCAAAAGGAGCCCCGACCAAGTATTGAGTGCATACTATACTGTACATGGACATACTTTTCAGTAAGCCAACATTTCTGTATTAAAAATCTTTTTTTATTGGTCTTATGTAATATTAAATTTTTCTGGGATACTGAATTTTGGCTTTTCACTAGCTGTAAGCCATAATCTTTAACCACTTGTCCCCCGCCCACTGTGAATTGACGGCGGGCGGAGGATACTCTCGTTCTGGGAGGACGTCATATGACGTCCTCCCTTTAAAACGAGCTAGGAGGCGCGCGGTCGCCGCCAGCGGTGCGCGCCCGCCGCGTTCACAAGGCCCCGGTGCGCGTGCCCGGCGGCCCCGATTGCCGCCGGGCACCCGCGATTGCCCGGGAAACGAGCAGGAAAGTGGATCTCTGTGTGTAAACACAGAGATCCACGTCCTGTGAGGGAGAGGGGACCGATGGTGTGTCCCTTGTACATAGGGACAACCATCGGTCACCTCCCCCAGTCAGTCACCTCCCCCCACAGTAAGAACACATTGAGGGAACATACTTAACCCCTTCCCGCCCCCTAGTGGTTAACCCCTTTCCTGCCAATCACATTTATACAGTAATCAATGCATTTTTATAGCAGGGATCGCTGTATAAACGTGAATGGTCCCCAAAAATGTGTCAAAAGTGTCCGATGTGTCCGCCGCAATATCGCAGTCACAATAAAAAAAAAAAAAAAAAAAAAAAAAAAAAAAAAAAAAAAAAAAAAAAATCGCAGATCGCCGCCATTACTAATAAAAAAATAAAAATGCTATAAATCTATCCCCTATTTTGTACACGCTATAACTTTTGCGCAAACCAATCAATACGCGCTTATTGCGATTTTTTTTTTTTACCAAAAATATGTAGAAGAATACGTATCGGCCTAAACTGAGGAAAATGTTATTAAAAAAAAAAATGGGTATTTATTATAGCAAAAAGTAAAAAATAGTGTTTTTTTTCCAAACTGGACGCTCTTCTTTTGTTTATAGCGCAAACAATAAAAACCGCAGAGGTGATCAAATACCACCAAAAGAAAGCTCTATTTGTGGGAAAAAAAGGACACAAATTTCGTTTGGGAGCCACGTCGCACGACCGCGCAATCGTCATTCAAAGTGTGACAGCGCTGAAAGCTGAAAAATGGCTTGGGCAGGAAGGGGGTTTTCGTGCACAGTAGAGAAGTGGTTAAAATTAAAAGAAAGAAATTCTTGAAATACTCTGTGTAACGCATCCATATAAAATATATGAGCTTCACTTTTTAAATTGAATTACTGAAATAAAAAATACATTTTTTGATGATATTAAAATTTTATGAGATGCACCTGTATATCCCTAACTTTCAGTCCCAGTAACAGATACAACTGGAATAACCAAAAAAGGGCATTCCAGTAAACGGGGACACAAACAGCACCTGTCAAAAGTTCTAACCGTCCTAAATTAAACTAAAAAAAATGTTTGGGTTTTTAATGCATTTCAACCCCCGCCTCAATTGATATGCAGAGGCTGCCATTTAGCAGAGCAAAGTAATTCTGTATTGTCCGTTGATCAATACATAAATATGTCTCCTGAATATCCAATTGTGGTTGTAGACTTGTCCTTGCCAACCAGGAAGTAGTGCTTTCCTTCTCTTATTTGCTGAGCCCATGAAGGATGGATCCATACAACTTGAGAAACACGTATGCCGCATTTTGCCAGCATTGCAGTGCAATTTGGAATTTATGGCAGAATCACGGTAGAGAAATCATGAAGATGGCAGCACTACAAAGTAGATAAAATCTAAAATTTCTTTATTAAATGTATCCAAATAAAAATGACAGGAAACACATCTAATCCCAGGACAACCAGTAAATGCGTTTCAGTGCTTATTTATTACTGAGTGCTCCATGAATGTTCACCCGCATAAGACAGGAAGCTGTCAGATGAAGCTCAATGAAAAACATTCCTGGCAATTAACCCATAGGATCCACGTTGATTAATTTATGGTATAAACACATGTATGCAAAATATTAAAAAAAAACACTTGCAAAGCAAAACCATAAACAAATATTGATGTATAAATCAAATCGTAAAGGTGAAAGAAAGAAAACAAGGAGCTAAAAACCAGCCACCCAATATGGATGAACATCTAATCATACAATAAATAGCATATATTATTCTCAAAAACAAAATATAAGGAATAAATGCAGATGAATGAAAACATACCCACATAAAAAGGACAACACTGTAATCCAAGTTTAATAATTCAATCTAGATTCTGCTCATGATCCCAAATCGCTAGATGTGAATGGAGCCATAGTGTTCTCATGAGATGCATTGACCCTTTACATGTATGGATCAAAATACAGCTCGATTTAATGGTTGTTTTAATCGAGGTGTATTTTGACCCATACACTAGAAGGGTCATCTGGTAAGAACCCTAAGGATTCTATGAAATTTTGCAAATGTGACGATTTATAAACTTCTAGTGCTGGTTTATGTTGGTGTGTCAAACTATTGCCATGCTTTTATTTATTTATATATATATATATTATTATATTATATAAAAACATGATTGTTTTTTTTCTCATTGTGGATCTACTTCAAACTTCCTGTCCACATATATGCACTCAAGCAACTACTGCATGATATTTCTCATGGTACGTTTCCAGGGCATTATGATTCCAGGCTGCAGACATTTGCCACATGCAGAGTTGGGGGCACTTAGTACAGCAGGAATGTCCCCTCCCTTCCCGTGTCTAGAATCCTACATGTTGCAACTACTTTGTAATTAAGCAATGCAAAGCTTGGTATGAAGCAAGGTTTCGGGTACTCGTGAAACACAACCAGCTGGTAGCAAATGAGGGTCGGTATGATGGGGGTGAACATGGTCACTGAGGGCAGCCAGCAATTAAATTCTGAAGACAAGAGTTCTACGTGGCTCTTTGCAAGCGGAAGTAGCAGCGTGAAGATGCTTTCTCGATGCTGAATGGTGGAAAAAAAAAAAAAAGAAGGAGCACGGAGCTTGCATGACTCTCCATCCAGTAGATGGATTTAGTTCTCATTACCACAGCGGTAACTTCTTGCACTGTGCAAACCAGCGGAAAACAAGAATTTTAAAGAGGCCAAGCGATCTAAGCTGCATTCTGCAGCTAGCTTGTTACTGCATAGGAGTCTGGAAATACCTAATATGGAACTCACTGTCCAAAGGTCATTTCCAGGCTATCCTCACAACATCCAGTCCTGAGGGGGTCGGTATGTGTTAATCCACAACCTTTTAAAGTTGCAGAGTAAAGGGACTTAACCTTTAAAACCCTATTCCAGATAAAATAATAATCCTATCCCACCCCTCTAACTAGGTTTCCAAGGTTTTTCATTTTTTTTTACCTGGTGAATCAAGTTATACTCAACTCAAGTCTGCTGTCCAGGTCCCTCTCTGATGCCATTTCTGGATGCAGAGGACGGCTAACACAATGCTGCAGATTCACCCAGCAGCTTGTCCTGACAGTTGCCTTGTTTTGATATATCAGTAATAATTATTAACATTCATGTGAGGTCAGAAAGGATATCCCAATGGTCACTACAGGGTGCTTATATACTACATAATTTATGAGTGACTGGATAATCCTAACTAGGAGCCCATATTACCCCCATGGCGGCCATTGGTATTTTTTTTGGGGGGGGGGCAGCAAACGGTGTCTCTGTGTGTGAGGAGACCTTCAGAAGCCCCTATTTATTTTAGTGGCCTCCTCACATACTAGGGCCATGAATTTATGGTGCCGTGAGGTGGTTTCTCTGGTTCCATCCAAGTTTCTAGGTAGGAGACTGGCTGTAGGACTCATGCAGACAGCAGTTAACACACAATTTCCCACCATCACAACTTCTAAATAGAAGAAGTATTTCAAACTTTTTTTTATAGTAGCTACAACAATTTGGTATTTTTTGTATAAACGTTGGATCTAACAATCATCCTGCAGATTCACACAATGACTTTCTCAGCAGGACTAAGAGACAGTAATGTAAAAGAAGATTGCATCCACCATAGGACATGCTTAGTTAAAAAGTTTGTTTTCCTCATTTTAACAAATTCCTATGGCTGCATGAAATAGCTAAACCCAAGACAGGGCTCACAGTATAGAACTACAATATATATATATATATATATATATATATATATATATATATATATATATATATATATATATATATATATATATATATATATAGAGCAATAATCTCTATATAGTAAAGTGCAATAACCTATAGAAATTAGCTTTCATTTGTTGTAATTATTAAAAACAGAATCAAAAAGTGATAAAATAAGGAGGAAGGTCAAAATATGTAGGCACTGGGAAGGGTATTAAATTTAAGTACATTACGAGTGTTATGAAAAGTTATACTCTAGGACACGGAGCCTTTGTCTTTTAATTGTCAAGTAGAGATCAGATACTTGTATAGGTAAAGTAGAAAATCCTTTAAACTGATTTTCAACATAATAAATCATTTTCTTTAGGCCTCATGCCCACGGACATTTTTACAGCCGCGTTTTTGAGCGTTTTTTACAGCTTAAAAACGCCTGTCCATGTTAGTCTATAGCTTCATGCCCACCTAGACGTTTTTGAGCTGAAAATAGCATAGACGTTTTTAAGCTGTAAAAAAAACCCAGGACCAGTGCGTTCCTCAGCGTCGGAGTTAGGCAGAAAAAAACGCGAGCGTAAAAAAACGTGCAAAAACGCGCACTAACGTTTTTTAGCTCCGACGTTTTTTTTTGGTCCGGCCCTCTTTTTTTTTTTTAAATAAATTTACAATAACATGGACAGGCGTTTTTAAGCTGAATGTCAGTGGGCATGAGGCCTTAAGGTTGAAAATTTTTCTTTGCTGTGCTAATTGGTGAGCAATATTTTGGCTCTCTGGGTGTCAGTTGTACCTCAAGTTTTCTTAAAGAATAACAATTCACAATAATATCAGGCATTTGACAGATGTGCCAAGAATGCTAAAATCAATATGGAAACATTTATTACCTCTTTTTGTGCCTTTCAATCTATTTGAGATTAGGCCTGCCTGCTGAATTTCTGAATAGCAATATGTTACCATGACAACCTATGAGTACAGATTTGTGTGTGTCTGCATAAGAGCAGTTACTTCTCAGAAATATACAAAGGGTGGCTGAATCTTTTTCTATGGTAGGCATTTATTTTTGGCAGAAGGCATGATATGGGCTAAAATTAAATGTGCACTGAGGAGATAACTCTTGCTAGAGGAGCAATGCTCAACATATCGTCAAAGCATATTTTCAAAAGGCACCCATTTGTAATCATAATTGGAATGTGAACCTTAGACATTTTAGATGTGGCTTTTACATGTTTACCTGCTCAATTTTGTATTATTTATTAGATTGTAGATTAGCCACTAGAGGCCAGGTAAAAATGTTACTACAATGACTCTAAAGGCCAGTCAGTACACACAATCCAATTTTATGGCCATAATTGTCTAATGGACGTGTTGCGTCGGATAATCCGACCGTGTGTATGCTCCATCAGACAATTGTTGGCTGAATTAACGACAACAAATGTTGGCTGTTCATGCTCACCAACTGTCACACAATAAATCTGTTACGTCGGTTTATCCGATTGTGTGTACAAAAGTCCGTCCAACTAAAATCCAAAGTACAAACACCTATGCTCGGAACCAATGCTTTTAAACATCAGACAACAATAGCAGAAGTTGCCCAAAGGGTGGTGGTAACGAGCTGAAAAACCACGTGGTTTGATGACTGTTGGCTGAAAATGTTCTGCCGTCTGTATGCAGAACAAGTTCACGGCCAACGCCCTTCGGAACAAAATCCATGGAAAATTCCGCTGGAAGTCCGATCGTGTGTACGAGGCTTAAGTGCTTAAAGCTGCTCTCCAGCTGGAGACCACCAAAGGCCGAGGATGGACAGAGTGCTAGGAAGACTGCTAGCCTAGGTGTTTAGACAAGCAAGAACTGCTGGAGAACCTGGAGCAGCAAAAGGTAAGCATGTTGACCCTTTAGTCATTTCTTGAGCTTTATGATAGCTTTTCTTTAAAATGTACCTCTACTAAAAGTTGAGTACTGGGAACAGAATATAAATAAAACCTTTACAGTCAGAAAAACAGAGGCTACCATTGCTAACCTTTATCAAATAATAGGATCCATTCACAAAAGCATCTTGCATGCAGTATTTAGGTGTCCGGACACTTTTTTGCAAATATAGCATACGATCCTGAAATTGTCAAATTTACGATAATGTTCTATGGTATTTATCACAAAATGCTCAAAACTGTCAGTAAATACCGCATGGAAAGGGGTTAAAAGGCAATTCACAGAAATAAATAATTTCATGCGGTAATTAAATCTTTTGTAAACCACTGAAGACAATGGCATAATGTGCTAGTATGCTTCGCATACTAGCACATTATGAAATACTTACCTTAGAACGAAGCCCTTAGGAGCGGCGTCCACTCACCGCCGAGACCTTCCCCTGGTGTCTCTTCCGGGTTCTGGAGCTGTGAGTGGCCAGAGCTGTAATGACGCCACTCCCGTGCATGTGCGCGGGAGCCGCCTTTTCGGGCACAGGCTCTGGCGCTCCGGGACTGCAAGCCTGACCTTCAGAGCGCATGCGCCAATGACGTCATCGGCTGCATGCACTCCAAATATCTTCTAAACTCTGTTTAGAAGATATTCACAGTACCTATAGGCAAGCCTTATTATATGCTTACCTGTAGGTACAAGTGGTGGACATCCCCTCCCGCCGCCATCTGGTGCTTCTCCGGGCTCTCCCGTGCCATCGGGGACCCGGAGAGAATCGTCCGGCACCGGTGGTGGGTCACGTGACGAGCATAAAGACGACCGTCGGAGGCCCAGGCGCGATGTGATGACGTCACGCCCGGGTCCTCAAATGTAAACAAAGCCACCATTGCGGCTGCAAGTATGAGATCAGTGAATTTTTTTTCATGATCTCATGCTTTCCAGCCTGGAGGAGAGATGTGGGGTCTTATTGACCCCGTATCTCTCCATAAAGAGGACCTGTCACACACATTCCTATTACAAGGGATGTTTACATTCCTTGTAATAGGAATAAAAGTGATCAAAAAAATAAATAAGTAAGTAAAATAAAAAAATAAACATTTTTTTTTTAAACGCCTGTCCCCAATAGCTCACGCTTAGAAGCGAACGCACATGTAAGTCCCGCCCGCATATGTAAACGCCGTTCAAACCACATATGTGAGGTATCGCCGCGTGCGTTAGAGCGAGTGCAACAATTTTAGCACTAGACCTCCTCTGTACCTCTAACCTGGTAACCTGTAAAAATTTTCAAAGCATCGCCTATGGAGATTTTTAAGTACCGAAGTTTGGCACCATTCCATGAGTTTGCGCAATTTTTAAAGCGTGACATGTTAGGCATCTTTTTACTCGGCGTAACATAAGCTTTCATATTTTACAAAAAAATTGGGCTAACTTTACTGTTTTATTTTTTAATTCATGAAACCATTTCTTTCCCCAAAAAAAGGCGTTTGAAAAATTATTGCGCAAATGCCGGGCAAGATAAAAAGTTGCAACGACCGTCATTTTATTCCCTAGGGTGTCTGCTAAAAAAAATATATTTCTCTCATCATCCATGGACCGACACGGCGGCTCTTATCACTGAACGTGTGGGTATATGTCCCTGCTTGCAGGAGAAGACCTAGGCAGAATGTTAAATGTTAAAACATTCTAGAACAAACCAGAGCTGAACAGCCCCGCCCAGGGGGGCGGTCCCTCCGGACATTACCCTCCCACCTGCAGCTAGCAGACCTCAGTTTTTTTCTGCCTAGCAGAAGGAGAAGACGTGGCTCTCTCAGGAGATTTTATTCCTTTGGGAATGTTATTTTATTTTTGAGACCTTCAATCAACTGTCAGCTGGGCAACAGGTTGGGTACACTGGTATCCTCGTAGTCTTCCCTGTCTGACCATCGAGCGTGCTGATCCTCGCCTTGTGTGCGTGAGACTCAGTTCACGACATACCCCATGGCTCCAGGGGTGGCCGGGTTGCTTTCATGCTCCCGCGGTCCTCTCAAGATCGAACAGTACCTACTGTATCTTTCGCGGTGGACCGGGCCGACAGCTACGCAGTACGACTCTGTGATAGGTCTGTCTGAAACAAGCCAGTGAGTCCCTCTATTGGCACCGGGGGTGTTCTCCAAGGTGCTTGCGGGACGGGTAAGTAGTCTCTCCTGCTGCAAGGTGAGTACATGCTGGCTGTGTTTCTGTGTGTGGGGGGTTCTCCCTGTCTCCCCCGTTATGCTGCTCCCTGCACCCTGTTGTGCTGTTTGGGGATGCTTGGGGGGGTCACTCTGCCCTGGGGGGGCCACTCCATGACTGTTATATGACTGTTATTTTGCTTGGGAAGTGTTCTGGAGGACTTGCTGTGTTTTTTTCTGTGCGCCATTGGCGCAGTGTTTTATTTTTAAAAAGTGTGCCATTGGTGGCCATTTTGCTGGGGCTCAATACACAGTTTATACTGGTGCCCGGCGGCCATTTTCTTGTAGCCGCGGCGCTTCAGTTTCGTTTTCGGCCTCTAGCAGCGCTGCTGAATGGCGCGAATTACACACATCCTCACAGATTCTTCACCTCAGGCTGCACCCGCACTACAGTGCGACTCATACAGCGGTACCGAGCGGTCCCTAGGGGTGGTGAGTACTCCGGGTATCCCCTCCTCAGCCCCAGCACGGCCTGTGGGTGGGCTGTATTATTCACTGTAATGGTGAATAAGGTCTCAGAGGGTGGCAATATTGGAGTCTGGTTCACCTGTTTCTTCACATTAGAGGTCGACCGATATGGGTTTTTCTCTGGCCGATGCCGATATTTAGAAATCGCTGAGGCCGATGGCCGATATATGATGCCGATTTTTTTAGATTTTATGAGATGAAGGGGGGAAAAAAAAAAACTAACAGTTGGACCCCTTTCACACTGGGGCGTTTTTCAGGCACTTTTGGGCTAAAAATAACACCTGTAAAAATGGCTGCAAAACAGCTCCCCTGCAGTCTCAGTGTGAAAGCCTGAGTGCTTTCACACTGAGGCGGTGCGCTGGCAGGACGTTAAAATAAAGTCCTGCAAGCAGCATCTTTGGAGCGGTGTATACCGCTCCTCCACCACTACTGCCTATTGAAATGAATAGGCACTGCTGCTGAAGCGCCTGCAAAGCGCTTCTGCAGCGGTGCTACACGGGCGCATTTAACCTCTTCATCGGCCGCTAGCTTGGTTATAAGCACCCTGCTAGCAGCCGAATATCGGCGCTAAAATGATGGTAAAGCGCAGCTAAAACTAGCTGCGTTTTACCGCCAACGCCTGCCCGCTCCAGTGTGAAAGCAGCTGAGTTCCGCCAAAAAAAAAAAATATTAAAAGTCAGCCGCTACAAATAATGCAGCGGCTGACTTTTAATATATGGACACTTACTTGTCCTGGGCGCCCGCGATGTCGGCACCCGAAGCCGATCTCTCTCTCGGGTGCTGTCGCCGCCATCTTCGGTAAGGGAATCAGGAAGCAGGCACAAAAACAGGTAATCAAAACTTTGACGAAAAAAAAAGTTTAGTTTTATTTAACATTCATTAAAGTGTATTTTTACCCAAAAAATTGCGTTTGAAAGACCGCTGCGCAAATACCGTGTGACATAAAATATTGCAACAACCGCCATTTTATTCCCTAGGGTCTCTGCTAAAAAAAAAAAAAGATATAATGTTTGGGGGTTCCAAGTGATTTTCTAGCAGAAAATACAGGATTTTTACTTGTAAGCTACAAGTGTCAGAAAAGATTTAGTCTTTAAATGGTTAAACTGAGAACTTCTTCACAAGGAGTTCAGTTCATTGATAAGAAGAAACATTTGTAATACTTTTCTCTCACTTGGCAGGCTGCCCAGAGATGAGTCACTGCACGGAAAACTTCAGGCAACTTGTATTGACTTCTATGAGAGATGTCATTTCCAAGCCGCGCTGAAGTTTTTTTTTTTTTTTTCATATCGGCTTCTGTTTTCAGAATATCGGCCGATGCCGATTAATTAAAAAGTGGCAAAAATCGGCCGATATATCGGCCGACCTCTACTTCACATTGTTAGAGACAACTGGCAGTGCTCCTGCGGTCCTTAGGGACCAGTTGTCGGCAGTCCTGGAATCATTAATCTGACCAGGAGGAAGCAGTGTGTGAGCGCAAGGGAGCAAAAAAGCCCCTCTCCCCACTTTAAAAAAAAAAAAAATAAAATAAATAAATAAAGGGGGTGTGCGCTGATTCAGATATGGGCCTAGCCACTACCGCTCAGGACCCTAGCGCTGAATATATTTGATGGTTTTGAACAGGACTTTCCTTGCAAGGAAAACTCCAGTTCTGTGTCAGTAAATGACAGGGCGCTTGTTTTGTGAACTCATTGATGCAGTGAGGGACACAAAATGCTGCGGATGTAGAACCTCAGGTGGACAGTCTCCTCTGGTTCCTTAGGGCCGGGCCTTCTAAAAAGTTTTTTTTCCCATATGTACCTTTCTTTGACCAGCTCATTGATAAGGTCTGGGGAAAAAGCCGCAGAAGACTTTTATGGTCCCGCGGCGTTTGTCTATCAGATACCCCTTGAAGATGCCCTACTTAAAACGTGGGCTTCTCCCCCAGTGGTCAACCCTCCAGTCGCCCAGTTAAACAAGGCCACCATTCTCCCGGTGGAGGGGACTCCTGCATTTAAGGACCCCACTCACAGGAGGTCAGAAGTGGTGAGTAGAGCCAGGTTTGCCTTGTTGGGGTCCGCCCTACGGCTTGTGGTAGCGGCGACCCTTGTGTCTCCAACACTTACGGGATGGGCAAATTTTTTTGCACCAAAACTGTTCAGGAGCATAATCCTCCTCCAGACACCATTGCTCTGGCCCACAAAAGGTGCAGGGCCTGGTTTATGTGGCGACGCCACGTTTGACGCGGCCCCTTATAACTCAGGGCCTCTGTCTTGGCGGTGGTATTGCGTTGTCTGATCTGGTTGAAATGCTGGTCTGCTGACCTAGCTTCTAAAAAGCCCATGAAGGATTTACCATTTAAAGGTGGTAGGCTTTTCGGTGCTGCTCTGGATGACATCATCAAGGATGTCTCGGGAGGTAAAAGCACTGTTCTTCCTCAGGCTAGCAAGGGTAAGGAGGCCGCCGTGAGCAGGGTCCTTCCTTTCCAGCAAAAAGTTTTTTTTTCCGTCAGTCAACAGGGAGGCCCTCCCAGACTGACAGCGGTACGGCTGGTGGACACGAGCGCCCCTGGGTGCGTATGCCGAACAAGCCGGCTCCCTAGCCCGCCTCCGCGTGAAGTCTTGCCCCCACCCGACTCTGGGGTAGGGGGGACGACTTTGCAGGTCCACGGATCAATGGACCTCCCGGATCTTCTACCGGTGGGTGTGCGAGGTGATCACCTCACGTTACAGGATAGGTTCCGTTCCTAATACCAGACAGATTCTTCCCTCAAATCTTCCTCTCCTTCCTGCCCGTCGGGCGGCCCTATGGGGCCTATTCAGGTTTGAGGTCCGGAGTGATTGTGCCGGTTCCGTCACAGGAGAGGTTTCAGGGATTCTACTCGAATTTGTTTGCCGTCCCAAAAAGGGGACGGGGTTCGGCCTATCTTGGACCTCCAGGTCCTGAATGCCTTCGCGAAGGTGCAAAAGTTCCGAATGGAATCCATTCGCACGGTGGACAGTACACTCCGTCAAGGGGATTTTCTGGTGACCTTGGACATCAAGGACGCCTACTTGCATGTTCCGATCTGCGCTTGCGATCGGTGAAGTCCACTATAAATTTGTGGCTCTTCCTTTCGGCCTAGCCTCGGCACAGAGGGTGTTCACAGAGGTGCTTGTGCTGGTTCTAGCTTGCTTAGACAGCAAGGCATGGCTGTCGTGGGTTATCTGGACGATCTTCTTCTCAGAGCAGGAAATGGCTCAGAATTAGAAGACAATGTGATTATCGTTAGTCAGACCCTCAGGGACTTCGGGGGGCTCCTAAACATTCAGGAGTCAGTTTGGGTCCCGACTCGAGATCTGGAGTATCTCGGTCTGATTCTGGACTCCTTGGAGGCAAAGGTATTCCTACCTCCGGGGAAGCTACTGACACTTCAGTCTGCAGTGCGGATGCTGACATCCCAAAAAATGGTTGTCAATCCGTTTTTGCATGGGAGTCCTGGGACTTATGGTGACCTCTTTCGAGGCCGTTCCGTATGCCTAATCACACACCAGGGCATTGCAGAAGGAGATCTTGTTCCCTTGGGACAACTCCCCGTTGTCTTTGGATTTTCCGATCCAGGTGAGCCACCTGGTCAGGGCGTCCCTGACATGGTGGTTTGGGTCCCCGACTCTTCGGTCCGGGAAGTCGTTCCTCCCCGTCCAATAGACGGTGTTCACTATGGATGCCAGCCTGAAGGGCTGGAGTGTAGTCTGGGGAGTCCTGTTGGCCCAAGGGCTTAGACTCCGGACGAAGCCCGTTTGCTGATCAATGTTCTGCAAATACAGGCCATCAGACTGTGTCTCTCCTCGTGGTCTGAGAGATTGCAGAATCGCTCCATTAGGATCCAGTCCGACAAAGTCACGGTGGTGGCATATGTCGACCGTCAAGGGGGGACTCGGAGCTCAGCTGCAGCTTCCGAGGTCCCCCGTACCCTGAAGTGGGCTAAAAAAAGCGTACCCTGAAGTGGGCTAAAAGAAGCGTGCCGGCTCTGTCGGCCGTTTACATTCTGGGCATAGAACTGGCGGACTATTTGAGTCGCCAGACGTTGGACCAGGGAGAGTGGTCCTTGCACCCGTAGGTATTTCAACTCCTTTGCCACACAAACGGTGGGGCACGCCGGAGGTGGACCCGATGGCCTCTCGACTCAAATCGCAAGTTGTCGAGATTTGTGGCCAGATCCAGGGATCCTTGGGCGGATGCCTCAGAGGCGTCAGTGGCCCATGGGGTCATTATCACCTGATATACGTTTATCCTCCGCTGCAGTTGCTCCCTCGCCTGCTGCGCAGGGTGGCGACCGAGGGAATTCCGGTGATCCTCATTGCTCCGGATTGACCTCGGCTTCACTGGTACGCCGATCTAGTACGTCTCGTCGCAGCCGTTCCCTGATGGTTGCCAATAAAGGGAGGACATTCTGTCTCAAAGTCTTATTTCATCCTGCCTTTACAGTCTCTGGATTTAAAGGCATGGCTGTTAAAAGCCAGGTGTTGAGAGACCGAGGTCTCTCGGACTCGGTAATTTCATCCATATTAAAAGGACATGGAAGTCTTCCTCCAGAACTATCTCTGTACCTGGAAAGCTTACTTTGCCATGTGCGAAGAGCTGGACTGACATCCTCGGACGTATTCCGTCCCTAGAACCCTGCGTTTTCCTACAACATGGAGTGGCCCAAAGGCTCGCTTTGAGTATCATTAAGGGTCAGATTTCGGCCTTGGCCGTCTTCTTTCGGCGACCACTAGCGGGTCATTCCTTGGTTGGCACCCTTGTGCAGGGGGTTCGCCATGGGCTCCCTCCTGTCAAGTCTCCTCTTCCCCCGTGGGATCGGAATTGGTACTCTTTGTTCTTTAGGAACCTCCTTTTTGAGAATATCCGGGATATTCCCCTCTTCACTTTGTCTCAGAGGGTGGCCCTTTTAGTGGCAATTACTTCTGTTAGACGAGTATCTGAATTGGCGACCTTGTACTGCAAGTTGCCATATTTAGTGATCCATAAGGATAGGGCGGTGTTGCATCCGTGACTTTCTCTTTTGTCAAGGGTGATCTCGACCTTTCACCTAAAATGAGGACACTGTCCTCCCGTCCTAGTGTCCTTGACCATCGCATCCCAGAGTGTGCACGGCACACTTTGAATGTGGTACGAGCCTTGCGGGTGTGCCTGTCTGCTGCTTCTATTCGGAAGTCTGACTCTGACTGTCTCTGGTCAGAAACAGGGCCAAGCGGCTTCGTCCGCCACCATTTTCTAGGTGGATCGGACAAACCGTCTTTCAAGCCTATGCTCTCATGGGGCGGGCACCTCCCTTCCCGGTTGTGGCGCATTCCACCAGGGCAATTAGTGCTCCTGGGTTTTCCGACATCAAGCGTCGGTTGCACAAGTGTGCAAGGCGGCGAACTGGTCGTCTGTTCATACCTTTTCTAAGTTTTATAGGGTTGATGTGGCTGCATCTCCGGATGCTTCCTTCGGCCGCAAGGTGTTGCAGGCCGCTGTTTAAAGTGGCAACTCCTCCGTTGAGGGGCTCTGCCTTGTTTGGAGTGAAGTTTTTTGGTTTTTCCATTTATACTGCTCCCATCCCTCTTGACACTGCTTTGGGACGTCCCACACGTTCAGTGATAAGAGCCGCCGTGTCGGTCCATGGATGATAAGAGAAAATAGGATTTTTGTACTCACCGTAAAATCCATTTCTCTGACATCCATGGACCGACACGGCACCCACCCTTCCTTTTAAGTTTGTGCTGCTTTGTTACGAACTGAGGTCTGCTAGCTGCAGGTGGGAGGGTAATGTCCGGAGGGACCGCCCCCCTGGGCGGGGCTGTTCAGCTCTGGTTTGTTCTAGAATGTTTTAACATTTAACATTCTGCCTAGGTCTTCTCCTGCAAGCAGGGACATATACCCACACGTTCAGTGATAAGAGCCGCCGTGTCGGTCCATGGATGTCAGAGAAATGGATTTTACGGTGAGTACAAAAATCCTATTATAATGTTTGGGGGTTCTGAGTAATTTTCTAGCAAAAGAATGATGATTTGTATATGGAGAGAAGTGCCAGAATAGGCCCGGTATGGAAGTGGTATAAAAAGCCCTGTATGGAAAGGGTTAAAGCAGGGTTTCTCAACTAGGGTTCCTCCAGAGGTTACCAGGGGGAAATGGTATAAAAAAAAAAATTACACACATATACAAAAACCCTTCTTCGACCAAAAAAAAAAAATATTGGGGGAAGAATTTATATACAGTACGTGTATGATTTTTTTTTTTTTTAACTATTTTTATTCGGTATTGGACATTTTTAACCTCCTCCCGCCCAGGCTTTTCGTCCTGAGTGGACAATCCTGAACGTCCCTCAGAAGAAGCGGGATCGCGCAGCTGCATGATCCCAATGTGCTTATTTCCCCCAGCACAAGCTGCATCTCGGATCGGCAGGAGGGCTCTGTGATTGGCCCTCCTGTCACATGTCCAATCACGTCCATCATGTGATGTAAACAGAGTCGTTGCCAGGCAATCGGCTCACCTTCTCCTCCCACGGAGCCCGTCAGTGTAGAGGAGGAGAGCGGATCTGTGCTGCGAGCTGGGGATAAGTGTGTATGAGCTTTTTACACACAGATCACCCAGCTAGTGTCCCCACACAGTAAAAAAAAAACAAAAAAAAACTCCCACATCTGCCCCAGTAAAATAATTTGTCCCAGTAAACATCTGTCCCAGTGATCATTTGGCGCACATCTGCCCACATCTGTCCCGGTAAACATCTGTCACACATCTGACACCAGTCACATATGTCCCAGGAATCTGTCAACATGGCTAAAATAATGTGTTTTCATTTTATTTCCACATTTTACTAAAAAACTTGTGAAAAAAAATAACATGTGCAAAAGACTCATTATGCCTCATAGAATATACATTGGGGTATTTTCTTTCCGAAATGGGGTCATTTTGTGGGTAATTCTACTGTCTTGGTGCTGCAGGGCCCTCAAAAATGTGATAGGTACTCCCGAAACTAAATGTGTAATTTATACTCCTAGAACACCTGATGGTGCTCCCTGCATGTTGGGCCTCTGTATGTGGCCAGGCTGTGGAAAAGTCTCACACATGTGGTATTGCCATACTCAGTAGTAGCAGGATATACTTTGGGGTGTAATTGCAAGTTACCTATGTCATGTGTGAGAAATAACTTGGTAATATGACAATTTTGTGGAGAAAAAAAAAAATAAATAAATCTTAATTTTCAAAACAATTGTGGGCAAAAAATTGCAACTTCAAAAAAACTCACCATGCCTCTTACTAAATACCTTGGACTGTCATCTTTACAAAAATAGGTCATTTGGGGGGTATTTGTGCTGTCCTGACATTTTAGGGCCTCAAGAAAGAGATAGGCCGTCAGTACATCAAATTTAATCAATTTTCAGTGATACGTAGCATAGCTTGTAGACACTAACTTTCACACACACCAATTATCAAACTTATCAGGATTTATTTTTTTTGTTACCAAAGACATTGAATTTATGACAAAATTCGATTTTAAAACAAAGTAGAAAATATATTTTTCTAAAATTTTTTTTTGCTTTTAATCGCAATACCACCAAAAGAAACTTCTAATTTGTGTGAACAAAATGATAAAAATTTCATTTGGGTACAGTGTAGCATGACTGAGCAATGCTCAAAGTGCGAGAGCACGGAAAGCTGAAAATTGGTCTGGGAAGGAAGGGGGTGAAAGTGCCCAGTATTAACTGCTTCCCTACCGCACTATTGTAATATGACGGCTGCAGGAACCCTTTGTCCCTCCGGTCCGTCATATGTCGTCTTTTTTTCCCCCCGGGCCTCTAGGGGGCGCCCCAGCCGCGTTACTCGGCACCCGACGCGCGTGCCCGGCGGCCGTGATGTACGCCGGGCACCCGCGATTGCCCGTGAACACGGCAGGACCGTGGATCTGTGTGTGTAAACACACAGATACATGTCCTGTCAGAGGAGAGGAGACCGATGGGTGTTCCCAGTACAGAGGAATACAGATCGATCTCCTCCCCTTGTGAGTCCCCTCCCCCTATAGTTAGAATCACTCACTAGGGAACATATTTAACCACTTGATCGCCCCCTAGTGTTAACCCCTTCCCTGCCAGTCACATTTATGCAGTAATAAATGCATTTTTATAGCACGGATCGCTGTATAAATGTGAATGGTCCCAAAATAGTGTCAAAAGTGTTCGAAGTGTCCGCCGCAACGTCGCAGTCAAGATAAAAAAAAACACAAAAAAACAAACAAAAAAAAAAACGCAGATCGCCGCCATTACTAGTAAAAAAAAAACACAAAAAAAATAAAATAAATAAAAATGCCATAAAACTATCCCCTATTTTGTAGACACTATAAAACTTTTGCGCAAACCAATCGTTATACGCGTATTGCATTTTTTACCAAAAATATGTATTAGAATACATATCGGCCTAAACTGTGGAAAAAAAAAAAAACGTTTTCTTTATATATTTTTTGGGGATATTTGTTATAACAAAAAGTAAAAACGTGTTTTTTTTTAAATTTACGCTTTTTGGTTTATAGCGCAAAAAAATAAAAACCGTAGGAGGTGATCAAATACCACCAAAAGAAAGCTCTATTTGTGGGGAAAAAATGTCAAATGGGTACAGTGTAGCATGACCGCACAATTGTCAAAGTGTAACAGTGCTGTAAGCTGAAAATTGGTCTGGGCAGGAAGGGGGTGAAAATGCCCTGTATGGAAGTGGGTAAAAAAGGTAGCCAACGTGGACTCCAAGTCATTTTTTCATTTTCCATCTATTAAATCTTCTGCCCTTATTTTAACTTTGGATAGGAAAATATTTTTTTTCTGCCAGTAAATACAGCCCACTTCCTGTTTCTTGTCTGGTAATTAGCCTAGGTGTATGACATCATGCACAGCTCTCTCTCATTCTTGTAAGAGTTTGCCAGGAAGGTAGGGGAGGTGAGTCATAAGAGGGCCTCCCTACGCATCTGGGACAGGGCTTCAAGGGAAAAGCATTGATTAAACTCGCGAGTGAGGCAGAAACATCAGAGGCTGGCACCCAGGATCTCTCCTATGGGCTAAAGCCATTCCAAATTGGTAATAAAACTTCTTGTTCATGAACTTCAAATCCAAAATCGTATAAATTTCAAACTCCTCTTAGTACAGGAGTGAGAAGAATTGAATGATCTGAAAAACTGGTTGACAATTACGGACTTCAATAACATGACATGTAATAAATTGGGGATTTGAAGACGGCAAGGAATATATAATTCAAGGGTAACTTGAGTGATTCTGGACATAACTCAGTGGGGGACAGACTTGAGGGAGGGAACCTTGAGGCAAAGATTTGTCAGCCGAAATTAAAGTGCTTGTTACTCCAACATATCTGATGTGTCTGTTGCACCATGAACTTTTTTTTAAATGTATCCCGTTTTCTTTATATTGCTTCCTTTGTGTGATATACAGGGTGATCCTGCCAGTGCCCCTGCTTTGTTATTTAAAACTGACCACGTTAGGCATGAGCACACATCAATCCCAGCAAGGTCAGTTTTCTGGCTGCGCTGGGAGAACAGCCTGCCTATCCTCCAATGATTAGACTTATGTCGAAACACTGCCCGTGCACAGCCATTCACTGGGATGATCAACGTACTGCTGTTTCTCCATCCCCCCTTCTCTAAGCCCCTTATGCACCTGAGAACAAAGGATTGTATGATGTATATACACACACACACACACACACACACACACACACATATACTAAATAGGTTGTTTTACAAGGTAAGGGTGCACATGTACCTTAACGATAGGAGCAGCTTACCGATATCGATCAGCAAACCACTTCTGGCATTGGGTAACCTACAGCAATGAATCAAAAACTTGAGACCAAATGGAGTTCGTAGAATGAGGTGCCTGAGCTGTGGCTGGTACTTCGGAAGAAGTCAGAAAGGTAAATGGAATCCAGGGATGCTCCTCTAGACCCTGGGACTGGAGTTAGGATGATTGTTCAGGGCAAACTTAGCCGATAGGAGTACAGAAACCCAGTCACCATGAAGAGAATTGACAAAGACCCTCAGAAACTGCTCTAAGGATAAGTTGGTCCTCTCCGTCTGGATATTCAACTGGAGATGATATGAGGATGAAGTGTTTCCAAAATCTAAGGGTAAAATGGACCACTCAATCCAAGGTAATGTGCGTGGGAAGACCATGTAGGTAGAAGATCTCTTTGACGAAAAAAGGAATGAGTGCCTGTGCTGAGGGAAGCAAAACCAGGGAACAGTTATTTTTTTTTTTAAAAGGGTATATTTATTGAGGTTTTCACTTGTTATCAACATACAAAGAAAAAAGTGAATGACATGAAAAAAAAAAAAAACAAGCGCCAAACATAGGCACAACACCAAGACGCAGCTCGGAAAAGTACAGAACAAGGATGAATATCAACATGCCCATACATAGTACTACATTGATAATGGAAAGGGGCCACTGATTAGGGTCTCAGGTCAGATCATAACATAATAAGTTCTGCATCACAGGAGACTCAAAAATATAGATGCACTTTCTCACAGCCGTTGACGGTATACATTCATAAACATGTGGGTATACAAAACTACTTTGAAGCAACCGCATCTTGTGAATCCAAATAGGGAGACCAGACCTTGTCAAATATCTTGGGCAGCCCTGGGCTTCATATGTCAAACTTATGCATAGGGACTGCTTGGTTAACAAGATTAAACCTCTTGCCGACCAGCGGCTGCAATGATACTGCGGCAAGCTGGCTCGGCTGCGCGAATCGCCGTAGGTGTGCGTTGGTTTGTACACAAGGTTCTGTAGGCACGTGCACCGATTGGCCAGCGGGGGAGCAATCAGCAGGTCTGGCGAAATCGAAGTCCGCCCGCGATCGTTCCCCGCAGAGACAGAACGGGGGATCTGCCGAAGTAAAAAAGGCAGATCTCCGTTCTGACAGGAATGACAAGTTCTCATGCCTGTCAGGAAGATGGATCTGTGCATTATCCCAGGCAGCCCATCCCCCCCCCCCACACAGTTAAAAACACACTGAGCGAACAGTTTACCCTTTGATCGCCCCTGATGTCAACCCGTTCCCTGCCAGTGTCATTAGTACGTCAGAGCATATTTTTAGCACTGATCACTCTATTAGTGTCTATGGTTCCCAAAAGTGTAAAAAATGTCAGTTAGTGTCCGATCTGTCTGCCGCAATCCCACTAAAAATCACTCATCACCGCCCTTACTAGTAAAAAAAGAAAAATTCCATAAATATATCCCCTATTTTGTAGACACTATAACTTTTGCTCAAACTAATTAATATACGTTATTGTTTTTTTTAAACAAAAATATGTAGCAGAATACATAATGGCCTAAACTGATGAAAAAATTTGATTTTTAAAACGTTTCTATTGGGTATGTTTTATAGCAGAAAAGTAATTTTTTTTAAAAAAAATTCCAAAATTGACGGCTATTTTTTTTTAATAGCAAAAAAAAAAAAACAAAAAAAAAAAAAAAACAGGAGGTGATTAAATACCACCAAAAGAAAGCTCTATTTGTGGGGAAAAAGGACATACATTTTATTTGGGTACAGCGTCACACGACCCTGCGATTGTCAGTTAAAATAACGCGGTGCTGTATCGCAAAAAAAGGCCTGGTCAGGAATTGGGTAAATCCTTACGGTCCTTAAATGGTTAAGCCATAAAGTTAGAGGGGGAAAAAATTAGATTTTTAAAGTTAAGTTTTCCTTCCGTGACGGAGGGTATCGTCCGCAATATAACCTAATAAGCATTGTAAAGGGTTCCATATCTTGGGAATCTGGAGAGTCGTACTGATAAAATGAGTGAGTGACCTCGGACCAATAAGCAAAACCAAGGAAACAGTAAGGCCTCACGCCCACAGACGTTTTTACAGCCGCGTTTTTGAGCGTTTTTTACAGCTTAAAAACGCCTGTCCATGTTCGTCTACAGCTTCATGCCCACCTAGACGTTTGAGCTGCAAATAGCATAGGTGTTAAGCTGTAAAAAAAACGTTCCTCGGCATCAGGCATAAAAAAACGCGAAGCGTTAAAAACCGCTAAAAAACATGTGAAAACGCACAAAAAAAAAAAAAAAAAAAAAAAAAAAGTCAACAAATTTAAACAATAACATGGGCAAGCGTTTTTAAGCTGTAGAAAACGCGGCTGTAAAAATGTCCGTGGGCATGAGGCCTTAACATGACAATCCAGATACCACAGCAACCCTTGGAAGGTTGAAGATCCATCATAAAATCCATGGAGAGCTGCATCCAAGATTCAAACAAAATGGATAGAGCCTTATGGGTAGTTCAAGATGAAATCTTTAACATAATGCTAGATACTAGACCACCAATATGAATGGACTAAGAGTGCATAGGTGCTGTAAATGCGTGGATGGCCAATGAACTTGTATTCAAGTTTCCAACTAAGGACTCTCTTCAGGAAGTTAGAAGGCACAAAGGAACAACCCAGGAGTAGAGGCGAGAATACAACTTGGATGAATAACTACAGATCTTGGCAATGGCCTCAGATTCAGAAACTCAACTCAAGGGTGTGCCTCCACTATTTCAAAGCTAACTAAATAGCAAAGAGTTCCCGGTCACAGATAGTTCCTTTCAAGTAATGAGCTCAGAGAAAAAAAGAAAAAAACAAACACACACACACACGTCTCCTGTCTGACACAACCTTAACCTGGTCCCAAAAGAAGCCTTGACTTCAGGAAAAAGCGGTTTCTGATGCTCCGGTCTTGACAAGATGGGACCTGCCAAAAAGACCTTCCTAAATTTGTGAAAGGCATCAACAGCATCTTCAGGTTAGCCTTTGGCGCCTTTATAAGTAGGGGGCATGAGAGGGGCCACTAGGGAGGAATAATTGTTAATAGATTGATGGGAATAGTTGGAAAAACCCAATCTTTACGTGTCCTTGAGGCTGGTGAGTAGGGGCTAAGCCACAGCAGCAGATACTTTATGGAGATTCGGCACAAGCCTCCCTAGGAAATGGCATGTCTTAAAAAGGGTACTTCAGGAGCCTCAAAGATACATTTCTCCAGCTTCACACAGAGGTTGTTAGTCCAAAGCGGCTGGAAAACAGTATGGACATGGTGATGATGGAACACATGTTTAGGTGGAAAAAAACTAAATGTTGTCTAAATAGACCACTTGTGGGGGGCGTGGCTTGGCACTCAGCGGGAATGGCAGCTGCATAAAAGGAGCTTTGCACACCCATGGCCGATTTTACCTCTTCCAGCCTCACAAAATCGATTATGGGCAGACCGAACAAATCCACACCAGGTCCTCGTCAGCGCAGATCATCCTCCACCCCAGGAACCCGCAGCATTCCTAACATCTTTTTCGGTCTCAGACACACGGCAGAGCTGCATCCAAAATGGCGCCGATGACACACGAGGGGGAACAAAGTGAGGACTCCCTGTCTGCCTTAGACGATCTGGTAAGAGAACCTGAGCACATCGATCAGCCTCTGCAGCTATCAGAAATGACTAAAATAGCAGCAGACACCAAAAACACCTTTTCCATGGCAATTACAGAACTGAAAGCAGATCTTTTAACACTGACCGAAACGGATCTCTGACACTGAAAGAGCAGATGCCAAGAGAGATAAGGCAGTAGAGCACTTGGAGAATGTAGTATACGCTCACACTACACATCTTATCCTCATGAACAGGGACCTGGAGGATTTAGATAACAGGGGCAGAAGACAAAATATAAAAAAGAGTGTGAGGTGTATCCGAGTCAGTACAACCTCCACAGGTCAAATAAGCTTTGCAGGCAATATTTAATGAATTGCTTGAACTTTCCAAGGACACCGCTATTGATTTTTTCAGAGCACAGAGAGCCCTTAAACTGCGGCCCTCTGACACTGCCCGTTGGAATTATCAAGATAAGGAGGACAGTGTCTCTAGTGCAAGAATATAGAGGTCAGTCAACACACATCCCTAAAATACACATAGAAAGGTTCAGTCCAAAGAGTGTGACTCCTCTGGTGGGACTTTGAATTGAGTGACTGTTAAACCTCATAAAAAAATATTATACCAAAAGGTTCTTGATAGACGTTTTTTTTATTGAAAAAATAATAATGAACAGCTGCTACTAGATTGCATGACACATTCAAATGAATGCAAGCACAATGGGAAAAGAAACAAGTGCAAAATACAGATAACAGTTGAAAATCAATACATAGCCCAGCTCTGTCTAGAGGTCTTTTATATTGGTGAAACCTCTTCTTCAGGGGTGGCAGACTGTACTAGGACAACAGCGATATCTGTGTTACAGTGGAAAGAGGAGAGAAAAGATAGGAAAATAGCAAAAAACTAAAAATTATGAGAGCATGCCTGCTATATACTGTTCATTATGCATGATTACATATATGAATAAATATCCATATCTATAAAAAAGGTACTGACCGTCAGTGCATGTATGTGCATATTCATTAGTAGTACATTTTGTTTAAAAAGTCTCAGAGACTCAAGTTGAATGAAAAAGGACTGTGCTCTCGCTTTAAGTTTGGACCAGCAGGGGGCAGTCAGCCCAAACCCAGATGGTATATGGCCCACACAGCACTGGTTTACAGAGGGCGTAGGGAATGTCCAGGGACCTCCGTGAGCAGTAGAGATACGACAGATGTACCTGTGTATGTGGGGATGATCACCAAGGCAGTCCCGTGCCTAAATGAAAAACAAATATAATGAACTCATTTAAATATAATATTGGGGGGGGGGGGGGGCGCTTGTGAAGGTAGGTGTATGAAGTATGAAGAAGCCTAACCTGAAATGATCTCACTGTCCCTACTGAGCCACACTGATGAAATAGCAAGATTGGACAATCTGAAGTGGAATTCCTTAGTTCATGGGGGGATAAAATACCAATTATAATCCTATAAAGAAAAGGTTTGTAATCATTCTTTATATAGGAAATATCCAAAAATCACACCAGAGCATACAGAAGGTATTGTAGTAGCTGATGGATCTCTTACCTAGTATGAATAAAGGGGGCCGTTTGTCTAGAGCGGTGTCTCCAAGGTCTGGAATGTCCACAGATTATAGAATTCCAGCAATTATACAACACAGGATTGCACATAAATAAGCGGGTGAAAGAAATGAGGAAGGTCTCCAAACATCCTTTCAATAGGGGTCTCAATGGCCACCTGTAATCGCTTACCAGACAGAGTCCGAAGGCTTGCTGAGTGTGGCTCCCTGCAGACAGGAAGGAATAAGGCACTACTGAATTCCTACTTCTTAATATACTCATCAATAAATCCTAGATGAGGATCAGGTGGATTAGGGAGTTACCGAGGGCGGACCCAAAACAAGCCTCCCCCCGAGTACAGTGGCACGCGCAGTCGCCTCTACTTGTTCCAGGTCCCTATGGAAACAGTATGGATGCTCTCCGGAGGGAGAGCGTCCAGACGTGATGGCGCCGTTCCTCCGTGATAGGCCAAGGAGGATGGCGCAGAGAAATGTCACGCGGCAAGGTCTCGCGATGCAGGAGTGGCTATGGGGAAGGGCCGAATGTGTTGAGGATACATATCAGCCCTACCTGCGCCGAGTAAAGCAGCGCGGCATGGGCGGAAAGGGATACGGGACCCCTGCAGTCCAAAATGGGAAGTGAGAGATTGATACACCTATATTGCTGGTAAGGTGACCAGCCTGTAAAGTTCTCCATTTGTTGTAAAATAATTGTATCGAAGGTACTCAGCGTGAAAAAAGAAGAAAGAAGAACTCCCTAATATTGCACAACCATACAAAAATATGTATACAGTGTCCCAACATAGTGACATACTTGTATACATACATAACCTCTATAAGAGGAATTTCCTGCCTCCCCCCCATCATAAATCGAACCCCTGGTCTGCCAGGAGGGGAGGAACACAGGTAAAGAGAACAGATATTCCAATATGGAAAATTATGAAATTGTTGCGCAGAACACATCAAACCGGGTGTTCAGGGAAGCTGTAAATCAGAAAAAAAATCTGCATCACTGACCAAATGATTCAGGGGGTTCCCACTCAGAGCCACCAGATGAAAAACCCTCCAGAAAACGGTCTATAAGATATGGAACCGTTTAAGCCTGGCGGTTTGGTGGCATTCTGGTGAAAGATCCATCTCTGCTCAGATTGTAACAGCAATTTGTTGATGTCACCTCCTCTCAGACCCGAATGAAGTCTGTCCAAAATAATGAAGGATATTTTGGGGAAAAGACCATTGTGAAAGTCCGTCACATGCCTGCCCAGTGGAAGGTCCGGGTTACAGGCCTTCATAGATAGGATGTGACAATAGGCTCTCTGCCAAAACTGCTGTATGGTGTTGCCTATGTAAAAACGAGCATTCGCATAGAAGTAAATAAACTACACCAGTGGTCTGGCAGTTGGCATAGTGTTTAGGAACATAACGGTCACCATTAGGAAGGGTTATGTTCCGTGAGGTATTCATGCATCGACAGTATCTACATCCACCACAGGTAAATGTCCCTGGGTACTTACATGAGCATCGTTTGGCAGATGTTTTGAACTCACTCTAAACCAAGAGGTCCCTAAGAGATCTGGCCCTCTTGAAGGTAAAGGTATGGACGAAAAGAGAAAATAGGATTTTTTTGTACTCACCGTAAAATCCTTTTCTCGGTCGTCCATGGACGGACACAGCTCCTTAATTCAATTCTTGACAGTTGGGTTATGTTCCTGTTCTATAGGAGAGGACTAGGCAGAACGTTAAAGTAACTTGTATTTAAATATCTAACAGAGTTGAACAGCCCCGCCCAGGGGGCGGTCCCTCCGTACATGACCCTCCGCCCTGCAGTCAGCAGCTCCGTTAGTAAAAAGCAGTACAAACCAAAAAAAAAAAGGGAGGAGGGGTGGGTGCTGTGTCCGTCCATGTACGACAGAGAAAAGGATTTTACGGCGAGTACAAAAAAAATCCTATTTTCTCTTTTCGTCCATGGACGGACACGGCTCCTTAATTCTTGACAGTTGGGACGTCCCAAAGCAGTGTCAAAAAAACGAGGGGTGGGAACAGCAGTCAAAAAAACAATTTCACCCCAAACAAGCAGAGCTCTTCAACGGAGGAGTTGCAACCTCAAACAGCCGCCTGCAAAACTTTGCGGCCGAAGCTAGGATCCGAAGATGCACTCACATCAACCTTGTAAAAATTGTAAAAAGTGTGAACGGACAACCAGGTTGCCGCCTTACACACTTGAGAGACAGACGCTTGATGTCGGAAAGCCCAAGAGGCACCAAAATAGCCCTGGTCGAATGCGCCATG
The DNA here is from genome assembly GCA_029206835.1 of Rana muscosa. NCBI lineage: Eukaryota > Metazoa > Chordata > Amphibia > Anura > Ranidae > Rana > Rana muscosa. The sequence goes on from CM055122.1 coordinate 1,138,889,257, forward strand.
ACAGGAAAGGGAGGCGCCTGCCCCTTAAGGGCAAAGGCCTAGATAACGGTCTGCCTGATCCACAGAGAAATGGTGGCCGACGAAACCGCCTGACCCTTCTGCGGACCAGACACTGATACAAACAGCGAGTCAGACCTCCGGAACGGAGCCGTAGCAGACAGATACACCCGTAAGGCACGTACCACGTCTAAAGAGTGCAGCGCAACCTCTTTGGGATGCCATGGCCGAGGACACAAGGATGGAAGTACAATGTCCTCATTCAGGTGAAAGGCCGAAACTACCTTTGGAATGGAAGGCAGGCTGTGGGCGTAGCACCGCTTTGTCCTTATGAAGGACCAAATATGGGGACTTGCAAGACAAGGCCACCAATTCAGAAACCCTCCTGACTGATGTTATGGCTACTAGGAAGGCAACCTTCTGAGAGAGCGTCAAAAAAAGGAATTTCCCTGATGTCCTCAAAATGGAGGTTTCTGAAGTACTGAGAGCACTAGATTCAAATCCCACGGAAGTCGTGGTGGTCGGACCGGAGGGGCCACATGTTGGACCCCTTGCACAAAAGAGCTCAAAGAATGAGCCGCCAGGGGTCGCTGAAAGAAAACAGCCAAGGCTGAAATCGGCCCCTTAATGGTGTGCAAGGCAAGTTTCTGATCCACTCCACGCTGTAAAAACAGCAAGATCCTGGAAACCGAATATTCCCGTGGACGCCATTCTATCTCCTCACATATAGAGATGTAGGCTCTCCACGTGCGATGGTAGATCTTCCTAGAAGAAGATTTCCGTGCTCTCAACATGGTTGAAATTACTGAATCCGACAGGCCTCGGTCCCTTAGTACCTGGCTTTTAATAGCCATGCCGTTAAAGCCAGCTACTGTAAAGCATGATGAAGAATGGGACCTTGCGAGAGAAGGTCCTCCCGCATTGGCAGTCGCCAAGGTGCATCCGCAACCAGGCGCAGGAGGTCGGCGTACCATGGACACCTGGGCCAATCCGAGGCGATGAGAATCACCGGAATCCCCTCGGACTCTACTCTGCGGAGTAGACGAGGAAGTAAATTCAGTGGGGGAAAGGCATAAATTAGTCGATACTGACCCCACGGGACCACCAACGCGTCTGCCCAGGGATCTCTGGACCTGGCCACGAACCGACACCTTGCGATTGAGTCGAGAAGCCAGGAGATCCACGGCTGGCGTGCGCCATCTCCGGCAAAGGAGTTGAAAAACCTCCGGATGCAACGACCATTCCCCTTGGTCCAGCCTCTGACGACTCAAATAGTCCGCCTGCCAGTTTTCCACTCCCGGAATGTAAACTGCTGATAGAGCCAGCACGCTCCTTTTCGCCCACCGCAGGATGTGAGCGAACTCCGACGAGCTTCTAGTTCCTCCTTGATGGTTGATGTATGCCACTGCCGTGGCGTTGTCTGTCTGGATCCTGACTGGACACTCTTGTAGCCTCTGTGACCACTTGGAGAGGCACAGCCTGATCACCCGGAGTTGCAGGACGTTGATCGGCAGTGGGGATTCGTCCGGAGTCCAGCCGCCTGAACCCCCCAGACTCCCCCCCCCCAGCCGGTCAAGCTGGCGTCCGTCGTGATCACAGTCCAATGAAAGGTGAGGAACGACTTCCCAGACCAAAGAGCCGGGGAGCTCAGCCACCAACTCAGAGGCCCTAACAAGATGACTTATCTGAATCTGATGATCTAGAGACAACAGAGATTTGTTCCATTTGGAGAGAATCTCCCTTTGCAAGACCAGAGTGTGGAATTGGGCATATGGTACCATCTCGAAAGAGGCTACGAGGCCCAGGACTCGCATGCACTCGGAGCGACGACCATTCACGGGATGTCAACAACCTCACGGCAGTCTGGAGTGTCTGCAACTTCTCCAAGGGAAGAAAGACTCTGGCCTCTGAGGAGTCCAGAATCAACCCTAGGTACTCTAGGCACTGGGTCGGTACTAACACCGACTTCTGGAGGTTCAGTATCCAACCAAATTCCCGGAGGGTCTGACTGGCTATAGACACGTCCTCCTCTAATTCTGAGCTTGAAACAGCTCTCAGAAGAAGGTCGTCCAAGTAGCCCACGATAGCAATGCCGCGCTCTCTCAGCAAAGCTAGATCGGGCGAGAACCTTGGTGAAAACTCTTGGTGCTGATGCTAGGCCAAAGGGAAGAGCCACAAATTGATAGTGGTCATCGCCGATCGCAAAGCACAGGAACTTCTGATGCCTGACGCAGATGGGGACATGCAAGTATGCGTCCTTGATATCCAAGGACGCCAGGAAGTCCCCCGGATGGAGTGCAGCCACCACTGAACGAATCGATTCCATCCGGAATTTTTGAATCTTTATAAAGGCATTAAGGGCCTTGAGGTCCAAGATTGTGGTCTTGAAGAGGGACGGAGTCCATCCAAACAGATTCGAGTGGAAACCCTGAAACCTGTCCTGTGGTGGTAAGGGTAGGATCACCCCGCACCGCAACAAGTCTCGCACTGCCCCCTAGAGGGCAGCCCGACGAGCCGAAAGGAGAGGCAGATTTGAGGGAAAAAAAAAATCTGTTTGGTGGACAAGAAAGGAGCTCTATCTTGTACCCCGAGGTGACCACCCCGCAGACCCACTGGTCGGAGAGCAGGGAGGTCAATCAAGCTGCAAACCCACGAAGTTGTCCCCCCACCCTGGAGTCGGGCGGGGGCAAAACTTCATGCGGTAGCAGGGTCGTTTGCTGGCTTGTTGGGCTTGCTTCTGTCCCCCAGCTGGACCTTTGTCCGCTTGGGAGGGTCTGCCAGCAGGTCCTGACTGATGAAAATACCGCTTCTGTGTGGGAAAGGAGGGCCCCGGCTTACGGCGTGGCTCCTTCCCTTTAGTGGACTGAGGGAGAAGTGTGCTCTTACCTCGTGACATCCCTAATGATATCCTCCAGTGAGGCACCAAAAAGCCTCCCACCTTTGAAAGGCAAATCTGACAGAGCGTTATTAGAAGCTTGGTCAGCGGACCAGCATTTCAGCCAGATTAGGCGCGCAATACCACCGCAGATGCGGAGGCCCTGGAGATCAAAGGGTACTGTATCCAGGGTCGCATCACAGGACGTATACGAGTCCCTGTACCAACTGTTCGGCCAGTGACACGCATTCTGGAGGGAGCTGATGCTCCTCCACAGTCTGGTGCAATATTTTTGCCCATTCAGTGAGTGTCTGGGACACCAAGGTAGCAGCCAATAAAGGCCGCCATGCTGACCCCAGCATGGTGAACATGGAGCGGCTCACCGCTTCAGACCTCCTATCAGTAGGGGCCTTAAAAGCAGGGGTCCCCTCCACCGGGATAGTGGTTACTTTTATTAACCGAGAGACCGGGGGGATCAATGACCAGAGGAGAAGCCATTTTTTTTTTTTAAAGGCTCTCTTCAAAATGGGTAACGGACCGCCATGCGCTGAGGGACCGCAAAGGGCCTCTGCGGCCATCCCATTCCTTATCTATGAACTTGTCAAATAAATCAACATAAGGAAAACCCTTAACAGAGCGGGTCGGTTTGTGCGACCCAAAAGAGACAGGCCCTGCTGTGGAAGTCCCAGCTGCATCTTCCAGCTTGAGAGTGTCCTTCACAGCATTGATAAGTGCACTCACAAGTGCCCTGTCTTGCGCTGACCCAAACGAGGGGTCTTCCTCACAGGGAAGGTCCTGGTCCGCCTCTTCCGACATACCAGAATAGGGGTCCTGAGCCGCAGCCAGGCCCGTGTCTGAGTCAGAACATTCCCCAGGAGATGGCGGGGGGGGGGGTGCTTAGTACCCCCTTATGCCCGCATGCCGCTTCCACCCTGGTAACAAATGACTCCAGGACTGCCGACAAAGCGTCCATGAGAACCACAGGTGCAGGGGCACCGGTTGCTGCCTCTGGAATGTTTGGGGGAAAAAAAAAAAAACGCCAGCTTCTGACTCCATATTGCCCACCGACAAGCCCTTAGGGACTTAGTCAAGATACCTGACACAAAATACAGTCCACCCTCCTTGCTGCACTGACCGAGGGGGGATACCCAGGGGATTCACCGCCTAGCCAAAGACTGTTCAGCGCCGCTGCCCGCTCTCCATCTGCACACCGCGTGTGCCTGAGGAACTGTGTGAGGTGAATGGTGCCGTTCGCGCTGTTCAGGAAGCCAGCCAGCACTAGAGGCCAAAACCCACCTCCAAAATGGCCGCCGGGTGCCTCAGAGAAAGTGCGCGGACCACAAGAAAATGTCCGCCCGCAATTGCAGACCTGCAACATAGCGTGGCCATGGCAAAATGGCCGCCAATGGGATTTTCAATGCAATGCACAGGCCCCAGAAAAATGGCGCCAGCGCTTCAAAAAAATGGCGCCCAGCAAGCGAGGCGGACAAGAAGGCCAGCAGCGGAGGCTTCCCATAAATTACTGCCCCCCACACAGAGCGGGCCTGGACACCCCCAAAGCCCCCCTAAAAAGGTATTCCCCGGTCGCAGCGAGCCCCGCAAGAGGAGGAGGAGGAGGAGGAAAAAAAAAAGGGGTGACAGAGGGAGAGGGGGGGGCAGGAGGACCCCGTAACGACCCCCTTAGGAATGCCCAGATGTTCCATCCCACCGAAGTAGGAGGAACTGTACTTGCCCGTCCTTGCGAGGACCTGTTGGTGCGTTCCTGACAGACCTACAACCGAGTAGTACGGAGTAGCTGTCAGCCCGGTCCACTGTGACAGACAGCAAGCCACCCGGTCATATGTGAACCCTGGAGTATAGCTCACGGCCACCCCTGGAGCCATGGGGTATGTCGTGGCCGACCCCGCACGTAGCCAGGGCCTGCTCACGCTCGATGGCCGGACTGGGGGGACTACAAGGATCTATATTATCCTGCCTGTCATGCCCAGCCGGCAGTTGATTCTAAAAAAATAAAAAACGTAAAAATTTCTTCAGGACTCTGGGCCCAAAGGCAGCCAGGTCCTTCTCTACTAAGCAGAAAAAAAACTGAGGCTGCTGGGTGAAGGGTTATGTCCGGAGGGACCGCCCCATGTATTAAAATATCTAACATGTTCTGCCTAGTCCTCTCCTAATAGACGGATAGTTTTATGGCATTTTTATTATAATTTTTTTTTTATCAGCAATGGCGGCGATTTTTATCGGAACTGCAACATTATGGCGGACACATTTGACGCTATTTTGGGACCATTGTCATTTATACAGCGATCAGTGCTATAAAAATGTGCTGATACTGTGTAAATGACACTGGCAGGGAAGGAGTTAACCACTAGGGGGCGAGGAAGTCCTAGGGAGTGATTCTAACTGTGTGGGGGCTGATCTACCAGTGACATGACACTGATCCCGATTACAGGGAGCAGAAGATCAGTGTCCTGTCACAAGGTAGAACAGGGACATGCCTTGTTTACACAGGCATCCTCCTGTTCTGCAGCTCCGTGACACGATCGAGGGACACCGACGATCACGGAGCGCGCGGCAGGGGCGCGCGCCCACACTGCGGCAAGTTTAAAGGGACGTACATGTACGCCCATTTGCCTGGCCTGCCCTGCCCGTGCCATTCTGCCAATGTAAATGTTCGTGCGGCGGTCGGCAAGTGGTTAACATACCACTGATTGATTTACCAGAACGGTACAAGGAGTTTTGTCTCCTAAACTGGGTCATCACCCCTTCACATACCTCTCAAACATCTCAAACATCTCTGAGCAAACCTCCTTCCTCTGAGTTGAACACTTGTGCTACTTGTATAGTACATCTCTATTATAATCATTAAAAACTGCTGAAAGACAGCTAGGGCGTTACAAAGAATAAAATGCCAGTCCTTGGTGTTAAAAGCAGTTTTCTATTCATCTCCAATGAAACTCCTGATAGAATTTTAGGGTGCTCTGAGGTCGATCTTGGAAAAAATTACCAGTCTGAATGGGAGCAACTCCGGAGGACATGGAAAGCCCCACTTGAGGTTCCATGGCAATACTCGCTTCCTGCGCCTTCAAGGAACAAGAAATCACAGAGGAAGAGATTGGTCTTTCCTTTATTAACCCTTTGTTTCCTGTTCCTCGCAGGCAGGGTGGATTTGTTTTAAATCAAGTCAATTTAAATCACTAGTAAAAGGGCTCGATTTAAATCATACTTTTTAAAGAGCAACCGTCATCTCTGTCACGCAGCAGCTCCTCCTCTGACCCGCTGTTGACTCACCGATAGTTCAATTCACTTTAATGGGACGGCTAATGATGCGGCAGTGACCCAACAAGGTAAGGGATGTGATGGCAGCAGGTGAGTGGATGCCCGCTCACAGGAACTGCCATCATGGATCTGAAATGACAGGTGCTCTTTAAAATGTAAGGACTTATTCTTGCTGGTAGTTAAAATGTTTAATACTTGCAAACAAAATGAAGGTTTCCTATTTAGAATAAACTGTCAGGTTAGTAAAACAGCGATATCAGAACCAAGTAAGGCTACTAAGATCACTATTGCCAGATGGATCAGCCAGGTCATCCTTTGTAGATACAGAGCTGTCAATAAGCCTCTTCCAGAAAAGCTAAAAAAGGTACATTCTACCAGATCGATGTGTAACTCTTGGGCTAAGGCTACCGTAACCAATGTAAATCAGATAGGTAGAGCTAATACGTGGCCAAGTGTTCCCAATTTTATCTAGTACTACAGGCTTGAAATGGATCTAGATCAGGAGGCAGACTTTAAACAGACAATATTATCTTCAGCTTCCTACTCATGAGGTATCTGTCATATCTCCAAAAGGTCATGGGACGTAGTGGAAAACACTATAGTAATATTTACTGGCAATTCCCTTTCCACATAGTCACCACAGCCTTATTCCCTCCCTGGTGTTTGGCCTTTTTCTGCTACTATTTTATACATCGAGGAAGGGGTTGATCTTGCTTTAATTTAATAGTTCTCAGTTTCCTACCCCTCGCAGGTGGGCAGGCTTTCTTAGATGTGCTGTCATTGTGACTACATGGAAAGAGGATTACTGGTGTAAACATTTCTTTTTCGTACATCACGGGACACAGAGCGACTTAGTCATTACTAATGGGTTATATAGATTACCTTCAGGTGCTGGCACTGGCCACTTCCAAACCGGAAGTACCCTCCCCTATATAAGCCCCTCCCATCCGGGAGCACCTCAGTTTTTTGCCAGCGTCTAAGGTGTTGGCCAAAGAGTAACATGTGTTTTCACTGGGCTTGCGTACAGGTTCTTTTGGGCCTTAGTAAGCTGTTCCGGATCCCACCAAAAAAGCTTCATAGCTAAACGGTCGGTACCCGGGCCTTGCAGCGGAAGAGCAAGGTTTTGCCTGTAATGCCTCTCTTAGGAGGGCTGGACCCTGGGATCCAGAGCTCTGGTCATACCCACGACCAAGATGTTGTCTGTGCAGGGTGCTATACAGGTCCAGGGGAGTGGAATCCTTGGGAACCCGGTCCCTGAAGGTTTAATTACAATGCCTGCCGTGATAGGTGAAGTTTGGGCTTCTGTGGACCAAACAGAGTCCTGCGGCGGGGATCAGGTAAGTGGGGGCCCCCAGGAACTTGGTTCTATTGGGGGACCCCCAAGCCTAATTTGTCTGTCTGTTACCTAACGGTATTCCCGCTAATATCTGTGTATGCCTGTAACTACTGAAAATGTAAAATTTTAATAGTAGTCAAGAGAAAAAAAAAAAAAAGGAGGACCGCGGTACCTGTGTTAAACCACTAGAGGCCGCTGTGGTCCATTTTTCTTGTCATGTGGATCTTTGGTTTTCTCAAGTCAAAAGATCCAGGCAGTTGGTAAGTTTCTCTGTGGGAATCCACTTCCTCTGCCCTGTTGCTGCGCTCATCCACCGCACAGGCCCTCCGGCAAAAAGGGCCCTGGCTCCTAGTCCCTGTTTGGTTTCGAAAAGGGCGCCAATGGTGCACGCGCCTCCTATGAAAAAAAAGGGGCGGGGCGGGTGGATGACGCTCGATGCGCGCCACGGCGCTTCTGCGCATGTGCAGGCGTCCCAGCTTGTATAAAGACACAGTACAAGTGTCAGCTGGATGCAAACAGAGCTAGCAACAAACAGTGGCACACAGAGGCGGTTGATGCAGGCATCCCCATAGAAAGGCACTTTAGTGGACACCAGCTGGTATATAGCAGCAACTGTGTTAGACTATTACCAGCAAAATTGGTGTATGACGACGGGAATACCTCAGCTTTGTGCTTAAAGGATATGTCATCCAGACGCTCCGGAAATAGATCTTCCAGGAAGCCAAAGGGGTCTCCATCGGGCTCTGAGGATATTGGGCATGCTTGTACTGCACCAATCTCCCCTGAGAATTCAGAGGTCAGTAGCCGTAGAAACCCCGCAGGAGTACCTGGTGCTGCGGCTGTCCCCAGTCCACCTGCTCCTGTATATATAACAGAGGAGGTTTTATCCTCAACTCTGGGAGGATTGGAAGAGATATTAACAGCATTGATCGCTGCTTCCCTGTCACAGGGAAAGCGCGTCCGATCTCCGTCTCCTCCTTCAGAGTGCCTGTTAGTGGAGGAACAGCCCCACACAGGGATCGACCTACCTGAAGGGGATCAGGATGAGGTTGATTCAGTTATGGAGGAATCAACAGTGGAAGAACCTTTCTCAGCATCTCAGGCTGAAAGATTATGGGTTCAGTCTCTGACTAACATGGTCCGATCAGCATTTAAAATGCCACTGGCGGAACCACCATCCACTACGGTTTCCTCGCTGGGGTCGCTAAAAGCTCCCCAGGCTGTCTGTTCCTTCCCAATCCACCCTTTATTAGAAGGGCTTATTTACCAGGATTGGGAGCACCCTGATAAAATATTTGCTCCCCCCAAGAGATTTCCGGTGATCTATCCCATGGAGGATAAGTTCATAAAAAAATGGAGGGTCCCTACAGTGGACGCAGCCATCTCTTCTGTGAACAAATCACTGACATGTCCAGTAGATAATGTTCCAATGTTCAAAGACCCAATAGATAAAAAATTGGAGTCTTTACTAAAATCTGCTTTCTCTACAGCAAGCATGGTGACACAACCTGCGGTAGCAGCGATTGGAGTCTGCCAAGCAGTGAAAGATCAGTTGAAACAAGTCTTAAGGGACTTACCAGATCAGCAGGCTCTTGCCCTAGCTGACCTGCCTAGAGCCTTGTGTTTTGCGGTGGACGCCATAAAGGATACAATCCAACAGGCCTCCCGCTTTACGCTGTCTATAGTACATATGCGTAGGCTTCTGTGGCTCAAAAACTGGTCTGCTGAAGCTCCCTGTAAGAAACTGCTGGTTAGCTTCCCATTTCATGGAGAACGCTTATTTGGAGAAGATCTGGACAAATATATCCAGAAAATTTCTGCCGGTAAAAGTTCACTCTTACCGGTTAAGAACAAGAGTAGAAGTCCTTCTTTTAAGAGGCCTACTTCTCCAGTCCCAGGCACATCGGCTGTGAAGCAGTTCCGACGGCCTCCGCGGTCAAATTCAGGGGGCAGAAATCAGGGACAATCACAGGGTAACAAGAAGCCCTGGATCAAGAGAGGTACAAAACCTCCCCCCAAGTCATGAAGGGTTGCCCCCACTCAATCGGGTGGGGGGGAAGGCTTCAGTTGTTCACAGAGACCTGGCGGGACACCATCAGAGACAGATGGGTGCTCTCCGCAGTAAGTCTGGGATACAAGCTGGAGTTAAAAGGCACTCCTCCTGCCCAATTTATGAGGTCAAGCGTGCCAAGAGATCCCCAGAAGAGAGGATCCCTCCTTCTGGCACTAGAACAACTATTGCTCCAAGGTGTAATCATGAAGGTTCCCCTGGAAGAAAGCGGATTCTGGTTTTACTCAAACCTTTTCACAGTCCCCAAACCAAATGGGGACGTGAGGCCCATATTAAATCTAAAAGGGCTAAACAAGTTCCTAAATATCAGGACTTTTCGGATGGAGTCGATCCGATCGGTGGCCACCGCCCTACAAGGGCAGGAATGGTTAGCCTCGATCGACATAAGGGATGCTTATCTGCATATTCCCATCTTTCCGGCCCACCAGAAATTTCTACGCTTTGCAGTAGAAGGGCGCCATTTTCAGTTCAGAGCCTTACCTTTCGGTCTGGCCACAGCACCACGAGTGTTCACAAAAATTCTGGCCCCATTATTGGCCAATCTAAGAACACAAGGTGTAACGATAATGGCATATCTAGACGACCTGCTACTAATAGACCACTCAGTGGAAAAGCTGGAAGTAGCTATTCACAAGACAATCAAGTATCTGGAATATCACGGTTGGATTATCAACCGGGACAAGTCAGCTCTAAGACCAGTCAAAAGTCTGGAATACTTAGGGCTAAGGCTGGATTCAAATCAGAGAAAGATTTTCTTACCTCCAGAGAAGGTGTCGTCTTTAAAAGATTTGACCCACTTAGTGGGTACAAAAAGAAAACCATCCATACGCCTCTGCATGAGGCTGCTGGGAAAAATGGTGGCTTCATTCGAAGCGGTACCCTACGGTCAATTCCATTCAAGGAATTTGCAAAGGGCCATACTGTCAGCCTGGAACAAAAAAGTTCAGGCTTTAGACTTACCAATGTCCCCTTCCGTTCGCAAGAGCCTCCATTGGTGGTTGGTGCCCCAGAATCTGGAAAAAGGGAAACCCTTCAGTCCGGTTTCTTGGAAGGTAGTCACTACAGATGCCAGCCTCATAGGCTGGGGGGCAGTACTGGAGCAATGGTCTCTCCAGGGCAAGTGGTCAGAAGCAGAAAAGGCCCTGCCCATCAATCTCTTAGAGATACGAGCAGCCCGGTATGCCCTAGTAGCATGGACATCCAAACTCCAAGGGTCCCCTGTCAGAATTCAATCAGACAATGCCACAGCAGTGGCATATATCAATCACCAGGGTGGCACCAGGAGTCGTGCAGCCCAGAGGGAAGCAAATTGCATCCTGGAGTGGGCAGAAAAATATGTCCCAGCCATATCCGCGGTTTTCATCCCAGGAGTGGAAAATTGGAGAGCGGACTTTTTAAGTCGCCAACAATTATGCCCGGGGGAATGGTCTCTTCACCCCGAGGTTTTCCAGGCAATATGCCAGCGGTGGGGAACACCGGATGTAGATCTGCTAGCATCCAGATTCAAACGCAAAGGTGGACAGATTTGTGTCTCGCACAAGGGATCCTCTAGCTTGCGGCTCGGATGCCCTAGTGTTCCCTTGGGATCAGTTCAAGCTGATATATGCATTCCCACTGCCACAATTGTTACCGCGATTACTCCGCAGAATCAGGGTAGAAAAGAAACCAGTGATTCTGGTGGCTCCAGCGTGGCCCAGAAGGGCATGGTACGCGGAGATTGTAAAAATGTCAGTGAGGAGTCCTTGGACCCTCCCACATCGTCCGGACCTGCTGTCGCAGGGACCGATTTACCACCCTTCCTTACCAGCCCTAGGTTTGACGGCCTGGCTATTGAAGCCCACATTCTGAAAAAGAGAGGGCTCTCTAATTCTGTGGTATCTACCATGATCAATGCCAGGAAGCCGGTATCCAGGCAGATCTATTATAGGATCTGGAAAGCGTACATTACGTGGTGTGAGGCCAAGAAATGGCATCCACGTAAGTACGTGATAGGGAGGATTTTGGACTTCCTACAGTGGGCTGTAGATAGGAAGCTGGCCTTGAGTACTATCAAGGGTCAGATTTCGGCCTTGTCAATATTTTTTCAAAGGCCCTTGGCTTCGCATTCACTAGTCAAAGCTTTCATACAAGGAGTGATGCGTATTAGCCCTCCGGTTAGTATTCCCATATGTCCATGGGACTTAAACCTGGTTCTGTCGGTTCTACAGAAACAACCGTTTGAACCATTGCAACACATTTCCTTGGTTCTTCTCACCAGGAAATTGATTTTCTTAGTAGCCGTTTGTTCGGCTAAAAGAGTATCGGAATTAGCCGCCTTGTCCGGTAAGGAGCCATATCTGGTTGTCCATAAGGACAGAGTAGTATTACGTCCTCATCCAGCCTTTCTTCCCAAGGTGGTATCGAGGTTTCATTTGAACCAAGAGGTGGTTCTTCCTTCTTTTTTCCCCAAACCTAGCTCGGTAGAGGAAAAGTTATTGCATTCTTTGGATGTAGTAAGAGCAGTTAAAGCTTATCTAAAAGCCACTGCTCAGATTCGCAGAACGGATACTTTGTTTATTCTGCCGGAAGGCCCTAAAAAGGGTCAGGCAGCATCAAAATCTACTTTAGCCAAGTGGATTCGACAGGTCATAATACAAGCCTATGGCTTGAGAAAGAGACCGCCTCCGTTCAAAGTTAGGGCGCACTCCACGAGAGCAGTTGGAACTTCATGGACAGTGCATCACCAGGCCTCCCTGGCTCAAGTATGTAAGGCCGCAACATGGTCTTCGGTACACACGTTTACTAGATTCTACCAGGTAGACGTTAGAAGTCAGGAGGATGTCGCCTTTGGGCGCAGTGTGTTGCAGGCCGCAAAAGATCCTCATGCCTGATGGCGCCCAGCTTATGTATCCCTCCCCTCATTTGGCATTGCTTTGGGACGTCCCATTAGTAATGACTAAGTCGCTCTGTGTCCCGTGATGTACGAAAAAGAAAAAAGGGATTTTTATAACAGCTTACCTGTAAAATCCTTTTCTTGGAGTACATCACGGGACACAGAGCTCCCACCCCTCTTTTTGGGACACTTATTGCTTGGCTACAAAACTGAGGTGCTCCCGGATGGGAGGGGCTTATATAGGGGAGGGTACTTCCGGTTTGGAAGTGGCCAGTGCCAGCACCTGAAGGTAATCTATATAACCCATTAGTAATGACTAAGTCGCTCTGTGTCCCGTGATGTACTCCAAGAAAAGGATTTTACAGGTAAGCTGTTATAAAAATCCCTTTATTTTCTGTAACTTTTGTTTTTTAAACTTAATTTTTTTGCCTAATTTAATTGCCATTACATGGGGGACTGATAAGCCCAGTGCAAGACAGGTTCACTTTGAGACATTAAAGTGGTTGTAAACCCTGTTAAAAATGTTTTTTTTTTTAACCACTTCCATACAGGGCACTTAAACAGCTTCCTGCCGAGACCAATTTTCAGCTTTCGGCGCTGTTGCACTTTGAATGACAATTGCGCGGTTGTGCTACACTGTACCCAAACAAAATTTTTATCATTTTGTTCCCACACATAGAGCTTTCTTTTGGTGGCATTTGATCGCCTCTGCGATTTTTATTTTCTGCGAATTTTTTAAAAAAAGACCGAAAATTTTGAAAAAAAACAAAACTTTTTTTTTGTTTCAGTTACAAAACTTTGTAAATTAGTAAGTTTTCTCCTTCACGGATGGGCACCGATAGGCGGCACTGTAATGTGTTAATGGATGCCAAACAATAATGCCTGCCAATCAGTGATGCCCATTGTGGACACTGATTGGCATCCATTAGGGGCACTAATTGGCATCCATTAGGGGGCACTGATTTCAATCCCTGGTGGTCTAGGGAGGCATACCTTGTAATGGACATCCCTGGTGGTCCAGTGGCATCCCTGGTGGTCCAGTGTGGGCATCCTCGGGGGGGCTGTGCTGATAATTGATCAGCACAAACCCCCCCCTGTCAAAGGAGCAGCCGATCGGCTCTCCTCTACTCGCGTCTGACAGACGCGAGTGAGGAAAAGCCGAATACCGGCTTTTCCTGTTTACATGTGATCAGCCGTGATTGGACACGGCTGATCACGTGGTAAAGAGTCTCCGTCAGACTGACACCCTGCAACAACGATCGCCGCGATGCGCGCCCCCGGGGGCGCGCAGCGGCTTAAAATCCTGAGGACATCATATGACGTCCAGTCAGGATTTTAAAACCACTTTCCCGCCGTCTCCCCAGCATTCCATTGCAGCGAATTAAGCACAAATTGTTCTTAATGAGCATCTTTTCTGGCCACATCTCAGCCAGGGAATAAGGGCTCAAAAACTGGACATGACAAATGCTTGCTGCTTCATTCACTGGAGGAATCATCAGCAAACAAATGTTCACTGAGCTCCCTCAGCTCTACCCATACATAGTGGAGGAAGGCGGGCGCATCCTGGTGTGCGTTTTTTAAGTAAGAAATACATTTTTTAGCTGCCCAAATCACTTTCAGCAGAAAGTTGTCAGTTGCAGAAAAAGTGTAAACACACTGCCGGCTGCTATAGTAGATTTTAAAGGCCTGTGATGCTAAAGAAGGCGTTATGTCAATACAGGCTGTCCCCGAGTTACAAATGGGCTAGGGACTGTAGGTTTGTTCTTAAGTTGAATATGTTCGTAAGTTGGAACAGCATGCGCAGAATGGCAGATACGTCGTTTTCCGATGTTCCGTCTAATGTACCCGTCGTCGAAAAGGTTCAGTCGAATGTGTCCGCTGTCGAAAAGGTTCCGTCGAATGTGCCCACTGTCGAAAAGTGCCCATGCAGCCTCCAGTTCGTAAGTAGGAGTCGTTCGCAAGTCGGATGTTCGTAACTCGGGGACTTCCTGTAGCAGTGAATGGGTAAAATTGGTTTACACATTTCTATTTACTAAACTAGAGTAGTTTTGAGGGCATTCTGGACCTTTTATTGACTGAGCATAGCAGTAGCTTTGTGCAAGTAGAGAGAAAAGGGGTGAGGGACAGTAAGGAATCCAATTTTTCAGAAGAGCAGTTAAGATAACTCTGGTAAGCATAAAAAGAGGCTCAACTTTCTGTCTGAAGATCAGAAATATAAAATACTCAAATACAATAGATTGCATTTACACAACAAAAGGATGCATATTTTTTAGGTTCTAATCATTATAAAAAAACAAAAACAAACAACAAACAACAAACAACAGAGTATTTTTATAGCCAATTCGCAGTACAAACACTGCACCCTTTTCTCAAAGAAAGACAGGGTGTTATGTACACCTTTTGCCATTTAACCTGTCTTTCAAAATGATAAATATGGCTCGAATTATGTTTGTAAAAAAAACAAAAAAGTCCAACAACATTTGTCAGGGAAACTCATACTATAATCCTTAGAATATTACCAGTTATAGTATGGCTTTCTCTAATGAATGTTATTGCAAAGTTGACTTTGTTTGGCTGAATGCTGTCAAATTGAACGTACAAAAAGTATAAAACTAGTGTACAGGCTGGCAGTCTGGTTCCCCTGTCGATTGATCTTAAAGACAACGTTTTTTTAGATTTCACCTAAGCCGTTTGTCAGTGTAGAGTCAAATGAGGTGTGCAAAAACTCAAAAGCACAATTTTTTTTTTCTTGCTCCAAAGGTTTATGCAATGTATTGTTGCAGGTGGTTCAGCATGATGCATTAGTTGAATGGGATTTGATGTCTTCTTTGGAGGACAGCATGATCAGAATACAGTGCACTCCAAAAAGATTAAGACAAATCTCAGCCATCACACACCATAAAGCCCAGCTTGTAATAGCTGATAGGAGCCTTAACCAACTCCATCCAGGCCACAGCTCCGGACATGTTTTGCCCCACCCATGGGGCTGTCAGGGTCACCTGTGGCCAGGTGACAGATGCACACCGTAGGGGGACAGGAGTGCACCGCGAGGTAGTGAACCCTATGGCTGGCTTCTGTGGATAGGAAACTGGGTGGTTGTGGAAAGCGGGACCAGAGGAGCACAACCGGGATCCCAACGGAAGCGAGAGCCAAGATTCCCCAGGGCGCGGAGTCTAAGACCCAGCTGGTCTTCTCCAGGGCCTCTAGTGGTGAGGATGTTACGCTGCAGGCTGGGACCAGGTCGCGGCCCCTGGAGTTTCCTAGCTCACGCCCCGTAGGATAAGGGGAAGCAGCAGCACACGATAGAGAGAACCGAATAACAAGCCGAAGGTCAGGGGCCACAAGCAGACAAGGATAACGAAGAACGAGCCGAAGGTCAAGGGTCACGAGCAGACAGGGATGGTCGGGGACAAGCCAATAACGTAACAGAGAGACAGACGTAGCACACGGCAGGCAGGAACCCAAACACACAATGCCTAACAAACACGTTGATCAGCAAAGCAGGCTTGCAGTGCACAGGTTAATATAGTGTTCAGTGATAGGGCCTGGGGTGGAGTCAGGCTGGGAGGAGATTATAAAGGAAGCCAGGTGAAGGAGGTCTGGTCTCTAGATGAACACATGAGGAGGAAGGTAAGATGGCAGACAGACATTAATGCATATCCATGACAGTACCCTCCCTCTTACGAGGCCTCCCCCTTCCCCGCCTGGGCCCAGGTTTAGAGGGAAACTTCAGATGAAACTCCTTTAACAGACGAGGTGCAAAGACCTCAGATGCAGTGATCCAAGACCTCTCCTCAGGACCAAACCCTTTCCAATGAACGAGGTACTGAAAAACGCCTTTACAGAGTCGGGAGTCCAGAATTTGACTGATCTCGTACTCCTGATTATCCTCCGAGACAGGCGCCACGGTAGGAAGAGGACGAGAGAATTTATTGAGGACTAAAGGCTTTAGAAGAGCAACATGAAAGGAGTTAGTGATTTTAAGCCTCTTAGGAATCTGGAGTTTGAAACAAACCGGATTCAGTTTAGCAGTTACCGTGTATGGACCGATGAATCGTGGAGCAAACTTCAGAGAAGGAACTCGGAGCTTGATGTTCCTGGTAGAGAGCCAGACTTTGTCCCCTGGCTGAAGAGAAGGCGGTTTACGCCTGCGGCGGTCGGCAAAGCCTTTGAATTTTTCAGCAGCTGCCCGGAGGGAATCATGAACGTGACCCCAAACGGAATTGAGAGACTCCTGAACCGAAGCCAAAGCTGGAATGTCTGGAGAACAGATCATAGGAAGAGGAAGTTGAGGGTGTTTTCCATAAACTGTGAAAAAGGGTGTCTTCTGCGAACTGGTATTCACATGATTGTTATGGGAGAATTCTGCCCACGGGAGTAGAGAGGACCAATCGTCATGGTGAGAAGACACAAAGGTGCGAAGAAAGACCTCTAACTCCTGATTAACCCTCTCAGTCTGTCCATTGGATTGGGGATGGTAAGAAGAAGAAAAATCCAAGACAATATTGAGGGATTTGCAAAAGGCTCTCCAAAAACGAGACGTGAATTGGACTCCCCTGTCGGAAACAATATGAGAAGGGACCCCATGTAGGCGGAGAATTTCTCGAATGAAAATGGGAACCAAGGCAGGGGCAGAAGGAAGACCAGGAAGAGGAACAAAATGAGCCATCTTGGAGAATCGATCGATTACCACCCAAATGACTGTATTATTCTCAGACAGTGGGAGATCGGTGATAAAATCCATGGCAATATGGGCCCAGGGTTCCTTAGGAATAGGCAAGGGCATGAGGAGACCAGCAGGAGCTTGTGTGGAGGATTTGGACTGAGCACAGACATGACAAGCTTTAACGTAGTCTTTGACGTCTGAGCGGAGATTAGGCCACCAGTAGTGACGACTGATGAGTAGGAAGGATCGGAGGAATCCAGAATGCCCTGCCACCTTGGAATCATGTCCCCAACGAACGATCTTAGCTCTTAGCTCAGTGGGGACAAAGGTCTTACCAGGCGGAATTTTAGACTTCAGGGTGGTAGAGTGGGCAACAATGCATGAGGTGGGAATGATCGGCTCAGGTTCAGGGGCGGACTCCTCGTCCAAAGTGTCAAATGACCTAGAGAGCGCATCAGCCCGACCGTTGCAGGAACCAGGTTTGTAGGTAATCGTGAAATTAAAACGGGCAAAGAAGAGACTCCACCTGGCCTGTCTAGGATTCAGACGTTTAGCATTCTGTAGATACTGTAAATTCTTGTGATCGGTAAAGATCGTTATGGAGTGAGGGGAACCCTCCAAGAGATGACGCCACTCCTCTAACGCCAATTTAATTGCGAGAAGTTCCCGATCACCGATGGCATAATTCCTCTCTGCCTGAGAAATTTTTTTGGAGAAGAACGCACATGGTTGGCGTCTCTTCTCAAAGATTTGAAGAAGCACAGCTCCCACCCCCATTGAGGAAGCGTCCACTTCAATAAAAAATGCATTCCCAGGATTTGGTCTCCTCAAGAGGGGGCCAGAAACAAAGGCCTGTTTCAGGTTGTGAAATGCAGAGACAGCTTCGGGAGGCCAGTCTCTGGCATTCACACCCTTCTTGGTCAAAGCGATAATAGGCGCGGCAATGGAAGAGTAATTCCTTATGAATTGCCTATAATAATTAGTGAAGCCAAGAAAGCGCTGTGTGGCCTTGAGGCTAGCAGGAAGAGGCCAGTTGGTGATAGCCAAGACCTTCCCAGGGTCCATACGAAGCCCCGAACATGAGACAAAGCACCCCAAAAACAGGACCTCAGAACATTCAAAGGAACATTTCTCCAGCTTGGCATAGAGATTGTTCTCTCTAAGACGTTGAAGTACAGTGCGGACATGGTTTCTGTGGACGAGCAGATTTTCAGAAAAGATCAGAATGTCATCCAGATAGATGACAACAAACTGGTACAGCAGATCTCTGAAGATTTCATTGACAAAGTTTTGAAACACGGCTGGAGCATTACACAGACCAAAAGGCATCACCAGATATTCGTAATGCCCGTCTCTAGTGTTAAATGCAGTCTTCCATTCGTCACCCTCCCGTATTCGAATGAGATTGTACGCGCCTCTGAGATCCAACTTGGTGAAAATGGAGGCACCCTTCAACCTATCGAATAGCTCAGATATTAAGGGTAAGGGGTATCGATTTTTAATAGTAACCGCATTTAAACCCCGATAATCGATGCAGGGTCTTAAGGTACCATCCTTTTTGGCAACAAAAAAGAACCCTGCCCCTGCAGGCGATGAGGATTTCCGGATGAACCCTCTCTCCAGATTCTCTGCTACATACTCCGACATGGCCTGGGTCTCTGGGATGGACAGAGGGTAGGTACGACCCCTGGGTAGAGTTGCTCCGGGGACAAGATCAATAGCACAGTCAAAAGACCTGTGGGGAGGAAGCACCTCAGCTGATTTTTTACAGAACACATCCCGGTAATCGCTGTATGCGGCGGGAAGATCAGAAGAAACAGAAGTGGCAGCAACCGGAAGACTCTCCTTGGGGGTCACCTTGAGAAGACACGACGAGAAACATGAGGAACCCCAGGCCAGGATCTGCCCAGAGACCCAGTCCACATGTGGAGAGTGGAGCTGTAGCCAAGGGAGGCCCAATACAACTGGGGTAGAGGCCTTGGGTAGAATAAGAAAGGATATCCACTCCTGGTGGAGAATCCCTACCGACATCCTAATGGGTAGCGTCTGGAAGCGAATAGGGCCCCCTGGGAGAACAGTGCCATCAATTGCCGAGACTACCAATGGGGTAGTGAGAGGTGAAAGGGTAAGCTTCATAGAAGAAGCAGTTCTCCAATCCATGAAATTGCCGGCAGCCCCGGAATCCAGGTATGCAAGGGTTGACTGAGGAGAAGTGCCTACATGAAGGGACACCGGCAAGAGCAGGCGAGAAGGTGATGTTTCTGGGTCCAATACTCCACCTTCCAAATGTATTAGACCCGAGCGTTTCCCGGACGAAGCGAGCAGGAGTCACGAAAATGACCCTTGCCCCCACAATAGAGGCACAAGCCCAGAGTTCTGCGCCTAGCACGTTCTTCGGGGGTTAGTCTGGTCCGGCCCAGCTGCATAGGTTCTTCAGCAGGTAGAGGATGCTCCACGGAATGAAGGGAGGGGAGCTCAGACTGGCTAGGACCCAGAGAGTGCTGGCGTCTTTTTTCTAAGGACCTCTCTTGAAAACGAATGTCGATCTGGTTGCATAATGAAATTACATCGTCCAGACCGACGGGAATGGCTCTTCCCGCTAATTCGTCTTTCACTCGGTCAGAGAGGCCATGTAAAAAGGTAGCGACCAGGGCCTCATTATTCCAGCTCAATTCAGCTGTGTGGATACGGAACTGAAGAGCATATTGCCCCACTGAACTAGATTCTTGGCGAAGACGTAAGACAGCACTAGCCGCTGAAGAAGCCCGAGCCGGCTCTTCGAAGATATTACGAAAGAGCTTCAAGAATTCGGACAGACTGGAAACCACCGGATCGTTCCTCTCCCACAGGGGGGCAGCCCAGGCCAAAGCTTCACCGGAGAGGAGGGAAATGATATAGGCTACCTTAGCCCGGTCAGATAGGAAGCTTTGAGGCTGAAGCTCAAAATGAATAGTGCATTGGCTGAGAAACCCCCTGCAGGCCTTGGAGTCCCCAGAGAAACGGAACGGAGCTGGCAATCTTAGTGAGTGTGAGGCTGCGACTGGTGCGATAGGTACAGCCGCTGGTTGTACTTGGGGTTGCGGATTCGGGGTTCCCAAGGAGACCTGAAGCTGCTCGAATCGAGAAGCCAGATCCTGGAGGAATCGCATCACCTGGGTCTGATTTGATTCCTGGGTCTCAAGTCTGCGAACTATGCCCTGCAATGGATCATCCGCGGGAAGCGGGATGTCAGCCGGGTTCATGGCTGATCAAACTGTCAGGGTCACCTGTGGCCAGGTGACAGATGCACACCGTAGGGGGACAGGAGTGCACCGCGAGGTAGTGAACCCTATGGCTGGCTTCTGTGGATAGGAAACTGGGTGGTTGTGGAAAGCGGGACCAGAGGAGCACAACCGGGATCCCAACGGAAGCGAGAGCCAAGATTCCCCAGGGCGCGGAGTCTAAGACCCAGCTGGTCTTCTCCAGGGCCTCTAGTGGTGAGGATGTTACGCTGCAGGCTGGGACCAGGTCGCGGCCCCTGGAGTTTCCTAGCTCACGCCCCGTAGGATAAGGGGAAGCAGCAGCACACGATAGAGAGAACCGAATAACAAGCCGAAGGTCAGGGGCCACAAGCAGACAAGGATAACGAAGAACGAGCCGAAGGTCAAGGGTCACGAGCAGACAGGGATGGTCGGGGACAAGCCAATAACGTAACAGAGAGACAGACGTAGCACACGGCAGGCAGGAACCCAAACACACAATGCCTAACAAACACGTTGATCAGCAAAGCAGGCTTGCAGTGCACAGGTTAATATAGTGTTCAGTGATAGGGCCTGGGGTGGAGTCAGGCTGGGAGGAGATTATAAAGGAAGCCAGGTGAAGGAGGTCTGGTCTCTAGATGAACACATGAGGAGGAAGGTAAGATGGCAGACAGACATTAATGCATATCCATGACAGGGGCTTAGTCATGGAGGCATAGACAATTACTTTTTTTAAGTTCATTTATGATAATTTGTGCCCAACATAATGCCTTTGCATTACATTAATAAAAAAAAACAGCAGTGAACATGCAAAAACAAAATGTGCCGTTTAAAATGTTTACTTTTTAACAATTGAAAATATTAATAATACACGTGACCTTGCTTAGGCACAAAAAAAAGTCAAACAACCCCTGTAAATAATAGCCCCTTGCCCTCCCTCCAACCTCCATGCATGCCCCCAAGCGCTGCTACACACGAGCCCCTCTCTTCAGGGTAAACCTCCAAAGAAAGAATGATCTCCCAACCAGTGGCGACTGGTGGTATATTTTCTGGGGGTGGGCGGCAAACAATGCACCCACAGCCACCCTCTGCGCCCATAGCCCGCCCTTTTTTTAAGCCTATTAGAGCCTTCGGCTCTAATCAAGTGCTTAAAAAAAAAAAAAAAAAAATCCCCATTGGAATCCATGCGTACGGCACCCCGCATGTAGATTAGGGTGCCGGATGCAAGAATAGGATTATGGCATTACGGGCCACCACTGCTCCCAAAATGGTGACAGCCTAGCGGAAAACTGATTGTATCTCCACAAGTAGACTGCTAAAGTATGCAGCCTTTCTGCGGTTTCTGTTGCCTATGGAAATCCCTGTCCAAGTCGCATAGTGCAGGCACTGCAGCCAAATCTGGAAGTCCAGCGATGGTTGTGTC
This sequence comes from Rana muscosa, assembly GCA_029206835.1. NCBI lineage: Eukaryota > Metazoa > Chordata > Amphibia > Anura > Ranidae > Rana > Rana muscosa. The sequence goes on from CM055122.1 coordinate 1,138,911,012, forward strand.
CTAATAGTCACCAAAAGATACTGTTAGAACTCCACCAGCCACCTATGCACATGGACAAAAAAAAAAAAAAAACACTAAGATTTTAGTGGCTGCTCTTTTTCTTTGGCATGAAGAGGAGATCTATAAAATAAATACAAATTGTTTGAAAATCCTAAACATATAGCTGCTTCACCTTAACATTATTCAGGCTATAGTTTTTAACCACCTGTACATTTAGACAGAGTTGACAAGTTCACCATTAGATGCAAATAGACAGCATCTACTTTAGCCTTAGCTACATGTGAATTTCTCATGGTAGAATTTGCTGAAAGGGTGAACAAAGCTTTTTTATGTAACGATTTTAAGCTAAAACTGACTAGTTAGTTACATACAATGCAACACTCACAAAAAATAAATGTTCATGAAAAACAAAAAGGCACCTTTTTGTGGTGTTTGGGGGGGATGCAGTGCAATGTGTTAGCATTTTTACACAATGCTAGCAAGGAGATGTTGCTGAAAAGGATGTTATATATGCCCAATAAAATGCAGAGTTGATGTCCTTTTACTGTCAACTCCTGAAAAAAACAGGACAGACTGGGTTGGTTATATTTACTACTGGGACCTCCCAGGTTTGTCTGTGGCTCCTTCTCATCTACCACCTCCCCAGAAACCTCTGGAGGCACCTTTGGAGCTTAATCTCGCCCCTCAGACACCAGAGGAACTAATAAATATAAACAAAGTATGTCATTGTCAATGCCATTGGATAACAATATTTAACAGGATTTGGCAAACTATTATTTATATCCATGGGACATTTTTAGTATACGTCATCACCCTCCAGTCTTCTAGAGTTTGAAATGTTACATATGGTTAGTAATCAAATTACCGCAACTGCATACCAAGTAATGGCCACTTCAATATTTGTATTCTAAATGAGCTGTATGTGAACTTTCTCTTTCACTTTCTCTCATCCCCTAATTACAGTCACATTTTCAATACCCACAGAAGGTAAGGTCTGTGATCACTAAAGAAAGTGTCATTGGCAAGAGAAACCTTGATTTTAAATCTGTTTTCTGGAAGAAGATATTTCCCACAGAACACCTATTAACCCATGAAACTACAATGAATTGATGGCAACTTTGAAAACGCTGCCTCAATTTTGTTGGTCAAATCAGTTGTGGGTTACCTCTGGTTTGGGTGGGAAACTATGCTCTATTTTGTCATGTGTCTTTAAAAAGACTGGTAATTGGTATTTCAGTTACCCACAGTTGTTTTAGATCACTCACATGCCATAGCTAAATGACAATTTAGAGGGGTTAAACCACCTAAATACCAGCATGCTACACCCCCTCATTGTCGGGATGTTTTTCAGTGCCAAGATTGTTTCACTCAAAACGACTTGGTCATTCAATACTGTACTCAGAAATAGATTTCATAAATTCATAGAATTTTATTTTATTTTTTGCAGACAAAGATTTATTTTGGTGGCATTTAGTAACTACTGGGGTTTTTACTATATAAAATAAATACATTTGGGAAAAAAAAAAAAAAAAAAAAGAGAAGGACTACCTCCCTCACTTTCTGTTATAAAATATATTAGCCGCTTCAGCCCCCGAAGATTTTACCCCCTTCCTGACCAGAGCACTTTTTACAATTTGGCACTGCGTCGCTTTAACTGACAATTACGCTGTCGTGCGACACTGTACCCAAACAAAATTTGCGTATTTTTTTAGTCAACTAAAATGTACTGGAGATTTCAGTCTATTAAAACAATTCAGATGACCAAAATAAAAAAACAAATGGCATTTTAGTCAAAAGACTATAACTAAAACTAAATCGAAATTTGATGTCAAAATTAACACTGGTAAGAGCACTTGGGAAAGTCATACAAATTAATTGGACTCCATTTTTCTAGAGAGCAACATGTTGCAGCATTAATTATAAATGATTCTCACATGTAAAGACTGTTACTTACCATTTATGTTATTAATTTGTCTTGGGGCAGGTGATGCACCGCTGCACCTGGTGTGAGACCTTGGCGACTGGTTCTTCAATTCTCTCCCATATAGCTGCATCTGAATTGGTGCCATCTCCCTCACAGGGACCCATTTTGCCACACAGGACCAGTTCAATTTTTTTGGTGGCTGGCCTCCAGCAGCATTCCCTCTGTCTAAGATCTGTACGATGGGCCAGGAGCAGTATCAGCCTCCTCAGATAGATAGCAGCAACAACAGAATCCCACTTGCCAGCCATAGCTCCACTACTGCAAGCATCAACAGGACACAGGAAGCCTTGAACAGCTTATTTCGGATGTGTCTAGGTAATTCGCCCCAAATACAAACAACTAGTGACTGCTGTCCATGAAATACTCTAACACCATTCGCAGACTTTGGACCATTACTGCCTATAGCCATATTGGACATGAACTCTAAACATCCAAAAGCTAAATCCCATTCCAGAACATTCGTTTCGAAGCAAAAAAAAAACGTTTAAAAACATTTGATCCTAAGGGAAAATATGTTTAAGAATATTCAATCACATTAGTAAAGTACAGTAACTGTTACAAGAGCATTTAAGCACACCATCACAAACTATCAAGAACATTCGATTTGGCACCGTTTACACAACAGTAACATTTACAAACTACTCAAAATGATGTGGAATTAGTGCCATTCGAACTACTCCCAGTGCAAAACATGACTAGTGCGCAAATGTTGCTTAACAATGTACAAGAACTCTTGATGGATGAAATCACACAGTGAATTGGTTATAAATATACCCCATAACTTTAAATTTACAACAAAGTACAGCTGTTTGTGTATACTGAATATTATGAAGTTTAGTGTTAAGCTTAGTACACACAAACAGAAAATCAGAAGAAAAATACCGCTTTTGAATCAATTGTACGATAATCTGAAAGTTACTACACTGCTTTGGAGAGCCAATCAGGACAGGTCATGCAAAATTATCCAATGGGACAAGCACAAACATTTTTATAGTATGATTTTTGTTTAATCAGTACGGTTTTCATCTGAAAATACAATACAAAATGTTATTCCAAATTTTTATTCTGTCGTGTGAGAATTTCTCCTCATTATTTTATGGCTCACAAAAAATAAAATTGGACGATCATTTGTCCGATAATCTGATCACGTGTACGAGGCTTTACGCTTAAAGTTGTGTTTACATATACTGTATATCTGGGAACATTTTACCACAGTTTTTTTATTAAAAAACTAATTATAACAAAGTTATCTAAAAATTTTATTAAATGCACACTAAAAGAAGAAGTTAATTCTGTCTTCTTTGTGCTCCCCGATTTGTCCAATACTGGGAACTTTGACTTTTTACACGTCAATATTTATATATTCAGCTGTCTTTATTTTGGATCTACAGTACTTATAATTTTGACACATGAATTTTACCAAAGGGTAACCTTGGTTCGTGTATTTTGTTCTTCAAATGTTGAGTTTGTATTACCCAGGATTATAATAGGTCTCTTCGAAAGTTTAAAGTGTTTTACATTGGCTGTACACACAATGAAAAGGAATCTGTAAAACTAAGGTACATAAATTGACCTCACCTAAACAATGCTTCTTTGTCGAACACAGTATCTGCAGGCATATTCACTGGTATCAGAAGATCTGGATGAGAATCAAAGTGAATAAAGGTGATGTTCTTGGCAGGGAGGTGTCTAGATCCAATAGCCCGATAGATAAAAGGCAGTACCTGCATTGGGGAAAAAATACAGAAGATTCAAATGCTTATACACACACACACACACACACACACACACACACACACACACAGTATATATACACTATCTCTGCTAGCAACAACTATTAGCATAATAGCAAAAAGTGTATGCATATAGTGTACCATTATTAACCACTTCAGCCCCAGAAGGATTTGCTCCTAAAAGCGGAGTTCCACCCAAAAATGGAACTTCCGCTTTAAGGGAAGGTGACCCCCTGACATGCCACATCTGGGGGGGGGGGGGAGCGAAAAGGGTTCCAGCTCCCACTTCCTCCCGGGGCACCGCAAGGAAGTTCACCTCTCCCCCCACCCTCTTAGCCATCATCTGGGACACGTCACAGGTCCCAAATGACTGGTGCGCAGCGCAGCGCGTGCCCGGCTGTGGAGATGAGTTTTCAGAGATCACCTAAAGGCAGCCAAAGTAAGAGGTAGCGAGTTTCAGAGGATGGTAGAGGCTCTGGAGAAGTCCTGGATAGGAGCATTGGAGGAGGAAAATAATGAAAAGGACTAAAGGAGTTATGTGAGGAGCAGATAGATAGATTTGGGTGTGCTCAGCATAGAGATGGTACTGGAAGCCATGGGAACTTATCAAGTGACCAAAAGAGGAGCTATAGATATTAAAGAGAAGAACTCCAAGAAGGAGGCGACAGAGTTATAGGTAACATTGAATGAGTGCTGTGACAGATAGGAGAACCAGGAAAGAGATGAATTTGAGGCCAACGGAGTGGAGTTTTTTGAGAAGTATACAGTAGCGGCTGTTGGTTTTAGCACTTAAAGACAACCATATTATTTGTTGCGCCAAGGCACTCCCAAATGGGCGGTGGTGTTGCTACGGGTGAGTCAATCCTTGGACCATATAAATAAGGATTGTGTGTACAAAAGAAAGGTTGGTAAGGAGATGGTATAATCCTGGTTTAAGCATCAGAGATGTATATAAAAATCCTTCAAACCAAGGCAAGGATAGGAAAATTAATAGTTAAAAATCAGTCCAGATAAAAAGTCCATGTGTCCTGGGTGAAAACCTCAGGGATGATGATAATCTGGAAATGCACACTAGAAAGGCAGCTAGCTGTAGAGCAGAAGTTACTCTGGTAGTGGAAACAAAAAGGAAAAACAGAGCAGCGCCAATCTGAGTGTAGTATTAAAAGTAATAGTCTTTAAAATCGCAAATTTTTAAAAACTCAGTAGAAAGTGGTTTTTGCAGGTACATCGTGAAATTTAGCAACACTGTCCGTTTTTCAGGTGTCCAGGGTAGCTCTGTGTAGCGCGATCCTGTCTGGCTCGGTGGCGCCGGTGGGTTCCAGTGTCCCGGGCTGGCTGTGGAAGGCGCAGGGAGATTCGTCAGCTGGACGTCACTGGTACAGGAGGTTGCTGCTGGTGGGCGTTGGGTGATGACGCACGCGTTCAGAGCATGCGTGCTCCTTCATCAGGCATACCGTCGGCCATCTTTGATGTGGTTAAATAGGACTAGCACAGCGGGGCAGGATAGTGACATCACTGAGCCCGCCTCTCAGCCCTAGCAACCACAACAGAGGTGTTGCGGGACGGGAACCAAAGAAAAAGAAAAAAAAAAAAAGGGAGGAAAAGTATACCGTATATACTTGAGTATAAGCCGACCCGAATATAAGCCGAGGCACCTAATTTTACCACAAGAAACTGGGAAAACTTATTGACTCGAGTATAAGCCTAGGGTGTCCATCTCCATGCCTCACTGTGTCCATGTGCATGCCTCACTGTGCCCATGCCTAGACTTACGTTTAACATGGGAGTCTATGGAAGGGGTGCCGGGCTTTAAAAAAAAAAAACAAAAAAAAAAAAACACTGTGCTCCCCGACCGTAGGTCCCCCGGACAACAAACTTTTCACACTTTTAGAGGAAGAGTGGGGCTATATTTGTGCTAAGTTTGGGGTCCAGAGGACCTATGGCCGGCCGGTACCGGGTCCCCAAGGTTCGGGAGATCAGGCGCAAAAGGGTGACTCGAGTATAAGCCGAGGCGGGCATTTTCAGCTGAAAAACTCAGCTTATACTCGAGTATATACAGTAAATAGAGATGATAGTAGAAGATATTAGTAGAAAAATTCAAGAAAAGGAAATGAAAATAAGAGAAAATTAGAAAAATGAACATAAAAATAATAAAATAAAAATAAAGATAAAGATAAAAATAGAAGTAATAATAAATGATAGTAATTAAATAGAAATCAGATAGGGATAAGTATGAAGAATATGGGGAGGGGAATTGTCAGTCGTCTAATAAGACAAAAAGACAACAATAAGTCTGAAAGTGGGTAAGGGTTTGTTAGTTTCTTAGAGTGATTTTAGTTAGACATATTGTTTTATATAAAATGGGTAGTTTATAGATAATCATATAGGGATAATAAATATTAAAAGGAAGATAGAGATATATATATATATATATATATATATATATATATATATATATATATATATATATATATTACACATACACACGTGCGCGCGCATAGAACGTGTAGGCACGCGTGCGCACACATACCAGCACATATGTGTGTACACACAAACACACACACACACGTGTATGGTACAAACTAATCATAGTAGTGTTTGGTATTTTATATGTACATTTTGTATATTTATGAACACATATTTGGGGGATCATGTTGATAAAAAATAATCTATAAAAATCTTAAAATCTGGACTGTAATAATCAAAACAAAAAAAAATAGGAGGACCATACTATACATTAATACTTACTTATAGATGAGTCTATGTGTGGATTGTATATTTTCTTTAAGACTATGGGGATACTGTGAAAGAATATATAATGAGAAGGAGGTTATTAGGGACCAGATGAAGAAAAGCATTAATACATATGAGAAAACATGCACATGTGTGCCTACATAAGCATCCATGTACAATTTTGGACCACTTGCATGATGCTCATGCATGTTCTTTAGGGCCTGAACAGGTGTATACTGGCTTAGAAACTTAGATAAAATATAGACAAATGTTAATGGATGGTTATAGAGGACTCATCTATAAGTATTAATATATAGTATGGTCCTCTCTCTTTTTTGTTTTGATTATTACAGTCCTGATTTTAAGATTTTTATCAATTTTTTATCAACATGTTCCCCTAAATATGTGTTCATAGTTCACAAATATACATATAAAATACCATACACTTACCCACTTTCAGACTTATTGTCGTCTTTTTGTCTTGCTAGACGACTGACAATTCCCCTCCCCATATTCTTCATACTTATCCCTGATTTCTATTTAATTACTATTATTATCATTATTTTCTATTATTACTTCTATTTTTATCTTCATTTTATTATTTGTATGTTCATTTTTATTTTTCATTTCCTTTTCTTTAATTTTTCTACTATTATCTTCTACTATCATTTCTATTTATAATTTTCCTCCCTTTTTCTTTTTCCTTCTTTTTCTCTTTTAATTTTTCTCGTTCTCTCCCCTTTTGTTCTTTTTCTCCCTCTCCTCACCTCCAGTAATGGTTCTCCTTCTCTAGTTAACAATTCATTGTTTGATCTGCTTGTTTGTCAAATTGTTGCTTCCAATGGCCAGTTACCATCCATGGACATATTTGTTCCCCGTCCCACCCCTCAACACCTCTGTTGTGGTTGCTAGGGCTTAGGGGCGGGCTCAGTAATGTCACTAACCTGCCCCGCTGTGCTAGTCCTATTTAACCACATCAAAGATGGCCGACGGTATGCCTGATGAAGGAGCACGCATGCTTCAAACACGTGCGTCATCACCCAACGCCCACCAGCAGCAACCTCCTGTACCAGTGACGTCTAGCTGACAAATCTCCCCTGCGCCCTCCACAGCCAGCCCGGGACACCGGAACCCACCGAGCCAGACAGGATCGCGCTACACGGAGCTACCCTGGACTCCTGAAAAACGTACAGCGTTGCTAAATTTCATGATGTGCCTGCAAACAACCACTTTCTAGTGAGTTTTTAAAAATTTGCGATTAAAGTCTGTTACTTTTAATACTACACTCAGATTGGCGCTACTCTGTTTGTCCTTTTTGGTTTTAGCACTTAGTAAATTGTTAGTAAGGCCGATTCTGTGGAGGCGCTGTGAGCGAAAACAATACTGTAAGGCAGGGGTAGGCAACCTCGGCCCTTCAGCTGTGGTGAAACTACAAATCCCATCATGCCTCTGCCTCTAAGAGTCAAGCCTTCGATTGTCAGGGTCTTGCAATGTCTCATGGGACTAGTTTCACCACAGCTGGCGGGCTGAGGTTGCCTACCCCTGCTGTAAGGGGTCAAGAAGGTTGTTTTCAGTGAGGTAGGAGTTAAGATCGTTGAAGACCAAGTGTTCTAAAATAAGAGGTGGATGGGAGCAATCAATAAGTACGGTATATCCCAACTGCTACTCATCAACCACAGTAATAGGCCTATTAAACTTGCTCATAACATCTGTAGCCTGTGGAGAGGAGTCCTCATAGGTCAACGCGTTTCTCAATTCTCTTCTTCAGGACTCTGAGGAAAATTGCAGAGGTAATTCAAGTCTGGAACCATGTAGGAAATTTCAGGAGCAAGTACCAAGCCAGAGAAAGGAGTGAGGAAAGGCGGCAACCAAGTATAGCCTATACGTTGGAAAGATTTTTTGCATTACTGTTATGAGTGTCGTAGTGCTCCGATATCCCAACATTGCGGATAGTGCATCCCACATACTGCATCCTACATATGCTACATTCGATTAAATAAACCATTTGGGAATTACAGTTTACATCATTTTTATTTAAAGCAGAGTTCCACCCAAAAATGGAACTTCCGCTTTTTGGAATCCTCCCCCCCCTCCGGTGTCACATTTGGCACCTTTCAGGGGGGAGGAAGGGAGCAGATACCTGTGTAAATCAGGTATTTGCTCCCACTTCCGGACATAGATCACTGCGGTGATCAACGCCACGTCTGGCGCCTACTCCCCCCCCGCTGTCTTCTGGGAGACACACAGGTCCCAGAAGATAGCAGGGACCAGTGGGATCGTGCAGCGCGACTCGCGCATGCGCAATAGGGAACCAGGAAGTGAAGTTGCAAGGCTTCACTTCCTGATTCCCTTACTGAAGATGGCGGCAGCAGCACCCGAGAGACAAATCGGCTTCGGGACCCGACCGCGGGCGCCCAGGATGTTGGCCTGGCTGCTTATGATGGCCCGTTTAGTGTATTGGGGGTCAAAACTGGAGCTATGGAGATAATTGCATTTGTTAGTGTGTTTCCTGTATATCGAAGTGTGGAGCTTGTCATCCCAGATGTATATTGTGGTGTCTATGAAGTTAACGTGTGTTTCAATAATCCATTTTAGTTTGATTGATGGGTGAAAGGTGTTGATTTTTTTCACCTTCTGTCCATATGATAAGAATCTGACATGCAGTCAACAAATCCAGGTGAGGGATGTTACTGTACAGAGATTCTACATCCATGGTGACTAGAAGTGTATTTGGTGGTAATTGTTGTAAAATGTTGATCGTGTTCAGAAAATCAGTTGTATCTTGCAGGAAACTAGCAGCATTCATGACTAATGGTTAACATTTTTTTCTACAAGGCCTGAGATATGTTCGGTAAGTGTGTTCTACCTGTTATGATGGGTCTGTCTGAATTTCTTGGCTTGTGGATCTTGGTCAACATGTCCTCAAGTTCTGGATTATCCGTTATTACCATAAGTTCTGAGTATAGTTGGGTTGGTAGTGTTAAAACCTTTTAATTACTTTGTAAAATCCTGGGTTGGATTATAATCCAGTTTTTATAGCAAGTAGCATTTGCCAGGTGCCTCTGGCCCTCATGTATGAGTATGAATTTGTTTGCCAATAGTAGACAGCAAAAAGGATAGGTAATAGCTGAGTTCATGAGCCAAAGCAATGGAATGTTCCCAACAGACTAGGCAAAAAAGCAGCAAACAGCAAACTCTCTGGAGATGTAAAGGAATCTCTGTACAAATAGGAACAAACAAGGAACGCCACTCAGTGCAGCATATATAAAAACAGAATGGGCTTATTAGTCAGTTGGCAACTTACAAAATAGAGACAAAAGTAGCGATTGTCAGACCCACCACGGGTCGGGAGGTTCACAGCACAAGGAAAAGCGAGGACAAAATCATAGCATTCGCAACTTGAGTGGGGGAAGACATCCATCAGATATAATAAAAAAAGTATAATTTATTGAAACCCGAGTAAAAAATTCCCACATGGGACAATTAAAAACAATGTTGTATACAAAACATGGAAATAAGAAGTGGCGATACCCAAACTCATAAAGTGATTGATTGTACTACAGCAAAGACATGGATTGGGTACTGTGTCAACTCAGAGATTGCTTATGTACAACAAAACAGGGATGATGGCAATCCCGATTCAGCCCTAAAAGAAATAAATAGCGTTCAGACATCCACCAGATAGCATAATGTGTTCCAAGATGCTCAGGACTCCCGTGGTCACGGGACGCCAGCGCTGGAGGCAGGAAAGGGGGACGTGGCTAATGCATTTCAGAGCTACCCACGGGTCGTTATTTGTATCTGTCACAACTGCTCCCCCTTTACCTGTTGGTTTGATTGTGATGGTCCAATTATTGCGCAAATTCATATATAGCCCTTCACTCCAGTGGTGAAAGATTGTATAACATTTTCTTTTGCTGGGTGGATATCAGGGATGTAACTCACAATCTGAAGCTGTCAACATAGGTGTCCAGTTTGGGGGTTGTGTCCTTGTGGGGGTGTAAAATTGCTGTTTTTCTTGTCCTTTCATGATTATGAAAATATTCTTTGAGCCTAATGCCCCGTACACACGATCCGAATATCGTACGACAGATCGTACGACTTTTTTCGGTTAATAGTCGCAAGTCGAAATTTAATAGGTTACTAAAGTCACGAAAATACTCGTACGACAGAAAAAACAAAAAACAAAAAAACAAAAACGGAAGTGATGTCTATTGTATTTTCGGACGACAACTATACTGACTAAACTAAAATCGTACGATCTGGTATCGTACGAGGAAAATTTCCATTCTTGTCCGAACTAATAATAAATCTGATGAACTGTCGTGATCGGCTCTCGAAAGTAGTGTACACACGATCCGAAAATCGTACGATTCTTCCTCGGACGATCGTTTTCGTCCGATATTCAGATCGTGTGTACGGGCCATTAGTCTCCTAAGGAATTTCTCCATATCTGACAAAACTGCAAATGATCCAATTTGGTGGTTTGGGAGAATGTGAGGCCTTTGGAGAGGTCTGTTATTTCTGGTTCTGAAAGTTTATGATTTGAAAAACTAATGATTTTTAAGTTCCGGTTATTATCCACATTTTCAGTCAGGTTGGCATTTACACCAGGGATATCTTTGGATACTGGATTGGATTCCAGGTAGAGCTGGGCGATTTTTTCCCCTAAAAAAAAGCCGCAATTTTTTTATTAAAAAAAAAATAAAAAATAAAATCGATTTACGATTAGAATCAAGGGATTTTTTTTTTTTTGATGGACACTGCGCCGGTCCTGAGGAGCTGCGGGCAGGAGTTTTTAGGCGAGGCCGCGGCTTCGGCCTAGTCCGCGGCGTCCAGCCTCGCGTGTCAGTGCCGGTACTGGGGGAAGAAGAAAGGAGAAAAAAAATAAATAAAATAAATAAATAAAAAAAAAAAAAAAAAAAAAAAAAAAAAAATCGATAAAATCTATTTTGTCAAAACCTGAATCGATTTGACCTCGCAACTCGATTCACGATTCAAATAGATTTTTCCCCAGCCCCAATTCCAGGTCACCGATAGAAGGAAGTATAGATGTGTTGGTTTTATGTTTGGGTTGTATCCAAAAAGATGTATCTTTTGGAGCGATCTTTAAGATTTTTGCTTTTTTATTCAATGCAAGTTTTTGCAGTTGTCTTTGTAAAGTTTCCATTTAATTCATAACCACTTACAGGCCAGCCACCGCCGTCATACGTCAGTACTTTGACGTAGAATACCAGGGTTATAGCAGCAGATAACTGCCATAACCCCGGTATTTTCTTCAACGGTGAGCGTTCCTCTTTTGGATAAAAGTGGTCTCCGCAGCGGATTCACCGCAAGATAACTTTTATTGGCAGGGGAGAGATGACCCTCCCCCCACTTACTGGAGCCGCTGGTAGCGGTGGAGACAATCCAATGTTCTCCCATCAGTAGCTCCATACCATTGGATGACAGAAGCAATGTCAAACCTCACTTCCACCCAATGGTCCTAGACATTTAATTGTATTTTTTTTTTATTGCATTTAAGTGTAAATGTGAGATCTGAGGTCTTTTTGACCTAACATTAACCGCTTGCCGAACATCGCACGACGATATACGTCGGAAGAATGGCACGGGCAGGCAGATAGACGTATATATACGTCCCCTTTAAGAAGCGGCATTGTGGACGCGCCACAAGCTCGAGTCTGACCGCCGGTCCCGCAGACTCGTTGTCCGCGGGGATACCCGCGATTGTCTCACAGAGGAAGAACGGGAAAATGCTAATGTAAACAAGCATTTCCCCAGTCTTCCTAGTGACAGGACACTGATCACAGCTCCCTGTAATCGGAAGCGGTGATCAGTGTCGTGTCACAGACAGCCCATCCCCCCCTACAGTTAGAAGCACTCCCTAGGACACTTAAAGCAGAGGTCCACCCTAAAGTGGAACTTCCGCTCATCGGAATCCTCCCCCCCTCCGGTGTCACAATTGACACCTTTCAGGGGGGAGGGGGGTACAGATACCTGTCTAAGACAGGCATTTGCAACCACTTCCGGGAGTTCTCTCTGCGGGAAATCTGCGTGAAGCACGTCACTTCCCACAGAATACCCGTAGTGTTCTGGGAGACACTCGGCTCCCAGAACACAGGAGGACCAGTCAGAACGGCGCAGCGCGACTCGCGCATGCGCCGTAGGGAACCGGGCAGTGAAGCTGCAAGTCTTCACTTTCTGGTTCCCTCACCGAGGATGTCGGTGGGGGCAGCAGAGTGACGAGCGATTGCTCGTCCTCTGCTGGGAACGTCGCTGGACTCCAGGACAGGTAAGTGTCCTAATATTAAAAGTCAGCAGCTGCAGTATTTGTAGCTGCTGGCTTTTAATATATTTTTTTCGGCGGAGCTCCGCTTTAACCCCTTCAGCTACCCCTAGTGGTTAACCCCTTCACTGCCGTGTCATTTTTACAGTAATCAGTGCATATTTAAATCGCACTGATCGCTGTAAAAATGACAATGGCCCCAAAAGTGTCCGATGTGTCCGCCATAATGTCGCAGTCATGATAAAAATCACTGATTGCCGCCATTACTAGTAAAAAAAAAAAAAAAAAAAAAATTTTAATAAAAATGCCATAAAACTATCCCCTATTTTGTAGACGCTACAACTTTTGCGCAAACCAAACGTTATTGCGATTTTTTTTACCAAAAATATGTAGAAGAATAACTGAGACCCTGCGCCTATCCACCTAGGCAGGAGACTCTCCGCTTTGCGTTCTGTACCGGTCTGACCACGGACCCAATTTGCAATTCCATCAGGGTCCGGGATCTAGCGATGCCCATTACCAACATGTCCCCTGTGTTATTTCAAGATATCTTCCGGACGGCAGGAAGTGATGTCGCCGCATTCTGCACAATGGACAGAGTGTACGGCGACTCATACAGGTCGCACTCTGATGACGCGGCGTCTGTTTACGCCCTGTGTTATTTTCCTGATGGGGCGGCATGTCCGGGAGGCGCTGCATCATCACGTGGACGCGGAGTATAAAAGGATGCCAAGGAGGGCATATGGCGCCATTTCCCCTCCTCAGCCTGAGAGCTGTAGGAGCAATATTGCATGCTGCAAAGCTAATTTGTGGGGAGCCTATTGGACATTTCCACATTGAAGAAGCGGAAGGATTCCCCCTCTTTAAGATTGCAGGTTTTCTTCTACCATTGCTGCTCTGGATGCCACTTGTTGATACGTGGGTAAGTGTTTTTTGCATACCATTTTTCCAAGTATTTCTTGGAGATTTAGTATCTGCAGCAATCTCAATAGCGTGTTTTTGTTTATATCTTTATCTTTGGTACAACATTCAACAAATATCTTTTGTTTAAACGACATTTATTGGAACCGAGGTATCCAGCCCTTCTATAGGAGATAGGGACGAGGATCTTACAGAGAATATAGAGGAAGCCCCCATCATGGTCACTATGGGAAATGCACCTGCTTATTTTGATATTACTATGTGAAAAGTGAGTCACTAACCTGATATACGTTATAGAGTGTGGGAAATTAGATTTTTTGCTTGTTTTGTTGACACCAAATGTAAATTTTTGCCTTGATTTATTGTAGATTGTGATACTACAGTATTCCCTGAGGAAGACTGTTTTTTCATTTCAAACGCGTCCGATTACGCGTCTCTGCTGCCACCAGTTGATCTAGGGGTATGGTATTTGATGACTGACAGTATCACTACATAATTCAGATTTCATCAATTTCCATGTTTTTAATGTCCAAAATCATGTTATCACCTAAATTCTTTTGACAATGTATTTATCTTTTGTATAATAAATGAATGTTTTTTTCAATATTTATATATTTCTATTTCTTTTGTTGCCTTAAAAATCCCATCCTAGAGGTTATTCCAATTTTTTCTAAGTATACAAGGGATGATGGCAACAACATGTTCCTCTACATGAGTCGGCCTAATTTAAATGCAGAAGAATACGTATCGGCCTAAACTGAGGAAAAAAAAAAAAAAGAGACTTTTTTTATATATTTTTTGGGGATATTTTTATAGCAAAAAGTAAAAAATATTGAATTTTTTCCAAAATTGTAATAGAAAAAAACCACGACAGGACCTCTTTAACCACTTAAGTCCCGGACCATTTGGCTGGCCAAAGACCAGGCCACTTTTTGCGATTCTGCACTGCGTCGCTTTAACTGACAATTGCGCGGTCGTGCAACGTGACTCTCAAACAAAATTGACATCCTTTTTTTCCCCCACAAATAGGCGCTTTCTTTTGGTGATATTTGATCACCTCTGCGTTATTTGGTTTTATGCGCTATAAACAAAAATAGAGCAACAGTTTTGAAAAAAAAAGCAATATTTTTTGCTATAATAAATATCCCCAGAAAATATATAAAAAACTAAAAGTTTTCCTCATTTTAGGCCGATATGTACTCTTCTACATATTTTTTTGTAAGAATCGCAATAAGCGTTTATTGATTGGTTTGCGCAAAAGTTATAGCGTCTACAAAATAGGAGATAGTTTTATGGCATTTTTATTAATATTTTTTATTTTTTTTACTAGTAATGGCGGTGATTAACGATTTTTATCGTGACTGCAACATTATGGAAGACACATCTTGACACTATTTTGGGACCATTCACATTTATACAGCGATCAATGCTATAAAAATGCACTGATTACTGTGTAAATGTGATTGGCAGTGAAGGGGTTAACCACTAGGGGGCTAGGAAGGGGTTAAATGTGTCCTAGGGAGTGATTCTAACTGTTATGGGGCGTGGCTTACTGTGACACGACACTGATCGCTGCTCCCGATGAGAGGGAGCAGACGATCAGTGTTCTGTCACTAGGCAGAACAGGGAGATGCTCGTTTACACAGGCATCCCCTGTTCTGCAGCTCAGTGACACACGATCGCGGGACACCGAGACCGCGGGCACGATAACGGAGCTCACAGCAGGGGCGCGTGCACACCGCCGGCGCGCCCACACGACTGCAAATTTAAAAAGCGATGTATGTTTACGTCGATTTGCCTGTCCATGCCATTCTGCCAATGTAAAAGTGTGTGACCCGGTCCTTAAGTGGTTAAATCACAATTAGTTTGTGTATAAATAGTCAATGAGTTTGTTAGCTCTCACATGGATGCACTAAGCAGGCTAGACACTGAGCCATGAGGAGGTAGAAAAGAACAGTCAAAAGACCTGCGTAACAAGGTAATTAAACTTTACAAAAGATGGAAAAGGATATAAAAAGATTTCCAAAGCCTTGAATATGCCAGTCAGTACTGTTCAATCACTTAAGTGGAAAATTTGGGGAACTCTTGATACCAAGCCAAGGTCAGGTAGATCAAGAAAAATTTCAACCACAACTGCCACAGGAACTGTTCGGGATACAAAGAAAAACCCACATGTATGAAATATAGGCCGTTCTGGAAAGAGATGGCGTGGTTGTTTTTAAGGAGCACAATACGATACTTGAACAAAAAAGAGCTGCATGGTAAAGTTACCAGAAAGAAGCCTTTACTGCACAAGTTCCACAAAAAAGCCTGGTTACAATATGCTCACCACCTTAACATGCCTCGTTTGCTTTTTTGTGGCATTGGCGTAGTAAAGGCTTCCTTCTGGCAGCTCAACCATGAAGCTCTTTTTTGCTCAAGTATCGTTGAATTGTGCTCCTTAAAGGGGGATTTCCACCCGCTATTTTTTTTTTTTTTTTTAAGTCAACAGCTACAAACACTGTAGCTGCTGACTTAATAAGGACCCTTACCTGTCCTACCCCCCCGAGGCCGATCCCTCGATCCTGGAAGTTCCCGGCGCCGCCATCCTCAGTAAGGGAAACAGGCAGTGAAGCCGTGCGGCTTCACTGCCCGTTTCCTACTGCGCATGCGCGAGACGCGCAGTGCTTTGTGAATGGGCCGGCTGCTCTCTGGGATACACACAGTTCC
The DNA here is from genome assembly GCA_029206835.1 of Rana muscosa. NCBI lineage: Eukaryota > Metazoa > Chordata > Amphibia > Anura > Ranidae > Rana > Rana muscosa. The sequence continues at coordinate 1,138,927,378 of CM055122.1, forward strand.
CAGAAGGCAGCACGCCCCATTCACAAGAAGATACCGCGAGTAGGACGGCGGAAGAAGACCAGCCGCGGACGATGAAGAGGCAGATTAGGGACTTCCGCATAGCAACCGCTATTTCTGGTAAGTACATTTTTTTTTTGGGGGGGTTTTTTGGAAAATAAAAAAAATTTCAGGGTGGAACTCCACTTTAACAACTGGGCCTATTTTTCAGACTCTGTGTTTACAAGTTAAAATAATTTTTTTTGCTAGAAAAGTACCAGTTACACTTACCGGTAACGGGTTTTCTAGGAAGTCTTCCAGGACGTCACACCTGAGATGATGGGTCCCACCTGACAGGAAACAAAACCAACAGAGTTTAAAAGGCCCCACCCTTCCCTCTGTCCCTCAGTTATGACAAAGTATAAGCCCACACCGGTGTCAGAGGGTACCTTCTGTGAGAATAAAACATCACCAACAATTAAGGGTAGGGAAGTAGGCCTGCCGTCCTGAAAGACTTCCTAGAAAACCCATTACCGGTAAGTGTAACTGGTACTTTTCTCTAGTCATCTTCTAGGACGGCACACCTGAGACGATGAGCAAGAAGTTCAGGCCTAGCTTAGGGTGGGATCACTGCCTGTAGGACCTCCCTGCCAAACGCCAAGTCTTGAGGGGACAACAGCTCCACTCTGTAGTGTCTCAGGAAGGTATTTTTGCTCGTCTAAGTTGCTGCTCTGCAGATTTGATCGATCGAAGCGCCTGCCCTCTCTGCCCAGGTCGCCAGAGATCTAGTTGAGTGAGCAATAATATGAGCCGGAACAGATTTTTCTGACTGTTCATAGGCTACTGTGATAGTCCGTTTAATCCACCTGGCTATCGTAGGTTTAGAGGCCTGAAGCCCTTTCTTTTAGCCGGAGCACCTAATTAGTAAATGGATTTGATCTCCTGAACTCACTCAATCTAAATAGACTAGAAGACATCTTCTAACGTCTAATAAATTAAACTTTTCCACTTTGTCATTTTTGGGGTTCTGACAAAAGGAGGGGGAGTACAATTTCCTGTGACCTGTGGAAATCTGAGGTCACTATTGGCAAATATAAAGGATCCTGTCTGAGGATTACCCTGTCCTCTAGGAGCAACAAAAAGGGCTCTTTTATAGTCAGATCTTGTAGGTCGGCAACCCTTCTGGCTGTGGTGATCGCCAGGAGGAAGGCCATTTTAAGTGAAAGAAACCTAAGCCAACAGCTCAAAGGGCTCTTTGGTTAGAGCATCTAATACCAGGGATAAATCCCAAGGTGGGAAACTGCTTGTTCTCACCGGGGTTACCCTTTCCCTGGCTGTCAAAAATCCCTTTACCAGTGGGTTCAGGGCCAGTCTTTGGTCTAAAGCAGGGATATGCAATTAGCGGACCTCCAGCTGTTGCCAAACTACAAGTCCCATGAGGCATAGCGAGACTGACAGCAGCAAGCATGACACCCAGAGGCAGAGGCATGATGGGACTTGTAGTTTTGCAACAGCTGGAGGTCCGCTAATTGCATATCCCTGGTCTAAAAACACAGATAAGGCTGCGACCTGGACCCTGAGGGTCTTGACTGCTAGGCCCTGGTCAACCCCCTCTTGGAGGAAATCCAGGACCGTGCCGTCGGGTGCAATACCCGAGGAATGAGCATCAGGGGAGTGAACGCGTATGCCAGAGCGAACTCCCAGTTTTGGGCTAAGTCATCTATTCCCCGGGAGCCCTGCTCCCTGGTGAGAGAGAAGTACTTGTAAACTTTCCTGTTCTTCCTGCAGGCAAACAAGTCTATCTTTGTTTTGCCAAAGTGTTGGCCTACCAGAGAGAAAACTTAGTTGTTTAGCTCCCACTCTCCTTGATAAATGGGTTGTCTGCTGAGAAAGTCTGCCTGAATGTTGAGGGACCCTCTTACATGGACTGCCGAAACTGAGAGAATATATTTCTCTGCCTCCCCCAGGATCCCCTGGGTCAGTTTCATCAGCTTGCTGGACCTTGTTCCCCCCAGATGGTTTAGGTAGGACACGGCAACTGCGTTGTCCGAGAAGTTCTGTACTTCTCTTCCCTGGACCTGATTTCGGAAAAAGTTTAACGCCTTTCCGACCGCTAACAACTCCCTGGAATTGGAGGAAGCTTTGCTCTGCTCCCGGTCCCAAGGGCCCTGGGTGAAGAGATCTCCCATATGAGCTCCCCAGCCCCAGGTACTTGCGTCCGTAGTCAGAATCAGTGGATTTTGTTGGGTCCAGGACCGACCTCGCGCCAGGTTGTCCGAGTTGAGCCACCAGTCTAGGAAGTTTTTGGTCTCTTCTGAGAGGGGTACTGTTATGTCCAGGGATTCTCTTCTCCCATCCCAGGAGGAGAGAAGGAATCCCTGGAGCCCCCGAGAATGGAACTGGGCCCAGTGGACCGCTGGGATGCAGGATGACGACATAAGCCGCAGAACTTTCATCATGGTCCTTAGAGAGGCCTCCCTGGTACCATGGAGAGTAGATACTGCTCTCTGCACTTTTGCGATCTACTCTTGGGGAAGAAAGATCCTTTGGCTGACTGAGTCTACCCTATAATGTAAAAGGAAAAAAGAGGGCGCACCGACCTAGTGCATTACCAGTGGCTAGGTTTAATAAAAATAAATTAAAAGATTACAAAATACTCACAAAGCAAGTATGATAGTAGGCACATATAACATTCCATCAAAGGGAATTGCCTCCTGCTTGAACCAGATACCAGAGAGTCCAGACGACAGGTATTACAGCTACGGCTGACACGTTGAAGGCGAACCCTCTTCCTCAGAGCCAAAAAGTGATCACTCTGCCAATTCCTGGACACTTCCCAAAAGGCTCCTTGCTTTCAATGGATCTTTGGGGAGATGAGCGAGGATAAAGTTTGGCTGAGGGGGAGACAACATTTTTTCATTTGTAACCCTCCCTAATCAGGTTTAGAATGTAAGGACTCTGTGTGATGTTTTCCCATTGGGGAAGGAACCACGAGAGCCTTCCACCAACTTTTATGTTGGCGTCATTTGGACTCCTTGTTGGAAGTACCGGGCCCAGAGAAAAGGATTCCACCCTTTTCCTTGCCCCTACCAAATCCTCACTTTTTCCTCGGCTCCTTTTTCCCCTTAAAACGGTCTTTAGAAGGGGGGCCTCGAAAAACTAGAGTTAGACTTACCGGTAACTCTATTTCTAGGAGTCGTCCAGGACAGCACTAGAGAGATAGGCTCCACCTCCAGAGGCAGGAAACACATCATACCAATCTTTAAAGGGCGGCTTCCGTCCCTCGTCCTCAGTCTTTTAACCGAGAACTTCCCCGGAACGGCTTCTGAAACAACAAAAAACACTCGTCCACCATTATAACAGCATATAGGGAGGGAATCCCTGCTGTCCTGGACGACTCCTAGAAATAGAGTTACCGGTAAGTCTAACTCTAGTTTTCTCTAGTCGTCTGTCCAGGACAGCACTAGAGAGGATCAGCGAGAACTTACCAAATTGGGGGGGGGGGACTACCGCTTGGAGGACTTTCCTCCCAAACGCTTGGTCTTGCGCTGAGAGAAGGTCCAATCTATAATGCTTCATGAACGTCGAGTAATTTGACCATGTTGCTGCTCGACAAATTTGTTCTGGTGTTGCTCCAGCTCGCTCTGCCCAAGAGGCCGATAGTGCCCGTGTGGAGAGAGCCATGGGGGAAAAAGGGCATTCCTTTCCTAAGATTTTGTAAGCTTCCACAATAGCCTGCCTAATCCATCTTGCGATTGTGCCTTTTGAAGCTTGAAACCCCAATTTTTTTCCCGAATGCAAAATAAATAGAGCATTGGATTTCCTAATGTTTTTGGACAACTCCAGATATTGTAAGACACAGGCTCTCACGTCCAGATTGTGGAATTCTGTCTCCCTTAGACTGGTTGGGGACCCAAAAAAGGAAGGTAAAACCATTTCTTGAGCCCTATGGAACTTTGACACCACTTTGGGCAAAAAACCTGGGTCTGTCCGTAATACCAGCCTGTCTTCAAAAACTTGTAGAAAAGGCTCCTTAATGGAAAGTGCCTGCAGCTCACTAATGCGTCTCGCAGTGGTTATGGCCACTAGAAAGACAGTTTTGAGCGTGACCCATTTTAGGGACAGCTCTTTCTCTTGTGACCATTTAGCCCAACCCTGCAACACTGTCGTCAGGTCCCATTTTGGCAGGACTTTAAATGGAATGGGTCTAATTCTGGCTAACCGCTTGAAGAACCTGCTCACTAGCGGGTCTATAGCCAGGGGTCGCTCTAAAAAAACTGACAAGGCCGATACCTGTACTTTTAGTGTACTAATGGCCAGTCCTTTATCCGCACCATCTTGTAAAAACTCCAAGATGGCTGGGATACTTGCAGACACCTTTTTGGTATCCAACCAAGAACAAAATTTTTTCCAAACTTTAACATAAATCGCTTGGGTAACCTTCTTTCTACTAGAAAGAATGGTGTTTACTACCCTATCCGAGAGCCCCTTAGACTTCAGGAGACTCTCTTCAGACACCAGGCTGACAGCTTCAGGGTCTGAACCTTGGATAATAGGACTGGGCCCTGGGATAGCAGATCCTTCCTTACGGGCAACATGAGGGGGGTTCCGCTGTCAGGCGTAACAGTATGGAAAACCAAGGCCTCTTTGGCCAATACGGGACCACTAGGATCATTGTGGTGCGTTCCTGCACAAATTTCCTCAGAACCAGAGGAATAAGTTTGAACGGGGGAAAGGCGTAACATAGATGAAACGGCCACTTCTGGGCTAGGGCATCTATCCCTTTGGCCCCTATTTCTCTTTCTATCGAAAAGTAAGCTGGAACTTTGGCATTCGACCTGTTGGCAAACAAGTCCACTTCGGGAATGCCCCATTTCTCTATTATTAGTTGGAAGACCTCCCTGTTTAGCGACCACTCTGATTCGCACACTTGGTGTCGGCTCAGAAAGTCCGCCAGGCAATTGTCCACTCCCTTCAGATGGACCGCGGATATGGACTTCAGATTTTTTTCTGCCCAGGCCAAGATAGCGCTCGCTATCTTGATTAAGGATGGACACCTTGTTCCTCCTTGCTTGTTTAAATATGAGACTGCTACCACACTGTCTGAGAGGACCTGTACGTGGTGATTTTTCAGCTCCGCGACAAATGCCCTTAGGGTTTCCCAGATTGCTTGCAACTCCCTCCAATTGGCTGACCTTTGGGACTGCACTTTTTCCCAGCACCCTTGGGCTACCTTTGATCCCCAATGGGCCCCCCAGCCCCAGGCACTGGCGTCCATGGTTATTCGGACTGACACCGGAAGAGACCAAAACAGACCCTGCACTAGGTTCTCTTCGTCCCTCCACCACCAAAGAGACCTTTTGGTCTTTGGGGATAGGTGGAAGGTCGCGTCCAACGATTCCTTCTTTCCGTCCCAGTTGTTCAGAATATTTGCCTGAAGACACCTGAAATGGGCTCTTGCCCATGGTACCGCAGGGATTGTTGCCGTCAGGACACCCAAACCCGACATGGCTGAGCGGATAGAAATTGCCAGATTGTTTTGAAGGAAGGCTGCCGTAGCCTTTACCTTTTTTACTTTCTCCGCTGTGAGATAAATTTTCTGCGTCACTGAGTTTACTAGGAAGCCCAAGTACTGCAGGACCTGTGTCGGGGTTAGGTTTGACTTCTCCCAATTTATTAACCACCCCAGTTTTTCCAAAAAGGATATGGCCACCCGTAGATCCTCTTGCAGTTGGAGCGCGGAGGGTGCAAAAAATAAAAGGTCGTCCAGGTAAGGGATGACTGATATCCCTTCCAGTCTCAGGGGGGCCAGTGCCTCCGCCAAAATTTTTGTAAATATTCTGGGGGATGAAGACAGGCCGAATGGCAGGGCCCGGAATCGAAAATGTCGGACCTGCTTTCCCCATCTGATTGCTACCCTTAAAAACTTTTGAGATTCCGGATGGATAGGGACGTGTAAGTAGGCATCCCTCAAATCGAGGGAGGCCAAGAAACAATCCGGGGGAAGAATTGACTTCACCGAAAGGATTGTCTCCATCCGAAATTTTCTGTAAGCCACCCACTTGTTTAGTGATTTCAGATTTAATATTAGGCGGAAATTGCCCGACGGTTTTCTCACTATGAAAACATGCGAGTAGAAACCTAGGTTTATCTCCTGCTGTGGCACTGGGATAAGAACCCCCTGGTCTACCAAGTCGCCTATTTGTGACAGCAAGGCTGTCTTTTTCTGAAAATCCCTGGGCGGAGAGGTTACGAACGTTCTTGTGGGCGGAGTGCCCCTGAACTGAATTCGATAGCCTTCCCTGATTATCCTCCTAATAAATGTATTTGGGGTAGTCTTTTCCCACTGTGGGAGGAACTGCCCCAATCTCCCTCCCACTGGAACTAAGTCACTGGGATTTGGTGGACTTTTTAGGAGAGGAAAACAGGACACCTTTCTGTTTACCCTTTCCCCACTGCTTCCCAGAGGACGACCCCTTAGGAGCCTGCCCCTGAATCGGCCTTTGTCCTTGGGGACGAAAAAAACGTTTCCCCTGAACCCTTTTTATTTTTGACCGGGAAGGCCTTTTTCTTGTCGGCAGTACGGTCTAGCACTTTCTCTAGATCTTGCCCGAACAAAAGGTCTCCTTCAAATGGGATGCCACATAGTCTGATTTTTGATGCCGGGTCTCCCGACCAGGACTTTAGCCATAAAGCCCTGCGTGAGGAATTGATTAAGGCAGCGGTCTTTGCCGATAGCTTGACCGACTCCGCGGATGCGTCCGCCATATAGCCCGCCGCCTTGTGTAGCATAGGCAGGGAATCAAGAATCTCCTTCCTGGAGGTCCCACTTTCCAGATGGTTTTGCAGCTGGTCCAGCCAGACCTCCAAGTTACGAGCCACTATAGTTGGAGCCATTGCTGGCTTTAAACTTGTCATGGCTACTTCCCATGACCTTTTCAGCAGTACCTCCATCCTTTTGTCCATAGGTTCCTTAAGGACACCCATGTCCTCAAAGGCGAGGTCTGTAGACTTGGAACACTGGGAAAAGGCCGCATCCACTTTGGGCACTTTGTTCCAGATACAGGAGGAATCCTCACTGAAGGGAAATCTCCTCTTCAGACTTTTGGGAAAAAACAATTTTTTCTCTGGTTCCCGCCATTCCTTTTTAATAGAATCTGCCAGTGTACTATGTACCGGAAATACCCTGTTCTGATCCTCTTTCAGGGTTTGGTACATCTGGTCATGCAAGGACAAGGAAGCCTGCTCTTCTTTGATATCGAGAGTCTCATATATCACCCCTAATAAGGCATCCACCGCCTCGAGTGAGAGCCTGTATCTGGGTGAGCTTGTCCCCTGGCTCGGAATATCTCTGGATGAAGCCGCCTCACTTAGCTCGTCCAAGGAATCTGGTTCCCCTCCGTCTGATGCGTCACCCACCTCTGGGGCCGAATCAGGGGGGGCTGCAGCTGGTGGTTTTGGGGTTTCAAGGCTTGCCAGCATTGATTTAATGGTCTTCATTTCTTCCTGCACCCCAGCAATTAGTTCTTTACATGCCCCTGTTGCCTCCCTGTAAACCAATTTGTCAATACAAGGTTTACAAAGGGGCTTGCTCCATCCCTCCTTTAGTTTGTTCGTACATGACGGACACCTCTTCTTCCCCCCTGACCTCTCCGGGTCTTTAGGCTGAGCCTGGGAAAGAGAAGGAGAGAAGAAACCAGGGCAAGTAGTCAGAAACCTTTTAGACAATTGGGGATTGTACCTTCACCACACCGATGTGCACCCCCCACCAGCCGCTGACAGGATTCACATGGCTCTTTAGCCCGGATCCTGTCGCTGAAGGAGGGGGGGTATTTCCCCTTTTTCCCCCTCCTTCCCCAGCCCTGTAGGTCCAGGGCACCCCAGTGTCTGCCTACCTGAGCTGGGCCAGCACCACTGCCACCTGGTTCCATTGTCTCCATGCTGTCTCCTACCTCTGTAGTCAGCTGCTGGATCATCTTCAAGGAACCGTCTATCTTGTGGCCGGCGTTTTTTTAAAATTTCCCGCCATGGTCCCAGCGTCCACTGTCGCCGCGCGACCCGGAACCGGAAGTGTTGCGCCGGAAGTCCCCGCCCTCCTCCTGCGTCCACAGGCCGGAACTCGAGGCCTACGCCCGCCCCCCGCTGAACACCCACGCCAGAGACCACAGTAACTGGCCGGCAGATGCCAGGATGTCCTGCGGGGAACGTCAGCCCTCCTCGGGCTATACCGGAGGATTGCGCCGGTACCAGCTTCACTGCAGCCTGACCGGGGGACCCAACAAAGCCTGCCACCTTCCAGGTATCGCAGACCTCCTTCCCCCTTCCTCGAGCAGTCTGCCTCGGCTTAGGGGAAGGAGAGCTCCATCCAGCCTCCTCCTCCGGTGGAGGAAACACAAAGACTGAGGACGAGGGACGGAAGCCGCCCTTTAAAGATTGGTATGATGAGTTTCCTGCCTCTGGAGGTGGAGCCTATCTCTCTAGTGCTGTCCTGGACAGACGACTAGAGAAAAAATTCTTCCCTTGGTTTTTGCAGGGAATTTTTTGCATTTTTCTGTCAAACAGGACAGTACCTGGTCTAGGTCTGAACCGAAGAGAAGTGATTCTTCAAAGGGCATACCACAAAGATGAGACTTGGATGTAAAATCTCCATCCCACGTGTTTACCCAGAAGGGCTCTTCTAGCAGAATTTAGAGGTGCTGCAGACTTGGCAGCTGTTCGAACCGTCTCTACCGCAGCATCTGCTAAATAGGCTACTGCCTTACCAACCACTTCAAGAGAATGTAACAACTACTTAGATTTACTCTTGTGTGCTACGTGATCCATTAACCTGCGAACCCATGCGTCTGCGTTTCTGGCGACACAGGCGGAGGTTAATGCTGGGCCCATAGCTGCAGCGTAGGCGTCCCAGGCTCTGCGTAGCAAGTTTTCAGATTTCTTGTCCATCGGATCCCGAATGCTTCTGGAATCTTTAAAGGACAAATCCGAACATTTGGATACTTGAGCCAAGGAAGCATCCAGACGTGGAACTTTAAAGAATCTCTCTTCTTCCTCAGCCTTAAGGGGGCACCTACGCTTCCAGGTCTTAAGCCTTAAAACTTTGCGCTCAGGATCTTTCCATTCTCTTTAGAGATTGGAGTACTGGGAAAGATTTGACCTGAGTTTGCCAAGTCCCCTGTACACTCTATCCTGTGCAGGGACTTGAGTGGACGGTAACTGAATGTCCTCATCTTCGGCTGCTCTGGTCCGAGGCCTCTACCTCTTCATCAGAGTAACCAAGAGTCGGTCCCTGGGATCCCTCCATAACACTTGCCGGGGTTCCCACCAGAGAAGGGGAGCTTTCCCTACCTAAGGGGGCTTCCTCCCTCTTCACTCGGTAGCTCTGAAGGACTGAAGGGTGGCTAGCATCTCAGACTGTAGTGCTCGGCACTCCATCTAAAGCAAAAGGGTTTTGCGTGTTCCTGCGGGAGTTTCTCACCAAAATTCCCACAACGCTTAGATTTACTAGTGGCTTTGGCCCTAGACCTACTGGTCGTCCCTGGGTAGGGCATTCAGTGTCTGAAAATACAAATAAACCCTGATAAGCCATAACCCTTAGGGTATCTTGCGGGGGAGAGGGAAGTAGGGCCACCCCAAATCTTCTCCCCCCGCTAGCTGGATCACTCACCCCCTGTGGTGACCTCTGATGCCGGAATTGGTTTGTCCTTCTCCATACCGCTTTAGGCAGCCCACCTGACCAGGAAGGATCACCCTGGGCAGGTTGGGGGAACACAGGACCACGGACCCCCGCTCCCCACTCCATTACCGCTCGTACACCGCCTGCCAACAGCATGCCGCGCCGCTAGCTGCCTTTTTGCTGTAGCCCGGACGTGGCGGAAATGACATCATCCGAGCGCGCTGTCCGGCATCTGGACATGCGCAATGGTCACCGAGCAACGCCGGTGACCTCTAGTGGCAAGCTGGAGATCTCTGGCCTCTGCACCTATGCCCGACCCAGGATACTGCACCGTCAGTGTCAGAGACTCCCTTCCCAGTCGAGGGATATCCAAGCGGCTCCTCCACACCATCCACCACTGTCAGGTAGGAGGAGAGAGTGGGATATGAGGTCCCTGGGGTTATGGACACCCTCACCGTGTCCAGCACCACCAGTTTCTCAGGGGGGGTTCTTGAAAACACTGGTAATGTATTCCCCCCCTAAGAATGTATGGAAAGGGAGACCCCCCCCCCCTGAAAGGAGCAAAAGCTCTGTCAGACCCTGCAGCCCCCACTGGCTGCTCTTGGTCTGACATTCTAGGGGGGAAGACGTTGGTCCCAGACCTTGGTCTTTTAGAAAAATAAATAAATTGTTTCGCTGCCATCCTGTAGGAAACACAATCAATAACTGAGGGACAGAGGGAAGGGTGGGGCCTTTTAAACTCTGTTGATTGTGTTTCCTGTCAGGTGGGACCCATCATCTCAGGTGTGCCGTCCTGGAAGATGACTAGAGAAAATTACTTTTTCGGCGTATAACACGCACCCTAATTTTAAGAGGGAAGTTTAAGAAAAAACAAAAACTTCCCACAGCCCCCTGCACGGTACGCAGAGCCCTGCATTCCCAGGTGACACCCAGTCTCCTGGGAGAGCGCTGCCAGCATACTCTAAAGTTGAGAAAACATCACTGCCAGCCCCTTCTCATACACCGCTCCTCCTTTATGACTGACTGTAAGTCATTACTGACAGCCCTTGCTCATATAACGTTCCTCCTGTGTCAATCTCAATGTAAATGGAAGTCTGCAATACCTCAATTAACGCCGCTTACTTGTGGACCCGGTCATGTGACTCTCCTCTGCTGTTTCATTGATGGTCACATGACCGCTCTCCTCCTCCAATCAAAAGCTACACTCGAGGAGGAGGCAGAGCGGGAGGAGGAGAGCGTCCAGAACGAGCGGTGTTACTTGAGGTATTACAGGCTTCCATTTACATTTACACAGGAAAAACGTTGTATGAGAAAGGGCTGTCAGTAATGTTTTCTTAACTTTAAAGTATGGCCTGACACCCCCCAATAGATGGCACCCGGGGCGGACCGCCCGATCGCTGCCCCCCCCGTGTGTGTGTGTGTGTATATATTTTTAAAGATGGCGTATAACACGCAGGCAGGGTTTAGCCTCTGTTTTCAGGGGGAAAAAGTGTGTGTTATATGCCGATAAATACCGTATTTTTCGGACTATAAGGCGCATTTGTTCCCCCCAGAAATATGGGGGAAAATGTCCCTGCGTCTTATAGTCCGAATACATTACAGGCCCCGCCCCTGCCATCCGCTCTCATCGCTCCCCGTAGCCGCTGGAATCCCCTGACCCCCGCCCCTTACACTGCTCGCATTGCGGCGAATCCAATTAGAGCCGCTCTCTCTTTCTTTTCTCCCTTCGGCTTACAGAAAGGGAAGGGGGGCGGCCGGGGACATAAAGACAGCCCGCAGCTCTCCTGTCACAGCGCCACTGCCGATTTCTCTGGCAAATAGAGCAGCGGCGCTGTGACAGGGAGAGGAGAGCTGCGGGCTGTCTGTATACCCCGCACCGCCGGGGAGCCACGCTGTACCCCGCACCGCCAGGGAGCCACGCTGTGTCCTCTTCCCACGGCGTCCCCTCTGTCATCTTCCCATGAAGATGACAGGGCGGGTCTTAAAAAGGAAGGGGTGTGACCTTAACAGGAAGGGGTGTGTCATATTTAAATTAGGGGGTGCGCAAGTTTAGTCAGGCCTAGGGCAGCACAAAACCTAAATACACCACTGATAGCATGATCACTCTGTGTTTACTGTGGCAATGGTCAGGCTGCATTTCATGGGCACTGGAAAATATTTTAGTACACCATTTGGTTCAGAATTTTTTTTTCTTGTTTTCCTCCTCTAAAACCTAGGTGCGTCTTATGGTCAGGTGCGTCTTATGGTGCGAAAAATACGGTACATTATATATTTTTGTTTCCAACACCCTAGAAAATAAAATGGCGGTCGTTGCAATACTTTGTCACACTGTATTTGTGCAGCGGTCTTACAAATCGCACTTTTTTAAAAAAAAATACACTTTTTAAAATAAAAGAAATAAGACACCAGTAAAGTTAGCCCGATTTTTTTTTTATATCGTGAAAGATAATGTTATGCCGGGTAAATTAATATCCAACATGTCACGCTTCAAAACTGCGCCCGCTCGTAGGTCACTTTTATTCCCATTACAAGGAACGTAAATATCCCTTGTATTAGAAAAAAAGCATGACAGGACCTCTTAAATATGAGATCTGGGGTCAAAAAGACCAATATGTATTCTGCTAGATATTTTGGGTAAAGAACTCCCAATAAGCATATATTGATTGGTTTGTGCAATTTTTTTTTTTATACTAGTAATGGTGGCAATCAGCGACTTAAAGCGGGACTGCAATATTGCAGCGGAATTCGGACACTTGGTGGGAACCAGGGACACTAATACAGTGATCAGTGCTAAAAAGATGCACGGTTACTGTAATAAAGACACTGGCTGGGAAAGGGTTAAACATCTAGGGCCACCAAAGGGTTAAAGTGGTTGTAAAGCCTATTTTTTTTCACCTTAATGCATTAAGGTGAAAAACCTTCTGTGCTGCAGCTCCCCACAGAGCCCCTTTTTCTTATCTGAGTCCGATCCAGCAATGTGCAGAGTCTCCAGCCGCTGTCTCTCTCCTCATTGGACAGATTGATAGCAGCAGTAGTCATTGGCTCCCACTGCTGTCAATCGAATCCAGTGACACAGGGCCAAGTCCAGCTGTCTGTGTCAATGGACGCAGAAGCGGGACTCAGGAGCGAACCTGCATGGGTTCCCTCAGGGAAAGCGGCTTTCTGTGGGGGCACAAGATGAATGGGGAGGAGCCAGGAGCGCAAGCATGGCACCACAGAAGAGGATCAGGGCTGCTCTGTACAAAACGATTGCACAGAGCAGGCAAGTATATGCATGTTTTTTTTTTTTCTCGTAAAAATAACAAACACACGAGGGTTTACAACCCCTTTAAGACCCCTCTCACACTTTAACCGTCGGATTTGTGGCGCATTTCGGCCGCTAGCGAGGCGCTTTTAACTCCCTCTAGCGGCCGAGAAAGGGTTAAACCCGCCCGCAATGCGCCGCTGCAGCAGCGTATTGCTGGCGGTACGGCGGCACTGCCCAATGATTTCAATGGGCAGGAGCGCATTAGGAGCAGTGAGTTCACCGCTCCAAAGAAGCTGCTGGCAGGACTTTTTCTGCCAGCGCACCGCTCCAGTTTAAGGGCGCCATTTTTAACGCTATAGCGCCTGCAAAACACCCTCAGTGTGAAAGGGGTCTAACTGTGCGTTTAGCCAGTGTTTTTGTGTACTATGTGGTGCTCTTACTAAGGCAAGAGATGGATTTTATTCCTTTGCAGGGACACAAAATCCATCCCATCCCCCCTCAGAACAAAGACCTGCCTTGTTTACATAGGAAAATCTCTGTTCTGTGTGTTGTACACTAGTGATGGGAAGTTCAGATCTTTTAAGTGAATTGGTTCATTTTGAACTACTCACTGAAATGAACAGGTTCTTCGGTTCACTTGCTGAGTCTGCTGACAAGCAAGTAAACCAAAGCTCTGACTCAACCTCAATATGATTTGAATCAGAAGACTGATACACAGAAGGTTGGCAGTAAGGATGAGCTCCGGCGTGTTTTCGCACACCCCTCGTGCGAAGCCCGCCAGGAAGTTGGCACTGCGCTGATCACAGGCAGTAAGACATTGTGCCGATGCGCAGCTGCAGAGATCGGGAAATGTCTCACTGCCTGTGATTAGCACAGACTTCCTGGCGGGCTCTGCACGTGGGGTGTGCGAACATGCCAGAGCCCATCCTTAGTTGGCAGGTCCTGGGGACGTTTACTTTGATTTCGTTCCTTGGCTGAGAGCACAGCAAGTCTATTGTTGTGTCAGACCACAATTTGTCAGATTGTGCATCACCAAAATTGATGACACTGCCTAAACAGCTGTGTAAGGCTAAGTTTTCACATTTGTGACCTGAAAGTCGTGCGTTTCTGCCGCGATTTTGATGCGACTTGTAACAATGCCTGTGTACTTTTGAGGTCTATGGACCTCAAGTCGCTGCGACTTGAAGTTGCAGATATGAACGGTACTCATTGGAAATCGTGGGGGCACGACTTGTCATGCGACTTTGCAGTCCCAAGTTGCATGACAAGTTACACTGGTTGAAACCGAGCCTAAATAAAAAGCATGTTTTTAATGCATGTGAACTGCATTCTGATGGGCCAATTTCACAGTTAACATGGCTGGCCATCAGATTTGTCCGTAGTCTTTGCAACGCATGCGCAGGAATAATGATCAGATTTTATTACCGCGGGCAAAGCACCCACAGTAGTATAATTCAATCATTAAGCCCAGGTTCACACTGAACTGCGGGAATGAAAGCGTGCAAGTTCAGCTGAACTCGCACAATTTCATTCCCGCATGTCGATCCCAACTTCAGGGGGAATTCCAGAGGCATCTGTACGGGTTTCTGCACAGATGTCAATCGCACCCAGAAATCACCAGAAACAGAAACCACTTTTGGAAATCGGTGCGGTGCTGCAAATGTGGCGTCGCACCGACTGGGACGGTGCTATTGCTAGCAATTGCCGCCGATTTGACATGTCAAATTGCATCAATGTGAACCAGGGCTAAGGCTACTTTCACACTTGTGTGACTTGAAGCAAAGCATGTGTAATCTTGAGACCTCTGCCTCAAGGTCGCATCAAAATCAAACCAAAGTAGTGCAGGGACTACTTTGAAGCCGCACAGATACGAACGGTACTCATTGGAAATCATGGGGTATGACTTGTCATGGGACTTTGCAGTCCCCAGTCGCAGTATGTGTGAAACAAGTGTGAAAGGGGCCTCCTGATCATTGATTTAATGTATTGTTCTACTGGTGGTGACGCATGATTCTTTCAGTGTACTGTGATCTAACAACTTAAATAGGATTCTTTAACTCAGTGTACTGTGTACTTCTGACTCAGAAATGTTTTAAGTTTGTATCCAGTTCGGTGTGCTGTGAGACAGCTGATTGGTTGCAGGGAGAGGCTGAGCTCTCTCCCTCTAGGATCAGATTACCAGACCTGCTCTGCTATGGTTATGTGTCACATTTCAAATCTAAGGCCCCTTTCACACGGGGCGGATCCGTGCAGATCCGCCCCGTGAAGCTCCGCTTGCTCAGCGGGGATCGCTCCGTTGATCCCCGCTGAGCCGACGGATGACTGGGCGGTCCCCGCACACTGTGCAGGGACCGCCCTGTCAGAGCGCCGCTCTCCCCTATGGGGAATCGGATGACGACGGACCGTAGAGTCCGTTGTCATCCGATCCGCTGACGGAAGGAAAAATAGGGTTTTCCTCCGTCACACTTTGGCGGAGCGGAGCGGATGTCAGCGGACATGTCTCCGCTGACATCCGTGCCTCCATAGGGGTACATGGGAGGATCCGTTTCAGGTCCGCCTAAAAAACTGACAGGCGGACCTGAACGGACCTCCGTGTGAAAGAGCCCTTACTATTTGAGCGGTAAATATAATTCCACTTTATGCATCATTGATGTTATCAATTGTTGGAATGTCAGAACCCTAATAATTCTCTAATATACTAGAGTACAATCCCCTGAGGAAGACTGTGATGGTCGAAACGCATCGGGGTACTCATATGGATGCTAACTCATCGATTGCACACCATGTATTGTATTATTGATTACCTGTTTTTTATACCTATGTTTGTAACCAGAGTGTATAACTTGATCAAATTTTAAATGTATTTGTCATTTTTACTCATTGTTTAATTGAATAAATTCAGATCTTATTCATACACAATCTTATAATTTGAATTTAATACCTCAAGCCGCTAAAAAAAAAAAAAAAACTTGGGGGAACCTTCCCATTTTCTATAAATTCTTGGGGTGCGCGGCTCCTGGGCTCTCCCCATATGCGTTTTTTCTATTCTTTTGACCTGCTCTGCTATTGACTCCCTAGTGAACTGTTACAAACGGATAAGTTCAGTCAGATGAATTGATTCATCCAAAACAACGATTCGTTCATGAACTGGACATCACTATTGTACACGCAAGTGCTGGCAGACATCCAGTGTCTGGCACACGCAGATCGGCTTCTGCTGCGGGCCAAGCGCGCCCCCTAGATGGAAGTGCAGAATCACACATATATCCGTGATCCTGCACAGAAAAGCCGCCCTGTAGCAGTAAATCTGGCAAATGTGTCCAAAAAATATAGCAAGTGTCTAACCACGGTCCAAACGCAGGTCAGGAACTCAGTACATTTGCCTACACAGGATCGCATGATACAGAAGTTGCCGTTCCTTTAAGTAGTGCAAGCATTACTTTTGTTGCAGTCTGGTGCGATTCAGCGCAATACGCATGTCAATAGCACAGGAATGTGGAATCGCGCATTCCTGCGCAATTCTTGGTGTGAACCCGGCATCAGCTGTTTAAATGAGCCCAATATGCCACTCCAACTTCGAAGGGTCATAGTATGCTTCTTCTCCCCCACCTCTACCATATGAATGATAAGAGTATGAGCCCTTCCTCTATATGAGCCCAGTACGTACATCATGGTGATCCTCCACCACATACACCGGCAGCTCCTTGTATCTCCTGAGGCGATGAACTACCGCCAAGCCGCCACTCATCTTCTTTCAGGAATAGGAAACCCAGCAATGAGCACACGCTGACACCTCGCAGCCGTCTTTCTCTCCTGTAACCCAACGTGCTGGACACTACCGCCATTTTTAATGAGGGCAACCCCTTCACAGTTTCCACACAGCGAGCGTCGTGTCTAAAAAGAAACGTTCCACGCTTCTCTTAGCTTGCGTTGTTTTCTTTCTAATAAAAAAAAATGTGAGCCGTTATCCTAAAAGCAAGGCAACAAGATTCCGTACTGCACTCTTCTGTAGCGGGCCCGTTCCATATACACTTCGTACAGGAGCTTCCCTTAGTTAAAATGGCAATCGACGACTCGGGCCCAGGGTGAACCAGAAGTCCAAGGCGCTGGAATGGCAGGGTGTTTGTCCAATGGGTGCGCGACGATTCCCCATGTGATCTGATCCTGGATCGTTGGAGGGCGGGACATCCCGTGGTTGTGTGTCTGCAGCCTGTGCCTGGTGAGTGTTGGAGTGTAGTGTTGTGCTGTGTGTTATGTTTTCTTTACGTATGCTGAGTTCAGTCTTCTCATAGCATGTCAGGAATATATGGACCGTTTTATTTACAGGACAGACTTGCCTTTGTATGAAGACGTTCTGGGTATCCTATAGTGGAGGTACAAGGATGCTCTGTGCCTGATTCAGAGTGCCCATCAATGTGTCCAATCATCAAGTCATGTATGGCTTG
Organism: Rana muscosa; assembly: GCA_029206835.1. Classification (NCBI taxonomy): domain Eukaryota; kingdom Metazoa; phylum Chordata; class Amphibia; order Anura; family Ranidae; genus Rana; species Rana muscosa. The sequence goes on from CM055122.1 coordinate 1,138,944,719, forward strand.
GGCCACCTCCCCCTCCTACAGTCTCCCCAGTTTTATCATGGCCACTTTTATAATGAGGTGTTCAAACTATAACACTGTGCTCATCATTGAGGGTTCATTCATACTCTGCTGTTCCTGTGTTGTGCATTCACCAGCATTGCTTAAAGGCGGCCTGTTGCTCTGCGATACCACTGATAAGTTAACAAGCCCTATTCATTTGAATGGGCTGCCTAACTAAAGAAGTGCATGTATTATTTTTGTTAATACAGTACGCTGTAATGCACAGTAGTGTTGTGCTGCAATGCACATCTGGCTCCTGTAAATGGCACCACACCAACGTGCTAAATTCATGTCATTGTGCAATGTGAATTGTGGTGCACTGCAAGGCATGTACAAAAGAGCTGCGTGGTCCTAGTGCCCCCGCGTGCACCGGAGCTGCGTGGCCCCGTGTGCACGGAGCTGCGTTGCCCTAGTGGCCCCGCGTGCACCGGAGCTGCGTGGCCCCGCGTGCACCGGAGCTGCGTGGCCCTAGTGGCCCCGCGTGCACCGGAGCTGCGTGGCCCCGCGTGCACCGGAGCTGCGTGGCCCCGCGTGCACCGGAGCTGCGTGGCCCCGCGTGCACCGGAGCTGCGTTGCCCTAGTGGCCCCGCGTGCACCGGAGCTGCGTGGCCCCGCGTGCACCGGAGCTGCGTGGCCCCGCGTGCACCGGAGCTGCGTGGCCCCGCGTGCACCGGAGCTGCGTGGTCCCGCGTGCACCGGAGCTGCGTGGTCCCGCGTGCACCGGAGCTGCGTTGCCCTAGTGGTCCCGCGTGCACCGGAGCTGCGTTGCCCTAGTGGTCCCGCGTGCACCGGAGCTGCGTTGCCCTAGTGGTCCCGCGTGCACCGGAGCTGCGTTGCCCTAGTGGTCCCGCGTGCACCGGAGCTGCGTTGCCCTAGTGCCCCCGCGTGCACCGGAGCTGCGTTGCCCTAGTGCCCCCGCGTGCACCGGAGCTGCGTTGCGGAAACACACACACATATCCATAGCTCTGCTCAAAAGCAGCCTCTCCTGCACATGGACAACCAATGTGCTTGCCATTGCAGTCCATCTCTAATCTTCATTGAAAATATGATAAAATATCAGCCAAACTCCAGTGTTGTTTAATAATCAGTGATTTGACTGCACACAGTGATGTCTCCAACCCAAAACCAACCTTTCTAGATGTGTTTTACCACCCTTGGCTTACTCACAATAATAGGGAAAGTCCAGACTTCACCTATCATTGTGAGCAAGCCAAGAAGTCCAAACTGCCCTCCAGACTTCCCCTGTGAGCAAGCCAAGAGTGGTGAAACACGTCAAGGGTGTTTGGTTTTGGGTTGGCGACATAACTGTATGCAGACAATTCACTGATTATTAAAAAATACTGAAAGAAGAGCGAATTGTAGTGAGGCTGAATTTTTTTTCCTATTTTCATTGTAATACAGTACCTTCTATATCATGCTTGTAAGTAAACAAACAAGTGTCACCATTCCAAAATTCTCCTGTAGCCTTGTCCAGGCATTATACAGCTGCAGGCTTAGGAGCCCGTCCTAGCTCTGTGTATTATCTTCATCCAGAATTGCAAAAAGCCGCACATTGATGACATCACTGGCTGGTGAAAACTTTTTTCGAGATGCAAGCAGATCGCTTCCACCATAGAAAGATAGAAAAATGACAGCAGAAAAAAGATCATGTAGTCCACTGAGGCTGCCCATATTTATTTAATAGAGTATATCTGTGTTTGTCTCAGGCATATTTAAAGCCATTTACCAATGCTGGAAGTCTATTTCAAGCATCAACTACCCTTTCAATAAAATAATACTTTCTAAAATGAGTTTTTAACTTTCCTCCAGTTAGTTTGAGGTCATGAACCTGTGTTCTTGATTTTGGTTTTATATTGAAAAAACTGCCATCCTGAACCTTATTCACCCCCTTGATATATTTTAGGGTTTCAATCAGTGGCGGCCTGTCCATTAGTGCTCCCCCCTAATCCATGCGCCTGGCCCCTAATCTACATGCAGAACACCGGACGCATGGATTTCAATGTTTTTTTTTTTTTTTGAAGCACATGATTAGAGCCTGAGGCTCTAACAAAATTTGGTTTGGCCATCCTGTTTCTCCTTTCGGCCAATCCAGAAGCAGGTCTTAAGGCCCGATTGGCCGAGAGGAGAAGCGATCGTATTCGCTGCCAAAGGAAAGGAGGAGGGAAGCCGCTGTGAAGCTGGAGATGCAGGGTGAAGCCGCCGAGGAGGAAACCGCAGCCAAGGAGGAGGAGACGCAGGAAGGAGCCGAAGCTGCCCGCGATGTAGATGGGGTAAGTGCGGGGCTGGTGGGGGGATGAGCGAGCGATGGGGGGGGCTGTCTTGTTTGCCGCCCCCCCCCAAAAAATATATATATACAGCACCTGCCACCACTGGTTTCAATCATGTCTCCCCTTTCCCTTTTTTCCTTCAGACTGTACATATGAAGTTCCTGAAGTAGTTCTTAATATGTTTTACACGTCAGACCTTTAACCATTTTTATTACCCATCTTTGGACTTGTTCTATCTTATCAATATATAAGTGAGATTTCCAGAACTGGACACAGTATTCTAAATGAGGTCTCACTAAAGATCTGTATAGGGGAAACGGGGCCTATTTCCTCTTACTGGTGATCCGTCTCCTCCCTACTCTGACATTCCCGTATAGTGTGTAGCCTGGTATTATTTCCCAGTCATTTGAATCCTTGAACCATGTCTCTGTGATTGCAGCACGGTCCGAGTTGTCACTCGAGATAAGAGCTGCCAGCTCACAATGCTTGTTGCCTAAACTACGAGCATTAGTGCACATGACATGACAAACACTGCTATCTACTGTTTTATTTTTACCACCAGAAACTTGGTGGTGTGGCCATCCCATCAGCCCAGTCCTTGGCAACACAAACCCTCACATTTGTTTCAACCTGCTGGGGACAGAAATGTTCCTTGTCAATTACATCTCTGCCCCCATTTCTCAGTTTAAATGCATGTCCAACAAATTCCTAAATTATTTTCTAAGAAGCAGACCATCTCTGTTGTACAGCTCAATGTCAGACCACCTGATAGCATCTTGACTAACATAACCAAAACCTTAGGCTTTGCACCAATCCTTTAACCCAACAATAAACTCTGCTATACAAAGTACTTTCTCCGGTTGCCCATTATGCACAGGTAAGGCCTCTGAAAATGTAACCGTACAGCCTAACTCTGGAAGATCCTTGCCCAAATTCTGAAAATCCTTCTGTATAGAATGCACAGGATTGTGGGACAAATCCTTTGTGCCAAGGTGTACAACAACATTAACATTGCACTCTTCATTAGCTTTTTTGACAATTTTTAAAATGCGCCTACCTATTTACCTCTCCTAACAGTGGCACCAGGCAAACACCTAACTTCCACATGATTTCCTAAAGAAACACCTCTTACAATTGAGGCCAGGCACACACTATTGCTAATTGGATGCGGGAACCCCACATCCAATTCGCAATAGCAGGAAAATGTGAATGGCACTCTATTGAGCCGGTTCACATGTCTCCGGTGCGAATTTGCATTGGAGCCCTGTGTGTCTTTTGGTCCGTTTTAGGTCAGACTTCAGCACAAAATTTGGGTTGAAATTGGACCTGAAACGGTGAACCAGGACACGCAGGACCCCTGCTGGTAGCCGTATCGGCATCCAGTGTGAACGGAGCCTCAGTCACCTACAAGAAAATGACTTCTCCTTTTAGGAGGCTGGTTTTCAACATTAGATACAAAAGTTACTTTTGGAATTGCAATTTTTTTCTCAGGGACCTCCTTCCTATGCAGAGAAGGGTTGACAATCTCACAAGCAGCTATGTTTGCAACCTTTGTATCTGCTTCTAGCTCAGAAAGAACACTGTAGGGGTTATGCAGTGTCACACCGAAAGCTACATGTTTATGGTCCACAGGCCTCACCCTTCTTGACCCAACAATTGCCACACTGTCCTTCTTTTGCGCCGTCTTTGAGGAAAAGGTCGCTTTATGCAGGGCAGCTCAACAGTACCAATTAGCTTACACAGCTTACACACTGATCTCAGACTGTAGGGCACAAACCAAGGAATTTAGACAAGCAATGTCACCAGACTGAAAATCTGCATACAAATGGGACAGCAGTCCAGCTTTCAAGAAGTACCACGAAAAAATAAATGCCAAACAAGTATTGCACTGAACTAAACCAGACATTTTAAAAATATTTACTTAAATTCACACAGGTACTAACCAAAGATAGTTGGCTGTCTCCAAACTCATGCTGTTTTTGAACTAATGTTGTTCAAAACTTTGCACTTTTGTCCTGCACTTCTGTACTGCAAAAGAGCAAACAATACACCTTTTTAATTTTTTTTTTTTCTTTTTTTTTTTTAAAGAAAAAAACAAGCATATTCTTGTTGTTTCCTGATTTGAATTCTTCTTTCATTTCCTGATTTCCATATCGGAGGTTACTAAGATTTTAATTCTTCCTGGTAGTTTGTTTTTAATTGTTTGTCTGTTATAATTAAAAAATGTACATTTGATGGGCAGCACAAAATATGTATAGACAATGGATGCCCACAAACATTTGTATACTTAAATTAAACTAATGTTCTAACATTCATGTGCCCAAAAAGCACCTACCGTATATACTCGAGTATAAGCCGACCCGAATATAAGCCGAGGCACCTAATTTTACCACAAAAACTGGGGAAACTTATTGACTCGAGTATAAGCCTAGGGTGTGCCTCACTTTGCCTCACTGTGTCCATGCCTCACTGTGTCCATGACTAGACCGACGTTTAACATGGGAGTCTATGGAAGGGGTGCCTGGCTTTGAAAAATCAGTGCTCCCCGGCCCTAGGTCTCCCGGACAAGAAACTTTGCAAACCTGTAGATGAAGAGTGGGGCTACATGTGTGCCAAGTTTGGGGTCCAGAAGACCTACGACCGGCCGGTACCGGGTCCCGAAATTCACCAGAGAAATTACCGTTTAACATGGGAGTCTATGGAAGGGGTGCCCGGGTTTGAAAAATCGGTGCTCCCCGGCCGTAGGTCCCCCGGACAAGAAACTTTGCACACGTCTAGAGGAAGAGTGGGGCTATATGTGTGCCAAGTTTGGTGTCCAAGGGACCTACGGCCGGCCGGTACTGGCTCCCCAAAGTCCAGGAGATCAGGCGCAAAAAGGTGACTCGAGTATAAGCCGAGGGGGCATTTTCAACACAAAAAATTGTGCTTAAAAACTCGGCTTATACTCGAGTATATACGGTATGTCATATTTGGAACATGTAGTATTACGGTGATACATCTGTTGACCCATTTGTCACTGGCACCACAAACAGCTCAGGTATACAGAAATTTTAGAATTTTCTTGGGGACAACCATTCCCCCACCTTGGCATGGTTTGTACCATTGTTGGTATCTATTTTTGTTTTGTAAGCCCAAAAAAGCTTGTAGCGTATTGTCTATTAACTCTTTACACGTGCTCAGAATGGAGCTTGACTTTGGTTCACACAAGGAAAACCCAGAATTTCCCAAGGAAAACTTTGTTTACATAAACCCAGAATTCTACATAGTTTTTCACTAGCAAAATCAAATAAGCATATAGTAGAGTCAACCTATATGTGTTAGGATCAAGCTGGTCCAAACCTAGTTACATATAGTTACATAGTCAGTCTGGTTGAAAAAAGACACAAGTCCATCCAGTTCAACTAATCAAAGGGGAAAAAAAAAATAATACAATCCTTTATACACAATCCTATACCCACCGTTGATCCAGAGGAAGGCAAAAAAAAAAAAAAACACAGTAAAGCATGATGCAGTTTGCTCCAGCGGGGGAAAAAAACCTTCCCGATCCCACAAGAGGATATTCCCTGAAACAACTTTACCTATAAATATTAGTATCCAGTTATATTTTGTGCATTTAAGAAAGAATCCAGACCTTTTTAGACTAAACTACCTCTTGAGAGATTCTATTCCACATTTTCACAGCTCTTAATGTGAAGAAGCCTTTCCGTATTTGGAGATTACATCTTTTCTCCAGATGTAACTAGTGCCCCCATGTCCTCTTTGATGACCTTCAAGTGAATAACTCTACACCAAGTTCACTATATGGACCCCTTATTTATTTATACATGTTGATCATATCCCCCCTAAGGGCCCTTTCACACGGGCGGACTGTATGTCCGTTTTTTTATCCATCAGTATACGGATGAAAAAGGGACATACATGTATCCCTATGGAGAATACCCGATCCCATCCGTGTCCGCTATGCTCCGTTTCTGCAGACGGAGGAAATCCTGTTTTTCCATCCGTCTGCAGAGCGGATCGGATGAACACGGATAGACGGTCCGTGTTCATCCGACCCCCCCCCCCCCCATGGAGGAAAGCGGAGATCTGACAGGGCGGTCCCTGCACAGTGTGCAGGGACCGCCCTGTCATCTGCCGGCTAAGCGGGGATCAACGCAGCGATCCCCGCTGAGCAAGAGGATGTTCACAGGGCGGATCATCACGGGATCCACCCGTGTGAAAGGGCCCTTAATCTCTTCTTCTCCAGAGAGAATACATTCAGTTCCTCTAATCTTTCCTCATAGCTGAGCACCTCCATGCCTTTTATCAGTTTGGTTGCCCTTCTCTGCACTTTCTCCAGTTCCCCAATATTCTTCCCCAAAATTCCAGTGCCAAAAACTGAACTGCAAACAAACTATTACCTTCACTAATAGATGTGTGTACTGTATAAACTGTATTTTTTTTTTAAAAGAAAGATGTATAAACTGTATTTTAGAATTTGTAATGAATGTGGACATTAATTGCCTCATATTCTTTTGCTTTTCATGTTTAGATCATGTCGTTGCATGCAGGGAGAGGAGGACCACAGGCTCGAGCAGGCCCTGGAGCTCCAGTGCAGACATATCGCCCACAAAATGTAAGGCCTGCCCAGATGCAGCAGTCTTCTGGGCATTATTGCTATGACCCACAAAGTACCCCACCTCCCACATTTTCCAGCCTTCCTAACACAAGTTACATACCTCCGAGGCCAGATTACATGTGCTATCCTCCACCGGTTGCCCCGCCTACCCAAAATGCAGTAAATCAATGTCTTCCAAGGCCAACGTATCCTATCAGACAGAGTTATCCAATGCCACCATGTTTTCCTCCTGCTCCACCATCTACACTTGGCCCAGGAAATCCTCCACCGGCTGGACCACCTTCTGCACAAGGCACCTATCCTTATATTGCCCCCCCTCTTATGCCACCACCACCTATTATGCCCCCTCCTTTGCCACATGTGGGTTATCAGCCAGTCTACCCCTCTGGCTATCCACCCCAAGCTTTTCCCCCACCGCCACCTCCTCCTCAACCCATGCCCAACTTTAGTAGCTATCAACAGAATTCAGCTTCTTTTCAAGGCATAAGCCACTACAGGCACACAAGTCATGGTCCATATCAGACAGATAAACCACAGAGTGATCACCGAACACAGGACAGAAGCAAACATTACGATGCTCACCGACATAGGGAATATGGTCACAGTGATAGACACCGCTCTGAGAAACATGGTGATCGAAGAGATCGAGGAAGGAGCCCTGACCGTGCAAGGCGACTAGATAGTAGTCGGCGTAGATCGGAGTATGAGTACAGTAGGACACCTTTTCATGGCAGAACCCCACCACGTCATAGAAGTTATGAGCGCAGCAGGTAAGATATACCTTTGCAGGGAACTATGTAAGTTATTTTTATTTAGGGGCTCATGCACACTGACTATATTGCTCATATAGTATAAAAACCAGGCCTAATCTGGATACCAGGAGGCACGGATGGCACAACCCCTTCTCTGCCAGCAGCCCTGTCAAAATCAGTAACCGGCTGAAATATATGACAGCTGTAGGCTACCTCAAACGGTGCTCATGTATGCAGGATGTATGCCCTGAACACAGAAATTGCACATGGTTTTACGTTAAACAGGCAATAGTGCCCATGTACATGAGCCCTTAATGTGGTTGTAAACCTCAGACATAAAATATGAACAAAGCATATAACTCTATAATGTGTACTGGTCTCAAGAGCACTAAGTGTCATTTCTATCTGCTATTCCATTCCTCTGCTATAAGCCTGAATCACTTCTGACCAATTTTCCTGACGCCAAGAGAAAAAAGGTGATGGGGAGGCACCTCCAGTGCACAGTCTGTGATTTACAGCCTCGGCTCTGTTCCTGTGGGGGGTTGTGTCCCTTCCCTCCAAGAAGCTCTCTGAGCTCTCCTTGCTGAGCTCTGCATTGTGTAATATCTCTCCATCCCCTGTTTTCTGAAATATCAGACAAGCTGTATAAATTCTTGTAAAGAAAAGATGGCTGCAGATAAACAGGTACAACATATGTAAGAGTTTTTTTTTCCCATCACTGTGTATCACCTGAAGCCAGTCATTTCACTGGGAGTACACACACACACACACACACACACACACACACACACACACACACTCTTTAAAGAATGGTAGCAACTCCTGTTAGGTTTCATATGCTGTCTGTGGTTCTGTTTTGAAGATGTTCCCTTACGTCTTGCCCTGTGACAACATCCTACGATGACTACTTTGACATCAGGACAGGAACTAATGCTAAATCTCAGTTTGACACTTAAAAAAAACCTGACAGGGGTGCTAATTTTTCCTTACTGTATAAAAAAAAAAAAAAGTTTAGGCTAAAAATACTTTTTATGTAAAGTTGTAGTGTTGTTATTATTAATATTTTTATTGTGTTCTTTTAACTTTCAATAACATCTATGCCGCCAAAATTTTTCTGCCAGTGTCTCGATTTACTACAACTAGAGAGTGCACGATCTATAGTATTCCCCTTAGCTTCCTCTCCCACTAGCAGATTCTTAAAAGGTTATGTATGGAGGTGTAAAGAAGGGGGGGGGGGGTGCTCTCGCGCTATCACTGAATTAAGTGCACAACTAACTGCAAGCACCGATAAGCTAAATCCATAGCAGTAAAAAGAATAAATACAAAGATGGTGCTGCGCTATTGAAATCAATGTGAAATAAACTTCCAAACTGTATAATCATGTAACACAAAAAACTGATATACAACTACCAAAAATCTTGATTAAACACAAAAAGTAGGGCAATTTCTCATACTAAAATGATAATAATAAGTTGAAAAATAAAATATTAGAGTGCTAGTGGTAGAATGAATGATGCATGTGATAAACCATAAGTTAAGTCCGATATAAATGCTGAGTGATCAAACGTGCAGGAACACACAACCAAATGTGACTGTTGTCTCTTCTTTCAGTGCAGTGAAAACTCTGTGCTAATTGGCCTCTCACCCTACTGCTGTAAGGTAGCGGCATAAGCAGAAAATCTTGGTGAGCCTCCCGTGGCTTAGATAGCCATCAGTCGGGTTAGCCCTGGGAATACCTATCTAAGCCATGGGAGGCTCACCAAGATTTTCTGCTTATGCACTGAAAGCACTGAACTACATAGTTACATAGAAGGCAAGGTTGAAAAAAGACAGAATAGTCCAAGTTCAACCTATGTGTGTGATTTTATGTCAGTATTACATTTTATATCCCTGTATGTTGTGGTCGTTCAGGTGCTTATCTAATAGTTTTTTGAAATTATCGATGCTCCCCGCTGAAACCACGCCTGTGGAAGAGAATTCCACATCCTTACTGCTCTTACAATAAAGAACCCTCTATGCAGTTTAAGGTTAAACCACTTTTCTTCTAATTTAAGTGAATGGCCACGTGTCATATTAAATTCCCTTTTGCGGAAAAGTTTTATCCCTATTGTGGGGTCACCAGTACGGTATTTGTAAATTGAAATCCTATCCCCTCTCAAGTGTCTCCTCTTCAGAGAGAATACCGTATTTATCGGCGTATAACACGCACTTTTTTCCCCTTAAAATCAGGGGAAAATCGTGGGTGCGTGTTATACGCCGATACTCCGTCGAATTCCCCTGCTGAAAACGAGCGAGAGGAGCGAGCGGAGCCGAAGCCGAAGTACAATCGGCTTTACTCGGCTCCTCTCGCAGTCCCGCCCATCTCTGACTGCGCCGCTGACATAGAGAAAGCCGAGTGTACTTCGCCTAGTCTCGGCTTCTCTCGCAGTCCTGCCTGTGACTGTGAGCAGACACGAGTCTAGGCGAAGTACACTCGGCTTTCTCCGTCAGCGGCGCAGTCAGTGGAGATGGGCGGAACTGCGAGAGGAGCCGAGTCCAGCCGAAGTACACTCGGCCCCGCTCGCTCCTCTCCACAGAAATCGGCGCCAAATTTTAAAAACCGCCGGGACTGACACGATCGCAAAGGCACTGGGCAAGGCTGCAGATGGACAGATGAACACTGGGCATGGCTGCAGATGGACAGATGGACACTGGGCACGGCTGCAGATGGACAGATGGACACTGGGCACGGCTGCAGATGGACAGATGGACACTGGGCAAGGCTACAGATGGACACTGGGCACGGCTGCAGATGGACAGATGGACACTGGGCATGGCTGCAGATGGACAGATGGACACTGGGCAAGGCTGCAGATGGACAGATGGACACTGGGCACAGCTGCAGATGGACAGATAGACACTGGGCACAGCTGCAGATGGACACTGGGCACGGCTGCAGATGGACACTGGGCAAGGCTGCAGATGGACACTGGGCAAGGCTGCATGCTGCATTTAAATGTAAGTTTTTTTTCCTTGAATTTCCCTCCTAAAAGTTTTTTTCCTTAAAATTCCCTCCTAAACTTGGGGTGCGTGTTATACGCCGATAAATACGGTAAGTTCAGTGCTCGTAACCTTTCCTCATAACTAATGTCTTTCAGTCCCTTTATTAGTCTTGTTGCTTTTCTGTGGACTCTCTCCAGTTCCAGCACATCATTCCTGAGGACTTGTGCCCAGAAATGGACAGCATACTCCAGGTGCGGCCGGACCAGAGTCTTGAAGAGCGGGAGAATTATCATTTTATCTCTGGAGTTAATCCCCTTTTTAATGCTTTGCATGCCATTGCTGAGCCTGTCATCTACTAGGACCCCCAGGTCCTTTTTCATCCTAGATTTCCCCAGAGGTTCTCCCCCTAGAGAGTAGATTGCATTCATATTTTTGCCACCCAGATGCATTATTTTAAATTTTTCTACATTAAACCTCATTTGCCATGTAGTTGCCCACCCCATTAATTTGTTCAGATTTTCTTGCAATATTTCCACATCCTGCAGAGAAGTTATTGCCCTGCTTAACTTAGTATCGTTCGCAAATACAGAGATTGAGCTGTTTATCTCATCCTCCAGGTTGTTTAGGAATAAATTAAGTAGGATTGGTCCCAGGACAGAACCCTGGGGGACCCCACTTTCTATCCCGGTCCATTATGAGTATTCCCCATTTATCACTACCCTCTGAACTCGCTCTTGTAGCCAGTTTTCAATCCATGTACTCACCCTATGGTCCATGCCAACGGACCTTATTTTGTACAGTAAACGTTTTTGGGGAACTGTATCAAATGCTTTTGCGAAATCCAGATACACCACGTCTATGGGCCTTCCTTTATCTAGATGGAAACTCATCTCCTCATAGACTGATAGCTTATTACTGCTAAAAGAAGAGACACCAGTCACATTTGGTTATGTGTTCCTGCACTCAGCATTTATATTGGACTTGGCTTATGATTTATCACATGCATCATTCACTCTACCACTAGCACTCTAATATTTTATTTTGTCACTTATTATCATCATTTTCGTATGAGAAAGTGCCCCATTTTTTATACGTATCAAGTTTTTTGGTGTTTGTATATCAGTTTTGTGTTACATGATTATACACTTTGGAAGTTTAATTTCACATTGATTTCAATAGCGCAGCACCCCCTTTTTGTATTTATGTATGGAGGTGAATGAAGGTTGGAGTAGCTGGGCCAGCACAGACCGTAATCGCACACTCCCAGAAGAGGAGAGGACTATAATGTTCTAGGGCTGTGGTAGGGTATTGACTCTTCCTGAAGTTGTCAATTTATCTAAAAAATTCAAAGGCAGTTTAAAAGGTAATTCTTGATGTTTCTCTAATTTTTTCCCTGCAGTTTGTTAAGGTTGTGACAGGGTCTTTTCAAACAAATAGATATTTTTTGTAAAGTTGTTTTCCAATGAAAATGGAAGCAGAAGTCCTTTGTAATCAGTGGAATAACAACATAAATGGCAGGGCACGCAGGTGCACTCGGACCTGTGAATCCCAATGGATCCTGAGGTTTTAAACCCTGCTCGATAATTTAAACCAATGCCAACCCCCTGGAGACGGACGTAAATGTGGGGAACACCCTCCCCCCTGTGGGAGACGGATAGCCTCCCTACCTTAGGCCCGGGATGACTCCGATCTTCCCTCCTCCTTCCCCTGTCTGAGCCGGGGAGTGCTGGATAGCTGAGCCGCTGCGGGTGAGCCATCGTGGCGGCTGGTGGGTTGGTCGGTCTTCCCCTGCGTCTCCTCTCTCCTCCTCCTTGGCCAATAAGATCGCTTCTCTTTTTGGCCAATCGAGAAACGGGTCTCACGACCCGCTTCCTGATTGGCTGGGAGGAGAATCGGTGTTACAATTGCGAATATTTATTTGCTATTGTTGCACAACTGGGTGGGCTTCAGGCGCAGTGCTCTGTGCCCCGACCCCCATCCTTTTTTGAAGCCCATTAGAGCCTCTGGCTCTCATCGCGTGCTGGATGCATGGATGGGGTGGGGGCAGAGCCTGTGTGCCCCTAATGGATGGGCTCCCACTGGTGGGCCTATTCACGTTATGTTAATGTGCTGTGTTAGGGTAGTTTTATTAATTTTGAATGGGCTAGCAGCTCACCTTAATTTCTCACCAAAAACTTAATTTCCCATTTTTACTGCATTGCATGGTGAGTGTGTTGCCTGAATTATGTGTTCTAAATCGGTGGTTCTAAACCCTGTCCATCTGTACCCCCAACAAGCCATGCTTTGAGTATTTCTCTGTGCAAGATAAAGGAAAACCTACAAATATGGCTTGTTGGGGGTACTTGAGCACAGGGTTGAGAACCACTGTTCTAAATGACTTGGACACAAAGCAGCGCACAAAGGCCGTTTGTCACCGTCCTATGCTGTAACACATGAGTGTAAAAGAATCTTTAGAGCCCTTTCACACTGTGGCGCGGGCCAAGTTATAGCGGCGCTTTACCGGCGTTGTGGGAGCGGGGCGCTTTTAACTCCAAAGAAGAGGTTAACAAGGGGTTAAAAGCACCCATTGATTTCAATGGCAGGGGCGGTATACACCGCTCATGCACCTCCCTAAAGATGCTGCTTGCAAGACTTTTTTTCCATCCTGCAGGCCCACTGCCCCAGTGTGAAAGCACTCAAGCTTTCACACTTGGGAGCCAGGAGGCAGTTAACAGGTGCTATTTTTAGCGCTAAAACACCAATAAAGTGCCTTCAGTGTGAAAGGGGTCTTAGGCTTGTGAATAGTGCACGCATTTTGAGTATCACTGTACCAAAGCCAGTGAAAATAAAAAATGCTGGTTCTGTGCCTTAAAGGATAAGTTCACCTTTTAGAAAAAAATAATAAATGCACATGGTGCCTCCTTAATGGGGGCACAGACAGCAATAAAAACTGACAAGCGTTCTAATCCCTCTCCACTCTATCCAAAAAAAATGTTTTGCCTTTAGTTATACTTTAACATTCAACTTTATTATATTTTAGTATTTTTGATTTATTGAACAATTTATTTTTAAATTTAAAAGGGAGCGGCACAGACATCGGGATAGCCGAAGATCACCAACTCCTGAAAGAAGCTATAGGAAAAGACAAAAAAGGTATTTTTTATATATATATATTACAGGTATTTATAAAGCATCTGCAATTTACGCAGCACTTTACATATTTATTATACATTCACATCAGTATAGTAGTATTCTAAGGTATACTATTTTTGCTTATCATGGTTGACTGTTCTGTCTTTAAAAAATGTTGATGTTGTTATTCTTTTCCGGTCTTGTTGCCTTTGTACTCTAGCTCGCTATCAGTATTTTTGTGGAGAAGACTAGAAGCAAAGAATTACACTTAAAATGAACATGAGCTAGCTTTCCCCAAAATAGGTTTCTAGGTGTTCCCTGAGAGAATTGTTCTGGCAAATCAATCACCTGCCAGATGCTGTTGTCACTTGGCAGAGCCATTGATACTGAACCAATGGAACATCTCTCCTCTTCTCTTTTATCCACTTACTAAGTTCATGGAATGGAAATGGGTAAATAAAAGTGGAGAGACTTCAGCTCACGTTCCTTCAACCTTTTTCCACTAGCTGGATCCTCTTGTTTATGTTGTACTAGAAGATCAGGAAGCTGTTGTCAAGTCTCTCAAACAATTCAGTTTTAAAAATATTCTCACAGACATGTTTTGGAAATGCTGCATTTGTTCAACACCATACAGACTTCAAAACAAAAATTTAAAGATGAATTACTCAAAAATGATTATCGATATGTTGTAGCCAAGGCTTGATCTCAAGCTTTTCTGATAGTCCTCAAGGGGTTCCAACCCAACACCGGTTTTTGCATCATTAAGCATTATTAAACCCCAAACCAAAAATCGAATATAATGCAGCATAGCAATCATTAGGTGTGGTGAATGCATTCGTTTTCTTTTTTTTTACCCCCCCCTCTGGTTCCTGATTCTTTCAGACTTGGACTGCACTAATGGTGCTGCATTAAAAAAAAACACTGATACTGTCCCACCCCTAAGCCCTCACCCACTGATTGCTGGCTCCCATCCAGCCCACGGTCAGGGCTGACTAAAGATATAAAGATATCCAACATGGGCGGGGGGGCAAGTGTGTCTGCCCCTAGCTGTCAGTGTTGAACGACATTGATGGAGTGACCTCTAATGTGTGAAACACTGCTGCCAGGAATCTCTAATCAGGGGAGATGTTGGTAGAGGATGGGAGAGGAGGATGGTAATGATGGGAGAGGAGGATGGTAGAGGATGGAAATTATGGTAGACGTACAATGTAGTATGTTGGCTCCTGCTGGATGGACCGCAGTTGGGTAAGTGGCTCCCCACAATGGCTGCCGCGCCGGTCCCAAGCAGTGACCACCACATTCGGAACCCGGCACTCTGGACAGAGCAGGCATAAGTGCTCTGCTCCATCGACCACCCCCAGGGCGAATCCCCCGTGAGGCTGATGGAGATGATGGTAGCATACAGAGGATGGTGATGATGGCATATGCTGTACTGTATGAGGACAGGTTGGATGTTGGGAGGTATTTTAATAATTTCGTCTCCTTCTATACTCTTTGATGGACGGGGAACAGACAAAGAGAAGGAAGGGCAGTGAAAGTCCATGGAGGGGGAGAGAGACCCCCCACTGATAGGAAGATGCCTCCAGACTAGTAAATGTTGGAATAGGGGAGGGGTAGGTTCAGATGTGAGTGTTGGAATGTGAGGGTGCAGAAGTGAGTGATGGAATGGGGGGGGAAGGGTCAGGCTCACCACCCACCCTGGCTGGGACTGTCACTCACTGGAGGACTGGACATGGACTCTAGAAGGAGCGTGAATAGCGCGTTTTTATGCAGCGTTTTTGGGCTTTGTCGTTTTTTTATTAGCCAATAGAGAAAACTATTATTTGTTTTTCAGCTTTTTTTAGCTTTTCCATTAGCGTTTTTTTTCTTCTTTTATTCATATTCATTTATTATAATGTTTTTTCGTTGGGGTAAGGGGTTCAAGTTCAGTTTAGGTTAGGGTTAGGAGTAGGGTTATTATTTTATTTATTTTTATTTTATTTATTATTATATGAATAATAATAAATAAATGTAAAAAAATATATACAAATAAAAAAATAAATTCAATAAAGTAATACTAAGTAAACAAATAATTAACCCTTACTTTTAACTAAACACCCTAACCCTAACACAAAATAAATTATTATTATTGTATTTTTTTGTTTGGGTGTTTGTTGTTGTTGTTGTTGTTGTTGTTGTTGTTGTTGTTGTTATTAATAATAATAATGAATTTAATATTTTTTTAAGATTAAGGGCTCTTTCACACGGAGGTCCGTCCAGGTCCGCCTGTCAGTTTTTTAGGCGGACCTGAAACGGATCCTCCATGCACCCCTATGGAAGCACGGATGTCAGCGGAGACATGTCCGCTGACATCCGCTCCGCTCCGCTCCGAAAAAGTGTGACGGAGGAAAATCCTATTTTTCCTTCCGTCTGCGGAGCGGATCGGATGACAACGGACTCTACGGTCCGTCGTCATCCGATTCCCCATAGGGGAGAGCGGCGCTCTGACAGGGCGATCCCTGCACAGTGTGCGGGGACCGCCCAGTCATCCGTCGGCTCAGCGGGGATCAACGGAGCGATCCTCGCTGAGCAAGCGGAGCTTCACGGGGCGGATCTTCACGGATCCGCCCCGTGTGAAAGAGCCCTTACGGTTAACCACTTGAGCCCCGAGCCTGTTTTCCAGACTTGGTGTTTACAAGTTAAAAACATTTTTTTTTTTGCTAGAAAATAACTCGGAACCCCCAAACATTATATATTTTTAACACCCTAGAGAATAAAATGGCAATCATTGCAATACTTTTTGTCACACCGTATTTGCGTAGCGGTCTTACAAGCGCACTTTTTTTGGAAAAAATTCACTTTTTTTAATTAAAAAATAAGACAACAGTAAAGTTAGCCCAATTTATTTTTTTATATTGTGAAAGATAATGTTACGCCGAGTAAATTGATAAACTTTTACCCTTAAAAATCTCCATAGGCGCCGTTTAAAAAAATTCTACAGATTGCATGTTTTGAGTTACGGAGGAGGCCTATGGCTATAATTATTGCTCTCGCTCTAACGATTGTGGCAATACCTCACGTGTAGTTTGAACACCATTTTCATATGCGGGCGCTGCTCACGTATGCGTTCGCTTCTGCGCGCGAGCTCGTAGGGAATTGTTTTTTACTTTATTTATTTTTTTAAACTTGACTTTATTTTTACCCTGTTTTGAAAAAAAAAAAAATTGGGTCACTTTTATTCTTATTACAAGTAGAGCTGGGCAATTTGTTTTTCCCCCAAAAAAAGAAAATCTGCGTTTTTCTTAAAAAAAAAAAAAAAAAAAAAAACTTGATTTACGATTCAAATCTTTTTTTTTTGATAGACACCGCGCCGGTCCTGAGGAGTTTTTAGGCGAGGCTTCAGCCTAGTCCGTGGCGTCCGGCTCCGCGACATTTTCCCAGGATCGCGGTGGATTACAAGGGATGCAAACATCCCTTGTAATAGAAAAAAGCATGACAGGACCTCTTAAATATGAGATCTGCGGTCAAAAAGACCTCAGATCTCATATTTAGACTAAAATGCAATAAATAGACTATGGTATGGAGACAGGTGCGGGCCATCTTGCCCTCACTCGTCTCCATACCCAGCTAGGAAGAGGACACGATCTCCTCCGGCGCTACCGACGGCTCCGGTAAGCGGTGGAGGTCGCAGGCGAGCGGCGGGAGGGGGGCCCTCTCCCGCTGCCAATAACGGTGATATTGCAGCGAATCCGCCTCAGAGACCACCATTATCGTAAACCTGACCGCTCACTGAAAAGATGGATACCTCAGTTATGGCAGCAGCTGCTGCCATTACCTTGAAATCCATCTTTAATCGTTTATACAAAGTTAATCCATAGATTCAAAAGTCCAAAAACAGTTACTGACGCGTTTCACATCAAAGATAGATGCTTACTCATAGCTCATGAGTAAGAAGCTATCTTTGATGTGAAACGCGTCAGCTATCCACCCCTGCATGTCAGTTTTCTGTTTTTGTCTGTTTTTAGACTTTTGAATCTATGGATTAACTTTTGGATTTTAATTTTGGAATTTTGAAAATAAATCATTTATACAGAGTGCGGCAGTCCAGGGCTCTTTTCTTTCCCACTGATCACAGCTCCCTGTGATTGGGAAAGGTGATCAGTGTCATGTCACACATAGCCCATCCCCCCCTACAGCTAGGACACACTTAACCCCTTCAGCGCCCCCTGCCAGTCATATTTACACAGTAATAAGTGCATATTTATAGCACTAATTGCTGTGTAAATGTGAATGTTCCCAAATTGCGCCAAAAGTGTCCACCATAATGTCGCAGTCACGATAAAAATCGCTGATCGCCGCCATTACTAGTAAAAAAATTATTATTAATAAAAATGCAATAAAACTACCCCCTATTTTGTAGGCGCTATAACTTTAGCGCAAACCAATCAATAAACGCTTATTGCGAATTTTCATTTTTTTTTTTTTAAATATGTAGAAGAATACGTATTGGCCTAAACTGAGGAAAAAAATGTTTTTTTTATATATTTTTTGGGGGTATTTATTATAGCAAAAAGTAAAAAATAATTCATTTTTTTTCAAAATTGACGCTTTTTTTTTGTTTATAGCGCAAAAAATAAAAACTGCAGCGGTGATCAAATACCACCAAAAGAAAGCTCTATATGTGGGAAAAAAAGGACGTCAATTTTGTTTGGGAACCACGTCGCACGACCGCGCAATTGTCAGTTAAAGCGGCGCAGTGCCGAATCGCAAAAAATGCTCTGGTCTTTGGCCAGCCAAATGGTCCGGGGCTTAAGTGATTAAGGCTTGATGTGTTTGGTAACGATTTAGTCGACACAACCCCTTTTTTTTTCTATCTTACAAAAAATGGGTATTCTATAAGTTCTGTTTGACAGAAATTCATATTTGATGTATTTTTTCTTGAAAATATGCATTTAATAAACAGTTGCGTAAATATTGTGTAACTATCGCCATTTTATTCTACAGGGCATCTGATTTCATAAAATATATAATTGTTTGGGGGGGGGTTTAAAGTAAAAAAAAAAAAAGAAAAAAAAAAAAAGGCTGATTTTAATGTGTGCAGAAAATAAAAAATTGCTCTGGCAGAAAAGTGGTTAAAGAGGGGACAGGATTAGATGTAGGTAAAGTGCAATCTTACTGTAAAGATCCGCTTTAAAAAGCGACACACTAGATCAGTGCATTTGTACAGTAGATTATAAATGCATAACAAGTTGTCCACCGATATCCTGTGTGCTTTCATAAATTTCCCACAAAAGGTAGTTTAAAGTGGTTGTAAAGGCTGAAAGTTTTTTTTACCTTCAGGCATACATTCTATGCATTAAGGTGAAACACCTTAATCTTCCCAGGCCCCCCAATACTTAAATTCTATCTGGGCCCAGCTATGCGCGTGAGAGCAGCGTCTCTCCCTCCTCATTTGTTGAGACAGCAGTGGGAGCCATTGGCTTCCGCTACTGTCAATCACAGCCAGTAAGCCAATGAGGAGAAAGGGCGCTCTGTGTGAATGGACAGACAAAGCAGCGGCTTGGAAGCGAGCCTGCTTAGGTGCCCCTATAGCAAGCTGCTTGCTGTGGGGGCACTTGGCAGAAGGGAGGGACCAGGAGCATCGGCAGGGGACCCAAGAAGGAGGATCTGGGCTGCTCTGTGCAAAACCATTACACAGAGCAGGTAAGTATAGCATGTTTGTTCTTTTTTTTTAAGAAAAAAAAACCTGCCTTTTAAAGTGGAGTTCCACCCAAAATTGGAACTTCAACTTTTTGGAATCCTCCCCCCCTCCGGTGTCACATTTGGCACTTTCAGGGGGGAGGAGGGAGCAGATACCTGTGTAATACAGGTATTTGCTCCTACGTCCTGGCATAGATCACCACGGTGACCTACGCCACGTCTGGTGCCTACGCTGTCCCCCCCGCTGTCTTCTGGGAGACATGCAGGGACCAGTGAGGATGCACTGCGCGACTCGCGCATGCGCAGTAGAGAACCAGGAAGTGAAGTCGCAAGGCTTCAGTTCCTGATTCTCTTACCGAAGAAGGCGGCGGCAGAAGCCGAGAGCCGACAGACAGAACGGCTTCGGCTGCCGACATCGCGAGCGCCCTGGACAGGTAAGTGTCCATGTATTAAAAGTCAGCAGCTGCTGTATTTTGTAGCTGCTGACTTTTTTAATATTAATTTTTTCGGCGGAACACCGCTTTAATATCACTTTAAAGGAGATCTTTAGTGACAGTATACATTTTCATTTTCTAACATCATCATTGTAATAATACAAACAATGGTTCTTTTTAACAATCTAAAATAAGCTTCCTTTCATGTTGTGAGTTCTGCTTGCCTGCTGGCCATCTCTTTCCACAACTTCCTGGATTCTTTGCAGCTCCTCCTCTGCTGTTTACTTTCATTTTCCAAGGACGACATATCCCATGGTACCTTTCTGCCTGCAAGCAGTGATTTCTTTACTGATTCCGCCTCCTGAAACTCCTCCTCTTAGCACCTCTGTAGATAAGAAGGCAGGCTCTGTGAAATGTGTGACACAGCAGTGCCTACCCACACGGCATAGTAAATACATGTCACAGAATTTAAAGTTTCAGTTCACCTTTACAGAAAATCTGTAAGGTGACCTTACACTTGACCTCCTCCCCATCCCCCCAGGTCCAGCTAGACTGTAATCCCACAATCCTACTCTGTCAGGGACTAAAACACAGCTTCACTGGTCCAGGGATTTGAAATCCCCATGGCTTAATCTTTTTTCCATACCTCTGAGCATGTACGGACAAGAGGCATTCTAATTGGTCAGCACCGTCGCATGGACGGCACTGACCAATTAGAATCCATCTACCCCATCCTGTCAGTGCTGCTAGGAGAAGAGAGAAAGCCAGGAGGATTCAAATCCCCGGACCAGTGAAGTGGTGTTCCGGTCCCTGAGAGAGCAAGATTGCTGGATTACAGTAGAATGAGAATGGGACCGGGGTGTGGGGGTGGGGGGTGAGAAGGGTGTCCAGTGTAAGGTTAACTTACAGATTTTCTATAAAGGTGCACTTGCACTTTAAGGAAGTACTGTAAATGTGTGGGGATCTTCACAAAGTACATTTACAAACTTCAAGATCATTCAGATTAATAGAATTAGGATAGAAATAATTGGAATTCAATGTGAAATTAAATATATGAATCTAAATTTTGACTATAGATAAATGAGATAAA
Organism: Rana muscosa; assembly: GCA_029206835.1. NCBI lineage: Eukaryota > Metazoa > Chordata > Amphibia > Anura > Ranidae > Rana > Rana muscosa. The sequence goes on from CM055122.1 coordinate 1,138,965,691, forward strand.
TGTACCACCGTATACATGTGGAATTCCAGCGACCCTTATTCAAACATATATTATAACAGAAAATTCAGTTTCTAACTACACATGAATAACATCAAACAAATATAATCTTACAAGGTGATTACAAATAACTATGGCATATAGAGTTAAATATTTGCAAGATCCATTTATAAAAGATGGCTCAGGGCAGAATAATTCTATACTAATACCATAAAAAAAATATCTAAGAAACATTCATTTAAAATGGCTTACAACCAAAACATGAAAATATGTTTTTATATGTAGTCATGGAAGGCAAAAAAGAATACTAAAAACTATGAGATAAGGGTATCATGCTACTCATTTGCATAAATTCTTGCATGCGATAAGGGTATCGTTACTCATTTTCATAAATTATCGCATGCGGTAGGTTAAGTACAATTCACAAAAAAAAATGTAAATAAAACGATTTTGCACTAAAAACGTAACAAAAAAATGTCACCAAAAATCGTGCAGTACTCGGTTAAGTCCAATTCACAAACGAAACACAAACTAAAAAAAAGGAGCCATTTTTAACACCTCTTTGCTGGTGGTAACCAGTGCGTTATTTTGGGGTGGAGTGAGAGGTTGTGGAGAGAGCGAGTTGCTGGTGATTTGTTCCCAATGGAGCTATTTAAAACCAACTTATTACAGTTTAGTCTGCTGAGCAGGAATCAGAGGAGGAAGAGGAGGTTCGTTATCATGGCTCCTCGACAGTTTTCTGAGCGGCCCCTTTTGGATGACTTCAGTGAGCGTGAGGTGGTTCGTAAGTTCCAGCTTACAAAGGAGCTTATCCTTCCTCATGCTGTACGTGAGGCTGCAGATGTACCTGGACACCACTACCCAAAGGAGTCATGCAATCCCGGGCGTGACCATATTGTTGGCTGTGGTGGACCAAATGGTGGCTGGCTCTGTGGTTTGCATTTCCCAGACGTCTTTTTCACGGATCCTGGGACGACTGCTGGAAGGATATTGGGACATTGCGCCATCCTTAATCTACATGTCAGCATGCTGTCAGCAATGGGATCTGATTAAAGGAGGCTTCTATGGCAAGTCTGGTATCCCAAATGTGATGGGCACAATCGATTGCACCCATGTCTCCCTCTTTCTCCCGAGCAAGAAGGAACACGTTTAGCGGAACCGGAGGGGCTACCACTCCATGAACATACAGGTGGTGTGCGACAGCCAAATGTTCACCAGGGATGTGGTGACCAGATTCCCGGGATCAGTCCGTGACGCCGATACTCTGCAACAGTTGCAGATTTTGGAAAAGTTTGAAAAGGGCTCATTCCCTCATGGCTGGCTACTCGGTAAGTAGTGGAGAAAACTCCAATATTATTCTTGCATGCATGTTTGCTTACATACATGTAAGATCTTTTAATGGCTCATACCTGTGACTCCTCAGTTATGCGCCCCTCTTTCCAATTCACGTCCCACCTCTGCAAGCTCTTACCTGTGACTCTTCAGTAATCTGCCCCTCTTTCCAATTTATTCCTTACTATGCTATTGTTTTTGCAAACTTATCAACTTTCATTTTTTGTTTAAAACTTAGGTGATTCCGGATATCCATGTCTCCCTTGGCTGCTCACACCTGTCACCTACTGTATGTCTGGAGCCCAGGCATGGTACAACACTGCCCACTCGAGAACCCGGATCGCGATAGAGTGGACCTTCTGTGTCCTGAAGAGCCGTTTCCGATGTATATCACTGTCTGGAGGTTCCTAAAGTATGCTCCGGACAAAGTGGGGGACATGTTCCTTGCCTGCTGTGTCCTCCAAAACATGGCATGGCATGCAGGACTTCTGGAGGGCATAGATGTGTAGACGATGGAGGATGAGGAGCAACCCAATTCCAGTGGGAATGCCTGTTGTCGGCTGCTGATTAATCAGTATTTTACCTGGTAAGTTACAATTTCATTATGACCTGTCTTGCAAAAGTGTGATTTTCCCAATGTAAAAATGTACCCTGTGCACCTTTTCATACGATGCACATGGGCACATGCCCTTCTGTATTTTTGGGGTTTTGCTGGGGTGTGGTGGGGTGGGGTGGTGTGTTGCTAGGTGATTATTTGAACCCTGGTTCTACTTATGTGATGCCAACACCAATATATATATATATATATATATATATATATATATATATATATATATATATATATATATATATATATATATATATATATATATATATATATATATAAATATTATACAACACATTTTAATATCAAAGTACACTTAAAAAAAATTGAAGACAATAAAAAGGTCAAATTATTTTTAATTTCAATATTCCTTTATTAATATTTTCAGTAAAATGAACAAGAATTACGTTTGTTACAACTGGTCGGATGTTCCGACTGGAGCAAGTTGAACCAGAAATAAGGAAAGTTAGTTCCATTAATGCATAACCAGAATTACAAAATGTAGACTAAACAGAGGTAAAATATTGTTGACTCCAGATGGGGAGAAGGAGGGGACACTAGCTAGGTAGGCAGTTATGCTATATTATAGTAGGGGGAGGGATAAGAAGAAAAGAGGAGATATGGAAATGGGAGGACGTTGTGGTATAAGGAGAACATCAGGTAGTTACATTTTGGATGTGTAAGCCAGGATGACCACTTATCCAGAAACCTAGAAAATTTGATTTTTTTCTAGCAAATAGTCTCTCCATCTCACATTGAAGGTTCAAATCTGTAATTGTAATGGAGATGCATAGGGGATCTGGGGTTTTCCAGAGTTTGGTGGTGATCAGTTTTGCCACAAGTAGTAGGTGTAATATTACCACTCGTGACCTGGGGGGGAATTTCTCTATCCCAAGGTGTAGTAATGCTAGCGAAGGGTTAGGGGCTGTTGCAGTCTGTGATATTGTGTATATCAGAGTAAATATTGGTTTCCAGTATGAGCTTATGGATCTGCAAAACCACAGGATGTGTGTTATGGTACCAGTGCTTCCACAGGACCTCCAACAGGTGGAAGGATGTCCTGGGAGAAATTTGGAAAGGCGGTAGGGTGTAAGATACCACCTGTGTTTCGTTTTCTCATATGATTCCTAGTGATTGGAGCAATGAGAGGCTGTAAAGTTGTGTTTTAAAGGCTTGCAACCACATCAGGGGTGACAATAATATTTAGTTCCTCTGCCCATTTTGAGAGGGAGGTGATTTGAGAGAAGGGACGGTTGTCACTGAGGGCTGAGTACATTGTGGAGAGACCATGTTTTGGGTACCCTGTACGGGTGTAGAAGTTGTCGAGTGGTTCAGGTATTTTGACCTCAGTGGGAATTTTAGACATTTGAAGAAAGTTGGGAAATCCTCATATATGTAAAGGCATCAGTTTGAGGGATGCGGTATTCATTTTGGAGTTCTGTGAAGGTATTTTGAGTGTCTTTATTGTAGAGGTCTGATATACTACTAATCTTGTGTTTCTGCCAGTGTTGTACTTTAAGATTTTACTAGTGCGTTGTTAGCTTTTTGAGAGGGATCAGTAGATTGTGAGATGGGTAAGCTATGGATGTCGCCTGGGTGAAATTCTTCCAGACTGTCAGTGAGACTGTAATTGATGGGGAGGTAGTCATTGTGTTTGGAGGAAACCCCACAGAAGTGAGCAGGAGGATGTCACGCAGATTATTAGGTATGTAGGATGATGATTCTATGATAGATAGACCATGTTTTATTAGGAGTTGGGTGCCACCAGTAGTAAAGCTGGTCCAGGATAGAAGCATAGTAGTAGGTTTGGATGTGAGTAAGACTCACGCCTCCCTTTTTGTGATAACTACCGTATTTATCGGCGTATAACACGCGCCGGCGTATAACACGCACCCCAAGTTTAGGAGGGAATTTTAAGGAAAAAAACTTTTAGGAGGGAAATTCAAGGGAAAAAAAACTTACATTTAAATGCAGCATGCAGCCTTGCCCAGTGTCCATCTGCAGCCTTGCCCAGTGTCCATCTGTCCATCTGCAGCCTTGCCCAGTGTCCATCTGTCCATCTGCAGCCTTGCCCAGTGTCCATCTGTCCATCTGTCCATCTGCAGCCTTGCCCAGTGTCCATCTGTCCATCTGCAGCCTTGCCCAGTGTCCATCTGCAGCCTTGCCCAGTGCCTTTGCAGCCTTGTCAGTCTCGGCGGTTTTTAAATTTGGCGCCGATTTCTGTGGAGAGGAGCGAGTGGGGCCGAGTGTACTTCGGCTAGACTCGGCTTCTCTCGCAGTCCCGCCCATCTCCAATGACTGCGCCGCTGACAGAGAAAGCCGAGTGTACTTCGGCTAGACTCGGCTCTGCTCAGTCAGGGGCAGGACTGCGAGAGGAGCCGAGACTAGCCGAAGTACACTCGGCTTTCTCTGTCAGCGTCGCAGTCCGAGATGGGCGGGACTGCGAGAGGAGCCGAGTAAAGCCGAGTGTACTTCGGCTTCGGCTCCGCTCACTCCTCTCGCTCGTTTCAGCAGGGGAATCGGCGGAGTATCGGCGTATAACACGCACCCAGGATTTTCCCCTGATTTTAAGGGGAAAAAAGTGCGTGTTATACGCCGATAAATACGGTAGTTAGAATGTAGTGGGCACATCTGGGTGGTTTAATATCCCAAACATATCTTGAAATTTGTTTTTGTATTGAGGTATAAGGATAATTACTGTGCGGAATAAGTAGTCGTTTGGGAAGGATTAACATCTTAAGGCCTGTTGTGTGCATTTGGCTTAGTAGTTGGAGAAGCAGTCTTTGGAAGGCACGGTAGTTAAGATCATAGAGGTGAGGCAGTGAGGGGGCTAACTGTATCCCTAGGTATGGGTTGGACTGACTCGTCCAAGAATAAGCAAGAGATCCTTCCATGAGGGACTTCTGCCTGTTTGTGAGATTCAGCGGGAGGACCAAGGACTTAGAAGGAGGCTAAGCTAAATTGGGTAAGGATGTCTTGGATCGCTGGCTTAGAATAGACTGGGTTCGTGATCAGAAGTATGACATCATCAGCAAAGAGTCTTATTTTATGTTCCATGTCGTTGTGCATAATGCCCTATATGCGCTTATTCCCCACTAATCTTCGCTGCTAGGGGTTCAATTATTAGATTAAAAATGAGAGGGGAGAGTGGGCATCCTTGGCTGGTGCCATTGGAGATCCTGAACGGTTTAGACAGGGTTCCATCAGTCAACACTCTAGCTGAGGAGTTTGAATAAAGTGAGAGTATTGTAGATTGAAACCAGCCTGTGATTCCAAATTTAGAGAGTACTGTATTCAGGGATCCCCAGTGCACCCTGTCGAATGCCTTCTCTGCGTCCAAGGATAGAAGCAGAGAAGGCGTTCATGACCGGTTGACCTGATGAATTAAATTGATGACTCTTCTAGTTGCATCTGGAGCTTGTCTGTCTGGCATAAAGCCAACTTGGTCCGGATGCACTAAAGAAGGAAGACATTTCAACAATCTAGATGCAGTGACTTTGGCAAATATTTTTACACATGTGTTAAGGAGGGATATGGGCCTGTAATTTGTCGTAGAAGTAGGATCTTTCTCCCGTTTGGGGATGGTTGGGATAATTGAACGTAGCATGTCAATTGGTAGAGAACCAGAGGTGGCAGCAGAGTTGAAGAGTGCATTGAGGTGGGCGGTAATGAGTTTGGCAAATTTCTTGTAGAATTCTTTGGTGTAACCATCTTCTCCAGGTGATTTTTGGAGAACGAGTGTATTGATGGCTTTTAGAACTTCTTCGTCTGAGAATGGTTGAGAGAGTTTAGCTGATTGGACAGGGGTAATAATTGGGAAGTCAGTCAGGGATAGGAAGCTTTGTATATTTGGGTCTTGGTTGAGGAGTAGCTATGCTGCTTGTAAGGTTGTAGAGAGAGTAGTAGTAATCGCTAAAGGCATTAACTATGTCCTGTGAGTTTGTGAGAAGTTGTTCGGTGGTGGGGGGAGGTTTTTTTACGCCTAATGCCGCGTAGACACAACCGTTTTTCATGACGAGAAAACTGCAATTTTTTAGATTGGTCGTGAAAACCGGTCGTGTGTATGGTCCATAGCAGTTTTCTCGGCGAGAAAACTGACCGCAAAAAAAATTGAACCTGCTCGATTTTTTTCCCGTCGTTCTTTTTCTCGTTGCGAAAACTGCTCGTCTGTATGTTTTTCCGAGGGGAAAAAAAACGCGCATGCTCAGAATCAAGTATGAGACGGGAGCGCTCATTCTGATAAAACTAGCGTTTTGTAATGGAGATAGCACATTCGTCACGCTATAACGGACTGAAAAGCACGAGGCTGAAAAGCGCGAATCGTCTCTCACCAAACTTTATTAACACGAGATCAGCAAAAGCAGCCCAAAGGGTGGCGCCATTCGAATGGAACTTCCCCTTTATAGTGCTGTCGTACGTGTTGTCATACGTGTTGTGCGTCCCCACGCTTTGCTCGAGCGTTTTTTTTCGTGTGTATGCAAGGCAGGCTTGAGAGGAATCGCGTCGAGAAAAAAAGTTTTCTTGCATGACAGGAAAAAACGGTGGTGTGTACGTGGCATAATGTGTTGGGCTTTGACCTGTCAGGCTAATAGAGCTCCAGCCTAATTACCTAAGGAATAGTATTTGGTTTTAGTTAACTTAAGGTTGTCTTCAAATTTTATAGAGTATAAAAATGTGCCAAGTTTTTGTCTCGGATCAAGGAGTTCGCTGGCTAGTTTGTGGGAAGGAGCCTGTTTGTTTTGGTTCTTTAAGTGGGCAATCTGGGAAAGGACCTCCTAAACTTGCTGAGACCTCTGGTTCTTAGTGTTACTGTGGAGTTTAATTAGGATCCCACGCATGTAGGCTTTATATGCCAATCAAAGTACAAACCGATCAGTGCCCAGTTGGTCATTCAGTTTAAAATAGGAGTGGTGTTCAGTAATGAGTTTTTGAATGTTGTTCAGATTTGCCACGAGAGAAGCATCAAGCCTCCATAGTCGAGATGTTCTTGGTCTACAGTTTTCCACAGTAATGGAAACAGGTGCATGGTCTGTCCATGTAATTGATCCGGCCTCAGAGTTTGTTGCGTCCTAAAGGGTGATTTTGTCAACAAGAAAGAAGTCAATACGAGAGTATGAAAGTTGAGAAGAGGAGAAATGGGAAAAGTCCTGCTAGTTTCCGTATTGGCATCTCTATGGATCAAAGAGATCGTCTGTTTGAAGAAAGGGATTTAGGGCAGGTCGATGGTGTCTGGCTGTGTAATGTAGTGTTCAGATTCGGGTCTCCAATTATGCTGAAGTCACCACCAAGAAGAAGTCTTCCTTTTTAGATTCGTATTACCTTCTTGTATAGTTTTTTTGTGGAATAGCAGTTGTTGCTTGTTTGGTTCATATATGTTGATCAGTGTGTAGGTGATTTGGTTAATGTCGCATATGAGAATTAGGAAGCGGCCTGAAGGGTCCATAATTGATTGGTGTAGCTTGAATTGTAACGTGTCTTGTATGGCAGTGAGGACTTTGGCAGTGAGTTTTTCTTCTTCTGGCCTGAGGCTAAGAAGACCTGGTTGTAGTTTTTCATGGTGAACCTGGGAGTTTTAGCAGATGCAAAATAGGTCTCTTGCACTAAAAGGACATCAGCTTTTTGACTGTTGGTTTCTCTGAGAAGTGCAAATCTTTTCTGCGGTGAGTTTAAGCCCCTGACGTTTATAGAGACTAATTTGAAGGCCATTTTGAGGGAGAAGAGGTACGGTAGATTGTCCACAGGTAAGGGCGGTAAGTGACAGGTGTAGGAAAGCGGTTTGCTAGTCCTTCTCTATGTAGTGCAGGCTATGTGGGTTGTCGCTTGTCCAATGTAGGCAAGATCAGGGAGCAACCTGGTTGGGAGGTGGCCTGAGGTTGACTGGTGCTGGTTTCGGGTGGGGGGTCTTTTTTTTTCCAAAAGGGAGAGCCATGGAACAAAAGAAGCACGGGCTCATGGTGCAGAAACTTCTGCAAACTATCAGTGGGGGGGGCGGAGTGGTCAACTTTCTATAATGTGGTTCAGGGAACACTTAAAAGGCAGGCGGGTACTGGATAAGAATGCTGCAGTTTCCCAGGCTTTTGGTGGGATGAGTGCAGAGAAGGGTATCATCTGTAACTTCAGACATCTTGATAAGCCCTTCCAGTTTCAATGTGTGTTGGAAGTTGGTCAGAAGGGTCCGGTACTTCTGGAATGATACGCCAGTTCCTCAGGAGTTTAAGTCCTGCAGGAAATGTCCGCACTGCGTGAGTTTTGTTTTGGTGTGTAATGAGCAGTTTGGTGGGGAAGCCGCATTTATATGGAATTTTATGATTCTGAAGAGCTCTGGTTATAGTTGCCAGCTGTCTGCGATTTTTTTTTTCCATGGTCGCCTTGGATAGATCAGCATAGAGAACAACTGTAGTGAAAGGGTCAGGAAGTCTTCTTGCTTGTTTTGCTGCATACATGAGCCTCTCTTTCACCGCCAAAAAGTGAATGCGGGCCAGCACATCCCTGGGTGTGGAGGCTGGGAGGTGCAGTGGCTTAGGGAGTTTGTGTGCCCTCTCAATTTCCATGTCACGGATTGTTAGGTCAGGTAATAAGGTGCGCATCAGAGACTGCAGGTATTGTACTAGTTCTGATTGCTGGATCGATTCTGGGACATTACGGAACTTGATATTATTATGCCTGGAGTGATCCTCCAGGTCTGCAAGCTTTAGGTTGATTAATTGGAGTTCATCTTCATGATCTTAAAAAAATCCACCAACAGCTTATTATGTACAGAGAGTAAAGCCCCGTACACACGATCGGATAACCTATGGATTTTCGTCCGATGGATTTGTCCATCGTATATCCGATGAAACTGTTTTCCATCAGTCTTGCCCACACACCATCAGTCAAAAAACCGACCGTTCCAAACGCGGTGACGTAAAACACTCCGATGAGCCGAGAAAAATGAAGTTTAATGCTTCTGAGCATGCGTCGACTTGATTCTGAGCATGCGTGGGTTTTTGATCCGATGGACTTGCCCATAGACGATCGGGAATTACCATCGGTTTTTTATCCATCGGAAAATTTTAAAATGAGTTCTATTTTTTCCAACCGATGGAAAAAAGACCGATGGGTACCATACACGATCGGTTGGTCTGATGAAAACCATCCATCGGACGGTTTTCATCAGTCAAACCGATCGTGTGTACGGGGCTATAGTCTCCCTTTTTTGCTTCTATAAGAGTAATGCTTTGATCATGCGGATGTACAGTTGCAGATGGTGATGAAACAGCAGTGGATAGATCAGTATTAGGGCTGTTACTGATTTTAAAATTTTCATGTTCGATTAATCGATTTTTTTTTAAATCGATTAATCGACTAATTTTGATTAATTATAATGCACATAGATCCAACTACTTTTAGCTGATCTCCTTGCAGGCCGATTTCCAGTGCTGCTACCAACCACTGGAAAAATCGATAGCAGGATACAAAAAACACACAAAGGCAGCGCTCGATGGGAATAGCATTAAAAATGTTATAGTCTTCAAGTAGGTAACAAAATAAATATTGCTCTGGAGATAAAATCGATGTAGCTACATAAACTGTGAAAATGGTGCGAGTAATACCAAACGGTAGCAAAAGCAGTCATAAAAACATGTAGCTAAGTATGATACTGGTATAAAAATGTATACAACGATACCACTGCTGAATCCAGATGAGAAGGGGTTAACATCAGTCCGTCAGCATGTAGATGTCCCGTGAAGGGAACTATCACAACTCCCAGTGGATGGCTGTAGAATCCCAGGTTGATAGAGGGAAGTGTAACAGCCCTTGCGTGTGGCAGATAGTAAGGTCCCACCGGCATGCAGATATGAAGGCACAGCAAAGGAGCCCTTCAGATGGGCACGGCAAGCCCCGCCGGTGTTCGTGACATCACCGGATCTCCCTGAAGACCCGGAAGCCGGCGGAGAGGTGAGTACCGATCAAAAGAATTTTGATCGATCAAAAGAATTGATCGATCGAGGAATTAGTAGTTAAGTTCCACAGCCCTAATCCGTATAGAAGCTTTGTCTCGATGAGAGCAGCATGCTCTTCATTGTGTTCTCGGATAGTGGCTGATCTGTAGCAGGAAAAACATCCAGCGCTGATGATTGCTGTGGTGAGGGGAGAGAGAACAGGGAAGGAGGTGTGACGGGCGGAGTCTGCTCAGGCTCTTCTGTTCTGAGCCTAGATTTGGCAGGGCTGGATTTAGTGGGTGAGTTGGGACGAGAACACTTACCCTGTGGTTGAGGAGTTTGCTGGGTTCCCGGAGGCAGTGTGAGGCTCAGACTAGAGGGAGAGGAGGAGAGCTGCACAGTCATTCCACGGCCGGCGCCACCTTTGCCAGTCGGAGTTGTGGGTTTAAGCAGCCATCCGCACGAGCCATCAAGCCACGCCCCCCAAATTATTATTTTTTTTTAATTAGTTTTCAGCCAAATTGCACCAACACGACATGTAAGAAAATCACATACCAAAAAAAATATGGACACGTGGTCTGTACATAGCAGTAGCACAATGACGTGCATAAATAAAGAGCAATTAACATTTAAAAGAGAAGCATGGCAATCCAGTTTTTCCCATAATCATACTTGCCTAGTTGGATGCAGCATCGGTCCAATGGTGCATCTGTCCCCCGGCGTCTTTGCACTGAGAACCGAGCCATCAAACATCGCCGATGGCTCGGTTCTCTTGGCTCCCTCAGCAGAGAGCTGCTGCCTGTCAATCAGCAGCTCTCCTGCTCTGCTCCTCCATGCTCACTGGAGTGCTGAGCTGTGGAGGGGCAGGAAGCGACTGTCTCAGCAGCTCGCCGAGAGGCCGAGAGGCTGAGACGGGTATCAGTCCAGGCACCTGGCAGATCCAGACTTCATTGTCGTGGTGCCTGAACTGATTCCAGTGACGTCATCAGAGAGCAGACTTCAGACTGTTCTCTGCTGATAACGGGTCACACTCGAATTGCACTCCTGTGACTTCTAGGATAAGCCCAGCCTATCAAGCTCATGCTGACTTCTTCTCCTTTAACATTCAAAAAGGGGCACCCTGTTACCCCTGAACACCCACACAAATGGGCAATATCCTTCCCCCGTAAACTCACACAAATGGGCATTATAACATACACCCACACACATGTGCACTATTCAGTTTAATGCATGTTCCTCACAAATAGAACAAAAATGGGACAGTAAACTACCCGCAGAAAAGGGCACAATACTACCCGCAGATTACACCCACATAAAGGGGGCCTATTATTGCACCCACAGGAAGGGGTGCAATAATACCCTCAGAAAGGTGTACTTATCCACCGACATAAAGGGATGCAATAATACCCTCAAAAAGGGCCTAATTCCACCCACAGAAAGTTGTGCAATACTACGATCACAGAGGGGCCCAAGTCCACCCACAGAGAGGGGCCTAATTCAACCTACAGAAGAGCCACAGAGAGGGGCCTAATTACACCCACAGTAAGGGGGTACTATTCCACCCACAGAAAAGGGGTGCAACACTACCCTCTGAGAGGGGCTAAATTGAACCCACAAAAGGACCTACAGACAGTGGTCACTATTCCACCAACAGTGGACACAGAAAAATGTGGCATTATAAACCACAAGTACATAAGTAAATTATTATTTAATTTTTTTATATTACATCAAAAATGCATAACAGTACTGCTACATAAATTCAAACTTGGTCTGAAATTGAACATCAACCTTTTTAACCACTTCACACAAATTGCCGTACCCGTACGTCGGTACTTTGACGCTAAATACCGTTTTTAAGGCAGCAGCTAGCTGCCATAACCCTGGTATTTTCAAATGTCGCCAATGGAGATTAAGTGCCAAAGTTTGTCGCCATTCCACAAGCAGGCGCAATTTTGAATCGTGAACTGCTATCGGTATCAATTTCCTTGGCGTAACATTCTCTTTCAGAATATAGAAAAAAATTGGGCTAACTTTACTGCTGTCTTATTTTTTAACTCAAAGTGTATTTTCTTCCAAAGATTTGCGCTTGTAAGACCGCTGCGAAAAACGGTTTGACATAAAGTATTGCAATGGCCGCCATTTTATTCTCTAGGGTGTCTGAAAAAAATATATATAATGTTTGGGGATTCTAAGTAATTTTCTGGCAAAAAAAATATATTTTGACCTGTAAACAAGAAGTGTCAAAGAGGCTCTGTCCTTAAGTGGTTAAAAATTAAAAAAACATTTTACTATTTTTTATTTTATTTTTTAAGTAAACTTTCTTTGCAAAAGTCCAATAATGGAGCATGTCAACCTTGACAATTACTCCAGCTAGAAGTGACCTCTTAAAGTGGCCACTGTTCTACTGTTGGTTATATACTGCATTACATACAGCGAGGTAAATTTTGGATAGGAATTTGAAAAATAAATAAAAATGTTAAAAAAAAATAGTCAAGTTTTCTTTAGTTTACACAATATAAACATGGGCAGTAGATAATGACACAGCTTAGGGTACCAAGCATCAGGAGACATACATTTGAAAGGATGTTCAAATTTCAATGCCACCTAGTACAAAAAACTGTGAAACCAGTTCACAAAAGGATTTTAAAAAATTTTTACGGACCGCACAGAAGAGACCAGTGATGAGCTAATGAATGCTCGACTAAGTCATACGTTTAGAAAAAACAACATTTTTATAAATGTATGGGACTGGAAAAGAGTGCAAGGCAGCTTCAGTCAAAACTGTGACACAGCTTGGGGTACCAAGTGTCCGGAGACATCATTTTAAAAGGATGTTCAAATTTCAATGCCTCCTAATGCAAAAAAAAAACTGTAAATCAGTTCAGACCATTTTTTAGTTTCCATGACAGCACAGAAGAGACCAGTGATGGAAATGAGCAATTGGAAATGATTTAGCAAGCCATACATTGAAAAAGACCAAAATTTTTATGAATGTATAGAGCTGGAAAGGAGTGCAAGGTAGCTTCAGTCAAAAGTGTTCCACATGGTAATGACACAGCTTTGGGTACCAAGCTTCTGGAGACATCAAATTTGAAAATATTTTCAAATTTGAATAGCTCCTAGTACAAAAACCTGTACAAAAGGTAATATTAAAAAATATATTTTGACCAATGGAAAAATAAAAAAAGTGTTATAACGTCAAATGTTATAATAAAAAAAATCGAATAAAACCTAAATAAAATCAATTAATAAAAATTAAAAGCCTGAAAATCTAGGCATTACCGCAAAGAGAGATCAAAATGTGAATCATTCTTTTTACTAGTGTCAATTAAATAATGCTTCTGACAAGAGGCACATGTCATTGTAGACTACCTTAATAACTCAATTTTGGAACGACGATACTCTGAAGTTTTGGTTGTGGAAATCTTTAAAAAAAAAAATGTATGTCCTTGAGCTGATCTGTTATGCAGCTCCAGTGATTATCCAGCATTTCCCTATGTTTCTCCTGAGCTAGGTGAGAACATACACTTTGTTCCTGATCAAATATTAGCTGATCCGTCCAAATTCCTTGTTTTACAGATGGTTCGGCTCCTCCTCCTGTTGGCTGTCTGTTTCCTTTCTGGTCTTTTTTTTTTTGTACTGTTGGTGCTGTCACTGGACTTGTGTTTTGTGTCATGAAAACATCAAGTACCCCAAACGGGCAATGTTTTCATGTTTTCCTTCACTTTGCACAGCTGCTTTAAATCAATATTAATGACATGGTATTGATAAGCGATATTTTATCTAAGGGAAGTTCCCAAAACATGACCAGTTGGGGGTACTCGAGGACTGAGGTTGAGAACCATTGGTCTAACAAATAGTATACTTGCCGAGCTGTCCCATGTTGTCAAATTACAGGTGAAACTCGAAAAATTTGAATATTGTGCAAAAGTTCATTTATTTCACTAATGCAACTTAAAAGGTGAAACTAATATATGATATAGACTCATAATGTGATGATTATGGCTTACAGCTCATGAAAACCCCAAATCCACAATCTCAGAAAATTAGACTATTACATGCAATCAATAAAACAAGGATTGTACATAGAATAATATCGGATTTCTGAAAAGTATAAGCATGCATTTGTACTCAGTACTTGGTTTGGGCCCCTTTTGCAGCAATTACTGCCTCAATGCGGCGTGGCATGGAAGCTATCAGTCTGTGGCACTGCTGAGGTGTTATGGAAGACCAGTATGCTTCAATAGCGGCCTTCAGCTCTTCTGCGTTGTTCGGTCTCATGTCTCATCTTTTTCTTGGCAATGCCCCTTAGATTTTCTATGGGGTTCAGGTCACGCGAGTTTTCTGGCCAATCAAGCACTGTAATCCCATGGTCATTGAACCAGGTTTTGGTGCTTTTGGCAGTGTGGGCACGTGCCAAATCCTGCTGGAAAATTAAGTCCGCATCCCCATAGAGCTTGTCTGCGGAAGGAAGCATGAAGTGCTCCAAAATCTCCTGGTAGACGGCTGCATTGACCCTGGACTTAATGAAGCACAGTGGACCAACACCAGCAGATGACATGGCTCCCCAAATCAACACAGACTGTGGAAACTTCACACTGGACTTTAAGCATCTTGCAGTGTGTGCCTCTCCATTCTTCCTCTATACTCTGGGTCCTTGGCTTCCAAATGAGATGCAAAATTTGCTCTCATCAGTAAAGAGGACTTTGGACCACTGAGCAACCGACCGGGTCTGTTTTTCTTTAGCCCAGGTAAGACGCTTCTGATGTTGTTTTGTTGTTCAGGAGTGGCTTGACAAGAGGAATACGACATTTGAAGCCCATGTCCAGGATCCGTCTGTGTGTGGTGGCTCTTGATGCACTGACTCCAGCCTCAGTCCACTCCTTGTGAATGTCCCCAACACTATTGAATGGCCTTTTCCTGACAATCCTCTCCAGGCTGCGGTCATCCCTGCTGCTTGTGCACCTTTTTTCTTTCACACTTTTCCCTTCCACATAACTTTCTATTAATGTGCTTTGATCCAGCACTTTGGGAACATCCAACTTCTTTTGCAATTACCTTTTTGAGGCTTTCCCTCCTTATGGAGGGTGTCAATGATGGTTTTCTGCACAACTGTCAGGTCAGCAGTCTTTCCCATGATTGTGATTCCTACTGAACCAGACAGAGACCATTTGCAGGTGTTATGGCTTAATTAGCTGATTAGAGTGGGACACTTTGAGCCTAGAATATTGCACCTTTTCACGATATTCAAATTTTCTGAGATTGTGGATTTGGGGTTTTCGTGAGCTGTAGGCCATAATCGTCACAATTATGACAAATCACGGTTTGAACTATATTGCTTTGCATTTAATGAGTCTATCTCATATATTGATTTCACCTTTTAAGTTGCATTAGTGAAATAAATGAACTTTTGCACGATATTCAAATTTTTCGAGTTTCACCTGTACGTATACTTGCCTACTGTAGCTGCCCCATGGTTTGTAATCAAAAGTATACTTACCTAGCTGTCTCACAGTGTCTAACAGTATACTTGCCTAACAAACATCTGGATGCTATAGCTGCAATAAATTCAGTGTTTTTTTTTTTTGTTTTTTTTTAATAAACTGCATTACTTACTTTTACTTTGACTGGAGGTGTCAAAACCTTTGACAATTCCTGAAACTGTGTCTTGATCAATGTATGGTAACAAAAGCTCCTCGTAATCCGTGAATTATATTATCTTGACTTATCCAGAACCAATTTTCTTTCTGCAAAAAAAGAAGAACCGATGTTAAAAATCACGACGCTCAACTAAAAATAAATAAAAAATAAAATAAAAACGAGAATTAAAAAAACAAACATTTGTAGATGCTGTATAAACAACGTTTTTAAAATGCATACATTTGCTTATTATTAGCGCTGAGTTTCTTTTTGATTGTCCCCTTGATGTCTTGATAATGTTTTCTGACGTGTTCCTCAGACCTTGGGCCAATCCCTACTGCATTCACTGCCTTGGTAATCTTCTGTCACTGCTGTCTCTACCATGATGACTCTGTCCTTGACATTTTTGGGCCAATTAGTTTGTCACACACAGGTAGCAGATGCTCAATAATTGGTGCCAGGTTTTCAGAATGGGTAAACTTTAAATTTTAGACACGTCCATCCTTCTTTGTCGTTTTCTGTGCCAGAATGCTCCTTTCCTCTGCACTGTCGCTGCTATTGCACTGCCGTCTTCTTTTCCTCAATTTCTTCAGGTACCTTCCTGCGCCCTTTTCTTGACTGCTATCGCTGGCCTCTTTTTTTACATTGTCATCTACAGTTCATCCAGAAAGTATTCACAGCGCCTCACTTTTTTCACATTTTGTTATGTTACAGCCTTATTTCAAAATGGATTAAATTCATTATTTTCCTCCAAAATTTTACAAACAATTCCCCATAATGACAATGTGAAAAGGGTTTGTTTGAAATCTTTGCAAATTTATTAAAAATAAAAAGATCACATGTGCATAATTATTTGCCATGACACTCAAAATTGAGCGTAAGTGCATCCTGCTTCCACTGATCATCCTTGAGATGTTTCTACAATTTGATTGGAGTCCATCTGGGATAAATTCAGTTGATTGGACATGATTTGGAAAGGCACACACCTACCTATATAAGGTTCTCTGTGGAGAGAGGAGAACCTTCCAGAACAACAACCATCTCTGTAGCACTACACCAATAAGGCCTGTATGGTAGAGTGGCCAAACAGAAGCCACTCCTCCTGTAAAAGGCACATGACGGGCTGCCTGAAGTTTGCCAAAATGCACCTAAAGGACTCTCAGACCTTGAGAAACAAAATTCTCTGGTCTGATGAAACAAAGATTGAACTCTTTTGGCCTGAATGGCAAGCATCATGTCTGGAGGAAACCAGGCACCGCTCATCACCTGGCCAATACGATCCCTACAGTGTAGCATGGTGGTTGCAGCCTCATGCTGTGGGGTTGTCAGCGGCAGGAACTGGGAGACTAGTCAGGATCGAGGGAAAAATGAATGCAGCAATGTAAAGACATCATTGAGGAAAACCACCTCCAGAGCGTTCTGGACCTCAGACTGGGGCAAAGGTTCACCTTCCAACAGGACAACGACCCTAAGCACACAGCTAAGATAACAAGAGTGGCTACGGGACAACTGTGTGAATGTCCTTGAGTGAACTTGACTTGACTTGAACCCGATTAAACATTTCTGGAGGGAACTGAAAATGGCTGTGCACCGACGCTCTCAATCCAACCTGATGTAGCTTGAGAGGTCCCGCAAAGAATGGGAGAAACTGACCAAAAAATAGGTGTGCCAAGCTTGTAGCATCATACTCCAAAAAGTATTGAGGTTGTAATTGGTGCTAAATGTTGTTCAACAAACTATTGAGCAAAGGCTGTGAATACTTACAGTATCTACATGTGAATTTTTATTTTTTTATACATTTGCCAAAATTTCAAACAAACTTCTTGTGGGGTCTTATGGGGTATTGTTTGTCAAATTTTGTGTAAAATATTTTTTTCCATTTTGGAATAAGGCTGTAACATAACATGTGGAAAAAGTGAAGGGCTGCAAATACTTTCCAGATGCACTTTGTGCTGCTGCCTTTACTACTGCTTATTTTACATCCAACCATAACCCTAAAAATAAATAAGTGGTTAATTTTTTGCATTGCAATACTTTTGGTTTTAGAGAATACAGTGATGTTCACTTACTTATTTATTTATTCTGACAGATGATCTAGATGGTACTGCACTCCCCTCGTCCATCCTGGAGTTTGAAGCTGGCCTCTGATATATCGTCCACTGCAATACATTTTAGTATTCAAAACTTTACATTTTGATTGTATAATTGTTGTTAAAGTTATGTTTGATGTTTTCTTTTTGGCCAAGTGTCCTTGATTCTCACTTGTCCTTGGTACCTGTGTTTAAAAGATGAGTGTTTAGTATGAATTTTACCTTTTATGTTACGTTGAAATATATTCAATGCAGTTCTCTCTGTGCCTTTTCTAGAGGGTGTGAGAGAGAGTGTGAGAGAGAGAGTGTGAGATGCGCTGGAGCAGCCACGCTGGTGGTATTTACATGTAGTCAGAAAGCTACAGCAGCCGGTATACAATGCAGAGTTTGCTATCAGAGAGAATGCTGGAGTAACTTACTATGTGCTCCACCAAGTCCACCATGTTTGGCTTCTCCTTGTGTCTTTCGGTCAGGCCCAACGTCACGGCGAAAGTTATGCAATGCCCAACTTCCCTCTCAGGAAATTATCTTAAACGACCCTTAACCTCCGACGTGTGATAAATTACTACATGAGAAAATGCACAATCAAAAGAATACAGCTGTCGTTATTTACTGCTAAATTCTAAGTGAATTTAACTTTCACAACTGATTTACCGCATGCAGTATTTTACCACATTTTATTTGCCGTTATTCCACCCGCATTTTTTTTTTTTTAAAGTCAGCAGCTACTAACACAGTAGCTGCTGACTTTTAATAAGGACACTTACCTGTCCTACTTACCTGCGATGTCGGGCGCCCGACGGCGATCGCTCTGTCCTGGCAGGTCCCGGCGCCTCCATCCTGACTTCACTGCCCGTTTCCTACTGCGCATGCGCGACTCGCACGGCGCTTTGTGAATGGGCGACTGCCTCCTGGGATACACACAGTTCCCAGAAGGCAGCGTGCCCCATTCACCAGAAGACACCGCGACAGAGGACGAGGAAGAAGACCACCGCGGTGGAGGAAGAGGCAGAAGAGCTAGTTTTGCACAGCAACCGCCCTTTCTGGTGAGTATAAAAAAAAAAAAATTATACTTTTTTTTTTTTTTGAGGAAAAAAAAAAATCAGGGTGGAACTTTAACTCTCAGTGAAAATGTGTAAGAATTCATACATTGGAGTACCAAATCGTGTGGCTTTTGTTCAGACATTAAAATATAACAGTAAGCAGCTGGTTGAAAGGAATCCTTATTCAATAACAAAAGCACATTTTTAAGTATTCGTTACCAATCCAAAACGTGTTTTAGGCTAATTGTATTTAATAGCCGGGTTTTCTTTATACAATGTGTTTGCTCATGCAGGACAAAGCAATAGATTTGTTTCAATGCCACCCTCCCCAGCAGCACATACTTGCCTTTATGTCCTTTATTCCACACTGTTCTACTGCCAGGAATGAGGAAAGCCCGTGTAAGCTCCATGTCACTCTAGTGGGAGCTTACACGGGGATTAGACACTAGTTCTTTTTAGTGAGAATGCTTCTGGCAGGTGAATGGAGTTGAGAGGGCGCAGAGGAAATGTGAAGGTTGGTTGGTTTTAAAGCCAATCTGTTTCTGTGCTCTGAATAGACAAAACACAGGTTTAGTTTAATTTAGACCTATCATGTCGTCTTGAATAAATTATTGGCCTTTCACAATATATAAACAGAGTATGTTATTTAATCAGGTGGCTGCATTTTTTTTTCTTTTTAAATAACAAACTTGTCACACTTACCTGCTCTGTGTAATGGTTTTGCACAGAGCGTCTTCGATCCTCCTCTTCTCGGGTCCCCCACCGGCGTTCCTGGCTCCTTTCTTCCATAGCAAGCAGCTTGCTATGGGAGCACCTGACCAGACTCGATCCTGAGCTGCTGCTCTGTGTATCCATTCACACAGAGTGTGGCTCGGCCCTGCCTTGCTCTTTTCTCATTGGCTTAATGTCTGTGATTGACAGTAGTGGGAGGCAATGGCTCCTGCTGCTCTTTCAGCCAATGAGGAGAAAGAGACCCTGGAGACCTGCTGCTCTTGTGCACATTGCTGGATCAGGATGGGGCTCAGGTAAGTATTGGGGGGAGTTCAGTTGGATGCTGCACACAGAAGTTATTTTTTTACCTTCATTCATAGAATGCATGGAAATAAAAAACCTTGTGTCCTTACAGCCACTTTAACGGTTGGGAGGTGCGGTAAACCCCTGCAATTAAGTTGCATTTTTACCCCCCCCCCCCCCGACCGTGACCCTTTTAGCTGTAGGGGAAGCGCCTGGGGGTGTGGGGGGTGAAAAACATTTTGGCTGCGGCAGGAAGTATATCCCCTTTCACTCATGCGGACTGTTAGTCCGTTTTTCATCCATCAGTTGATGGATAAAAAAAATACATAAATGCATCTCTATGGAAAAACGGATGTAAACGGGTGTGACAGACCCAACCAGGACAGGGGCTTTGGCTTTGAGAGAGGCAGATCAATCTCTATTGATGGACAACAACGTGATGAAGGCTGAGGTCAAGGCTTGGATTAATTCTCTGAATAAGGACAATAAAGCTTCCCTTCTGTACTGGTTAGAAAGCTGTAATATTAATCTTGTACAGGTTAATGGTCAGAGGAAATATGGTGGCCCTCCTGCAGACTGGGTTGGAGAAACACCCTTACTTGGGACAGAAAAATGTATTAACATTATCCCTCAAGAAGTCTATGAAGATAAATTAATTCAACCTTTTCTGACTGCTGGAACACTGTATGTTTTGTCTCATAGACAGTTGTAGACTGTTGCCAGACAGTCTGGGATCCCTGATTAATCAAAGCATTGTCTAGGTGTAAATTCCCATTGTTAATTGAGTCACCTATTGTTTGTCTGTTGGCTAATTTGGGTAACTCTTGGAGGTTCCCACATGATGGGATTAGTCTTGTGTCAACTCTGCCTCGTTATCTAAGCATTGTGTGATTTTTTTTTTTTCATTCATGATTTGCCATCACACCATTCTAATCGACATGCTTTAACAAACCCTGGATATCTGTTTATCCTTTTGGGGTTCCCTGTCGATTGGACGATGGGAATATTTCCATGGAGACCTTTTGTGAGGGCTGTTCTGAGCCTAGACGGGGTTTGTCGCCATTCGGTGAATGGGCAGCTGCAGTTCTGTTCTCTTTCAGAACTTTGTCTCTCTTTTTTTTAAAATAAAAATACATTCTTATGAATAACACTACAAGTTCAGTGCTGAATAAGTTTGTACTTTCTCCTGCAATGCCTCTGAAGAAAGGATAAAAGAAAGGATAAAAATTCCTGAAACATGTCAGGCTAAAGGAGGAAATCTTCTTCTTTCTCACTGGAAATTGTAAGCCCCATACACACGGTCTGACTTTTTTACAACAAACTTCAAAATTTCCAGGTTTTCAAAAAAATCAGAGTGTGTGCACGCTCCATCGGACAAACTTTTTCAGTTTTCATCAGACAAAAGTTCGCTCTGCAAACGGACAAACTTTTCGCCAACAAAAGTCCTACGGTGCAAAGTCCTGCCGTGTGTACAGAAATCCATCGGACTTTAGTCCGAAGTACAAATACGCATGCTCAGAACCAATGTTAAAATCAACCAACAATAGCAGAAGTTGACCAAAGGGTGGCGGTAAAGAGCAGGAAAACCTTGTGATTTTGTGAAAGTTTGCTGAAAAAGTCCTGTCGTGTGTATGCTATACAAGTTCACGGCCAACGCCCTTCAAACAAAAATCCACGGAAAAGTTTGTTTGAAGTCCGACCGTGTGTATGAGGCTGAAGAATGTATTGAGCAAACCATCAATTTGTTTGACATTTGTGTGTGTATATAATATATGTATGTGTATGTGTGTGTGTGTGTGTGTGTGTGTGTGTGTGTGTATGTATGTGTGTGTGTATATATATATATATACCGTGTGTGTGTGTGTGTGTGTATATATATATATATATATATATATATATATTTAAAAAAAAAAAAGTTTCTAAACGTTTTTATGATATCTGATTTTTCTTTGTTTGCCCATAAAGTCCCGCTGTACCTGGGGGGGGGGGGGGGGGGGGGGTACTTGTGCCCTTTCAGGGTCTGTTCCCTCCCCATGTGTGGTGTTTTGGGTAATATTTGTTTTAATTGTTCATATGGTGACTGACCTACTTTTGAAGTGTATAAAAACATGTATTTCTGTTCAATAAACAGTCATTGCTTTTGGTTCTTATCCCAACATCTTGTTTGTGTACGATGCTTGGGGTAAAAGAGTCGGTATTCGCTCTGTCTGCTGGAAGGATTTGCAGAGCAGGAGGCACTGTTTGGCAGAAGCACCCAAGCTGGGTGCCAGGCGTTCCGTCGCAACGGGTGATCCTCCATTACCATCCGTTCACATCTGCTTCCATCAACATCTGTTTTTTGGAATGGATCAAAGCCCTATTTGGATTGGACGTAAAACCGATATAAACAGACAAATGGTTAATTTTTGCATTTAAAATGGCTTCGGGACTCTAGCTGGCTGATGTAAAAAACTTATGAAAAATGGATGAAAAATTTATGACAAACTGATGTAAATTTCATAGTTTTTTTCTTTGAAAACTTGACTGAACTGATGAAAGGAACTGCACGTGTGAAAGGGGCCTAAAAGGAGACGTACAGCCAAAGTTTGTTTGGCTCTACTTCTCTTTTGGATCACATTGTGCAGTTCGATCTGAACTCCTTTGACCTGTTTTTAGCAGACAGCGGGCTGAAGCCTGCTGTCGACTGACATCACAGAGCCAGTCCTGGCTGGGACAAGATCGCGACAATATGATCGGAATCCGCCCACAACCCTGGACTGACACCTAGCTCGGCTTCTCCGCAAACCACTGAGAGCCTAAGCCAGACACTCCTGCCCCCTACACAACCCAGCACTCCAGTAAGCGTGGGGGGAGGGGGGCGGGGCATAGCAGAGAGACGGTGACTGACAGTCACAATCTCTCTGCTCAAGGAGCTCTGAGAACCGAGCAATCAGCAGTCTTTGATCGCTTGGTTCTCAGTCTTAGTGCTGGTGGGGGACAGATGCAGCAATGAAGCGATGCTGCATCCACCTAGGTAAGTATGAGTCTTGGATTTTTTTTTTAAAATACCCAAACTTCTCTTTAAAGAAAACAAATGCAGCCATTACATCTAAGAGTTGGTAAGCTGCAAAATAGTAAATGTTTGCCTTTGGGTTTAATACTACCTTAAGCAAAAAAGAAAACAAATGCAGCCACCACATCTAAGAATTGGTAAGTTGCAAATTAAAGTGTTACTAAACCCAGGACTCTGCATTCACTATATCTGGTCTCCCACAGTACACAGAACATGTAAATGCAGTCAGTTATTTTAGTAAATATAAACTGCTAAATGCCTTTTCTCATCAGCAGTTTAAAGCAGTCTTGTGACTTCTATCAGTGTCTGGTTAAAGCTTGTCAGAGGAGGCTTCATACTACTCTGACCATCCTATGGCTGCAGGACCCCTGACCCTCTGTCTGGACAGTGCTGATTGGCCCTGTGCAGATGACATGCACCCTCCCCAAAAAAAACTTTCTAGCAATACACACCAAACTGAGCATGTGCAGAGGGACTCCAAGGCTCTGTCTTCTCAGGAGATGGATTGGGGATTGTGGAAGAAAGGCGGGGAACACGGGATCAAACTGCCTTTTTACACAATGTGCAGGATTAACCCCTTAGGTCCCACAGTGAGTATAACAAGAATGCTTTACTGCATATACGGACTGGTTTTGCTATTGTGGGTTTAGTAACGCTTTAATACATTTTAAACCCAAAAGCAAACATTTATTATATTGCAGCTTACCAATTGTTAGATGTGATGGCTGCATTAGTTATACATTTTTTAGACTTTCTTCTCTTTATTTTCACCTGGTGATCTGGCCAGTAAGTCTGTTTTTCAACAGAACAAGGTGCCCTACAGATGTAGCAGAGACAAACCATTTAACACTCACATAGGTGCTTACAATGATCATCTTTTATTTAGTATTTATGTATAAGAAACACAACTGTTGCTGTAACTGCTTAAAAAGTGTGAATCTGAAGTTTGGCTTCAATTTGTTTACTGTATCAAAATCTGCTAGTACATCTAACATTTTTCCTTGCCCTCCCCGATTAACAATACTGTGGTCTAAAGGTGCCCCTTTGCTCCTTCATCTAGAGTAGAGGGACCCTAATACAGGACGTTTGTTACTGGCCAGATACCCAGATGAAAACAGAGAGAAAAAAGCCCCAAAAAAGGAAAATTAATGCAGCCACCACATCTAATCAAATTCCAGCCTGAAGAGCCAACGCTTGAAACACTGGTTGCTGCAAGTGGTCTTGACAGTTACTTTGTTTTATAAATAAGGACTTTTTGTTTTAAAGTGTAACTAAACCCTCCTATCCTTTACAGCCAATGAAGCTGCTATCTTAGCCTCTTTAACCACTTGCCTACAGTGCACTTTTACCCCCTTCCTGCCCAGGCCAATTTTCAGCTTTCAGCGCTGTCACAGTTTTTGATTTTTTGCTAGTTTCTCTTCGTTTTTCTTAGTTTCTATCAGAAAATTTTGTAAACAAGTCATTTTTCTCCTTCACTAATGTGCACTGATAGGCGGCACTTTTGGGCAATGATGGGCAGCACTGATGAGCAGGCACTGAAAGGCAGCACTGACTTGCATCACTGATGGGCACAGAATGGCCTGACTGATAGGCACAGATTGGTGTCACTGTTGGGGCTGCACTGATCATCAGGGCACTGATGATCAGTGCCCCGATTATCTGTACAGTCTCCCCTGTAAGGAGATGCCGCGGATTGGCTCTCCCCTCCTCACGCTTTGTCAGTGTGAGGCTAGGAGAGCCGATAAACGTCATTGGCTCTTTACTGAGATTGGGGTTGCGCCGTGTCCCTGGGACACAGCGTGCCTGCAAACTGCGCTCTACATGCCCCCGTGATCGCGGTAAGACTGGGCGCCGTCATATGACTTCAAGAGGGGATCCCGCCCGCCATCATTTGTTAATATGGCGGGTGGGAGTCGGTTAAGATCTGCAGTTACTATGGTGCTGCACATGTGATCAGTTATGACACCAGCCATTTGATTTCTTGAAAGTTCAGTTGAGAGCACAACCAACTGTGTAACAGTTATGATTCATGGTGTGCCTTCAATGTAACTCTTTTTAGAAAGTTAAAGGATAAGTCAGCTTTAGAACAAAGTACACCCGTATTTAGTGCGTAACATGTTTCAGAATCCATCTTCTTCACTCCCTGAGCTTTCTCCTGTGACAGTGGGTGGGGGTTCCTCTCCCATACAGCTGCTATCACATTTAAAATCGGCTTGACTGTGTGGGGTTCCTCCTACACAGTAGCTTCATTTGTTCAAAAGGTTTGGTGAAATGAATAAACTACAAGTCCTGTCTTCCACTGTGGCAGGCGGCTTGTAGTTTTCAATGGACTACGAGTGCAGTGATCAGCACACTCATAGTCCATTCACACTTCCATTCGCTTTCTAACTGAAAGCCCATATGGAGGCATAGGTAGAAAGCTGGAAGGAGAGTGTCATGTTGCAGACTCCTATAGGAAAAATAATAAATGCCATTTTTTTTTCCTTCACAATATGTGCGTATATTATTTTTTTCCCTAAAGGTGAACTTAGACTTTAAATTGATGGGTTTAGTTCCACTTTCATTTTCCTGCAAGCTCTTTATATACAGTATACTGGAATCCACAAGGGCACTGCAACATTTATTAATGTTTATAATAAAGTACCACGAGTAAAAACATGTTCTATGAGAAGCCATTTCCCTTTCGTGTTGGACCTAAAACCAATACTTTTTATAAGCAGACGGGTTGAATATTGTAATACTGTACATGAATTCCCATACTTAATACTTGAACTCCCACACTTATTTGTTGTGTGTTTATTTCATTTATTTTTGTCCTTCCCTCTGTTTAAAAATGTTCTCATCTAACTTTTCACTCTTTGAAAATATTTTCAACTCCCTTTTCAATTATAATTTGTGCAAGCATCAGCTTTAAAAAGCACGTTTAATTCTGTAATTTTCCTAGTGTTTTATTTGAACTTTACCATATTCTATTTATTTCGGTTTTTGTTATTCTGTACTTTACTATATTTTATAAAAGGCACTTATTCAGCTTTTTTCTACCCTTTGTTCTCCTATGGGCATGAGTTATTTGTAATCATCGTGATTCAGGGAAATTATATTTGAAGTTATTCATGCCACTAGAAACCACATTTATGGGCATGGAATAATGTTTTAATATTTTTCTAAAATCCCCATGTGTTATACTATATTTTGTGTGTATTTGGTATTTTTATTTCTTTGCATATGATTTAAAAAATAATAATTATTTTATTTCTTTTTTTATTGATTAACTTGATGTTATTGAAGGGAGTTGGAAAAGGCTTGAGAACGAATAGTTCTGATCAATATTATATTCCTAACAGACAATTCTATTCCAGATGGCTCTTTAAAACCAGATGTTTTTTCATGATAACCTCGATCTGAATTCTTGTTTTTTAGAGGGAAAAAAAAATATCACTAATATACAAACCAAGGATAAACATAGACATTAATCTTGTGTTAAAAACGTTTCCATGATGACGTTGAAATCTGTCTCAGACAAAAATGAATGAGTATTTATTCAGAAGGTGTTTCAGATATTGTAAAAAGAAGAAAAAAAAGGGGTAATTGGGACTTTAATTGAGGCATGTGGGTGATTTTGATAATATGTATGGAATGTAATGCCTCGTTTCCACTGAGCGGATCGGTTCGGGTTGGTTCTGTCCGGTACGCTATTTTGAGTGTTTTCATTATGAAAGCGGCCCATACAACCGAACCATACAGCACCATTCAGGGTCCTGCTTCAGAAGTGGGTCCATAGAAAATAGTATGGTACGGTTAGGGCGAAGCTACTGGCGTCACACGATACATTCCATTGATTGGCGGACAGAAAAATGTCAATGCTCACGTCAAAGGCAAATGCTAGGCATTTTTTCTAAAACCTGTATTTGGCCCCTGGCAGTCCGACTTGCAGTGAAAACGCTCACCTGAATAGGCCGGACCATTCTAACTGTACCAAACCTGAACCGTTCCGCTCAGTAGAAACTAGGCATAAATAACCTGAGTGTCACAATCCCCTGGAGGTAATTCATGATAGTGGTATTTAGTAAACATAGTTCAATGGTATAATAAAGCATTTATGATGTATTAATACAATCATAAAAAATCAATCAAAGGAATTACCCTTTATTTTTTCACCTTTAGGATAGAATGAACAGCCAGCTATTAAATCCATTAATTATTCTATTACTTTACAGTCTAACCCATGCATCCAACTCCTGACGATTGGCAAAAGGCCATGAAAAGCGTTAAATGTACATCCAGGGATGCCAAGCCTTGCTTGCTCTAATCATCATTCTAACCAATCATGTTCTCTATTTGTACTTATTATGCGCACTATGTATACATTATATGTTTTGTATTTTTTATCTGTATTTATTCGTCTTTTGCCATGAAATGTGATGTGTGTCACAAATCATGTTTAGTGATTAATCCTGTATCAATAAATTAATTATTATTATATCAACTTAGGTTGATTTTTTTATGCTTGTATGTGTACATCATAAATGCTTTATTATACTATTGAACTATGTTTACTAAATACCACTATCATGAATTACCCCCAGGGGATTGTGACACTCAGGTTATTTACATTCCATACATATTATCAAAACACACCCACAATCCTCAAAGTCACAATTACCCCTTTTTGTTTATTTTTTTCTTCTTTTCACATATACACGCAGGGATTGAGGGATGCTGGTGCTTAGTTACAGGCTGAGACAGGTCATACCCATTTTGTAGCCTGCTTCAGACATTGGTTTTCATCAAGGGAGAACTTGCCTATAAATGATAGAGATAGATATATATGTGTGTGTGTATATATATATATATATATATCTATGTATATGTATTTTTGTTCAATACTCCTTTTTTTAATATTAACCACTTCAATACCAGGCACTTACCCCTCTTCCTGCCCAAGCCAATTTTCAGCTTTCTACGCTGTCACTGTTTAAATGACAATTGCGCGGTCATGCAACACTGTACCCAAACATAATTTTTATCATTTTGTTCCCACAAATAGAGCTTTCTTTTGGTGGTATCTGATCACCTCCTGCGGTTTTTATTTTTTGCTAAACAAATAAAAAAAGACCATACATTTTGAAAAAAAAAAAAATTGCTTTTGTTTCTGTTCTAAAATTTTGTAAATAAGTTTTCTCCTCCACTGATGGGCACTGATAAGGCGGCACTGACGGGCACTGATAAGGCGGCACCAATGAGCGGGCACTGACGGGCATCGATGATGGGCATTGATAGGCGGCACTGATGGGCACTCATGGGTGGCACTGATAGGCGACACTGGGCACTGAAAGGCTGCAAAGATTGGTACTCATGGGTGGCATTGATACGTGGCACTGATAGGTGGCACTGATGGGCATTCCTGGTGGCACTGGCAGTGGTAGGCATTCAGTGGGCATTGATTAGCCGCTGCCTGGGCATTGTTTGGCCGCTGCCTGGGCACAGATTTGCATTTTCCTGGTTGTCCAGTGTGGATGGCCATCCTGGTAGTCCTGGGCGGCATACTGGTGGTCCTGCGTGTAATCCGAGGGGGGCTGCGCTGATAAACAATCAGCACAGACCCCCCCTGTCATGAGAGCAGCCGTGAGGAAAAGCCGATCATGATTGGACATGGCTGATCCCATGGTAAAGAGCCTCCGTCAGAGGCTCTTTACAGAGAACGGTGTAGCGGTGTGTCAGACTGACACACCGCACCACCGATCGCCATGATGTGCGCCCCCACGGGCGTGCGGCGGCTGTTATCCTGCTTGATGTCCCTTAATGTCCTGTCCGGATAACGCAACCACCGCCCAGCCGTCATTTTGCTATAGGCCGGGCGGGAAGTGGTTAAAGTGGTACAGTAATCTTTACTTATGTGGAATAACAAGAAAATAAAACAGCGTATGGATCACTGTACTGAAACACAGAAGGAAAGGAAAAAATCAACAATGCTGAAAACAGAAGAGTATACATGCATATAAGGGAGTGCCAGTGGGGTGGATGAGATGAAGTCAAAATCAGAGTAGAGTCGGGTGGCGTGACCGGATGTTGAGGTGAGAGGACACAGCTGTCCGCCTCTCGTACCTCGCTCCCATGATGCACGCCGACCGAAGGACCGAAGAGTAGCATACCTGGAGGAGGAAGAAGAGAGGAGATTTGAATAGGATTGACCGGCTGTCCCTCCGTGGCACGATCTATGCGGTCCCTGTGTTGGCGCACAGCCTGCTGAACCCTGCAGCAAAGCTGCCCGGTCACACGATGGATCTACGGAGACCCCTGTCCCTCGCCTCGGCGCACAACGCACTGACTAGCTGACCCTGGCCGCACACGTTCGATCAACTGACTGCGGCTTGAAGTACAGAACATCAGTGTTGGCATACACTCCGCTGACCCCGGCTGTTTGAGAAAGCTACCTGGAGACATCGCCAGCACCCTGTCAGCACTACAACCTCTGCCACGGTACATATAAGCCTGTTACATTTATTTTGCTCCACTGTCTGTATACTGTAGGAGGCTGGAGAAGACGCGGAAAACTTTGTTAAAGGTATGCTGGGACCGATGGTACTTCTGAACCGTAAGTTGAACGGATAAACTGTTTTTTACTTGTTTGGAGGTGGCTCGGGAATACTACTAAACCCAGGGAGGGCTACTTGGCCGCAGGAGCCTGTGATAGTTTAATCAGGAGTAATCTGTGGTGGGCTGCGGTAGGTAAACCGGAGGGGGAAAAGATATATATAACACTGAACCCCTATAACTGGGCATCTATTGGAAAAATGCCGGGCACACTGTCGGTGATGACTAGGAATGCCTCCAAAGAGGGCTCACAGTCCCAGCCTCAGTCACAGACACAGTCAGCACGGGGGACTAAAGCAAGTTAGGCTGCGGTGGCAGCCAAACTGGAAAAATATGCGCATGTCCCAACATATATAACAGGCCATACACCTATAAAAGGGCCAGGGGCTCAACAACCGAACGCGCAGAGAAAGAGTCAGGGCCAGATACCAACTATGGTGACTCCGGGCAGGACATCAGGGGGTCTAAGGAAAAGGTGCCGGAGAAAGTAGCAATGACAACCACAGGACCAGAGCTAGAGGGCGAGCCGTCCATGAGAGAAATTTTTTCCGCAATTAATAACTGTAAATCCTCACTGTATGAAATATTTGAGCAACTGAGGGGTATAAAAGAGGACATGTCAGTGCTAAAACAGGATGTTCAGGGGATTGGCGTGCGGACCTCTGCTTTGGAGGAGAGACTCAGTCAGGTTGAAGATGATGTTAACACCATGATGACTGAGATGAAAGTAATGAGGGAACAGCTGAACATGTGTATCAATAAAATTGATGACATGGAAAACAGATTACGAAGGAAAAACATAAGGGTACTGGGTCTCCCTGAGAAAAGTGAAGGGAGCCGCCCCACTGAATTTATGGAGGAATGGCTTAAAGGAGTGTTCGGGAAGGACTGCTTATCAAAATATTTCTCAATTGAGAGGGCCCATAGCATCCCTGTTAGGGCTCCAGCTATGGGAGGACAGCCGAGACCTTTCCTTATAAAACTTTTACACTTTTCTGATAAAATTACTATTCTTCAAAAAGCAAGAGAGATGAAAGAAATACAATTTAACGGTGCAAGAATTTCAATTCACCCAGACTTTTCCCCTGAACTACAGAGGCAAAGGGCTAAATTTACTGAGTGCAAACACAGACTACGGCATAAGAGTATCAAATATGCAATGTTCTATCCGCCACATTTGCGGATAACCGTAAATGGGGAAAATTTTGTTCTTTAACACACCAGCTGAACTGACACTTTGGATGAACAGAAAAGAAGGGGAGACGCAGCAGGGTGGAGATGAACAGCAAACATAAAATTAAGAGACACCCTTAAAAGTCCCCTCCACCCCCTTTTCTTTTTTTTGGGGGGGGGAGGGGCCCCGTATAGAGGACTACCTCTTCTCTTTTTTTCTTTTTCTTTTTTTTTTCCTTTTTAATAATCTTTTCATTTTTTCTTTTCTTTTTCTGGCGTGGGGGGGGGGGGGTTTAGGGAGCGGGAAGGGTTGATAAAGTGTATTTTTGTGGAGAGTGGCACAAAGGTGGAGAAATAAGAATATATATCAAAATGTATGGAAGAATTGTGTAAGAGAGAATGATACTGTAATGGGTGGGCCCGTGGAACCAAGAAGTTATTAGAAAGTATGAGCCAGAAAATAATGGACATTGATAATATGTCTTGGATTGCTTTAAAATGAGTCTGTAATATTAATCCACAATATTCCCCAGGATATCTGTAAAGAACTATTTACTGGTTGTTGATTCTGAACACAACATGTTAATTGAAAGATGTTAATGTCAGCACCTCCAACCACCTGGCTGCCTGTGTAATGTAAATGAGTGCAGGCTAACTTCTAAAGATCTTTTCATTGTAGATTGTGATAATTAACTCTGTAATTGTATAAAAGGATTAGTTAATGAACTCACCTGTTGTCTGCTAAGGGATGTCAGAATAATGTGTATTGGGGCCTCGTTATGTAACCATTGTGTGATGATGTGGGTGGAGTTGGGTCATTGTTCATTTGGACTACAGTATTCTTTTAGTGTATATAAGAGCCTGCTTTCTCAATAAAGATTGTCAGACCTGCTGGAAACCTCAACACAGAACGTTGTCTCGTTTGTGGAGGGAGAATTATTTGTAGGGGGTCTTATTCGGCTGGTTGGGAGTGTCTGGTAGCTGCCGTGTGTTCGGGAATGGAATATCTTAAACAACGGTAACCCCTGTCGTTACAGATACACTTAAAACACAAATGCACGAATCAACAGGAGTGAAAGAGGGAGTTTTCACCTTGGAAGTAAGATGCAGTCACTTTAGAAGCCCTCAATATGGGCCCCAAGAAGGGCAAGGGAGGGGGGGGGGTATGTGTGAGTGGGATACTAGAAGGGGAAATTCCACTAAAAACACATTCTAGTGAACAGATATTATTAAGGTACACTTTTTTGTAAGGTGGGAAGTACACTGATAAGGGAGGAATTAAAATAGAGAAAGGGGTAAATGACGGATAACAGGGAAGAGGGAAAAAGAACCCCAAACCAAGATAAAAATATAAAGGTATGTTCATGGAATGTCCGAGGGGTAAAAGAACCAACTAAAAGGCAGGTGATTTTTTTCAACAGTTGAAATGAGTAACATAAAAGTGCTGTGTCTGCAGGAGACACATCTGGATAGGGAAACTACTAAAATATTGAAGCATAGGAAATATCAAGTTCAGTACCATTCTACCCACACATCCTATTCAAGAGGGGTGAGTGTGCTGATAGATTCTGGAGTGGTGTTCTCCTGCAGACAGAGTAAGATAGACACTAAGGTACGCTATGTGTTCCTTCATTGCTGGATAGAAACAAAGGAATTTGTGGTGGCAAATGTATATATCCCCCCACCGTTTGACACGGAAGTCCTGTGGGAGTTAATAGAATTTGTCATGGACAGGCCGGGCATGCCCGTAATAGTGGCAGGGGATTTCAATATGACTATGGATAAAAAAAAGGGATAGACTCCCGGCGGGTGCCCCCACAGGACACATGATTGGTAGTCCTCTACTCCAATTTTGTGGGGAGGTGGGTTTGATAGATGTGCGGAGGAGGAGACACCCGGGGGAAAAATAATTTTCCTGCCACTCGAATGTGCACGCGACCCTGTCCAGGATAGATCTGGTACTCTGTAATGAGGAGGCATTGGGCGAGGTTGGGGAGATGGTATATGAACCAAGAAGCATTTCAGATCATTCCTCAGTAATTTCTGAAATAAAGATGAATAGTGGGTATAGCAAAGGGGACTGGAAAATAAATCCATTTTGGCTGGAAGTAATCGAAGATCCAGGGGGGATATGTACTAGTTTGATCCTGTATTTGCTGTTATAAATTCCTTCAGCCTCAAATGGGAGTGATTTGGGATACCCTTGAGGCGTTCTTACGAGAAATTTTAATTCTAAATATATCATTTATTAAAAAAACAAACACGTGCTAAGGAAACCGCAGTGAGAGAAAAGATGAAGAGGTCAGAGATTAACTATATAGGGAACCCAACCACAGAGAAATATAAGGAATGGTCAGAGACACAGGAAGAGTATAAAAAAAATAGTAATAAGAAAGGCGGAAAATAAAAAAATATTTCAGAAACAGAAGTTTTATGGGGAGGGTGAGAGAGTGGGGAGAATTCTGGCCCTAATAGCTAGGGCCGGCGCTCCCCTATCTGTCATCCCGGTGGTCTGTGATGAGGAGGGGGAAATCGGGAGAGGTACATCAGAAATAAAAGAGGTCTTCAAAAAATATCAGATCCTGTATAGTAGTACACAATATGGTAACATAGAGGGAGAGATGGGAGCCTTTTTTTTACAGGTTTACAGATCCCCCGGCTATCAGGAAGACAGGGAGGACTTGGAGGCACTGCTTACATTGGAAGAGATACAACTGGCAACAATGGCTATGGCAAGCCAAAAGGCCCCAGGGCCCAATGGCTTGCCAACAGAAATATATAAAATCTACGGTGAGGTGCTGCTTCCAAAACTCCTGGAGGTATTTAATTGGGCAGCCGAGGAAGGGAAGTTACCTACGTCCATGACAGAAGCAACAATTATAGTATTATTAAAAGAGGGGAAAGATCAATTGGAGACGGCCTCATATAGACCGATATCTCTCCTGTGTGCAGACGTACAAATCTTGGCCAAAATATTGGCAACGAGGTTAATTAAGATAGTCTCAAAGCTGGTACACCCGGACCAGACGGGATTTATTCCAGGCAGGTCTACCGGCTCTAACATAAGAGCGTTTCTAAATACCCAGTTGTCCACAGAAGTAGAGGGGTCAAGAGCAATTTTATCTTTGGACGCAACCAAGGCGTTTGATAGCCTTGAGTGGCACTACCTTTGGAAAGTCTTGGCAGAGTTTCAGTTTGGTCCTAATTTTACTCGATGGATTAGAATCCTGTATGAAGGTCCCAGGGCGAATGTAAGAATAAATGGCGAATGTTCAGATGGGTTCCAATTGGCTAGGGGGACAAGGCAGGGATGTCCATTTTCGCCTCTGCTTTTCGCCCTTGCCATGGAGCCACTGGCCATTGCTATAAGAGCATCCCCGGGAATACAGGGTTTCAAGAGGACGCTGAGGGAGGAGAAGGTTGCTATGTATGCAGATGACGTATTGCTTTTCTTAGGGGATACACAAACCTCGTTGGAGACGGCAATAGATATAATAAGGGAATTTGGCAAATTCTCGGGGCAGAAAATTGGGACAAATCGTCCCTTTTGCCAATAGACCCACTGATAGGGCAGATAGACCAAGTGAAGGTAGTGGCCCAAATGAGATATTTAGGAATAAATATAACAAGGGACCCAGGGCAGTACATAGCCGGAAATCTAGTACCATTGTTGACAAAGCTTAGACAAAAATGCCGGGTATGGAACAGGCTTCCACTTTCAGTGGCTGGCAGGATTAAT
Source organism: Rana muscosa (assembly GCA_029206835.1). Classification (NCBI taxonomy): domain Eukaryota; kingdom Metazoa; phylum Chordata; class Amphibia; order Anura; family Ranidae; genus Rana; species Rana muscosa. The sequence goes on from CM055122.1 coordinate 1,138,999,891, forward strand.
TTGGTAAAAATGGTATGGATGCCGCAAATTTTATATATTCTCCACAACTCCCCAGTATGGATTCCAAAACAGTGGTTTAAGAAAATAGATAGTTTGTTTAGGGAACTGATCTGGAAGAATGGAGTAGCAAGGATTCGCCTCCGAGTCCTGCAACAACCCAGAGAGAAGGGGGGACTGGCCCTTCCGAATCCCAGATATTATTTCTTAGCGGCCCAAGTGCAGCATATGAGGGGCAGTAACCGAACGGTAGGAAGAGAGACTGTAAAGGGATTCATTCTGAATGACACAAGCCACGACACAGAAGTAGAGGCAGTGGAGGCTGATTCTTTTTGTTCTGAATGTCCTACAGCTCAATTAAAGGTAAAATGCTGGAAAGAGGTCAAGAAGATCCTGGGATATAAGGGGTTCTCTGAATTCTCTCCCATATGGGACAATGGCAACCTGCAAGAACTTAAAGCTATGGGAAAGGTTGAGGAGTGGGGCAGATTGGGTATACATTTACTGGTACAACTCTTTAAGGCAGGAAGAATAAAAACATTTCAGGAAATTAGAGAGGAGTATACAGTTCCAAATAGCTCCTTTTACAGATATTTGGAAACTAGGCATGCGTTGAATGCACAGTTTGGACAGAGCCCACCAGAATGGAATGATATTCCCTTTCTCCGTAAATACAGAGGCCTCTAGAGGGGCAATCTCAGACATGTATGATTCCCTAGAAAGGGCAGACCAGGGGGAGGCATCAGCTAGTAAAAACAAGGTTAAATGGGAGAGAGATGTGGGTCCACTTTCGCAGGAACAATGGGAACGAATATTAGCAATAGGACCCAGGGTGTCATTGTCATCTTCTCAAATAATGTCCCATCTTTATTTGATACATAGAGTGTATTATACGCCTCAAAGGATGTTTCAGTTTGGCACGAGGCCGGATCTGAGTTGTCAGAGATGTGGGGACACTAGGGCAGACCTAATACACATTGTTTGGAGATGCCCCAAGTTATACCAATACTGGAAGCAAATAGTTGAAAGGATAAACACTGTGTTTGAGACATCTTTGCAGCCAGAAGCCAGGCTATGTGTATTGGGTCTCCTGTAAGAAAGGAGACTCCTAGAAGACTAAAGAACAGCAATAATAAGATCTGTCTGTTTCAAGGAAGGAAAATTATAGCGCAGAAGTGGCAAGCGGAAAGCGCCCCCCCCCCCCCCCCCACAGTGTCAGAATGGAGGAGGGTGATAGACGACACTGTTACAAAAGAAGAATTTATATACAAGAAGAGAGAAAATAAAAACAAATTTAATAATATGTGGAAAAAATGGAAAGAAGTGGAAGCACGTTTAGGGATGGGTGACGAATAAGCAAGTACGGAGGGTGTGAGGTCGTGTGGTTGTGAAGAAGGGATATTGTGGGTTTTATACATGATGTATTTATATGTGTATTGTTGCATATGGGAATGTATGTATGTTTTAATATGTAAAAAAGGAAATAAAGAATATCTGATTAAAATAACAAAATCAGAGTAGAAAAGGATTAAGGATTCAATCTTGGAAATGGGATTGTCTGACCAGATTGCCCAGTTATGCTCAAAGGTTAACAAGGTAAGAGAATAGATGGCTATCATTCATTCAAAGGTGTAGTTTTGTTGGACCATACCCAGCATGTCAGATATATTGAGGGAATCTTGTGACTTCCAGTTTTTAAGTATGAGTGTACGGGCTGCTAACAGTGTGCGTAACTACCTGTCTAAAAGAGCGAGGGTACGAGTCGATAACGATGTGGAGTATAGCTAGGCCTGGATTAGGAGACCGGAGAATTCCCGTGAGGGAGGAAAGGACTTGAAAAACATGATTCCAAATACTCGTCAAACTACTGCATTCCCAAAAGGCATGGAGTAGCTGGCCAACTTGACCGCAACCTCTCCAGCATAGGGGAGAGGTATCTGGATAGATTTTAGCTAACCTATATGGTGTGAGATGCCATCTGTTAACTATTTTAAACATCAACTCCCAATGGTTGGCGCAGTGGGTTGTTCTTTAAATTTCACAGAAGGCGGATTGCCACGGGTTCAGGGTGAAATAGTAGTAAAGATTGGATTCCCACTTTAACCTCCCTGGCGGTATGATTATGGCAGATTTTTGATGCTGAAAGCGGTACAATGTTTTGCATGGAAATTTGGCATTTTATATTGTAGGCCTGTAATTCTTAGAAATAACTCGCTTAAACCTGTCCAAACAAGAGTCTAGTAGACATCGCAGGTATGATAAAGTTTGAAACACAAAACCATAAATTATAATATATTAAATAACTATAAATAATTATAACAAATAATATAATAATCATAAAAATTATTCAATAATGTAATCAAATCAAAAACACTGAAATTTGCTCAGTTGCTGAATTGTTGCTGTCATTACTTTCAGTGTTTGATGACCAATTTCCCCACGAATTGCTATCACTAAATTCTGAAAGTGATTCTAATTTATTATCTCTGTTTTCTAGCTGGTCTAAAACCACTTTTGACGTAAAGGGACACTTTTTGGTTGCTATGGACAATCTCCAGTTTCCAGGCAGAAAGAACAGTATTTATAATATAAAACTGGATGCAGGGCAGTGGACAAACCACTAGGGACAAAGGGGATGTGTAATTATTTGATACAGTACTGTAATATGTAAGATTACAGTGTACTGTATGTATGCTGTGTTTTAAACTTTTTTAATTTGGTGCCGAGTTCCATTCTTGTGCGTTGCAACGCTCACAGAGAACGGAGCTCGGCACTGAATCGAGTGGAGACACGGCTCGCAGACACAGCGGGAAGACATCGCAGGATCCAGGGGACAAGGTAAGTAACCTGTACATGGATCCTGTGATGCGATCCCGAGTGTGGCTCGGGGTTACCGCTTTTGGTACTGAAAATTCATCCTGAGCCACACTCGGGAATACCGCTAGGGAGGATAAAATTGAAATTGCGTTCCTGGGAGATATCGTCTCTTGTAGGTTATTGTAAAAGAGGGATATACCTTTTGGACCTAGGTTTTTGAGAGGAATTGAACTGTCATGCAAATTCCCGTATGTGTAATGTAGGGATAGGGAACTTGTGTAGTAGAGCTGCACGATTAATCGTGAAGAATCAAAATTGCGATCTTTTTCCCTTCTCGATCTTCAAAACAGCATGTTACGGTTCTCTCTAACAAGTGCAGAGTTCTCACAGCTGGATAAACAAAATCCAGGCACCCTGCCAAGTTTTAATACAACATGCGAATAAGTGGAAACAAAGTATCTTAGTTTTTTATCAATGGAAAGAACTCCGGAGTGTAGATGAAGGAAGTTTAACCATTTAACTGCTTGCCGACCAGCGCACGACGATATACGTCGACAGCATGGCACGGACAGGCAGAAGGACATACCTGTACGTCCCCTTTAAGATCGCGGCATTGTGGACACGCGCACTGCTGCCGGCCGCGAGCTCCACGGGTCCCGCAGACTCGATCGCCGCAGGGATACCCGCGATAGTCTCGCGGTGAGTTAGAACGGGGAGATGCTGATGTAAACAAGCATCTCCCCGCACTGCCTAGTGACAATGACAGTGATCACTGCTTCCTGTAATCGGAAGTAGTGATCACTGTCTTGTCACACACAGCCCATCCCCCCTACAGTAAGAATCGCTTACTAGGGCACACTTAACCCCTACAGCGCCACCTATTGGTTAACCCCTTCACTGCCAGTGTAATTTTTGCAGTAATCAGTGCATTTTTATAGCACTGATCGCTGTAAAAATTACAGTGGTCCCAAAAATCTGTCCGATGTGTCCGCCATAATGTCGCAGTTACGATAAAAATCGCTGATCGCCACCATTACTAGTAAAAAAAAAAAAATTTTTTTTTTTATAAAAATGGCATAAAACTATCCCCTATTTTGTATATAACGATTGTGGCAGAGTGAGGCTCTGTCCCAGTGAAAAAAGGGTTAAAGTGGACACAGAGTCTGCATATCGGCTGAGTGCAGAGCTACAGAGCGTAAATTTAAAAAAACAGAGAAAACTGCTCTGGCAGTTTTCTCAGATTTTGCTATTTCTACATGGGGCTTCTATGGCTTGGAGATCCTTCAGAGTCTTGGGTGGGATGGGATCTCCAACCCTGTGTCCGGGTCTTGTGGACAGCCAGCATGGTGTGTGCTCAGGTGCACACAACCAATATAATGAGGGGCTGGTGAGAGTGAAGGATGGGGAGCAGCTTGCTTACTGCAGTAGCTGCTAGTGAGTGTCTCTGTGTGAGGACAAACGCTGTGTGCGTTGAAGGGCTTTAAGCTGTGTGCGTCCAAGGAGCCAGAAGCTGTGTGCATTAAGGGACTTCAAGCTGTGTGCGTTTAGGAAGCCCAAAGCTGTGTGCATCCAAGACTGTGAGATTGGAAGATATAGTGGTTTAAGGTATCAGTACCTAAAGCAAGCAGAGGAACTGCTAACGAGAGCCAGGTGGCTTGGTATGTTTTCCTTATTTTTTGAACTGCTAAATGAAGTTAAACCCCTGCGTGGGAATCCTGAAGGGACAGTTTGCTTTTGTTTTTTCTGTTTAAATAAACGTGGGCTACCAGGCCCTTAACTAGAATGCCTGTCTGATATGGACTCACTGCATAAAAACGCATCTATCCACTTGAGCTAAAACACCCCAATATCACAGTGGTGGATTCAGCGGGCAACACTACGGTGGAATCCGGGTCCTTGCTCCACAGTGAGTTCAGGTCAGGAACTGTTGGCTGAGTGTGGAAGTGCAGCCAGGCGAAAGGCATTGTGTGTTGCAGGTGGTGTACCTGTGAACGAAAAGTCAATTTTTTTTTCTCTGCGATGATCTGCTGCTAGCTGTGTGTGGCAGCCAGGCGAACATCATTGCACAGAAGTTTGATGGACTGTGTTGCATGCAGGTTGTGTACCTGTGAAAGGAGAATCACATTTTCTTCCCTCTGCTGTGAACTGTGTTACTGGTTGCTGTGTGCAACACCGCAAGGATGGGGCGGTCAAAGCAGAAAAAGGAGGCGATCCTTGCTGAAGCAAGAGAAAGGCTACTGTGGCTAGAGGGTATTTCACCACATGCCCCAGCCAAACCAGAGAATTTGGCTGAGTGTGAAATCTCTGTGATCTGGGGTAAGTTACTCATGTCACCCCCAGTTAAAAGTGAAGTGAAAGAGGTTGTCCCTGGCAACAGGAAGCCGGGTGGACAACAGCGTGTGGAAAAGAGGAGAATGGTCGTTCGTGGAAGCAACGTCCAGGCCAGCAGGGATGTTGGGGATCCAAGGAGTCTGTCTGCTGATGGTCATGACCAGTGGAGTCCTCAAGAGTGGTATCCCATGGCAACAGAGAGCCAGGCATTGAGGAGATGCCAAGAAATTAAATTTCAGCGTCCAGTACCGTGCTTGGAATGTGGTCAAGTGGGGCATGGGATCTTTACTTGCCCAAGGTTCTGGAACACCGCTGAAGAGTCTGGAAAGGCTGCAGTGTCGCCATATGGCCCCAAAGAGACAGTAACTGGTATGGATGCAGCTGAGAGACAGCGCACTCAAGTGAAGGCTATGATGCCAGCCACTGAAAATGGTAAGACTGTTCCAGTTTATGGTACTGAACCCAGTGAAGTGGGAGTAGATCCAGTGGGGAGATCCGCAGTGCCAATGGACATAGACTTGCGGCAGTGTGCTACCCAGAGCAGTGGGGAGGCACAGAATAAAGCCCAACTAGCCGCAGGGCTAAAGACTGGAAAGGACATGGGGACTCTGCATGTGCCTGCTATAGTCCAGCAGGTGGCTGGGAAAATAGAGTTAGGGGTGACCAAAACAGTGCTTGTGCCATGTTCCCTAGTGACAGGTACTGCAGGGTTGCCCAGGGAGACTTCCAAGAAGCCCGCGGTGACGGAGCCGAGCGTTTCCCAGGTCAACTTTGGAGCTGCCCATGTAGGAAAGGGTGCCCCTTTAAAAAAGGAGGGCGCTGTGAGGAGTCACTCAGAGGCTTTGGTGGGTAATAGACAATCCACAAAAGTAGCAGTTATGTCTACACGTAGTGAAAATTCTAATGGTTATGCTGACAAAAGTGTTACTGTTGGCAAATGTGATGGTATTGGTGATCATGACATTGAAAAATGTGTTTCCTTTAGTGTCATGTCTGAAAATGTTGGAAATGTGTTTACTACCAATGATGGGAGTAGGATATCTCCCATGACAACCAGAAGCGCAGGATTGTCCATGGAAGTCTCATGGGGCCTCCATGTGTTGGAGCCAGAGGTTTTCCAGGATTGCTGTGGTGCTACTCTGGTGAAACAAGGGAAGACTGTGTCACATAGTGAGTGTGTGTGGGCGCAGCCCCACAACCCTAAGTGTAACCCAGTTGTCAAGGGGTTAGATCAGCCTGCAAAAGCTGAAAGTGAAGAGCTGTATGTGTCTGTAGCACCACCAAAGCAAGGTGTTCAAAATAAGGTATTGCACCTTGCCTTGGTTGAGGATGCAATCTCCCAGTGTGATGTGAGAAAAAAAATATTGTCACAATGTGAGGTAGATAGAAGTGACAAGTGTGTTGTGGTGTTTTGGCTAGTGAATCCCAGGTTCCTGTTGGGCCTTCTAGAGCAGGTGATGCAGTGCTGTGGAGCACCAGTGATGGAACCACAGGAGACTGGGATGATTGGTGCAAGGAAGCAGTTGCGGCACTAGGCCAAGTGACAAGGAATTACGAAGCAATGATGTGTGACAGAGTTGTGGACAGAACACCTGCTGTGCCCAGTGGAGGGATCGCAGAATGGCCAGTGCTCAAGGGCACGCCAGCCCCTGCAAAGGCTGATGCCCTCCAGTATGAAGGAACGGTTCTGGGCGCAGGCATGGCAGATGGGTTGTCCACGGCCCAGCAACTAAATAATGGCAAGTGTCAAGTTGACAATGTGACTAATGTTGACTCGCAGAGGCTCATTGGTGTAGCGTTAGAGGTGAAGAGGAGACATGTATCTGACAGCGCTCCAGGGGAGCAACAGGCTGGGATGAGGGGTACCTTCAAGGAGATGGTGGTCTCTTCAAATGTCTCAACCTCACAAGCTGCAATGGATGAGCCCCTCCATGTCTCGGACAGGGGAAAGGTTCCCAAAAAGGTCACGCATTTAGACATTGGTTGCATAGAGTTGACAAAAACTTTATTAGAAATGCTGGAGTTGGTAAAAGTGCCCTCACTGTACACTTGGGTGTCTCCACCGCAGTCGGACCAGGTGGTGCTGCATGGTACCAATAGGTGGAGTCAGGTGGTACAGGCTGTGCTGGGAAGCTTGTTAACAGTGTGGCAAATAGTTCTGAGGTTCTCTAAGGGGGTGCTCCCATAGTGACTGGAAACATCTCTGCTGGTGTGCTCCAAGGTGCAGCTGAGCAGTGGTCAGTAGAGGGCACAGATACTGTCTCAGCCGCTAAATCTCATGAGAAGGAAGGGCCCAGAATAGATGCAGCACTAGCAGAGATGCTTTCTATCACTCAGAAAGAGGTACAACTTAAAGTACCCGGAGACACTGTGAGAAAAAGTGCTATAGGTGGATGCTGCAACAATGTAATGTGTACATCAGAAAGAAGTAGTTTGTGCCTAGATCAGTGTCATCTGTTAGATCAGTTACCCATGGAGTGTTGGACAACAGGTGAGGTAGAACTTGGCTTTAGTCCTGTGGGATTTAATCTCTCGCCTATGTGTGGTCCCTCCTCAGGTCTGGTACTAACAAGCAGTGAGATGGACAGCACTGATTGCGTTGGAAAGTGTGACATTAAAATATATGATTTAATGATTGGCGCTGTTAAAAGCAATGTGGTTGCTCTGGGTAACAAGAGAGGTTTTTGAACCTGAAAGACCTGTGGTGAAAGATAAAACTTATTTACGTAAGCTGAAAGGTAGGATCAGGGTAGGCAGCGTTTCTCCAAGAGAGGAGAGTATGCTCAGGGACCCAAAGAGAAGAGAGGGAAGGCAGAGTATACGGAATTATAGGACCCTGTTAAGATCCAAGCTGGGACGTACCTGGAAGCACACCCGAAAAAAGGGTTGGGCCTACGTGGCTGATGGCCAGCACAGAGGTGTCCCAACTACTATGATGGGTGCAGGTGTTTCTCCCTCTGGATCAAAACAAGAGGGGGGGTATGTGGCAGAGCGAGGCTCTGTCCCAGTGAAAAAAGGGTTAAAGTGGACACAGAGTCTGCATATCGGCTGAGTGCAGAGCTACAGAGCGTAAATTTAAAAAAACAGAGAAAACTGCTCTATTTTTTTGCTATTTTGCTATTTCTACATGGGGCTTCTATGGCTTGGAAATCCTTCAGAGTCTTGGGTGGGATGGGATCTCCAACCCTGTGTCCGGGTCTTGTGGACAGCCAGCATGGTGTGTGCTCAGGTGCACACAACCAATATAATGAGGGGCTGGCGAGAGTGAAGGAGAGTGTGCGTTGAAGGGCTTTAAGCTGTGTGCGTCCAAGGAGCCAGAAGCTGTGTGCATTAAGGGACTTCAAGCTGTGTGCGTTTAGGAAGCCCAAAGCTGTGTGCATCCAAGACTGTGAGATTGGAAGATATAGTGGTTTAAGGTATCAGTACCTAAAGCAAGCAGAGGAACTGCTAACGAGAGCCAGGTGGCTTGGTATGTTTTCCTTATTTTTTGAACTGCTAAATGAAGTTAAACCCCTGCGTGGGAATCCTGAAGGGACAGTTTGCTTTTGTTTTTTCTGTTTAAATAAACGTGGGCTACCAGGCCCTTAACTAGAATGCCTGTCTGATATGGACTCACTGCATAAAAACGCATCTATCCACTTGAGCTAAAACACCCCAATATCACACGATCAATAAATGCTAAATATGTAGAAGAATACGTATCGGCCTAAACTGAGGAACATTTTATATATATATATATATATATATATATATTTTTTGGGGGGGATATTTATTATAGCAAAAAGTAAAAAATATTGCTTTTTTTTCAAAATTGTCGCTCTATTTTTGATTATAGCGCAAAAAATGAAAAACCGCAGAGGTGATCAAATGCCACCAAAATAAAACTATTTGTGGGAAAAAAAGGACGTCAATTTTGTTTGGGAGCCACGTCGCACGACCGCGCAATTGTCAGTTTTTTTGTTTAATAAATGTTTATTGAAACATTAAAAGGTAAAAGATAAACATTTGACAGAGAGTAGGTAATGTTACATGAATAATAGTGAACAGTTTACCTGAACAAGTCGTAACATCCAAAGGCTAGATATGAATAATAGTGAACTCTATGTTTGCTAAGGTATCGCCACTACTGATTGTGACAGTTGGTCAGGTAACGGTATGCTGCTACTCATATATTCAAGGCAAACAGGATGCATAAAGTTTATCAGAGAAAGAGAGGAAAAGAGAAAGACCAGGAGATGAAGTAAGAAAGAGTGGGGAAGTTAGGAGGGGGGAGGATAAGGGGAAAAAAAAAAGGGGGGGGGTTGGCATGCATGGCGTCATATCAAAGGTGAGTATAACTAAACCTGTAGGGTCTTGTAAGAAAAAAGTCAAGCGTAAATATCAAGAGGATCAACCTTAACGTGGAGGGGGCAGTTAAGTCATTTTTGAGAGGTGATCACAGTCTCAATGGGTTTGCGTTATGAGCTCTTTATAGTAAGGGGTAGCTGTGAATTCTATCCAAGGGGTCCAAGTTAAAGTGTGTCGCTGGGAGGTATTCTTGTCGTTATGGGTGATATCTTCCATGAGGTGCACCTCTGCTATCTTTTTTAGCCAGCTTTTCATTGATGGAATATTAGGTTGGCCCCATAGGGCGGGTATTAAAGCCTTAGCCGTGTTTAGCAAGTGAGGTATAAGTGAGCGTTTATGGATTCCGATGGGTTCCTTAGTAGCGTGGAAAAGAATGATCCAGGGGTCATTGGGAAGATCGACGTCTGAGATCTGCCGTATAAGTTGGATAACGTTGGCCCAAAAAGGGCGGATGCTCGGGCACGTCCACCAAATATGCGCGTGAGTTGCTTTATTCCCACAATTCCTCCAGCATAATGGGGAATTTGCGGGGAACATCTGGTGTAGTTTCGATGGAGTATAGTGCCATCTGGTGAGTAATTTATAATTGACTTCAGCCATTTTTGAAGTCATGGATGAGATGTGGGTTAACTGTAATACTTTGTCCTTTTGATTGTCCGTGAGGCAAGACTCCAGATCCGATTCCCATTTAGCTAAGTAAGCTGGATGTGCTTTGTTTTGGAGTTTGATGAGGGCTTTGTAGAAGATCGAAATGCAGTGTGAAGGTGGATCTTTTGGTTTGAATATTGCTTCAATGTCATTTAGGTCTTGGAGTCCTCTTAAGGGTTGAGGAAGGGTTCGGAGGAAGCGTTGTAGTTGAATGAACCTCCATTTATCCAGAAATGTGATTGGTTTAGAGCCAATAATATCAGGTAGAGGCTTGAGGGTGTTGGCACGAAGGACATGGTGGAGTAAAAGGGGTCCTTCTGGGGACCATGTCTTAAAACCTGGATCTAATAAAACTGGTAGGAAATAATTATGGTTAAGAAGCGGTAGTAATGGGGAGTCATATGACCAGGAAAATTTCTTGTGCAGAGCATCCCAGACATCCAGGGTAGAAGTGGTGAGTGAAGAGGTTGTGTGGGCGAGATGCCTATGGAGGCGGGGTAGCCAAGGTGCAACCGAGAGGTCAATATTACTTTGGGAGTGTTCTAGATTCACCCATAATTTGGCGTTGACAGCGTATTTCCATTCAGCTAGTCTAGATAATATCACAGCCTGATAATAGACCTTAAAGTTCGGGAGGGCCAGTCCCCCCGAGCCCTTGGAGCGAAATAAAACGTCTCCAGATACTCTAGGGCGGCTGTTCCTCCAGATGAAGCGGGAGATCATGGTTTGTAATGTGGTGAAGAACCCTACAGGAACACCCAATGGAATCATTTGGAAGAAAAATAGAACTCGAGGTAGAATGTGCATTTTAACAATATTCACTCTACCTAACCAGGAATGTGAAAGACTGTTCCATTTTCTGAGATCTTCTCTAACATTATTTAATAGGGGAATGTAGTTATGTTGAAAAAGAGAATGAATACTAGGCGTGAGATGTATTCCCAAGTATTTCATACTCTGTTGTGCCCATCTAAAGGGGAAGAGGGGCCTTAAACGTTCCTCCTCCTGTTTAGGGAGGTTGATATTTAGGATGTCCGACTTGGAAAGATTAATTTTGAAATTGGACAGCGTTTGATAGGTAGTAAAGGCTGACATTAAATTAGGTAGAGAGATGCGTGGTTGCTGGATAAAGAACAAAATGTCGTCAGCATACGCTGCGTATTTGTGGGTTTTGTTACCTACTTGGATACCGCGGATATTAGTGTTTTGCCTAATCGTGGCTAGGAAGGGTTCTAGAGTGAGGGCGAATAAGAGAGGGGACAAGGGGCATCCCTGTCTGGTCCCGTTAAAAAGTGTGAATGAATCACTTAAAGTACCGTTTATGCGGATTTGTGCCGTGGGATTGGAATAGAGGGAGGAAATGCGATAGAACATCTTGGGACCTATCCCGAAGTGACGTAAGGTCAATTTGAGGTAGTCCCAATCCACCCTATCAAACGCTTTTTCAGCATCAGTGGAGATAAGTAGGGTGGACTGGGCACGCCTCCGTACATATTGTATTAGGGATATTGCTCGGAGGGAGTTATCTTTGGCTTCCCTATTGGGAATGAAGCCTGTCTGATCTGTCGAGACCCAGCTGGGTATAAGGGGAAGTAAACGATTAGCCATAACTTTGGAATATAATTTAATATCAATATTTAGCAGGGAGATTGGCCTGTAACTACTACATTGGGTGGGATCTTTCCCTGGCTTGGGGATGACTGTAATGTGGGCTGTAAGAGATTCTGGGCGTAGTCCTGAGGTTTGTGAGATTGAGTTGGCATAGGCTGTAAGGCGGGGAAGTAGGATGTCACTAAACGTTTTATAATAAAGAATAGTGTATCCGTCCGGTCCGGGGGCTTTCCCTGTAGGGGAGGATTTCAGGGCTGCTTGGAATTCCTCAACAGAGAATTCCGATTCCAGTTCCCGAAGGGTTGAGCTAGATAATTTTGGTAGGTTGGCTTCCTGTAGGTAGGTAAGCATGCAATTACGTCTCTCCTTTGGGGTCAAAGAGGGCGACTCAGTTACTTTATATAAATCTGCGTAATATTCCCTGAAGGCTTTGGCAATGTGTGGAGTTGCATGTACAAGATCCCCGTTAGGGAGTTTTATTTTGGGAATAAATGATTTAGACTGTTTAGCTTTTAGGGATCTCGCCAGTTGTCTGCTTGGTTTGTTCCCCCACTCATAGAGCTTCTGTGAGAAGAGTTGGAATTTTCTTTTAGTGTCTATATTGAGGAGGTTTTTTAATTCTTCGCGCTTTAGGGTAAGGGCTTTGAGGTGGGTGGAGTGTAAAGTGAGCTTATGCTGTTTGTCAAGGTCCGCTATTTGTTGCAGTACTTGTTTGATTTGTTGACCATGCTCTCTTTTTTTCCTCGCTCCTAGTTCAATAAGGCGACCTCTCATGGTAGCCTTGTGGGCCTCCCATACAATAGAAGGAGAGGTCTCGGAGGGTTTGTTTTCTTTGAAATATTGCATTAAATGTGAAGATAACATGGAGACCTCCGCTTGGTTAGAGAGAAGAGAGTCATTGAGTTTCCAACTATTAGAGCGGCGAGCCAAGGTGGGCATGGTCATGTGCATCGATACAGGTGTGTGATCTGATATAGTAGCTGTACCTATATGTGTGGATTGTAGAAGTGGGAGGTGGTAGTGATCTAAGAAAATATTATCGATCCGGGAATAAGATTGGTGTGTCCTAGAAAAGTGGGAAAAGTCTTTTTCTTTAGGGTGGAGTATACGCCAGACATCTAGCAGCTGAAGATCTAGGAGTCTCTTTTTAACAAATGACAGGCGTTTAAATGGAATGTTAGAACGACCATGGGAGGTGTCCAGAATGGGGTCTAGGGGCATGTTAATGTCCCCTGCAAGGATGAGTATACCTTTGGCGAATTGTGACAGTTTGGTGAGAGTATGGGAGAAGAAGGTGGGTTGATTATGATTTGGGCAATAAATATTTGCTAAGGTGCATTGGGTATTGCCTAGAAAGCCCCTCAGAAAGAGAAATCTACCATGATCATCCGCTAGCATGTCTACAAGGCGAAAGGGAACATTTCCGTTAAAGCCAATGGCCACACCTTTAGCCTTATTAGTATCAGATAGGCTATAGTACCATTGAGGGAATTGGGGCGAAGTCAATTTGACCGGTGTTGAGTGGGTTAAGTGCGTTTCTTGAAGAAAGGCAATGGAGCAAGCTGACTTCTTCAATTCACGGGTAACTTGGTGCCGTTTTTTGCTGCTACATTCAAACCCCTAACATTATACGAGGTGATTGTTAGTGTGGCCATTATAATAACGGAGAGCGACCCTTTAGCTCATATTTCCATGCATGCCAACCAAGGAAGTAGGGGTAAGTGGGGTAGCAATTGTCAGTTAAAGGGACGCAGTGCCAAATTGTAAAAAGACCTCCGGTCTTTAAGCTGACAAATGGTCCGGGGCTGAAGTGGTTAAAGACCAAACCCTTTCTGACATTTGTTGCTTACAAGTAAAAAATCATTATTTTCTGCTAGAAAATTACTTGGAACACCCAAAAATGATATATATTTTTTTTTAGCAGAGACCCTAGAGAATAAAATGGTGGTTGTTGCAATATTTTATGTCACACCGTATTTGCACAGCGGTTTTTCAAACGCAATTTAGAAAAAAAAATACACTTTAATAAATAAAAAATAAAAAACTAAACGGCTAAGTTAGCACAATTTTTTTGTATAATGTGAAAGAAGATGTTACACTGCGAGAATCGTGATCCTTATTCTAAGCAAAAAAAATGTGATTCTCATTTTAACCAGAATCGTGCAGCTAGTATGCCATAGCACGTGAATTGGGCTGCAATAGGGAGGCTACATTCCTTAATCAGTTTTTTCCAGGCTCTTAGGCTTGGAGTGTTGTATGAAATTTTGTACATAGTTCAGCCCATATCTATTTAGTGAGCCAGGGAATCATGGCTTTGAGCACCCCTAAGGGGAATTTGTAATCCACAATTGTGGTGGAGATTGTTTTTTGTTTGTGTAAATGGCGCCATGCTAAGAGGGAGGCATGCAAAGGAGGTGATAAGGTGGAAATGTTCCAGGGCTTCCATAAGTCACTCATGAGGAGTAAGGAAAGGATTGTGTGGGAGCTATGGCTGATTGTACCTCCAGCCGCGGTAGTTTGTCTGAACCGTTGATACACTGTCGAGTTTGAGCCAGTCTGACCGCTCAATAATCTTTAATATCAGTCATACCCACTCCACCTACAGATCTGTGCAGAATTAGGTTGGTATATTGGCATCTGGCCTTTTTGTTTCCCCATATACTTTTCCTTAATAGACTGGACAGGGTATTGAGGTAATGGTTGGGGATGGAGATTGGTAGCACCCAGGATAGATTGTGCTTACATATGTGTAGCACACTGATTCCTTCCTTGCTTACCTCCGCTAGCAGGTGGGACACACCATGCCACATGCCCAGTATCCTCCTTGTTGCAGAGGGTGAGCGGTGTTATCTGATTTGGGTCCTGCAGCGAGTTACCTCCTTCCGTTGGATTATTCACCCTAGATGGTAGGAAGAAGTCTATTCTCTCTCTTTACTTCAAGAAGGCCATTGTCCAGACAGTATTGAAACCCAATAAAAGGTTTATTTTGGTTGCTTAAGAACTCGATAGGAAAGTTGAAGATAGAGAGAAATGAACTAGGAGGCAGGTTCAGGCACACAGCACTCGATCATCAATCGTTGCCACTCAGGCCTGAGTGGGTTTTTGCTCACCCAGATAGTCCCTCCAAGAGCGGTCCTAGCAGCCGGTGTGGAGCACAAACGTTTACTTGTAGTTTCCTAGGAATACGATCAGGGAAAAATCTCTAAGTCCTAAACTTCCCATCCTAGTAATATTTAAGTCCTTAGGTGTCAATAGGGCACATTATGAGGCTTGTGGCGGGTTATGGAATCCTTCCCTCTGGTAGGTAACCAGGCCTCTCCCGAGACAGTGACCTCCTTCACCGATTCCCTTGTTTTCTCTCCTTCAGAGTGGGTCACCCTCACTTGGGCACCATGGGACTCCTCCTCTTGTGTAGGCCTTAGCTAAAGGTGCTGGGCCCACCTGGAACGATGCAGACTCTGGCTAAAGGTGCCGGGGGCCGAACACACACGTACCCCTGGCCATGAGGGCCACCGAAGGTGGGGTATGTGTCTGTTCTTCTCGGACCAAGGGGTCCTCTCCAACGCCTCATGCCTAATGGCGTCTTCCCCTTAAGTACCCTCTCCCAGCATGCACAGCGGGCAGACCACGCCCACTGCACAGGTGCCGAGAGAGGACACCCAATGGTGTTGCGATACCCCCTGTGGTTCCACCTGAGCCGGAGATGACAGTGCCACCCACAGGCAACAGGGAACACTGCAGCCAGGCAATATCTGTTGGAGATACAACAAACCTTCAGCTTAGCCTATTGACTGAAGTTCAGTTAAAGGACACAAAATGTTGCTAATGCTCAGTGATATGCTATGCTTTGTATTTTTCTATGATGTGTTGTATTTCCTGTACATAGTGATGTATTTGTTGGTTTCTTTTTCCCATCTGTGTTGTTCTTCTTACCATGTGAGGTGACATTTTTGCTAGTGTAGTAAAGAAGCCAGTTCCTGTTACTCCACAACGTCTGATCTGAATTGACTCCGCTTCACCTATCAATCATACTTTGCAACAGGTTATGCGCCCATTGTCCGGATAAAGTCTAATGACCAGGTGCGGCCCAGGCAGAACAAAGCCTCGAATGGAAGACAGTGTGGCTGATGCGGAGATCGACATAAGGAAGCTTTCCAGCGACATCTCCTATAGACAAGTAAGACTGTTTATATACAAAGGAGGGTTAAAATCGCCGGAATCTCAGAGCTTAAACTCTCAGTGGCCAAGCTGAACATTGACAATTATCAGCTATGGAAGTTTAAAGTGGAAATGCTATTATCCAAAGATGACTTGTGGGAGGTTCCCACTACAGAGAGGCCACAGGATAATAATCAGGACTGGGACAAGAAAAACAGACAGGCATGGGCCACCATAAGCTTACTAGTGGAGGATGATCAGCTCATTCATGTACACAATGAGGACACAGCAAAAGGCATGTGGGATGTACTGAAAAGACTGCATGAAAGATCCAGTTTAAACAGCAAGCTGTTTCTGCTGCGGAAACTTTACAAAATGAGACTTGGCAGAGAACAGGACATGCAGGAGCATATAAACGCAATGCTAGAAGTGATTGTGCAACTCAGATCAATCGGGGACAATATAACAGACAGTCACATTGCAGCCATTTTGTTATGCAGTTTGCCCGATACATATACTGCACTAATCAATGCACTGGAGACAAGACCTGAGACAGATCTGATATGGAAAGCAGAGAAAATGAGACAGCGTCCCTCTTATGCTAAACAAAAGGTCAAAACCACAATCAATGATCCAAGGGAAGGTAACTGGAATGCCACTTTTAAAGCGACAGGCAACAATAAATGCCAAGGCTGGTGCATCGATTCAGGAGCAACCAGTCACATGACGAGTGATAGAAGTTTCTTCACAGAACTTGATCTGAACGACAAAGAAACTATTTATCTTGCAGATGGAAGCAAAATACATGCAGAAGGATATGGGCATGGAACCCTTGTATGCCCTGATGATGCGGGACACAATTTAGCCATACCAGTGAAAGATGTGCTTTATGTTACTAATCTAGAAGCGGACTCTTATCTGTGAAGCATCTAACAGCCAGAGGACTCACTGTAAAATTCCAAGGTGACAAGTGTTCTATTCTAAACAGCAGACAATAGCAAGTGCCAAGCTGGATGATCATCTATATCACCTCGACACAGTGAAGGAAAAGGTCAGACTATGTACACACAAGCACAATGACTGTATACATATATGGCACAGACGTCTAGGTCACAGACACCCAGAATGCATACAGGAACTACAGAGGAGGAATCTGACAAGGGATCTGATAGTATCCCCTTGTCCAGTTACTGTTAAGTGTGAATGTTGCATTAAATCCAAAGCTACAAGAGCAACACTTCCCAAAGTCAGTCAGAAGAGAGCTTCAAGACCACTTGACTTAATTCACAGTGACGTGTGCGTTCCCCTAAACCCACCAACACCTGGAGGCAACAGGTACATAGTGACTTTCATAGACAACTATTCAAGATACAGTCACCTACCTAATGCAACACAAGAGTGAAGTTTTCGACAAACTACAAGACTATATAATAAAGACAAGTAACAAGTTTCAGAGGAAGCCTCTCTTCGGAGCAATAATGGAGGTGAATTCACAGGAGGTAAGATACAAGAGTACTTAAAACAGAATGGAATAGAACATCAAAAGACAGTCCTGTATACACCAGAACAAAATGGAGTAGCTGAAAGAAAGAATAGAACTCTGACTGAAATGATCAGATGTATGCTGACAGATTCTGGACTACCACAAAAATGCTAGGGTGAGGCAGCTATGACAGCTACATATTTGCAGAACAGACTTCTTTCCAGAACAGTGGAGAAAACCCCATATGAACTATGGCACAATGAGTAGCCAAGTGTAAAACACCTAAGAGTTTTTGGATGTAAATGAAAATGATGAGAAACGCACCAAACTCCAAAACAGAGCATTTGAAGGTATCTTTGTTGGATACAGTGATAATGTCAAGGGTTACAGAATCCTAAATCCCAAAACAGACAAGGTTGCCATTAGCAACAGCATAACTTTTGTTGAAGATTTAAGAGACAATGTAATGACAACAGTAGAAGCAAGAATAGAAGAGAAAACTGACATTGACCAGCCCATCTCTGTAACTTCGGAACAAACAGTTGGTGAGGTGTAGACTCAACCAGTACTGAAGAGCAGACACAAGAAGGCTAAGACACAAAAACGAGACGTTCAACAAGAGAAAACAAAGGTTAGCCACCTATACGTGTCTCGTACAAAGCGAGTACTGCCAGTATCAACGAACCTGCAAACTGGAAAGACATATCTCAACCTTCAGAACAAGAAGCAAGTAAATGGATAAAGGCTGCTGAAGAAGAGATAAAATCCATGCATGACACTAAAACATGGACACTTACAGAACTACCACCCGGAAGGAAAGCCATAGGCTGTAAATGGACTTTTAAAGTGAAATACAATGCAGATGGCACAATTGAACGGTACAAAGCAAGACTAGTAGCCAAGGGCTATTCTCAAAAAGGACTATGATGAGACGTTTGCACCAGTAGTCAAGCACACTACACTACAATACAGACTTTACTGACAGTAGCCGTCACAAGGAAAATGCAAGTGAAACATTTTGATGTGAAAACCGCATTTCTACATGGCGATTTAACAGAAGAAATTTTCATGGAACAGCTGCCAGGATTCAAAGATGAACAAAGGTCAGACCTAGTGTGCAAACTTTGCAGGAGTATATATGGCCTAAAGTAGGCAGCCAGAGTGTGGAATATAAAAATAAATGAAGTGCTTACACATCAGAACTTTCAAAGAAGTAAAGCAGACCCCTGCTTATACACAAAGAAATTGGCAAACAGAGGCGACTATATGCTTATCTATGTGGATGATATCCTGATTTGCTTTGAGCAAGAAGGGGATGAAGCAGATATACTGGAATAACTAAATCAGCACATTGACACCAAAGACCTCGGCAACATAAAGAATTACCTCGGCATCCAGATCGAGAGAGAGGAAGATGGCAGCTTTCTTCTGAACAAAGACACAAAATACAAGAAATAATTTAAGCATTTGGAATGGAAGACACCAAACCAGTAAAGTCTCCCATGGAAACCAACTACCTAAAGGATATGAATTGTCAAGATAACCCATTACCTACTAATACTCAATACAGGAAAGCAATAAGGAAATTACTGTACCATACCACTGCTACTAGGCCGGACATTGCAGCAACTGTTGGAATCCTATGCAGAAAGGTTTCAATGCCAAGTCAAAAAGGACTGGAATGCTGTAAAGCAAATCATTCGCTATCTTAAAGGGACTTCGCACTACAAGCTAAAGTTACCAGCAAGTGATGAAAGCACCTTAACAGGATATGTGGATGCTGACTGGGCAGGAGACACCAGTGACAGAAAATCTACCAGTGGCTACTTTTTTTTTCTGTCAGGAGGTGCCATCGGTTGGACTAGTAAAAAGCAACTCTCTGTTACACTGTCGTCTACTGAAGCAGAATACGTTGCTGCAGCGCAGGCAAGCCAAGAAGTTATATGGCTGAGACAGCTATTAACAGATTTGGGTCAACCACAGTTGGGACCAACAGAAATCTATGAGGACAATCAAGGATGCATTGTACTTGCACACATGGAAGGAGTTAATTCAAGAACCAAGCACATTGATGTGAAGTTCTACTTTCTTAGGGATCTTCAAGAGCAAGGTCTTCTTGAGTTACTTTATTGCCCAACTGAGGATATGATAGCGGACATCCTTACAAAGCCCCTGACCGCTGAAAGACATTCAAGGCTTACAAAGAAGATGGGTTTAACAGACTACGCCTTAGTTGTTGAGAAGGGGTGTTGGAGATACAACAAACCTTCAGCTTAGCCTATTGACTGCAGTTCAGAAAAAGGACACAAGATGTCGCTAATGCTCAGTGATATGCTATGCTATGTATTTTTCTATGATGTGTTGTATTTCCTGTACATAGTGATGTACTTGTTGGTTTCTTTTTCCTGTCTGTGGTGTTCTTACCATGTGAGGTGACATTTTTGCTAGTGTGGTTATGTTCCAATAAAGAAGCCAGTTCCTGTTACTCCACAACGTCTGATCTGAATTGACTCCGCTGCACCTATCAATCGTACTTTCAAAGTACTACTTTGCAACAATATCACACCAGAGCAGAAGCAAGTTTTAGGAAATTATTAGTCTGAGCCCAACTATGGGCTCAGACTAAACCCCAAGTTTGAACATAGCGCCCCCTAAATTGGGGGGGTGCTACATAGGTTTTTAAGTTGTGGTTCAATTTTTGTAAGGAGTGGCTTGAGGTTGGATACCACTAGGAAGGAGGGCAGGGCAGTTAGCGTGATCCCCAAATATGGTATTTTTTGCTTGCTCCATGAGTATGTGAGGGTGTTCTTAAAGTGGTTGTAAACCCTTACAACACACTTTTTGCTACAGGTAAGCCTATATAAAGGCTTACCTGTAGCTACCCTGGATATCTCCTAAACCTGCACAGTTTAGAAGATATCCCCCTGTGTCTGCATGTGTCTAAGTAATCGGCACATGCGCACTGAAGCAATGACACGTTGTGCCGTTGCTTCAGTTAGACTGCCGTTATCGGCGGCTCCCGCTCACATGCACTGGAGTGACTTCATCGTGGCTCCGGCCAATCACAGCGCTGGAGCCGTGATGCCCCGGAAGTAACCCCCGGGAGTGATGGCGGCCGGTGCTGTGTATGGGCACTGCAGCGAGGGCTTCGATCTCAGATGAGGAGCCTTTGTCTTACAGGTGTTAGTTGTTTTTTTTCTCCCCAAAGTGGGTTTACAACCACTTTTAAGGTGCACTCTATTGAATCTCAGGATTCCTAAGTTTAGTATGAAGGACTCGGTGAAATTGACCTTTTAGTATGAAATTGTACAAAAATTTTCCAGTATCTGGTGGGCCTGTGGAAGGGAGTTGAGGGGGTCGGTTAGCATGAGGATGACGTTGTATGCAAATTAATTAATCACATGCGATCTAGAATTAAACCAGTAATGTGGGGATGTGAACGTATCACCTCTGTTAAGGTGCAGCGCTTAACCACTTTGATACAGGGCATTTTCACCCCCTTCCTGCCTAGACCAATTTTTAGTTTTCAGCACTGTTGCACTTTGAATGACAATTGCGCGGTCATGAAACACTGATCCCAAATGAAATCTTTGTTTTTTCCCCCCCACAAATAGAGCTTTCGTTTGGTGGTATTTGATCATCTCTGCGGTTTTTATTTTTTGCGCTATAAACAAAAGTACGACAATTTTGAAAAAAACACAATATTTTTTTACCTTTTTGATTTAATAAATATCAAATTTTTTTTATTTATTTTTTCTTCAGTTTAGACCGATACGCATTCTTCTACATATTTTTGGTAAAAAAAAAAAAATCGCAATAAGCGTATATTGATTGGTTTGCGCAAAAGTTATAGCGTCTACAAAATAGAGGATAGATTTTTTTTTTTTTTACTAGTAGTGGCGGCGATCTGCGATTTTTATTGTGACTGTGACATTGCGGCAGACATATCGGACACTTTTGACACGTTTTTGGGACCATTCACATTTATACCGCGATTAGTGCTATAAAACTGCACTGATTACTGTGTAAATGTGACTGGCAGGGAAGGGGTTAACATTAGGGGGCGCTGAAGGAGTTAATATGTTCCCTATTGAGTGATTCTAACTGTAGGGGGAGGGGACTCACAAGGGGAGGAAACCGATGTGTGTTCCTCTGTACTGGGAACACACATCGGTCTCCTCAACTCTAACAGGAGGTGGATCTGTGTGTTTACACATGCACAGATCCACACTCCTGCCGTGATCGCGGGCAATCGCAGGTGCCCGGGGGAAATTGTGCCCGCCGGGCACGCGCACCGGGTCACGAGCGCGACGGCCGGGAAGAAAAGACGTCATATGACGTCCACCCGGAGGGAGGGTTCCTGCTGGCATCATATTATGGCCCGGTAAGGAAGGGGTTAGATAATTATCCAAAAAGGACAATCCAGGAACAAATGTTCAATGGTAGTTCAATCTGCGATATGCAGGGAATAGGAAGACCTGTCACCAGCACCCAACAATACAGCCGCTTACCCCATGTAGTGGACCCTCATCACAAAGGTCACATCAGCATATATAAAGTAAACTCCGTTAAGAAGGAAGCCCATCAATCTTCATACATTCAATGACAGCAGACCGGATAATGGAAGCAGCAAACCTGGATATGACTCTACGTTAAAAAATTACACTCCAGCGGTAATCATCACATATATGTCATTCCATGCAGACAAACGGAGATAAACCTCATTGCACAGTACATCATGACAGTATTTATTCAGATAGAAACAATTGAAATTGCACTCACATTGCTGACAAACAAAAAACTAGCCCTGTTGGTATATATACAGCCTCTCTCCACCAGAAAGATGGCCGCTGCGTCATTCTCTGTGTCGTCAGAAAATGACATTGTCAGGGGTGTGGCTAAATGGACGCTCAAGTTGTTTGTTTATATATTCTAGACACAGTGATTAACCATTTGCCGACCGCGTCATGGACAAAAGACGTCCACAGAGTGGTCGAGTTATCCTGAGCTCACGTCCCTGGGACGTCCTCGTGCATTCGCGCTTCCCGCGCGCCCCCTGGTGCGCGCTCGCGGAAGTGTCCGTGCTCGCTGAGTTCACGGCTCCCACTGCAACAAGGATCGCGGTGAAGAGCCAATGATAGCGGCTCTTTACCACCTGATCGCTCCCTCCAATGAGGGAGCGATCAGAATGTAAACAAACTGGGGTCAAACAGAGGTCCAGCTCTCTTCTCTCCTCACACCGATACAGCGTGTGAGAAGAGGAGAGATCCTTTTAACAGTGAGTGTCTCATATATATTCAGCAGTGCCCTTAAGTGCCACACAAGTGCCAATCTGTGCCCACACTACCCATCAGCGCCCCTACAGCTCCCCTACAGTACCCATCTGTGTAAGCAGTGCCACAAAAATACTCATCAGTGCCACTACAGTGCCCATCAGTGCCACCAGAGTACCCATCAGTGCCACTAGTGTCCATCAGTGCCACCACAAGGCTGATCAGTGTCACTACAAGGCTGATCAGTGTCACTACAAGGCTGATCAGTGTCACTACAAAGCTCATCAGTGCCACCAGTGCTCATCAGTGCCACCTCTGCCACTTCAGTGCCCATCGGTGCCGCCAGTGCTCCACCAGTGCCACTACAGTGCCCAGTGCCACTACAGTGCCCCATCGGTGCCATCAGTACCACATCAGCGCCACTATAGTGCTCATCTGCACCCTCATCAGTTACCAGCAGTGCACCCTCATCAGAACCCAGTAGCACCCTCATCAAAACCCAGTAGCACCCTCATCAGAACCCAGTAGCATCCTCATCAGAACCCGGCAGCACCCTCCTCAGAACCCAGCAGCACCCTCATCAGCACCCATCAGTGCAGCCATATCTGTTCCAGTTTTCCTACCACAGTTTGTCACCACAGCCCACAGTCACCAGTATGGCGAAAAAAATGTTTTCCGCTGAGGAGGCATACCAACAGCTTTGCTTGACTGACGAGAGCAGCGACGAGCTCTCTGAGTCTGATTCTGGTTCAGAATATGAACCTGTTATAAGCAGTGGGTCTTCTACAGATTCAGAGGAAGAGGAAAGTGTGCCCAGGAAACGAAGGCGTTCTGACATGGATCAGCAGGCTACCACAAGTAGCGCTGTGGCATCAACCAGCAGCTCAGTGCCATCCACCAGTAGCACAGTGCCATCCACAAGAAATGAAGTACCACTACAGCAAAGGCCAAGAACTAGCGGGGTGTCATCTCAGCCCCAAAGGGTTAGGACCCATGCCAGCCTTCCCTATGCCCTTGAAAACCCTCTGTGGCTTCCCCCCAATTCAGGAGCAGCAAACATCCCCCCTTTCACCGCCCAGCCATGTGTTCAGGTGAACACAGAGAATTTTGCACCTATTGATTTTTTTTAATTTAATTTTTACCCAAGACCTATTATCCTCCATCGTGACCCAGTGCAACCTCTTTGCACAACAATTCATAACTAACAACCCTGATTCAAGTTATGCCCATCCCTATGTGTGGAGAGAATTGACAGTGGAGGAATTTAAATTATTTTTAGGCCTAACGTTCAACATGGGGCTCTCAAAAAAAAAATGAAGTATACTCCTATTGGTCCTCCAAACCCATCCAGCACATGCCAGTCTTTTCATCCATTATGTCAAGATCCAGATACCTCATGATAATGCGCTTTCTCCATTACAATGACAATACCCAGTGCCCTCCCCGAAATGACCCATCACATGACAAATTATTTAAAATTCGGCCACTTCTAAATTTTTTCTCTGAGAAATTCCCCCAGTTATATATCCCCGACCAAAATATATCCGTGGATGAGTCATTGGTCCATTGGTCCACTTCACAGGCAGGCTTGGCATCAAGCAGTTTATTCCAAGCAAAAGGACCCGATATGGGGTTAAAATCTACAAGCTATGTGACCGGGTCACTGGCTACATTTACGCCTTCCTGGTGTATGAAGGGAAGGACTCCCAACTGCATCCCCCTGAATGTCCTGAGTACATCGGTGCCAGCGGAAAGGTTGCTTGGGAGCTTATATATCCACTCCTTGAAAAGGGTTACCACCTTTATGTGGATAATTACTATACCAGCATCCCCCTCTTCCGCAACCTTTACCGGAAGGGCACTCCAGCGTGTGGTACAGTGCGAGCCAACAGGAAGGGTTTCCCGCAAAGACTCGTTGCTGAAAGACTACGAAAAGGGGAGACGGCGTCTTTGCGGAATGAAGAGCTATTGGCTATCAGGTGGAGGGACAAAAGAAATGTCCACATGCTCTCAACGATACATAACGACACCTACGTGGAAATCCCCAAAAGAAACGGCCCTATCCAAAAACCAGCATGTGTTCATGATTATAATTTGTTCATGGGGGGAGTCGATTTTAATGATCAGATGATTGAACCCTATCTTCCCACAAGAAAAAGCCGCTATTGGTATAAAAAGGTCTCCATATATCTTTTCAGTATGGCCCTTTACAATACTTATGTAATTTACCGTAAATCTACAAGGACCCCCTTATCTTATTTTCAGTACCAAGAAGAAATTATCGAAGCCCTTTTGTACCCTGAAGACCCACCAGAAAGCATTCGCTCAGATTCAGTGAGCAGACTCCATGAACGCCACTTTCCTGATAAACTCCCCCCCCCATGAAACAGGCCGAAAACGTCAGAAGAGATGCCGGGTGTGCTCCAAAGAAGGAACTGGAAGAGACACTGTGTATTATTGTCCCGATTGTCCTTCCCAACCAGGCCTTTGTTTTGGTCGATGTTTCCGTCGTTACCATACTTTTTCTACATTATTAGGAAAGTATGGTAAACCTAATTGTCATTTACCGCCACATCCCTTATGCCACTGTACATACCGCTGCCTTCTCCGGAACTGACCCTGACCTGCTAAACGACCACGCCTCTGCCTAACGCTAAACTGTACCTACCTCTGCCTGCCCTGGAACTGACCCTGGCCTGTTATACGACCACGCTTCTGCCTAACCCTAAACTGTACCTACCTCTGCCTGCTCTGGAACTGACCCTGGCTTGTTATACGACCACGCTTCTGCCTAACCCTAAACTGTACCTACCTCTGCCTGCTCTGGAACTGACCCTGGACTGTTTGACCACGTTTTTTGCCTGCCTCTTGGATTGATCTTTTACCCTGCTATGCTAATGGGGACACAGGGGTCTCACATATGTGAGGGGCTCCAGAATTGTTTTTCTGGATGAAGAAAACGAATTTTTTAGTTTTCTCATTCCCGGATTAGGGTCTGGAGACTCGGAGGCTTCAAAGAGATTTGGGTGGGAGAAGCCTCTACCCCTGTCCCCATTCTTTCCTGGCCTGCTACTTGGACCATGTTCCTGCTTACTACCAGGACCAATATTTTGGCACTGCTGGCAATGTCTCTACTTGCACTGACCTTGGACTGTATATGGACAGTATCTCTGCCTGTACTGACTATGGACAATATTCCTGCCTGCTGCCTGGACAATTACATTCACTGACGCTGACCACGTCCCTGCCTGCTGCCTGGATCAGGGCTCTCCTTCTGTGGACAATTGCACTACTAAAACCACAGGTAATCTTTTGTTTACCATTTACTCAGCAGAATGTAGTTCAGGGTGTAATTCTTGGTATGTACATGCTATATGCTAGAAATATGAAGGGCCTTCAAAAATGTGATAGATTGTAAGGAAATTAGATGCGTAATTTATGTCCCTAGGTCACCTGATGGTGCTTCCTGGATATTGGGCCTCTATGTGGCCAGGCTGTGTAAAAGTCTCACATATGTGGTACCGCCATACTCAGGAGGAGTAAGAGAATATATTATGGGGTGTCATTTTTGCTATGTACATGCTATGTGTTGGAAATATCTTATAAATGGACAACTTTGTGTAAAAAAAAAATGCGTTTTCATTTTTTTTCCACATTTTCCAAAAACTTCTGGAAAAAAATGAACAGTTCAAAAGACTCATAATGCCTCATAGATTATACGTTGGGGTGTTTGCTTTCCAAAATGGGGTCACTTTGTTGGCGTTTCCATTGTCCTGGTGCTCCAGGGCCTTCAAAAGTGTAATAGGTGTTTGAGAGATTAGATGTGTAATTTATGCTCCTAGAACGCCTGAAGTTGCTACTTCAATGTTGGGCCTCTGTATGTGGCCAGGCTGTGTAAAAGTCTCACATATGTGGTACCGCCATACTCAGGAGGAGTAGCAGAATATATTTTGGGGTGTAATTTTTGCTATGTACATGCTATGTGTTGGAAATATCTTATAAATGGACAACTTTGTGTAAAAAAAAATGCGTTTTCATTTTTTTTCCACATTTTCCAAAAACTTCTGGAAAAAAATGAACAGTTCAAAAGACTCATAATGCCTCATAGATTATACGTTGGGGTGTTTGCTTTCCAAAATGGGGTCACTTTGTTGGCGTTTCCATTGTCCTGGTGCTCCAGGGCCTTCAAAAGTGTAATAGGTGGTTGAGAGATTAGATGTG
Organism: Rana muscosa; assembly: GCA_029206835.1. NCBI lineage: Eukaryota > Metazoa > Chordata > Amphibia > Anura > Ranidae > Rana > Rana muscosa. The sequence continues at coordinate 1,139,026,777 of CM055122.1, forward strand.
TAATTTATGTTCCTAGAACGCCTGAAGGGGCTACTTCAATGTTGGGCCTCTGTATGTGGGCAGGCTGTATAAAAGTCTCACATGTGGTACCGCCATACTCAGGAGGAGTAGCAGAATATATTTTGTGGTGTTATTTGTGGAATGTACATGCCATGTGAGAGAAATAACCTGTTATAATGACAATTTGGTGTGGAAAAAAAATAAAAATAAAAAAAAATCTTCATTTTGCAAAGAATTGTGAGAAAAAATGACAACCTCAAAAAACTAACTATGCCTCTTACTAACTACCTTGGAATGTCTACTTTCCAAAAAGGGGTCATTTGGGGGGTAATTGTTCTTTTCTGGCTTGTTAGGGTCTCAAGAAATGAGATAGGCTGTCAGTACATCAGGTGTAATCAAATTGATTCATTTTCAGTGATTGGCACCATAGCTTGTAGACCCTATAACTTTCACACAGACTAAATAATATCCACTAATTTCGGTTATTTTTACCAAAGATATGTAGCAGTATACATTTTTGCCCAAATTTATGAAGAAAAATTACCTATTTGCAAAATTTTATAATAGAAATTAAGAAAAATTCATTTTTTTACAAAATTTTCGGTCTTTTTTCATTTATAGCACAAAAAAAAAAAAACCCAGAGGCAATCAAATACCACCAAAAGAAAGCTCTATTTGTGTGAAAAAAAGGACGAAAATTTCATATGGGTACAGTGTTGCATGACTGAGTAATTGTCATTCAAAATGTGAGAGCACCGAAAGCTGAAAATTCGTCTGGTTAGGAAGGGGGTTTAAGTGCCCAGTTGTCAAGTGGTTAACATGCAGAAGTGGGATGCGCTCCAAATACCGGATGTGACAACCCCGCTCACGCACATATGAGCAGTCAAGTGTACATCCTCTATTGACAATAGAACAACTGTTTTAATCAAAAAAGAGTGACCAAAGATATTAAAAACACACTAGAGCATAATAAAATGCTAGTATATAATACAGATTGAAAGAAATCTTTATAAAAACATATATTATACTCGGACACCACGCCATCTTGTGGGTTGGGGAAAAAACACATTAAGCCATATAAATAGTAATAAAGATTGCGTTTGAAAGACCGCTGCACAAATACCGTGTGACATAAAATATTGCAATGGCTGCCATTTTATTCTCCAGAGTCTTTGCTAAAAAATATATATATATATATTCATAATGTTTGGGGGTTCCAAGTAATTTTGTAGCAAAAAATACGGATTTTAACACGTAAACACGTCAGAAATAGGCTTGGTCCTTAAAGAAGAAGTAAAGTCTTCCTCTTTAACCGCTTGCCGACCGCCGCACAAACTTGTACGTCGACAGAATGGCACGGCTGGGCAAATGGGTGTATATAAATGTCCCCTTTAATTTGCCGCCGTGTGGTCGCGCGCCACCGGCGGCACGCTCGCGACCCTGTCCACCGGTGTCCCGCGATCGGGTCACAGAGCTGAAGAACGGGGAGATGTCAGTGTAAACACAACATCTCCCCGTTCTTCCTAGTGACATTTCACTGATCGTCTGTTCCCTCTCATCGGGAACAGTGATCAGTGATGCGTCACTCGTAGCCACACCCCCTAACAGTTAGAATCACTCCCTAGGACACACTTAATCCTGTATCCTGTATTATTTCCACTAGGGGGGTAGTGGATATCTAGGAGCCTGTTTAACCACTTAAGCCCCGGACCATTTGGTAGCTAAAGGACCAGAGGTGAATTCAGAATTGTGCACTGCGCTGCTTTAACTGTAAATTGTGCGGACATGCAATGTTGTACCCAAACGAAATTTGCGTCCTTTTCTTCCCACAAATAGAGCTTTCTTTTAATGGTATTTGATTGCCTCTGCGATTTTTATTTTTTGCGATATAAACGGAAAAAGACCGAAAATTTTGAAAAAAAATGATATTTTCTACTTTTTGTTATAAGAAAAATCGAATAAACTCAATTTTAGTCATACATTTAGGCCAAAATGTATTCAGCCACATGTCTTTAGTAAAAAAAATGTCAATAAGCGTATATTTATTGGTTTGCGCAAAAGTTATAGCGTCTACAAACTAGGGTACATTTTCTGGAATTTACACAGCTTTTAATTTATGACTGCCTATTTCATTTCTTGAGGTGCTAAAATGGCAGGGCAGTACAAAACCCCCCCAAATTACCCAATTTTGGAAAGTAGACACCCCAAGGAAATTGCTGAGAGGCCTGTTGAGCCCATTGAATATTTTTTTTTTTTTGTCCCAAGTGATTGAATAATGACAAAAAAAAATTACAAAAAGTTGTCACTAAATGATATATTGCTCACACATGCCATGGTTATATATGGAATTACACCCCAAAATACATTTTTCTGCTTCTCCTGAGTACGGGGATACCACATGTGTGGGACTTTTTGGGAGCCTAGCCGCGTACGGGACCCCAAAAACCAAGCACCGCCTTCAGGATTTCTAGGCACAAATTTTTGATTTCACTCCTCACTACCTATCACAGTTTCAAAGGCCATAAAATGCCAAAATAGCACAAAACCCCCCCAAATGACCCCATTTTGGAAAGTAGACACCCCAAGCTATTTGCTGAGAGGCATGGTGAGTATTTTACAGCTCTCATTTGTTTTTGAAAATGAAGAAAAAAAAAAAAATTTTTTTTTTAATTTTCAAAACTTTGTGACAAAAAGCGAGATCTGCAAAATACTCACCATACCTCTCAGCAAATAGCTTGGGGTGTCTACTTTCCAAAATGGGGTCATTTGGGGGGGTTTTGTGCCATCTGGGCATTCCATGGCCTCCGAAACTGTGATAGGCAGTGAGAAGTGAAATCAAAAATTTACACCCTTAGAAAGCCTGAAGGCGGTGATTGGTTTTTGGGGTCCCGTACACGGCTAGGCTCCCAAAAAGTCTCACACATGTGGTATTCCCGTACTCAGGAGAAGCAACAGAATGTATTTTGGGGTGTAATTCCACATATGCCCATGACATGTTTGAGCAATATATCATTTAGTGACAACTTTGTGCAAAAAATAAAAAATAAAAAAATAAATTGTCTATTTTCCGCAACTTGTGTCAACATATAAAATATTCCATGGACTCGACATGCCTCTCAGTATATAGCTTGGGGTGTCTACTTTCCAAAATGGGATCATTTGGGGGGGTTTTTAACTGTTCTGGCATTTTATACACAACATTAGGAAGCTTACATCCACTCTTCTAACCACTTGAAGGCAAAGCCCTTTTTCACACTTTTTGTTTACATGAAAACATATTTTTTTTTTGCAAGAAAATTATGTTGAACCCCCAAACATTATATATATTTTTAAAGCAAAGGCCCTACAGATTAAAGTGGTGGGTGTTGCAATTTTTTTTTCTACACAGTATTTGCGCAGCGATTTTTCAAACGCATTTTTTGGGGAAAAAATACAGTTTTTTTAATTTTAATGCACTAAAACACACTATATTGCCCAAATGTTTGATGAAATAAAAAAGATGATCTTAGGCCGAGTACATAGATACCAAACACGACAAGCTTTAAAATTTCGCACAAACGCGCATTGGCGACAAACTACATACATTTTTAAAAGCCTACTGCTAAAATTACTGCCCTCGATCTGACCTTCGCGGTGATACCTCACATGCATGGTGCAATTTCTGTTTACATATGACGCCAGACCGACGCTTGCGTTCGCCATTGGGCAAGAGCAGGGCAGGACAGGGGTGCTTTTTTTTTTTTTTTTTTATTATTAATTTTGCTTTTTTATTTTATTTTTAAACTGTTGCTTCCATATATTTTTTTTTTTTATCATTTTTATTGTTATCTAAGGGAATGTAAATATCCCCTATGATAGCAATAGGTAGTGACAGGTACTCTTTTTTTGAAAAAACTGGGGTCTATTGGACCCTAGATCTTTCCTCTGCCCTCAAAGCATCTGACCACACCAAGATCGGTGTGATAAAATGCTTTCCCAATTTCCCAATGGCGCTTTTTATATCCGGGGGGGGGGGACATTCCCTCCCACTGCTTGTAAAAGCAGTCGAGAGGCTAATTGGCCACTAGGATTGCTTTTACATGAAAGCCGGCCGCTGGCTGAAAAGAATGATACCAAGATGATACCTAAACCCACAGGCATCATTCTGGTATAAACATTCAAAGTCCAGCAACATACCAGTACGTTGCTGGTCCTTGTTGGACATGTATTGTAATCTTTTTTTCCATGCAGCCTGTTGGCTGAACGAAAAAAAAAGATTGATCGGTGGGTATGCCCACCATTAGAATACCGCCCTTCATCCACCCACTTCTAATGATGGGCATACATGCACCATTTATATATGCCGAAGCATGGGGGCATCTTCCCGCAAAAGTTATGCCACGTACACATGGTCAGACTTTTCCACGGGAAAGCCTCCGTCGGAATTTCGACCGTATGTACGCGGCATTAGGAGCAAAATCGCTCCTCCGCCCCTGCTGCCCCAATGCTTCGGCATATATGCTTTTTTTTTTTTAACTGTGGTGGTGAAATCACCTCCTACAGCACTGGAGTCGCAGGGATCAGGCCTGTCTCTGCGAACGCTGCAGTTATGTGTGTTGTGTTTTGTAAGTGACAGTGATCGATCGATACTGCACTTGGGTGGCCTGGGCTGGACGGAGGGGCAAAACGCAGGTGCTAGCAGGTATCTGGGCTGATCCCGCTAACACTGCGTTTTTGGGAACCCTAAACTGCTGGGGACGCTAGTATAGATCTGATCAGATCATATATTGATCTGTTCAGATACTATACCACTAAGGGGGGTGTATGCTTAACGCGTGGGTGTTAGCGCTACTGGCACTAACCTGACGCTGCCTGGGGTGTGACGCAGACCCTCTCTGACGCTAAAACCTAATTGATATCACCCGCCGGGCAATCAGGGGGTTAAACCGTTATTGGGTTATATACGGCGGGTGCCCTGACACTAAAAAAAGCAAACTAACTAACCAGCATCACCCGTAACACTTATATGGTGATTACTGGTGAAAGGGTTAACTAGGGGCAATTAGGGGGTTAAAACCTTTATTAGGTAATATAGGGGGGTACCTGACGCTATATAAAAACCTGACGGCGAACCTAAAAAAAATTACTGGCTACCGATCTGCATCACTGACGCTAAGACATCGATCAGAAAAATGATCGCTTAGCGACAGTGGTGATAGGGGGTGAAAGGGTTATCTGGGGGGCGATCAAGGGGGTTAAACCTTTATTAGGTAATATATGGGGGTACCCGACGCTATAAAAACCTGCGGCGAACCTAAAAAAAATTACTGGCTACCGATCAGCATCACCGACGCTAAGACATCGATCAGAAAAATGATCGCTTAGCGACGGTGGTGCTAGGGGGTGAAAGGGTTATCTGGGGGGTGATCAGGGGGTTAAACCTTTATTAGGGGGGGTTAGGGGGCTACACTGGACCTAAAACTAAATGTAGTGACACTTTTACAGTCACAAATGTCACTGATTGCAGTGATCACTAAATAAATGGTCACTGCAATCAGTGACACTGTGACTGGGGGCTGGGGGGTGATCTGGGGGGGCGATTTATGTGCCTATGTGTCCTGGTGTCAGTGTGCTGTTTTTTTGTTTTTTTTTATAAGCGATCATCCTAGTCTTAGATTTTTATTATTTTGTGTGTTTTTTATAGTAGAACTTTGATTATTGTAGACAGAGCCTTATGTTGTTTTTTTTTTTTCTTTTTTCAAAGATATTTTATTGAAACGTAATAAGCATTTACAGATATCTTGGACAGTTGAAGTACAAAAAGGGTATTAAGGTATTGATACAACCACAAAAAGGGAACGAGAACGAAATTTCAGTGTCATGTACAATTCAACTTGTGGGTAGTGAGAGTGAGGTGTGCCGGTGTAGTCTTCATGAGCTAGGCTATGATGGGATGGTCTACCTTAATCCAAGGTAGGGGTGAGATGTTATCAGAGTCTGATACCGTTGACGGAGGTGTAACCCGTAAGTAGGTGAGAGCTAGGTAGGGTCGTAGATATCGTTGCGGAGTATTGGTCTACGGGGTAGAGAAGGGCCGGTAAGTGTATCATGGCTGGCAGGTAGAGAAGGAGCTACCATCGGATTTATTTCGTTGAACGCGTATGGATGGGGGGGGGGTACAAGCTGGGGCTCAGGTAGTGGTTGTGTTTGTACAGAAGCGGTATGAATGAGTAGATAGGGGGGGTATGTGGTGGGAGAAGGGGGGGGGGTCAGGATCAGGGGGGTGTGAGGTAAGAGGGAGGAGCATTGACAGGGGGTCCGTCTCTGGCCTCCCTGACCACTTGGGGTGTTCAGAAGGGGTGTCAGGAGAGAATAAAGATTGATCTACATTGGGGAAGTTATAGGGGGACTGAGGTGAACATGGGAGATTTAGGGTCCTGGGGGGCGCTGGGCTCGTCGTAGATCGTAATGTGCTGTTTTGTGCACTAACCTGCATCTTCTCCTGTACGGCGCTCGGTATATGTGAGCGCCGCAGGAGAGATGACATCACTTCCTCCTGCCTGTGTAAACAGTACACAGGCAGGGGAAGCTCTCTCATTCGCCGGGAGCGATCGAGAGGGGGGGGCCGGAATCGAACGGCCGTCCCCTCATGCCTGATCGCTCCCGAAGGTAAAACGACCACCCACTGTAAAGGGGGGTCCGATCGGACCCCCCAACTATACAAAGGCAGTCATGTAGATATACGGGATTCTGCCTGTCGGTGCCATTCTGCCGACGTATATTTACAGTGGGCGGTCGTTAAGTGGTTAATAAAAATGCCATAAAACTATCCCCTATTTTGTAGACGCTATAACTTTTTTTTTTTTACCAAAAATATGTAGAAGAATACGTATTGGCCTAAACTGAGGAAAAAAAATTATTATTTTTTATATATTTTTTGGGGATATTTATTATACCAAAAAGTAAAAAAAAAATTGTCGCTCTACTTATGTTTATAGCGCAAAAAAATTTAAACCGCAGAGGTGATCAAATACCAACAAAAGAAAGCTCTATTTGTGGGAAAGAAAGGACGTCAATTTTGTTTGGGAGCAACGTCGCACGACCGCGCAATTGTCAGTTAAAAACAACGCAATGCCGAATCGCAAAAAGGGGCCTGGTCTTTGGCCAGCCAAATGATCCGGGGCTTAAGTGGTTAATTGTCCCTACAAGTAAGCCTATAATGAGGCTTACCTGAAGGTATTGTAAATATCTCCTAAACTTGCACCATTTAGGGGATATTTTATGCGCACTAAAGGAACCGCCTGCTTGTGCCGTTTCTTCAGGGCCCTTGCCATGACCGGTGGCTCCCATGCGCAGGAGTGACGCAATCGCAGCTCCGGCCAATCGTATCGCCGGAGCCCACAAACCCAGAAGTAACTCTGGGAAACATGTCAGCCGTATCAGTGGTGTGCCTGCACCGATACAGGGCATCGTTCTAAGGTAAGTATTTCATAATGAGCTAGTATGCGATGCATTCTGACATTTTTCAAAAATACTTGCAGTCAGCCACAATACCTCCTAAGAAACATCTAAAAGGTAAAATATATATATATTTTTAGGTATACTTTGTGAATGGCAACACATAACAAACATATAGTGGAGTTTTCTTCAAAGTGGAAATATGTTTGCTGGGAATGCATTAAGTAGTGGCTAGTTTGTGCTCTGTGCAGTAATGCAAAATGACTTTAGTTTCTGTTAGGCCTCGTACACACGACCGATTTTCTCGTCGTAAAAAACACGTCGTTTTTTTCGACGAGATTCTTGTTAAGCTTGTCGATTTTCTCGTCAAGCTTTCTATGCGTACACACTGTCATTTTCCAATTTCCTCGTGGTTCTCTGCGCTCACGTCCAGCACGTACGACGGCACTATAAAGGGGAAGATCTTTTTTCTTGGCGCCACCCCTTGGGCTGCTTTTGCTGATCTCGTGTTACCGCGTGTGAAGTAAAAGTTTGGGAAGAGACGATTCGCGCTTTTCAGTCTTCGTACTTTTCAGATCGTTTTCTGCGGTTCAGTTTGTGCTTGTGGGTTCGTATCTTGACTTTCAGGGCGTCTAGGCAGGTCGTATCTGTTTTACAGTGCGTTATTGCCTGTTCGTTTCTGAATTTAAGTTCGTTATTCATAGGCCTTGCTGTTCTAAAGTGCGTTCTGTTCTGTACGTTCTGATTAGACGACCGTTTCCTAGCCATGTCGCCTGGACGTTCTCGTCGTCGAGTTCGTGCTGTGCGTGCGCTTGGTGTTGGTCTGCTTGTTTTGGACCAAGACCAGTCCATGAATGGTGTGAGGAGGAGTTCATGGACCAAGAATTGGTTGCTCCAGCGGGACCAATTCTGCCACATGCCTCTGCTGCGGTAGATTGTCGAGAATAATCCTGAGGACTACAGGAATTTTCTGAGGATGTCTGACCCCGTTTTTCAGGAACTGTTGGCTTTGGTGTCCCCCTATATTACCAGGAAGGACACCGTTATGCGGGAAGCCATCAGTGCTGAGCAGAGGCTCATCGCCACGTTGCGTTACCTGGCGACAGGGAGAAGTCTTCAGGACTTGAAGTTCACCACAGGCATCTCCCCCCAGGCTCTGGGCCTCATAATCCCAGACACCTGTTCTGCTATTATACAAGTCCTGCAGGAGGACTATATTAGGGTAAGTTTTCTCCCTTAACATCACATTTTATGTATTACATGTATGCTAATGTATTGTATTTCTTTCATCCTTCCCTAATTACCATGATTGTAATATGCTGAGAATGTCCCCTTTGTCCCCATGCATGTTGGAAGCTTTAGATTGCCCCTTTTTTATCCTCCCTAAATATTTCCCCTCACTAACTTTTCCAGCAGGGGCGCCTGTTGCTCCAAATGTTGGGGGGTTCCAACCCCAATTTCGGAAATAAACGTCCTCCTTTTTTGCTCTGTTGCCTAATAAACGCCCCCAGTTGTCCCCTCCAATGCAGCCATTTAGTCCCCTCTAATGCAGCCAGTTTCCCCCCAGCCCTGCACTTACCTTCTTGTGGTCAGCGCCATCCTTCTTCTGTCCTTGATGTCTTCTCCTTCCCTTCATGTTGCATCAGCCAATCATGTTACCATTAAACAGACTTGGTGAACATGATTGCCAGAGCAGCCTGTCAGTGTTTACACAAGGAATGCCCCCTCCTTGCGTCCCCGATTTTTCTTTGAGGAAGCCAATTACATCCCTCAGGTTGTAATTTGCAAGACTTTTTTAATACCTGTTTCTGCTCTGCAATTTTAACCCCCTAAATGACGCAATTATTCATATGTCGGTCGCTTTACAAGAGGCCATCCACCTGAATAGTGTGCGGCATAGACAATACATAGGTTCATGCAACGCATGAACCTATGTATTGTTCTGAGTGATGGGCACAGGAGAGAGGGGACAGTGCTCCAGCGCCCACTCTGGACGCACCGCCACTGCAATGCTATCCTGTGGCCAAACACATCTCCCCCCCCCCCCAAAATAATTTAGTAATGGCCCATCAGAGGTGGTGATGAATATGATAAATGAGCCTTCCATTATACTTTTTTTACACACCTTAATAAACGTATAATTAGATTGATGTTGGTCTCTAATTTTTTGGTTTAGAATTTGCTTGTAATGTATGCTTTTGTTTTTCTAATATTATTTCATCTTGTTTCACTCCACAGCTTCCTTCCACGCCACAGGAATGGCAGACTGTGGCATCGGAGTTTGCCACGCGGTGGGACTTCCCCAACTGCGGTGGTGCCATAGACGGGAAGCACGTCCGCATCGTGCCGCCACCCCGTTCTGGGTCCTACTACTACAACTACAAGGGGTTTCATAGCATTGTGCTGATGGCGGTGGTGTCAGCACGGTATGAATTCCTCTATGTTGATGTAGGGAAGAATGGCCGGATGTCCGATGGGGGATCCTTCATCCAGACGGAGTTTGCCCTCCGTCTCCAGAGTGACGACCTTGCATTGCCACCGGATGCAGGGAATATTGAAGGACTCCCCTTTGTTTTCTTGGCTGATGAAGCCTTCGGACTCGGACGGCATCTTATGAGGCCATTTCCACAGAGGACCCTGACCCCAGAGAAGAGTGTGTTCAATTACCGGCTGGCCAGGGCCCGAAGAGTCGTTGAAAATGCCTTCGGCATAATGGCCAGCCGGTTCCGCCTTTTTATGACTTCCATCCACTTGGCGGACTACAAAATAAACTATGTAGTGTTATGCTGCTGTGTGCTACACAACTTTCTGAGCCAAAAATCTAGTTCGTATATGGCCTCAGTTTTGCCAGAGGCTGGACTTTCCCCTGCAAATCCCCTTCCGGGCCTGGAATCTGCCCGTCTTGGCTTGCCCCCCCAAAATGCCCGTGTGGTTCGGGACAAATACATGGAGTATTTCACGGGTAGGGGGGCAATTCCTATGCCAGCCTATGTCTAAGTATCCCAATAAAAATCTTGTTTAAACCTTTAATTATTTGTTCTTTCCTGTCTCCTAGTTTGTCTTTGTGCATTTGTAGTGGCAAGTGTATTTTACTTTAGTAAATAACAACCAATTTCACTATGTTACCTTACAAAAGAACCAAATAAGCTTAGAGAGTATTATAAAAAGAAGCTACACGTTGTTTGTGGTCAAATATTTTACTCTCTGCACTTTTTTTTTTTTTTTTACTTTGGGGTTGGCCTGGCCACAACCCGGCAAATTTTGGCTTATGAAAATACAAAAATACCACTTGCATTTCTAAAATGACAACATTGGATACCTCTGAGCAATCTGAGACATTCGGTTACACAAACTATGTCTCTATGTGCCCGTCCTAATATGGGGTCCTGCCACCCCTTGCCCAGCCAAAAATTCAATATGCACACATTTTTAATTTTTTGCAAATAGGAAGTTTACAATCCTGATCCCTATTGTCAACATGTGCTATCTGCCATCAGGGGTGATCAATGGACGTGTTTTTGGGGTGCATCCCCTTCCTCAGTTCACCGACTTTTGATACGAGGAAGGGGTTGCACCCACAAAAGACGTACATGGATATCCCCTGATGGCAGATAGCACATGTTCACACACTGTGTGCATATTCAATTTTTGGCTGCTTTGTTACTCAAAAAATTAGTAAAAATATAAAAACAAACATGTAAAAACAAATGTGTTTGGATGGCTTATTGAATTCTCCCCAAAACATCGAGAATGTCTTTAAATGTTTGTTCCATCACATGGATTCTTTGTTTAATTAGGTCCAGTTCCGTGCTACATTCCATCACTTGCTGGATGAGGTGGAGGGCACTGTCAGCAGAGAACGGTGTGCTATCCTTCACAACATTTCCATCCCCTAAAAACCATAAAAAAAAATTAATAAAACTCTGCAGGCCTACCTCGCTTACCTTAAGCTGTGGTGTCAGATACTGACCTGTTGTGGTGACCAGATCCACAACGTCATCCACCTCTCCTTCCTGCACTTCTCCTTCCTCCACCTCAACTTCCTGCACATCTTTCGGTTGTGGATCTTTGGGAGTTTGGGGTTGCTTGGAAGTTGTGGGGTGCATGTGCTCCCTGGAGTGTCCTCCTCCCAGTCTTCTCTCCCCTATGAGAATAAAACCAAAGGTCTATTTATCACACTGTAAAAATCTCATTTTTAAACTTAAAACAGGCTAAATTGTTTGGAAGTGGGGTACAAGTGTGTGTTTGTGCGGAATTTAAAGAAAAATGCATTATTTATGACCCCAAATATGTTTAGTATTCACATTTGGATGTAATTTTTTGGACATGGAGGCACCACAAATAAACTCTGATGCACCTGTGTGGGACACCCAAAAAAGGCGGGTCTGGTGGCCCACACTATAGTGCTCCAAAGTACAGATGTGGAAGCAGCTGCTGAGTGTCCTCTCCTTTACACTGATTAAAGTTTGCATTTCATTCTCCTTACAAACACATCATCTAGACTTAAAAATTAGCCACAATACTTGATCAAAAATGGCAGATGTCTAATTACTTTTGGGGGTCTTAAATAAGCCAAAACCGCGGATAGTGGCCGAACGAAGTGTCGGTAACGTAACGAACGATTACTGTGCCCAACCTAGTTCAAAATATTACATTTTGGAAGGGAGTCCAATATGAAAAAAAAAAAAAAAAAGTCAGTTTCTAAAAAGATTAATAGCAGAAAGGTCGTCATTTTACTTACTTTTAGCGAGCATCCTCTTTATGCTCCTCAACTGGTCTGGCTCCCTCAGTTTGAGGTCTGACCACCTCTTTCTGAGCTGCTCATTTGAGCGTTTCACCCCGAACTTCGCCCTCAGACTCTTCACAACTTTAGTGAGGATTTTGGCCTTCCTTCTATTTGGTTTGCTATACGGCCCATGCTTGGCATCATAATCAGCCTTGACCAAGATGTCCACCATCTCCGCCATCTCCGCCAAAGACATATTCGATGCCTTGAATCTCCTCCTTGATCGTGACGTGTCCTCGGTCTCCGGGCTTGTCTCCTCGCTAGTTGCGGAATTATCAGACACCTGCTGTAACTCCGCCATATCTGTCTGCGCGCCGAAAGAGAAGGGGCGGGGAAAAGATGTTAGTTAGAACGTCATGGGCGGGCGACGTGTGCGGAGCGACGTGTTCGAATTTGGACGCATGCGTGGTGTGTATATAGCAAACACACATGTGACTATAGTACGTTCGGTGTGCGGAGAGAGGAGTTCAAGTGACGGACGTGCGAACGAAGGTATGTGATTTTGTGAGACTTGTAAAAATTGTGGGCCTATACTGTCTTGAGATTGGTGGAGGATATATATGGTGACTAGGATGTGAAGGAGGTTAGACTGTTTGCCTCACATTATTTAAATATAAATTATTTTACTTGCAGATACAATATGAATGTCTTTATTAGCGACAAAGAGTTCCTGGCGGAATTTATTGACCGGGTAAGGGAGCTGCCGGCTCTGTGGGAGACCAAAAACCCCATCCATAAAAAAAAAGGGGTGAGAAAAGCAGCGCTGGAGAAGCTGCTCCCATTTGTGCATACCAAGGTGCCCACAGCCACAGCAAAACAAGTGGACACTAAAATTGGGAGCTTGAGAGGTACCTACAGGACTGAACGCTCTAAGGTGCTGGCTTCTCAGAGGTCAGGAGCAGCAGCAGATGATGTTTATGTCCCGGTTTTGTGGTACTACAGCAGGATGTCCTTCCTGGATGACCACATTGAGCCAAGGCCATCACTCTCCACTCTTCCCCCCAGACTTCCCTGCAGCCAACCTGAGCCTTCTCTGGAGCAAGAGGAGGCAGCCATCCTGGATGATCCTGATTTGTCCATCTGGAGCCAGGTATAGTATTAACTGAAAATGTAGTGGGATAAAATTAATGTTTCCCAAATATGTCAGGATGAGAAACATACATTATTTTGTATTCCACAAGTGAAATCATGATCTGTAGACATTATTCTGCACTTAATTGTGTGGTAAATAGTCAAGCTGATGTAGTGGTAAATTTAAAGCAAGGATTTATGCATTTACATTCTAATTGCTTCCATCAGGATTACAAAGTTTGAGGCAAAGATTAAACCAACATATTAAACTATGTTTCTTTTTCATACACAGGATGAAATCAGCCAGGAGGAGGGTCTGGAAACTGTCAGGCAGGAGGAGGAAGGGCCCAGTGGCAGCCAGGAGGTGGCAGGGCCCAGTACCAGCCAGGAGGTGGCAGGGCCCAGTGGCAGCCAGGAGGTGGCAGGGCCTAGTACCAGCCAGGAGGTGGCAGGGCCCAGTGGCAGCCAGGAGGTGGCAGGGCCCAGTGGCAGACAGGAGGTGGCAGGGCAAAGGAGAAGCACCAGATCCCAGGTGCCTCCCATCAGGCTTCACAAAAGAGGCAGGAGGGACAGGACCACCAGTGAGGCAGCAATGGCCCTTATTAAAGAGGCCCATGCCACCCTCAAGGAGCCCACATCCCCTGAAGAGGCCATTGCCGGCCTAGTGGAGGCTAAGTTCAAGGTGATGAGCATGGAGCAACGCCTCCTATGCGAACCCCTGCTCATCACCTTGCTCAACAAGGGGCTGATGGAGCAAATTACCCCCAATACCGCCATATGTGAGGTGGCCCAACTGACCCAACCTCAACCTCCACCTCCACCTTCCTCTTCTGCCCCACCCCCTTCTGCTACCCCTCCACCTTCTGCCCCACCCCCTTCTGCTACACCTCCACCTTCTGCCCCACCCCCTTCTGCTACACCTCCACCTTCTGCCCCACCCCCTTCTGCTACACCTCCACCTTCTGCCCCACCCCCTTCTGCTACACCTCCACCTTCTTCTTCTGCCCCACCCCCTTCTGCTCCACCTCCTCCTCCTGACAGGAGTACCCCTCCAGTGGGCCAGCCTCCAGCTAAACGAAGAAGGAAGGCTGCAGGAAAGGCTGCAGGAAAGGCTGCAGGAAAGGCTTCAGGAAAGGCTTCAGGAAAGGCTGCAGGGAAGGTTGCCAGGAAGAAGAGGAAGTGATGGCCTTGCTTCATTGTGGTCGCACTGGTCGGACAGAAGGCAGCCTGTTGTAGTACCACACACTTGGGACATATATCTCACCTGCTGCTGTTCCTGACCTCTGGGAGGCCAGCATCAGATTGTGTTCTGAAATGTGGGCCTTCTCAAGCTCCCAATTTTAGTGTCCACACAGGGTTGGTGTGTGCTCTGGGGTCCCTGGGATGCACAAATGGCAGCAGCTTCTCCAGCGCTGCCTTCTCTTTATCTAATTTATAAACATGAATAAATGTGTTTTTTGTTTAAGTTCATACTTGACTATGTGTATTTTTAAATAAAAAAAAAAAAGCTTTGGAGTAAGCAGATACATTTGACTGACAATAAAAGGCACAGATATCACCCCCCCCCCCAAAAGAATAACTAAATCTGATTAGCTCAAAAACATGGTGTGAAATTTTAAAAATATAGATTAGAAAATTAAATGTGAGATCGCTATCAAAACAGTGAGAAATTATAATTAACATCATTTTGAAAAATCTAACCATTTAAATTATTCCTAAAAACTTGCACGATATAATACACATAAATCTTATAAAGAGCAGCATGAAAAAGGTTAAAAATAAGGCAGAACTCTGTGTGAATATCAGCAGCAAAAGAAGGTCTCTCGTTTTGATTAATGTAACATTCTAACGAAGAATTCAATGCAGAACATTTAAACGATGAAATATTTATGAGCGTGACGAATGTGCTCGCTCCATTATGAAGGCTTGTTTTACCAGAAGATGCGCTCCCGTCTCATAGTTGCTTGTGAGCATGCGCGCTTTTGGAAGAGTCGTAAAAGCATACACACGAACCATTTTCTCGTCACAAAACAGGCCGACGAGAAACACGACGAGGAAATCTGGAATCCTGACGAGAAAATAGAGAGCAGGTTCTCTATTTTCTCGTCGAGATTCTCGTCAAGTTTCTCGTCGTAAAACCATACACACGAACGTTTTTCTAGACAAAAAAACTCTCGCGGCACTTTTCTTGACTGTTTACGACGAGAAAATCGGTCGTGTGTACGAGGCCTTACTCATACAAAATGTTCATATAATCCTTAACATATGCAAATCAAACTCTAGCTGCTTATTTATATTTAAAATTTGCGTTGCTTTGAGTTTTGCTTTACAAAATGCATACAGTCTTTCTAATAGATTTGTCCATACAAACTGTAATTTGAAGAATTTTAAGTTATGCGAAAAACATTCTGAAAATTTTCATTTTTTTTAAAGCATTTCTCCTAGTAGAGAGCGCAAAAGACCAAGATGGGATGATGAACTCAAGGACAGCACTTCTGAAAGCCCCTCCTCTGGGAAGGAAAAAAGTTATTTCTCTATAAAAGATAAAGATTTTCTGGATGAAGGCATGTTGGAAAGAACTGAGGAGGATGATGAAGATCTGTTGAAGCCTGTATGGGTTCGCTGTACTCATTCGGAAAGTTACTATTCCAGTGACCCAATGGATCAAGTAGTGAGTATTACAACCTGAGTTTTTCTTTCTGCCCTAAAGGCTCAATTTACATAGCTTTAATAAAGAATTAAATGTAATATTTAAAAAAAAATGCTAGCAGGTAGGATTTATGGCAGACAAGACATTGTATGCCATACTCTTTCCCTTTACTGCTATTTTCTTTAAAGTGTATATGGACTGCTGCACATGCACAGTGCAGTGTACATTCCTGGCAGGTGTAAGATACTGGGGCAAGGAGATGAGTGTCAAGAAGATGTCATTTGCATGCATGGAGTTATGTCATCGGTGGCTGAAAGAAGACTAATGCCGCGTACACACGGTCGGAATTTCCGACAAGAAAAGTCCGATGTGAGCTTTTCGTCTGAAATTCCGACCGTGTGTATACTCCATCGGACTTTTGCTGTCGGAATTTCCGCCAACAAAAGATTGAGAGCAGGTTCTCTATTTTTCAGACGGAAAAAGTTCCTATCGGAAATTATGATCGTCTGTAGCAATTCCAACGCACAAAATTCCTACGGATGCTCGGAAACAATTCGACGCATGCTCGGAAGCATTGAACTTCATTTTCTCGGCTTGTCGTAGTGTTGTATGTCACCTCGTTCTTGACGGTCGAAAGTTCAGACAACTTTTGTGTGACCGTGTGTATGCAAGCCAAGCTTGAGCGGAATTCCGTCAGAAAAACGATCCAAGGTTTTTCCGACGGAAATTCCGACTGCGTGTACGCGGCATAAGAGTAGATAACAGCAGCTACAGACTACAGGGACCTTGCATTGCAAGCAGGGACCTCTCTTTGCTGGAGGGAAGTACACTTATGCGAATTGGATGCGGTTTCCCTGCATTCAATTTGCATGACAGGAGACTGTGACCGGCTCTCAATAGAGCCGGTTTACACATCTCCAGGGCAGCTGTGGAGCGGTCCTGTGCGTTTTCAGGTCCGAATTCAGGCAAAAATTTGGACCTGATTCGTCCCTGAAATGGAGAACAGGGATGCACCGGACCCCTGCTGTGAGTCACATTCAGATTCAGTGTGAACCCAGCCTAGGGGTCACCATACGCTTTACAATATGATCAAACAATCAACTTTAGATTTATAAAAATTTTGTAATATGAGGACCTATATCCAAGAATTTTTTATCCAACTTGGCAGGTCCTTACACTACATAGTTGTTGCTAGAGCTAATAGAGATTGTAATGTGTACGGTTTTAAGCGGTATTGTAGGTCTTCTATAAAATGTAGATATGCTATACATACTTGCACATTTTGACAACTGCACCAGATATTCAGCTCCCCTTTAACTATTCTGCTTTGAGTTGGATATGTTGACAGTGCTCTTTTTATTAATGTTGCAGATCAGGGGTCTCCAAACTTTCTAAGCCAAGGGCCAGTTTAAGTAGAAATGTCATTGGTTTTAATGGGAGGAATAATGCCCCATTGATAGTGTCAGTTTGTGGAATAGTGCCCTAAGGGCCAGATAAAGGCAAGGGCGGTTTCTATGATATACATTATGTAGTAGCTCTGTAAAGGTAGTCGGTTCACAAAACTCAGTAACGCTTATCTTGCAAAATTAGAGCCGCTTTTTTTTTTTTTGTAAATTATGTTTTTATTGGTTTTTTCACAGTACAGAAAACAACACTCCACACAGCGTGGAGACAGCCAGCCACAAAATTTGCCGGTGTATACAGTCATAAAACAGAACACAAATTATCACATTAAACCTGTGACACTCCCAACCCCCCCCCCCCCAAAACCAACAAAGTATACCTCCCCCCCCTTGCCTAGATAGGAACACAGATGTCACGGGCCAGCCACCAGAGGCGGCCCGCCATGATTGAGAAGTACAGTCCAGTAGCTCCCTGTAAAAACAAGTTGGATAAAGCTTATGAAAACAGTTTCCCCCTCGCCCCCAAACCCCCCCACCCAGACACAGGACCTCAGGAAAGGAGACACTACCCCATCCCTACAATTTTAATAGATCAATCAGATGCCGTATCTATAGTAGCCATCCAACCCCCCCAAACCTTGTCAAATTTAGTCAGTGCCCCCCTACTCAAATAAGTGGCTTTATAAAAGGGTATTGCTTTATTGACCAACGCTTTCCACGCGTCAACAGTAGGAGCTACAGAACACTTCCATGATAGGATGATGCGCTTTTTAGCGTAGTATAACAAAAGCATGAGTAAGGTTCGTATAGCCCTGGTAGTGGCCAGGGGTTCAACCAAATGTAGGAGACAAACCTCAACAGACATGGGGATAGATATGGATGTGACCGACCTAATACAGTCAGCAACGGCCTGCCAGTAGTGTTTGATTGGAGGACACTCCCAAAAGATGTGCATAAAGGTGGCTATGGGTGCAGAGCATCTCCAGCAGAGAGAGCTCTGCGTCCCATACATCCTTGCCAGTCTTGCCGGAGTAAGATAAACTCTGTGCAGAAACTTATACAGGATCAGTCTGTCCCTACTCGAGACCAAACATTGAAAAGCCGTCCCCCACATGTCATCCCAATCATCTCTGTCCAACCCCGGGGCCACAGCTTCCCAAGCATCTCTGCAGGGTCTGAGTAGGAAAGTAATTTCCGGGAACAGGTCTTTGTAAAAACTGGAAACTGGTTTTGATAGAGATTCGCTGCGCGCCAATAGCTCAAGATCACTGGGCTCCAGGCTAAGGGTCCCCCCAAACTGCGAGTGAAAGGCATGCCTCAACTGCAGATACCTGAAAAAGTGGGAGTTGGGTAAATCATACTTTTGTTTCAGTTCATCAAAGGACAATAGGGTACCATCGGACACAACATGGGCCAAAAGCTTAATTCCACACACCGTCCAAACCGCCGAATCCGGGTAGCAGAAAAAATGTGGTAGGTTGGGGTTCTTCCACAAGGGGAGACTAGGCGATAATCTAGTAGAGCTAGGTGACCGCAATCCCTGGACCACAGCCCAGGCCCTCATCACTGAGCGCATGGAGTGTGTCAAAGGGTAAGGAGCCCTCAGGCCCCTGTAGACCAAATGAGACAATGCCTCATAAGAGCCCACACAGGCAGCCTCCAGGGATACAGACGTATCATCCGGAGGAACAGTTAACCAGCGGTGGGCCACCGCTAATTGCCCAGCCAAAAAATATTTGTGGAAGTTAGGGACTGCAAGCCCTCCCTCCCCACATGGCTGCTGCAAAATCGCCAATTTAAGGCGAGGGACGCCTCCCTGCCACAAAAAGGAGGAAATCATGGTATCAATGGATTTAAAAAGGGACTTGGGAATCCACACTGGAGAATTTCTAAGGGTATATAGCAATAGTGGCAGAACTTTCATCTTAATCAGATTGATTTTCCCTATGAGGGACAATGGGAGATTTTTCCAAGCCTGAAATTTTTTAGATATTGCAATGGGTAGCGGAGAGATATTGAGATTAACAAAGTCCGTTACAGAGTTAGTGATCTGAAGCCCTAAGTATTTAATTTGGGAGACCCACTGCAAAGGAACGTCAGGATCAGCCCGATCAGGGACGGGGTGGGAACACAGGGGAAGTATCTTAGACTTAGTCCAGTTAACCCGGAGCCCAGAGACTGCAGCAAATTTTTCCAAAAGTGACAACGCCGCCCGTAGAGAAGGCCCAGTATCTCTGATAAACAACACTAAGTCATCTGCATAAAGTGCTGTGGTTTCAGTTAGTGTGCCCACGCAGATGCCCTGGATTTGGGAGGAAGAACGTAGCGCAATCGCCAGAGGCTCCATGACGAGAGCAAACAGGCCGGGTGAAAGCGGACACCCCTGCCTGGTGCCCCTGGACACCGGAAAAGTCCCAGACACCCCTCCATTAAAGCGGAGGGCCGCAACCGGGTGGTCATACAACAACGAAATCCATTTAAGGAACCTGGGGCCGAACCCCATGCGTTGCAGGACATAGGTCATATAACCCCAATCAATGGAGTCAAAGGCCTTCTCCAGGTCAAAGAACACCAGAGCCCCCCCCGAAGACACCCCAACCCCCAACTGTGTGTGAGTAAACACCCGTCTCAGGTTTATATCAGTGGCTTTCTGGGGCATGAATCCAGTCTGGTCAGGCGATACCAAGAGGTGTATAATTTCCATCAGTCTATTAGCTATCATTTTGGTGAGGATTTTCAGATCCATGTTTAAGAGGGCTATGGGTCTATAGGAAGAACAGCAGAGAGGGTCCTTTATCGGGTTTGGGGAGTAACACAACATGCGCCTCATAGAAAGATGCCGGAAGGTCCCCTAAGTCAAAACAGTCACTATATAGTTTTAAGAGTCTGGGGGATAAAACATCTAAATACTGCCTATACCACTCTGCCGGGAGTCCACCTGGGCCCGGCGACTTAGAATTAGGGAAAGATGCAATGGCAGACGCCAATTCTTTGTCCGTGAAGGGGGCCTCCAGACTGGCCACCACCTCCTCGGACAACTCCGGGATCTGAAGGGGACCCAGCAGGTCAGTCAGGTCCTGGTGGTCATATGGCGGGATAGCTGAATAAAGTTCCGAATAGTAGGACACAAAGGCCTGCATTATGCCCCCACTATCTCTTATTATGGTCCCATCTGGGGAAGAGACGCACGGGACGACGGCATGCGCCCTAGTGTCCGCAGAGAGGTACGCCAACAGCCTCCCATTCTTATCGCCCCTCTCAAACAATTCTTCAGCCCTACTCTTGTGAGTGCAGTGGGCCAAGTCCTGAAAATGTACCAGAAGGGCCCTCCTGGCCATTTGCAGCTCAATCAGAGAAGCGGGGGTAGGCACATTGGCATGCGTCTGTGCGCACCGAAGTTCATGGGCCTGCAACTCCTCAGATTTTGAGTTTTTCTCCATCCTAGCAGCCTTTATGGCCGACACATATGCCCCTCGTGTGGACGCTTTAAACGCGTCCCACACCACCGGCCCACCCGCTGAGCCCTCATTATGCTGCCAATATTCCTGCAAATGAGGTGAAACCAGGGCCTCGACGGAGGGCTCGTCCACCCAACCAGGGTGTAGCCTCCATACCCTCCTGCGGCCCCGAGCAGCACAAGTCATTGCCACCCACAAAGGGGTGTGGTCAGAAAGACCCCCGGCCAGATAACAGACCTCCTCAACGTGGGGCAAGAGAGCAGGGTTGGCAAATGCCAAATCAATACGGGAAGAGGAGGTACTGACGTGGGAAAGATAGGAGTAACCACTTTCACCAGGATGTTTCCACCGCCAGACCTCCTCTAAAGCCGCCGCATCTGCCCAAAGCCCCAGGTCAAGGTTCCGCGCCCTATTTGGATTTGAGGAATCCAAGGAGTAATCAAGAATATTATTAAAATTCCCAGCCACAAATAGCCTCAGGGGGCCAAATGTGGCCACCTTGTCCAGGACCTGATAGAGAACCTCGTTTTTAAAGGGAGGGGGGACATAGACATTAACTATTGCAATTAATTGAGACTCAACAGTTAGGACCACAATAGCATAACGGCCACCCGGATCCGTCACCACATGTTCAATGTTACATACCAGTTTCTTATGGATTAAAATAGCCACCCCTCTCGCATAGGAGGAGTAGGTGGAGTGTATGGCCCTCTGTATCCAGGTCCTGTTAAGGGACAGTATCCTAGAGCCTATGAGATGGGTCTCTTGTAAAAGGATAATGTGGGGACCAAGGGTTTTAAGATATTGCAGGACCAGCGAGCGTTTAAATTTAGAGTTTAACCCACGGACGTTCCATGAGATAAGTGTTAGGTCAATCATCACGTTGGAGAGAATACAATATGGGGGAAGGAGAAGAGCACCAGACAGGGGAGACCGGAGGGGGGAGAACCTGAACACAGAGAGCCACGGACCACCATATGACAGCAGTTGCACAATAGGAACCATACTAGGCAAGGTACCCACCCATCTGCACCAGCTTGTGAAGCAGGGCGCAAGCGGGGTAAAAAAAATAACCCCAAACAACAAAAAAGAAAAAGGAAAAAGAAAAAAAGCAAAACAGTCCAAAAACTTAACAGTTCAACATCCCAACGCCCTGTTTGCTCTAGGCGAACCAAACCAAAAACACGCCCGAGAAACTTTGTTCCCAAAAACCAGAGAAACAGTAGTGGATAGTTCAGAGAGTTCATCCACTCAGTAGGGGGTCACTTCCAGTGGACACGTAGTATCATCCAGCAGGGCTCCCGATGATGAACGGACCAAAGACCCCGGGTAGTAGACACAGTGCCCTCCCCCCAAAAAAGATAGTTGCAGCTAGATGACCGCACAGTATCGGATATTCATGTGGGAAACAACAACCACTTGTCCCAGCAAGGGGACACGCAGTCCCAGAGTCAGGATTCACAACCAACCTGCCACTTGCACACATCTCTAGGCAATGGAGTCTAGCCATTCCACCACCTCCACAGGGGAATCAAAAAATTTTGAAGAGCCACGATGAATAACCTTTAGACGACTCGGGTACAGCATACTGTAGACCAGGTTCTTCTCCCTCAATCGCTTGCGGACATCCGTGAAAGAGCGCCTTTTCTTCTGTAAATCCGGAGAAAAGTCAGGATAGAGATGTATGATAGCATTATCATGTTTCAATTCCTGATGCTTGCGGGCCTCCGCCAGGATCAGATCCCTGTCTCTGAAGTTGAGCAGGCGGACCAGAAACGCACGCGGCCATGCGCCGGCAGGCCTCCGACCAGTGGGCACTCTATGGGCACGTTCCACAACATATACTGGTGACCGGTGCTGCAGGCCAAGGAGTTGTTTAAAAAAAGTCTCTGCAAATACAACAGGGTTGGGGCCCTCCGCACCCTCAGGGAGCCCCACCACCCGTACATTATTGCGCCTGAGGCGATTCTCGGCGTCCTCAGAGCGCGCCATAAGGACTTTAACCTGCTGCTGTAGCTCAGACACGGAGCGCAATGTGGTGGCAGTGGTGTCCTCCACAGCAGATATGCGGTGTTCTGCTTCCGTAAGTCGGCCCCTGAACTTGTCCATGTCCTGCCTAATAAGCCCACACTCTATGGCTAAGGTATCAATCTTACCCTCCACAGAGGCCTTACTGTCTGCAATGGCCGCCAGGATCGCCGTGGTGGACTGCTCCCCCAAGGGTTCCGGATCCTCACGAGATGCTGCCGAGGCTCCCTCCAGAGCAGATGTCCCGAGAGCCGCCATCCCTGGGTCCGTCTGTACCGCAATAGAGCTCAGAGACAGGGAGATGTCAGGCAAGATGGCCGCCGCACGAGTGACAGGCGGCGAGAGATGGCCGGATTTCGCTGCTGCCTTCTTAGCCAATTTACGTTTCCCAGTCATGGGGAGGACCGGGGTGTCCCCCCAGACCACAGCCCGGTGTTTGCTGAGCAGGATGGCAGGGGAATAGAAGGATTAAGGCGGATTAACTGAACGGATGGCGGGAGCCTATGCTGCACACGTCCTTCCTTGCTCACATCCCGGCCACGCCCCTAGAGCTGCTTTTTAATTAGTGGTATAATAACGTTAGGTATGATTTTACCTATTCATTCAATATTTTACTACCTGGAATTTTGACTTTTT
Organism: Rana muscosa; assembly: GCA_029206835.1. Lineage (NCBI taxonomy): Eukaryota > Metazoa > Chordata > Amphibia > Anura > Ranidae > Rana > Rana muscosa. The sequence continues at coordinate 1,139,050,246 of CM055122.1, forward strand.
ATTACTTTTTATCAGGGTAGAGAATATATACTTCCTTCAGGTTGGTGTTGTGACAGATTTCAGACTGTGCGACCAATTCTTAATGCATTATAATAAAGTTAGATTATTAGAACTGGGCTTTTTTTTCTTGTTATTACATTGTTGCCAAGCTATTGCATTGGAAAAGGGGGGCATTAAAAATGCACGGTTGAATCACACTTTTAGCTCCCCTCCTCTTAAGTTGCAGTGGACAGGGGTGTTCGGGGGCAATGCTTCATGACTGTGCCAAAAATTACCCGACACGTTCAAGTGAATAAGGAAGTGCCGCAATCACATCACAATTGTGCGTCTAATATGGAGTTTAAACAGGTGGTGAGGAAGTGTCAGGTCGCCTCCTCACTGCCTGTCAAATGGCTCTAAACCTAGCCTTGGATAAATTTCATAGATTTATGTCCAATCAAAGGCGAAATACCCGAAAAAGTTGGCACCACATCCCAGAAAAATATTGTATTAAAAAAATAGGGATGGGAGGGGAAGAAAATGGATTTCTCTTATCGTCCATGGACTGACACAGCTCTAATACTGAAACACGTGGGTATATGTCCCTGCTCGCAGGAGAAGATCTAGGCAGAATGTTAGATGTTAGAAACATACATTCTAGAAAAAAACTGAGCTGAACAGCCCCGCCCAGAGGGGCGGTCCCTCCAGACATAACCCTCCTACCTGCAGCTAGCAGCCTCAGTTTTTTTCTGCCTAGCAGAAGGAGAATACATGGCTCTCAGGAGCCAGTCTCCTGGAAGATTTTTTAATTTTGTATTCCTTTTGAGAATTGTTATTTTTTATTTTTGAGACCTTCAATCAACTGTCGGCTGGGCAACAGGTTGGGTACACTAGTATCCTCGTAGTCTTCCCTGTCCGACCATCGAGTGTGCTGATCCTCGCCTTGTGTGCGTGAGACTCAGTTCACAATATGCCCCATGACTCCAGGGGTGGCCGGTGGGCTTTTATGCTCCCGCGGTCCTCACAAGATTGAACAGTGCCTGCTGTATCTTTCGCGGTGGACCGGACCGTCAGCTACTCAGTACTACTCTGTGAAAGGTCTGTCTGAAACACGCCAGTGGGTCCCTCTGGGACGGGTAAGTAGTCTCTCCTGCATCAGGTGAGTACATGCTGGCTGTGTTTCTCTGTATGGGGGGGTTGTTCCCTGTTTCCCCCCTGTATGCTGCTCTTTGCACCCTAATCTGGCGCTGAGCTGTGTGGGGGGTACCTGGGGGTCACTCTGGCCTGGCGGGGGGGCGCTCATGTCTGTGCTGGGGCTGAGAAAACGTGGGGTGTTTGGAGACGCCATTAGGCGCTTTGGCTGTAATTTTGCTGTGCTCGGGGGCCATCTTGCCACGGATCAATGGCGCAGTATTACACGCGGCCGGCGGACATTTTCTTAAAAGCCGCGGCAGATTTACTTTCGTTTTTGGCCTCTATCGCCGCTGCTGCGGCGCCAATCTCCTCACACTCTCCTCAGGCTTCACTCGCGCTGGCAGTGCGGTGCATACAGCGGAGCTGAGCGGTCCTCTGAAGGGTTGGTGGGGCCTCTGGGTATCCCCTCCTCAGTCAGTGCAGCCAGTGGGTGGACTGTTTATTCACTTTATTGTGCATAAGGTCTCAGAGGGTGGCGAATATGGAGTCTGGTTCACCTGCTTCCCCACTCTTGTCAGAGGCAACTGGCAGTGCTCCATCACCTGCAGTTTCTATAGACCAGTTGTCGACAGTCCTGGAAAAATTTGTCAGGATGGAAGCGGTGTGCGAGCGTAAGGGAGCTATAAAGCGCCCTCTCCCCACACAATCTCACACATGGGGAGTGCTCTGATTCAGATATGGGCCTAGCTGCTGCTGCTCAGGACCCTAGCTCTGAATATTTTAATGTTTTTGAACAGGACATTCCTTGTGAGGAAGACTCCAGTTCTGAGTCAGTAAATGACAGGGCGCTTGTAAGTAAACTCATTGATGCTGTGAGGGACACTCTCTCAAGCTGGATGCTGTGGCTGAGGTACCTCAGGCGGATGCTGTCTCCTTTGGTTCTTTTCAAGCTTTCTTTTACACAGCTTCCTCACACGCTGGGTCTCTGCACCTGAGGTTTCCCGCCATTTCCTGGGGAACGCTCTGAGCTCTGACAGGACTACGGTCTGAGGTGTCAGAGGTTACCTTTTACCTGCATGCTGCTTCGGCAGCACATTTAAGCAGGTTGGAATGATACAGAGAAGATTATGCGCCTCAGCGCCATAATTAAAACTTATCTTATAACTCTACACTGGATACATTCACAGTGTATGTATGTGTTATTGATCTCTGTGTCTGCGTGGGTTTCCTCCCTCGTTCCAATGCTGTGTCTTCAGTGTCATACACGATATAAACATACACAATATGTTTATACACGACTCTAAATACATTCACAGTATATGTATGTATGTATGTATTATACTCTCTGGGTCGGCGTGGGGGTGCTCCGGTGTCCTCTCCCGCTCTCACGTTATGTGCGCTTTGGCTCTCTGCACAGTATAAACATGTTCAATATGTTTATTGCACATACTATAAATACTTACAGTATGTGTATGCTGTCTGCGTGGGTTTCCTCCGGGTACTCCGGTTTCCTCCCACGCTCCAATGGTAATGCACAGCATAAACATGTGCAATATGTTTATTCACGAGCTATCATTCCTACACGGTATCTGTGTGCTGTCTGCGTGGGTTTCTTCCGGGTGTTCCGGTTTCCTCCCTCGCTCTGACGGTATGTGCGCCTTTGGCTCTCTGCACAGTTTAAACATGTTCCATATTTTTATCACGCATACTATAATACATACGCGGTATGTGTATGCAGTCTAAAACTTGTGCGATTTGATTATCCACATGCTAACATACCTACACGGTATGTGTGTGCAGTCTGCGTGTGTTTTCTCCGGGTCCTCTGGTTTCCGCCCACGCTACATGACATGCGCGCCTTCGGTGCCATACACAGTATAAACATACACATTGTTATACACAACACTAAATACATTCACAGTAGATGTATGTATTGTATTCTCTGGGTCTGCGTGGGGTTCCTCCGGGTACTCCGGTTTCCTCCCACGCGCCAACGGTGTGCGCGCCTTCGGCACTATGCACACATAGACATGTTCAAAATGTTTATCACACATACTATAGTACCTACACAGTGTGCAGTCTGCGTGAGTTTCATCCGGGTGCTCCGGTTTTTCCCCCGCGCTCCAGTGGTGTGCGCATTTTCAGCGCTATGCACAGCATAAACATGTGCAATTTGTTTATTCGCATGCTAACATGCCTACACGGTTGTGTACGCAGTCTGAGTGGCTGGTTTCCGCCCACGCCCCAATGATGTGCGTGCCTTCGTCGCTGGCACAGTATAAACATGTTTAATATGTTTATCCACACACACTAAACTACATACGCCGTATGTGGTTGTACTATGCTCTTTGTGGCTGAGGGGGTTTCCTCCCACGCTCTAATTGCGCGTTTTGACGCAATACACAGTATAAACTATGTGTTTTTACAATCCGCACTTATCAATGGAGTAGCTGCTGGATGGAGCATTGTCATAGGGATACCTGGTATCAGGGGTACCACCTTCCACCTGCCCTTCGGTGGTGATCAGAAGTGCTGGTTTGGACTGTGTTCGCCATGCTGAGGTTAGCGTTACGCCCGGTAGTGGCTGCGTCTCTGGCGTTTCTGAAGCTCAATGACTGGGCAAAAGCCTCTGCTTCATCTATCAGTCGACCAGCAGGTGCACTGCAACTGCTATAGCCTCTAGGGTCTCTGTGTCCGGGGTGGGTCTGCACCACCTGTAGAGGCTGAGTTACTGGTCCACTGACCGAGTTTCTAGGGAAGCTCTGTCAGGTTACCTTTCTTGGCCAACAATTGAGGCACCCCGTAAGCCGGGGCCTCCCTTCTCCAATACATTGCGGGGTCTCCTTGGGATTATCATAACCATCCCGCTGCAGGACGGTCCTGTCGGCCATGTGCATTCCAGGGGAAGGGTCCTTACATCCGGAGGTTTTTCACCTCTTTTACCGGAGGTGGGGCACCGGATGTGGACCTTCTGGCCTCTCGACTCACTCACAAGATGTCGAGATTCGTGGCCAGGTCCAGGGATCCCTGGGCAGATGCGTCATATGCGTTGGGGGCCCGTGGGGGCAGTATCGCCTGATGTATGCTTACCCTCCGCTACTGTTGTTGCCTCGCCTGCTTCGCAGAGTAGTGGTCGAGGCCATTCCGGTAATCCTCATTGCTCTGGAACGGCGACATTGGTACGCCAATCTAGTTCGGCTAGTCGCAGACGTTCCTTGGCGACTGCCTATTTGGGTGGACCTTCTGTCTCATAAAAGGTCCCATACTTCATCCTGCTCTACAGTCCTTGGCTTTGGCAGGGCTGTTAAAACCAGGTGCTGAGGGACCGAGGTCTCTCGGATTCGGTCATCTCATCTATGTTGTGGGCACGGAAATCTTCCTCCAGAAAGATCTATCACCGTACCTGGAAGGCTTACATCGCTATGTGCGAGGAGCTTGATAGCGTCCACGGACGTATTCCATTCCCAAGAATTTGGTGCTCTCGGTTCTCCAAGAACATCCCTTTGAAAATGTCAGGGAGATTAGAAAAGTGGCTTTCTTAGTGGCCATTACTTCTGTTGAACGGGTGTCTGAGTTGGCAGCCTTGTCCTGCAAGTCGCCTTACTTGGTCCTTCATAAGGATAAGGTGGTGTTGCGCCCACGACCGTCTTTCCTTTCAAAGGTGGTCTCGGCCTTTCACCTTAATGAGGACATTGTTCTTCCTTGTGTCCTCACCCATCGCATTCCTGAGAGTTTGCGCTTCATACATTGGAACTGGTGCGAGCCTTATGGGTGTACCTGTCTGCTACTGTTTCCATTCAGAAGTCTGACTAGCGGTGTCGTCTGCCACCTTTTCTAGGTGGATCAGACAGACCGTTATACAGGCCTATGCCCTTAAGGGGCGGGCGCCTTCCTTTCCGGTTACGGCGCATTCCACCAGGGCAATTGGTGCTTCCTGGGCTTTCCGACATCAAGCGTCGGTTGCACATGTGTGCAAGGCGGCGACCTGGTCGTCCGTTCATACCTTTTCTACGTTTTATAAGGTTGATGTGGCTGTATCTTCGGATGCTTCCTTCAGCCGCAAGGGTTGCAGGCCGCTGTTTAAAGTTGCAACTCCTCCGTTGAGGAGGTCTGCTTGTTTGGAGTGGAGTTTGGTTTTTCCTTTACTACTGCTCCCACCCTTTTCTGATACTGCTTTGGGACGTCCCACGTGTTTCAGTATTAGAGCTGTGTCAGTCCATGGACGATAAGAGAAAATGGGATTTTTGTACTCACCGTAAAATCCTTTTCTCTGACGTCCATGGACTGACACAGCACCCGCCCTTCTTTAAGGTTTGTTCTGCTTTGTTACGAACTGAGTTATGTCTGGAGGGACCGCCCCGCTGGGCGGGGGCTGTTCAGCTCTGGTTTTTTCTAGAATGTATGTTTCTAACATCTAACATTCTGCCTAGATCTTCTCCTGCGAGCAGGGACATATACCCACGTGTTTCACTATTAGAGCTGTGTCAGTCCATGGACGTCAGAGAAAAGGATTTTACGGTGAGTACAAAAATCCTATTTTTAACGGTGCAAACAGTGAGAAGGAGATTGTTATTCGTAAAAAATATACAATTTATTTAGAATATTCATAAAAAATGATCCTGGATAGTCAATATTAAGGCACAATGGAAATACCAAGGTGGCTAGAATACAATTACAGGGTGGTCACAGATAGAGCCACCGACATGATCCCTGGATCAGACACGGGTCCTTCAAAGGGGGTTGAAGACTGTCCCTAATGGTCACAGAGGACAAAATATGGGACTGCTGAGTGGTAGACAAGGAGAAAAGGAGAAAGAATAAATAGAATGGTATGGAATAAAGAAAAATGTCATTATACTAAATAGAGAACACCAATACACATAAAATATATATGTATACATATAGGTGTCTCTTACTTAAAAAGCAGCAAGAAAACTGTTTAGAGGAGAGTATAGGTTTTGAAGCTTGCTGGAATATTTACAGACCAACAACAGTCTGAAAGCTAGAAAAAAAATTAAGAATGAAAAAATTATAAATAAACAAATTCAAAGAATATAGAGTAAATACTTAAATAAGTATATCCCAATGTTATCAGAAAGAAAAACACCGGGACATATCTAGCAACAAAAATAACCAATTTGAAGGAAAAAGAAACACATAAGCCAAATGTGTAGCAATTTTCTTATAAGGGATCTCAGAAAGATATACAAAGCAATAAGAGCCGGTTCACACTGGGGCAACACGACTTCCAGCGCGACTTTACAAGGCAACTTCAAGGCAACTTCGAGGCAACTTCAAGTTTCCTCCAGGACAGGCGACTTTGCCAGTGGCCAATCAAACAATAATCAGCTCTGTGGAAGGGAGGGGTTTGCCTGAGAAAACTATTTTCTCTTCCTGTAAAGTTGCTTCAGTTAAGACACTGTTCCGACTTTGGAGGCGACTTCCATTGAAATCAATGGGTACAAGTCGCCTAGAAGTCGTTTTCAAGTAGTACAGGAACCTTTTTTGAAGTCGGAGCGACTTCTGTAGTGTGCATAAAGACGGCTCCATAGACTAACATTACAGCGTGACTTGGGGCGTCTCGGGGCGACCTGAAGTCAGATCCTGAGTCGCCCTGGTGTGAACCGGCTCTGAAGCGGATTTACAGTGGGGCAAAAAAGTATTTAGTCAGCCACCAATTGTGCAAGTTCTCCCACTTAAAAAGATGAGAGAGGCCTGTAATTTGTCATCATAGGTATACCTCAACTATGAGAGACAAAATGTGGAAACAAATCCAGACAATCACATTGTCTGATTTGGAAAGAATTTTGTTTGCAAATTATGGTGGAAAATAAGTATTTGGTCAATATCAAAAGTTCATCTCAATACTTTGTTATATATCCTTTGTTGGCAATGACAGAGGTCAAATGTTTTCTGTAAGTCTTCACAAGGTTGTCACACACTGTTGCTGGTATGTTGACCCATTCCTCCATGCAGATCTCCTCTAGAGCAGTGATGTTTTAATTTCAATAGGTTTTTATTAAATTTTCACATACAAAGCAATGTAAAGCATACATGTTAACAATGGTGCTGTACGTAGGACAATTTCCTGGTCAACTATAATTAATTGCAGAACAATTTGGGATAAGAAAGTAGTCTAGTTCTATGCCATCTGGTGCAGTCCCACATTTGGTAGCTCGTATCATCCCGTGGTGTTCAGCCCTCGCAGGCCGCCCCCCTCCGCCCCCAGCACCCCGGTAGGGATCATGCTGTGCCATCCGGCAGAGAGTAGCGCCCCAACCCCGCCGAACACCCACAAGGTAAGTAAGAGGGAACCACACCTCAGTGCAATTCAGCATAGGTTTAACATAGGTATGTATGAGCACATTAATATAGGAGGTAGTTGAACCCTGACCACAGAAGACTGTCGGTGGGATGAATAAGTGCTAGTAGAACATTTAAACAAACATTTAAACAAACAAAAAAGAAAAGAAAGAAAAAACAAACAAACTTAAACAAAAACAAAAATGCAGCAGATATAAGAGTTAGAGTATTGTTGCTGAGTCATGTTCCATCGCTTAGAGTCATAGGTGATTTGTGACCTATCCAACTATAATTATAGATTGAGACTGTAAATTATGGTTTATATACTAAAATTTACTAAAATTTATGTAAGAAGTTTGCTTGTATCATACCAATCTATCCATCTTTTCCATAGAGCATCGACTTTTAAGTGGTTATTTTGAGCCCTGGCCAGCATTCTTTCATATGTAGAGTGGGTATTAGTAGTCATAATGACCTCGCCTATGTTTGGAATTATCTGGTTTTTCCAATGTCTCGTAATAGTCAAACGAGCGCTGAGAAGTATGTGTACTAGAATAGTTTTGTGCTCATGAGGTATGGATTCTATCGTCAATGTTAGTAATGCAAGACCCGGGGAGATAGGCACCGTCCAATGCAGTACCTTTCTAATCAGGTGAAATACCTTTTTCCAGAAAGCTGTTATCACTGGACAAGTCCAGAGAATGTGGTACAGTGAACCTGTCAGTCCACACTTCCGCCAACACTTGTTCGATGTCTGAGGGGAGAATTTGGCAATTCTGTGAGGCGTCAAGTACCACCTCAGTAGAATTTTTTGTGTTAGTTCCCATAAACCTGCACTCCTAGTCACTGAGTAATTAGCTAGCAAGGCATATTGCCACTGCTCCTCTGAGTACCCGTTGCCGAGATCTCTCTCCCAGGCCAGTATATTGTTATTCCTGTTAAAGGTGTATTTATTACCCAAAGTGTTGTAAAATAAGGCTATTCCTTTGGTTTTAGAGGTTAGGGTAGTAAAGTATTGGGACACTTGCCATGGGAGATTAATCGTGGCAGGGGGTGAAGTGTGCAGATAGTTCAACAGTCTCAGATAAGTGTAATATTCCCTATCTGAGAGCCCGTATTCTATTTGGAGGACTCGGAAAGTCTTAGGGGCTGGGCCTATAAGTAGATGATCGATTTGTGTAATCCCCAGTCTTTCCCATGCACTGACGTCTATATTCGGGATAATGTGAGATATACTTATCAACGGTATATGGACGGTTGTAAGATTGACATTAGGAAACTTGGTGGTTAGTAGTACCTTCCAAGCTGATAATGACGCTTTAATGGTAGGTGACCAATCATCCGACTTAGCGGTTGCTTGTGGGCTAGCTAAAAGAAAATGGTGTAAGTTACCCTTATAGACCTGAGTTTTCTCAATTTCTACCCATCTACTACTTTTATGTTGAGGGAACCATGTCCTAAGTTGTGTCAATATGGCTGCTATGTAGTAATCTTTTAGGACTGTTAGGCCTACCCCTCCCGCCTTCCTGGAAGACGTTAATTTGGAAAAAGCACATCTTGCTCTCTTTCCCATCCAAAGGTATTTGTTAATTAAAGTTTGGGCCCTTGCGAAGAAGCTGTTGGGTACCGGGATTGGCAGGGTCCTGAATAAATACAGTAGTTGGAGAAGTATCAACATCTTGAACGCTGCCAGTCTCCCTGACCACGATAGCTCTGTTTTGGATATGTTTTGGAGTTTCTTATGCAGGCTATCTAAAAAGTAGTTTGCCTTGACCAGTTCTTTTGTAGTAGAAGTCAGTTGAATACCAAGATATTTCAACCCTGATGCTGTCCATTTATAAGGGTATTTATCAGCTAACTCTCGCATTGTATCCTGTGGCACATTAAGACCCAGTATAAATGATTTATCTTCGTTAACTTTATAGTATGAAAGGCTATTAAATCTCTGCAGTACTCCATGAACCGAAGCCAAGGAAGTTTTTATATCCGTGAGCATCAGGATGACGTCATCCGCAAATAGGCTGATGACATGGGACGAATTTCGAAATTTTAATCCCTCTATGTGAGAGTGGTTGCGGATGTGACTCGCCAAGGGCTCCATGATCATATTGAAGATCAGGGGAGAAAGAGGACACCCCTGACGAGTCCCATTTGAGATTTGGAATGGTTTGGATAACACCCCCGAATTGTATATCTGAGCAGATGGCTTAGTGTATAATGCCATTATAGCGGCATATATAGGTCCCTCGAACCCGAAGGTTTGTAGTACTCGCGACAAATATCCCCAGTGGACTCTATCGAACGCCTTCTCTGCGTCCAAAGCTAGGAGCAGAGAAGGCGTTCCCTGTAGGTTCGCTTGATGAATAATATTTATTAATCGCCTCGTTGCGTCAGATGTCTGACGGCCTTTTGTGAATCCAGATTGATCTGGGTGTATGATTTGGGGGAGTATGTCCATCAGGCGCATTGCTATTAATTTGGCATAGAGTTTCAGATCATTGTTAAGGAGGGATATTGGCCTGAAATTTTGAGGGGTAGATGGTTCCTTCCCCGGCTTCGGTAGGGTGATTATTAGTGCTTTCAGCATCTCAGAGGGGAAGGACGAAGAGGCAACCGCAGCATTATAAACTTTGGATAAGTATGGTGCTAAAAAATCTTGGAAGGTCTTGTAGTATTCCCCTATGAAGCCATCCGGCCCAGGAGATTTGTTCGCTGGAAGAGTTTGTATAGCTTTCATAACCTCAGGGGTTGTGAAGGGAGAGTTAAGTTGTATAAGCTGTTCAGGGCTAATTTTTGGGAGGGATATGTTTTTTAGAAAATCATTAATGAGGTCAGTGGAGGGTTGGGGTATAGTAGGATCATTTGATAGATTGTATAGGGAGCCATAGTAGTGGCTGAAGGCGTTTGCTATGTCATTAGGATGGAATAGTTTTTCTTTGGTAAGAGGGTGTACAAGGAAGGGGATTTTGGATTTGTATCTGGTACCTCTTAGGCGTTGGGCCAGTAGCCTACCTGCCTTGTTCCCATTTGCATAATAATTAGTGTTAAGCCTTCTAGATGATTTTTCAAAATTGCCCAATAAGAGCAGGCGTAAGTCATAACAGAGTTGGGATATCTGTTGGGAGATTTGTGGTAAAGGGTTGGTTTTATTTTGGGTTTCTAGGAGTTGGATTTTCTGTGTTAGTTCTTGTAATAGTTTTTGCTGCTGCCTCTTCCTTCTTGCCCCCAGCTGGATGAAAATACCCCTCATATAAGCCTCATGGGCGTTCCATAATACAAAATTATCATTGACAGACATTTCATTTTCCATAAAATATTGAGTCAAATGTTGTTCCAGCAATTTTTTAGTGTCTTTGGATTGCAAAAGAATGGGGTTAGCTCTCCACACCGGAGTCGGATTAGAGGAAAAAGCATCGGAGATAGTCAGGGTCACTGATGCGTGGTCTGACCATGTGATAGTATTGATGGCAGTGGATATCGTTCTGGTCAACACTCCCTGATCCAACAAAAAAAGATCCAGTCTGGAGTAGGATTTGTGTGGGACAGAAAAAAAAGTGTAGTCTCTTTCGCCAGCATGTAGGCAACGCCAGGCATCAAACAGGTTATGTTGATGAATAGCGGGTTGGAGGTGATTGCTCGCTCTAGGACCCGCTGAAGTACAGTCCAGAACAGGATCAGGTATTAGGTTAAAGTCTCCGCAAACAATCAGCGAGCCCTTTTGGTGTTTCCTTATCTTGTTGATGGTTTTATTAAAGAATCGAATTTGGTTGGAGTTGGGGGCGTACACGTTAACTATGGTGTATTGTGAGGAGTTAATTTCACAGAGAATTATGATATAGCGTCCCTGTGGATCCTTTATTTCCTCCTGCAGTTGGAAGGAAACAGTGTCTCTGAATGCTACAAGAACCCCTCTCTTTTTAGCATCTGCGTTGGCAGAAAAAACGTAAGGGAAATTTTTGTTGGAACACTGCGGGGGGTCTTTGGCGGTGAAGTGGGTTTCCTGTACACAAAGTACATCTCATTTAAACTGAGTGGCCTCCTTCCACATAGATCTTCTTTTAGCAGGGTGGTTAAGACCCTTTGCGTTCATAGACAAAAATATTATCCCCATGGTTGAAAGGAGTATGTGCTGATGGGATGTTGTGAATCAATGTTGAGTAATACAAGTGACCACATCTCCCTCCTGTGGTGAGAAGTGGTAATGCGTTGGAAAATTATTATTTCTGAGGTAAACATGATGAAAGTACTCACTGTATGTTGGGAAGTTGTTTGGATCGGGAGTGGAGTTTTCCGCAGAGACTTGACCTCTCCTTCTCAGGTCTTCTTGATGCTCTATGAGTAAGCGTCAGCTTTGGAATCAATAGCTTACATATATGCTGCAGTGTAGAAAAACACTGATAAACAACAAAAAAAACAACGAAAACAGAACTAAGAAAAAACGAATGCTGCTTAGCTCGCAGCAGGCAGTCACGTAATTTAGAGGTTGTAAACATATTCCTCAGGGAGGAAGAGAAACAATGAGGGTATACCCTCGGGTGCAGCAAAAGCTGCTCAAGTGTATTCAAGGGGTGAGTCCAGGCGTGAGAGAACCTCACTCTCCAGGGCACTTATGGCCAGTTTCCAAGATTTAGTGCTTTTTGCTATTCTGTGCATTCGCTTTCTGCCACTCAGACTCCTTATGGGGGTTACTTTTGGAAGACACCGGCTGGCCCTCTGTTTCTGGGACGATCTGCCATTCTTTAAGCTGCTTCAATCCCTTTTCCAAGGAGTCTATAACAAAAGTAGTTTCATCTTTAATGACTGTAAGTTTGGTAGGGTATCCCCATCTGTAACTGATCTTGTGATTGCGCAGGGCCTTAGTTATGGTGTTGAGGTCTCTCCTCTTTTGCAGAGTGTGTTGCGAGAGGTCTGCAAAAAATTGCAGGTGTTGATGCTGCAGGGGAATTAGATCTTTGTTGCGCATGACTGCCATGAGCTTTTCTTTGGTGTAATAGAAGTGCAGCCGCAGGAAAACATCTCGTGGCACTTGAGTGGGGAGGTAGGATGGCTTGGGTAGGCGGTGAATCCTGTCTATGGAGACATCCAGCTCCGTAAGGTCAGGTAGAATATCCTTAAACAGGGCTATAGCAAAAGCCCTCAGCTCACCTTGTTGCACAGATTCAGGGATACCTCTTATTTTTAGATTGTTTCGTCTTGCCCTGTCTACCATATCTGCTATTTTTGCTTTAAGCCCGTCTATTTCCTCCCCGCGCTCATCATGCGCGTCTACCAAGTCGTTAATGGTTTCCGCGAATTCTCCCATCCTATTTTCCACATGGTCTACCCGTGCTTCAACCACTTTAATCTCCTTATTAAACTTAGTCATGCATGATACAATATCATTTTGGAGTGTGCTCCTAAGTGACATTAACATGTCCTTCAGCACCGTGTCCATGACCGGTTGATTCATAGTAGGGAAAACCTCTATGCTGTCTGGCAGCTCCCTCGTGTCCTCCCCAGAGTCTATGTCAGGGCCTGCTGCTGAATCGCATCCAGAGCCATCCAGCCTAAATCTAGCCTTAGCTGGGCTAGCTGCCTGCGGGGTTGCAGGGAGGGAGTGAGAGCTATTAGGAGACCCATCATTGCAGCTATGTGCTGCGGGATGTAAGCGGGGATGTGCGGTCAGGGCTGGTGTGGATGTGGCGCCGGCGCCATTTTGCCTACCTCCATGCATCCCCCATGCATAAAAGTCTGTCAACTTCTGAGGCCTCCGGAGCGCCTTCCTTTTCCTAGTCATGGTCCTCGGGCTGTCCGGGTGTAGAACGCTCCTTCTCTGGTACTGTAGTGTGCCTTGGAAAGCCGCTATTAGCCGCGTTGTGTCCCTGGTTTGCAGAGCTCAGCTCTAACGCCGCCATCTCGGTCCGCGGCTAGCCACGCCCCCTGAGCAGTGATGTTTTGGGGCTGTCGCTGGGCAACACGGACTTTAGACTCCCTCCAAAGGTTTTCTATGGGGTTGAGATCTGGAGACTGGCTAGGTCACTCCAGGATGTTGAAATGCTTCTTACGAAGCCACTCCTTTGTTCCCGGAGCGTTGTGTTTGGGATCATTGTCATGCTGAAAGACCCAGCCATGTTTCATCTTCAATGCCCTTGCTGATGGGAGGAGGTTTGCACTCAAAATCTAACAATACATGGCCCCATTCATTCTTTCATGTACACGGATCAGTCGTCCTGTTCCCTTTGCAGAGAAACAGCCCCAAAGCATGATGTTGCCACCCCCATGCTTCACAGAAGGTATGGTGTTCTTTGGTTGCAACTCAGCATTCTCTCTCCTCCAAACACGACGAGTTGTGTTTCTACCAAACAGTTCTACTTTGGTTTCATCTGACCATTTGACATTCTCCCAATCCTCTTCTGGATCATCCAAATGCTCCTCTAGCAAGCCTCAGACGGGCCCGGACATGTACTGGCTTAAGCAGGGGGACACGTCTGGCACTGCAGGATCTGTGTCCCTGGCGGCATAGTGTGTTACTGATGGTAGCCTTTGTTACGTTGGTCCCAGCTCTCTGCAGGTCATTCACTAGATCCCCCCCGTGTGGTTCTGGGATTTTTGCTCACCGTTCTTGTGATCATTTTGACCCCATGGGGTGAGATCTTGCGTGGAGCCCCAGATCGAGGGAGATTATCAGTGGTCTTGTATGTCTTCCATTTTCTAATTATTGCTCCCACAGTTGATTTCTTCACACCAAGCTGCTTGCCTATTGCAGATTCAGTCTTCCCAGCCTGGTGCAGGTCTACAATTTTGTTTCTGGTGTCCTTCAACAGCTCTTTGGTCTTCACCATAGTGGAGTTTGGAGTGTGACTGTTTGAGGTTGTGGACAGGTGTCTTTTATACTGATAAGTTCAAACAGGTGCCATTAATACAGGTAATGAGTGGAGGACAGAGGAGCCTCTTAAAGAAGAAGATACAGGTCTGTGAGAGCCAGAAATCTTGCTTGTTTGTAGGTGACCAAATACTTATTTTCCACCATAATTTGCCAAAAAAACGGAGTTACTTACCGGTAACATCCTTTTCCTCAAATCTTTCAGGACAGCCACCTTAGAGAGATCCCGGCTCCTCCCCTCTCAGGAAACACCGCCTTCATTCAAAGATTTAAGCCTCATCCTCCCACCGGGCCCTCAGTTCTTCGAGAGTACCTCCGGTCAACTGGGGAGACACAAGAACACGTCATTCACATATAAACATCTTATCTGACGGCCTCATACGATGAGCTCCTAAAAATATCCAATAGTTGGGTGGGTACCGGTGCTGTCCTGAAAGATTCGTGGAAAAGGATGTTACCGGTAAGTAACTCCGTTTTTCCCTCTTCATCTTTCAGGACAGCCACCTTAGAGAGGATAAGCGAGTACCTTACCTTAGGGTGGGACTACTGCTTGCAGTACTTTACGGCCAAAGGCCTGGTCTTTGGCTGTTATCAAATCCAATCTGTAATGTTTCACAAATGTGGTAAAGCTAGACCACATTGCTGCCCTACAGATCTGCTCCGGAGAAGCACCAGCCCACTCTGCTTGAGAGGTTGACATTGCCCTGGTAGAGTGCGCCCTAACACCCTCCGGGGCTTCTAACCCTCCTAATATGTAAGACTTACTAATAGCTGTCCTTAGCCATCTGGCTATCGTGCGTCTAGAGGCCTTAGAGCCCTGTCTAGACCCCGAAAATTAAACAAATAAAGAATCAGACTTTCTAAACCATTTTGTAGCTTCTAAGTACTGAAGGACGCACCTCCTGACGTCTAAGTTATGAAATTTTTGTTCCTGTTCCCTCACAGGGTTTGAACAAAAGGTAGGCAAAACAATTTCTTGACCTCTATGAAAACTAGAAGATACTTTAGGCAAAAAGGCCGGATCTGTCTTAAAAACGACACGATCCGTAAAAACTTGAAAAAAGGGAGCCCTAATTGAAAGGGCTTCGAGTTCACTCACTCGCCTTGCCGTAGTGATTGCCACTAGAAACACCGTCTTGAGGGTGATGAGCTCAATTGTGCACGAATCTAGTGGCTCAAAGGGTTCTTCTGTAAGAGCCTGTAGAACCAAGGAAAGGTCCCATACAGGAAAAGAAGGACTTCTGACTGGCCTCTGTCTAGCTAGTGCTTTAAAGAACCTTGCTATCCAAGGGTCCATGGCTAGCTGTTTCTCTAAGAAAACGCTTAAGACGGACACTTGCCCCTTAAGGGTGCTAAGGGCCAAGACCTTATCAGCCCCAGACTGCAGGAACTCCAATACTGCTACTGAACTTCGGGTGTCAAAGGAGCTTTCCAAGCACCAACTATTGAAACGCTTCCAAACTTTCAAATAGATAACCTGCGTCTCTTTTTTCCTGCAGTTTAGGAGGGTTGCCACTAGGCGATCCGAGAATCCCTTGCCCCTCAGCAATTCCTCCTCAGAAGCCAGACTGCAAAGTTCCACCTCTCTATGTGCGGACAACAGACTGGACCCTGAGTGAGAAGGTTCTTCTGGGCTGGTAGAAACCAAGGTGGTTCTACCGCCAGACTCTTCAGGATGGAGAACCACGGCCTCCTTGGCCAATGTGGCGCAATTAGAATTAGGGTTGTATTCTCCTCTCGGAATTTCCTCAGCACTGCAGGAATCAGGACAGGAGGGGGGAAAGCATAGCACTTGGAGAATGCCCAGGTCTGAGCCAGGGCATCCACCCTTAGTGCCCCATCTCGTCTGTTCAGGGAAAAGAAGAGGTCTGCTTTGGCATTGTGCCCTGAGGCGAAGAGGTCCACACATGGCACCCCCCACTTTTGAGTGACCATGTTGAAGGCCTCCTGGCTCAAGACCCAGTTGCCTTCCCTTAGGGTTTTCCTGCTGAGAAAATCCGCCAACTGATTCTGTTCCCCCTTCAGATGTAATGCTGAGAGGGACAGAACATTGGACTCGGCCCACCTGAGGATGTCTTTTGTAAGACTCCACAGGGACCCACTCCTGGTACCTCCATGCCTGTTGATGTAGGCCACCGTGGGGGAATTGTCTGATCGGATTCTCACGTGTTGGCCCTGAAGTTGCCCCTGAAAAGACCTGAGGGCCAGTGAGACCACCCTCAGCTCCCTCCAGTTGGAGGACCTCCTTGCGTCCTCCTTTCTTTCTCGTACATCACGGGACACAGAGCGACATAGTCATTACTAATGGGTTATATAGATACCGTCAGGTGCTGGCACTGGCAACTTCCAAAACCGGAAGTACCCTCCCCTATATAAGCCCCTCCCATCCGGGAGCACCTCAGTTTTTTGCCAGTGTCTAAGGTGTTGGCCAAGAAGAAACATGTGTTTTTCACTGAGCTTGCGTACAGGTTCTTTTGGGCCTCAGTAAGCTATTCCGGATCCGACCAAAAAAGCTTCATAGCTAAACGGTCGGTACCCGGGCCTTGCAGAGAAGAGCAAGGTTTTGCCTGTAATGCTTCTCTTAGGAGAGCTGGACCCTGGGATCCAGAGCTCTGGTCATACCCACGACCAAGATGTTTTCTGTGCAGGGTGCTATACAGGTCCAGGGGAGTGGAATCCTTGGGAACCCGGTCCCTGAAGGTTTGATTACAATGCCTGCCGTGATAGGTGAAGTTTGGGCTTTTGTGGACCAAACAAAGTCCTGCGGCGGGGAACAGGTAAGTGGGGGCTCCCAGGAACTTGGTTCTATTGGGGGACCCCCAAGCCTAATTTGTCTTTCTGTCTGTTACCTAATGGTATTCCCGCAAAATTCTGTGCATGCCTGTAACTACTAAAAAAATTTAATAATTTTTAATGGTGGTCAAGAAAAAAAAAAAAAATTTTTATATATATATTTAATATATTAGACTGCGGTACCTGTGTTTGTCCACTAGAGGCCGCTGTGGAATGTTTTCTTGTCATGTGGACTAGCTTCTTCTCAGCAGAGCAAAGTCCAGGCAGATGGTGAGTTCTCTTATAGGAAACTGCTTCCTCTGCCATGTTGCAGTGCTCGTCCATCCCCCGGCCTGCGGCAAAGAGGGGCCCTGGCTCCTGTCCCTTGTTACCATATTTGAAATTAGCGCCGAAGGCGCACGTGCCCGCGCGCGTGCGCGCGCACGCGCCTCTATATATAGAGGTGAGCCGGGAAAGGGGGCGGAGCCTGGGGGATGACGCTCTGTGCGCGCCGCAGCGCTTCTGCGCATGTGCGGGCGTCCCAGCAGTTTTAAAAAAACCACAATATTGTAGTGAGCTGGCTATGAAGTACAGAGACAGAGCTGGCAACATTTAAAGGCATACAGCAAGCGGTTGATACAGGCATCCCCTAGAAAGGCACATTAGTAGACACCAACTGTGATATAGCAGCAATTGTGCTAGACTATTCTCAGTAAAAGTGGTGTATTACGGCTGGAATACCTCAGCTTTAGGCTTAGGAATATGCCGTCCAGAAGCTCCGGAACTGAATCTTCCAGGAAGCGAAGGGGGTCTCATCGGGCTCGGAGGATCTTGGGCATACTCCTGCTGCACCAGTCTCCCCTGAAGTTCAGAGGTAAGTGACCGTAGAGACCCCGCAGGGGTACTTGGTACTGTGGCTGTCCTCAGTCACCTGCTCCTGTGTATGTAACAGAGGAGGTTTTTTCCTCAGCTCTGGGAGGATTAGAGAGGCTGCCTCCCTGTCAGGGAAAGCACGCCCGATCTCCGTCTCCTCCTTCAGAGTGCCTGTTAGCAGAGCAACAGTCCCATACAGGGATCGACCTGCCTGAAGGGGATCAGGATAAGGTTGATTCTGTTATAGAGGAATCAACAGTGGGGGAACCTTTTCTCAGCATCTCAAGCTGAAAGATTATGGGTTCAGTCTCTGACTAACATGGTCCGATCAGCATTTAAAAATGCACCTTGCGGAACCATCAACCACTACTGTATCCTCGTTGGGGTCGCTAGAAGCCCCCAGACTGTTTGTTCTTTTCCACTTCACCCTTTACTGAAAGGGCTCATTTACCAGGATTGGGAACGTCCTGAGAAAATATTTATTCCCCCAAGAGATTTCCGGTGGTCTATCCCATGGAGGATAAGTTCATCAAAAAAAAAAAAAAAAAAAAAAAAAAAAAAATGGAAGGTCCCTACAGTGGACGCAGCCATCTCTTGTATGTATAAATCACTGACATGTCCAGTGGATAATGTCCAAATGTTCAAGAACCCAATAGATAAAAGATTGGAGTCCTTATGAAAATCTGCTTGGTGATACAACCAGCAGTAGCAGCTATTGGGGTCTGCTAAGCAGTGAAGGATCAGTTGAAACAGGTCTTGAGGGACTTGACAGATCAGCAGGCTTTGCCCTAGCTGATCTACCTAGAGCCTTAGGCTTTGCGGTTGACGCCATAGAGGATTCAGTCCATCAGGCCTTCCGCCTTACGCTGTCTATAGTACATATGCGTAGGCTCCTATGGCTCAAAAACTGGTCTGCTGAAGCTCCCTGTAAAGTATGGCTGGTTAGCGTCCCATTTCATGGTGAACGCTTATTCAGGGAAAACCTGGACAAATATATCCAGAAAATTTCCAGCGGTAAAAATACGCTCTTGCCGGTTAAAAGCAGAGTTAGAGGTCCCTCTTTAAGAGGCCTGCTTCTCCAGTCCCTGGGGCGGCTGTGTAACAGTTCCGACGGCCTCCTCGGTCAAATCCCGGGGGTAAAAAACAGGGACAGTAGCAGGGTAATGAGAAACCCTGGGTCAGGGGAGGTACAAAACCTCCCCCAAAGTTAAATTCATTGAAGCCCCCACTCAGTCGGGTGGGGGGAGGACTCCAGTTGTTCGCAAGAGACCTGGCGGGACACGATCAAGACAGATAGGTGCTCTCCGCAGTAGGTTTGGGATACAGTTTGGAGTTAAAAGACTCTCCTCCTTCCCATTTTTGAGGTCAAACGTGCCAAGGGATCCCCGGAAGAGAGAGTCCCTCCTGTTGGCACTAGAACAACTATTGCTCCAAGGAGTAATTATGGAGGTTCCCCTGGAAGAATGAGGGTTCGGGTTTTACTCAAACCTCTTTACAGTCCCGAAGCAAACGCGGACGGGAGGCCCATATTAATTCTAAAAGGGCTATACAAATTCCTGTATATCAGGACTTTCCGATGGAGTCGATCCGATCGGTGGCCACTGCCCTACAAGGGGAGGATTGGTTAGCCACGATCGACATCAAAGATGCTTATTTGCGCATTCCCATCTTTCCAGTCCACCAAAAATTTCTACGCTTTGCAGTAGAAGGGCGCCATTTTCAGTTCAGAGCCTTACCCTTCGGTTTGGCCACAGCACCACGAGTGTTTACAAAAATTCTGGCCCTTTATTGGCCAATTTAAGAACACAAGGTGTAATGATAATGGCATATCTGGATGACTTGTTGCTGATAGACCACTCAGTGAAAAAACTAGACGTGGTCGTTCACAAGACGATCAAGTATCTGGAATCTCACGGTTGGATTATCAACCGAGACAAGTCAGCCCTAAAAACCAGTCAAAAGTCTGGAATACTTGGGGCTAAGGTTGGATTCAGGCCAGAGAAAAATATTCTTGCCTCGAGGAAAGGTGTTGTCTTTGAAAGATTTGATCCACTTAGTGGGTACAAAAAAGACAGCCGTCCATACGCCTGTATATGAGGCTGCTGGGAAAAATGGTGGCATCATTCGAAGCAGTACCCTACGGTCAATTCCATTCAAGGAATTTGCAAGGGGCCATACTGTCAGCCTGGAACAAAAAAGTTCAGGCCCTAGACTTACAATGTCCTTGTCCCCTTCCGTTCGCAAGAGCCTCCGTTGGTGGTTGGTTCCCCAGAATCTGAAAAAAGGAAATCCTTCAGTCCGATTTCCTGGAAGGTGGTCACTACAGATGCCAGCCTTATAGGCTGGGGAGCAGTACTGGAGCAATAGTCTCTCCAGGGCAGATGGTCGGATGCAGAAAAGGCCCTGCCCATCAATCTTTTAGAGATACGAGCAGCCCGGTATGCCCTAGTAGCATGGACATCCAAACTTCAAGGGTCCCCTGTCAGAATTCAATCAGACAATGCCACAGCAGTGGCATATATCAATCATCAGGGGGGCACCAGGAGTCGTGCAGCCCAGAGGGAAGTAAATTACATCCTGAAATGGGCAGAAAAATATGTCCCAGCCATATCTGCGGTATTCATTCCAGGAGTGGAGAATTGGAAGGCGGACTTTCTAAGTCGCCAGCAATTAGGCCCAGAGGAAGGGTCCCTTCACCCCGAGGTTTTCTGGACAATATGTCAGCGGTGGGGAACATCGGATGTAGATCTTCTAGCATCCAGATTCAACGCAAAGGGGGACAGGTTTGTCTCTCGGACAAGGGATCCCCTAGCTTGCGGCTCGGATGCCCTAGTGTTCCCTTGGGATCAGTTTAAGCTGATATATGCATTCACACCGCCACAGTGGTTACCTCGATTACTCCGCAGAATCAGGGTAGAAAAGAAACCAGTGATTCCGGTGGCTCCAGCGTGGCCCCGAAGAGCGTGGTACGCGGAGATTGTAAAATTTCAGTGGGGAGTCCTTGGACTCTCCCACGTCGTCCGGACCTGCTTTCGCAAGGACCGATATACCACCCTTCCTTACCAGCCCTAGGTTTGACGGCCTGGCTATTGAAGCCCACATTCTAAAAAAGAGAGGGCTCTCTAATGCTGTGGTATCTACCATGATCAATGCCAGGAAGCCGGTATCCAGGCAGATCTACTATAGAATCTGGAAGGCGTACATCGCCTGGTGTGAGGCCAAGAAATGGCATCCACATAAGTACGTAATAGGTAGGATTCTGGACTTCCTACAGTGGGCTGTAGATAGGAAGCTTGCCTTGAGTACTATCAAGGGTCAGATTTCGGCCTTGTCAATATTTTTTCAAAGGCCCTTGGCTTCGCATTCACTAGTCAAAGCCTTTATACAAGGAGTGATGCGTATTAGTCCTCCGGTTAATATTCCCATATGTCCATGGGATCTAAACTTGGTTCTGTCGGTTCTACAGAAACAACCATTTGAACCATTACAGCATATTTCCTTGGTACTTCTCACCAGGAAATTGATTTTTCTAGTAGCCATTTGTTCGGCTAAAAGAGTATCGGAATTAGCAGCTATGTCCTGTAAGGAGCCATATCTGGTTATCCATAAGGACAGAGTAGTATTACGTCCTCATCCAGCCTTTCTTCCTAAGGTGGTATCGAGGTTTCATTTGAACCAAGATGTGGTTCTTCCTTCTTTTTTCCCCAAAACCTACTTCGGTAGAGGAAAAGTTATTGCATTCTTTGGATGTAGTAAGAGCAGTTAAAGCTTATCTAAAAGCCACTGCTCAGATTCGCAGAACGGATACTTTGTTTATTCTGCCGGAAGGCCCCAGAAAGGGTCAGGCAGCGTCAAAATCTACTTTAGCCAAGTGGATTCGACAGGTCATAATGCAAGCTTATGGCTTGAGAAGGAGACCGCCTCCGTTCAAAGTTAGAGCGCACTCCACGAGAGCAGTTGGAACTTCATGGGCAGTGCATCACCAGGCCTCCCTGGCTCAAATCTGTAAGGCCGCAACATGGTCTTCAGTACACACGTTTACTAGGTCCTACCAGGTGGACGTTAGAAGTCAGGAGGATGTCGCCTTTGGGCGCAGTGTGTTGCAGGCCGCAAAAGAGCCTCATGTCTGATAGCGCTCAGCTTATATATGGTGTATCCCCCCCCTCATTTGGCATTGCTTTAGGACATCCCATTAGTAATGACTATGTCGCTCTGTGTCCCGTGATGTACGAGAAAGAAAATAGGATTTTTATAACAGCTTACCTGTAAAATCCTTTTCTTGGAGTACATCACGGGACACAGAGCTCCCGCCCCTCTTTAGGGACACTTATTGCTTTGCTACAAAACTGAGGTGCTCCCGGATGGGAGGGGCTTATATAGGGGAGGGTACTTCCGGTTTTGGAAGTTGCCAGTGCCAGCACCTGACGGTATCTATATAACCCATTAGTAATGACTATGTCGCTCTGTGTCCCGTGATGTACTCCAAGAAAAGGATTTTACAGGTAAGCTGTTATAAAAATCCTATTTTTTCCAGGTCCCTTGTACTAAGTGGGAATCCAGGTATGCTCCCCAACCTGTGCCACTCGCATCGGTTGTAACTGTCCTGGATATTGGAAGGACCCAACCTAGACCCTGTGTCAGATTTGCCCCCTTTCGCCACCACCAGAGAGACCGCTTGATCTGACCTGGTACTGTGATCATGGAGTCTATAGACCGCTGGCTGTGGTCCCAGACCTTTAGGATAAACAGTTGTAGGGGGCGAAAATGTAATCCCGCCCACTGAACTGCTGGGAGTGTTGATGTCAGTAAACCTAAGGCTGACATAGCCCTTCATACCGAGACTAGGCCGCTGCCTTGTAGAACTGACATTGCACTGTTTACCTTCATAACCTTCTCCTGTGGAAGGAAGACTCTCTGACTTACTGAGTCTAACCAGTATCCCAGAAAGGTGACTTTCTGGGACGGAACCAGGTTGGATTTTTCCAGGTTCAGGAGCCAGCCCAGATTTTCGAGAATGTCTCTTGCTACCTGAAGGTCCCGAGACAGCTGTTCTGGAGAAGGGGCAAACAGAAGCAGGTCGTCTAAATATGCGATCACTGAGACTCCCTTGAGTCGTATGAACGCTAAGACTTCCGCCATCACTTTGGTGAATATACGGGGGGAAGATGATAGGCCAAAGGGGAGAGCCTTGAATTGAAGATGGACTACCCTTTTTCCCTTATTTACTGCCAGCCTGAGGAACTTCTGATGATCCTCTGTGATGGGAATGTGCAGGTACGCATCCTTCAGATCTATGGATGCCATATAACAGTTTGGAGGAAGCAGGGCTTTCACCGAATAAATTGAATCCATCCTGAATCTTTTGTAGATGACTGAAAGATTCAGGGGTTTCAAGTTCAGAAGAAGTCTGAACTTTCCTGTCGGCTTGCGGACCACAAAAATGTGGGAGTAGAAGCCTCTGCCCGACTCTTGCGTTGGGACCTGGACTACCACCTCCTGTTCCTCTAACTCCTGAAGAGAGGTCAGAAGGGCAGATGATTTTTCTGCACATCTTGGGAGGTCTGTGATTAACAGTCTGAGTGGGGGAGGATTGGAAAATTCCAGTTTGTATCCTCTCCTGATGATCCCCAACACAAATTGGTTGGATGTGATCATCTCCCACTGTGGGAGGAAGGCCCTCAACCTTCCTCCCACCCTGAACCCGTCACTGGGTCTTTTTGGGCTGTTCAGGAGGGCGAAAAATAGCCCCCCCACGCCCTTTTCCTTTTGGTCCCCATACCCTCTTCTGTTTGGTTTTTGGGGCCTCCTTTTTCCCCTGAGGAGGAAACTTCCTTTTGGTCTGTTCCCCAAACCTCTTTTTAAGGGGAAAAGCCTTTTTCTTATCAGCCGTTCGATCCAAAACGGCCTCCAAGCCTGGTCCAAATAGCAGGTCCCCTGTGAGGGGAATCCCACAGAGTTTTACTTTGGACGCGCTATCTCCCTGCCAAGTCTTAAGCCACAAGGCCCTCCTTGCAGAATTGGTCAGGGCAGTAGACCTTGCTGACATGCGTATTGACTCCGCAGACGTGTCTGCAAGGTATGCAACTCCTTTGAGTAGCATGGGGAAAGAGGCAAGAATTGTCTCCTTCGCCGTACCTGCTTCAATGTGAGCTTTGATCTGTGTAAGCCAATATTCCATGTTGCGGGCCACCACTGTGGCCGCCATGGCAGGTTTGAGATTTCCTTGGGATGAATCCTATGACTTTTTTTAGAAGGGAGTCCATCCTTCTATCCATGGGGTCAGAAAGGACTCCCATGTCCTCAAAGGCCAGGTCCGTGTGCCTTGAGACCTGGGAAAAGGCAGCGTCTAATCTAGGAGATTTATTCCAGACTAGACACTCGTCTTCAGCAAAGGGAAATCTTCTCTTCAATGTCTTTGAGAAGAAAGGTTTCCTTTCTGGATCCTGCCATTCTCTCTTAATGGCATCGACCAGGACCTCGTGGACCGGAAACACTCTCTTTTTCTGTTCCCCTAAGCCCCTGTACATCTGGTCGTGTAAGGATAGTGTCCTTCTTTCTTCCTGAATACCTAAGGTGGTATGGATAGCTCCTAAGAGCTCCTCCACCCCTTCAAGAGAAAGTTTATACCGTGAGGAGCTTGTGGACTCCCCGTCCAACTCCTCTAGTACTGATTCACTTTCAGAATCTGAAGCTGCATTTCCTGCTTCATCTTCAATTTCCTCTCTGGAATCTTGCGGTTGCTCACCACTACTAGGGAGCATTACCGCAAGGGTGGGGGCAACACTCTGCTGCGCTGGTGGAGGAATACTCTGGGGCTGAGGCAACTGGAAAGAGGAAAAAAGAGCCTTAAAGGACTGGAAGGTGCTGGAAAGCTCCTTTTACTGATTCTGCCAGGTCCGCCCCCTGCTCTGCTGCCTGCTCCCTAACTAGTCCATCAATGCACTCCCTACAGAGTGCCTTGGCCCAGGAATCCCCCATGGTGGTTCTACATGAAGGACACTTCTTCCTAGACCCATGGGGTGATTTACTCGTGGCTTTCTGTAAGAGAGAGAGAGAGAGAGAGAGAGAGAGCAGTGTAAAACTAAAATCCACCAGCCTAAACAGAGGACCACCAGGGGTGCACCCCCCGGGACCAACCACCACCAGGGTCCCAGACACACCCCTTTACCCCCCCGACCACCAGGGAGGGCTAAACACCCGTGGAGCTAACGGGGACCGGTAAGGGAACACCACCCCAGGGTTCCACTTACCTTAGAGTGGCTGGTGCTGTTGTCTCCCGGAGCTGTTCGTGGAGCCTCTGCTTCCGACATCTCCGCCGAGGAACGTGGTCACAACCACCTCCAATAGCTGTCTCTACAGCGCAGGAATAAAGGGCTGCACCAGCCAGCGCTAGGTCCGCTCTCATATGCCGCGTCCGGAACCGGAAGAAGCGGATATTGCGGAAGTGCACACCCCCTCCGGAACTGACGTCACCCGCCATCCAGAACAGTCCATAAGCTCCATGCTGACTGCCGCAAGGCAGGGGGGACTCGTTGCAACTCCCACAGCGCCACCCTAGGCGAGATGAGGAGCGGACCTCCCCAGGCTTCTTCCTTCACTAAGGGAAGCCTGGGGCGCGCGGATTTGAAACCGGCGTTGCTGGCGCTCCAGCCGACCGGGTCCTAAGAAGGTAGGAGAGAGAGTGGGACAGCTAGCCAGAGGACTGTCTCCCTCCCTCCCAGGTAATTTCAGCCTCGCCAGCCTCCCCAGGCTTCTCAGCTCAGCTAGGTTCCCTAGCGGTGTCTCCCCACCGGAGGAAACACCATAACTGAGGGCCCGGTGGGAGGATGAGGCTTAAATCTTTGAATGAAGGCGGTGTTTCCTGAGAGGGGAGGAGCCGGGATCTCTCTAAGGTGGCTGTCCTGAAAGATGAAGAGGGAAAAAATCTTTCTAAATCAGACAATGTGATTGTCTGGATTTGTTTCCACATTTTGTCTCTCATAGTTGAGGTATACCTATGATGACAATTACAGGCCTCTCTCATCTTTTTAAGTGGGAGAATTTGAAAAACCGCCAAGGATCAACCCAGGTGGAGCCGCAGCATGACAATCAAAAGGGTGAAGGGTAACAAAGTACCCTCCACCCTGGGCGCCCATGTGATCCAAAAAGGGGACAATCACCCAAGGGGCCCATGATCAGGGAGAAGCGGGAAGGAGCCGTGAAACAGACAACGGGGAGACAAATCTACAGGGACCGGCTATGTAGACCACCCAAAGCCGGAACCCAATAGATATTTGACAATAGTGCAGACCCATTCTGAAAAAATAGATAAATGAATAATATTTTTTGGGGGAAAAAAGAACAAAGAAAAAATACAATAAGATACATATAGCATACATATAATATACCTATCACCTATAGTTTTGTAAATATATCTGGTAGACATATAAAGCAAAAACAATCCTTAATACAAAAGTGGTGACCAGAATAATTACT
This sequence comes from Rana muscosa, assembly GCA_029206835.1. NCBI lineage: Eukaryota > Metazoa > Chordata > Amphibia > Anura > Ranidae > Rana > Rana muscosa. The sequence goes on from CM055122.1 coordinate 1,139,076,644, forward strand.
AAAAGTAGGAGGGAGGGATGGGGGGATATGCTGGGGAAGAGAAAGGGGGAAGGGAAAGGGAAGGTGCAAGGGGGAAGGAAAGGGAAGGTGCAAGGGGAAGGAAAGGGGGAAACAAACAGACAAAACCTGCATATAGATGAAGAATTCAAAAGGAGGAAGGGAAGGGCAGAAATTATAAAATATGAAGCACAGTGTTCATAGAAAACGCAGGACACATATATTTAAAGAAACGATCTAAAGCTCAAATTTTCGTTAAATCCTTGAAAGCAAGTTGTCCTGAGATCATAGATCCAACGGGCCTCGAGTTGGAGCAACGTCTTGTCGACACTGCCCCCTCTCGAGTCCAGAGGTACATGCTCAAGTGCACATAATTTGATGAAGCTGGAATCAAAATCATGGCATATGCCAACATGTCTGCTGACAGCCATTACAATTTTTTTCTTTAGAATAGGTTTAATATGATCCCTTATTCTTTTTTGAAGAATGGGCGTTTGGTTTTTCCCACGTAAAAGCCACCACACTGATATGTGCTATATAGATGACCCCCAGTGTCTGGCAGGTGACCCTTACTTTAGTGGTATGCCATTTGCCATTAGGAAGTTGAAATTTAGGTTTATGATCTACATAACAGCAAACATCACAATGACCGCAAGGAGAAGTACCAGCAGGTACCAAATCTTTGGGTACTGATGTAGCAGAGAAATGGCTATGCACCAATCGATCTTTCAATGAGGGCACACGTCTGAAAGTGATTTCGGGAACGTTTTGAATATATTTATTTACAATTGGATCTGCTTCCAGCAAAGGCCAGTATTTTTTTTAAATATTTCTTATTTCATAATGTTGGTTCGAGTATCGTGTGATTACTCGAACTGTATCTATTTTTGCAGAATCCTTGGAAGAAAATATAAGAGAATTTCTATCCTGTCCTTTCACACGATTATATGCATGTTTCAGACATCTATGACTGTAACCTCTTATTTTTAGCCTATCATAGAGATCCTTAGAGGCATTTAGAAAGTATTTGTTTTGACTACAGTTGCGTTTAAGCCGCAAATATTGACTATAAGGGATACTCTTTAACCACTTCTCTACTGGGCACTTAAACCCCCTTCCTGCCCAAGCCATTTTTCAGCTTTCAGAGCTGTCACACTTTGAATGACAATTGCGCGGTCGTGCGACGCTGTACCCAAACAAAATTTGCGTCCTTTTTCCCCCACAAATAGAGCTTTCTTTTGGTGGTACTTGATCACCTCTGCGGTATTTCTTTTTTGTGCTATAAACAAAAGAAGAGCGACAAGTTTGAAAAAAAACACAATATTTTTTACTTTTTGCTAGAATAAATATCAATTTTTTTTTTCCCCCTCAGTTTAGACCAATACGTATTCTTCTACATATTTTTGGTAAAAAAAAAAACGCAATAAGCGTATATTGATTGGTTTGCGCAAAAGTTATAGCGTCTACAAAATAGGGGATAGATTTATAGCATTTTTTTTTTTTACTAGTAATGGCGGCGATCAGTGATTTTTATCGTGACTGCGATATTGCGGCGGACACATCGGACACATTTTTGGGACCATTCACATTTATACAGCGATCTGTGCTATAAAAATGCATTGATTATTGTATAAACATGACTGGCAGGGAAGGGGTTAACACTAGGGGACGAGGAAGGGGTTAAATGTGTTCCCTATTAGTGATTCTTACTGTGGGGGGAGGGGACTGACTGGGGGAGGTGACCGATGGTTCTCCCTATGTACAAGGGACACACCATCGGTCTCCTCTCCCTGACAGGACGTGGATCTGTATGTTTACACACAGATCCACGGTCCTGGTCGGTTACTGGGCAATCGCGGGTGCGTGGCGGCCATGCGAATCGGGTGCCCAGTGACGCGACGGGCGCGTGCGCCCCCTAGTGGATTTTAAAGGCGCAACGTCATATGACGTCCGCCCAGGATAACAGTGTCTTCCTGCCGCCGTCAATTGACGACGGCCGGTTGACAACTGGTTAAAAGAGGATCAGGGTGGGAGCTACTGGCATGGAGAATGGTGTTGCCTGCCGAAGGCTTCCTATACAAGGATGAATTAACCTTACCACTCTCATCAATTGAGATGTTCAAATACAAAAAGCTTATTAGTTGAGCTGTGGTTCATAGTGAACCTCAAATTAAATTCATTAATGGAAATCAATTCTAAAAATTGCTGTAGTTGTAATTCACTACTGGACCAGAAAATGAGCACGTCATCAATATAACGATACCAGGAGACGACGTTGTCCAAGAGAGGTACAAGGTCATCCCTGGAAAAAATGTCTCTTTCCCACCCCCCCAGGTACAGGTTGGCATACGATGGGGCACATTTAGTCCCCATCGCAACCCCCTGCACCTGGAGGTAGTGGCAGGATCCAAAAACAAACACATTGTGCTTTAGGATATAACCTAATAGATCAAGAACAAAGCGATTTATATTTAAGCGCAGACGGGCCTCTTTCTCTAAGATGATTTTCAATGCTTTCCAATCCCTTATGAGGTATCGCATTGTATAAGCTTTCAATGTCAAGTGCCACAAGCAAAGTATTAGGAGGGAGGTAGATACCCTCAATTGTCTTCAATAGATCAATAGTGTCTTTGATGTACGAAAAAAGGGACGTGACATGGGGGTAAAGATATCCATCTATCAGATAACTGGCATTCTCTGTAAGACTAGAACAACCCGAGATAATCGGCCGTCCAGGGGGGTCTGATAAAGATTTAAGAGTCTTGGAGAGAGCATAGAATGTCTGGGTTTTCGGATTCTTGGTATCAATAATACCTTGATGATATGCTTTCAGAATTATTTTTCGGTATTTGGTGTAAAAATTGTCAAGTACAGTTTGGGAAATAGGTCTATACCAGTCAGAGTTTAACAGAATTTTCTTACACATATTTTTACACATATTTTCAAAGTTTGAAACATCCATAATGACCAAATTGCCCCTTATGAGCAGACTTAATAATTATCTGGGTATTAATTTGCAAGGATTTAATTGCATCTTTTTGCAAGGTAGTAAGGTTCAAAGATCTTGGGGTATTGAAATTTGATTCTTCAATAGCCTTGGTAGCTTGTTGAGCAAAAGCCCAAATATTTGGATTGGCATTTAAAAAAGGAAAATTTCTCGATTTGGGCTTGAAGGATTGAGGAGGGGGGGAAGGACATGCCAGCAATCGACAAGACTGGTGGAAGATCCAACCAAGAGATGTCCTCGGTTTCATGGCCCTCTTCCCATAGATCCATCAAATCTTGCAAGGCCTGCTGTTCTTCAAAGTCTACATTAACATTAGAGAACGTTTCTGATTGCTGAATTTCTACAGCAGGGTTGATCATAAATAACTCTGTACATGAGTCTTCGAGCAAAGAGATGTAGATCCTTGATAAGGTGAAATTCATTGACCTGTGAGTCAGGACAAAAGGGCGACCCAATTTTAAAACCTGAGTTTCATTCTCAGTCAAAGTGTAAGAAGACAAATTGATAATAGATAATTCCGAATTAGTGTCAACATGTTCCTCCGTAGGAGGGAGAGGATCCAAATCAAAATCTGGATCTACTCTTTCACTAAAAAAATGGGTGCTACCCTAACCTCAGCAGGTAAAGGTGTTCCTGAAGGATAGACAATTATATCAACATTACTCACCTTATTAGAAGTGTCTAGGTGCATAGGTGAAGCAGTGATTGAAGTAGATAGAGCCGTAGGTGCCACGGCGTGCAAGACGTTAGGTTGAGGGCCTCGAGGTGGCGTCAGAGTTACCCTTGCGTTTTTTAGGAAGTCTATCACCAGACAGGTCTCGATAAACCGTCGATTGGCTAGAAGAGAGGGATGAAGCAGATGAAAGGATCATTTTTTATGAATATTCTAAATAAATTGTATATTTTTTACAAATAACAATCTCCTTCTCATCATTACTCCACTGTTTGCACTGTTAAAATCCCTTTTCTTCCCCTCCCATCCCCTATTTTTTGAATACATTATCAAATTAAATGTTTCTGAACGCGAATCCTTGGGTGTCTAGAGACATTGTCCAAGTCATCAGTTTAATATCCAAACAGATTTTGAGAATTACTTTCCCTCCCTACACGGTCTGCTTATTGGCAGATATAAATTTATCTTAATCTGCTAGTAAACCTAACACTCCTTTTCCCCCCAGACTGACTATGCTGCTTTCAAAAGGTGCTCCTGTGCTCCTTCATCCAGGGTAGGGGGACTCTGTTACTGGCCTGATCACCAGGTTAAAACAGAGGGAAAAAAGCTAACTAATGCAGCCACCCCATCTAATGATTGGCAAGCTTAAATATAATAAATGTTTTCTTTTGGGTTTAATACTGTTTTAATTTGTTTCAATTGTGCTAGTTTTTTATTCTGCAGTTTGCTATATGGCATGGTAAAAAGAGTTTACCTTTAGCAAACTGATCTTATTTGTTAAGAGAACAAGTTTATGTCTTTTTTTAATAGCATAGTGTTTAAGTGAGAAACAAATGCTTTAATATATACCATGTCAAGAATTTGAGGTTTGATAGCTGTGCAGCACAACTTCTTTCTAGAAGTGTTAAAATAAAAGTATTCCCAAGCATGCACTCACTTTTATCATCCCAAATCTTTTGTGTTTGGGGCATAGCTGTTAAATGAGCAAGTGTAACAGAATATCAACACATTACAGTTCCCATATACACAGAGGCAGAGAACTGCTCAGTGGACCGAGTACAACATCCCAGCAGGAACAGTGGGAGACTAATCCAAGATCTCATTATGCTGGGAGTGAACAGATAAATTGCTCCCAATGACGATGGAAAAACACACTGTGGAACTTGAATAAATAGCTGGGAAATAAAAAATTGAAATACGACTTGTGCCTTTTAAACCAAGGTCATTTGTAAAAAGACATGTTCTGTACATAATTATATCTTAAATTGAAATATGTGGTTTAATAGGAGAAATAAGTGCCAGATGTAGCTATATTTCACCTTATTAAGCTAATTCATCCTACGTTGTAAAAGGTTGCATAAAAATGAAATAAACAAAAACAGAAAATAAATCCTTGCCGTTCAGGCACTAACTAAACATATGCAGGTTCCTAACTCGCAGGTGATGGGCTTCTCCCAGTCACCCACAAAAAAAATAAGATAATGCAAACCTTTTCTCTCACAAAAGCAAACTTCATATAAACCGCTCTCTCAGGTTTGTGGCTTCCTGAGTCCCAGGCGAAGAGCAACTCTTTGCTCCAGTCTTGCTTATTTACACCAACGATTAGCGACAAAACCGGCCAAACAATGGCGTAATTTTCTTTCATCGCGTTTGGAGACTTTACCTCTCAAAACCAACGTGTCCAGTACATGCTGTTTTAATCGTCTTTTCATGTAAGTGAATTACCCTCATTAAATCCTGGTTAAAAAAAGGGTTTGCACTATTGTGGCATTTGTCTCTCATTTGGAGTATATGACCTGATGTCACGGTTGGAGTGAAAGAAACCTGATGTTTTCCCTGGTGGTGGCTTGACGTTTCTGGTTGTGTGTGTGTGTGTGTGTGTGTGTGTATGTGTGTATGTGTGTGTATATATATATATATATATATATATATATATGTATATGTGTACAAAAGCTCCCTGGGATGAGCAGGCACAGATACCAAGTCCATGGGATAAGTGAAAAAACAGTGTTGTTTATTGGTGCTATATACAAAGTCTATTGACAGGTGCTGTACAGTGTGCAGAAAAACAAACGGAACAAAAAAATAGCTAAACAAAACCCTAGCCGTGTCTCGGCTCTAACTATACGGCATATAGAAGCCCTCACTACCAGGCTGAACAAGCCTACCGCTTGCCAGCTTCCACGTCAACTGATTAACAGTTTTCACCAACCTTCTTGCTCTCGCAGACCAGCGTTGTCTGTGTTTCCCAGGCAGAGCAAAGGCTGTCTGCTCAGGTGAGCTTTTAATTGACCTGGGAGAGAGGACCAACACCTGGACTGGATACTGGATCAGAGATCCCTAAACGTATAAGAGAGGAGCCTGGGAGATGTATAAACCCCGAACAGGACTTTTCCTGTCTCTCTCAGGGACGCTCTGCTACAATATATATAAACAGTTTTTTGTTTCAACAAGGAAGAAGCTTGTCTTCCTCGAGATATATAGATCAAATATAGCGATAAAACATGGAGCAGTGCATTGTAATGTTTTGACATACGTCTATGTATTTACTGTAATTATAGACATAGGGCTACATATAGAGTTGAAATACTTTGAAGATTTTCTAAGAAATTTGTAATTTTCTTAACAAGATCTCCCTGCCACAGACTTTACTAGGACTTGACCATTTTCGCAGTCAGAGCTGGAGCTGCAGTCAATGACAGATGCTGGGCATTGACTTGACTTGACTTGAGAGATATCTTCTTGTTCAGAGGTTCTTTCAACATTGACTTGTTTTGCATCTGTGAGATGTAATTTAAATGAATGCAGAAATGCAGAGAGCTGCAAAGGAAGATGACACAATAACACAACTGTAGCATGTATTGTGCTCATTTGTTAAAGAAGGCTTAAAGTGGTTGTAAACCTTTTGATTTCCACTTTTACCTATAGGTAAGCCTAGAATAAGGCTTACCGATAGGTAGTGGAAATATCTCCTAAACGTGCGCCGTTTAGGAGATGTTTACCTTGTAGTGCGCCGATGATGTCATCGGCTCATGCTCTGTAAAGAAGCGGACCTTCGTGACGTTTCTTCACTCGCAAGTGCCGTGGCTGATGGCCCCCATGCTCATGCGACTCCGGCCAGTCACAGAGCCAGAGCTGCGGACCCGGAAGGAAAACCAGGAGAAGATGGATGCGGCCACCAGCAGGGACATTGCAGGCTTTGTTTGCAGGTAAGTGCCACATAATGGCACTGAGCAATCTTTGGACAAGAGGTGCCCCAAGGACTGACCCATCCAGGTCTGTTTTTCCTCCATGCTTTAGATAATAGTTGTTTAATTGTTGTCGCACACTAGAGGTGCACATCTTCACTGGTCTCACGATTCGAGATGATTACGATTATCTGGTCAACGATTCGATACGATTCGATTCCGCAATGCATCACGATTACTGACGAGCTCCCACTTCCGCTTGGGCCGCTTAGGCGGCCCTTCCTCCCTGTAATTTTCTGGGACACATCACAGGTCCCAGAAGATTACCCGGTTATGCAGGACAGCGCAGTGAGACATGCGCACCCGGCTGTGAATCTGCAAGCTGTCACAGCCGGATGCCCACAGTAGTATTGCCAGCACCGTGGACAGGCGGGGGAGAGAATGGAGGGTTCTGGTGGCCACGTCGCTGGGTTGTGGGACAGGTGAGTGTCTTTTTGCGCACACTCGTGGAATGGCGACAAACTACGGTACCTAAAAATCTCCATAGGCAACGCTTTAAAAAAAATTAACAGTTACCATGTTAGAGTTACAGAGGAGGTCTAGTGCTAGAATAATTTCTAGCACTTGCGGCAATACCTCACATGTGTGATTTAAACACCATTTATATATGCGGGGGCGACTTGCATATGAGTTTTCTTTGCTGCGCGAGCTTGCGGGGACAGGGGCGCTTTCAATTTTAATTTTTTTTTCTTATTTTGTTTTTTATTTATTCTTTACATTGTGATTTAAAAAAAAATAATTGATCACTTTTTTTGCTGTCACAAGGAATGTAAACATCCCTTGTGACAGTAATAGGTGGTGACAGGTACTCTTTATGGAGGGATCAGAGGTCTAAAAGACCCCAAATCCCTCCTTTGCACTTCAAAGTATTCTGATCGCCAAAAACGACGATTCTGAATGCTGTATTTTTTTTTAAACTGGCGCCATTGGCAGCTGAGTAAACCGGAAGTGACGTTGTGACGTCGCTTCTGTGTTTACATACAGGAGACTGGAACGAAGACATTTCCGGCTTCGTGCCAGTCTGTCTCAAGCTGCCAGAAGTGGCGGCTTGCAGATCGGGTCTCCCGGTGGGACGGGAGGCAAGGTAAGAACGGCGGAAGGGGGGCATGTCCCCTCCCGCTCCTCCGGTATAACAGCCGAGCGGATTTTAGCTGAATCGGTTGTTATCCCTGGAAAGCCGACCGCCCGCTCTAAAAAACAATAATGGGATGATGCCTGCAGCTTCGGGCATCATCCCGGTTGGAATGACGTCACCCGGAAATAGTTTACTCTTTCGTCCATGGACCGACACAGCCTCTCTATTGACAAAGTGGGTATTATCTGTTAATTAGGAGTGACTAGGCAGAAAACTTGTAAAAAGTGTTGCATCACACCCTCTGCAGTACCGCCCAGGGGGCGGACCCTCTGGGTATATCACCTCAGTCTGCATCTCGCAGATCAGTTTTTTTCTGTCTAGCAAGGAGTAGGACATGGCTCCCTTCGGGCCCATTGGTCCGGGGGGAAAAAGATATATTTTTTTGCTACATTTTTTGTTTCCTGCGATCTTCGATCAACTGCCGACTGGGTGACAGGCTGGATCCTCGATCCTTGTAGTCTCCCCAGTTCGGCCATTGAGCGTGTGCCGACCCTAGCTACGCGCTGGGTTTTCCACGACATGCCCGTTGCTCCACGGGTGGCCGGTGAGCCTACGCTCCGGGGCCTGCATCGGACCGCTCAGCTTCAGCTGACCTTACGGCCGAGTCGCAGCAGCCTGGCCAGTGAGCTTACGCTCCAAGGCTTGCATCGGACCGCTCAGCTTCGGCTGACCTTACGGCCGAGTCGCAGCAGCCTGTCCGGTGAGCGTCACGCTCCAGGGCATACATATGATAGTCCCTTTTGGGTCCAATCACAGCATGCCTGGCCAACAGTCACCTTCCGTGCGCGGACGATGATCTATTTGGAATGTCTTCCAGCATAATACATGCAGGATAGGTAAGTAAACTCCCCTGCCTCGGCTGGGTGATTTGGCTGGACATTCCTGGAGAGACCAAGTAAGTGGTTGTGGCCCCTTTCTTCCCTCTCTCCTTGCCTTTTCCCTCCTCCCTGGGCTTCTAGCTAAAGGGTGCTGGGGGTCACCTAAGGGGTTCCACTGGAGCGGGGCTGGCTGTAACTAACATTTAAAAGAAATGTAATTTCTGCTTACCTGTGTGTGCTTCCTCCTCCATGCTGTCGGCGGCCATTTTGTGATGGTCCATGCCGTGTTCGGCCTCTAGTGACTACCCGGCGGCCATCTTCCTGTGGTTTCGGCGCCATTTTCTTTTAGTCCACACCCACTGGCCTCTATCAACTGATCGGCGGCCATGTTTGTCCACCCTGTATGTATATATTGCCGTTCGGCGGCCATCTTTTTGTGGGCTACGGCTGCTTGGCCTCTATCTTTGGCTCGGCGGCCATTTTCTTAGAGCCCACATTATCTTCCATACAGACGTTTTTGGCGGCCATTTTGCGAGAGTCTCCGGCCTCTAGGGTGCATTACACTGGCGTGAAAATTCACACAGGAAGCGCTGATAAAAGAAGCAGACTGACACAGCAGCAGTGGGATAGCATCACAGGCGCAGCACACAGCATTACCGGTCCAGGGTGATGAGTCCTCTGGGTAACCCAGCATCTCTGCAGCGCAGGAGGGTGGCCTATTGATATCTTGCCTGGAGCCCTGTGGGTGTCAGCGTGTGGTCAGCATGGCATCTGAGCCAGATGTCTTCTCCCCTGAAGCACCAGATTTAGCAGCTGGTGCCCCTGAGGTGTCTATGAACGCTATGTCGGCAATCCTAGAGGCGTTTGCTGCCAGGGTGGAAGCAGCACACGGGAATACAGGGGGTAGTAAACGCCCCCGTCCCCTGCAATCTTACGGGGATAATCCTGATGCAGAACCAGGTCCAGCTACGGCTCATGGCCCAGATTCGGACGCATCAGAGACTGCAGACCGTGACCGATCGGACAGTGAGGATGACTCCAAGTCCAGGTCAGTACGCGAGACGGCTTTGGTATCTGACCTTATTACTGCAGTGCGGGATACGCTAAAGTTGGAAAATACTGCAGAAGCAGCAGAAACTCCAGTCCCCTTTGGGTTTCGTAAACCTGCCCGCACTGCTAAGGTGTTCCCTTGTGTGTCTTATTTTGACAAACTCTTATACAAGGAATGGGAGAACCCACTGAGGGTCTTTACAGCCCCAAAGAGGTTTGCGGTACGGTACCCCTTTTGAGGAGAGTTTTCTGAAGAAATGGACCTCTCCCCCTATAGTGGACCCTCCGGTGTCCAGACTTAATAGAGCCACCACTATTCCAGTAGAAGGGGCTCCTGTTTTCAAGGACCCTGTGGATAAGAAGGCTGAAGCACTCGCTCGCTACCTATATTCAGTGGTAGGCTCGGCAGTACGCCCGGCATTGGCGGGGGCCCTAGTGTCTCAGACACTTACTGAATGGGCAAGATTGCTACTCCAGGGGTTAAAGGAACGAGATGCTCCTCCTAATGAGATAACTTTGGCCGACCAGTTGGTCCAGGGCCTTAAGTTTGTCTGCGAGTCAGACATGGATACTATTCCCCTGCTGTCAAAAGCTTTGGTTTATGCAGTAGCAATACGCCGCCTGATCTGGCTAAAGGGCTGGTCTGTGGACCAGACTTCCAAGAAAGCCCTGTTGGATCTGCATTTTAAGGGCGACAGACTTTTTGGGGCTTCTCTGGATGACATCATCAAGGATGCCACAGGAGGTAAAAGCACTTTGCTTCCCCAAACTAGCAAGGGTAGGGGGCCACGCCAAGGGCAAGGGCCCTCCTTTACTGCACGCAGGTGGTTTTTTCGTCCCCCTAGGGCGACAGGGAAAAGACCCCAGGCCGACAAGGTACCTGCCCAAGGACAAAAGCGTCCTTGGTCCCGCAAACCCAACAAGCCTGCGGACAAATCTGCGTCCGCATGAAGGTCCGCCCCCACCCAGCTCTTGTAGTCACGGCTCTCCATCCGGGGGACTTTCTGGCCTCCTTGGACATCAAGGACGCATACCTACATGACCCCATATACTCCAGACACCAGAGGTTTCTGCGATTTGCTATCGGGAAGAACCACTACCAGTTTGTGGCCCTCCCGTTTGGCCTTGCCTCAGCACCCAGGACGTTCACCAAGGTGCTCGCTCCGATTCTGGCACTTCTAAGACAGCGGGTGTATCGCTGTCATGGGCTACTTGGACGACCTTCTACTGAAGGCCCCTTCAAGCTCAGAATTAGAGGGAAGCGTGTCTATTACCTGTCAGACTCTTCGAGACTGTGGTTGGATACTAAACACGCAAAAGTCAGTATTGGTGCCCACTCAACGCCCAGTGTACCTGGGGTTGATTCTGGATTCCTCAGAGGCAAAGGTATTCCTCCCTGTGGAGAAGTTGCAGACCCTCCGGGCTGCAGTACGGCAGCTGACTTCCAGGAATTGGTCGTCACTCCGTTTTTTGCATGCGAGTGTTGGGCCTCATGGTAGCCTCCTTCGAGGCGGTCCCATATGCTCAATACCACACTCGATTGTTACAGAAGGAAGTTCTGTTCAGATGGAACAGATGCCCTTCATCTCTGGATTATCAATTCCGAGTGAGCCACCTAGTCAGGAGATCCCTGGTATGGTGGCTGACAGCACCGGCTCTAATGGTCGGGAAGTCATTTCTTCTGGTTAACTGGATAGTGATCACGACAGCCTTACAGGTTGGGAGGGAGTCTGGGGTGTTCAGTCGGCGCAAGGTCGCTGGACCCCAGAGGAAGCCCTCCTGCCAATCAATGTCCTGGAAATCCGGGCGATCAGGCTGTGCCTCTTCAAATGGTCTCAGAGGCTGCAAGGGCATCCAGTCAGGATCCAGTCAGACAACGCCACAGCAGTGGCATATGTCAATCATCAAGGAGGAACAAGAAGCTCAGCTGCAGCATCGGAGGTCGCTCGCATCCTGAAGTGGGCAGAGAGGAGCGTACCGGCACGGTCGGCCGTGTACATTCCGGGTGTGGAAAACTGGCAGGCGGACTACCTGAGCCGCCAGATGCTGGACCAGGGAGAATGGTCCTTACACCCGGAGGTGTTCCAACTCTTCTGCCAAAGATGGGGCACACCAGACGTAGATCTTCTGGCTTCCCGACTCAATCGGAAGGTATTGAGGTTTGTGGCCCGGTCAAGAGACCCATGGGCAGACGCAACGGACGCGTTGGTGGCATCGTGGGGTCCGTATCGGCTAATCTATGCCTTCCCTACCTTAAGGCTTCTTCCTCTTCTGCTCCGCAGAGTGGAGGCAGAGGAAATTCCAATGATCCTAATCGCTCCAGATTGGCCTCAGCGTCCTTGGTACGCCGATCTAGTATGTCTGGTAGCAGACGTCCCCTGGCGCCTACAAGTACGGAAGGACCTGCTATCGCAAGGTCCCATACTCCATCCTACTTTACAGTCACTGGCTTTAACGGCATGGCTGTTGAGAACCAGGTACTGAGAGACCGGGGTCTATCGGATTCAGTAATCTCTACTATGAGAAGTGCTCGAGAACCGTCCTCTAGGAAGGTTTATCACCGCACTTGGAAGGCCTACATCTCCATGTGTGAGGAAATGAAATGGCATCCACGTACTTATTTGGTTTCCAGAATCCTGCTGTTTTTACAGCATGGGGTGGACCGAAGGCTTGCCCTAAGTACGATTAAGGGACAGATATCTGCCCTGGCTGTCTTTTTTCAGCGACCCTTGGCGACTCACTCTCTCGTGAGTACATTTGTGCAGGGGGTTCGACATGTGGCCCCTCCGGTCCGTCCCCCACTACCTCCGTGGGACTTGAACCTGGTCCTCTCGGTGCTTCAGAAGGCACCGTTTAAGAATATTAGAGATATTCCCCTGTTGACACTTTCTCAGAAAGTGGTCTTTCTGGTGGCTGTTACGTCAGTTAGACGAGTCTCTGAGCTGGCGGCCTTGTCCTGCAAGGCTCCCTATTTGATTTTCCACAAGGATAAGGTGGTGCTGCGGCCGCAGCCTTCCTTTCTTCCGAAGGTCGTTTCGGCTTTTCATCTCAACAAAGACATTGTACTTCCATTCTTGTGTCCTCACCTGTCGAATCCTAAGGAGTCGGCGTTGCATTCCTTGGACGTTGTCCGAGCTTTGAGAGCATACCTATCTGCTACTTCCCTGTTCCAGAAGTCAGACTCACTGTTTGTTTCGGTGGCTGGTCCCAAGAAGGGCCAAGCAGTCTCGTCGGCCACTATCTCTAGGTGGATCCGACAGATAGTAATCCAGGCTTACGCCTTAAAGGGTCAAGCGCCCCCCTTTCCGGTCACGGCGCATTCAACCAGGGCAATAGGTGCCTCTTGGGCTTTCCGACATCAAGCGTCTGTTTCCAAATTATGTAAAGCGGCGACTTGGTCGTCCGCTCACACTTTCACAAAATTCTACAAAGTTGATGTAGGTGCATCTTCGGATGCCTCTTTCGGCCACAAGGTTTTGCAAGCGGCTGTTTAGAGTTGCAACTCCTCCGTTGGAGGAGTGCTGTTTTGTGTTTGGGGTGAAGTTTATTTTTATGCTGTTACCACCCCTCGTTTTTTCTCTGACACTGCTTTGGGACGTCACACTTTGTCAATAGAGAGGCTGTGTCGTTCCATGGACTCAGAGAAAAGGATTTTACGGTGAGTAAAAAAATCCTATTTTTTCCCATTGCATGCATCGATGCCGCATCGGGGACACCAGAATCGTGATGCATCGATGCAGTAATTAATTTCAGCACCCCTACCACACACATCACCCTGCTGGTGGTGTTAAGGATGCATTGTTTTTAGCAGCCTTGTATAATCACTTGTGCCTTGGCTATTTCTTTGCTTCAATAAACTTTCTATCTATAGACTACAAAGTTACAAGTTTTCACATCCCTCACAAAATTGGGACTGAGTTTATTCACACACATGGTTTTGAATTCCTACATAAGGTTCATATCCTCTTTTGCATTGACTGACCAATTGAATTGCACCGTTTCTGGACCCATCATAGATCAGTTCAAGGATTATGCTCATTTTCTATTTAATATTTTATAACTCTTTATCTACATTTTTGGTTCCAATCAACTTATTCGAGATCACCGGGGCGATGATTTTGGCGCTAGACATTTTGTGTGTTCTTTTAAAATAAACAATTTTTTTTATCTAACTCTGGCATATTTTGTATATTACATATTCTTTATTCAACGGGTAACTGTCCCTGCCATAAAAGTGGCTGTGTTTGTATACCAGGCCAAATCTTCCCTTTGGGTCAGTTGACCCAAAAATTTGTAACAATCCCTTCCCTGCCATTCGAAACCAGCACTTTTTATAGGAACCTGGAAATTTTGAGTCCCACCCACCTTTTTCTGTTTAAGCATCTTGTGTTGAATTCTCCATAATACAAAAAAAAAAAAAGATTAAAAAAGTAGGTACCCCCATGTTGACAATCCCATGCACTCAAATGCTGTAATCTTGCCAGTCAAGACCCCAAGGCATATATGAAACTGTCAGGGAGTTTTACTCTTTATCGTTGAATAAAAACAAAAATATCAGTTTTGGGTGGCTTGACCCTGGAAATAGGGAACTGTTATACCTGCTGACAATACAGTGCCTTGCAAAAGTATTCATACCCCTTGAAATGTTTCACATTTTTTGTCATGTTACAACCAAAAGCGTAAATGTATTTTATTGAGATTTTATGTAATAGACCAACACAAAGTGGCATATGAAGTGAAGTTTAAGGAAAATGATAAATTACTTTCCAAATTTTTTACAAATAAATATGTGAAAAGTATGGCATGCATTTGTATTCAGCCCCCCTGAGTCAATACTTTGTAGAACCACCTTTCACTACAATTACAGCTGAAAGTCTTTTTGGGGATGTCTTCCAGCTTTGCACATCTAGAGAATTACATTTTTGCCAATTCTTCTTTGCAAAATAGCTCAAGCGCTGTCAGATTGGATGGAGACTGTCTGCGAACAGCAATTTTTAAGGCTTGCCACAGATTCTCAATTGGATTTAGGTTTGGAATTTGACTGGGCCATTCTAATACATGAATATTGTTTGATGGTAAACCATTCCATTGTAGCTCTGGCTGTATGTTTAGGATTGTTGTCCTGCTGGAAGGTGAACCTTCACCCCAGTCTCAAGTCTTTTGCAGACTAACAAGTTTTCTTCTAAGATTGCCCTGTATGTGATTCCATCCATCTTTCCATCAACTTTTACCAGCTTCCTTGTCCCTGCTGACGAAAAGCATCCCCACAAAATGATGCTTCCCCCACCATGTTTCACGGTGGGGAGGGTGTGTTCAGGGTGATGTGCAGTGTTCGTTTTCTGCCATACATAGCATTTTGCTTTTAGGCCAAAAAGTTTAATTTTGGTCTTATCTGACCAGAGCACCTTCTTCCACATGTAGCGGTACCCCCATGGGAGCTGCTGATTGACTCTATACGCCACTGGCCTCCCCGACTCTGCAGACCCTTTCTTACCTTTTGACACCTTGGGTTTCATTCTGAAATACCACGTTATTAATGAGAAACTCAGACAAAATCACTGAACCACTCAGAAATGTTTACTATGGTAAAGAATAACACAAGGGAATGGTATGATTAAACAATGAATGAACACAGGTTATGATTGACAGAAGTATTATTAAGTGCAGTTATATCATACCCTGGTACCTGGTAAAAACCTGAAGGGGGTATATGTGAACAAGTGCACAGGGAGATAGGTCTTCAATACTTTTAACACATGTATTGAATACCTTCCCACTGAGGCCTCAGCACACAGACCAATACGCAAAGAGAATGCACAAACGGTGAATACAGTAACACAATGCAAGTTCATACTATATCTCACTAATGGCTCCCCCTAGGTTGCAGTTCAGAGTAGGACTCCAATGTAGAGCAGTAAAGCTTTGTAGAAGAATAAAGTGGTAAATGTTCTTTAATTTCCAGATGCCTTCAGCTAGCCTTATATTATACTGCAGTGTTGACTTGTGTATTTACTTGTAATCCAAAGACACAAAAGGGCAATAACTGTAGAATAAGATGCTATTGATTGCTCAGCTGAAAAACTGTTCCCACTTGTAAATTCCTTCTTATATGTGTGAGTTAAACAGTACTGACCTTACAGCAGGGAGAAAAGCAAGGCCCCAAAGTCTGGTTGGTTGTAAGATGCTCAGGTGCAGCAGATCCACAGCCGTGGAACTACAAGTCTCACCAGCAGTCTGTAGGAAATAAACTCACCTAGCAATACAGCAGTCACTACTTGGGTGGGCAGGTGCCCTCTCACCACTGTGGATCCCAGCAGGCTGGTAGACTCCATCCAGAATCTCCTTCTGGTGCTTCCGTCAGTAAAGATGGCGCAGCTGCGCCGTGCTGCTACTCCCGATGGGCAGGAAGGCAGATGGCTTCAAGTGCTTTGAAGCGCAGGCCGATCCTCCTGCTCGATTTAGCAGGGCAGTCCACAGAGATCCCACTGGGGCGGGCGATCCGGCTCTCCGCTGTAGGCTGCAGTCTTTCACTTCTAGTCACACACAGACCTGCTGGCAGTTGAATGGCGTCCAGAGAGACCGAAAGCAGGCCATGCCTGTCCTTTTATCTCTCTTCCCAGCAGGCTGTTCAGTGACTTGGCATTGTTGGTCCTGTAGTCCCAAACATATCCCACAATGCATGGCTGTTTGCTTCTTAAACAGAAGGAAAAATATTGACGAAGTTTAGCGGTCACTAGAGGGAGCCAAACCCTTACTTAAACAATAAACTACTCAACATAATAAGTTTAGTAGCAATCCCTGGGCTACACACGTTTGCTGTGTCCCCCACATGGCTTCTCGCAAACTGCAAACATGACATCTTATGGCTTTCTTTCAACAATGGCTTTCTTCTTGCATAAAGGCCAGATTTGTGGAATGCACGCCTAATAGTTGTCATGTGGACAGATTCTCCCACCTGAGCTGTGGATTTCTGCAGCTCCTCCAGAGTTACCATGGGCCTCTTGGCTGCTTCTCTGATTCATGTTCTCCTTGCCCGGCCTGTCAGTTTAGGTGGACGGCCATGTCTTGGTAGGTTTGCATTTGTGCCATACTCTTTCTATTTTCCGATAATGGATTGAACAGTGCTCCGTGAGATGTTCAAAGCTTGGGATATTTTTTTATAACCTAACCCTGCTTTGAACTTCTCCACAACTTTATCCCTGATCTGTCTGGTGTGTTCCTTTGCCTTTATGATGTTGTTTGTTAACTAAGGTTCTCTAAGAAACCTCTGAGGGCTTCACAGAACAGCTTTATTTATACAGAGATTATATTACACACAGGTGGACTCTATTTACTAATTAGATGACTTCTGAAGGCAATTGATTCCACTAGATTTTAATTCGGGGTATCAGAGTAAAGGGGGCTGAATTCAAATGCACGCCACACTTTTCACATATTTATTTGTATAACATTTGGAAAACCATTTATCATTTTTTTTTTCCCACTTCACAATTATGTGCCACTTTGTGTTGGTCTATCACATAAAACCCATAAAATACATTTTTCGTTATAACATGACAAAATTTTGAAAATTCCAAGGGTGATGAATACTTTTTCAAGGCACTAGAAGTCTTGGAAGGATTAACAGCTGCCATCATCTCCTTTTGGGTTCATATTCGCTGTAATTTCCCATACTCTGGTTTCCAAATTGTAATAAAATATAGTTGGACTTTGTGTACAAGGTAAATACATAAATGTATGTTGATTTTAGTGATTTTATTTTGTATTCTAACCTGTTTAAATTAACCTGGAGCAAACTTAAAAATGTGTTGTAGATGTTTTTATATGTACACACATTTTACAATTATACCTGCTTTGTTAACAATAAAGGTGAAGGAGGAATGTTATTTAAATAATAGACTTTTACTTAAAAGGGAAACCGTTTTCTGCCTTTAACTGTAACATGAGATGAAATGGCAGATCTTTTCATAGTTGCAATGTGACAGGCAGTAAGTAGTTCACGCATCCATACCCTGTCACTCAATCACATCACTCTGATATCTCTTCAAAGGGTGACTCCACTGTGGTTGGAACAAGCAGGTTGCGGGATTTGTATGACAAGTTTGAAGAGGAACTTGGCAAGCGTCAGACAAAAGCAAGAGCTGCCAGGCCGGCGTGGGACCCGCCAAAGACCAAATTAGATGAAGATTTTGGTGAGAGGATTATGTTCTAGTTCTGTGTTCTTGCTATCTATGACTAACTTTTTAATAGTAGTGTTGCTATTCTCTTCAAAGATATATTTTATGTATGAAACTATAAAATATAATATAAATGCTTGTCAGTCACAGACAAACCATTATGCCTAAATTTATAGTTTTGTGTCTCCTGAAGGGGTCAGTCCCGAAGAGGTTTATCTTTTGCTATTTATGTATACTATTGGTTGTTGTGCCACACTCTTTTGAATAGTCTAGGTGGTCCATTTTTTTTTAGAGTTAGTGTGTAGTTTCTTTCATAACTATACCTTTTTATTTAGTAAAAAATAAAGGAACAAATAAAGTTGTCCACAGAAACATAAAATACAGATCAACAGCCAAACAGATACAATGCCATGAAGAAACATTCACAATTTAGTCTTAATGTGTGATCGTAAGCATGTCTGTGGAGTCAAAACCCCCAAAGGGGTGCAAGAAGCCACAGCCATAATCAAAATGATAGACAGAAAGTAAAATAAAAACAAAAATAAAGTAAACACTAAATGGGGACCCAGGAAAGTACATCAAATGTGGGGCAGTTAGGGCTAGCTATCAACTGTACTAAGCCCAAATCTGTCGGGTACCCCAACAAACTCTTCACAGTGCATGGAGTAAGATGCCAAGCCAACCCTCCCTGCCTAAAGTACCCCACAGCCAACAGTTTCATGAGGAAAAAAAAACACAACCGCCCCTATGATGGGGGTTGGTGAGGGACAGAACAAAAACAATGATGAGAAAAAGGGGAGGGAGTGAAGAGTTAACTAAACTCTCAAGTCCAATGAAACACTCTGTCAGAATGAGAGGGACTCCCCCCCCCCCTTTTTGCTGGGAGCTAGGTAGGGGGACACAAACCACGTGTTCAGTTACTGAAAAGTCGCCAGAGAGTTGCCCTCGGTCCCCCTGGTACAGCTGTACAGACCTGACGGGACTCCCTGACCTCCAACACAGCTGTCTCTCAGCAGTTAGGACATCAAAGATTTTATAATTATCCAGAGATTTAAAATGCTGAAGTTTTTTTTTAAATCAAATAAAGAAACAAGATGCAAAGTAGTCATACCATAGTGGATCCATACATTCACAATTGTAATAATTGAGATGAGTTGCATCACAAATGTATCCAAGGAGTTAAAATGTCATAATATGAAGCATGCCAGTATTACATGTCTTAAGTAAGGTATATAGTATCCTCTCATAGTCTTGTTCATTCTTGGATTATGTCATTTATCAACATGCATGTATAGTTGATTTGGAAGAAACATTATATGCATTTCAGTAAAGGAGCTGCTGATTTGTGCCATAGCAATAAGTGCATAAATCCATTCTGGTATAAATAAATACTAAATATTGGGAGAGACGGAACTGGGACTAGAACAGAAACACAGACTTGACAAATAAAAATGATAGGACGAGAACAGTTGGAACTCCCGATAGAAAAGCTATAAATCGACCATTTCCATTACAGTATGTGGTTAATGAACCTATACAGTCATGTCATTTTTAGAGGCCATGGGGTTTGCCAACTAGTTTCCCCATTTTTATTAAATGCATCAACTAAATGGTCTGTTTCTAAAAAAAAAAAAAAAAAAATATTTCCTTGTTATTTTGTACGACTGAGATATGTTTTCTAAGCCCAGCTATGTTTCGTGTTTTAAAGAAAATGTAAGTATTCTTGGCAGATGTCATGTATTGCATGGTATATACTGGTATTTGGCTAACTCTGTGTATAGAAAAGAATGCTGCAATTTTGTGTTGGCGTATTATTGTTTTCAACTACTGTCATGTCTAAAGCTGTGTAGTATGTTTTAGGCCATTTTTATTAGTTGCTATGATACCTATGTAATGATTTGAACAAAACAATGGTATTTCTCTTGCAATCCCATATAACAGTGCCTGCACAGAGGCTGTAGCAGACTATTTATTGCTACTTCTTTATTGTCATTGTTCTCTAGCAATTCCCAGATAGTAACTGGGAAAAGTCTGGAAATCAGACATTTGACAGTTAGGCTCGGTTCACACATACCCGGCTGCGGTTTCAGCTCAGTTTTTAAAATGAGTCGGGTGTGGGTGGGATTCAGGTGCAAATTTTTAGTCGAAATTGCACATGCACAGGACTCTTTTTAAAAACACACTGTGGCTGGCCCGCATATATGTGAGCTGGCTCCATAGAGAAGGCTGCCAGTTCACATGTCATATGAATTGGATGCTGTTGTTTAAAACTCATCCAATTTGCATCTATGTAAACCCAGCCTAAAGCCAAATTTTGCACAGACTTTCAAAATACACTAGTAGCACCATCCCTCCTTTTTCAATTGGCTGGAACCATTATCTTTTTTTTTGACGTTACTGAATCATGCACTCAATTTTTTTAATACAGGAAGGAAAGGTTAAAACTTCTCTTAGATATTTATTGCCTTCTGTTTTGCTGTAAATTTATTTCTATTCCTGAGACATGAAAGGGAGTGAGTAGAAATCCCCCCAAATTGAGGGGAAATCCCACCTAAGAAAATTTTTTAAACCCAAATTTTTGTTCCATTATTTTTTAGGACTTTTTAAATCATATTATTGTTTTTTTCTGACCATAGTAAAATAAAATATGCATAACACCACATGAGGATAAGGATATTAGACATGTCTTAAAGTGTATCTGGAGCTGAAACTTATTTTCTTTAATTTGGAAGCAGAATTTTGCTAAAATGTAAGAGAAAAGTCTTTTTAAAAGCAGGTGGTGTCGCCATTGGAAGATTTCCTCCTGTGTCCTATTTCGATAACAACTGTAAAGTTCTAACCCTTACCTATTCTATCCCAAAAATATTTTTATTGTGCTCCCTCCCTATACACTCATTTTCCAGAGCGTTGGCATAAGGTTAAAGTGATACTTAAATCTCCAATGTATTTATTTATTTTGCTGTGATCTGTGAAACCTGGCTACATTTGTTCCCCATGGTCCCAGTGTGTGTAGGAACACAGCCACCCTCTCTTGCTCACTTTCAAGATTTACTATGGTATTTGAACTGTGCACATGACTGCAACTAACATGCACAGCTTGTTCCATAAAACATAAATTATGGGGAAAATGATAGGTTAAAGAAGTGTAGCCAAAGTGTTTTCAACTGACAACAGGCTAACGCTGATGTCACTCAGCTGGCCCAGGCTCTGAAAAGATCCCAGCGATATGGTCGGTGCCCCCCCCCCAGAACTCTGGATCAGCACCTCAGTATGTATACATTTTTTTTTTCTCTTTTAAGGAGAATCTATTTTCGAGAATAAGGATATTGTTTAGTATCTCTTTTAAGTATTTTAAAGGAGAAGTATAGTCAAAGCTTGTTTGGCTGTGCTTCTCCTATGGATTCCAGGAGTGCAATTCGTTATGCACTCCAGTGACCCGTTTTCAGCAGAGAGCGGGCTGAAGTCTGCTCTCTGCTGACGTTAACGATTTCACTCATCGCGACAATAAAGTCTGGTACCGGCAGGTACCTGGACTGACACCCGGCTCAGCCTCTCAGCGAACCGCTGAGAGCCTGAGCCGTCTGCTCCACCTCCTTCACAGCTCAGCGCTCCAGTGAGCGAGGAGGAGCAGAGTGATCGTCAGTGTTTGATCGGTCAGTTATCAGTGTAGAGGTGTCGGGGGACCGATGCTGCAATCCACCTAGGTAAGTATGGATCAGGAAAAAATAAATAAAAATTCTCTCTTAATTTAAGCAGTGTGACTGTAATTTTTAATTCTTATCAGGCTTAACTGAAATCTGCCAGGTTTTTAAAAACAAGTATTATTATTCATGAGTGTTCACTTTGTGGTTTAATTGTGTGCTTGCAATTGGAAGATAGAACCCTGAATGTAGAGATACACTTTCTCCATTCTTCAAAATAATGTTTTTATTCTCTATAGCTACACTTTTTAAAGTTTTTCCTAATTTGGGCATGTCATGCTTTCACAGGTTTACCAGGTAGATAATGTCTGCCTTCGGGGGGGGGGGGGCACTAACCCATACCCCCACAGCTGTTTAAGGGATGTTTTTGGAATGTATGGCTGTATCTGCAGCTGCTGCATCCCCATAGACAAAGTCTAGTAGCTAAAGCTGCATAAACAAGGTGCTCAATCACTATGGGTGTCAGAGCCTGTCTGAATGAGGTCTCTATGGAAACCGTGGGTGTCAGTATAACATTTTTGTTTAGCATGTTTGTACTAGACTAGCCACCACATAGTTGACCCCTGCTTTGGGTGACAGGTATAACTGGACATTTTGGAAAGGTGGGGTTACAAAAAATACTTTTCTTCATCGTACATCACGGGACACACAGCAGCCATAGTAATTACTATGTGGGTTATACGCCACCTATAGGTGAATGGACACTGGTACACTCAAAAGACAGGAGGTCCTCCTCTATATAACCCCTCCCATACAGGGAGTACCTCAGTTTTTTCTCTAGTGTCTAAGGTGTTGGTCACCGTTATTGATGTGCTAAAAGAGCTCAGTTAAGAAGATCCTTGACAGGATCCAGGGGCCATGCTATCGGATACATTCAAAGTGCCAAAAAAGGACAAAGTGAATGGTACCTGAGCCTCGAGGAAGAAGACGAGGTTGCTGCCTGTAATGCTCCTCTTTTGGGGGCTGGACCCTGGGATCCAGCTCCTTGGTCACATATATGCTATACCAAAGGTTTGCTCTGGCAGGGTGCTGTGCAGGTCCAAGGGAGAGGACCCCATATACAAAGGAGACCCAAGTCCTTGAAGGTCTGTTATGACGAAGCTCACCGTGATGAGTGAAGATTGAACTCCTGTTATCTACAGAGTCCTGCAGCGGGAATGGTAAGTCTGCATTTGTTTTCAGTTTCACATTTAAAACAGAGAGAGATCTGACTGTCTGTTCTCCTGGTGGCCACTGGGGGCAGTGTGCTGTTCATGCTATGTGCTTTTACTCATGCGGGTTGCTGTTTCTCCCCCAGCCACTAGAGGGCGCAGGTTCGCTCAAGTCTAGCCTATTTTTATATGGGCAGAAAGAGGAAGGGCGGCCATGCCATGTGGTGACAGGTTCAGATAGGCCTTGGAGACAGAATGGAGGCCCGTGAGTGTGCGAGTACTTGCTTGGGGGAACTGGTTGCAGACAAGTCATGATTACATGCTGCATATTTTCTGCCTATCCGATAAGCCTGTACATCTGTAAGTAGATACACCCCTGGATGATCAGCAGTTGACTTTAAAGGTGTTATTAACTGCTTGTAGGCAGGAACAGCATAATATACGTGCTTGCAAATTTATTGCTCAATTGCATGTTTTAAAGTACATGTTTTAAAAAAACATGAGCATGGGTGCATTTTAGGGAGTTGTATCTCCAATATAGTGCATATGTGCTTGATATCCTGCAGGTCTAAGTATGGGACCAACTGCAGTTGAGCAGGTGCTTGCTTACAAACTAGCTAAAACGCATGACTGCTGGAGCACACAGTTGCTAAAATGCACAGTTGCTGATACGCACGGTTGCTGAAGATAACTGTTTTTACCAGTTCATATGTTTGCAAAAAAAATACATGATCATGGGTGTACAAAATGCATGTTTGGACATGTGTAAAAACAAAAAACAAAACATGTTTATTGTTGATCACATAAAGACGCGTGATCGCATAAGGTGACAGGATCGCTTAAGGATACATAATCACATAAAGATGCATGTTTATGTTTGTATAGATATACATGGTTTTTACATAGTCGCATAAAAATGCTTGATCACATAAAAATGCTTAGTCACATAGAGATGCGTGATCGCACAGAGATGCATGATCGCAAAAGATGCTTGATCAAACAGAGAGGCTCGATCACATAAAGATGTTTGATCGCACAAGGATGCTTGGTTGCATAAGAGTGCTTGGTCGCATAGAGATGCTTGATTGCATAAAGATGCTTGATCACATAAAGATGCTGGATCGCATAAAGATGCATGATCGCCTAAAAATACAAGGTTGTATAATGGGGCATAGTTACATAGTTAGTCAGGTTGAAAAAAGACAAAGTCCATCCAGTTCAACCATAAAAATAAAAAAAATATCGTGCAATCCCATATACCCAATTCTATACCTACAGTTGATCCAGAGGAAGGCAAAAAACCCAAGCAGAGCATGATCCAATTTGCTACAGCAGGGGAAAAAAAATTCCTTCCTGATCCCCCGAGAGGCAATCGGATTTACCCTGGATCAACTTTACCTAGAACTGTTAGTACTCAGTTATATTATGTACATTTAGGAAAGTATCCATGCCTTTCTTAAAGCAATCTACTGAGCTGGCCAGAACCACCTCTGCAGGGAGTCTGTTCCACATTTTCACAGCTCTTACTGTGAAGAAACCTTTCCGCATTTGGAGATGAAATCTTTTTTCTTCTAGACGTAAAGAGTGCCCCCTTGTTCTCTGTGTTGACCGTAAAGTGAATAACTCATCACCAAGATCAATATATGGACCCCTTATATATTTGTACATGTTAATCATATCCCCCCTTATTCTCCTCTTCTCAAGAGTGAATAAATTCAGCTCCTCTAATCTTTCTTCATAGCTGAGCTCCTCCATGCCTCTTATCAGTTTGGTTGCCCTTCTCTGCACTTTCTCCAGTTCCACGATATGCTTTTTGAGAACTGGTGCCCAAAACTGAACTGCGTATTCCAGATGAGGCCTTACTAATGATTTGTACAGGGGCAAAATGATGTCTCTCTCTCTGGAGTCCATACCTCTCTTAATACAAGAAAGGACTTTGCTCGCTTTGGAAACCACAGCTTGGCATTGCATGCCATTATTGAGCTTATGATCTACCAAAACCCCCAGATCCTTTTCCACTACGGATCCCCCCAGTTGTATTCCCCCTAGTATGTATGATGCATTCATATTCTTAGCCCCCAAGTGCATAACTTTACATTTATCAACATTAAACCTCATCTGCCACATAGTCGCCCAATTAGACAGGGCATCGAGGTCGGCTTGTAAATTGGAGACATCCTGCAAGGACGTCATTCCACTGCATAGCTTGGTGTCATCTGCAAAGACAGAAATGTTACTTTTGATCGCAGACCCAATATCATTTATAAAGATATTAAAAAGTAAGGGTCCCAGCACTGAACCTTGGGGTACACCACTGATAACCTTAGACCATTCAGAGTAAGAATCATTAACTACTACTCTCTGAATTCTGTCTTTTAGCCAGTTTTCTATCCATTTACAAACTGATATTTCCAATCCTGTAGACTTTACCTTACACATGAGCCGTGTGTGGGGAACTGTATCAAACGCTTTTGCAAAATCCAAGTATACCACGTCCACAGCCACGCCTCTGTCCAAGGTTTTACTTACCTCTTCATAAAAAGAAATCAGGTTTGTTTGACAACTTCTGTCTTTCATGAATCCATGCTGTCTGTTGCTGAAATAGTTTTTTTCCAGCAAGAACTCATCTGTGTGGTCTTTTATTAATCTCTCCAGTATCTTCCCAACTATGGAAGTTAAACTAACAGGTCTATAGTTACTTGGTAAAGACTTTGTTCCCTTTTTAAATATAGGCACCACATTGGCCCTGCGCCAATCCAGTGGTACTATTCCTGTCATTAATGAGTCCCTAAAAATTAGATACAATGGCTTTGAAATTACAGAGCTCAATTCTTTTAGGATCCGTGGGTGGATGCCATCTGGTAAAGGTGCTTTATCCACCTTTACTCTGTCTAAATATTTCTGGACCATATCACTTTTGAGCCATTGTGGATTTGGGGCTGTGTCACTACCACCCCCATTATGGACATGAACTCCACCATGCTCCATTGTATACACAGAGCTGAAGAAAGTATTTAATAAATTAGCCTTTTCTTTGTCCCCAGTCACCCACTCTAGATTATTTTGTAAAGGGCCTACATGCTCAGACTTGACCTTCTTACTATTAATATATTTGAATAATTTTTTGGGGTTTGTCCTACTATCTTTTGCAATCTGTCGTTCGTTTTGAATTTTTGCATCCTTGATTTCCTTTTTACATATCCTGTTATATTCTTTGTAACATTTAAACTACACTAGTGTTCCTTCATTTTTATATTTTTTAAAAGCGCTTTTCTTATTGTTTATAGCTTTTTTAACTTTAACTGTGAGCCACATAGGTTTTATTTTTAGCCTTTTAAACTTATTGCCCATGGGAATATACTTTGCAGTGAGTTCACAAACAGTCTTTTTGAAGAATACCCATTTCTGTTCTGTGCCCATTGATGCCAATTTTCCCTCCCAGTCTAAGTCCTGGAGAGCAGCCCTCATCCTTGGAAAATTTGCTTTATTGAAATGAAGTGTTTTTATCCTTCCTGCATGTATTTCTTGCTTACAGCTAACATCAAATGAAATCATGTTATGGTCACTGCTACCCAGGTGTTCCTTTATCTAAACATTAGTAATGTGCTCTGCATGGTTTGAGATTACCAGGTCCAACAGAGCATCATTCCTAGTTGGGGCCTCAATAAACTGGACCATAAAATTGTCCTGCAATAGGCTTATAAATTTTTGCCCTTTAACTGTCCCAGCAGTGCCATTACTCCAGTCAATTTCTGGGTAGTTAAAATCCCCCATTATTATCACCGTCCCAGCCCTTGCAGCCCTTTCCATCTGTGCAAGGAGCTGAGTCTCCACCTCCTCATTAACATTGGGTGGTCTATAACAAACTCCAATGATTAACTTTGAACTACGCACATCTGTATGCAGTTCCACCCATAATGCTTCAGCCTCATCACACTCTCCATCAACCAGGTCCTCTTTCACACTCGCTTTGAGATCACTTCTCACATAGAGACAGACCCCGCCACCTTTCCTTTTTGCCCTGTCTCTCCGAAAGAGTGCATAGCCAGGAATATTAATAATCCAGTCATGTGAGGATTGAAGCCACGTTTCAGCAATACCGATTACGTCATAGCTCTCCTCATGCACCAGAGCTTCCAACTCACCTATTTTGCTTGGCAGACTTCTGGCATTGGTGAACAAACACTTTAATGTATTACATTTTTCTCTGGTGTTTTTCATATAATTTTTAGTAGTACAAATGGCACTATAGTTTCCAATGGCTGTTTGCAACATGGGAACTTTCTTGTCACCTGCCATAACCCTCCCCCCATCTATCCCCATTCCACTCTCCATTAATGTCTGACCACTAACTGACCTGTGTGCCCGATGTAATTCTAGTTCACCCTCCCCCCTCAAACCTAGTTTAAATACTCCTCCAGCCTTCCCCTAAACCTCTCCCCCAGCACCGCAGACCCCCTTCCATTCAAGTGCAAACCATCTTTAGCATATAGGTTGCACCCCAATGAAAAGTCAGCCCAGTGCTCTAGAAACCCAAATCCCTCCTCCCTACACCAGGTCTTTAGCCATGCATTCAGCTCTCTAATCTCCCCCTGCCTTTCCTGTGTTGCGCATGGCACAGGCAATATTTCAGAGAATATCACCTTGGAGGTCCTTGCCTTCATCTTGCAGCCTAGTTCTTTAAATTGATTCTTAAGGAGCCTCCACCTTCCATGTATACTGTCATTGGTTCCAACGTGGACCAAGACAGCTGGGTCATGCCCAGCCCCTCCCAGTAACTTATCCACCCGGTCCACCACATGCCGAACCCTGGCACCAGGGAGACAGCAAACCATTCGGTTGAGGCGATCCTGGCGACAAATTATTCTATCAGTCCTTCTGATTATAGAATCCCCTATAACCACCAACTGTCTTGGCCTACCTGCACTCCCCTCACCACCTCTACTAGATGGGTTGCTCTCCCGGCTGTTAGGGGTAGCAGTGACATCTAGGGCTGCCACCTCTGTGTTTGCCACCTCCACATCTTCACCCAACGTGGAAAATTTGTTTTGATGCACAACTACAGGACTGGCCTTCCTTTTCTGCAAGCCCCTTCCACTCCCTCTAACTACATTAACCCATCTTCCTATCTGATAATCCTGACTTGCCACTCCACCCTCCACATCAGCCCTACTGACCACCTGCTGAGCGAGCAGAGGACCCCTTTCAAGGTTGTCCTTTCCGCCCAGTGTTGCAACTTGCTCTTCCAGATCTCTAATGCGAGCTTCCAGAAGGGCAACCTGCTCACATCTGTCACAGCGGTATCCATCCTGGAGCTGTTGCACCAATTTTGCATACATGTGGCACACTGTGCACTGAGCAAAACCTTCAACCCTGCTAGCACTCATTTCCCAGTTAAAATATAATTACTTGTAGGAAGTTTATAATGTTACTCACAGTTTAGAAGACTCCTGTCTTAACTCCTGTTTTAAACTCCTGGTTTTTAACTCTCCACTGTAGTTCAAAATTCCACTGATGTTCACAAAATACACATGCAAGCCACCATCAGCAGGGAGCCAGCTCCTAAGGGAGTTTGTACAGACACTTATATACTCACCTGTGAACAATTAACCACTCCCAAGCAGAAGCAGTTAAAAGCAAAACTCCTGGTTTTTAACTCTCCACTGTAGTTCAAAATTCCACTGATGTTCACAAAATCCACATGCAAGCCACCATCAGCAGGGAGCTGATGTTTAATTAAATATACATGATTCCTCATGATCGCATATAAATACATGTCTGCATAGATACGTGTTGCGTAATGTTGCATAACACGTTTCATAAACGCATACTTGCTTTGCAAAGATGCTTGTTCCATGGCAGACGTGCTACATGAATGCGTGTGTACAGCCCACACTTTTCAGATTTTGTCTAAAAGCATATTTGTATGAACTCATGCTTCCATGAACGCACGCTTCCATAGAGGCATATTGCTTTAACACATGCTGCATACATTAAAACTGTATACATATGTACTTGTTTTTTCTGGAACTATATACCTATGTGTTTATTTGCATAGGACTACAGAAGTGCCTGAGGGCAGAAGCCTACAAAACAGAGTCCCGAGGCCTCCTTACGAAGGGGTGCCCCCGCTTGATCAAGGTGGGGGGGAAGACTTCCGTGGTTTTCAGGGGCTTGGCAAGAAGAGATCCTAGACGGGTGGATCATCTCTGTGGTAGCCTTAGGCTACAAACTACAGTTTCAGAAGTTTCCTCCGGTTCACTTTCAAAGTTCGAACGTCCCCAAAGACCCAGTGAAAAGAAGGTCTTTATTTCTGGCACTAGACCGATTTTTGTCTCAGGGTGTAATCGTAGTGACCCCCTCAGAAGAGCAGGGTATGTGGTTTTATTCAAATCTCTTCACGGTACCGAAACCGATTGGAGATGTCAGACCCATTCTAGATCTCAAAGATTTGAATTTTTACCTAAACATCCCCTTCTTTCGCATTGGAGTCAATCTGGTCAGTCATTTCCACCTTGCGGGGAGGATTATTTCTAGCGTCAGTAGACATCAAAGAGGCATATCTGCATGTGCCAATTTTTTTCCCGCTCACCAGAAGTTTCTGCGTCTTGCGGTAATACACCGCTACTTTCAGTTCGTGGCCTTACCCTTCGGGTTGGCCACCACTCCCCGAGTGTTTACAAAGGTTCTGGCCCCGCCGTTGGTGAAACGAAGGGCCCAGGGTATGGCAGTAATGACATACCTGGACGACCTGTTGCTGATAGATCAGTCAGTGGCTCAGTTAAACCAGCGTGTGTCCAGCACGGTCAAGTATCTGGAACACCTGGGATGGATTCTCAACCTAAAAAAGTAATTCTTGCATCTGGTAAGGAGGCTGGGGTGTTTAGGTCTGGTTATAGACGGCCCAAAGAAGGGTGTTTTTGCCTCAGACAAAAGTCAACGCTATAAGAGAGGTCCAGGTGGTCAAGGCAAGGAAGGGTCCTTTCATTTGCCTTTGCATGAGTTTGCTAGGAAAGATGATGACTTCATTCAAAGCGGTTCCCTATGCCCAGTTTCATTCAAGACTGTTACAGTATTCTGTCTGCCTGGAATAAGGGGACCCAAGTCTTGGGTTACCCAATGTGTCTGGCCCCAAGGGGTGTCAAGAGTCTCAATTGGTGGTTGATAACCAAAAATTTGCAGAAGGGGAATCCTTCATGCCAGGTACCTGGAAGGTAGTAACAAAGGATGCCAGCCTCTTGGGCTGGGGTACAGTCCTGGAAGAATTCACTGTCCAAGGGAAGTGGTCAGAGTCCAAGAAGACCTCGCCCATCAACATCCTAGAGGTTCGGGCTGCACATCTATCTCTAATAGCCTGGACGTTCAGGTTGCAAGGTTGTCCCGTCAGGATACAATCCGACAATACCACAGCAGTGGCCTATATCAGTCACCAACGGGGCACCAGAAGCCGTGCAGCCCAGGAGGTGAATCATATTCTCGCCTGGGCAGAGGAGCAGGTACTTTGCCTATCTGCAGTCTTCATTCCAGGGGTGGAGAATTGGCAGACAGATTTCATCAACAAATATTCCAGGGCTCTACATCCCGACATTTTTTTCTGGCCATATGCCAAAGTTGGGGTACCCCGGACATAGTTCTATTAGTGTCCAGGTTCAACAGAAAGTTGGACAACTTTCTGTCAAGGACAAGGGATCCACTCGCATATGGGACAGATGCGTTGGGGACCCCGTGGGATCAGTTTTCACAGATTTTATGCGTCCCCCCCCCCAGTTCATTTTGCAGAATCAAAGAGGAACGGAAGCAGGTAATTCTAGTAGCCCCGGCATGGCCCAGAAGATCCTGGTATGCAGAGATTGTAAGGATGACAGTAGGGAGTTCCATATCGCCCGAACCTGCTATCGCAAGGACCGGTGTTCCATCCTGTCTTATAATCGCTAAATTTAACGGATTGGCTATCGAAAGCCCACATTCTAAAGAATCAGGGGCTTTTCAGGTTCAGTGGTAGCTACCCTGATTAATGCAAGGAAGCCGGCTTCCAGGACCATTTATTATAGGGTCTGGAAGGCCTATAGTTCTTGGTGTTTAACCAAAGGATGGCATCCTCTGAAGTTTGTCATAGGTAAAATTCTTGCCTTCCTACAGTTGGAGGTAGAAATAAAGCTGACCTTGAGTACAATCAATGGTCAGACTTCGGCCTTGTCAGTGTTTTTTTTTTTCAAAGGCCACTTGCTTTGCATTCTTTGGTCTGGGCCCTTTATACAAGTGGTAACACATATGGCTCCACCGGTTAGGACACCCTTGTGCCCATGGGATATGAATCTGGTTCTGTCTGGTTTTACAAAGACAGTCTTTTGAGCGCAAGATTTGTTCTTTTGACAATGAAGTTTGTTTGCTTAGTTGCGCTAACTTCCGCAAGAAGGGCATCAGAATTGGCAGCTTTTTCTTGTAAAGAGCCATACCTATTTGTTCATAAGGATAAGGTGGTGCTGCGTCCTCACCAAACCTTTCTGCGTAAGGTAGTGTCAGGTTTCCATCTGAATCAAGATGTTGCCCTGCCTTCCTTTTCCAGAACCTCGTTCTGCGGAAGAAAAATTGTTACTCTCTCGATGTAGTGAGGGCAGTAAAAGCCTATCTGAAGGCGACAGCTCAGATACAGATTTTTTTATTTTTTTCGTGCTGCCAGATGGCCCCAGGAAAGGGCAGTCAGCGTCAAAATCGACTATTTCAAAGTGGATTTGTCAGGTTGTTGTTCAGGCTTATGGTCTGAAAAGGAAGGTTTCACCTTTTAAAGTTAAAGCTCTCTCTACCAGGGCAGTCAGTGCTTCTGGTGCAGTGCATCACCAGGCTTTTCTCTCTCTCTCTCTCTCTCTCTCTCTCTCTCTCTCTCTCTCTCTCTCTCTATATCTATATATATATCTATATCTATATATATATATATATATATATATATATATATATATATATATATATACCAAAAAAGATGCGCAATTATCAAGAACAGTGAGTGGTCAAAAACATCAAAGGTGAAATAATCATATGTATAAACACACGGACTAATCCCATAAATGTCAATAAATGAAATGAAGGAAAATATGACCAAAAAGGTGAAAAATTAATAGATGTGATGTGAATAAAATAGATAAGTATATGCAGGTGGTAAGTATATCAAAAACACAATAATTGACTGGTGAAAAAATGTGGTGAAAAAATACGTCCAAAGTTCATAAAAACATGGGATAATCTTTTAAGACCAAAACGCACACAAATAAAATAAATAAAAAACGGCAATCAGAGAACTCCGGAGTCCCAAAGACCAAAAGCAAAGGCAAAGCCGACTTAGGGGATCCTGTAGATATTGTAGTGATGTCGGAATCCGCTTGCACAAGTGATAGTAGGTCAAAGCTAGCACATCAATCCTTACGAGGGGAAAAAAAAGCTGCCAGATGGCCTCTTTCCGGACAGAATGGACTCCTAATTACGGGAGTTGGACTCTCCTGGTTATTTGAAGCCATCAGCTGTGGGTTTCCACTCTCCGACCGGCAGCGTGCACACCACCGTGTATATTTGCCTGGGTGTATGGACTAATCCATGAACAGACAGCTGCAGTATTTACTTCATTCAGCTTTTCCCACACCTCAATAGGATATTGGATGATATTGGTCAGGCTTTACAATACGGTTTCACAGGTAATCAACTCCGGAATTCGATTTGTTAAATTGCAGTTAACCACTTCAACACCGGGCTTTTTTTACCACCTCAATACTGGGCCTATTCTGGCACTTCTCTCCTACATGTACAAATCATCATTCTTTTTCTAGAAAATTACTCAGAACCCCAAAACATAATATATGTTTTTTAGCAAACACCCTAGGGAATAAAATGACGGTCATTGCAACTTTTTTTCTTGCACGGTATTTGCGCAATCATTTTTCAAATGCCTTCTTTGGGGAAAAAAAAAATGGTTTCATGAATTAAAAAATAACAAAACATTAAAGTTAGCCCAATTTTTTTGTAAAATATGAAAGATGATGTTACGCCGAGTAAATAGATACCTAACATGTCACGCTTTAAAATTGCGCACACTCATGGAATGGCGCCAAACTTCGGTACTTAAAAATCTCCATAGGCGATGCTTTACATTTTTTTACAGGTTACCAGGTTAGAGTTACAGAGGAGGTCTAGTGCTAGAATTGTTGCACGCGGCGATACCTCACATATGTGGTTTGAACGGCGTTTACATATGTGGGCGGGACTTACGTGTGCGTTTGCTTCTGACCGCGAGGTACCGGGGACAGGGGCGTTTAAATAAAAACAAATTATTTATTTTTTACGTAATTTTTTTTATTTTTACGCTTTAAAAAAAAAAAAAAACACTTTTATTTCTATTACAAGGAATGTAAACATCCCTTGTAATATGAATGGTGTGTGACAGGTCCTTTTTATGGAGAGATGCGGGGTCAATAAGACCCCACATCTCTCCTCCAGGCTGGAAAGCATGAGATCGTGAAAGAAATTTCACCGATCTCATGTTTACTAGCCGCAATGGCAGCTTTGTTTACATCTGAGAACCCGGGCGTGACGTCATCACATCGCGCCCGGGCCTCCGTCGGTCATAGAGATGACTGGTGACTATCTGGTCACCAGTCATCTCTATGGTTCACCTCTGGCGCCAGACGATTCATTCTCCGGGCCCCCGATGGCACGGGAGAGCCCGGAGAAGCACCAGATGGCGGCGAGAGGGGGGGATGTCCCCTCCCGCCGCCTATAAGAACGATCAAGCGGCAGAACCTCCGCTATGATCGTTCTTATGGCGCACAGAATCACCGGCAGAACAGAAGGATATCTGAATGATGCCTCTAGCTGCAGGCATCATTCAGATATTCCTCCCACAAAGCCCAGGACGTCATATGACGTCCACCCAGGATGGGAGATCCCATCTGTGGACGTCATTTTACTATGGGCGGGTAGAAACGTGGTTAAAAAAAGAAAAAGGAGAACTTCATGTGCAGTAAATTCTTGGATACTATATTCCAAAAAAACTTTTCCAAGCACATATAAAAAAGGAACATATAAAAACAGCCAGCTACAAATGAATCAACATTGTCTGCTGGTGCGTAGTGACGTCACAGACCTCTCTCCTACCGATGTGTTTCCCTGTAACAAGCATTGACTGGGAAGCATCTCCATTCCCAGTCGATGCTTGTTCTAGGGAAACGGTCCTGTAAGAGGCCATCTGGCTGCTTTTTTCTCCCCTCGTAAGGATTGATGTGCTAGCTTTGACCTTCTATCACTTGTGCAAGAGCAATCCAACATCACTACAATATCTACAGGATCCCCTAAGTCCGCTTTGCCTTTGCTTTTGGTCTTTGGGACTCCGGAGTTCTCTGATTGCCGTTTTTTATCTATTTTATTTGTGTGCGTTTTGGTCTTAAAAGATTATCCCATGTTTTTATGAACTTTGGGCATATTTTTTTGGTGTATGTATGATATATATATATAATATATATTGTGAGAGCAGGCAGGTAAAATCACCAGGTTGCATCCAGGATGGTAGGTATGTATGCCCTAGATTCAGGCTTTATGCAAGTTCATACCACTAGGAGGAGTGCTGGGAGTCTTGCGGGGGAAGAGTTAATGAGCCCAGCTGAATCAAGTGGCTCATTGAGGCCTCTACAAGAACTCCCAGCATGCTAAGGGAGATGCTCCATCCTGGAACCAGTTCTGTGTTGTGCAAGACTGGGGAGTGTGTTTCTGTCCTGTGCGGTGAGACAAAGCCTGTGTGGCTAAAACCTTAAAAAACAGGGAGATAGGGGCTGGGGCAGCACAAGGCTGCACCTAGTTGTCAGACAGGGAACCTACGTGTGTAGTAAGCGGTCAAGCTGACCACGATTTCTTTTTTATGTTTCTTTTGTTTTGCTGTTTTTCCACTGTAAATAGTTTAAATAAACCGCACCTTTTGTTTTTGCAACTACAAACTCTGTCTGCTGTGCCTGTTCTTGTGTGGTGAACCCATCCAGGGGGTCACACACACCCGCTGCCGAGCTAACGCCCTCACAATATATATATATGTGTGTGTGTGTGTAATTCTTTAAGTTTGCTGCATTTATCTATTTTTTTTTACATTCACATATTTTTTGAAACTATTTCATTATAATTTAATACTATTAGGGTGAGCGCAGAATTTTTCACTTTTACACTAGACTTCTATGAGTCAGATTTCCAAGGCCGCAACTTGGTCGTCGGTGCATACGTTCACAAAATTCTATCAGGTGGATGTAAGATGGCAAGAGGATGCTGACTTTGGGCGCAGTGTGCTGCAGGCACAGCAGTATAGGTCCTTGCGTCTGATGGCGGCCTGCCTTTATTCTCGTCTCCCTCCCCTCAGATGGCATTGCTTTGGGACATCACACATAGTAA
Source organism: Rana muscosa (assembly GCA_029206835.1). Lineage (NCBI taxonomy): Eukaryota > Metazoa > Chordata > Amphibia > Anura > Ranidae > Rana > Rana muscosa. The sequence goes on from CM055122.1 coordinate 1,139,112,015, forward strand.
TTACTATGGCTGCTCTGTGTCCCATGATGTACGATAAAGAAAATAGGATTTTTATTACAGCTTACCTGTAAAATCTTTTTCTTGGAGTACATCACAGGACACACAGGTCCCCTCCCCTCTTATTGGGATATATATATATATATATATATACACACGCACACAGTGTGTATGTATGCGTGTGTGTGTGTATGTATATGTGTATATATATATATATATATATATAAAGATATATTGCTTTGCTACAAAAACTGAGGTACTCCCTGTATGGCAGGGGTGTCCAAACTTTTTTCCAAGAGGGCCAGATTTGATTAAGTGAACATGCATGAGGGCCGACCATTTTGCGTTCGAGCACTAATACACTGCCCAACAAGAATTCTCTTGCCTTTGTGGCTGTGTGTGGTGAAGAGATTAGCTTGGGCGTATTTGGATATATATATATATATATCTCTTTTGTGGCCCCAACAAATCCCTGAGCGCCGCTCAGGACTAAGGATGAGCTCAGGCGTGTTATTTGGATATACCGTATTTATCGGCGTAAAACACGCACCTTCACTTTAAGAAGGAAGTTTCAGGATTTTTTTAATTTTAAATAAAGAACTGTGAAGCAAAATAAGGGTCAGTGCCCATCAATGCCGCCTAATCAGTGCCCATCCATCTGCAGCCTCACCATTGCCATGAATGCAGCCTCACATGTGCCATGAATGCAGCCTCACCATTTCTTCCAATTCAGCCTGATCAATGCCCATCTACAGCCTTGGAGGGGACAGGGAGGGGGGCGGGACGATCGGCAACAGAGTACATACAGGAGAATATCCTGTTTACACAGCGGCCTCTTTAATACAAAGTCCCGCCTCCTATGATAGACAGAACAGTCGTCCAATGGCAGCCCTGAAGACGGGACTTCCTATTACAAAGGCCGCCAAGTAAACAGGAGATTCTCCTGTATGTAATCTGACAGCGCTTGTCCCGCCCCCTCCCTGTCCTCTCTGAGGCAGCGGGGATAAATACAGTATATTTATTTTGTGGCCCTGGGGGCCACAAAAGATAAATATATGCAAATTACCAGGGGGGCCACATTAAACCGGAACACGGGCCGCAAATGGCCCGTGGGCCGGACTTTGGACATGCCTGCTGTATGGGAAGGGTTCTATAGAGGGGGACTTCCTTTCTTTTGAGTGTACCAGTGTCTATTCACCTATAGGTGGCGTATAACCCACATAGTAATTACTATGGCTGCTCTGTGTCCCGTGATGTACTCCTCCAAGAAACGGATTTTACAGGTAAGCTGTTATAAAAATCCTATTTTGATAGAGTGTTAAATGCAAATGAACTAGTTTAATGAACAAAAATGTCTGTTTACATTTTTGTAACTAGGTCCTAAATAATTGCATATTACCACCCTTTTAAAGAGTATTGGCCTACATAAATAATTTCAGTTTTATGTGTTCCAGATAAGATCATTTTACCTCATTAAAGAGAAGTGGGAAGTGTATATTACCTGAAAAGTCCATGAAGAATAACACACCTTGAGATATCTTAACCTCGAGGTCCAGCAAATTATTCTTAAGTTGAATTAATGAATCATCAAAGGCGGCAGTTTCCTTGAGCCTTCTGAACTTGTACTGGTTTTGCTTCCATTAAAATTATTTCATTAAACCCCCTACCTCATGAAAGACTTTTTCACAGGGTAGTTGCCAATGTTATAAAATATCATTAACCTTGCTGGAAAGACAATTTTGGTGATTTAGATCGCCATTAAGAAGTGTTATGAAGTTATTTCAATGTCAGTTTTTATAATAAAAAATGAAACTTGGGTAGAATATATAGATAAGCAAATTTTCCTAACGTTGATAGACTTTTCTTTGAATTTAGGCTACCTTATATCCATTTATTAAGGGTGTGTGCAGACTGTGATAGGTTGAATGCCTCACATTTTACCTTTGTTATTTGAGTGCATTTGCTATGAGCAACCTCAGAGATAACGTCTACTGAACATGGGTATCGCTGTTCTTACCTTGCTTTTAATTAACCTAACACATGTTAGGTGTGTTAGCTAATGTGTAGTGAGTGCACTTGTGTTAACAGTAGCAATGCCCAAATACAAATGAAGTTCAATCTCCAGTGGTCTGGAATATTCTAGTGGCCTCACTACCGAGGATAGCAATTGCAAGGGCACATACACATTTGGGTGTACACTAGAGCTGCACGATTCTGGCTAAAATGAGAATCACAATTTTTTCTATAGAATAAAGATCACGATTCTCGTGGCATAACATCATCTTTCACATTATGCAAACAAATTGGGCTAACTTTTTACTGTTTACTGCGTAAATACACGGTGACATAAAATATTGCAACAACTGCCATTTTATTCTCTAGGGTCTCTCCTAAAAAAAAAAAAAACTCAGTGTGCCCGCTCAGTTGCAAAAAAATGTTGACAGAGACTCTTTGCCAAAAATCCCTATTAAGCCAGTCCTCCATATATTCTGTGGGATTAACGCCTTCACATCGCTCAGGGAGACCCACAACCCTTAAAGTGGTTGTAAACCGCGTAGACAATTTTTTTTTTTTTACTTACCTGCAAGACAAAGCTATAATGAGCTAGTATGACTAGCATACTAGCTCATTATGTACCACTTACCTTAGGTCGGGGCCCCCGAAGTTGTCCGTGTCCCTCCTCTAGCCGCATCCATCGCTGCGGCGATAGCCGGAATGTTACTTCCGGGTATCGCCGCTGCAGCCAATCACAGCGCCGCTCCGGCGCTGTGATTGCCCGGAGCGGCGAAGACGTGACTACGCGCGTGATCCGTCGAATTCGGCTACGTCGTCGAATGTTGCGACCTAGCCGAATTTGTGAATGGGGTTAACCCCATGCGCGTGACGTCACGGCGCCGTTTTTAAATGCAAATATCTCCTTAACCGTGTAGGTTAAGGAGATATTTCTTGCACCTACAGGTAAGCCTTGATCTAGGCTTACCTGTAGATGCAAGTGGTCAAAGTGGGTTTACAACCACTTTAAGTTCTTCCTGCGCAGTCTATTTTCCATGTCATCCATTTTTTATATGTACATATTCAGTTGTTCTCTTATTGATTTTGTCTCTTTTTTTTTTTATCGAGTTTAAATCATCTTCTACTGAACTGAGTCTCCCCTCTAGAGCGGATGTCCGCTCGAAGACCTCCTCTTCACACCCTAAAAATGATCAGTCTTCTTTTATTCATTTAAATTGGTCTGACATTTCAGATAAGGACATACAGTTGTTGATTGCTTGGAGGATGTCTTTCAGAGATGGCTCTCCCTCTGCTCTAGCTCCTGGGACTGGCACCAAAATCTCGCCCTCTGTCATTTTATCCGCTGCATGCTCACTCTCCTGGGCGGCTGCTGCTTGGCCCTGGCTCTTCCTTTCCCCAGAGGGGCAGGTCTGGGAGCGGGATTGTTGTGCCCCCCCCAGCCTGCCCACCCTTCGTGGGTGTCTAAACCGGTGTATGGGTGAACCACTCCAGCTTGGCTGCTGTCTGCTTCCCCTTTTCCTTGGACACATGCTGTGATTGTGTGCCGGCGCCATCCTGCATGGCCGTCTCCTCTGCTCCCCTCTTCCTGGTCATGGCGGTGGACGTGCCCAGCGTGTTTAGCCATCCCATCCGAGATGCTTGTCTGTCCCCGCAGGTCTATCCCAGATGCTAGCATTTGTCCCTCATGGGGAGCATGCCGCCGGAACTCCCTGGAATGCCTGCCATTCTTCTCCGCGGGACACGAGACACCAACCAGACAATCAGTCAGCCGTTCGACCGCTCAGCGCTTCCTCCTCTCCGCAACACACCACATTACAGGATATCTAGCGTGGGAGCTGGTGTGAAGTCCGGGTTGCTGCGGCCTCTCACCTTAACATCCAGTCATGGCCTCCCTTGCTATCAAAAGCTTTAGCCGCATCAAGCGACAATATAGCTCTATTACCCAAATTTTCAGTTGGAACCTGTAAGTTAAGAAATAAACGCCGTATATTCACTGCCGTGGATCTATTTGGAATTAAGCCCGATTGATCCTTATGGCACTATCTTAGAAATTACTTTTGTCAATCTAGTAGCTAAAACTTTTGCCAATAGCTTCAATTCTGAGCTAAGTAATGAGATTGGGTGTTATGATTCAGGGATACTAGGGATTTTATCAGGATTTAACAACACTATAATAATTGCTTCATTGCATGCTGCTCACTTTTTACTGCATTTACTTGTTTTCCATATACAGAGGTTTTTACTCCTTGTCGTGGGGTCTCCAGTTTCTCCTCGGTCATCACACCTCTGAAATCTTCTCCAGAGAGAGGAGACTGTGGAATCCAGGACATCTCCAGTGACTGTCATTATCCCCTCCCTACTGCTGGCATTTGTCATGTGTATATTGTTCAAGGACTTAAAGCTCTCTATGTTTGGGATGGTGGAGTGGGGGGGGGGGGCTGTGTTTTGTTCAGGTTAGAGGTCTCTTGTACCTTCTGCACGTTACTTTTTATATTTCTGTCCATTGGGTACTGCTGTAACTTTGCTTCTTCCCTCTACGGAACAGGGAATATGGTGTTTAAATGCTCAATGGCTGAAAAACTCTAGAGTTACAATGGCTTGTGCCAAAGGTATAGCTTAATACTGGCAGCTAAATACTGACACTGCCTCCAAACCCCAGCTGAGTTGTACAGTGCCTTGAAAAAGTATTCACACCCCTTGAAATTTTCCACATTTTGTCATGTTGAAACCAAAAAGACATAAATGTATTTTATTGGGATTTTGTGTGATGGACCAACACAAAGTGGCACACAATTGTGAAGTGGAAGGAAAATGATAAATGGTTTTCAAAATCTTTTACAAAGAAATATGTGAAAAGTGTGGCGTGTTTTTTTTTCAGCCCCCAGAGTCAATACTTTGTAGAACAACCTTTCGCTTCTATGACAGCTGCAAGTCTTTTTTGGGTATGTCTCTACCGGCTTTGCACATCCAGAGCGTGACATTTTTGCCCTTTGTAATTTGCAAAATAGCTCAAGCTGTGTCAGATTGGATGGAGAGCGTCTGTGAACGGCAATTTTCAAGTCTTGCCACAGATTCCCAATTGGATTTAGGTCTGGACTTAGACTGGGCCATTCTAACACATGAATAGGCTTTGTTCGAAACCATTCCATTCTAGCTCTTGCTGTATGCTTAGGGTCGTTGTTTTGCTGGAAGGTGAACCTTCACCCCAGTCTCAAGTTTTTTGCAGACTCTAACAGGTTTTCTTCTAAAATTGCTCTGTATTTGGCTCCATCCATCTTCCCATCAACTCTGACCAGCTTCCTTGTCAAAGAAACGCATCCCCGCAACCTTATGCTGCCACCACCAAGTTTCATGGTGGGGATGGTGTATTCAGGGTGATGTGCAGTGTTATTTTTCCACCACACTTGCTTTTAGGCCAAAAAGTTAAATTTTGTTCTTATTTGACCAGAGCACCTTCTTCCACATGTTTGCTGTGTCTCCCACGTGGCATCTCGCAAACAGGACTTCTTATGGCTTTTTTTCAACAATGATTTTCTTCTTGCCACTCTTCCATAAAGGCCAGATTTGTGGAGTGTACAACTAATAGTTTTCCTGTGGACATATTCTCCCATCTGAGCTGTGGATCTCTGCAGCTCCTCCAGAGTTACCATGGGCCTCTAGGCTGCTTCTGTGATTAATGCTCTCCTTGGCCAGCCTGTCAGTTTAGGTGGACGGCCATGTCTTGGTAGGTTTGCAATTGTGCCATACTCTTTCCATTTTTGGATGATGGATTGAACAATGCTCCATGAGATGTTCAAAGCTTGGGATATTTTTTACAACCTAATTCTCCTTTAAACTTCTCCACAACTTTATCCCTGACCTGTCTGGTGTGTTCCTTGGCTGTCATGATGCTGTTTGTTTGTTAAGGTTTTCTAACAAATTCATAGAACAGCTGTATTTATACTGAGATTAAATTGCACACAGGTGGACTCTATTTACTAATTAGGTTACTTCTGAATTAGTTCCACTAGATTTTAGTTAGGAGTAAAGGGGAATAAATACAAATGCACACCACATTTTTTAGATATTTTATTTGTAAAACATTTTGAAAACCGTTTATCATTTTTGTTCAACTTCCCAATTATGTGCCACTTTGTGTTCGTCTATCACATAAATCCCAATTAAAATACATTTACGTTTTTGGTTGTAACATGACAAAATGTGGAAAGTTCAAGGGGTATGAATACTTTTTCAAGGCATTGTATGTAAAATTAAAGTAACTACTTATTCCACACCTCCTTCAAATGTATCAAAAATCTTTGGAATTAGGGTTATTACTGACTTCCATGGGAGAAGCCTTTATTGTACTCATTCTAAAACCACAGAAATATGTGTATCATATAGACCAGGGGTCTCCAAACTATGGCCCTCCAGTTGTTCAGGAACTACAATTCTCATCATGCCCAGTCATGTCTGTGAATGTCAGAGTTTTACAATGCCTCATGGGATGTTCTGCAACAGTTGGAGGGCCGTAGTTTGCAGAACCCTGGTATAGACCGATCCTCCTTGTTCAGTGTAGATGTTAAGATCTTAGCCAACCATATTATTAGCGTAATTTCACAACTTTCTTATTAAACTAGAACTCTTCGCTATGCTGGTGTTCGGTGGAGTTCCTTTTTTATTTTGTTAGTATGTGAAGTGCTTCTCCAGACTACCCGTACAAGGCATTAATGGGGTTTTTCAAAACTGGTCTTATTTTTCCTTTTTTTTGTTTCATGAAGTATTATTGATCAGGCATATTATCAAGGTACAGAAATGAATATGATTAGAGCACAATTTACAACAATAATCATATCAACTACATATCATGACACAAATTTAGCTTGATTGTTAGGTGATAAGGAAGATTGAATTTAGTAATTTATATCTGATATACTAAACCTAAAGGGACATGTCAAGATATTTAAGCGCTGTAAATCTATGTTTTTTTTTATTTGCATAATATTTGCAATTGCTGTAGTAGAAGGTAATGTAGGTGAACATGTTTCTTTGGTGACTGATAGAGAAGGTGCATTTTTATTCTGTTCCTTTCTTCTTATGAGCTATGATAAAGGGTGAGGGGAGGGAAAGAAGAAAAAAAAAAGGGGGGGAAGTGTATATATATATATATATGTGTGTGTGTGTATCCCGCTGTACTCCCCCCCCCTTCTCTGCCCCCTGCCCCCTCCCCTCTCCCCTCTCCTCCCTCTAAATCATGTGGGGGGGGGGGGGAGAAGAAGAGGTATCCCAAAAGGGAGGCCAGGGAGAGGGGGGGATGCAGGAAGCCCGGAGAGGTGGATATGGTAGTATATATCTGGACTAGTGGTGAAGTTCAGACCTAGTTATTAGATGTTCTGTTTTCTCAACCCCTCTCCTGTATTGGGAGATGGGGTTTGAAAGGTGAGTGATGCTCAGCTTGTCTCTTTAGAATTCCCCATAGGGGCTTGATTCGGTGCTGATCAGGAGATATACTTGGCCACTGGATCACTGTTACCCTGTGCTTCTTCAGAAATGCAACAATATCCTTAGATGTGTGTTTTGGATCATTGTCCTGTTAGAAAAGTGCACGACGACCAAGGGCACGGAGTGATGGTAGCATCTTCTCTTTCAATATAGAGCAGTACATCTGTGAATTCATGATACCATCAATGAAATGCAGCTCCACCACACCAGCAGCACTCATGCAGCCCCGCAGAAGGACACTACCACTACCATGTTTCACTGAAGGCACCATGCATTTTTCTTTGTACTCCTCACCTTTGCAATGCCATACAGTTTTGAAGCCATTAGTTCCAAAAACATTTATATTGGTCTCATCTTTCCAGAGTACAGTGTCCCAGTAGTCTTCTTTTTCAGCGTGGGCCCTGGCAAATTCTAGCTGGCCTCTTTTGTGCATGGGCTTTAGAAGACACTTCTTTTGTGGACGACACCCATGCATGCCATTCCTCTGCAGTATACGCCATATTGTGTCACCCCAGTTTGGCTTTCTACTTCTTTTAGATAATTGCAGTGAACTTGCATGGTGATTTTCTTCAACCCTTCTCATCAGAAGACGCTCCTGTCGAGATGTTAAGTTCCGTGGATGGCCTGGACATCTCTGTGAGATGTTTGCATTTCCATGTTTGTTACATTTTTGTATCAATTTTGCTAAAGTTTTCTGACTGATAAGTAAAGCTTTGCTGGTCTTCTTGTAGCCTTCACCTTTCTTGTATAAAGAAATTGTTTTCTTTATCAGGTTTTCTTTGTTAAGCAACGCCCTTCTATAATCAACTGTCTGCTGGACACCTGTTTAATGAATAATTACACTCACCAGTAGTTGAATTATTGTTAATTAGGATTTTGTTGTCTAAAATTTGGCTTTGCTCCTAAGACTTTTTCATTGGGGTGTATTCATGTTTGCAACATGTTCTTGAATGGATTTGTTATGAAAAAAGCTTTTTTGTGCGTGCAAATGAACAAATCCTGGTTGCAATCAATGGCTCACATCTGTGCGAGTATTTTGTAGTATAGTGTCCCATAGAAAATGTTAATTCTGAAAGGAAGGTAAAGGTTTCTCAAACCTTTTAGCCTTTAAATCCTTTGTAACATTTATTGTACATGGATTTTTAAATTATTAAATTTTCTTAACCCTGAAGGTAAACTTTAAAAAAGCCAGCCTTTTTTGTCTTTTTTCCTTTTTTTTTGCCTGGTCTGGGCAGCTCTAGACACTTTTAGATTAAACAGCAAAACCGCATAATGTGCACCCTTCTCTTCCTTTGTGTACATTTTATTAGTGGGCTGTACAGGCGTGGCCTAGGCTAACGCTTCATCTGATGCTAGCATGATATTGTCTTTATTTTTTAGAGTATTAGCCATGAAACACGGTTCATATTAGAATTTACTTTTGTGAAAGGACATCAAATACTCAATGTGTGCCAAGACATCATGAGTTATCAAAGCGGTGGAAGTTATACTGTGGTTTACAGTGCAGTCACTGCAGTTGCTTTGGTACCAGACTGATGTACACTATCTTTGCAACCCTGAGAAGCTTGTGATTTGTGAGCACGTGTCATGGCTAAACGACAGAATTATGTTAGGGTTCTTGATTGTGTAAGGATAGAAATGATAGTATATTTGAGATGTGACTCACTTGTTCCTTTTATTTACAGAAAGCTCCAGTGATTCTGACTGTGATACAGATGATGATAGCTGCTCCAGCAGCTCGGACTCTGAAGTGTTTGACGTGATCGCAGAAATAAAGAGGAAGAAAGCTCATCCCGACCGCCTTCATGAAGAGCTATGGTATAATGACCCTGGTCAGGTTTGTATCCGCTCTACTTACCATTTGCCTGCAATGATGTGAGAAGCAGTGTTTCTTGTGAATGAGTATCAGCACAGTTATTAATGAGCATCTAATGTAAAACTCCAGTCCGATTAGGAATACGATTTTGTTTCAAAAATTCAGTTGTTCAAGTAATTTCATATAACTGATAATTATTGCTCACGTCTGTTTTTAATGGAAAAGTGGCTAATATACACTGAAGTGATCATTACTTTTCTATGTCCATCTCTGCATAATGGAGCAGATCATGGAAAATTCTCTTTCCATTATGGTAGGTGAACATTGTTTAAAATGAAAGTCCAGTTTTTTTGTTTTTTTTTAAATTAACGCTTACCTCTAAAATATGTGCCTTACATTCAACTTTATCTTGCTTACGGTCTGTTTAATATTTCCTGTAGAGCTGTAGGGATGACCATTTCCTTTACCACCAAACCTCAGAATGAGCACTGGAGGCAGAATCTTTCAGTGACAACAGCGCCTCTACCTCTCCCTCCAGCCGTGGCGGTACCTCAAAGTGTCATGCAAAACGAACCTATTCCCAGTGTCATGTGATTACATAACATGTCACCAACACAAGCCTGTGCAGCAATCCCTTCTCCTAGGCTACTTTTTTTTTTAAGAAAGCCAGATCATGTGACCTCATTTCAGAAGATGATTTTTATGGCTCTGTCGGTGTATTTTCAAGGGATGATTTTGAATGCACGTATTTGAAGTTTTCGCCTCCAAACTATGATTTCTTGATGTCAGACCTATTCAGCCATGATAAGCTGAGGACAACCCCACCCCAACCTTGCAGCTGTATTAAAGTGTTTGTTAAACTAAAAAGTATGCTCCCTGTATAACCTAAAATACCTGGCTCATCCTGCCTGGCTATGCCTTCCCCCCTGTAAACTGACCACTGTTTATCATTGTGCCCTGACACCATGGTCAGTTTACGCGCCTCTGTCATCTGCTCTCAACCCCTCCCCGCCTGTCAGCTCTGTCCACTCTCAAGCCCTCCCCTCCTGCTGCTATCATAATGCAATTCCTTGCTGCAATCCCCTCTGCTATATGAAATAATGTCCCCAGTGTATGCATTTTTTTTAATCGCCGCTGTGTAACTTATTTTCCGATTGGCGCTCACGTGACCGGCCACCTCTCTCCTCTTTTCCTCTGCTCCTCCTAGCTGATGTCAGTGGGGGTTTTCCAGCTCCTCCCGCTTTGTTGTCAGATTGACAGAGGCGAGAGATGGCCAATGAGGTACACCGCAGCATTTTATTTTTTTTAAACACATGCACTGGGGAAATTATTTCATATAGCAGAGGGGATTGTAGCAAGGTTATTGAGTGGCTTAACAACCACTTTAAAGGAGTGCTGTGGTCACAGCATACACTTAAATTTTATAACATCAACATTGTAATAGCAATACGAACAATAGTTAATTTTGAAACTCTGATATAATTACTTGAAAAATATCCTTTCATGTTGTGAGTGCTGCCTGTCTGCTGTCCATTGCTTTCCACAGCTTCCTGGATTCCCAACATGTTTTTCAGCTTCTCCTCTGCTGTTTCGTTCAATTTCTAAGGATTGCATATCCAATAGTACAGTGCTTATCATACTGACCCTGCCTCCTGAAACTCCTCCTCCCAACACCCCTGTAAATTTGTGTCACAGAATTCAAGGAAATAACTCCGTGGAGCTCTTCTTAATTCAAGTTTACAAACATCAAGATCATTCAGATTAATAGGAATAGGCTAGAAATGATTGAAATACAATGTGGAAATGCAGAAATGTGATTTTAAACTTTGACCATGGATACGATTTATGGTTTCTTTGGTGCCATTTTATTTGATCTTACAAAATACATTATTACTTTAGTGTGACATTCTTTAGGTTTTTAGATTAAAATGGCTGTAAATTTGTAACTTTGTAAATCTTTTGTTAAACTCCTCTTAAAAAAAAAAAACATACTGATCTCTTAATAAGATCAGATTCTCTATATAAACCCAGAAAAGTGGGAGGTTGAGTTTGCTCCCTTTTTAAGATTCTCCTTTCTTTTTTTCTTTTTTTTTTTTAACTTGCTGCATAAACAGGGAGTCTGTTACAGCCATCATCTGTTCTTTTGGTAAAATAATACTTTGTAAGGTTCCTTCTGCTAATTTTGAGGGCATTTTTGGCAACTGATCTTGTGTGATAGAACCTATGTATTATATACAAGCAACAAATGCTAGGTGTTAATTTACTGCAGTAATTACTGTTTATATGTTATTGTGTGTTATAAAAAAATAAAAAAAATAAAAAATAAAAAAATAAAAATAAAAATAATTTCCAGTTTAAAAACTGGCAATACATTTAACAAGATTAAAGGCATCTGAGATTCAAAGACGACAAGTGCCAAGGCTTTAAAAAGACATAACTTAGTGTTGAGGCAAGTATATTTTCTACTTAATGGGGCTGGTTTACATCAAATGGATCAAAGAAGCAAAAGTGGAACGCTTGCCAAAAGCAAATAATGCTTTAGCTTTGAAATGAAGCACAGGATGTAATTGGTTGCTATGGGCAGCTGCTTCAGTATTCTTTGCTCCAGCTTTTGTAAATTAGTCATGATGTCTAAGGTATACGACTGATGTTATATAAAGCAAATATAAGAAAATTGTCTCTAAGAATCTCAAGCGGGCACCAGATTATTATATATTCTTCCAAAAAAACTGTAGGAGCTAGTTTATTAAAAAAAAATATATATATATATATATATATATATATATATATATATATATATTGTGAGGGGGTTAGCTCGGCAGCGGGTGTGTGTGACCCCCGGGATGGGCTCCCCACACAAAACAGGCCCAGCAAACGGAGGTTGTGGTTTTCAAAATCAAAAAGGTGCGGTTTATTTTCTATTTACAGTGACAAAACACAGCAAAGCAAAAGAAACATAAACAAAATAAATCCTGGTCAACTTGACCTCTGACTAAACATACAGGTTTCCTAACTAACAACTGGGATCAGCCTAGTGCTGTCCTAGTCCCTAAGTCCCTGGTTTTAAATGTCCAAGCAAATAGCCACACAGGCTTTGTCTCACCGCACAGGGGTTCACTCTCCCTAGACAGTCCACACAGGTCTGGGTCCAGGCATGAGCTAACCCCTAATGAAGCTGGGAGTTCTTATAGAGGCCTAAATGAGCTGACAAGCTTCAGCTGGTCTCATCAACTCCCTGTCTGCACGACGCCCCACACTCTCCCTAGAGGTATGAGTCATCCATGAGCCTACTAGCCTCAGCTGGGCTTATACAACTCTCCACCTAGTTGTATAAGTCGGCGTAAAGCCTGAATCTGGGCGAAATATATCTACCCCCCTGGATGCAACCAGGTGACTTTACCTTCCTGCTGTCACATACCCCCCCCTCTTGTTTTAACCTCGGGGTTGGAACACCAGCAATCAGGCATTCATGTACTCGAGACAAAGCATCCACATTCCCCATTTGAACGCCAGGGCGATGCTTTACTGTGAAGTTGAATTCCTGGAGGGCCAGGAACCACCTATTCACTCTTCTATTTGTTTCCTTGTTTTGAGCCATCCACTTTAACGGAGCGTGATCCGTAACCATGTCAAAGTGCCTACCTAGCAGGTAGTACCGAAGGGAATCTAGAGCCCACTTCACCGCTAAACACTCCTTTTCAACGGTGGCGTAATTTACCTCATGGGACTTCAACTTCCTGCTGAGGTAAATGACTGGGTGCTCTTCCCCGTTCCAGACCTGGGACAATACTGCTCCTAACCCCACATCTGACGCATCACTTTGTACGACAAAGTCTTTAGAGAAGTCGGGTGAGTACAACACTGGCTGGCTACATAAGGCTTGTTTCAAGAATTGGAATGCTGCCTCAGCCTCGGGGGTCCATTTAATCATGACCGACCCTTTCCCCTTCGTCAGGTTGGTTAGGGGCACAGCCTTAGAAGCAAAGTGGGGAATGAATCGCCGATAATACCCAGCGATTCCCAGAAAGGCTCGTACCTGCTTCTTGCTGTTGGGACGTGGCCAACTCTGGATGGCCTCGACTTTGTTGAGTTGGGGTTTTATTACTCCACTCCCAATGGTGTACCCAAGATATTTGGCCTCCTCCTGCCCAATGGTACACTTCTTGGGGTTATCCGTAAACCCCGCTTCCCGAACAGAGTCCAGGACTGCTTGCACTTTTGGCAGATGTGAGGCCCAATCTGTGCTATGGACAATTACGTCATCCAGGTAAGCCGCAGCATACTTCCGATGGGGCCTCAGCATCTGGTCCATTTTCCGCTGGAATGTGGCCGGCGCATTCTGTAACCCGAACGGCATTCTTTTATATTGGAACGCCCCGTCTGGGGTTACAAATGCGGTTTTCTCTTTGGCCGACTTGGCCAGGGGGATTTGCCAATACCCTTTTGTGAGGTCAAGAGTCGTCATGTATCGGGCTGTTCCCAGCCGGTCGATCAACTCATCTATACGTGGCATGGGGTAGGTGTCAAATTTTGTAACTTTGTTCAACTGACGAAAATCGTTACAAAATCGCCAGCTCCCATCCGGTTTAGGCACCAACACGATGGGAATAGACCAATCACTTTGGGACTCCTCTATCACCCCTAAGTTCAGCATTTTCTGTACTTCCTCCCGTATTGCCTCCCGTCGGGCCTCTGGGATCCGATAGGGTTTTAACTTCACCCTTTCACCGGGCGGGGTAATGATGTCATGCTCTACCCCAGATGTTTGTCCCGGCAGCTCAGAGAATACCTCCTTGTTGCGAAGCACAAACTCCTTAACCTCCTGTTGTTGGGGTTGTGACAAGGTGGCTGCTATTCCAACCTCAGGAATCACGCAACCAGTTTGAGCTGGTGACCAAGTGTCTGCGACTAGGGACTCTCTATCCCTCCAGGCTTTCAACAGATTAACGTGATAGATCTGTTCGGGCTTTCGCCTTCCTGGTTGTCTGACCTTGTAATTCACTTCGCTCACTTTTTCCATTATCTCGTAGGGGCCTTGCCATTTGGCAAGGAATTTACTTTCAACCGTAGGTACAAGTACCAGTATCCTATCCCCCGGGGAAAAGGTACGGGTCTTGGCTCCACGGTTGTACACTCTCTGCTGTGCTAACTGCGCTTGGGCCAAATGTTCCTTCACGATGGGCATTACCTGTGCAATTCGGTCTTGCATCAGGGCGACATGCTCAATCACACTCCTGTGGGGAGAACTCTCACTTTCCCAAGTTTCCTTGGCAATATCCAACAGCCCTCTTGGGTGTCTCCCATACAGTAACTCAAAGGGGGAGAATCCCGTAGAGGATTGGGGCACCTCCCTAATAGCAAACATCAGATAAGGAAGTAGACAGTCCCAATCCTTTCCATCTCTATCCACCACTTTCTTCAACATTTGTTTTAGGGTTTTGTTGAATCTTTCAACCAGCCCATCGGTTTGGGGGTGATACACAGATGTACGTAATTGCGTTACTTTGAATAATTTACACAGCTCCTTCATAACCCGGGACATAAAGGGTGTACCTTGGTACGTAAGCAGTTCTTTACAAATACCCACCCGGCTAAACACAAGAGATAGCTCTTTGGCTATGGTTTTGGCCGAGGTATTTCGGAGAGGGATCGCTTCTGGATAACGGGTGGCATAGTCCATTATAACTAATATGTACTGGTGCCCCCTAGCGGACTTGATTATAGGACCTACCAAATCCATGGCGATCCTCTCAAACGGGACCTCAATGATGGGTAGAGGGACCAGCGGGCTACGGAAATGTGGCATCGGGGCCGACCTCTGACACACAGGGCAGGAGGAACAATAATTTTCTACGTCCTTCATCACCCCCGGCCAATAGAATCTCTGTAATACCCTCTCTCGGGTTTTCTCTGTCCCCAGATGACCTCCAAGAATGTGCCCATGGGCCAACTCCAACACCAACTTCCTGTAAGGTTTGGGCACCACAAGCTGCTCAACGGTTTCTTCTGCCCTTTTTGCCACCCGATACAGTAGGTCCTTCTCTACGCTGAAGTATGGGTAAGTGCAGGTATTATCTGGGTTCACTAACTCGCCATCTATTTTCACTACGTTTTCCCGTGCCTTTATTAGGGCGGGGTCTTTCAACTGTTCTGTGGCAAAGTTTTCCCTGTGAACCTCAAGATCAGAAAACTCCACAGACGGTAGGTTTTCGTCTGAGGAGGTGGGCTCCTCTCCAGTTTCTTGAGTCTCCCCTGCCAATACTGATAAGGGAAATTCCGGAGAGTCCTCACCACTCTCAGGGGAGTTCTGGCTATCACATTCCTGGTACATAGGGGCACCAGTGGGGGGCTCAGGATCATCCCACAGTTCCCAGAACTTCGGAAAATCCCTTCCCACAATGGCGTCATGCGGTAACTGAGATACTAAGCCCACTGGATGAGAGAGGGTACCTTTGGGGGTCTCGAAACACACTGTAGTCACTGGATACTCTCGGGTGTCCCCATGCACACAAATAACAGCTACCTTGCTATTCCCAGAGACCTCTGTTTTAACTAACTCAGCCTTTATCAGGGTCACAAGGCTACCTGAATCCAGCAATACCACAACATTTCTACCATTAACACACATTTTGCATAAATGTTTCTCAGTTCCTCGAATGGCAGTGCATGCGACTGTCGCACACAGCGACTGACGTCTGCCCGTCAGAAAGTCACACTGCATGGGTTCCTCCACAACCGGGCAATTGGCTGCAATATGTCCCGCTTGCCGGCAGCGGTAGCAAACTATCCTTCTTGCCGCCTCTTGAGCCGCTGATTTCCCAGGCTGTTCTCGCCAAACTTGGGGTAGAGCTCCCACCCTCTCACTCTCTCCACCCTCACCCCTTGGAATCCTCTTATCCGCCCCTGGGGATGGTCTGGTCTTAGGGTGGAAAGTCCGAGTGTCTCTGGAAGAGGCCGTCAGGTTCTCTGTAGCCAAGTATTTCTCCACACGATCCACAAGACCATCGGCCGTCTCTGGGTCTCCATGGCTTACCCACTTTTGGATGGCAGTAGGAAGAGCTCTCAAAAACCGATCCATTACAACACGTTCCACAATCTTTGGTGCGGACAAAGTCTCTGGCTGTAGCCACTTTCTGCTCAGGTGAATGAGATCATACATTTGAGACCTGGGGGGTTTTCCAAGCTGGAAAGTCCAGTTATGCACACGCTGAGCCCGGACAGCCTGGGTGACACCCAGCCTTGCCAATATTTCAGCTTTTAGCATCACATAGTCTTTTGCTTGGTTAGGCTCTAGGTCATAGTAAGCTTTCTGCGATTCACCAGTTAACAGAGGAGCCACCAGTCCAGCCCACTGCTCCTCAGGCCACTTTTCTCTTTCAGCGGTCCTTTCAAATGTGGTCAAAAATACCTCTGGGTCATCCTCTCCAGTCATTTTTGTCAATAAACGACTCACCCCAAAGGACGCGGTATTAGTGGGACGGCTTTCCTCACTGGTCTGCGGACGTTGCTGCATTACTGCTTCCATCTGTTGTTGTAGTCTCTGCTCTTGCTTCTGCAACAGGTCTATGAAGCGGGCCTCAGATTGCTGCTGGGCTTGTTGCTGAGCCTCCAGACTCTGTTGCAAAGTTGCGTTTGTCTGCTGCTGGGCTGCAAGGCTCTGTTGATGAGCTTGCTGCTGGGCTGCGAAGTTCTGTTGTTGAGCTGCAAGGCTCTGTTGATGAGCTGCAAGGCTCTTTTGCAAACCTGCATTTGTCTGCTGTTGATTGGCATTTGCTAGAGCCAGCTGCTTCAGTATCTCCTCCATGCTGGCTTAAAAAAACTGCCACTGGTTCTCCACCAACTGTGAGGGGGTTAGCTCGGCAGCGGGTGTGTGTGACCCCCGGGATGGGCTCCCCACACAAAACAGGCCCAGCAAACGGAGGTTGTGGTTTTCAAAATCAAAAAGGTGCGGTTTATTTTCTATTTACAGTGACAAAACACAGCAGAGCAAAAGAAACATAAACAAAATAAATCCTGGTCAACTTGACCTCTGACTAAACATACAGGTTTCCTAACTAACAACTGGGATCAGCCTAGTGCTGTCCTAGTCCCTAAGTCCCTGGTTTTAAATGTCCAAGCAAATAGCCACACAGGCTTTGTCTCACCGCACAGGGGTTCACTCTCCCTAGACAGTCCACACAGGTCTGGGTCCAGGCATGAGCTAACCCCTAATGAAGCTGGGAGTTCTTATAGAGGCCTAAATGAGCTGACAAGCTTCAGCTGGTCTCATCAACTCCCTGTCTGCACGACGCCCCACACTCTCCCTAGAGGTATGAGTCATCCATGAGCCTACTAGCCTCAGCTGGGCTTATACAACTCTCCACCTAGTTGTATAAGTCGGCGTAAAGCCTGAATCTGGGCGAAATATATCTACCCCCCTGGATGCAACCAGGTGACTTTACCTTCCTGCTGTCACAATATATATATATATATACACATATCTAATTTCACCTTAATATAGGAATCATCTTTACTCTTTCGTCCATGGACCGACACAGCTTCTCTATTGACAAAGTGGTATTATCCGTTAATTAGGAGTGACTAGGCAGAAAAACTTGTAAAAAGTGTTGCATCACACCTTCTACAGTACCGCCCAGGGGGCGGACCCTCTGGGTATAACCTCTCAGTCTGCATCTCGCAGATCAGTTTTTTTCTGTCTAGCAAGGAGTAGGACATGGCTCCCTTCGGGCCCATTGGTCCGGGGGAAAAAATATATATATATTTTTTTTTTTTCATTTGTTGTTTCCTGCGATCTTCGATCAACTGCCGACTGGGTGACAGGCTGGATCCTCGATCCTTGTAGTCTCCCCAGTTTCGGCCATCGAGCGTGTGCTGACCCTAGCTACGCGCTGGGTTTTCCACGACATGCCCGTCGCTCCACGGGTGGCCGGTGAGCCTACGCTCCAGGGCCTGCATCGGGCCGCTCAGCTTCGGCTGACCTTACGGCCGAGTCGCAGCAGCCTGGCCGGTGAGCTTACGCTCCAAGGCTTGCATCGGACCGCTCAGCTTCGGCTGACCTTACGGCCGAGTCGCAGCAGCCTGTCCGGTGAGCGTCATGCTCCAGGGCATACATATGATCGTCCCTTCTGGGTCCAATCACAGCATGCCTGGCCAACAGTCACCTTCCGTGCGTGGACGATGATCTGTTTGGAATGTCTTCCAGCATAATACATGCAGGATAGGTAAGTAAAACTCCCCTGCCTCGGCTGGGTGATTTAGCTGGACATTCCTGGAGAGATCAAGTAAGTGGTTGTGGCCCCTTTCTTCCCTCTCTCCCTGCCTTTCCCTCCTCCCTGGGCTTCTAGCTAAAGGTTGCTAGGTGCTGGGGGTCACCTAAGGGGTCCCACTGGAGCGGGGCTGGCTGTAACTAACATTTAAAAGAAATGTCATTTCTGCGTACCTGTGTGTGTGTGTGTGTGTGTGTGTCCTTCCTCCTCCATGCTGTCGGCGGCCATTTTGAGGTGGTCCATGCCAATTTTGGCCTCTTGTGACTGCCCGGCGGACATCTTCCTGTGGTTCGGCCACACCCACTGGCCCCTATCAGGTGATCGGCGTCATGTTTGTCCACCCTGTATGCATAGATTGCCATTCGGCGGCCATCTTTTTGTGGGCTATGGCTGCTTGACCTCTATCTTCGGCTCCGCGGGCATTTTCTTGGAGCCCACATTATCTTCCATGCAGATGTTTTTGGCAGCCATTTTGCGAGAGCCTCTGGCCTCTAGGGTGCATTACACTAGCGTGAAAATTCACACAGGAAGTGCTGATAAAAGAAGCAGACTGACACAGCAGCAGAGGGGCAGCAGCAGGGGGACAGCACACGGCAGCATAGCAGTACCTATCCAGGGTGGTGAGTCCTCTGGGTGACCCAGCCTCTCTGCAGCACAGGAGGGTGGCCTATTGATATCTTGCCTGGAGCCCTGTGGGTGTCAGCGTGTGGTCAGCATGGCATCTGAGCCAGATGTCTTCTCCCCTGAAACACCAGATTTAGCAGCTGGTGTCCCTGAGGTGTCTATGGACGCTATGTCGGCAATCCTAGAGGCGTTTGCTGCCAAGGTGGAAGCAGCACACGGGAATACAGGGGGTAATAAACGCCCCCATCCCCTGCAATCTTCTGGGGATATTTCTGATGCAGAACCAGGTCCAGCTACGGCTCATGGCCCAGATTCTGATGCATCAGAGACTGCAGACCGTGACCGATCGGACAGTGAGGAGGACTCCAAGTCCAGGTCAGTACGCGAGACGGCTTTGGTATCTGACCTTATTACTGCAGTGCGGGATACGCTAAAGTTGGAAAATACTGCAGAAGTAGCAGATACTCCAGTCCCCTTTGGGTTTCGTAAACCTGCCCGCACTGCTAAGGTGTTCCCTTGTGTGTCTTATTTTGACAAACTCTTATACAAGGAATGGGAGAACCCACTGAGGGTCTTTACAGCCCCAAAGAGGTTTGCAGTACGGTACCCCTTTGAGGAGAGTTTTCTGAAGATATGGACCTCTCCCCCTATAGTGGACCCTTCGGTGTCCAGACTTAATAGAGCCACCACTATTCCAGTAGAAGGGGCTCCTGTTTTCAAGGACCCTGTGGATAAGAAGGCTGAAGCACGCGCTCGTACCTATACTCAGTGGTAGGCTCGGCAGTACGCCCGGCATTGGCGGGGGCCCTAGTGTCTCAGACACTTACTGAATGGGCAAAATTGCTACTCCAGGGGTTAAAGGAGCGAGATGCTCCTCCTAATGAGATAACTTTGGCCGACCAGTTGGTCCAGGGCCTTAAGTTTGTCTGCGAGTCAGACATGGATACTATTCCCCTGCTGTCAAGAGCTTCGGTTTATGCAGTAGCAATACGCCGCCTGATCTGGCTAAAGGGCTGGTCTGCGGACCAGACTTCCAAGAAAGCCCTGTTGGATCTGCCTTTTAAGAGCGACAGACTTTTTGGGGCTTCTCTGGATGACATCATCAAGGATGTCACAGGAGGTAAAAGCACTTTGCTTCCCCAAACTAGCAAGGGTAAGGGACCACGCCAAGGGCAAGGGCCCTCCTTTACTGCACGTAAGCGTTTTTTTCGCCCCCTTAAGGCGACAGGGAAAAGACCCCAGGCCGATAAAGCGCCTACCCAAGGACAAAAGCGTCCTTGGTCCCGCAGACCCAACAAGCCGGCGGATAAATCTGCGTCCGCATGAAGGTCCGCCCCCACCCAGCTCTCGGGTGGGGGGACGTCTTCGCAAATTCGCGACTCAGTGGACTGCTCTAGTCTCCGACAGGTGGGTTTGCGAAGTAATCTCCTCAGGCTACAAGATAGAATTTCTCTCTTGTCCACCGGACAGATTCATCACCTCCAATCTCCAGCTACTACCGACCCGTTGGGAGGCCCTGTATGGGGCGGTCCAGGGTCTACTGGAACACGGGGTAGTTGTTCCAGAACAGGAACGGGGTCAGGGTTTTTACTCAAATCTGTTCATTGTGCCGAAGAAGGAGGGGGTTCGTCCAATCTTGGATCTCAGAGCCCTCAATTGCTTTGTGAAAGTACAAAGATTTCGGATGGAGTCGGTTCAATCTGTAGTCACGGCTCTCCATCCGGGGGACTTTCTGGCCTCCTTGGACATCAAGGACGCATACCTGCATGTCCCCATATACTCCAGACACCAGAGGTTTCTGCGATTTGCTATCGGGAAGAACCACTACCAGTTTGTGGCCCTCCCGTTTGGCCTTGCCTCAGCACCCAGGACGTTCATCAAGGTGCTCGCTCAGATTCTGGCACTTCTAAGACAGCGGGGTATCGCTATCACAGGTTACTTGGACGACCTTCTGCTGAAGGCCCCTTCAAGCTCAGAATTAGAGGTAAGCGTGTCCATTACCTGTCAGACTCTTCGAGACTGTGGTTGGATACTAAACACGCAAAAGTCAGTATTGGTACCCACTCAACGCCTAGTGTACCTGGGGTTGATTCTGGATTCCTCAGAGGCAAAGGTATTCCTCCCTGTGGAGAAGCTGCAGACCCTCCGGGCTGCAGTACGGCAGCTGACTTCTAGGAATTGGTCGTCACTCCGTTTTTGCATGCGAGTGTTGGGCCTCATGGTAGCCTCCTTTGAGGCGGTCCCATATGCTCAATACCACACTCGAGTGTTACAGAAGGAAGTTCTGTCCAGATGGAACAGATGCCCTTCATCTCTGGATTATCAAATCCGAGTGAGCCACCTAGTCAGGAGATCCCTGGTATGGTGGCTGACAGCACCGGCTCTAATGGCCGGGAAGTAATTTCTTCCGGTTTACTGGATAGTGATCACGACGGACGCCAGCCTTACAGGTTGGGGGGGAGTCTGGGGTGTCCAGTCGAAGCAAGGTTGCTGGACCCCAGAGGAAGCCCTCCTGCCGATCAATGTCCTGGAGATCCGGGCGATCAAGCTGTGCCTCTTCAAATGGTCTCAGAGACTGCAAGGGCGTTCAGTCAGGATCCAGTCAGACAACGCCACAGCGGTGGCATATGTCAATCATCAAGGAGGAACAAGAAGCTCAGCTGCAGCATCGGAGGTTGCTCGCATCCTGAAGTGGGCAGAGAAGAACGTACCGGCACTATCGGCCGTGTACATTCCGGGTGTGGAAAACTGGCAGGCGGACTACCTGAGCCGCCAGATGCTGGACCAGGGAGAATGGTCCTTACACCCGGAGGTGTTCCAACTCCTCTGCCAAAGATGGGGCACACCAGACGTAGATCTTCTGGCTTCCCGACTCAATCGGAAGGTATTGAGATTTGTGGCCCGGTCAAGAGACCCATGGGCAGACGCAACGGACGCGTTGGTAGCATCGTGGGGACAGTATCGGCTAATCTATGCCTTCCCTCCCTTAAGGCTTCTTCCTCTTCTGCTCCGCAGAGTGGAGGCAGAGGGAATTCCAATGATCCTAATCGCTCCAGATTGGCCTCAGCGTCCTTGGTACGCCGATCTAGTACGTCTGGTAGCAGACGTCCCCTGGCGCCTACCACTACGGAAGGACCTGCTATCGCAAGGTCTCATATTCCATCCTGCTTTACAGTCATTGGCTTTAACGGCATGGCTGTTGAGAACCAGGTACTGAGAGACTGGGGCCTGTCAGACTCAGTAATCTCTACTATGAGAAGTGCTCGAGAACCGTCCTCTAGGAAGGTTTATCACCGCACTTGGAGGGTCTACATCTCCATGTGTGAGGAAATGAAATGCCATCCGCGTACCTATTTGGTTTCCAGAATCCTGCTGTTTTTACAGCATGGGGTGGACCAAAGGCTTGCCCTAAGTATGATTAAGGGTCAGATATCTGCCCTGGCTGTCTTTTTTCAGCGACCCCTGGCGACTCACTCTCTCGTGAGTACATTTGTGCAGGGGGTTCGACATGTGGCCCCTCCGGTCCGTCCCCCGTTACCTCCGTGGGACTTGAACCTGGTCCTCTCGGTGCTTCAGAAGGCACCGTTTGAGAAGATTAGAGATATTCCCCTATTGACACTTTCTCAGAAAGTGGTCTTTTTGGTGGCTGTTACGTCAGTTAGACGAGTCTCTGAGCTGGCAGCCTTGTCCTGCAAGGCTCCCTATTTGATTTTCCACAAGGATAAGGTGGTGCTGCGGCCGCAGCCTTCCTTTCTTCCGAAAGTCGTTTCGGCTTTTCATCTCAACGAAGACATTGTACTTCCATCCTTGTGTCCTCATCCGTCGAATCCTAAGGAGTCGGCGTTGCATTCCTTGGACGTTGTCCGAGCTTTGAGAGTATACCTATCTGCAACTTCCCTGTTCCGGAAGTCAGACTCACTGTTTGTTTCGGTGGCTGGTCCCAAGAAGGGCCAAGCAGTCTCATCGGCCACCATCTCTAGGTGGATCCGACAGATAGTAATCCGGGCTTACGCCTTAAAGGGTCAAGCGCCCCCCTTTCCTGTCACGGCGCATTCGACCAGGGCAATAGGTGCCTCTTGGGCTTTCCGACATCAAGCGTCTGTTTCCCAATTATGTAAAGCGGCGACTTGGTCGTCCGCTCACACTTTCACAAAAAGTTGATGTAGGTGCATCTTCGGATGCCTCTTTCGGCCGCAAGGTTTTGCAAGCGGCTGTTTAGAGTTGCAACTCCTCCGTTGGAGGAGTGCTGTTTTGTGTTTTGGGGTGAAGTTTGTTTTTATGCTGTTACCACCCCTCGTTTTTTCTCTGACACTGCTTTGGGACGTCCCACTTTGTCAATAGAGAGGCTGTGTCGGTCCATGGACGAAAGAGTAAATAGGATTTTTTACTCACCGTAAAATCCTTTTCTCGGAGTCCATGGACCGACACAGCACCCACCCCTCCTTTTAAGTTCGTACTGCTTTTTGACGAACTGATCTGCGAGATGCAGACTGAGAGGTTATACCCAGAGGGTCCGCCCCCTGGGCGGTACTGTAGAAGGTGTGTTGCAACACTTTTTATAAGTTTTTCTGCCTAGTCACTCCTAATTAACGGATAATACCACTTTGTCAATAGAGAAGCTGTGTCGGTCCATGGACTCAGAGAAAACGATTTTACGGTGAGTAAAAAAACCTATATATATATATATATATATACATATATATATATATATACATACATATATATATATATATATATATATATACATATATATATATATATATATATACACATATATATATATATATATATATATATATATATATATATATATAAAAAGATGATTCCTATATTAAGGTGAAATTAGATTTTTTTTCTTCTAGAAAACTGAAGCAAGCGAAGATACAACACCATTGTTCGCTTCACAAACTTTCATAGAGTGCCGCCAAGGTTCAATAAAGGGAGTTCGTTTGGAAGCAAAACATCTATGTAATTAAGCAATTTCCTGACTCAAGGGCCACTTTATATATTCATGGCATAGGCATTGTCCACTGTCACAGAGCTGGTACAGATCCATTGGAAAACTTCTCAGCAGGTTCATAGACTTGAAGTCAATGGGTACAACAAGGAATTCCAGAAGGCTACATTGGAGACAAGTGTAACCTGTTTAAACAAATAGAATATGTGAACTTGGGTGCTTCCATTAGTCAATTCTAATCACTGCTCGCTTCATACAACCTGAGTTACAATCTGAATCTTCACCATCTCTTTCAACTCCCTGACCCTGCAGTTTGGGCATCCAAAGGAGTTTAGTTCTTGAGGGACCTGTTCGTTGATGGTAAATTCCCATCATTCGATGAATTGGAATTTAAGTATAACCTCCCTAACTGATACCATTTTTGATATGTGTAACTATGCCATGATTGTACCTGCCAGTTTAATCTAGCCTTACTCTGTATGTCATCCACCAGCACCAAAGTGCTTTTGCGTGATGAGGAGCTACAGAAGGCCCACCTAATGACGTATAAGGCTTTGCAATAGCCCACCCCACGTGGCTTAGATAAATGTAGCGAATGTCTCTCTAAATTTGACAAAGTCTGGTCCCCATGGATTGAGAGCTCCTATACAACATTTTAAGCCCATGCATATCCTGCTTAATGTATCATGGTTTGAAAATTGTCCCCTCTAATGTGTGTGGGCACCTAAATCGGACTTTATATTTATTCAGAAGGCATCCTCTGCTGTTTTTAGGCTTTATAATATTATTTGACTTTTTATGTATCATTGCAGCAGTAGGCATGGACTTACATCTGTGGTTGAATATAGTGGTCTGGAGTATTGATCTTTCTCCTCTTACCTGTTGGTGACAGTGATTTGATGGATTGTTTGGTTAAATGAAGCACAACTGACTTAAGTTGCACTGTTTTGTTCTTGTTTTGTAAACATCTGTAAAACTGAAATGGAATTTATATATATATATATAAAAAAAAAAAAAGAGAACAAATAGAAAATGCTAAGTCACCAGCACACAAGTAAATTTGTATCAATCATGTCAAATAAGTCAAAGAATACGGACATTTCAGGGCCTCATAGGGTCCCTTCTTCAAGGTAACCTAGTGACAATAAACACTATTGCCTGTAACCACCCTAACATCAAGAAAAGGATGTCTCTATCAGACATCCCTAGGTTGACAATATTATCGACCAAAGAAATTTACAAAGTAATTGATCCAAACTCTGGGACCTGTCCAAATCACAAAGGTATCAACTAGAGAAGATGTACTTTTCCTCCACATGCCCAACAAACAGATTTGAATAAAAGCAGACAGTGGAACTGCCCATTGCAATAACCCTTATGTGAATATAAATAAACAGGAAGTGTATAGTAACCTATACACTATATTACCAAAGGTATTGGGGCACCTGCCTTTACACACACATGAACTTTAATGGCATCCTAGTCTTAGAACATAGGGTTCAATAATGAGCTGGCCCACCCTTTGCAGCTATAACAGCTTCAGCTTTTCTGGAAAGGCTGTCCACAAAGTTTAGGAGTGTGTCTATGGGAATGTTTTATCATTCTTCCAGAAGCACATTTGTGAGGTCGGGCACTGATGTAGATCAGAAGGCCTGGATTGCAGTTTCTGCTCTAATTCATTCCAAAGGTGTTCTATAGGGTTGAGGTCAGGAAGTGCAGGCCAGTCAAGTTCCTCCACCCCAAACTTGCTCACCATGTCTTTATGGACCTTGCTTTGTGCACTGGTCCAAATCATTTGGTGAAGGGGGGATTATGGTGTGGGATTGTTTTTTAGGGGTTGGGCTTGGCCCTTTAGGTCCAGTAAAGGTAACTCTTAAGTGCTTTGTGCACTGTTGCACAGTAATGTTTGAACAAGGGGCCATCCCCAACAATTCCCTCAAAGTTGGGAGCATGAAATTGTCCAAAATGTCTTGGTATGCTGAAGCCTTAAGACTTCCCATCACTGAAACTAAGGGTCTAAGCCCAATCCCTGAAAAACAACTCCACACCATAATTCCCCCCCCCCCCCACCAAATAATTTGGACCAGTGCACAAAGAAAGGCCGATAAAGACATGGATGAGCAAGATGGTATTGTTGGCAACACAGAAAGAAGAGTATAAGTGAAATACTAATGCACAAACCCAAAAAATATATTATATATAAAAACTGAGTGGCTGCCAACATGAAAAAATGCTCCCATACAGTGCTAATTTTAGATACTATTGTATGTTGCGCTTACTCAGTAAACAATGAAGAATGTAATAAATCCTCAAATACAAGAAAAAAAGAGTACCCCTGTGGCTAACAGAAGCCAGTTTTATAAAAAGACCAGAAAAATATAATGTGAACAAATCCCCAGGTCCAGATGGCTTGCACGCAAGAGTCCTCAAGGAACTTGGCCAGATCATTGCTAGACCATTATTACTAATCTTTAAGGAAAGCTTACTGGCTGGAATGGTACCAGTGGATTGGCGAAAAGCTAACTTGGTACCAATATTCAAGAATAGGCCGAGATGCATACCTGGAAACTACAGACCTGTAAGCCTAACATCAATAGTTTGTAAACTATTGGAGGTGATAAGGGGATACAAAAGTTGGCTGATAAAAATAGTATCCTTGCTAGTAACCAGCATGGGATAATGAACGATTGCTCCTGTCAGACCAACATATTAATATTCTATGCCTAATCTGGATAAAGGAAGACCAGTGGATGTAGTGTATCTAGGCTTTGCCAAAGCATTTGACACAGTACCCCATAAATGCTTAATCTACAAATTGAAGTCTGTTGGTGTTGACAATCGTATATGTACCTGGATAGAAAACTGGTTACAGGGGTGCATCCAGAGGGTGGTGACAAATAGTTTATGGTCTGAATGGTCTGAAGTTTTAAGTTGGGTACCCCAGGGCTGTTTAACTTGTTAATGATATATTTCATTAACAAGTTAATGATATATGGGATAAATATTTCAATCTCAGTGTTTGCTGCTGATCTAAAGCTAAGCAGGACAATAACACAACAGGATGTATAAACTTTAAAGGAAGATCTCGATAAAATGGAGGGGTGGTCAAACATATGGCAAATGAGGTTCAGTTTAGGGAAATGTAAAGTAATGGACTTGGGGGCTAAAAATATTAATGCAAGCAACACGCACATGCTCAGTAGGAAACCAGCTGTAAAGCCTGAAGGCTTCACTGCCAGTTTCCCCTACTTAGATTGCCTGCACCTGAAGAAGATTGACTAATCGGCTCTGGGTGCTGACATCGAGGGATCCCTGGAAAGTTAGGTGTCTTTATAATAAAAATCAGCAGCTACAGTATTTGTAGCTGCTGACTTATTTTTTTTACAGACTGGAGCTCCTCTTTAACCACCTCAGTACAGGGCACTTTTACTACTTTCTGCTCAGGCCATTTTCAGCTTTGAGCACTGTCGCACTTTAAATGAAAATTTAAAAAAAAAAAGTTGTTTTTTTTTTTCTTAGTTTCTGTCAGTAAATTTTTATAATTAAGTAATTTTTCTCCTTCACTGATGAGGTGGCAGTTATGGGCACTGATTAGGTGGCACTCAGGAGGCACTATTATGCCAAACTGGTGGGCACTGATAGGCAGCATGGATAGGCGGCACTGATGAGCACCAATGGGTGGCACTGATGGGAAATGATCGGCAGCACTGATGAGCAGACACTGATGGGCAGTAAAAGGCAGCACTGATTTGGCACCAGTAATGGGCATCGATTCGTGTCACTGATGGACACTGATTTGTGGCACTCATGGGCATTTATTGGTGGCACTCATGGGCACTGGTGGCACTTCTGGGGCTTTACTGGTATCAGGGCACTGATGATCAGTGCCCTGATTACATGCCCAGTTCTCCCCTGCAAGGAGATTCTGCTGATCGGCTCTCCTTGTCAAACACTCTGTCAGTGTGAGGCGAGCTGATTAATGGCACTTCCTGTATTTACACGTGACCAGCTGTGATTTGACACAGCTGATCACATGGTTAAAGAGCTGCGTCAGCCGCTCTTTACAGAGATTGGGATCTCACCGTGTCCTAGCAACATGGCACCGCCACGATCGCCATGTTGCGTGCCCCCGCAGGCACGTGGGAGAGTCCACCCAGAACGAGAGCCGCACCGTCCCTTCGTCATTTGACGGTGGGCGGACGGCAAGTGTTTCAGCAGCTAACCTAGCAAAGCCCTTTAAAAAAAATAAGGAAGTGTTGATGTAAGGCAGTAGTAAATAACACAGAGTGCAGAGGTCAGTAGTAAGTAAAAGGGTTTAGGATCATGGGTCAGGAGAAAGTAACACAGAGCGCAGAGACTACAAGTGGATATTGCAGAATGCAGGGATCAGAATTATTACAGAATGCAGGGTTTGGGAATACATATTGCAGAGTGAAGGGGTTGGGCGTAAGTATTGCAGCGTGCAGGTGTCTGGAGTAATTATTGCAGAGTTCAGGGGTTGGGAATATGTAAGCAGATTGCAGGGATCAGAAATAAGTATTGCGAGGTGCAGGGGTCAGGAGTGTATAACACAAAATACAGAGGTCAGTTGTATGTAATGTCAGGAGTAAGTAATACAGAATGCAGGGGTCAGTAGTATGTAACTCAGAGGTCATGAGTAAGTTACACAGAGTTCAGAGGTTAGTTGTGAGTAATATAGACTGCAGGGATCAGTACCACAGCACAAAATTCCCCCTTCCTTTTCGATTGTAAAATGTACTCATTGACCTCAAATGCCTGGCAAGAGTGAGGGAAGTCCTCCCAGGTATCCCTTTCGGTTGTATCCCATCCCACGTCGGAGTCAAAGAGAAGCCTAGGACTTTAGTTCTGAGAGGCAGCATTATGAGGTTGGTCACAATCTACATAGTTGTAGCATACCTGCAGTCAAAGGGTTGGTGATCCCCACCCCAATGTGATCCCTAACACTAATTAACTCCTGCATGTTTCTCTTTTGTGCCACTGGACTGAAATTCCGATTTTTTTATTTTTTTTTGTAAATCTGTATTTCAGTCCTGTATGTCAGTATGCTGTTATCACCTAAAAAAATTATTTTTCATCTACTGAAATGTTTTGGTACATAATTGTTTTGATGTTAATTTTAGTACCTAAAAACACTTGTGCAAAACTGTTAAGTTAAGATTACACTGTGTAATGATTCTCATTTCCCTTCTTTGTAAGAAGTACCTTCTAAATGTATAATAATGAGAAAATTACTATTTTATAGCACTGAAAACATGCCAGTAAGATTCAGTAATTCTCCTGAAATGAATGTTAATAGTTGTTCAAGTACTTTAATATAAATTCTGACTTGTTTTATGTATTTTATTTTATTATCCAAGATTTCTGCATTCATAATTGAAAAAAATATAAAAATGCTGCAAGTTTATTCTGCATAAGTTAGATGTCCATGTTAACACAGTGTAAACAAGAATATTTGCAAGGATTTCTTCTTTTAATTAAGAGTAACATTTAGAAACTTCAACTTTATTAGAGACTAAAAATCTTTAATGTATTTTTACCCAAAAATAATATTTATTTTTGCCAGGTGGCAGAGAGTTAAAGTGGTTGCTAACCCACTCCAGCTAAATCATCTTATCCCCAAAAAAATTACCTCTGCCTGTTGTGAGATTGGGGGTTGTTAAGCTCACGTAGTAAATGCGTTTTTCAGTGATGCAGGCCAGTCAGCAACTCTGTTTAAGGGCATGGTAGCCCATTTTTATTTAAAAGCACAAAAGTTCACAAACACATCTGTAGTATTTACAGGGGGGTTCCACCATTCCTGTATCCTTCATACTAAAAGTCGCTTTACCTTCTAGCGATCCAGGCCTTTAGCCTAGGCCCGACGGTCTGTTCCTCAGACCCACACAGTGTCCAAGAGTTTCAGCTTTCTCCTAGCTTCTCCTGGTCCGCACCTTTGTTGCTATAACACTAACTATGTCTGCCTCCTGCAGACATGCACCGCCTTTGACTCCACTTCAGAGGAAGAGAGCCCACTCGGCTCTCATGCACACAGACTTCCTCTGTTAGGTGGGGCCCTGTTCCATAATTACCTCTGAACTAAATAGCCCAAGACACAGCTGTTCCATCAGCATGTCTCTCTTTACCAAATGTGGCAATAACCAACCCTCTTGAAGGTCGCACAAAGTCGCACCCTCACATACCCTCCCCCCTTGTTTCGAACCGGAGGGAGGAACACATGATCCCGTCACCATAAACGGGACACCTCTGTGCCAGCCATTGGCTGCGTAGGCCCATTTCTTTTTCGGGGTATGTGTCCACCAGCACTTCACCTTGGCGCCTCTGTGCCAATTATCCGTAGCAGCCCAACCTTTTCTCTAAAGGGGCACTCCACCCACATCTTCTTCCGGGTGTACTTCCACCAGCCCTTCTTCCTGCACCATGGGCTCCCACTAATCTCTCTATCCCTTCTACCTTTTGGCCTCAGGACCCTTCTTTTTCCTCCCACAGACCGACTCTCCCGGGACTGTTGGGGACCCACTTTCATGACATCTGTCAGGGACTGGCCACTCTCACTACCTGACGCAACATTAACCATCAACATTTGTTTCTCGGGTTCACCAACCCCTGTGTGGTCACTCTTGGCCACCAAACCATCTGTGATTAATACCATATCCTCAATAGCAATGTTCCACAAGGGGTTATTCAACACACTATGGTCATTCGGACCTCTTGTCCTGTTTGCTAGGACAGTGTCTATGGAGGGACCATCTACAGGAAAGCAGTTACTCCCTATGGGACCGTCCCGTAGTTTCACATCGCCCCCTGTTGTTCAACACTCCAATAACAATTGTCCTACCAACGCACATGTTCCACCACATTTTCCAACACCAATCTCTTTAACCATTTCTGTGTCCACTGGTACCTCAACCAATAGCTCGGAGTTGTCTGACAGTGCTCCACAGTGCTTCTCATACATATTTCCGTTACAGTTACCATTACGGTTATTTCCTGTCAAAGTGTCTCCGGGTACCTCAAACTGCACCTCTCTGCGCGTGATGGACTGAATTCCCACTACTGCCACGTCCGTTCTGGGCCCTTCCTTTACATGAGGTGTAGCGGGTGAGACAGTACGCGCGCCACGTACCAACCACTGCTCAGCCGCACCTCGGACCACACCAGCAGGAATACACCCCATCACACCCGCATACGGAGAGACTTCCACTATGTCTAATATCTCTAATTTCTCAAACAATTCCCCTGAGCGCCTTCCGCACATAACCGCCGCTGGAAGCACTCTCGAGGAGAACTGCGAGACAACCTTCCACAAAAGCAACCAACAACGCAGCAACCAATTCTCATCAACCCTGCCTAACAACACATGTATCACCTGCGTCCACCGATTGGTATTGTGCAGCACCATGTCGCCCTTCTGCTGTGGATACCCGCAGTTGTACATTGGAAAGATTCTCACCAATTCCCACAACATCTCAGAAATTTCTAGACATGCCGTATCTAAACACAGAACTCTAAGAACTTTTCCTTTACCAACGATGTGGAGGGACTCATTTGCTAAGACGTGAGAGGCCGGGACACTTAAAACGACCTCTACCTCAGAGGCAACTAACAAAATTTGCGGCTCCCACTGAGCACTGCCAATCGCATGTGTCCCACTCATCCTCTCACCTTCAGCAACACTGAGCCCTTCCAAATCGCTAACCACTACCTCATCAATCTGACATTCAACATTACTCATCCCTTTTGCTGTGGACAAAACCTCTGCCATGTATGCGCCCTTTTCAGATCATTCCAACTGGAGAGGGTTAATTTCTGCAAAAGCCAACGCACCCGTGTCTACCGGCCCTGCAGCCTCTCTATTTAGCATAGCAGAAATTATGTCCACCCCACTGTTACCCACTAAGCCTTAGTTGTTTAAATGCACTTGTGGCAAAACATTTTCAAACACAACAGGCTGCAATAACATAACGTCACCACTTTGCTCGGGTGGCGCTTCACTAAACCCATGAGGACTGTCGGCAGTGACAGACCGCCACAACTCATTATCAGTACAAGCAATTTTAAACATTTGAGTTTTACCATTTTTCTCCTCACCAAGGTCAAGTACCCTCTTATCTATCAGAGCGGCACCACAGTTGTCCCAGGCAACCTCTCGCTCCAACACACAGAGCTCCCAGGAGGTTTCCAAGGACACCTCTGCAGCCTTAGATACTGTTGCCAAGGGGAATCGCATATCCTGCTTAGCGATCACCCCTACCTCATTAAGCATCACATTACCATAAGTACATGTATCATCAGCATTCATAAACATAGCAGTTTTATAAACTCTATCAAATTGTCCTTTATCAAAACGCATGGCACCCTGCGTGCCACTCAGCACACCACCCTTCCTCTCCAAAGGAATTATTTTGCCCACTAGGGCGTCTTCACAGTTGTCCTGGGAAACCACTTGCCTCACCACTGCAGGCTCCTTGGTGGTTTCCCTTGGCAACTGCACAGCACCTGTCACTAGGAAACATGATATACCAACTGCTTTGGTGACCCCTAGCACATCCTTTCCAGCACTCCGCTGGATTACCTTAGCTGTACCCAGAGTCCATATGTCCCTTTCAATTTTTGACCTCGCTGCAAGCAGGGTTTTAACCTGTGTCTCCCCACTGATCTGGGTAGCACACTGCAGCAAGTTCATTTTTTCACCTTCATTGTGAGGACCCACACAGTCAGCCTTTCCCATGATTTTAACAGGAACAGTCTTACCATTCTCTTTAGCATGGGTTGAAGATTTCAATTGAGGGCGTTGTCCCTTCTTTGCCATGCTCTCACAAGATGACGCCCCCTCCTGGAAACAGGGTAACATTACATCCATCTTGGATTTTCCATCATCGCCTGCAGGCAAAGCATTAAGCCCAACAACACGATCAGCAGCTGTATTCCACAAGCTTGGACAAGAAAAGATCCCGTGGCCCAGCTGACCACATTCCAGGCATGGCACTTGGCGACTTTCTCCTGTTGCTATGGGAGACCACCTTCTCCCCGCTGATCTCTTGTAGCGCTCTCTAGACTGGACTGCTCCTAGAAAATTATTGTAGTCATCTCGGTTACTATACATCCCATGGTACACCTCCTGGTACTCCTCGATCAGAAAAGGTTGCACCAACTCAACCCAGCGATTTCTGGGCCATCTTCTGTAAGAAGCAATCATCGCAAACTCATCCAAAAAGTCCTCAACACATTCAGAAGGCAACATAGGCCGTATGAAGTCAGCTGTACGGATTTCTGCTTTGTTGCCATGGGCAACCACACCCATCTGCTCACTCTTTACACTCAGAGCAGGCTTCTCATATCTTTGCTTTGGTGAAGCCTGGGACAAAGGGCATTTAGAAACTCCGTGCCCCCACTCACTGCACCGCAAACAGCACACTTGGTTCTTAACCCCTTGCACAGCAACATGTCCTTCCCCTTTAACTTGGTTCAGTGCGGCCAAGTGTCGCATGCACCAATCCACTGCAGACTCAGACTTTGGTGAACTCTCCATACTTGCAGACACCTGTGCACTCCTTTCACCGGTGTTGCTAGGGACAACACCAGCTCTGTCTCTCATCTCAGCAAACATGGCTTCCTTTTTGCGTTTTGACCTCCCCATCTCTGCAGTCAGGCCAACAACGTTTTTTTTTTTTTGTTTTTTTTTTTAACACAGTTCCGTTTAACACAGGAAAAATTTGAGGTACTGTCTCCAAGACTTGCAAACAGCACACTTTCACATGCAGACTTCACTCTCTGCTTGAGCTCACTTCCACAGGCACATCACCTGTATACAACACAGTCCATTAATTGAACTCCTGTGCAGTTCTCTTGGCTGCCACACACAGCTAGCAGCAGTTCACTGCAGAAAACTTTAACTTTTCCTTCAGATAGGCTGTTCATCACAGTATTGCTGTTAAACACACATTTTCTTTTTACTCACTGTTTTTGGTATGCAAGGATCTGGAACTCTTCCAAAAACTGCCCAAAGCAATATCTCCACCACTTGTGAGATTGGGGGTTGTTAAGCTCACGTAGTAGATGCGTTTTTCTGTGATGCAGGCCAGTCAGCAACTCTGTTTAAGGGCATGGTAGCCCATTTTTATTTAAAAGCACAAAAGTTCACAAACACATCTGTAGTATTTACAGGGGGGTTCCACCATTCCTGCATCCTTCATACTAACAGTCGCTTTACCTTCTAGCGATCCAGGCCTTTAGCCTAGGCCTGACGGTCTGTTCCTCAGACCCACACAGTGTCCAAGAGTTTCAGCTTTCTCCTAGCTTCTCCTGGTCCGCACCTTTGTTGCTATAACACTAACTATGTCTGCCTCCTGCAGACATGCACCGCCTTTGACTCCACTTCAGAGGAAGAGAGCCCACTGGGCTCTCATGCACACAGACTTCCTCTCTCTTGGGTGGAGCCCCTGATCCATAGTCACCTCTGACTCCACTTCAGAGGACGAGAGCCTACCTGGCTCTCATGCACACAGACTTCCTCTGTTGGGTGGGGCCCTGTTCCATAATTACCTCTGAACTAAATAGCCCAAGACACAGCTGTTCCATCAGCGTGTCTCTCTTTACCAAATGTGGCAATAACCAACCCTCTTGAAGGTCGCACAAAGTCGCACCCTCACACTGTGTAATGTAAAAAATCTTCCGATCTGTACCTATATGAGCTGCGTCTCGGTCTCTCAGCTGACTCGTCAGCTCTCTTTACTCTCCAGCTCACAGTTGCAGTGGGCAGGGCCGAGCAGTTCCGCTGACGTCAGCTGGGGAGGAGAGAGAGAGAACCGCGTGTCAGCTAAGCGCCCAGAGCGGAGCTCATATTGGTACAGATCGGAAGATTTTTTACATTACACAGGCACAGGGACACTTGTTATGGTACAGAGGGGATAAGATGATTTAGCTGCAGTTATGTGGCAGGGGGGGGTGACAGAATCATGTTAACGGACCGCAGTGTCAGGCACCACAGGCTCAGCAGCCCTGATTTTTGTGGTCAGTTTGCAGAGGGGAGGGGATCGCCAGGCAGGATCAGCCAGGTTTTTTTGTGGGGGGGGGGGGGGGGCAAATGACACAGCACATGCACTGTGCTGTATAACATGCTTTAAGGGAACAGGATCTTTTTTTTTTTTTTTTGGGTTAACAAACGCTTTAAGGTGGTTGTGAACCCTCACCTATATCCAGAGAGGCGACTAGGCTCCGGTGATAAGTAGAGATGAAATAAATCCTCCTACCTAAGTTACACCTGTTTATCTTCAGCCACATCTTCTCTACATCTGTTTAAAGAGGAACGGCATTCTGCTCACATAATTTGTAATAAAAACATCTTTGCCATTCTAAAGCTTCGCTACAACCACTTTGCATATTATTTTATATATACTGTGATTCTGTACTTTCCAAATATGCTGCATAAATCTCCCTTCACGAAGTCCATTTTAACTGTGGGCAGCTGAAGCTGTTGCCTGTTCACTTCCTGGATCTACACAAACACACAGAGGCACACCTCCTACTCTGCAGGTCTCATTGGCCCTGTTATGACTCACCACCCCTTCCTTCCTGTCAAACTCTCACGAGAGTGAGCTGTGCATGATGTCATAAGCCTAGGCTAATGACCAGACAGGAAAGAGGAAGTGGGCTGTATAAGGTATTTACTGGCAGAAAAAAAAAAAGTTTACTCTCCAAAGTTATAACGACAAGAGCAGAAGATTTAATAGATGGAAAGTTAAAAAAAAAAAAAAAAAAAGATTGAAGGTCCGCTTTAAAGTCCAGAAGCTACATATCTTTTCTGAGCTTCCAGAGGCAGGGGGATCTGACCTCACACACTGCACAGCTCAGAGAGGAGAGCTGAGTGTTATCTGAAAGGGAAGGGACACACCCCCTCTACATAATCTCCTTAACATGCACAACTGAGGCTGTCAGTAACAGTCTGTCTGCTGGAAGCCCCATCCCCCTGAATTCCTTTGAGTGGGTGCAACCTGCCAAAAATTACTTATGCAGATAGCCGACAACTAGACTGCATACAAAAATCACACTCGGTCGTTTAGGTTGAGGCATGTACACACAATAGTAGGATATGCTGTTTGTTTTTTGTTTTATGTCAGAGGTTTACAACCACTTTAAACCATTTGACTGTTTAATCTCAGGAACTCTGTTGGTGAAATCTCTGCACTTTCTTGGGTCTGCTGTGAGCCCCCTCATCCTTTTGGATTCGTTGTACTTATTTATATTCTAGAAATCGCAACAGAACTTGCTGATCATGCAAAGGTGGGCAGGAGCACCCTAAACTACCAAGCAGAAAGAAAAACTATTTTATGACAGGGAGGGCTCTTTGAAAAAGATGCTTTAAGCGTACACATGTAAGAGTAGTGTTCTGTGCTATATAAAAATAAATAAATAAAACTTAAAAGATATTTTCTACAGTCCAGTTGTGTGGTGAGTCTCTCATAATATAGCGAGACCTCACGGAAATTTCAGAACTTAAAAAAAATAAAATACATCCTTCAAGACTCCATCAATTAAAAAAACACTTTTAGGACCCTATAATGTGTTTTGTTTTGTCATCTAATGCCTTTTTTTTTTAGTGAGTATACACTTGAGTTCAGAAAATTTATGTTCATTGAAAATTTG
The DNA here is from genome assembly GCA_029206835.1 of Rana muscosa. Lineage (NCBI taxonomy): Eukaryota > Metazoa > Chordata > Amphibia > Anura > Ranidae > Rana > Rana muscosa. Next base: position 1,139,148,832 of record CM055122.1, read on the forward strand.
TGGGTGCGGTATTCCCAGTGTGAGTTTTTGAGCATTACGGCAAAAACAGTTTGATGTTCTCGGAATAATAGTAACTTGCTCAATTTGCCTTAAAGTGGAGTTCCACCCTCTTTTTCAACTTTGTTGCATCCTCTTTATTACTGTCCCCTTAAGAATAAATGGCATATATATATATATATATATATTTTTTTTAAAACTCACTGTTTTATTGCTCTTTTATTTCTTTCCCCCGCCGCAGCCTCCTCGCTTCATACACTGACCGCTATGCCTCCTGGGAGATGTTTGTCATCAATCCCAGAAGGCTCTGGGTTGTAGCATCGCGTTCCCGGTCATCAAGGCACGCCCATCCTGTCCTTCTTCCTCCGCTCCTCCCTCCCTACCCAGCGAGCCTCAGCCTGTCACATCTCACACTGCACTGTGTGATGATGTGACCAGGCTCCACAGAGGTGGGGGCGCTGAAGCGCCAGAGTGCTAACCTCCCTCCTCCTCCTCCTTTCCTTGTCCGTAGGTGGCTCTCTCCGCCGATCACCGCCGCCGCCACTGCTGTGTTCCCTGCCGAAGCCCCCCCCTCCCTCCTCCTGTCAGAGGAGGAGAGCGAAACAGCTGGAGATCAGAGCGGCTGTCTCCGACCAGCCGCGCAGTGACATTTCTGGGGGGCGGTCTATGCCCGACGTGTTTGTTCTCCTCCTCTACCCGGGCGGCGCGGCTGCACACTGTCCTCTCCTCTCCAGCTGCCGCCCGGGTGTTTTTAATTAATGTAATGTAGGGGGGTGGTTTGTCCTGGGGGGTCTGTACTAATGGAGGGGGGGTGGCTTGTCCTGGGGGGGTCTGTACTAATGGAGGGGGTGGTTTTTCCGGGGGTTGGTCTATACTAATGGAGGGGGGGTGGCTTGTCCTGGGGGGGTCTGTACTAATGGAGGGGGGTGGTTTGTCCGGGGGGAGTCTATACTAATGGAGCGGGGGTGGTTTGTCTGGGGGGGTCTGTACTAATGGAGGGGGGGTCTGTACTAATATATATATGTATATGTAGCGGGGTCTCTAAATTTATGTGGGACACCCAGGTGTGTATGTATAGGAATAGTGGACCACTTGTGTTCGTGGAGGATTGGCTGGTGTAATAATCTCCTTGGCCTCTGGGTGGCGGGGTACCTGGAGGCTCAAGGTAGATTTGCCATTACAGTGCTACCCTTTTTGTCCCTTTCCGGAGATGGTACGGCGAGGGCAGGGAACCCGCCGTGGTGTCGATGGGAGGAGATAAAAGGGGGAGACGCCCTAACCATGAGGTCTTCCGGAGGATCTTCTTCACGTGCCCAGGCACCTTAGGCCTGGGTGCTGGCGGTTCTGGATTCCGGCTCAGGTGCCCTAGGCCTGACCGGAATGGAGTCGGAGTCCATCCCAGTCACCTTCAGCCTGGGGTGAGGTACTGAACTAGGAGGCCTGGGGTCCAATGACTTCGACTGGATCCCGCGAGGGTGGAGACGTCCGAGGGTCCCTGAGGTGGATGGGGCCCATGTCTGAGGTGAGGAGGCCGGGGAGGTTACCCGTCTGGAGAGTCTGGAGCAGCATCAACCCAGTGACGGATGGGCCTCTGGTAACTCCCTTGGAGGGACATCTTCCCCTGACAGGGGCCGCAACGCAGCGAAGGTACTCCTATCTACGTTCTCTTGAGTCGCTGGTAGAGACTCTCAGATTCTAAGTCCTTCCTAGCTGAATGCTATAGTAACCGCTGGCGAGATCGCAGTGGTTTAGTTAATAACCAGGATAGTGCCTCGACCTGCTCACCCCCGTATCAAAATGTTATCAAGTCGCAAACAGTTGGCTACTGAAGCACTGTTTATTGTGAGATGTACAATAAAGCAAGAGTTGGACTGTGATCGGTGTGTGGAACAGAGGGAAGTGTTGACACAGCATGACTGTATTCTATAACAGAACACATAGGCCCGAGGAAATATCTGGTGCTGGCCTTCACCTCACCCACAGCTATGGGGAGGACATGGGCCGTAGCGCATCTCACCCTGTCGTGTGACATACCCCTAGACCAGTGGTTCTCAACTCCAGTCCTCAGGGCCCACCAACAGGCCAGGTTTGCAAGATAACTGAAATGCATCACAGGTGATATAATTTGCTGCTCAGGGATTGCAGTATTCTAGTCTGCATCTCACCAAGGTAATACTTAAAATCTGGCCTGTTAGTGGGTCCTGAGGACAGGAGTTGAGAACCACTGCCCTAGACAAAGGAGATGGGGTGAGGCCGCTACATATATATATATGTATGTATATATATATATATATATATATATATTTCTTGAACATGCAGTATATTTACTTTTTACTGCAGGGAGGAGGGGAGGAGAAAGGTTTGCATAGAAAAGTGTCAACTTCCTCTGACACTGCCGTTGCTATGGAAATCTGACCTGAAACCTATTACACTGCTTGTGCAGCACTGAGCATGTGCGAGATCTGCAATCATGAAATCCAGGAAGTAATACAGTCTGGCTTCAGATGCCCACACATAAGATGGCCACGGTCTATTTCATAAACTTTCAAAATGCTGTAATAACCTAACAAAACAGACCTCAGTTTACAGACTAACTTTACTAGAATACATTAAGCTTGTGTATTATAGGGGTATTTTTATTTAAAAAGTGTAATTTCGGCCGGAACACCACTTTAATTTGAGTTTTACATAATTTTCCTATGACCTTTGCAGCCTGATTGAGCAGGGCTTTTAAACGCATCTGGAAACATGAGGTCTTCTTTATAGATGGCTTAGTACCGCATATCTCATTTTCTGCTTGCCAGCAGCTTTCTGGAATTTAGAACAGTTGTTGAATTTTTTTTTAAAGCCCCTGGTAAGAAACATATTTTTGGCATGACTTCATTTTAAATATATTTAGGTGGAAAGGAACAGTATCTACATCACAGATAATGCAACAGATGTAAAGGTAGTTAAGAAGCAGGAAGCTCAGAGCTGAACGCTTTCTTTCCCTTCTGGAATTGAGTGATAATTGGTAGATCAAATATATTTACTCTTAGTTATTTGGTCACTGTGCTTACATGTATATTGCATGACAATATAAAATATTTTCCATGTATTCTACTTATTCTTCACCAAAGGAATGTGAACAAGTCATATTGGTTCTTTGTGTGTATGTGACATCATTGTTGAACAGCATAATTTTTTCTGATTTTGTAAATGTCCTCGTAAACAGACTTTCTTGCTTGCCCATTGAGGGACACACAAATTCAGAAGTGTTTGGGTTAAACTGCGATCTATAGGTGTTTGGGACACTGTCAAAAATCGTAAGACAGCCCTCATATAACTGCTTCTCTACCCAGCATGCCTTAGCTTTTTGTTTAGCTAGTGTCCTTTGAGGTTGGACACATTTTAAAATGTGTTTTTGCTAGCCTTCCTTGCTTTGTGAAATGTTTTCCTTTGCAACTTCAAATAAGATTCCTCGCTACAGTGCTGCCTGATCTGGTCTCTACAGCTCTAGCCACTCTTGGCTTCTTTGCTGAGCACAAACGGCTTTCTGTCCCCAGAGGCTCTAAGTGTGCTCCCCTGTAATGTGTTTTTCTTAAACTCCTGAGGCCTTAGGTTAAACCGATTCTGTGGGCCCAGTTAACCTCTCTGATTCAGATCCAGACTCCCAACAGTAAATCTGTGAAGTGACTGTTTTTAAGGGAATTCAATCTCCTGCCGTTGACCCAGATTTACAGGGGAAGGTTTCAAGCCCCATTGATTTATTGTGTAATACCCTGCACCTGGGAGGTCAACCAACTGTTTCAGTCATTGGATATTTTAGAGCTTCTACAGCTTTTCACTACACCTGCCATTTGAGACTTCCCTCTCTGGACTGGACACACCCTGAAGGGTTCTGGGCCCTAGTATGTGACAACTCCTGTAATTCGATGTTTTTTTTTTACCACAGTTGATAGACCAGTGACCCACCTTGAGAGGAACTCTACTAAACTGGCTGAGGGTCTCCTCACTTTTTGGGATTCCACTGAAAAGTAGTTAAGAGAAGGGTCTAAGAAGAACACGCTGGCATGATCAATCAGTCCCTTCAGGCTAAAGGGGTGGTCTCTTTATCCCACCATAGATTGCCTCTCTTGCCGTGGTGTCCCCATACCAGAATCTAGTTTTTTAGGAAAATGATTCTCTTTGGGGTGTCACACTGTGAGTTGGTTTTCTTACCTTGACTTCATTGTGCGTTCTCTAGATGTTGTAGGACCTACACACCAGGGAAGGTTTGTGAGTTTTCTCTGTGCTCGGGCATTTGGCCTGGTTTCTACTATGGACAACACAGAGTAATACTGTTGATACTGTCTTCCTTAGAGACAGTACATTAACATCTGGCACACAAGCAGTAGTTTCCACCCTGAAGGGAGATGTTTGTGCACATGGGTGCTCCTTAATTCTTGCATGACAGGAAAAAAAATCATTGCTGGAGGTCTGTGTTCTTCATTAGATTTTCAGCAGGCAGAACACACTGTGATCCTCACCCACTTAAGGATAGAATAGATATTTTTTTTTTGGAATGTGATAACCTGGAGATGGGTCCTCTTTCCATTGTTGATCTGTAGCCTCTTGAAGAATTTCCTCCAAATCCCTTTCCCAGTTCTTAATCGGATGAATGTTCTTAGCAGTGCAGCGTAGGTTCCTGCCCCTCACTCCATTTAAATGGAGTCTTTGCTGGATTGGGACAGATCAGGAGGTCCTTAGAATGATGTTCTCTTTTCAAGGTGTAGAGTTTCTCCAGAAACACCCCCCAGTGTTTACGTAGATGATTTTTGCTCATCCTCTTATTCAGGAGTTTCCTTGCACCAATCTGGGGTTGTGGTAAACTCTTCGTCCCTGCCTACCCTTGTAGAGGTAGCTCTTCTGTACCCTCCCCTCTTCTTTCAGTTAGGCTGACTTCAGGGTTGGTACTTTTGAGTTCTCTACCAGTCTCGGGCAATTCTTAGCCATCCTTTTGGGATATTATGCTGTGAGGAGGAATTATTGCTTGGCCGGGCAAACTAATTTTTATTATGCAACTTCTCTTCCTAGAATCTTAAAGGTTGTTGGTCTTCTATGGATCTGTTTTTTGTCCAAGGTTCCCTCTGGGGTTCTCTTTTCCTGGTGACTTGACCATTTTTTTTCTATTGTCCACATCACATTGTTGGTCTATTATTAGGTGGTTTACCTGTTTGGCTTACAGTTTTTCTTTTTGCCAGTGTCCCAACTCCCTGTAGGTGACAGTACAACCCAACTGTTTTTGAATTCCCGTGCCCCACAATGGATTCAAAGAAAAATATTTATTGGTAAGCACAAAATGTTTACTTTTGATTAGCAAGCCTAATGGTTCAGGGATTTTATATATGATACAAATTGTAGTAAAAATTGCTATACATTAAATTTGACACAGACTCTGACACTGTCCAGACTGTGCTTATCATAACTAAATACATAAGATTAGTGTCAGTTAAAACAGAATTTTATAATATTTAGTAGATTCCAAAAAATTATATTATACATATTTTTTATATGCAAGTACACCTTTGAAATTTCTCGTAATAGTGTAATTTCCTTGCTTCCTACTGCGTCCCAACTGGTCCTTTATTTTGATGGGTGACAACACTGAACAAAGAGGGTGCAGAAGCAGATGGGTCCAAGTTCAACTTTAATGGGAAAAGAACAGTTTTAAGAATAACTTTAGCTGCCTATGTCACTCGATCATGTTGAAATGGTATTTTACTTATGCTTTTGTTGTCTTCTCCTTCTACGTTTTTTCATCACGTATTCAGTTTGAATTGCTCAAGTTTGTGAAAGATTCACTACTCATAAACACATACGAGGAATAAAGGCTTTGTTTAATGGCACAACACGAAGATAAATGATGTACAGTAGCCAAAGTCAGACGCACTAAACTACACTAAACCTTCTGTTGCTATAGATTACTGCACCTTAATGATTCTCATTCTGAGTAGATTAAATTAAATTTAAATCCTTTTTATGTCTGTGATATATTTTTAAAATCACACAAACGCACATATATGCATTTTCTGAAATTAATTATTTGGCCAGCCAATCAAGAGCAAGACTCATTCTAAATGTGATAGCCATTCAACATAATCACCACTGTTTTGTCTAAAAAAAAAAAAAAAAGGAAAAAAGCATCAATTCGCTATAAGTTAATATCTTAATTATGTGACTAATGGGAAGGATTTATTTATAATTGAGTTTTCTTGCTCCATACACCTGAAAATTCCTAATGATCCTGTTGAATATCATGGAGGGTGTTCAGCAGGGGTAGATGATGTAAATTGCTGTCTGAATTATTGCTATCCATGAACACGTGTTTTCTTTTGTCAGATGAATGATGGGCCCCTGTGTAAGTGCAGCATTAAAGCCAGAAATACAGGAATCCGTCACAGCTTTTATCCTGGAGAAGAGGTAAATGCAGTCCCTCATAACTAGTTTCTGTTGCCTTTAAAAAAAAAAAAAATACTGATGTATGTTTTTCATGTCACCACTCTATGTTCCCTGTGTCATGTCAATCAATCTCACTTTAGGGAAGAAACTCTTATCTATTGCTGCTATAAAATACAAAAACATGTTTATATTTTTCTGTAATAGCAGAAAAATCTTCTGTATTTCTTTTAAGTAAAGAAACATATGGAAGTGCTGAAGGTAAAAAAATATATAAATTGTTGCCTTCGTCCCATCAAATGTTGTATAGGAGGAAGAGGCTTAAATGGACTATGTTGGCACCATATGTGAGACCGATGTCCAGTCAAAAGTATAAATATAAAATATTTTTATTACACAAGTATAAAACAAGTTTAGTCATGTACATGTTTATAGATTAAAAATCATTTTGTGACAAACACAAAATCACTCATTTTGGGCATACCATTGTTGCCAATGGAATGTCATACATATACAGTTGCATAGTATACAGGGCTCAACATGTTTCGCGTTTTATGATTCCGTAGAATCCGCTTCTTCAGGAGCTAAATACAAGCAATATTTTTCAGTAGATAAATATGAGTTTTGTCACGTAGCTATAAACAAAAAAAGGACATGACTATTGTAAATTAAAAAATGTGGATATATGAAATTATATTTTACAATAAAAACATGCATCCATCACATGAACCATAAAGCCAGACAGAACCCCAAAATCTCACCATGGGAGCTGGGCCACACAGTGGCTGAGATGCGGATCAGTCAAATGGGTCCGCCCTGGAGGACACAGGACCTTAACAGAGAACACAGATTCCCAAAGGTAAATATCTAGGATAAAAGTAATCAATATACATATCAGTTGGCCAGACTGGGCAGGCCAGATGGTAAATAACATACACCATGTGTGTTGGTTCCCAAAAATAGGTATAACCATACCTTCTAGGGGGACACATCCGATTCATCCCAGGGGCATCAAGCGTATGAAGCGGAGGATACCCCTCTGGGTACAGGGAGGTCTGTAATGATAAATAAATAGCAAAAATGTTAAATAACACTTTGCTATGTATTTTTGGTCTATCTAGTTAGTCTATTTAAATCCTGGCCACAGGCAGAAGTGTGCCTGAATTCCTTTTGGGGAAAGTATAGCATGTAGACAGGTCTATATGAGGACAGGGTGTTGGCTTAATTGGGATCAGCTGGAGAGCATTAGTAAAGTTGGTGCTGGTGTACCTGTATATGTGAATGTAATGGGAATATATATATATATATATATATATATATATATGTGTATATATATACTGTATACATACACATATATACACATCACTATAAATAGGCAATGACATTGGTCATGGTTGTGCTGTAAAATATTAAAATGTGCTAGAATCATAGAATTTTCCCAAAAGGAATTCAGGCACACTTCTGCCTGTGGCCCGGATTTAAATAGACTAACTAGATAGACCAAAAATACATTGCAAAGTGTTATTTAACATTTTTGCTATTTATTTATCTTTACAGACCTCCCTGTACCCAGAGGGGTCAATCATCCCTTTTATCCTCCGCTTCATACGCTTGATGCCCCTGGGATGAATCGGATGTGTCCTCCTAGAAGGTATGGTTATACCTATTTTTGAGAACCAACACTCATGGTGTATATTATCTACCATCTGGCCTGCCCAGTCTGGCCAACTATGGAATGATACACTGATATGTATATTGATTACTTTTATCCTAGATATTTACCTTTGGGAATCTGTGTTCTCTGGTAAGGTCCTGTGTCCTCCAGGGCGGACCCATTTGACTGGTCCGCATCTCAGCCACTGTGTGGCCCAGCTCCCATGGTGAGATTTTGGGGTCCTGTCTGGCTTTATGGTTCATGTGATGGATGCATGTTTTTATTGTAAAATATCATTTCATATATCCACATTTTTTAATTTACATTAATCATGTCCTTTTTTTGTTTATAGCTACGTGACAAAACTCATATTTATCTACTGAAAAAAATATTGCTTGTATTTAGCTCCTGAAGAAGCGGATTCTACGGAATCATAAAACGCGAAACATGTTGAGCCCTGTATACTATGCAACAGTATATGTATGACATTCCATTGGCAACAATGGTATGCCCAAAATGAGTGATTTCGTGTTTGTCACAAAATGATTTTTAATGACTAAACTTGTTTTATACTTGTGTAATAAAAATATTTTATATTTATACTTTTGACTGGACATCGGTCTTGCATATGGTGCCAACATAGTCCATTTAAGCCTCTTCCTCCTATACAACATAAGTAAAGAAACAATTGAGCACTGTCAGTGATACTTTTTTTTATTTGCACTAACATACCATTTTTCAGGACAAGCTTTTGGGGTATGTTCCCTTCTTCAAGGTCCCAGCAGTACACCTTGAAGAAGGGGCCATAACCCGAAAGCTTGTCCTGAAAAATGGTATGTTAGTGCAAATAAAACAGAAAATGTATATCAAATACTTACCGTAATTTTCCTTTCCTGATGGACTCCATGGCAGCCTACGTGTGGGTTAATCCCGCCCCTCATACCTCATTAGGACCCTTCTCCCATAAATCTTTGCTCTGGGCCAGAGGCCGTGTTCCATAATTTAGCCTACTCCAGCCACTGGGAGGGAACTCCTGCTGCCATGGAGTCCATCAGGAAAGGAAAATTACGGTAAGTATTTGATATAAATTTTCCGTTTTCCTGACACACTCCATGGCAGCCTACGTGTGGGAAATAACTAGCTATACACACCTGGGTGGGCAGAGTGCTGGACAAAAGAAAAAAAGGTTTAATTGGCACTATCAACAGACAAGATACGTAAACCAAATTTAACAGAAGATAATGAAGCTGGCTCTACGCAGTAGTGTGCCATGAACGTGTTAATTGAAGACCACAAGGCCACCTTGCAAATAACTTCTGGAGGCACGTGACGTGATGCCGCCCATGATGAAGACACTTCTAGTTGAGTGAGCAGTCACCGCTTCTGGAGGCGCCAAGCCCTTGGCTTTATAGGCCCACTGAATGGCCTGAACAATCCATGCTCCGATAGATCTGGAAGAGGCACGCATTCCCTTATACTTCCTGTGAAAAGAACGAGCAGGTGGTCGGTCTGACGGAAAGAAGCTGTAGCTTCAAGATACTGACTCAGAGCTTTTCCAACATCTAAGGGATAAACACTGGAATCCTCGGTAGATCTGAACGTTGGAAGAGCAATCTCCTGATTGTCATGAAACACAGATGCCACTTTGGGGTTTGAACCCAACATAGGAATTAAAAAGTTTAGAAATGGCTCCTTGCATCCCTGAGAGCTGATTTCAGAGACCCTCTTGGCCGATGCTATAGCCACCAAGAAGACAACTATTAGAGAGAGTCATTTGACAGAAGATTGATCTTCATGTTCCAACTCTCTACCTAAGAAAAAATCCAGGACAAGGGGAAGATCCCAATTAGAAAATCTTGTCTCTGAGGTCTGAGCCTTATTGCTCCTCTGAAAAACTACTGAGTAAGAGGGTGTCTAGCCCAGGAAACACCCGTAAAGGCAGAGATTACAGCGATTTGGACTCGCAGTGAGCTGACTGACAATGAGAGATCCAATCCTGATTGTAAGAAGCCCAGGATATCATGTATCTTTGGGTTATTGCAAGAACCTGCAGTGGAAGAGGTGTAGTCTGAAAACTTTTTCCAAATCCTCTGGTAGACCCTGTTGGTGCCTGTTCTTCTGGCATTTAATATTGTGGAGATGGCCCTACTTGGACAGCCTAGGGCCTCCAACCTTCCCCTCTCAAGAACCAGATCATCAGAAGTAGATGGGCCGGGCATGGATGTAGAAATGCCCCTTGTGATAGGAGATCTGGTCTGGAGGGTAGAGGAACTGGGTCCCGGAAGCTGAGTTGCATCAGCAGTGGAAACCATGGCTTGTTTGGCCAGTACAGGACTATTGCCACTATCTCTGCTTCTTCCATCCTGAGCCTCGACAAAAAACAGAGAATGACAGGAACCGGGGGAAAGGCATAGGCCCTGTGGAACCGCCAATGGTCTGTCAGAGCATCTACCCAAAAGCCTGGGGATACCAAGACCTCGTGTAGTATCTCTCTAGTCTGAAGTTGCATGGGGAGGCAAACAAGTCTACTTCCGGAATGACTCCCAGGGACAGGACCCACCTGAAGTCCACTCATTGTCCAGAGAAACTCTCAACAGAAAATCTGCCTGAACGTTCGGGACTCCAGGGAGATAGACAGCTGTCAGGTTGGCCAGGTTTTTCTGGGCCCAGATCATGATGGGCTCTATTTCCTTTGACAGGGAGAGACTGTGAGTACCCCCCTGTCTCTTGATGTATGCGACTGCCGTTGTGTTGTCCAGTCTTAGGAGGACTGAGTCTCCTGCTGTTAAGTGGTGAAAGGCCTGCAGAGCGCAGAACGCTGCCCGTAGTTCCAGAACATTGGAGACTATCCTGTGAGAGGGAAAATTCCATATGCCTTGGGCTACTTCTGTCAGCCCCTGTTGCTGGCATCTGTAGTGATGGTGACCCAAGACACAGGTGCGATGGAGTGACAATTGAGGAGGTTCCTCTGTTGTAGCCACCAAGGAAAGCTCTCCTGCATGGATGAGGTTATTTGGATAAAGTGATCCCGAAGCCCTGGATTATACTGCTGGAGGAAACCCTTCTGGAAGGGCCGCATTTTCCACTGAGCCCACTTTACCATGGGTGTTGTTGCCACCATGGTGCCAATGATCTTTAGGCATTGAGAGGCTTGGAGATGAGGACGACATTGCAAGCCAAACTCTGTCCCGGATCACTGGGATTTTTCCAGGGGTAACAAGATGGTGCTCTTGATAGCGTTGAAGTGTGCCCCAATGAATACCAGGGACTGCATAGGATCCAGATGGCTCTTTTCCAGATTCAGAAGCCAACCAAACTCAAGTAGAGTGGAGATGACCTGGGATCTGTGGATTAGCAACTGCTCCTTGTCCCGAGACAACAGCAGGTCTTCTAGATAGTGATACAGACGGATACCTCTGGTCCTGATCAGAGCCACAACAGCCAACAAGTTTTGAAAACACACAAGGCGATGTTGTAAGCCCGAAGGGGAGACAGGTGAACTGCAGACGGATTTGATCGACAGCAAAGCGAAGGTATTTCTGGAATTCTGACGCTATCGGAACATGGAAGTAGGCGTCCTTCAGGTCTATAGAGACAAGCCAATCGCCTGGTTGGATTGCTTGACTGATCATGAGTAGTGTCTCCATCTTGAACTTCTCCTTCTAGATAAAAGAATCCAAGTGGGTAAGGTCTATAACTGGCCTCCAGGAGACGTTTTTCTTCAACACCGTGAAGAGGGGCGAGTAGACCCCTTAAAACCTTTTGTCATCTGGAACTGTAATTGCAGCGCCCTGAGCCACGAGAGACAGGAGAATTCGCTTTTTCTCTTCCGAGAGAGGCAAGGATGCCGACTCGCTCTGTTTTAGGCAGGTGCAATATCATAAAGGCTTAGGGGATTCTTGTCCACCGGAAGATGCCCCTTTTGAAAACTTCTGGCCTGAAGGCTGTTTTTTCTTCCAGGTCTTCTTGAACTCACGGCCAGGCCTATAGTAGCAAGCATTCCTTGCTCGATCTGAACTTTGCCTGGGCTGTGTTCTCTTTTGGTTTAGCAGACGGCGATCCTGGGGAAGGAACCCCGACTTGCCCCCTGTGGCACGGGTGATGGCACTGTCCGATATGTTCCCAAAGAGGGACGAACCCCCAAATGGAATCCTGCACCATGCCTGCTTGGAGGCAGGGTCAGCTACCCATGGGCACAGCCACAAGGCACGCTTAGCCGTGACAGATGTCAGCATGATCCGAGCCACCAGGTGAATTATGTCTAGGGAAGCCCTACGAGAAAAGCCAACGTCAACCTTAGCCCATGAATAGGTGAGCTCCTGGCCAGTTCTTCCGAGATGCTCCTCAGAGAAGCATCTACGTCATCTGCACAGACTTCCATCGCTTTAGAAAGGGCTGCGAGAGCTAGAGCTGGTTTGCAGGTCATACCCGCTGTAATGTAGATCCGCTTGAGGTCGGTATCAATTTTCCACTTCAGGCAATCCCTAAAGGAAACAGTATCCTCCAATGGGAGTGTGACGTGCTTTACCATCCTCATTAGGGCTGAGTCAATGAGAGGAGCCAACTCCAGGTGTTTTACATCCGTGCTTTTAAATGGGTACATTTTTGATACCTTCATTAACAGGCAATTCTTCCTTTCAACACCACCCCATTCGTCGGTAATTATTGCGCTGAGTTCACCCAAAAAGGAGAAATTAGGGCGTTCTTTTTTGAGGTGTTTAAAATATTTCCTCTGTTTGGAGGGTGCCTCCACTGGGTCTTCCATCTCAAAGCTTCTTTGACAGCTTTTGACCAGCTGTGGTACTAGGGCAAATTCAAAACCTGCACCAGGGTCATCTACCTCCACCTCACTGTCTGAGGCTTCAATTGAGGAATGGCTCGACTGTGAAGGGCCTGGAGCCTTGAGATCATCCCTAATAGGGACTGACATAGTGTCGCCAGCAGGGTTGTGGGTATGACCAGAATCCCCTTTACTCAGGGACTCACGGACCACCTTTCTGACCAGTGCTTCCACTTGTTGGTCTCCACCCTCTCTTTCTTATGCGACTTTAGAAAAGCATCGCTCGCAGAGCGATTTGCCTTCAGGAACCTGGGGCCCGCATACCCTGCAGGCTTTCCTCACAGAGCGGCTGGAGTGGCGGTGAGAGAGACACCCAGAGGTGGTTTTAGACTCCTATCTGTGGTACCTAGATCTAAAGGAAAATCTGACGTCTGGACCTTGAAGAGGAGTGACAACGTTGAGATCTAGGACGGTCTTTGCCGTGCTTTGGTGTTCAGACCTAGAAGAGCGGAGTGAAAAAGAAAGGGTTAAGAGCTCCTGAATGAGTGAACCCAAGCATCACAGGTAGAAAATAAATAAATCCTACCTGCAGCGCAAGGGTTGGCCACAAGAGGGCGGTGACAGATCCATGGCAAGGCAGTTTGAAAGTGAAATGAATCATTAAAGCCTTATGAGAAACAGGAGTGACAACAGGCATGAGAGAGCACATAACAAAACATAGCCAGCATCCAGGGAGACTGCAGCAAACAATTTACCTTGTAAACCAGAGCCCAGTGCCTAGGTAAACACCGCATAAGCCTGCAAGTCATCCCAAGTAATAGCTGCTTTGACAGCTATTTAAATCTGCCACTGTTAACGATGTCACCGCCCCACAGCGCGCCTGCGCCGGAAAAAGTTCCCATCCGGTGGCGGCCAATCGCATACGCGACCGCCGCCGCCATTTTGCCGAAACTGCGCCTGCACGAACCAAGCACGGAATATTCGTTCGCGGCTAGCGGATGCGCAGCGACTTCCTGAAACGGCGAGCTGGAACGCAGCTGCGCTCCAGCTGCCGTGGCCACTCACTGGAGCTTGATAGAAAATAAGGAGACACACAACACAGAGATATGGCTGCCATATAAAAGGAATATCTTTGTACATTACCACGGCACGATCCGGACCAGAACCTGGGACTGGGGAGCTGTTCGCTCGACCCACCGCACGATCGGGCGTTTAGAAAGCCTCCCGCTAATAGCTGGGACGTTTGGCCATATTGCCGCTTGCCTGCCAATGGCCAGGTTAGTAAGCTCTTCATGGTATCACATCATATCGCCCATGTCCACCTGCTAATAGCTAGGATTGCTGGACTGCAGAGATGATCACCGCTAACCACCAACGTATCACCGTGCACACCGCCAGGCCTGGATTACAGAAAACTTCATGAAAAGGTAAGACTGTATCTTGGTCCTAGGAGAAGGACAAAAAAAGGAACACGGCCTCTGGCCCAGAGCAAAGATTTATGGGAGAAGGGTCCTATGAGGTATGAGGGGCGGGATTAACCCACACGTAGGCTGCCATGGAGTCTGTCAGGAAAAAAAAGTATCACGACAGTGCTCAATTGTTTCTGTTGCAAGTGCACTAATACGGCTACAATCACCTCAAGTTTTAAAGTAAAGGCAATAGTTTTTTTTTCTTTTACTTTTTGGAAAGCGTGGAGAGAGAATAGAACACCCGGCAGATTTTTTATAACCGTCTGTGCCCCTGTTATGGAGTTTTACTATCTCTATTTGTCCTGTTTACTGTTATCACCGAGAATGAAGGTGAAAGCAAATTGGAATTTATGGGTTGTCACCAGAGCAGGAATACAAGGAAAATCTCCCAATGGGATTCCCAATGGACACAGATGTAAAAAAAAAAAGACAGGGATTATACCCCCACCCTTTATGCTACCCAAAATGGAAATAAAACTTTTACCTTCTACTTGAAGAGCAAATCCAGGAAACAAGTGGGACTACTCAGTGAGCAGAAGCTGATTTTTAACCAGCATTGCAGCTATGCCAGTCAGAAGTCAGAACTCCTACTCAATAATCCATTTCACATGTGAAGTTACATTTGACGTCGGACTGTAGAATTAAAGTAATTGTAAAGTCTTGTTTTTTTTTTTTTTCCTATAAAAATAACAAACCTGTTAAACTTCCCACCTCTGCACAAAGGATTTGCACAGAGCAGCCCGGATCCCCCTCTTCTCGGGTCCCTCTTCTGTGCTCCTGGCCCCTCCCTCTTGTTGAGTGCCCCCGCAGCAAGCGGCTTGATATGGGGGCACCCGAGCCGGGACACAGCTCCCTGTTTCCATTCAGACATGGAGCTGCAGCCTGGCCCCCTCTCTCTCCTCATTGGCTAGCGACTTTGACAGCAGTGAGAGCTACTGGCGCCGCTGCTGTGTCTCAGCCAATCAGGAGAGAGCGTATTGGACGACCGAGACACTTGTGGACATCGCTGAACAGAGATGGGGCTCAGGTAACTATTGTGGGGGTGCTGAGGGGGGCTCTGTCACACAGAAGACTTTTTATCTTAAACTATAAAAATATGCTCACTGACCATATTATATCTTAAAGTGCAACCAAAATGTCATTATAGTAAACATGCTAGTAAGAAAATGAAAAATCATAACATGCCACAAGTGTCCATATATTGCCAGTGTGCGAAAATCTTCCTAAAGTGCAATCCGTGCTTGTGTTCACTTGATGCAGATAGTGCTTAAATCTTT
Source organism: Rana muscosa (assembly GCA_029206835.1). Lineage (NCBI taxonomy): Eukaryota > Metazoa > Chordata > Amphibia > Anura > Ranidae > Rana > Rana muscosa. The sequence continues at coordinate 1,139,164,426 of CM055122.1, forward strand.
AAACGTCTCGGCAAGCCAGTAAATCTCTCAAGCAGATTCTTTATTTTATTTTACAAAATACTTTATTGTTTTTTTCCAACATGAGAGGGAACAAAGTTTAATTTCAAATGAACTTGCTGAGGCTTTCCCTGAGTAGGGATTAGGCCTGATAACATACACTTAAGCATCGTACACACGGCCGGTTTTCTCGGCAAGAAAACAGCTGGGAGAGCTTTTTGCTGAGAAAACCGTCCGTGTGTATGGTTTCTCGTCGGGAAAAACTGCCGGGAATCTCGACGAGAAAAATAGAGAACCTGCTCTCTATTTTCTCGCCAGGATTCTCGTCGGCCTGTTTCCCGATGAGAAAACCGTGCATGTGTATGCTTACCTGTCTCCAGGTAAACCCGCACATGCTCGATGAGACTTTGACGCATGCGCGGTAGCTTACAAGGGTAGTGTAGGGTAAAGCAAGATGGCAGGGACGGCATTGAATGTGAAGAGCGCATGCTCGTCTTAGTCGATGACGTCACTGCGTTCTTGCCATTCAAAAGAACGGCGGTTCTTTTGAATGTGCCGTGTGTACACTCGGCGAGCAAGAAAAGCTTGCCGGGAATCTCGTCGGGAAAACCGAAGTTTTTTTCCCCCGACGAGATTCCCGCACGTGTGTACAGGGCTTGATAGTTCACACGCAGGCGAATACTAATAGAGTCAGACATAATAATACAGGAAAAGGGTAGGTTTTTCAACTGTGAGATCCTATTATGATTTGGCTTAAGGCAAAACTTTTTCTTTTTTTTTTTTTTTCTTTAGTTTGGAGATGGATTAGAACACCTATTAGTTGTTTTTTTTTTCTGACGGTGACCCCGTTAGTAAATTTTACCCTCTCTTTTTGTCCTGTTTACCATTATCATCGAAATTGAACTTAAAAGAAACGCCCAAATTTTGGGTTGTCGCCAGAAAACTAAAGCCCTGTACACACGATCGGATTTCTTATGGATTCTAATCCGATGGGTTTTTCTATCGGAAATCCGATGAAGCTGACTTCCATCAGTCTTGCCTACACACCATCAGTCAAAAATCTGACCGTCCCAAACGCCGTGACGTAAAACAATCCGACAAGCCGAGAAAAATGAAGTTCAATGCTTCTGAGCATGCGTCGACTTGATTCTGAGCATGCGTGGGGTTTTTTTCCGATGGAGTTCCACACAGACGATCAGAATTTGCTATCGTTTTTTTTTCCCATCGGATAAATTTAAAACATGTTCTATTTTTTCTCACCGATGGAAAAAAGACCGATGGGGCCCATACACGATCGGTTTGTCCGATGAGAAAAGTCCATCGGACTGTTTTCATCGGTAAAACCGATCGTGTGTACACGGCATTAGAGTGGGAAAATCTTACAATAGGGACACTTTTCTTTATCGTACACCACGGGACACAGAGCTAGTCATTACATAATGGGTTAAGGGTCACCAGCGGTGATTGGACACTGGCACAACCAATGGAAGACAGTTCCCCTCCATATAACCCCTCCCATCAGGGAAGTACCTCAGTTTTTTCGCCAGTGTCGAAAGGTGTTGGACGCGTTAGGAGGTGCTAAAGGAAAGCTCTACCAAAGAGACCCTCTGGGGGTAAAAGAGCTATGCTTTCGGATCCATCCAAGACGCCTACAAATGAGCTGAATCTGGATGGGATCCGGGCCTCATCCATGAGGCGTCGCCTGTAATGTCTCTCTTCGGAGGACTGGGCTCTAAGATCCAGCACTTTCGCTATTTCGCTATAAAGTCCTGGTAAGAGTCTTGTACAAGGCCCAGGGGAGAGGTATCCTTTAAATAGGAACCCATATCCCTGAAGGTTGGCACACATAGCCCACCGTGAAGGGTGAAGTTTGGTATCTGTCTGAAAACTTTCAGCAGAAAAACCTGCGGCGTGGATAAGGTGAGATTAGAAGGTCCATAACTAGGTTGGGACCTTTTTCAAAAAGTGGATGTCTTCTTTTTTTCCACCACTGGGGGGAGTAAAGAGCTGAATATACTCACCTCACTCTGTTCAGTGTCGGCTTCGGCGAAGTACACTGCTCGTCACCTCCGCTGCTGAGCTTGCTTGAGCACCCCGCTCCTCCTTCCGGTGGCCGATACAGACACCTGCAGATGCAGGTAAGTGGGGACAGGGGCTGATGAGAGTCCTCTCTCACTATGGCCACCACCATAGCGCTAAAGGCCGCGCGCGCGGGAGCGCGCTTTATCGGAGGGGGGGCCGAGGCGTGCGCGGGCACGTGGCGCGCGCAGGCACAGAACGGCGCCAAATTTAAAAGACTGTCAGTGTAAAAAGCACTGCAGCAGCAAGCAAGCTCGTTAGTTCTCTTGTTCCTGGCAGAGAAACACAGCAGCTATACAGGGACGTAAGACTCCATGTGGTTGGATTGGGTACTTCCTAGAAGACATCCATGTTATGCATAGTTATGTGTTAAAAGTTGCATACTTAATGTATTTGCTAAACTGAACACGGTAGTATATGCATTTAGGTACCTTGTATTTTGTCTAAACAGTAAGTCTTCCAGGGGAAGTAATGCGGACAAAAAGAGATAAAAGAGCACCGCCGCCTGAGACAGGGGGCTCTAGCTGTGCTGACTCGGTACCTTCCTCTCCTGTGTTGCCAAAAGCACCTGTACAGGATGAGCCATTACCTCTGTCAGGTATGGCGGCTTCCCCAGTGAAGCCTGGGCCTGCATATGTCACTGAGGACACTTTATCAGCTGCCCTAAATAATCTGGAGGAGAAAATTGCTACTTTAATCGCTAAATCCTCTAAAAAGGACAATAAGCGAAGCAGATCTCCTCCAGTATTGGACCTCCCTTCAGAAGTACCTGAGGAGGAGGAGGATGAGGAGGAGGCTACACCAGCAGAGGATGAGGAGTCAGACGGATCAGGGATATCGGATGAGCCTTTTTCGGTATCCCAGATTTTAAAGTCACAGGTGCAATGCTATGCAGGAGCCGTGCGAGCTGCATTTAGGTTACCCTCTTTGGAGGTAACAGAATCACCTGTCTCCTCCCTAGGATCATTAAGATCCCTGCAAGGTGCATGCTCCTTCCCGGTTCATCCGTTACTAGAGGATCTATTGTACGCAGACTGGCAACATCCAGATAAGCGTTTTTCACCTCCAAAAAAGTTTAACATTCTTTATCCTATGGAGGAAAATTTTTTAAAGAAATGGAGCCTGCCTACGGTAGATGCGGCTATTTCTTGTGTAAATAAAAACCTGACATGTCCAGTGGATAATGTACAAGTGTTTAAAGATCCTTCTGAGAAGAAGTTGGAATCCTTACTGAAATCCTCCTTCCTTTTGGCCGGCTCAATTATCCAACCTGCAGTAGCAGCAGTCGGTATGTGTCAGGTCGTCAGCCAACAGGTAAAGCAGGGGCTGAAGGAGCTGCCTTCAGAGCAGGCTAAAAATTGGGAGAATTTGCCTAAAGCCTTATGCTTCACAGTGGATGCCATGAGAGATTCTATCATACAGGCATCACGCCTTACACTCCAGCTGGTACAGATGCGCAGAGTACTTTGGCTTAAGCATTGGTCAGCGGAAGCCCCATGCAAAAAGTTGTTGGCAAGTTTCCCGTTCCATGGCGAACGCCTTTTTGGGGAAGATTTAGAAAGATATATCCAAAAGATATCAAGTGGTAAAACGACACTTTTACCTGAGAGAAAGAAAAACAAGAGACCTTGTTTTAAACACACTCTCTCCCCAGCTCCCGGGAAATCTGACTCCAGCCAGTGGCGACGGCCTTTTCAGCCGCCCAAAAAAGCCAAAGAACAGGCTCAGAAGAACAAGAAGCCGTGGGGTTCAAGAGCTAATAAGCAAGCCCCCAAAACCTCTCATTGAAGGGGCGCCCCCGCTCGGCCGAGTGGGGGGAAGGCTTCGTCAGTTCTCAGCGACTTGGCGGACAGAAACCCAGGACAAATGGGTGGTATCCACAATATCCTCAGGGTACAGACTGGAATTTCGAGAGATCCCATCTTCTCAATTCCGAAGTTCAAGACTCTCCAAGGATCCACAAAAAAGAGGATCCTTCTTCAAAGGTTTGAATCACTTAATAGCTCAAGGTGTGGTTACAGAGGTACCCCAAAAGGAGCAAGGTTCAGGTTTTTACTCAAACCTCTTTGTGATTCCAAAACCGAACGGAGAAGTCAGACCCATCCTGGATCTAAAAAATCTAAACCAGTTTCTGAACGTTCGCCATTTTCGAATGGAAACGATTCGATCCGTGGTCGCTACTTTAAAAGGCGGAGAATTCATTGCGTCCATAGATATCAAAGACGCATATCTACACATACCAATCCTCCCCGCTCACCAAAGATTCCTAAGGTTTGCGGTAGAAGATCGCCACTTTCAATTTGTGGCCCTGCCATTTGGTGTAGCCACCGCGCCCAGAGTATTCACAAAGGTGCTAGCTCCTCTGTTAGCAAACCTAAGAACACGGGGCATTGCGGTAACAGCCTATCTAGACGATCTACTATTAATAGATCAGTCAAAGGAGGGATTGGATCACGCTGTAGACACTACAGTAGGATACCTGGAGCATTTAGGATGGATTATAAACTTACAAAAATCCTCTCTCCAGGCCCAAAGAAGGATAGTGTACCTGGGCATGATCATAGATACAGCCCAAAACAGGGTATACCTGCCAGAGCCAAAGATACAGTCTCTGAAAGACCTGATCCACAAGGTCAAAGCAAACAAGAGGCCGTCTATTCGCCTTTGCATGAGACTATTGGGAAAGATGGTAGCCTCCTTCGAGGCGGTCCCTTAAGCCCAGTTTCATTCGAGACTACTTCAAGGCAATATTTTAGCCTCCTGGAACAGGAAGAGCCAAGCTCTGGATATACCCATGCGCCTGTCCTCACAAGTACGCCACAGCTTCAATTGGTGGCTAGAAGCCAGGAATTTACGGAAGGGAAAGTCCTTCCTCCCAGTGGCCTGGAAGGTGGTATCTACGGATGCCAGCCTATCGGGCTGGGGTGCAGTATTCGAGGAGGCTACTACCCAGGGAACCTGGGCCAAGACTCAGGGGATCCTGCCCATCAATGTGCTAGAGATCCGGGCGGTATATCTAGCCCTCAAAACCTGGACATACAGGTTACAGGGCTACCCAGTTCGGGTTCAATCCGACAATGCTACAGCAGTAGCTTACATCAATCACCAAGGAGGCACCCACAGTCGGGCAGCCCAAAGAGAGGTGAACCGGATCTTGGCATGGGCAGAAGAGCATGTACCTTGCATCTCTGCAATCTTCATTCCAGGGATAGAAAACTGGCAAGCAGACTACCTGAGTCGTCAGCAGCTGCTATCAGGAGAGTGGTCTCTTCACCCAGAGATCTTTCAGGCCATATGTCTGAGATGGGGAAACCCAGATGTAGACCTGCTAGCTTCCAGGTTCAACAAGAAATTGGACAACTTTGTGTCCAGAACGAGAGATCCTCTAGCCTACGGGACAGACGCTCTAATAACTCCATGGAATCAGTTCTCACTGATCTATGCATTCCCTCCGATCCCTCTTCTACAAAGACTGCTTCGCAGGATCAAGGAGGAGGGAATACCAGTAATCCTAGTGGCCCCAAACTGGCCCAGGAGGCCTTGGTATGCCGAGATCGTAAAAATGGCGATAGGAAGGCCCTGGAAGCTTCCACTTCGACACGACCTGTTGTCACAGGGTCCAGTATTCCACCCTTCCTTACAAAGGCTAAATTTGACGGCCTGGCTGCTGAGACCCACATTTTGAAAAAGAGAGGGGTCTCTGGCCTGGTTCTTTCTACGCTCATTAATGCTAGAAAGCCAGCCTCCAGACTCATCTATCATAGAGTCTGGAAAGCATACGTTTCCTGGTGTGAATCCAGAAGTTGGAATCCTCTGAAATATGAAATAAGTAGGATTCTTGCTTTTTGCCAGTTAGGAGTGGATATGAATTTAGCCCTTAGCACCATCAAAGGGCAAATATTGGCTCTATCAGTCTTCTTTCAGAGACCATTGGCATCTCACTCCCTAGTTCGGACATTCATTCAGGGGGTACTGAGGATAAATCCTCCAGTCAGGTCTCCCTTGTGTCCATGGGATTTGAATTTGGTATTGTCAGTGTTGCAAAAGCAACCTTTTGAACCTATTCGCCATATTCCTTTAATTATATTAAGTAGGAAATTGGCCTTTCTGATTGCTATAGCTTCTGCTAGGAGAGTATCAGAGCTAGCAGCTCTTTCTTGTAAAGAGCCTTATCTAATTTGTCACAAGGACAAGATCGTACTACGACCCCATCCGGCTTTTCTGCCTAAGGTGGTGTCGGCTTTTCACTTGAATCAAGACATTGTTCTGCCTTCCTTTTTTCCAAACCCGCGGACGGCGGGGGAAAAATTATTACACTCTCTAGATCTAGTGAGAGCGGTAAGGGTGTATCTGCAAGCAACCGCTCAGATACGTAAAACAGATGTTTTGTTTATTTTACCAGATTGTCCCAAGAAGGGCCAAGCGGTATCAAAATCCACCATTTCCAGGTGGATTAGACAAGTAATTGTTCAAGCTTATGGTTTAAAGAACAGGACTCCTCCTTTTCCTGTTAAGGCGCACTCTACCAGGGCGATAAGTGCTTCATGGGCAGTGCACCACCAGGCTTCGATGGCTCAGATCTGTAAGGCTGCAACTTGGTCCTCAGTCCATACATTTTCCAAATTCTATCAAATAGATGTGAAAGGACATGAGGATTCCGCCTTCGGGCGAAGTGTGCTGCAGGCAGCAGTATAGGGCTTCTGGTCCGCAAGCGGTCGGTTTGATCTGTGTCTCCCCCCCTTCATATGAGCATTGCTCTGGGACGTCCCATTATGTAATGACTAGCTCTGTGTCCCGTGGTGTACGATAAAGAAAATAGGATTTTTATAACAGCTTACCTGTAAAATCCTTTTCTTGGAGTACACCACGGGACACAGAGGTCCCACCCTTCTTATGGGAACCTTACTGCTTTGCTACAAAACTGAGGTACTTCCCTGATGGGAGGGGTTATATGGAGGGGAACTGTCTTCCATTGGTTGTGCCAGTGTCCAATCACCTCTGGTGACCCTTAACCCATTATGTAATGACTAGCTCTGTGTCCCGTGGTGTACTCCAAGAAAAGGATTTTACAGGTAAGCTGTTATAAAAATCCTATTTTTTTTTTTCTTTAGTTGTTGAGATGTGATTTGTTTGAAGAGCTCCATTTGTTTGATGGATCTGTTTATGCTGCTACTGCACAGCAGACATCTGTTATTTACTATCCAAACAGAATACATGTTGCTGAGATGTTTGATTTTTGTGGACAGTTCAGATATTCACTAACTACAAAAACACAGCTTCTGAACTGTTTCTATAGTATAAAGTAATACCTATGCAATGCAATTTGTTAAAATCTTTTTCTGCTCCTGTTTTCTAGTCAATCAAGTCATGCCGTCCCATGACAAACAATGCAGGACGTCTCTTTCACTACAGGATTACTGTATCCCCGCCAACCAATTTCTTAGTAAGTACCTTCTGTATTTTTGTTGGTATAGCTGATTCTAGTTTATGTCTTAAAAAATAAAAATGTGTGTAACATATATACTCTTGTGTATTTACTTTACTTTGCCCATTCGCTGTCCAACCTGACTGTAGACACACAGTTGCCATCATTTCTTCAGGGGGTTCAGAGGAACCAAAGCACGTTGTAAACATTACTATCTCACAGGGTTTCAGAGCACTTTAGAAAAAAAAAAACAGGGACATTAGATAGCTAGAACAGACCTTCAAAAACTGTCTTCCCCTGAAAATCTTGGTATAAGTGAAGATAAGGCCTACAAGGTGTACACTAGAGTGTGTTTGTTAATATAAATATTAAATGCACTTTTTCAAATAGGTTTCTAAAATTATCCTTTTCCTTTCATCTCATACATACTACTTTCTATTGCTGATATTGCTAAGATATATAGTAATAAAAAATAAATTAAAAAAAGTTAAGGCAGATATAGAAGATAAAGGTTTTAACCAGATGTGCATTCATTAAAACAACTTAAATGTTTTTTTGTTTTTGTTTTTTCAATATTTTTATTGAGTTTCAGATTTGAAAGTCACAAGAAAAAATAAAATAAGAAATATATCAATCTCCATATGCATTGTAGGAAAAGTACATATAAGCTTACAAAATAATATTTAACCCACAATTAACAGATCATCTTTGTATTCATATGACACTTTCTGTGATCAAACTTATTAATTCACATAGATGAATAAAATCTATATGTATCAGGCAGCTATAGTGAAAGCATGGATAAATCTCTAACTTTCTCTACTAGCATAGTTCTTGAACCATAAGGAACTATCCTTTAGGGGGGTTCAACATTTAACCAAGAATAGGAAAATAAAGGAATAACAAATAAAATAATGACGTTAACTATATCAGTAGTACAGAGTAGTTGTAATTCTTAGTATTTCAGTGGATTGTAATATTAAGTTCCGTATTTTATTTATTTCATGTTATTTAAGGCTTGTAAGGCTCTAGGAGCGATTTGGTAGACTTTTTATTCTGCCCAGAGAGTTAGCCAAGTTTTCTTTGGTGTACCATTCAGTATAAAGAAAGGGTCACATAAGCTGGGATATTTTGGAGTTTGACAGTGATTATTCCATAAAGTGTTGCCATCTATTTTTTATTTATTTTTTTATTTGTTTTTATTGGGTTTTCATAAAGTTTAACAGTACTTTACAATTTGTAATGAAGTAAGAGTTGGTTTGACATTTGACAAATGGTAAGATTATAGACACTGAAGATACGTATGACAGACATTACTTATGTATTCATCAAGAAGAAAAACTTAACAGTAATTTCAACAGGTTGTTTAGAATGATTCAAACAAAGTTATTCGTGTGGGCACACATGGAGGAGTGTGTCTAACTGAGGGTGTGTTGAATTTTGAGCCATGGCTCCCAAGAGTTCCTAAATTTCCCAGTGGAGCCAGATTGTAAGGCTGAGTATTGTTCGTACTCTTTGATCAATTTGAGATGGGTCTTGACATCCGAGATGTTAGGGACAATGGATTTTCTCAATTTTCTCGTAATCATTAATCTGGCAGCGAATAGAATGTGCATTACTATGTTTCTGAACTTAGTTGGAAGGTTGGTGATCCCTAAGCTAAGGATTGCTAGCGGAAGGGAGGGTTTTAGTAAGATACCGGTTAGGTCTGAGATGAAGGAAAAGACTATCTTCCAAAAGGGGAGATATGAGGGCATTCCCAGAGTATATGAAGTAAGAAGCCCTTGTGTGAGCAACCTCGCCAACATGTGTTATCATCCATGTTTGCAAATTTGTGCATTTGTACCAGGGTTAGGTACCATCGTAGGTGAAGTTTTTGAGAAAGTTCCCAGTAATTCATACTTTTAGAGGCTGTTTGGTTATAGTAGATGGCTTGACGCCATTGTTGGTCAGAAAAGGATGTGTTCAAATGCCATCTATTTTTTAATTACATTCTATTCTGCCTTTTTTTTATTACATTTTATTTTGAGAATGCAATTAAGAAAAACAAAGACCGCAACATTTGGCCGACAAGTTAAATCAAGAAGGACAATATACAGTATGTAGTATAAGCTGAGAGAGACCTAGCAGTGCTGGGTCTAGTGGTGTACATTAAAATATAAATTCACCTTCCCAGAAAATCTGCTGTACTTTAGTCCCGCAATACTGCTCTGTCAGGGACCTGGACACCGCATCACCGGTCCGGGGATTCAAAATCATCCTGGCTTTCTTTCCTCTTTGCTGTGCTGACAAGATAGCCTAGATGGATTGTGATTGATTGGTCAATGCCATCCATGTGAAGTTGCTAACCAATTACAATGCCCCTTGTCCATACACGCTGAGAGGTACGGAAAGGAGATTAAGCTGTTGGGGATTTCAAATCTTCAGACCGGTGAAGCGGCATTCCTGTCCCTGACACAGTAGGATCGTGGGACTACAGTACAGCAGGACCAGGGGGATGGGGAGGGGTTCCAGTGTAAGGTCACCTTTCTGTAAAGGTGAATTTATACTTTGAGAAATATTTGAATGGATGGCAGTCGGACTAGTAGGTAAACAAAAAAAAGGGAAGAGGGGGAGGCCTCAATTTTTAGATTAACACGTGTAATTCAATTTAAGAGAGGCATGGCATGTCAATTGGGGGATCATTGATTAGGAGTCTGAGTAGATACCATTGAGTATGTTGAAAGCATTGCATTAAGTGGTTGTAAACCGCTGGACATTTTTATTTTATTTGTATCTGCAAGGTAAAGGCATAATGTGCTCGCATGCATTGCAATATGTTAAACTTACCTTAAAACAAAGCTCTTCCAGCACCGAGATGTCAGTGCTGCAGGCACTCTTTTTTTCACCCGTCTTTCTTCCGGGTCTGCGGACTCCGGCTCTATGACTGGCCGGAGCCGCAATGACGTCACTCCTGCATATGCTCGCGGAAGCTGCCCTTCACAGGCATATGGATCTGAAGAAGCCGCATGGTTGGCCGTTCTTTCAGAGCGCATGCGCCAGTGATGTCACTACATATCTTATTAAAACGGTGCACATTTAGGAAATATTTACACTACCTATAGGCTTACCTAGAGGTAAAAGCAAGAGATAAAAGTTTACTTCCACTTAATAGTTACATAGTTGGTCAGGTTGAAAAAAGACACAAGTCCATCCAGTTCAACCATAAAAATAGAATGTTGAGATCCTACAGGCAAGTTTAACCACTTCCCGACCGCCGCACGAAGATATACGTTGACAGAATGACACGGACAGGCTAATGGGCGTATATATATGTCCCCTTTAATTTGCCGCCATGTGGTCACGCGTGGGCCGCCGGCGGCTCGTTGGCAACCCTGCCAAAACGGGGAGATGTTAGTTTAAACACAACATCTCCCTGTTTTGCCTAGTGACATGTCACTGGTCGTCTGTTCCCTGTCATCGGGAACAGCGATCAATGACGTGTCATGGCAAGCCACGCCCCCTAACAGTTAGAAGCACTCCCTAGGTCACACTTAAACCCTTCAGCGCCCCCTACAGGTTAATCCCTTCACTTCCAGTGTCATTTTTACAGTAATCAGTGCATTTTTATAACACTGATCAATGTAAAAATGACAATGGTCCAAAAATGGTGTTAAAAATGTCCGATGTGTCCGCCATAATGTCGCAGTCACGATAAAAATCGCTGATCGCCACCATTACTAGTAAAAAAAATAATATTATTGAAAATGCCATAAAATTACCCCCTATTTTGTAGACGCTATAACTTTTGCGCAAACCAATCAATAAATGCTTATTGCCATTTATTTACCAAACATAAGAATACGTATCGGCCTAAACCGAGGAAAAAAAAATGTTTTTTTAATATATTTTTTGGGGATATCTATTATAGCAAAAAGTAAAAAATATTGCATTTTTTTCTAAATTGTGTTCTATTTTTGTTTATAGCGCAAATAATAAAAACCACAGAGGTGATCAAATACCACCAAAATAAAGCTCTATTTGTGGGAAAAAAAGGGCATCAATTTTGTTTGGGAGCCACGTCGCAGGACCGCACAATTGTCAGTTAAAGCGATGCAGTGCCGAATCACAAAATGGTCCGGGGCTTAGTGGTTAAATGAAAGAATTGTGTTGAAGAAATATTGAACCTGTATTTCCTTATGAGGCCTCCACCCATTCAATGCCAGAAACGTAGGATAATTTGGCTATAAATAAATAAATAGTAGGGGGTTGTGGGTAGATCCACTGAGATCGCAGCCTCATGAGATTTTAATGGTTGGGAAATTAATTAGACCAAAAAGTGCCCATTCTGGAGTTAGAGGCAAGTAGTTTACCAGGTATGTGGTGGCATAATGCACTATGGATTTCCAGAAATGTTTAATACTGGGACATAATCAAAAAGCATGGAACATGTCCTCCTCTATAAATGTTTTTCTCTTATCATCCATGGACTGACACGGCGTCTCTTACACTTTACACGTGGGTTATGTCCCTGCTTGCAGGAGAAGACCTAGGCAGAATGTGAGATGTTATACATACATTCTAAAAAGCCAGCGCTGAACAGCCCCGCCCAGGGGGGCGGTCCCTCCGGACATAACACTCCCACTGCAGCCTAGCAGAAGAAGACATGGCTCTCTCAGGAGCCAGTCTCCTGACCTATTTGTATTCCTTTTGGAATTTTTCTTATTTTATTTTTGAGATCTTCTATCAATTGTCGGCTGGGCAACAGGTTGGGTACATGATATCCTCGTAGTCTTCCCTGTCCGACCATCGAGCGTGCTGATCCTCGCCTTGTGTGCGTGAGACTCAGTTCACGACATGCCCCACGACTCCAGGGGTGGCCGGTGGGCTTTCATGCTCCGCGGTCCTCTCAAGATTGAACAGTCCGGCTGTATCATTCGCGATGGACCGGGCCGACAGCTACTCAGTACCGCACTGTGATAGTTCTGTCAGAAACACACCAGTGGGTCCCTCGGGGGATGGGTAAGTAGTCTCTCCTGTCTGCAGGTGAGTACATGCTGTGTGTTTCTCTGTGTGGGGGATTTTCCCTGTCTCCCCCTGTGTTTTATTGTCACTCTCTGTCACCATTGCTGGCGCTGTGCTGTGTGGGGTGCCTGAGGGTCATACTGCCCGGGGGGGGGGGCTCATACTGGTCTGCATATCGCTGGGGCTGTTTTTTGAGTGTTTTGGGGGCCTGGGCGCCGTTCGGCGCCATGTTTTGTGTTTGTGCATTACTTTATATTGGCGGCCATTTTGCCGTGGATCGCCTGAGCACATTGCGGCCACCATTTTCTTGTAGCCGCGCGCTTTTCAAGCACTTGTTTGGCCTCTATCACCGCTGGGAATGGCGCGAATCTCCTCACACTCTCTCCTCTCAGCTCACTTACGCTGAACAGTGCGGCGCAGAGAGACAAGGCAGCGGAACCGAGCGGTCCTGGTCAGGTTGGTGGGTCCCCTGGGCATTCCCCTACTCAGTCAGCACAGCTTGTGGGTGGACTTTTTTTTCTGAGGAGTCTCACAGAGGGGCAATATGGAGTCAGTGTCACCAGCTTCCCCTTACATGCCAGAGGCGACAGGCAGTGCCCCAGCACCTGCGGTCCCCATGGACCAGTTGTAGGCAGTCCTGGAATCATTTCTTACCAGGATGGAAGCGGCGTGCGAGCGCAAGGGAGCAAAAAAGCGCCCTCTCCCCACTTTATCTCCACAAGGGGAGTGCGCTGATTCAGATATGGGCCTAGCTAGTGCTGCTCAGGACCCTAGCTCTGAATATTTGGATGGTTTTGAACAGGAAATTCCTTGTGAGGAAGACTCCAGTTCTGAGTCAGTAAATGACAGGGCGCTTGTTAGTGAACTCATTGATGCTGTGAGGGACACTCTCAAGCTGAATGCTGCGGCTATGGAACCTCAGGCAGAGGCAGTCTCCTTTGGTTCTTTTAAGGCCAAGCCTTCTAAAAAGGTTTTTCCATATGTTCCTTTCTTTGACCAGCTCATTGATCAGGTCTGGGAAAAGCCGCAGAAGACTTTTATGGTCCCGCTGCGTTTGTCTATCAGATACCCCTTTGAAGACGCCCTAATTAAGAAGTGGGCTTCTCCCCCAGTGGTCGACCCCCCGGTCGCCCGTTTGAACAAGGCCACCACTCTCCCGATGGAGGGGACTCCTGCATTTAAGGACCCCACTGACAGGAGGTCAGAAGTGGTGAGCAGAGCCATGTTTGCCTTGTTGGGATCCGCCTTACGGCCAGTTGTAGTGGCGACCCTTGTGTCACAGACACTCACAGAATGGGCAAAAATCTTGCACCAAACTGTACAGGAGTATAATCTTCCTCCGGACACTATTGCTCTGGCCCACCAGATGTTGCAGGGCCTGATTTATGTGTGTGACGCCACGTTGGACGCGGCCCCATTAATATCCAGGGCCTCTGTCTCGGCGGTGGTATTGTGTCGTCTTATCTGGTTGAAATGCTGGCCTGCTGACCTAGCCTCTAAGAAGCTCCTGACAGATCTACCTTTTAAGGGTGGTAGACTTTTCGGTGCTGCTCTGGATGACATCATCAAGGATGTCACGGGACGTAAAAGCACTCTCCTTCCTCAGACTATCAAAGGTAAGGAGGCCCGCCATAACCCGGGTCCTTCCTTTCCAGCAAAAAAGGTTTTTTTTCATCAGTCGGAGTCCACGGGTAAGCCCTCCCAGACTGACAACAGTGCGGCGGGTGGACACAAGCGCCCTTGGGTGCGTAAGCCGAACAAGCCGGCTCCCAAGCCCGCCTCCGCGTGAAGTCTTGCCCCCGCCCGACTCTGCGGTGGGGGGACGACTTTGCAGGTTCACGGATCGGTGGACCTCCAGGATCTCCGACCGGTGGGTGTGTGAGGTGGTCACCTCAGGATACAGAATAGAGTTCCGTTCGTGGCCCCCAGACAGATTCTTTCCCTCAAATCTCCCTCTCCTTCCTGCCTGTCGGACAGCCCTATTGGGGGCCGTACAGGATTTGATCGGGTCTGGAGTGATTGTGCCGGTCCCGTCCCAGGAGAGGTTTCAGGGTTTCTACTCGAATCTGTAAAAGGAAGGGGTTCGGCCAATCCTGGACCTCAAGGCCCTGAATGCCTTTGTGAAGGTGCAGAAATTCCGCATGGAATCCATTCGCACGGTGATCGCTACACTCCATCAAGGGGATTTTCTAGCGTCCTTGGACATCAAGGATGCCTACTTGCATATTCCGATCTGCGCGAGCCACCAGAAGTTTCTGCGCTTTGCGATCAGCGATTTCAATTTGTGGCCCTTCCCTTCGGACTAGCCTCGGCACCGAGTGTGTTCACCAAGGTGCTTGCTCCGGTTCTAGCTTTGCCGAGACAGTGAGGCATTGCTATCGTGGGCTATCTGGACGATCTTCTTCTAAGAGCAGACAGTGGCTCAGAATTAGAAGAAAGTGTGACTATCGTCAGTCAGACCCTCAGGGACTTCGGGTGGCTCCTGAACATTCAGAAGTCGGTCCTGGTCCCGACTCAGCGTCTAGAGTATCTGGGTCTGATTCTGGACTCCTTGGAGGCGAAGGTATTCCTACCTCCGGAGAAGCGGTTGACACTTCAGTCTGCAGTGCAGGTGCTGACGTCCCGAAAATGGTCGTCAATCCATTTTTGCATGAGAGTCCTGGGACTCATGGTGGCCTCTTTCGAGGTCATTTCTTATGCCCAATCGCACACCAGGGCATTAAGGAAAGAGATCTTGTCCACTTGGGACAAATCCCCGTTGTCCTTGGATCTTCAGATCCAGGTGAGTCACCTGGTCAGGGCGTGGTGGTTGAGGTCCCCGGCTCTTCGGTCCGGGAGGTCGTTTCTCCCCATCCAATGGACAGTGATCACGACGGACGCCAGCCTGACGGGCTGGGGGGGAGTCTGGGGAGTCCTGTCGGCCCAAGGGCTTTGGACTCCGGACGAAGCCCGTTTACCGATCAATGTTCTGGAAATACGGGCAATCAGACTGTGTCTCTCCTCATGGTCGGAGAGATTACAGGGTCGCTCCATCAGGATCCAGTCGGACAACGCCACGGCGGGGGGTGGACTCGGAGCTCGGTTGCGGCTTCTGAGGTCGCCCGCATCCTAAGGTGGGCCGAAAGAAGCATGCCGGCTCTGTCGGCCATCTACATTCTGGGCGTAGAATTTGGCAGGCGGACTATCTGAGTCGCCAGACGCTGGACCAGGGAGAGTGGTCCTTGCACCCGGAGGTTTTTCAGCTCCTTTGCCGACGGTGGGGCACGCCGGATGTGGACCTGATGGCCTCTCGACTCAATCGCAAGGTGTCGAGGTTTGTGGCCAGATCCAGGGATCCTTGGGCGGATGCATCAGATGCGTTGGTGGCCCCGTGGGGTCATTATCACCTGATGTACGTTTATCCTCCACTGCAGTTGCTCCCTCGCCTGCTGCGCAGGGTGGCGACCGAGGGAATTCCGGTGATCCTCATTGCTCCGGATTGGCCTCGGCGTCACTGGTACGCCGATCTGATACGTCTCGTTGCGGACGTTCCCTGGCGGTTTTCTCAAGGTCCTATATTTCATCTTGCTTTACAGTCTCTGGCTTTAACGACATGGCTATTGAAAGCCAGGTGCTGAGAGACCGGGGTCTCTCGGATTTGGTCATTTCGACCATGTTAAGGGCACGGAAGTCTTCCTCCAGAAAGATCTATCACCGTACTTGGAAAGCTTACATTGCCATGTGCGAAGAGCTGGACTGGCGTCCACGGACGTATTCCGTCCCCAGAATCCTGCGTTTTCTGCAGCGTGGCGTGACCCAAAAGCTTGCTTTGAGTACCATTAAGGGTCAGATTTCGGCCTTGGCTGTCTTCTTTCAGCGACCGCTGGCGGGTCATTCTTTGGTTAGCACCTTTGTACAGAGTGTTCGCCATGTGCTTCCTCCTGTCAAGCCTCCTCTCCCCCCCGTGGGATCTGAATTTGGTGCTCTCGGTTCTCCAGGAACCTCCCTTTGAAAATATCAGAGTTATTCCCCTCTTGACTTTGTCTCAGAAGGTGGCCTTCTTAGTGGCCATTACTTCTGTTAGACGAGTGTCTGAGTTGGCGGCCTTGTCCTGCAAGTCACCCTATTTGGTCATCCATAAGGATAAGGCGGTGTTGCGCCCGCGACCTTCTTTTTTGCCAAAGGTGGTCTCGGCCTTTCACCTAACTGAGGACATTGTCCTCCCGTCCTTGTGTCCTCACCCATAGCATCCCAGAGAGTTTGCGCTTCACACATTGGATGTGGTACGAGCCTTGCGGGTGTACCTGTCTGCTACTGCTTCTATTCGGAAGTCTGACTCACTGTTTGTGACTGTCTCTGGTCCAAAACAGGGCCAAGCGGCTTCGTCTGCCACCATTTCTAGGTGGATCAGACAAACCGTCATTCAAGCCTATGCTCTCAAGGGGCGGGTGCCTCCCTTTCCGGTTACGGCGCATTCCACCAGGGCAATTGGTGCTTCCTGGGCTTTCCGACATCAAGCGTCGGTTGCACAAGTGTGCAAAGCGGCGACCTGGTCGTCCGTTTATACCTTTTCTAAGTTTTATAAGGTTGATGTGGCTGCATCTTCGGATGCTTCCTTCAGCCGCAAGGTGCTGCAGGCCGCTGTTTAAAGTTGCAACTCCTCCGTTGAGGAGCTCTGCCTTGTTTGGAGTGAAGTTTTTGGTTTTTCCATTTATACTGCTCCCATCCCTCTTGACACTGCTTTGGGACATCCCACGTGTAAAGTGTAAGCGACGCTGTGTCAGTCCATGGATGATAAGAGAAAATAGGATTTTTGTACTCACCGTAAAATCCTTTTCTCTGACATCCATGGACTGACACGGCACCCACCCTTCCTTTTTAAGGTTTGTACTGCTTTGTTACGAACTGAGGTCTGCTGGCTGCAGTGGGAGGGTTATGTCCGGAGGGACCGCCCCCCTGGGCGGGGCTGTTCAGCTCTGGCTTTTTAGAATGTATGTATAACATCTCACATTCTGCCTAGGTCTTCTCCTGCAAGCAGGGACATAACCTACGTGTAAAGTGTAAGAGACGCCGTGTCAGTCCATGGATGTCAGAGAAAAGGATTTTACGGTGAGTACAAAAATCCTATTTTTTTTTAAATTGCTTCAGCCTTTCTTTGTACTAGCCAATAGTAATCTTCTGTACATCAGCATTTTATGACTAATGAAAGGACTTCTTTAACCACTTGAGCCCCGTAAGGATTTTCCCCCTTAATGACCAGACCATTTTTTGCGATACGGCACTGTGTCGCTTTAACTGACAATTGCGTGGTCCTGCGACGTTGTACCAAAACAAAATTTACGTCCTTTCTTTCCCACAAATAGAGCTTTATTTTGGTGGTATTTGATCACTTCCGCAGTTTTTTTTTTTTTTTTAGTTTTTTTTTTAGTTTTTTTTTTAAACCATAGATTTTTATTGGTTTTTATTTTTTTTTTTTTTTTTCACAGTGTATACAGAATATATGTACATTTTACAGTACAGAGTCATACAATGTGATTAACAAGTATAGATCCTAAGGAGAAGAGTATAACCTGCAAGTTATGTATGGAACTACACAAGTAGGGATTAGCATAGGCCTCACTAGGAGGATTAGCCTGTCACCCCTTTAGGGTTCACACTGTGAGCAGGCTACTTGTATGGACGATGCTGTGTAGTTCGTCCCGGACCTTAATGAGGGTCCAAGGATTTAAGTTAAACATTAGGATCAGGAACGCTTAAACTGTAACCAATACTAAACAAGGATAAGTCTAAACTATGCGGGTAAGCATATTTGGACAAGCATTCCTAGTCATACCTTACTATTAGATAGTTCATACCACTAGACGTTGATGGAGATCATTCATCAAATCATAACATAGCATATCCTGTCATATTTGTGAGGAGGCGTATTTGGATGTTTTCCATATTTCTCAGTTTCTATGGAAGTTTAGGGAACGTCTTTCGGTATAAGCAAGCATCCTTTCCATAGTATATTGTGAATTTACTCTAGCTATGACTACTGAGATATTGGGAGGCGCTTGGGAGCGCCATTCTTTTGCAATCGATATGCGCGCTGCGAACATGACGTGAGTGACCACTTTTCTCATTAGAGGAGGGAAGTTTTCTATACCAAGGTTCAATATTGCAAGTGCAGCGTTAATAGTATAATCTATTCCGGTGATTTTCCGAATGAGTGATTGCACTTTTAACCAGAATGTGTGTAGAACATCACAACTCCAGAATATATGGATTAGACTACCTGTGGATTTGCAATTTCTCCAGCATAAAGGCGAAGTATCAGAGTTCATTTTGTTAAGGCGGGCCGGGGTAAAGTACCATCTGTGTAGGAGTTTTTGAGCATTATCCCAGTGGTCCACGCATGCCGAAGATTTACTGTTGTATTGTATTGCTTTATGCCACTGGTGTAAAGGGAATTCTTTCTGAAGTTCTTGTTGCCATTTATGCATACATGGGAGCTTAGTTTGGACATTGAGTGGGGACGCGTATTTGTAAAAGAGGGATATACCTTTGAGGTTATTTGGGGGTTTGCTCATAAGAAAATCCCACAGTCTCTGCGGGATTTCTATTGTTTTAATTGGTGTACTACACCAATAATGATGTATCTGGAAGGCCCTGTAGTTATCTATTACACTCTTTGCATTCAAAGTTGGGACTGTGAAGTGCATTCCCACCTTTCTCCAAGATTGTGCCGAGAAGTTAGGTATTAGATATTCATAGGATGCAAGTGGGAGAATTAGTTTGTGGGTGGGGGTATCAGTGAAGCGGGTATTGGTTAGGGAGGACCAAGCATCTATGGATGCTTGTATAGTTGGGTACGATGGAGCGATGGTTCTATGATTAATGCTGGCAGCAAAAGCTAATGCTGGAAGATTATGACCAGGTGTGACTGTGCTTTCAATGTCTGACCATCGGTTGTCTGTTTTGCAGGAGAACCAGTATCGTAATTGATCTAAAATTGCAGCCCTATAGTATAGTTGGGCATTCGGCAATCCCACCCCTCCAAGGTGCTTAGGTTTGTAAAGCTGTGCTAGTGCAACTCTTGGTTTTTTACCCCCCAAATAAACTTTTTCAGAGATGCCTCTAATTGCGTAAAGAACTTTTGGGGTACTGGGATGGGCAGTGTCCTGAAGTAGTAAAGGAGTTTAGGCAATACCTGCATTTGGTATGCGGCTATCCTCCCCAGCCAAGTGAGATGTAGGGTGCCGATTTGATTAAGTTCCGTATCTATTCTACTCAGTAGCGGGGGGAAGTTAGTCGGGTAGATTTTGGCGGATGATGAGGTTAGCTGCACACCCAAGTACGTGATAGCCGGGGGATCCCAGTTGCAAGGGAATATGGTTTGTAATCTAGTTTTTTCTTCGCTTGTGATGTTAAGTGTTAGAGCGTAGCATTTAGATGTGTTGACTTTGTAAAAGGAGATCTGCCCAAATTTGTATAATATATTTTGGATGGCTGGTAGAGATGTCGATGGGTTGGAGACAGTGAGAATGATGTCATCCGCGAAAAGTCCTATTTTATGGGCTCCAGAACCAGATTCTATGCCTGTGATTTCTACATTGGACCTGATTGATTCCGCTAGAGGTTCTATAACTAGGGAGAAGATAATTGGGGATAGTGGGCATCCTTGACGGGTGCCATTTGATAATTTAAAGGTGTCAGAGAGCATACTGGACATGTATACTCTGGCAGTAGGGTTAGAATATAGGGACATTATGGCCATGTGAATTGGACCTGATATTCCGAATTTGTGTAGAGTCTTTGACAGATATCCCCAATGGACCCTGTCAAAGGCCTTTTCTGCGTCAAGAGCTAGGAAGGTACTAGGTGTTCGCGTGACCTCTGCTAAGCGTGGAAGGTTTAGCATTCGTCTAGTGCTATCTGGGGCTTGCCTACCTTTCACAAAGCCAACTTGATCCAAACCTATAAGAGAGGTAGTTACATCCATCAGTCTATTTGCTAGAATTTTGGCATATATTTTCAGGTCGGAGTTTAACAGTGATATAGGCCTAAAATTTTGTGGCAGCGACGAGTCTTTGCCAGGTTTTGGTAATGTAACTATTATTGCTTGGAGCATTTCATTCGGGAAGGAGCCTGATGAAGCTGCAATGTTAAAAATGTTCACTAGTTCAGGTGTTAGGAGCGAAGAAAACGCTTTATAATACTCAGCTGAGAAGCCGTCTGCGCCTGGGGATTTATGCATGGGTAGTGATGTAATAGCATCCTCAACTTCCTGGGTGGAAATGGGAGCATTCAGTTTTTGCAGGTAAATTGGCTCTATAGACGGAAGGTGGACACTACTTAAAAAGTCATCAATCTCTTTGTCTGAAGGTTGATGGGTAGATGAATCTACATTTAGATTGTACAAGGACTCATAATAGTCCTTAAACGCATTGGCAATATCTTTAGGATTGCTAAGCGACTCCTTGGAGACGTGGTGCTTGATGTGCTTAAGATTGGAGCGTACCTGTCGTTTCTTAAGTTGGGAGGCTAGGATTTTACCCGCTTTATTATTTTGGGAATAGTAGGAAACTTTCAATCTTTTAAAGTAAGTGTCATAGTCTGCTCTAATTTCCTGGCTTAGATCCTCACGGCAAGCAGTGAGGCGTTTAAGGATAATGTCAGATTTGGTGTCTGTGTTTTTGTGCTGTGTTTCTAAATCTGCTATGGATTCCTGTAGCTGTGTCATGCGTTGTAATTTTTTCCTCTTTTCCCTGGAGGCAATTTGGATAAGAGTACCCCTAGCAAAAGCTTTGTGTGCACACCAGGTGGTCATAGGGGAGCATTCCCCATTATCATTGATCTTAAAATATTCTGTCAACTTTCCTTCTATCTCATCTCTGATCTTGGGGTGCGACAGGAGGAAGGTATTATTACGCCACAGAGGCCTGTGAGAGAATTTGCCGGTATCCACAATTCCAATAGTCACTGGCGCATGGTCCGACCATGTGATATTATGGATGTCAGCAGTTTGGACATTTTGCAATGTGTGTATATCAGTTAGGAAGAGATCAATTCTTGAATAGCTATCATGTACCGTTGAATAATACGTATAGTCTCTTTCATTAGTCCTAAGGCAGCGCCATGGATCAAAGAGCCGTTCTTCATGGCACAATGATCCTAATGAGGGCCTACGCCTATGGGCTACTGAAGACACGTCTAATTCTTCGTTCATAACTATATTGAGATCACCACATAATATCAGACCACCCTTTTGTAGCTTCTTAGCCAGCTTAATAATCTTGCAAATAAATTTCAAAGGTCTTACATTGGGCGCATAGACATTCACTAGTGTGTAGATGGTTCGGTTCACTTCAACTACTAATATAAGGTAGCGTCCAAGGGGGTCAGCATGTTCCTGTAAAAGAGAAAAGGTTAATGTGTCCTTGAAAGCAGTCATTACCCCATTCTTTTTTGTAGAGTTTTTGGCAGTAAAGATATGTGGGAATCTGACGTGTGTACACTTTGGGGGGTTCACACTAGAAAAATGAGTCTCTTGTACACATAAGATCTCGCACTGTGAGTCCATGGCGGATTTCCAGAGGGCTCTCCTTTTATGCGGGCTGTTCAACCCCCTCACATTATATGACATAAGCTTAAGGGTCATTCCATTGAAGTGTTGCGCATTGCTGCCATCTAGTGGTTGGTCCTATTAGTAGTATTCTTATTCCAGGTATGTTCAGAATGCTTGTGATCCGAAAAAGAGAAAAGTAAAACTGTTTTGTAACTTGAGAAGTAACAAAAAAACTAATCAGAGTCAACTGAAGAAAGACTGTACATGCGTCAGAAAGGACAGGCCGCTTGGTATGCGGCAAACAGGTTACGGAAGGCATCTCGTAACTTATGTGGGGGAAAAGGTGAATAGACATTCAACCATACAGCCGAACATCGGGCGTATTGATTAGTCACTCATAGAATATGAGAAGGCAAAAAGGTATCAGGCGTGCAGTGTCCCTGGGAGAGAGGAAAAGGCAGTCTAAGAGAGACACTGGACATCATGACAAACTTGAATACTGTGGTTATTTACCCTTGTTCTGGCGAGAGTTGTTGCGGCTTTGGCGTGGAGGATTCATGTCCGCAGGGGTTCCATCCGCGGGTAGAAGATGCCATTTACGGAGAAGCTCTAGCCCTTTTTCCAGAGTCGCAATTGTATGCGATTCATTATTCATGTCCACTAGCAATTTAGCCGGGAAGCCCCATTTGTAGAGGATTTTATGATTGCGCAGCATTTTGGTAATCGGGACCAGGTCTCGCCTGGCGGACAGGGTAGCCTGCGACAAGTCAGCATATAGTGCAATTCCAGAAAATGGATCAGGGAGAGCAGGGTGTTGTCTTGCAAAACGCATGAGCTGATCCTTTACATGATAAAAATGTATTCTTGCAATAACATCTTGGGGGATTTGATCGGGCAGGAAAGAGGGTTTAGGCAGTCTGTGGGCCCTGTCAATGGTGATGTCTGCTGAACTCAATGACGGAAGGGCTGTCAGCATAAGCTTTTGCAGGTACGCTGTGAGTTCAGCAGGCTTGACTGTCTCAGGTTTCCCTCTAAATTTAATATTATTCCTCCTTGCCCTGTCCTCAAGGTCAGCCATCTTAAGGCGCATAGCTTTAATCTCGTCTTCCACCTCAAAGTGAGCATCAACAAGCTCATTGTGTGCCAATGTAAAATCCTCCATTTTTTTTTCCACATATTCTACCCTGCTAGCCACCGCAGCAACTTCTTTTTGTGTGGTATGCATAAACGCTGCCATGTCATGTTGGAGGGCCCCCCGCAGGGTTTGCAGCATTTCTTTCATTGTGGTATCAATAATGGGCATCCCTGAGGTGGGAAATGCATCCAGCTGTTGATTATAGTTGGAGGATTCCTCCATTTCTTCCCCTGCAGTTTCCGTGTCATTCAGAGGCTCCCCTCCATCCCCCATCCTTCTCCTTTGTTTAGCAGGGCTATTAAAAGGTGATGATGCTGTACTAAGGGTTTGGGGATGTGACTCACCCGAGGATTGCAGTGGATTGCTGGAAGGCTGCATCATGGAGGCTGAGGAACGGCGCCCGGCGCGGGCGCCATCTTGGATTTCTCGGCCCGCTAATGGAGGGAAGAAATCCGTTAGTTTTCGGGGTCCCTCTCTCTCCTTGCGTTTCAGCATTGTTGCCACACTGTACCCCTCGTCTTTCCCAGTCGATCGATATACTTTTTGTGATGCCTGTACCGCTGTGAGCCGCGTTAGTACACCCGGTGTGTCAGAGCTCACCTAACACACATCCATCAGCTCTGGCTGCCGGCTCCGCCCCCACTTCCGCAGTTTTTTTTTTTGCGCTATAAACAAACAGCGACAATTTTAAAAAACAAAAACCTTTTTTTCTACTTTTTGCTATAATGCATATCCACAAAAAAAAATGTATTCATCAGTTTAGGCCGGTATATATTCTTCTACATATTTTTGGGAAAATAGCTATAGGCGTATATTGATTGGTTTACGCAAACGTGGTGGCTATTTGCGATTTTTAATGGGACTGCAACATTGCGGCGGGCAAATCTGACCCCAAATGACACTTTTTAGGGACCAGTGACATTATTACATTGAGCAGTGCTATAAAAATGCACTGATCAATGTAAAAATGACACTGGCGGGGAAGGGGTTAACACTAGGGGGCGATCAAGGGGTTAACTGTGTTCCCTAGGTGTGTTCTAACTGTAGGGGGATGGGATACCAGAGACATGACAGAGATCACTGTTCCCGATCACTTGTATGCCTTGTTTACATAGGCAGTTCTGTGTTGTGCCTGTGTACAAGGCGATTGCCGGCGGACATCGAGTCCGCCCGACCCACGGGCATGCTCCCGCGGCAAGCAGTACATCTGCGTGAGCAGGTCGGTTAGTGGTTAAAATGTTACTGCCCTTATACACTAAAATATGTGATTGACCGCATAAGAGGAACCTAAAAAGGAATGTAATATACTTGCTTTCTCTGATAAAGCCTCATCAGCTATGACTCATTAATTTACAATACAACCGTCAACAGGTCTTCCTGAATTGATAAAGTGATAAATTGATAAGTGACAGAAGTACTATAACCACATAAATACATCATCGCTTGGATCATTGGGAAATGTGGTCCTTTATCGCTTCTTCAGCAAGCTTGATGTTTCAGATTTTTTTACCCACATTCAACAGCCATTCAGGCTGTACAGTACATGAGCTGCAATTTAGGAAGATCATTGCATGTAAGAGTCAAAGCTCTAGAGGGAAAGAGTGCAAAACTGATAAGGAATAATTCAGGAAAGACAATTGAGTAATTTTAATTAGCTGTAACCATTATGCAGTGACACAGTATAAGAGTAGATAAACTGCTACATACTGTTATGTGAACACTCATCTGCCAGAAAATTAGAAACTCTGTTTATTCAGTCGTCTAATCAAGGCATCACTGCAAGGTGCCATGCCCTGTTCCTGGCTATTTACTTTTCTACCCTGCAGTCAAAGCAGCACAGTTGCGATTGAATAGTGCAAGAGTGATTTGATATCGATGAGCTCTCTTTCTTCTATATTGCAATCTCTATTTATTGGATTGGCAACACTGTGGCATATTTACTTAAAAGTTCTGTCCCTTCCTTCCCAGTTAGAATGTCTTTGTTCATGGAAGCAGAGAAGTATAAAAGCGTTATTAAACCCAAAAGCATACATATCATATTTCAGCTTAGCAGTTCTTGGATGTGGTGGCTGTATTTGGTTTCTTTTTTTTTTAGGCATTCTTTCCTGTTTTCACCCAGTGATCTGGCCCGTATGTATGTTTCTTTTTTTAACCACTTCAATACAGGGATTTTTGTACCTATTCAATACCGGGCCTATTCTAGCACTTCTCTCCTACATGTACAAATCATCATTCTTTTGCTAGAAAATTACTCAGAACCCCCAAACATTATATATGTTTTTTAGCAGACACCCTAGGGAATAAAATGACGGTCATTGCAACATTTTTTCTTGCACGATATTTGCGCAATAATTTTTCAAACGCCTTATTTAAAAAAAAAATGGTTTCATGAATTAAAAAATAACAAAACAGTAAAGTTAGCCCAATTTTTTGGGAAAATATGAAAGATAATGTTACGCCGAGTAAATAGATACCTAACATGTCACGCTTTAAAATTGCGCACACTCATGGAATGGCGCCAAACTTCGGTACTTAAAAATCTCCATAGGCGACGCTTTAATTTTTTTTTACAGGTTACCAGGTTAGAATTACAGAGGAGGTCTAGTGCTAGAATTGTTGCACGCTCTCTAACGCACGCGGCGATACCTCACATGCGTGGTTTGAATGGCGTTTACATATGTGGGCAACTTACGTGTGCATTCGCTTCTGATCGCGAGCTACCGGGGACAGGGGTGTTTTAATTTATTTATTTATTTTTACTTATTTATTTATTTTTTTACAATGATTTTACTTTTTTTTTTTTTTGATCACTTTTATTCCTATTACAAGGAATGTAAACATCCCTTGTAATAGGAATGTGTGTGACAGGTCCTCTTTATTGAGAGATGTGGGGTCAATAAGACCCCACATCTCTCCTCCAGGCTGGAAAGCATGAGATCAGTGAAAAAATTGTCACTGATTTCATACTTACAGCCGCAATGGCGGCTTTGTTTACATTTGAGGCCCGGGTGTGACGTCATCACATCGCGCCCGGGCCTCCGATGATCATAGAGATGACTGGTGACCATCTGGTCACCAGTCATCTCTATGCTCATTACGTGACCCCACCAACGACGCCGGAAGATTCGCTCCGGGTCCCCGATCGCACGGGGAGCCGGGAGAAGCACCGGATGGCGGCGGGAGGGGGGGATGTCCCCTCCTGCCGCCTGTAAGAACGATCAAGCGGCGGAACCGCCGTTATGATCGTTCTTATGGTGCGCAGAATCGCCGGCACTTCAAAAGGATATCTGAATGATGCCTCTAGCTGCAGGCATCATTCAGATATCCCCCTACAAAGCCGAGGACGTCATATGACGTCCACCCAGGATGGGAGATCCCATCTGTGGACGTCATTTGACTATGGCTGGGTAGGGAAGTGGTTAAAGAACAAGCTCTTTTGCAAATGTAGCAGTTACGGGGATGATGCAAACCATTTGCCACGGACAGGGGTGCTTACAATGGTCCACTTTTATTTATTTATGTACAACATTTTTCTCAAAGGGGAAAAAATAAATAAATACATCTAACACTCCCCTCCCCCCAGATTACCAATGCTGATGTCCAAAGATGCCCCTGTGCCCCCAGAGTGAGGGTGCTCTAATATTGATGTGTTCCTGGTGAAAACAGAGGGGGGAAAAAAATAAATAAAACACAACAAATGCAGCCATGTCCTTATTGGTAAGCCGCATTGTATTACATT
Source organism: Rana muscosa (assembly GCA_029206835.1). Lineage (NCBI taxonomy): Eukaryota > Metazoa > Chordata > Amphibia > Anura > Ranidae > Rana > Rana muscosa. The sequence goes on from CM055122.1 coordinate 1,139,191,334, forward strand.
TTTGGTTTAGGGTTTTATTCCTTTTTAATATAAATATAGAACTTAAATTAAACTTTAGTGCATGGAAGTGGAGGGGACTAATATTAAGACAGCTGGAACTTGAATAAAGCTGTACTTTAGTATTCATTGATACATTCTAAAATATACCGTATTTTCCGGCGTATAAGTCGACCTTTTACACTTAGAAAAAAAAACAGGAAAAAAGCAGGGGTCATCTTATACGCCGGGTCAGCCCCTCGGATGCTCGCTGGATGTGCGGTAATACATTGCGGGGGGTGTGGTCTGGCCGCAATCGAATATGGCCGCTTAATCCCCGAGCTCCACTCCTCCACAGAGCTACACAAAGCCATCCAGCATGCCCACCAGAGCTCCTCTCCCCTAGAACAGGGGATATCGACACCGCTCATCACTGGGATTATGACCCGCGGCCGCTCCCGATCATCAGGCTCCTGGATTACTATGCAGCCCCCATAGCTTCTGGCCCAAAATGGCGCAGATCGGGACAGAGACATCCCGCCGCCGAGGTCACTGCCTGTGTCTGCCCCACATGACAATCAGGTATCTGACATGGAGGAGACAGAGCAGCAACAACGTCATTTGGACTCCTCTCCCTCTGATAGAGGTAAGAGGTCTGCCATGTCACCTGCACACTCTCCCACAAAGCCTCCCCCTGTGAAGAGACAGCATGGTGCTGAGCCTTGTAGTCCCACAGCTGAAGTTGCTTCTACCCAGCCTCTGGCAAATTTTACAACCACAAGAAGGAAGAAATATGAAGCCTCGGAAGAGGGGTCGTCTTATACAGTGAGTACAGGCAAAAACTCCTAAACTGTAAAATTAGGGGGTCGTCTTATACGCCCGGTCACCTTATACACCGGAAAATACAGGTAAGCAAAATGCTCTTTGATGAAGTGAGAAAGCATTGCCTCTGTTAATATGGATTGGACTGTGATAAATGCAGGAGCCTGTGATTTAATACTTTAAGGGGTGCATATCAGATACTTATAAACTATTTAATTTGATGTTAAAACACGGGTGTCCCCTGCTAACTGCTAATGCATTTGCTTGACTGCATGGGTCAAGCAGACAGAGAGCAAAGAACTAGTTGCTGGTATTGCTTATGGCCTTCCTGTTGCTTTCCTTTTTGTTCCATTACTTAGCATGCCTTGTTCTGCACTGTTTTTCACTTTCTGAATGGCCATCTTGGTAAAGGCAGGTCGTTACCTCATAGTAGCCCTGCCTCTGTCAGAGCCTCAGGGAAGAGCAGTGAGTAGCACAAGAGCGATATCGGCAAACCTACAGAGGCAGCAGCGCCTTGGATCTCACACTGCAGATGTACAGCTGTAAGGTTGTAGGCTCAGAGTGGCTGTACACTTTCTCATGCCAGTAAATGCACTGATATTTTTTAGGAAGAATTCAGGATAAAAGTTAAATCTTTCAGGGTTTTACTTGAGCACAATTTACATATATAGATATAGGTACAAAATGTTCTTAAAATATCAGCACAGCAGAATTTACATTTATTGCAATGTGTCCCTTGTGCTGGTGATAGCTCTCATAGTGGAAATCTCAAGTCTTTTTCCCACAGTGGTAACCTTCCAGTGCTGCGGGGGTTAATATCAGTGCTGGATCTGTGACAGGCTCTCATCAGAGTGCAAACTATGCCCGCCCTTTCGGCCCCCCCCCCCCCCTGTAGCTTCTGTAATGTAACTTCCATGAATAAAAAGTGATCTATGAATGAAGGAGGCAGACCTTTTTATTCACCTGCCCATCCTCCATTCATAGATTGCTTTTCATTTATGGAAGCTTTAGTACAGCCCCTATGAATAAAGGACAAGGTCGGCACTCTTGATGAGGGGTATAGGAGGTCGGGCAAAGGACTTTGTATTTCCACTATCACAGCTTGCACAAGGAACAAGTAAAGTGATTGTAAAGTCTTTTTTTTTGTTAAAAATAACAAACATGTTATACTTACCTGCTCTGTGCAGTGCTTTTGCACAGAGCAGCCCAGATTCTCCTCTTCTTGGGTCCCTCTTCAGTGCTCTTGGCCCCTCCCTCCCGTTAAGAGCCCCCATAGCTTGCTATGGGGTCACCCGAGCCACAGCCCCCTGTGTCCATTCAATCAGAGCCACAGCCAGGCCCCACCCCTTTCTATCCTCATTGGCTGACTGACTTTAATTGACAGCAGGAGCCAATGGCACCGCGCTGCTGTCTTAGCCAATGAGGAGGGGAGTCCCGGGCTGCCGAGACATTCCTGCAAGATCGCTGGATCTTGAGGGGCCTCAGGTAAGTATTAGGGGGGCTGCACACTGAAGGCTTTTTATCTTAATGCATATAATGCATTAAGATACAAAACCTTCTGCCTTTACAATCACTTTAAATGTAAGTAACATCCCTTCTGTTTCTTCTATTTTTACCTAAATGTAGGCTTGAAAAGTAGAACTCCACAAATCAAAAATGCTATTCAATTCATTTTTAATATTACAGTACAAGCAAATTCATCCATCCATGTTTCCATGCTTTATTTTGCTGAAAAATCACTTTAAAAGCCACCACCCTAGCATTTCTGGCTGTGGCCATTTTATGTAAAGGCAGATAATCCATGTAGTCCTGTAATCCATCCACCCTTAGCTTAGGCATACAGACAGGAAGGTGTACTTGGCTGAGAACCCCCCCCAAATACTTCTGGAATATATGATATAATTTGCCTAGGCATAGAAACCAGAAAATAACTGAAGAAATACAAAAAATAAAGTTTAAAACAAGTAAATATAATATACTTTCCCATCTATTTACTAATACTAGCAGCATAAGGATTAAAAATGGTCAATGTTGACTGGAGAGAGTGAAGTTCCACTTTAAGATGCTCAAGGGGTTTAAAGCTCAACTCCAGTAAAAACATTTTATTCACATTTGGCCAGAGATATAGGGGCCCTTTTGAAACATTTTCTTTTTCTTTTCTTTTTTTCCTCCATGACACCAGAGCAAGTGATTTAGTGATCAGATGTCATAAGGACAGATTTGTTTTCTTCCTCTATCTCCATTGGAGACATTTCCCATAACTTCCTGTTTGCTGCCCCACTATCATTGGGAAAGTAAGTTTGAAAAACCACATTAGCAGAGAAAGTTTGGTTCATGGATAATCTGATTGATTATGTCATACCAATATACCTTTGAAAGTCAGAGAATGGAACTTGAGATTAAAGAGATTGTAAACCCTAAAAAAACAACAAACCTGTAACACAAAGACATAATGAGCTTGTATACTGTACATCGCATACTAGCTCATTATGAAATACTTACCTTAGAACAAAGCTGTTGCAGTGGTGCCCGCACACCACTGAGACGTCTGACATTTTCCCAAGAGTTTCTTCCGGGTTTGAGGGCTCCGATGCTGTGATTGGTCGGAGCTGCAGTGACGTCACTCCCGCGCATGCGCGCGGTTCCTGCCGGTTACGTCACAGGACCCTGAAGAAACAGTGCGTATGCGCCGATGACGTCAGAGGCGTAATATATAGTACAGTTGTGCTCATAAGTTTACATATCCTGGCAGAATTTATGATTTCTTGGCCATTTTTCGGAGAATATGAATGTTAACACAAAAACTTTTCTTTCACTTATGGTTAGTGTTTGGCTGAAGCCATTTATTATCAATTAACTGTGTTTGCTCTTTTTAAATCACAATGGTAGCAGAAACTACCCAAATGACCATGATCAAAAGTTTACATACCCCAGTTCTTAGTACAGTATATTGCCCCCTTTAGCATCAATAACAGCTTAAAGTTTTTTGTGGATGAGGCTCTTTATGTTCTCCAATGGTAAAGCTGCCCATTCCTCTTGGCAAAAAGTCTCCAGTTCCTGGAAATTCTTGGGCTGTCTTGCATGAACTGCACGTTTGAGATCTCCCCAGAGTGGCTCAATGATTTTGAGGTCAGGAGACTGAGATGGCCGCTCCAGAACCTCCACTTTATTTTGCTGCAGCCAATGACAGTTCGACTTGGCCTTGTCTTTTGGATCATTGTCATGTTGGAATGTCTAAGTACGTCCCATGCGCAGCTTCCTGGCTGATGAGTGCAAATGTTCCTCCAGTATTTTTTGATAACATACTGCATTCATCTTATCAACAATTTGACCAAGTTTCCTGTGCCTTTTGTAGCTCACACATCACCAAAACATCAGCGATCCACCTCCGTGTTTCACAGTAGGAATGGTGTAGCTTTCATCATAGGCCTTGTTGACTCCTTTCCAAATGTAGCGTTTATGGTTGTGGCCAAATTTTTGTCTCATCTCTCCAAATTACTTTGTGGCAGAAGGTTTGAGGCTTGTCTCTGTGCTGTTTGGCGTATTGTAAGCGGGATACTTTGTGGCATTTGCGTAGTAATGGCTTTCTTCTGGCGACTCAACCACGCAGTCCATCTTTCTTCAAGTGCCTCCTTATTGTGCATCTTGAAATGGCCACACCACATGTTTTCAGAGAGTCCTGTATTTCACCTGAAGTTATTTGTGGGTTTTTCTTTGCATCTCGAATAATTTTCCTGGCAGTTGTGGATTAAAATCTTAGTTGGTCTACCTGACCCTGGTCAATTCCTTGGATATCTTTTTGAATCCCTTTCCTGTTTTATACAACTACCCTTTCCCACAGATCCTTTGACAATTATTTTGCTTTCCCCATGACTCAGAATCCAGAAATGTCAGTGCATCACTGGATGAAAGATGCAAGGGTCTGTCAGGAGTCCAGAAATTCATTGACCTTTTATACACAAAAACTAATTACAAGCAAACAGATCACAGGTGAGGATGGTTACCTTTATTAGCCATTCAAACCCCTTTGTGTCAACTTGTGTGCATGTTATCAGGCCAAAATCACCAGGGTATGTAAACTTTTGATCAGGGTCATTTGGGTAGTTTCTGTTGTGATTATGATTTAAAAAGAGTAAACACAGTTGATTGATAATAGATGGCTTCAGCCCAACACTAACCATGAGTGAAAGAAATGTTTTTTGTGTTTTATCATTCATATTCTCAGAAATCATAAATACTGTCAGGGTATGTAAACTTATGAGCACAACTGTAATCATCTCCTAAACGGTGCAAGTTTAGGAGATATTGACAGTACCTACAGGCAAGCCTCATTATAGGCTTACCTGTAGGTACAATTAAACAGGAAGACTTTACTTCTTTCTCTTTAAGGTCACTTGTATGCCCATTTCTGAAACTCTGCAGAATATTTTGATCTGATCTTTGAATGTAAACTGGTGACTATGACTGGCGTTGGTGTTTTAAAAGATTCCGAGTTTTAAAATTTAATGGATGTTTCGCCTTCTTTCTTCCGGATATCAAGACCCAGGAGTTACAACATTTCGATGGCTACAGAGTTTTTATTCATTTGCTGATGCATTATGAAAGGCATTTCCTCTAGACTTGTACTTGTGATGTACCAAGCCATTGTGAGTTACGAGCCACACAAAGTATTTTTGCATGCATCAAGGGAGGTAAATTCTCCACTTTCAATTGAGGATTTAACAGGTTTCTTGAATGAGCATAAAAAAAGATTGATGCCTTCCTCCCTGCAATCTTATTTTTTTGTTGTTGATTTGTGTGATGCCTGCAAATTGGCAGCTAAAATGAACCTTCCCAATTATCTCTGGGTTTTGTTTCAGTGCTAATTTATTCACCAATCCTTGCTAATGGTTTGTTGATATATAGAGAGCAGGTTAAAGCAAAATTAGAATTTGTGGACAACGTTTTATTTTTCTGCTGCTGCTCCTTAATTAACCTTTCTGCTGCCCTGAGGCAGATGCTGGCAGCGGACACACTCTGCATTAGAGAAAGTGTCTATCATTTACTGCATTCTTTTGATCCTTGGCCCAGCGTCTGGACATCCACATCACCTGGAAAGAAGCCTGAAACTTTTATGGATGCATTAGTTGTAAATAGTGTGAACTACAAACGACTGATTAACATGTTTTACAACTTCCTGCCTGTTTTCTGAAAGCTTGCTGGCAACAAGTAACTTTGCAGACACCTTGAGAAATGATAATTAAAGATCACTAACAGCCTCATCATAATCAAGTGTTTTTCTTTATTTTAGACTGATCGACCTACTGTTATAGAGTACGATGATCATGAATACATCTTTGAGGGATTTTCTATGTTCTCCCATTTACCTCTCACAAGTGTAAGTATACTTTATGCTTTCAATGAGCATATATGTTGTTTTTTTTTACTAGAATGCATGTATTTTACCTTAAAAGTATTCTTTGAACAACGTACTATTTTTTTATTTTTTTTATTAAGTTATTTATTTAGTTTTTCTCATACAAGTTAAACAGGTTATGGCTAAATACAGTGCATCCGGAAAGTCTTCTCAGCGCTTCACTTTTTCCACATTTTGTTATGTTACATTAGCCTTATTCCAAAATTGATTAAATTCATTATTTTCCTCAAATTTCTACAAACAATACCCCATAATCACAACATGAAAGAAGTTTGTTTGAAATCTTTGCAAATGTTTTAAAAATAAAATAAAAAAGACAAAAAAAATGTACATAAGTATTCACAACCTTTGCTCAATACTTTGTTAAAGCACCTTTGGCACCAATTACAGCCTCATGACTTTTGAGTATGATGCTACAAGCTTGGCACGCCTATTTTTGGGCACTTTCTCCCATTCTTTGCAGAATCAATCAAAATCCATCAGGTTGTATGGGGAATGTTTATGCACAGCCATTTTAAAAACTCTCCAGATATGTGCAGTCTGGGCTCTTGCTAGGACATTCACAGAGGTGTCCTGTAGCCACTCCTTTGGTATCTTGGCTAAGTGTGCTAAAGGGTCGTTGTCCTGCTGTAAGATGAACCTTCTCCCCAGTCTGAGGTCCAGAGCACTCTGGAGCAAGTTTTTGTCAAGGGTGTCTTTGTACCTTGCTGCATTCATCTTTCTCTCGATAGTGACTAGTCTACCAGTTCCTGCCCCTGAAAAATATCCCCACAACATGATGCTGCCACCACCATGTTTCACTGTAGGGATGGTATTGGCCAGGTGATGAGCAGTACCTGGTTCTCTCCAGACATGACGCTTGCCATTCAGGCCAAGGAGTTCAATCTTTGTTTCATCAGACCAGAGAATTTTTTTTTCTTATGGTCTGAGAGTCCTTAACCCCTTCCTTACTGGGCACATATACCCCCTTCCTGCCCAGGCGAAATTTCAGCTTTCAGCACTGTCACGCTTTAAATGACAATTGCGCGGTCGTGCGACGTGGCTCCCAATCAAAATTGACGTCCTTTTTTTTCGCACAAATAGAGCTTTCTTTTGGTGGTATTTGATCACCTCGGCGGTTTTTATTTTTTGCGCTATAAACAAAAATAGAGCGACAATTTTGAAAAAAAAGCAATATTTTTTGATTTTTGCTATAATAAATATCCCAATTTTTTTTTTTTTTACATTTTTTTCCTCAGTTTAGGCCGATACGTATTCTTCTACATATTTTTGGTAAAAAAAAAAACGCAATCAGCGTTTATTGATTGGTTTGCGCAAAAGTTATAGCGTTTACAAAATAGGGGGATAGTTTTATGGCATTTTTATATATTTTTTTTTTTATTAGTAATGGCGGCGATCAGTGATTTTTTTTGTGACTGCGACATTATGGCGGACACATCGGACACTTTTGACACTAATTTGGGACCATTCACATTTATACAGCGAACAGTGCTATAAATATGCACTGATTACTGTATAAATGTGACTGGCAGGGAAGGGGTTAACACTAGGGGGCGAGGAAGGGGTTAAATGTGTTCCCTGGGAGTGATTGTTACTGTGGGGGGAGGGGACTGACTGGGGGAGGTGACCGATCTGTGTCCCTATGTACAAGGGACACAGCATCGGTCTCCTCTCCCTGACAGGACATGGATCTCTGTGTTTACACACACAGATCCATGTCCTTGTCTCTGTAACCGCCGATCGGGGGTGCCTGGCGGACATCGCGGCCGCCAGGCACGCGCATCGGCATTGCAGTGAAGCGCCGGGCACGTGCGCGCGCCGCCGCCGGCGCTCGCGCGCCCCCCCAGTGGCCAAATAGCGGAGGCCGTATAATAACGGCCTCCCGGCATTTGACAACCACCTTGCGGCCGTATATTCTCGTACGGCGGGCGCGAGGTGGTTAAGTTGCCTTTTACTGAGGAGTGGCTTCTGTCTGGCCACTCTACCATACAGGCCTGATTGGTGGAGTGCTGCAGAGATGGTTGTTTTTCTGGAAGGTTCTCCTCTCTCCACAGAGAAACGATGGAGCTCAGTCAGAGTGACCATCAGGTTCTTGGTCACCTCCCTGACTAAGGCCCTTGTCCCCCGATCGCTCAATTTTGCTGGACGGCCTGCTCTAGGAAGACTCATGGTGGTTCCAGACTTCTTCCATTTACAGATAATGGAGGCCACTGTGCTCATTGGGACCTTCAATGCTGCAGAAATTTTTCTGTACCCTTCCCCAGATCTGTGCCTTGATACAATCCTGTCTCGGAGGTCTACAGACAATTCTTTGGACTTCATGGCTTGGTTTGTGCTCTGACATGCACTGTTAACTGTGGGGCCTTATATACACAGATGTGTGCCTTTCCAAATCATGTCCAATCAACTGAATTTACCACAGGTGGACTCCAATTAAGTTGTAGAAACATCTCAAGGATGCACCTGAACTCAATTTTGAGTGTCATATCAAAGGCTGTGAATACTTGTGCACATGTGATTTTTTTTTTTTTTTTTGTTTTCATAAATTTTCTAACAAACTTGTTTCATGTTGTTATGGGGTATTGTTTGTAGAATTTTTAAGGGAAAATTTAGGGGGACTTTCAAAGTCAGCTAAAATGCATGCAGTCTTCTAGAGGTGCCTGCTATCTAGAATAGAAGCTAGTTTACCACCGATAAACAACCCTTTGGGTACATACTGTATGTTGAGAAACCATGACAAGAGGCTTTATTGAAAACTGCTGTGGAGAATTTTTGCGTTTGAAAGCTTGTTTTGTCCATTCTACTGCTAATATAACAAAAAACACTATATCTATTCAGACTAGTTCTGCTAGTGCTTTGCTACCACACAGAATAAAACTGTTTGTGTCTTATCGTATTTTAATGTGTTTAGAATTGATATCATTGACCCTCCTTGATAGCTGAGCTTAAACATACTTATTCAATATTGTGGCTTCAAAAATCCTATACATCTTAATTTTAATGATTTTATTATAGTCGCCTATTTTTATCTTTTCAATTATTTTATTGCTGGATAATACATTTCTTCATTTTGTCTTATAAAGTCATTTCAGAAGGTTTTTTTTTCTTTTTCTTTTTTTTTTATCATCCCTTTTGTTTTATAGACTTAATACTTTTTTGTTACTAATTTGTTCAGTAACTCTAGAATATTTTTAAATATTTAGCCCATTTTTTGAGGCTAAACACAATTGTTATGCTACATTACTTTTAGAGCCCATTCACACAGGGGCGACTCGTCAGGCGACTCAGCCGCCTGACAAGTCGCGTCCCGCTCTGTTCAATAGAAGTGTTCTAATAGGAGCGACTCAAGTCGCTCCGACTTCGAAAAAGGTTCTTGTACTACTTTGGGGGCGATTTACATTGACTTCTATACAGAAGTCATTTTGCAAGTCGCCTCTTTAGTCGTCTTCAGATCGCCTTGCCGAGTCGCCCCCAAAGTCGTGCCGCCCCTGTGTGAATGGGCTCTTAGGGATTTATAGTAAACAAAGTGTATTGCAGACATTACATAAGATCAGAGACATACTATTATAGTTTTACTTGTTGAAGGGTTGCTTCTGTTTATTTTCAGTGAGCACATAATTTTGAGTGATTATTGGTTATTGCTGCAACTTTTCAAGCATACCTGCTTGATTTATAATATAATATTATATCTGCTTATTTGTTTATTACCCCCTATAGAATCGTCTTCATTTCACTGCAGTCACGCATCATCTTGATATGTGACTGTTCAGATGAGCCTGGCCATACCTGATTTGTTCTTTCTTTTTGTTCAAACAGCGGGTTGAATGAAAAAATGGTCCGTTTACCCCAACCGCACAATCAAAGTGGATGGGCAAATCCTTCCCGCTGTGGTATTCTATTCTGACAGCTGGGAGACTTTAGAATGCAATAATGCGTGTTGCCAGCTATTGCCAGCAGCACTGATCATTTGGGAAAAATCCCATAGGCTGGTTGTACACAAGTCGACTTGTGTACAACCAACTAGCCCATACATGTATCAAAATTCGTCCAATCCCTGCTGAACCAGACCAATTTCAATCCATATATGGCCGGCTTTGGTCACCCATAGCATGCATTGTTTTCAGTTAGTCAGATCTGAGAACCAAATTGCGAAATTGTGAGACAAAACCATTGTGTATCATTAAGCTGTAAATAAAGCTTGCATAGACAATGACTGATTGTGGTTGCCCCCCATGTTCATACATAGCTCACATTGATTATTATTAGACTGATCAATTTGACTTGTACATAAACAAAAAAGGGCTATAATTTTCTTTCAAAGGACTGATGCAAAATAATGGTGACTCTGGCATTGCATGTAATGCTAATATTCTATATATATACAATGATCAGCCATAATAACATAACCACTGACAGGTAAAGTGAATATATTGATTTTCTTGTTACAATGGCTCCTGAATGGGGGTGGAATATATTAGGCAGTAAGTGAACAAGTTGTCCCTGAAGTTGATGTTTTGAAAGCAGAAAAAAATGGCATTGCAATTTGTTGGGGGCTGCATGCTGACCTATGTCCATAGCCAAAAACACCTACAATGTGCATGTGAGCATCGGAACTGGACCACGGAGCGATGGAAGAAGGTGGCCTGGTCTGATGTATTTTCTTTTATATCATGTGCATAGCTGGGTGACCGTGGGTCGCTTACCTGAGGAAGCGATGATACCAGGATGCACTGTGGGAAGAAGGCAAGCCAGCGGATGCAGTGTGGTGCTTTGGGAAATATTCAGCTGGGAAACCTTGGGTCCTGCCATTTAAGTTAACGTTACTATCTCCACGTTCCACCTACCTAAACATGGTTTCTGACCAAGTTCACCCTTTTATGGAAATGGTACTCTATGATAGTAGTGGCCTCTTTCAACACAAAAAGTGAGCAGTAAGTGAGCTCCAAGTAAATTATATTTTATTATCTTATAAATCAAGTAATGCCTAATACACAAGATGAGAAAATCGGATAAAAAATACTGTTTTTGGAGCGATTGTCTGATAATTTGATCATTAGTACACAGCTTTCGAGAGCTGATCACGACAGTTCATATGAAATTGTCCAAAAAGGTCTCTGATACGATAATAAAACCAAACAAATTTTGTGTTTTTAGTATAGTATTTGTACGAAAACCACGACTATGTATACTTGAAAATAAATACAATACATTACATCTCTTCCGAAGTTGTATTTTGTAGTATGAGAATTTTTCTAACTTTAGCACACTCCTGGTTTTCGATATGAGACTAGCATACAAACCCCCCCCCCCCCCCCCCAAAAAAAACTGACATTCATTTGTCCGATCGTCTTCACGTGTGTATGTCGGTCTCTCGGACACGCATGCTGGAAAGCCAGCAGCTGACTGACTCCCAATCAGCACTCTCAGCCAATGGCAGAGAACGCTGGTCGGAGTGTTCTGGCGGGTGGGCCAGCCGCCTGTCAGAACACACAACAGCTCAGCGGGTGCAGTGGGGGGGGGGGGCTGGGGAGGAATTAAGCTGGCATGGTTAGTACTGTGGCTCCGACCGGAGCTGTCAGTTTTTTTTTATTTTATTTTTTTGTGCAACCCCGAAAAAACTGTAGTGTGTACCCGGCTTTAGGAACATTTAGGCTACTTGTGTCCACATTCTCACACAATTGGTATTCACAGACCTATCTAGCATTCTTGCTAGGTACTTGTTAAACATATCCATGGAGTGTGGTTAAATGCAGGAACACAGTCTGAGTAAACAAAGGTACCTGGGCCTTCCAGCTTGGTCTTAAAGAGGGGTTCCACCCGCAATTTATATTAAAGTCAGCAGCTATAAACACTGTAGCTGCTGACTTTTAATAAGGACACTTACCTGTCCTACTCGCCCGCGATGTCAGCCCTCCCCCCCCCCCCCCCTGAGGCCGATCTCTCGATCCTGGCAGCTCCTGGCGCCGCCATCCCCATAAGGGAAACAGGCAGTGAAACCATGCGGCTTCACTGCCCATTTCCTACTGCGCATGCGTGAGTCTCGCATTGTTTTCTGAATCTGCGGCTTGCTGTCTGGGATACACACAGTTCCCAGAAGGCAGCGCAAGGAGGATGTGGTAGAAGACCAGCCGTGGATGAGGAAGAGGCAGATTAGGGACTTCCACATAGCAACCGGTATTTCTGGTGAGTACATTTTTTTATTTTTTTCTATTTTTTTTTGCAGATTTTTTGTGATTTATTTTTTATTTTTAGGGTGGAACTCCATTTTAAGCATTAATGGATACCTTTGGTAAATCTGTTTAGCCTATGCAGAGCACATGTGCTAAAAATCCTATGCAGTTGATTAGGGATAAAACAATGTCTGATTGCTGATTTCCCTCAGAAGATTTGTGAGTGTCGTTGTAGGTGCTTTATAGACATGTGAGATCAGGTATCTGCCATTTAATGCATACAAGTATGTTTATGAAAATGCATGTAGATCTAAACTCTCTAAATTTTGGGGATGTGATCAGCACTGCAGTGTTTCCTCTGTGCTTGTTCACTAGATTTTGCATCCCGCTGGCTAAAATGTACTTTTATTATTTAATTCTGTTTCTGTTACAAAATTCTAGGTAAAATATTTTATACCTAAGGTTTTGCTTTAAACAGATAACAAGGCTCCCTTTTGGCCTTAAAGCTGATTTGGTTACATTTTTTTTATGACGCATTACAGACATATCTGTAATGAAGTGTGTCCCATGTACCATTGGCTGCTGCCTAGTCTGGAAATCATCTTCCTATTGCTGCCTGGTCCTCCCCACAGCCCCAAAACACTGCTGAGGTTTATATCAGCTGTTGCAAGAGTAAAATAGCTGCACTAGTGTCCCACCCTTACTGCCTGCCTCCTCCATATATAGAACGTGTAGCAATCTTTTCCAGTTGCAAAGAGTTTTGTCATTGGAGAAGGTAGATCCTGTCATTCATCTGCCCGTCATCCATTCATAAAGTGCTTTGCGTTCAGGAAAAGAATAGTATAAGTTCTATAAATAGATTAGATGGGTGAAAGGGGATGGTGAGTGACACAACTCAAAACTCACTCTTGCAACAACTGATGTTACCCCTACAAGGCCAGAAGAATGGCGCTATGGGAAGGATGTGATGGTATCAGAGGGAAGATTTCTACACTATGCATGTACATGGTGCACACTTTTTTTTTAATTATCTAAACTTCCGATTTAAAATGGATACTGCTTTATTTGTGTAATTTGCAAGTTAGTTTTAAACTAAGGTTTATATATTGGCAGCCTCCATTATCATGTATAAATAATAAAATGCAAGTTATATAGAGCTAGTTCTGTTCATTTTCATTCCAAGACCATCCATAGGGAACATATGGCTATGTTCACAGTAATTATCTTTTATTTGTCTGTGCATTTTGATGAATTAGCAGAGGGCCAATAAATTTAAAGAGCATGTTTGATCCCCTGTTTGCAACATAGTATAATGCATATAAATTAGTTTGTTTATGGAGGATTGCATGAAATTCATGGAGACATGCTGATTATCTCTAGACATGCTTTCTAGTCTTTGCATTCGAAATTTCTGGTAAATATAAGAGATTAAACCATTGATCTTAGTATGCACGGACAACATGACTGCCACTGTACGTTGGCATGGGATGTCAGAGTGGGTCATAATATGTCATGAGTTTACCTGTTCAGTTTTAGAAAGGGGTGAAAATCAAGATTGGTAAACTTTTTGGTCCAAGACCAACTGTCTCCCATGTTTGAGTGGAGAATTGTCTTATCTTAATCGTACACTACAGGGCACTGAAAATACATTCATACACCATGGGTTATAGGCACGTACCTTGAGATGACTTGACACTGGTAAGCGTTTGATGACTCATCCTCCTGAGGAGCCTCTCCTATAACCCTACCTCACTCTGTGAATTCTCTGTTTTGTGCTAGTCTCTAAAGGTGATGTACCTCTTCTCCTCCTCAGAGAAATCAGCTTCGGTAGCTTATAATTTTTCTTAATTTGTTCTGATACTTCAATTAACACCTCACTGTCTTCTAATGCCTACACAGTAGCAGTATATCTGGATCAGTGAAGCCTCTGTAAAATCTTGGGAGCTGTGCCCGGACAGCACACTGTGGGGACATCCTGTGATATTTGCTTCAGGCACTGGATCCTCTATGGGCACTTACCTTGACACTTGGTGCAATAAGTTGAGTCAGCCACAGGGTGCTATACAGGTCCAGGGTCATGGTCCATCACAATAAAACCCAGCTCTCAAGTACCCCTTTGGGGGTATGCCCATCACGATGGGCAAAACCTGGACTTTATATACAGTCCAGCATTGTGGACAGGTAAAACAGATTGCTGTAAAAACAGTGGCATGTTTGGAATTTATTGAGAGGAGAAGCACAAAAGCGCCACTCTAAGTGCAGTGGTAACAATAAATTTTAATAGATAAAATGAAGGGGGAGCATATATGTACTCACAAACATGGAGTTTAAAAGTGGACATGTAAGATGGCGGAGTCCGTGTTTTTTCTCAGGCAGAGCGGTGGTGCGGGACCGACGGCGCCGGTAGCAGCCGGCGCTTGCTGGGCCGCGATTCGACCGATGCAGGGAGGAGCGGGGACAAAGATAGAGAGATCCTCAGCGGGCGTTGAGGCCGTGCTGCGAGCCGTGACTCGCGGTGAACTTCCAGGTTGCTGGGAGATCAATGTGTTCCGGGTGGCTGGGGAACCAATGGGTAAGCGCTTTCGGAGCATGCGCTCCTTCATCAGACCTAGTCTGTGGAGGTTCTTTATTTCTAGCAAAGTAGCCTTTTTGGTTGCTATCACATGTCCTAGATTGAAATACACAAGATAGGACTTTTCAGGCATTTACAAAGTAGCAAAACGATATTTTAAAAGACTCACTGACAGTTTTATTGTACATAAAACAATTTTAAAAACAGTGCTTGTACATAAAACATTATGGCTGATATATATGCTACTGTGTCACCATATTCTGTCTACTTTCCCCATATTCTCATATGTGCTGTTGACCTACTTGGGTAAACCATAATTTTTCGATTGCTTGAATGGGAAATGACCCAATGCATTTCAAAGCATCTTCTTCATCAGGTCAAAGTGTAGATAAAAGCAAGATTACCAAAACACTTATCAGCCACATGAACATTAACCAGTTAACGCTTTATTATAGCTTTACTGTTTCTGGGTGACTGCTCTGTGCAAATTCCTGTATATATTTGTGATTTTGCACTTCTAGGTAGGGGGTGCACTGCTTCTGCTGTGATTTGTCACAGCAGAAGCCAGTCAGTGGGCGCCAGCAAATGGATGATTTCCAGCACCCGCCGGATGGAGATCTGCATATGTAAACAATGCAGAGCTCTGTCCTGTCAGCAGGGATGTGTGCTGGATTTGGTTTCCCTGCAGAGCAGGGAATAAAATCCAGCACATCTCTTAGTGAAAGCAACACACTGTACACAAAAACACTAGTTAGGCACACATTTAACCACTTGATCACCCTAGATGTTTAACCCCTTCCCAGCCAGTGTCATTAGTACAGTGACAGTGCATATTTTTAGCACTGATCACTCTATTAGTGTCACTGGTTCCCACAAAGTGTCAGATAGGCCGCTGCAACATCAAAGTCCCACTATAAGTCACTGATTGCCACCAATACAGGCAAAAACAAATGATGAATAAAAATGGACAGCCGCACTCCAAAAAAAACTTTTACGGTTGCCTTTTATAATATTAGTGCTTACTCAAGCACTGAGTAAGCACTAATATAGTTTGAAACGCGTCAGCTGATTCCCTGCCTTGCTGTGACCTTTAGTGCACCTGTCTGTTTTTACAATAAATGGCAACCGTAAAAGTTTTTTTTTGGAGTGCGGCTGTCCATTTTTATTCATCATTTGTTTTTGCCTGCCTTGTGCATTGCCAGCACCCCCGGTTTCCTGAAGATCGAGTGATTAATAGAGCTTACTCACCTGGAGTGGTAACTCCCCCTCCCTGATTGCCACCAATACTAGTATATATTAAAAAAAGTTCCAGTGTATATATACCATAAGTTGTAGACGCTATAACTTTTGCACAAATCAATCATTATATGCTTATTGGGATTTTTTTTTTAACCAAAAATATGTAGCAGAATACATAGCCAATGGCTCCTGCTGCTGTCTCAGCCAACAAGGAGGAAGAGACCCAGGAGAGCTGCTTCTCTTGTGCACATCGCTGGATCGAGATGGGGCCCATACACACGATCTGACTTTTTGACAACAAACTTCAAAATGACCAGGTTTTTCAGAAAACCCGACCGTGTGTTCTCTCCATCGGACAAACTTTTTCGGTTTTCATCGGACAAATGTTCGCTCTGCAAACAGACAAACTTTACGGCAACAAAAGTCAGATGGTGCAAAGTCCTGCCATGTGTACAGAAATCCATCGAACTTAAGTCCAAAGTACAAACACGCATGCTCAGAACCAATGCAAAAGATCAGACAACAATACAGAAGTTGACCAAAGGGTGGCGGTAAAGAGCTGAAAAAACACGTGATTTCGTGAAAGTTGGCTGAAAAAGTCCTGCTGTGTGTATGCATACCAAGTGCACGGCCTACGCCCTTCGAACAAAAATCCACAGAAAAGTTTGTTTGAAGTCCGACCGTGTGTATGAGGCTTTAGGTAAGTATTAGGACAGACTGCTGTGCACAGAAGGTTTTTTTTTGTTTTGTTTTTTTAACCTTCATGCATATAATGCATTAATGTATCTATAGCAAATCCATTTTTGGATAGGATGTAGAACAAATAAAACCATGTCAGTTTATTTTTAGATTTCTGTGTCCTTAAGGAGAGCTTATTCTTCATTTCCTGTTCTAAAGACACAACAGGAGTAGTAGAATCCTCTACAGAGTTGGGGAAATCCCCAATTAGAGGGTTGTCACTGGTGCAGATGACAACTCTTAAATTGCAACATTCGGTTTGTGTTCTACTACTTTATCATTTTGGATTTCCCATCACTTTTGTGCCTGTGACATTGCATTACAATATGATGTCTGCAAGATATTTAAGATCAACTAAAATGTTTTTTTTGGGGGGCCTCAGCCACATACTGAAGGACAGACGGAGTTGTGTTGGAATAAGTAAGCACCTTGTGATGCTTGGTGTGCTGCAGCTTTGTAATTGTATATGCAATATGGAGGCTAATAAAATTATTAGTGGACCTGAAATTATGCACAAGACTGACACCAAAACTGTAAATGTATTAGATAAATGCAAAAAATTATCTTACACTGAAAAGATAAAT
Source organism: Rana muscosa (assembly GCA_029206835.1). Taxonomy (NCBI): domain Eukaryota; kingdom Metazoa; phylum Chordata; class Amphibia; order Anura; family Ranidae; genus Rana; species Rana muscosa. Next base: position 1,139,208,851 of record CM055122.1, read on the forward strand.
TTAAATAAACAATCTCAGCACTTCTGGGCCTAGGTAGAGCTCTACATAACCTATGCATAATGGGGAATTGATATATTCTCTTCTATAAAACAATCCTTGATAAAGCTATGCCTCCCCCAGCTCCCTCTTGACCAGTTTTTTTAGCTTTTATTAAATCTATTTATGATCTAGCAGAAATTGGTTAAGGCCGGGTTCACACTAGCTGCAGCCACGGCTCGCCGGAGGGGGTCCTGTGTGTTCCTGTTCTCCGTTTCAGGTGCAAATCAGGTCTGAATTTCTGCCTGAATTAAGACCTGAAACTGAGCCAAAGACACAGTCTTTTTCCAGTGCGGACTGTGGCCGCCCCGGTGGTGTGTGAACTGGTTCCATTGAGAGCCGGGCACACTCTCCTGTCATGCGAGTATGAACCCAGCGTAAGGCCCCTTTCACACTGACACGTTTTTCAGGCGGTTTAGCGCTAAAAATAGCGCTGCTATACCGTCTGAAAAAATCGTGCCCTGCAGTCTTCAGTGTGAAAGCCCGAAGGCTTTCACACTGAAGCGGTGCGCTAGCAGGACCGCTCCAAAAGTCCTGCTAGCCGCATCTTTGCAGTGGTGAAGGAGCAGTGTGTTTACCGCTTCTTTACCGCTGCTGCCTATGGAAAGCAATGGGAAACTGCGGTAATACCGCCGGCAATGCGCCTCTGCAGAGGTGCATTGCCGGCGGTTTTAACCCTTTTTTGGCCGCTAGCGGGGGTTAAAATCACCCCGCTAGCGGCCGAATATCACAGTAAAAACAACGGTATAGCGGAGCTAAAAATAGCGCTGCTATACCGCCAGCGTACCTCCCCGCCCCAGTGTGAAAGGGGCCTAACACTGTGCACCCTCTTCCTCCCTCTGGTCCATCTGACGTTAGTAGCTGATTGGTTACTATGCACAGCTGCACCTGATTCTGTGTGCACCAGTTTTAGTAAATCTCCCCCATTGTTTCTTACAATAACCGTGAAAAATAACACCCTATGCATTAAGAGATCTATGATATGGAGGACATGCTTAACTAATTTTACACTGTTGTGAGGCTCACTGGAATATAGGGTAGCATGTGGAAACAGAGTCTGACATATTTAAAAGCATTTTGGAATATCTATCTATCTACACAGTATATACAGGATCTCACAAAAGTGAGTACACCCCTCACATTTTTGTCAATGTTATATCTTTTCATGTGACAACACTAAAAAAATGACACTTTGCTACAATGTAAAGTAGTGAGTGTACAGCTTGTATAACAGCGTACATTTTCTGTCCCCTCAAAACAACTCAACACACAGCCATTAATGTCTAAACCGCTGGCAACAAAAGTAAGTACATCCCCAAGTGAAAATGTCCAAATTGGGCCCAAAGTGTCAATATTTTGTGTGGCTACCACTGCCTTAACACTCTTGGGCATGGAGTTCACCAGAGCTTCACAGGTTGCCACTGGAGTCCTCTTCCACTCCTCCATGATGACATCACAGAGCTGGTGGATGTTAGAGACCTTGTGCTCCTCCACCTTCCGTTTTATGATGCCCCACAAACGCTTAATAGGGTTTAGGTCTGGAGACATGCTTGGCCAGTCCATCACCTTTACCCTCAGCTTCTTTAGCAAGGCAGTGGTCGTCTTGGAGGTGTATTTGGGGTCATTATCATGTTGGAATACTGCCCTGCGACCCAGTCTCTGAAGGAAGGGGATCATGCTCTGCTTCAGTATGACACAGTACATTTTGTCATTCATGGTTCCCTCAATGAACTGTAGCTCCCCACTGCTGGCAGCACTCATGCAGCCCCAGATCATGACACTCCCACCACCATGCTTGACTGTAGACGCAAGACACGCTTGTCTTTGTGCACCTCACCTGGTTGCCGCTTGACACCATCTGAACCAAATAAATGTATCTTGGTCTCATCAGACCACAGGACATGGTTCCAGTAATTCCATGTCCTTAGTTTGCTTGTCTTCAGCAAACTGTTAGCGGGCTTTCTTGTGCATCATCTGTAGAAGATGCTTCCTTCTAGGACGACAGCCAATTCAGACCAAGTTGATGCAGTGTGCGGTGTATAGGCTGAGCACTGACAGGCTGACCCCCCACACCTTCAACCTCTGCAGCAATGCTGGCAGCACTCGTATGTCTATTTCCCAAAGACAACCTTTGGATATGACGCTGAGCATGTGCACTCAACTTCTTTGGTCGACCATGGCGAGGCCTATTCTGAGTAAAACCTGTCCTGGTAAACCGCTGTATGATCTTGGCCACCTTGCTGCAGCTCAGTTTCAGGGTCTTGGCAATCTTTTTTTGCTCCCCATTCACACCTGAGACCTTATAACAGTCACATGACACCGGGGAGGGAAAATGGCTAATTGGGCCCAATTTGGATGTTTTCACTTGGGAGTGTACTCACTTTTGTTGCCAGCGATTTGGACATTAATGGCTGTGTGTTGAGTTATTTTGAGGGGACAGCAAATTTACACTGTTATACAAGCTGTACATTCACTACTTTACATTGTAGCAAAGTGTAATTTCTTCAGTGTTGTCACATGTAAAATATATAATAAAATATTTACAAAAATGTGAGGGGTGTACTCACTTTAGATACTGTATATGCCATGTAGATAGATAGATATTCCAAAATGCTTTTAAATATGTCGGACTCTGTTTCCACATGCTACCCTATATTCCAGTGAGCCTCACAGCAGTGTAAAATTAGTTAACCTTTTGTGAGATACTGTATTAAAAAAAAAAAAAAAAAAGTGTAGCCTGTGGAAACAAAGTCAGTCTATCTATCTATCTATATATATATATATATATATACCGTATTTTTCGCTCCATAAGACGCACCTGACCATAAGACGCACCCAGGTTTTAGAGGAGAAAAACAAGAAAAAAAATATTCTGAACCAAATGATGTACTAAAATATTTAATATTATATTACTACTATAGGTGGGTGGTGGACGCACAGCAATACCAGCCCCCCTATCAAATCAGCTCAGCTACACTATACCTGGTTGGTGGTGGACACGCAGCAACCTCCCCCCCTTCCCAGATCAGCTCAGGGTGGCAGGGCAGACACAAACACCCCTTCAGCCTCTCATATAACAGCTCAGGTGATGAACAGTGGATACCATCCCACACCTCCCACCCCCTTATCACTCACCTCAGGCAGTGGAGGACACTGCCATTACAATCCACAACCCCCTCTGGCTGGCTCTCAGCATCAGATACACCAGGCAGCAGCTAGGATGGATGACTGAGGACATAGTTTGCAGCAACAGCAGCGGCAAGTGGAGAGAGGCAGGAAGTGAGACTGGACCAGACCACGGCGCCGGGGGTGTTCCAGCTGAATAAAAAAGCCATCCAGGGCTCTTGTCCCTTGCAGGATGGGGTCACATCTGGCGGATGTCAACTTACCTGGGTGCGGAGTGCACCATTATAGCAATACCACTGACAACCCCCATGTTTTGGCACCTGGGGCAGACCGTCTCCCCCCGCTCCCCCTTGGTATGCCCCAGCAAGGATCTGCCTCACATCCTGTCATCTCTCCTCCACAGAGAAGCCGAGTGTCTGTATTCTGACACGGCGGCGGCGATGGGGGGTGCGGAGCCTGCTCAGTATTCGCTCCATAAGACGCAGGGACACTTTTCCCTATTTTTTTGGGGGGTAAAAGTGCGTCTAATGGTGCGAAAAATACGGTATATATATATATTGTAAGATTGGGGTGATCAGACTCCAGCGGTAGGTGCGTTTTTAGTGAGTACGCCAGTCCAGAACTGAATTTTTAAAGGGCTTGGTAGCCCACTTTTATTTGAAAGCACAAAAAGATCACAAATACATCAGTAGCCCTCACAGGGGGGTTCTACCATTACTGTATCTTGCATACTCCATACTTTAGCCTCCTGGCTTTCATTCTTGCCATCTGGCTGTTTCAGGCCTTTAGCCTAGGCCTTAGGTCTGCTCCTCAGAACAAACAGAGTTTCCTAGAGTTAAGCTCTCTCCTAGCTTACTCCTGATCAGCGCCTTGCTGCTCTGTCACCAAGGACATTTGCCTCCTGCAGACATGCATGCTCTGGCTACACCCATGGAGCCTCTGACTCCTCTCAGAGGGATGGGAGAGTCCACCTGACTCCAAAGCACAGACTTCCTGTCTGTTGGGTGGGGCCCTGAGCCATAGTCAGAGTACAACTAAATAGCCAATTGTGCAATCAGCGTGTCTTTCTCTACAATATCTGGCGTAAACCAACACTCTTTAAGGTTGCACAGGGTCCCGCCGCCACTATATATATATATATATATATATATATATATATATATATATATATAAAAAGTCTAGTGACATGCTGTAGTTAGAGTAGCAATTTGTTCCTTCTTTTACATTAATGATTGCACCTAAATTTCTTTCTTCTTTTATACGAGTACAAAAAGAATCTGTAAGATAAAAAAATGCCTGGAAGAAACAGATAGGTGCACATCGTTATATGATCTAGTGTACAAGGATTTCTAATATGACACATATTACACTCTCTTAACCACAGTCTTCCCATTGTCAGTATCTGAGAGTTCCAGAGAGACAGTAAGCTGTGATTAGTTGTTGTGAATGAATATTAGATTCACTGTAATCTGGTTAACACTGTTTATTACATTTGGGCCCTTGTGCACCAACTCCCACTAATGTTGGACAACCTAAACATATTCTGAGTTTTTTTTTTTTTTTTCTAGTAGTGTGTTGTACAAATAACATTTTATTCCACATTTTGAGCATAGTGTTTGTGTTGTTGATCCATGGCATCAATATTCCATTAAATATTAGCCCTCTTAAATACTTACATTTTTAGGGCAGATGATTGAGAAGCAAAACCGTTGCATAATTCTATTGATAATACACAAAGCACCATTTTTGGGCGATCTGTACTGTATGTACAGCATTGTCTAGATGTGGATGAATTTCTTACCCCTTCAGGGCGTCATTGGTTGTATTTATTTGATTCTCCACATGAAGATCGTCGAGACAACACATGCTGAGGTCGGGTTCACACTGCTGCGATGTCAGACATTGCATGTGATTTGCACTGCTGTGCAAATCACATGCAATGTCTTTGCAATGCGGATTCAACCATACAGGTAGTATGGTTGAATTTGCAATGCATTCGTATCAGTCGTGCAGGACCCTTTTTTTTTGGTCCTCACCAGAATCTGATTGCATGGGTGTTCACACTCATGCCATCTGATAACTGTCTGAATTCACAGTTCGCACTGCGATATGCGAACCGATCTGGCGGTGTCATTAACTTTGTATTGACACCTGAAGCGGTTCGCATAAGGCAGTGTGAACTGCCTGCAAATTGTATGTGATGCGGGAACCCGTACTGGATTTGCACGGGTTCTTGCATCACAGCAGTGTGAACCGAGCCTAAAAGTACCATTGAGGTTTTCAAATTTGATCCACATGAGTTGGAAACTGTTTAGACAGACATTGTGGGGGAGATTTACAAAAGCTGGTGCACTCAGAATCCGGTGCAGCTGTGCATGGTAGCCAATCGGCTTATAACATCCGCTTGTTTAATTTAGCTTTGGCAGTAAAACCTGGATGCTGATTGGTTTTCTATGCAGAGTTTCACCAGATTTTGCACTTTCCAGCTTTAGTAATACAACCCCTGTGAGTACAGATTACTGACTTTGCTTATAGTCCACCCAATAGCAGACTGTGGAAATAGGGCCAGTTTGCAAATACAGAGTATGCCACTAAGCAGTGCCATCCCAATCAGTAAATTTAGTATGGTATAATTAACTGCAATTCTTACTTCTTGAGTTAGCTTGGGGAATACCAAGCCACAAGTTACTGGAATTAACTTTCCTGCTTTGCTTAACAGTGTACTAAAATATGTTTTCGTAAAGTAGAACAAAGTGTTTTTTTTTTTTTTCAAACACTCAAATTGTAAGTTAAAAATAGTGCATTTGCATGCATGTACACTTCCAAAACTATCTTGTGGCTTTCTCAGAGGGTCTTCCAGTTGTTGTGCTATTGGCTTTAGCTATGCAAGATTTAGGGGTCATAGACTTTTTTTTTTACACCTGCCTCTTAGGGCTGTCAGTGGGCATTGTTTTCCTGTGCTTTACACGCATTTGGGAGAAAGTCAGGTCAGCAAAATCCTATTGACTTTTACTGAGCAGTACACATGGCAATGCAAGAGGCTGTGTTTGACCTTTTTTGTGGACACAACAGAGATTTACCAAAACTGGAGCACTCATAATCTGGTGCAGCTGTGCATGGTAGCCAATCAGCTTCTAACTGCAGCTTGTTCAATTGAGCTTCGACAATAAACTTGGAAGCTGATTGGTTTCTATGCAGCAGGTTTTTCACTCTCCAGTTTTAGTAAATAACCCCCAACTTGTCCTATTGAAATGTGCTCAAGCTGAAGGCAAAGCGGGTCAAATGCAACCTTTTCTAACACTGTTTACTCTTCAAGCTCACGCATTTGCATTTGAAAAGAGCACATGTCAACAAAGGCCTTTATTATGTTATCATGCACCAATATTTTTGCATAGGGGGGCACAATCTACCACTGCACAGAATAGTGTGGTACCTCTGTCATGTCCTGTATTTTCCCAGACACATTTTTGGAACAAATAACAAATGGGTTAAAACGAGAAGGGGAGAAGGAGTACTCCCAACAGGCATAATTCTACTGTAGCCACCATTGGTTTATTTATAACTTTTCCTATTTTCCCAACCACCTGTTGCCAATATCTCCCTATATCTCCACAATACCACATCAAGTGGAGGAAGTCCACTCCCCCCTGCCACCTTTTTGCTCTTGTGCACACGAACACCGTGTATTTTCTCCCTGCTATCTTCTCCATGTTTGCAACAGCTCCACTAACTTCCATACTGCACATTACCTGGGCTCACTGCTGTCCTAACGACCTGGTCACAGATAGCATTAACCCTTCCTTCTCCATTAGTGGTTATGTTTGTACATTTGGGGGCAGTCCCTCAATCCATACCTAGCATGGTGGATTATAAGCTCAGAGACTCCTGAAAGCTTATGATTCATTAACAGTACAGTAGGCTTGCGGTGTCTTTCTCAAGAGACCTAAACCAATATATTGGACCACTGCCCCCTGCAGGAGCCGCAACACTCCTCCAAAGTCTTTCTTAAAGTCAAAATTGACTCGAAAAGTACTGCTCATGCTCCGCCACCCTATAACTGATTTGCATGTTTTTCACTTCGTTGAGGATGATGTTATCTCACCCCACTTTTTTCTCCTCCCACAGTCTCCTGGCATATGTTACATGTCCCAGAGGGCTGTAGGACCTGTCTCCCTATGCCTTGTTATCTTGCACATGTGCAGTGGGGAGTCGACTGTGATTCATCAGGATGTCACATCTGGGTCCCAATTTTAAGATCTCGCCTAATTCCAAGATTGCCTTAGCTTAAAGATACCATTTCAGTACACATTGAAGCTGTCCACACATGCTTAGACTTGGAGCTCCTTGCATCAGTCAAAAATTACCAGTCTGGATTCCTTAAAAAGCACTCGGCCTGAAGACTTTTTCAGTGAAGTTTCTATTGAAATCATCCTTGCATAGTAATTGGCCTTATCTGGATAAAACCGTTGTTCCTCCAAAATGTTTTGCACAGCTTGTGGAAGTCACCTTGTGGTTAATTCCTATCTTTTTTTTTTCTTCAAGTTTTTATTGTGCATAACTGCAAAACAATCAACAATCCATCAATGTGATACAGGATAGGCTAATCCCTATATGAACAGGACTGTCCCTGTTGAGAACATTCCCATTATGAAGACCCATCGTACAAACGGTTAGAAACCCTCTCTAAGGCCTTATTCTCCCTCACATTTATTGCCCAGCAACCTGCCATTGCTGCCATGTCCATCTGTCAGACCCTAGCTGTCAAGTCCTGGCTGTACCCCGAGATAACTTTTTATCCAGCAACTGGTGCTCATGCTTGTAGCTCTACTCTACTGCATGGACAGGCTAGCAGATAATATACATGCCTTTTGGCTCAAATGTTGTTCTGTGGAACTTTAGTGCAATAAATGTCTTGTAAATGCCCATTGATGAGGAATGTATTTTTTAGCAAATCTCTGGACAAACCTTATCAAGGAGGTCACCGGAAACCTTTTAGCCTTAAACATAGGAAGAGTTCCTTTTATTTCTTCTAAGCCTCTAAGGCGAAGCTTAGAAGTCACCATAAGTTCTTTGACACCCAAGTCCTATAAGTCCATGAACAAGCCCTCCTCACAATGAAAGGGTGTCTCCACTTGTCAGAGTAGAGTATATTTGTTTGCGTTTGTGGCCATCTGTACCCAGGATGTTAAGGTCCGGACCATTGTATCCAGAAATGAAAGGCTAGAATTTTGGTTTCTGACTCCACCCCGCAAACCCTGGTGGACCTCCATGCTGCTAAGGCACATCTCACAAGCGTTCAATGCCGTTACTGCAGGAGAGGAAATGTTTCCAGGGTTTTTATTCAGGCTTGTTTTATTCAGGCCTGTTCAATCTTTCCAGGACTAAATGGGGAATCCACCCTATACTGGATCTAATCCATGTATGGAATCCACCAGGTCAGTCCTTCCTTCTTTGCCCCATGAGACCTTCTGGCCTCTGTCCCATCTTACTAGCACATCAACACTTTCTGCATTTTGCTGACCACTCTATACCTCCTGTTTTCTTTCCCCCAGTGACTCGCTGGGATCTCAACTGGCGTTTTAGAAAAACGCACCTGTGCACATGTAAATGCGAGTGCTGGCACATAACCGTGTTCAGCAATAGCCCTTATTGGATGTCTGTTACTTAGGTGATCAGTCTGGTAGTTTGAGTCCTCTTTGTTTCTTACTTTGTTCCACTTTGTTTGTAGGATCCTTTTTTATTTACATTGTGATGTGCAGACAATACATAAAAGAAAAAAGCAAATTTTAATTATCTTGACTCAATGTTTTTCATGCTGTTAGTGAATACCCTAGTAGCATTTAACAGAAAAATGTGTGACCCTGTCACACTGAGAACAGAAAGCATCTAATGTACCCCGGATGCTATTCAACTGCGCAAAAATATCGGGCAAGATATCTATTAGCAATAATTGAAAATTCCAAGTAAAACATTAACATTATTATAGTTTACTGTTGTCTTTGTTAAAGTAGTTTGACTTGTCTGTACACATGATAATTGACAAAGGGTGAAATTGGGATTAGACAGCTTTTGTGAAATATGTTCCTGTCATAATAAGGCCTCATGCCCACGGGCGTTTTTTCAGCCGCGTTTTTGAGCGTTTTTTACAGCTTAAAAACGCCTGCCCATGTTAGTCTATAGCTTCATGCCCACCTAGGCGTTTTTGAGCTGTAAAGAGCATAGGCGTTTGTAAGCTGTAAAAAAAACCCAGGGCCAGTGCGTTCCTCAGCGTCAGAATTAGGCAGGAAAAAACGCGAGCGTCAAAAAACGCGCAAAAATGCGCACTAACGTGCAAAAACGCGCACTAACGCGCGGTCGCGTTTTTAGCTCCGACGTTTTTTTTTTTTTTTTTAAAAAAAAAAAAAAAAAAAAAATATTTACAATAACATGGACAGGCGTTTTTAAGCTGCAAAAAACGCAGCTGTAAAAACGCCAGTGGGCATGAGGCCTAACTATAAAAAACATCACTAATGCCGCGTACACACGATCGGACATTCCGACAACAAAACCGTGATTTTTTTTCCGACGGATGTTGGCTCAAACTTGTCTTGCATACACACAGTCACACAAATGTTGCTCGGAAATTCTGAATGTCAAGAACGCGTTGACGTACAACACTACGACGACCCGAGAAAAATTAAGTACAATGATTCTGAGCATGCGTAGGATTTTTGTGCATCGGAATTGGATACACATGATCGGAATTTCTGACCACAACTTTTGTTGTCGGAAAAATTGAGAACCACCTCTCAATTTTTTGTTGTCGGAAATTCCGACAGCAAATGTCCCATGGAGAAATTCCGATCGTGTGTACGCGGCATTAAAGTGTTCTGCATTAGGCATGCATTCATAGTATTATGGGTAATCTAATTTTCAGCTACCATTTGCAAATTCGTGCTGTTCATCTGCACGTCAATCCACCCACCAACTGGCAGGGGAAAAGAGCAACACTAAGGCCTGGTTCACACCTATGCGTTTTTTAGTGCGTTTTCATTTTTGCAGAAACACACTAGTGTCCATTTAACATGGTTACCTATGGGTCATGTTCACATCTGTGCATTTTATGGAAAGGGCCAGGGACTTTTTTTTTCTGTTTTTTTGGTTCCATAGTCTTCAATGGATCAAAAATGTGTATTGAAAAACACAAAATGCACCAGGAATATGCAAACTGCAACCTGCATAGGTGTGAACCAGGCCTGAGTGTTTATTTACCAGGATGTAGTCTCACATAATGCAATTATATTAACTTTTTGATTATCTCTGTCTGTTTCATTATAACATACTAGATATTCGTCCAATGTCTTGTTTTCTTTGTTTTGTTAGACATCTGAGTGTCTCCCCATCATATGATGCTGCTACGTTAGGATGTGAGTCAGTGTTATATTCACTGAAACCTACTGGCCAGATGCAATATTTGTAACTAGACTAGCCCCTTTAAAACTTTTTGCATTGACATAACCACCACTTGGAAAGCCTGAGTCAGATATACATATTTTTGTTCTCTTTAACATTTCCAATAGCTGGCTTTTGCAATGCAAAATTCACAGCGTGCCTGTAAACTGTGAAGTTGACCTGTGACATCGCCTGGCATCACTTTATTAGTAATTTTTAATGGTATTCTATGTTCTGTATACCACAAAGCTAAGTTTCTATTTTGTAAAGTTGGCTTTACAAAAAATTTATAGTTGCTTAAGCTGTTCTGCTTTTTCGTTACCTTTTACATCTCTTTCCTCCCCTTCTTCCCTTAGACCTTAAGGCCTCTTGCACACGGTACTGGTTGAGCATCAGCATTTGCACGTACAATATATTCCTAGGCAAAATCCATTTTTATTTATACACCTATGCATGTATTTGTCAGCATTTGCGCTCATGCTGGTGGAAAATAATGACCAGGAATGCAGATTTTTCTTTCTTTTTTTTTTCCCTTTTTTTTTTACTCAATGTGTAAACAATGGGCTGCATCTTAGATCAGTAACATGTTGTAATCAGCTTTTTCAAGCTGAAGGAGGAGCCAGGAACACCGACGGGGGACCAGGAAAAGGGGGTTTGGGGCCGCTCCGTGCAATTCCATTGCACAGAGCAGGTAAGTATAGAGATGTTTGTTTTCTTTTTCAGATTTCTCACTCACTTTAGGTTTTGCAGAAACGACAAGCAAGCATGGAGGAGTTTATGGACTTAACCCCCTGATATATACACATACTGCTTATTTGCATCTATCTTGGACTTTTTCATCTACTTAGTGAAAGGATCTATACCTCCATGCCTGTTCTATTGGGTATCTGTTAACCTTGTCAAGTAATAGGGTGTTGTCTGTTTTATGTAATTTTAATACGTTTTCTAATTATCGCCTCGTGATATTCCCACAAAATCTGCCTTTTTTTTTTTTTTTAGAGAGAGAGTTTTACTCTTTGAATCCTTCTATATACCTATTGGATGTTGGCATAGTGGGGTCCTCCCTTTCTAAGTATTTTATTATTTCTATTTTATATTACAGTTTTATATTAAACCATATTGCATAGTACTACGTATCTCAGATATCTCTGGCTTTAAGTGCCATGTAATAATGCATTGCCATCCCTATGATATTACAGTCCCTGACAAGGCAAAATTGATGTAGCAGACTCATCATATTTCTTGTCAGTGCCTGATATCTAAAATGTGTGTAAATACATGCTTTTACCTCCATGGTAGTTATGGGCTGAAAGGTATACAATCCATGAGTCAGTCCAGCAGCAGAGTGTGTTAGCATGCAAAGGGAAGTGGGTCCATGCTCCTCACAAGATTCATATATTATACCTTATGCACAGACCCTAAATCTGCAGATTGTCAGTATCGGGCGTGTGTATTCATACAATTTATAGCTATGCTACTGGAATAATCTAAATATTTATGGAAATCAGCACTTTATCTGAACTTACTGCAGCTATCCTCTGCTTGACAACTTTTAGTTATCTTGCAGGTTCTAGAGTGCTAGAATTCTGAAGTATTGAATGTGTGCGCAAGTAACAATCTATCTCTTTTCTTTTTGACAACAGAGCTATTTTCTAGTATTATACTAAAATGAAGGAACTTTACAGATATTACACATTATCTTGTGCTCATGATGCAAACAAAAAAGTTCAGCGCTATGCAGCAAGCAGTGTTTTTTCTAATGTACCCCACCTAAAATGTACAGATTTTAACAGGGTCCTAAAGTGTTACTAAATACATAACAGTCAAATCAAGTCTGTATATGCATGCTTGTTATACTCACTGTGGAACCCAATGGGTTAATCCTCTGCATTGTGTAAAAAGGCAGTTTAAGCCTGTCTTCTCTGATCCTCTTATTTGTCCACTGTCCCCAATCAACCTCCTGATATGGCAGAGCCTTTGGAGTCACCCCTGCACATGCTCAGTTTGGTGTGTATTGCTAGAGAGTTTTTTATTTTCTTGGGAGGGTGCATGCGATCAGCACAGGGCCAATCAGCACTGTCCAGACAGAGGGTCAGGGGTCCTGCAGCCTCATAGGACAGTCAGAGTAGAATGAAAACTCCTCCTATAAGCTTTAACCAGACACTGATAGAAGTTGCAAGACTGCTATGTACTGATGATGAGAAAAATTATTTATCAGTTTATATTTACTAAAATAATTGCATTTCCATGTTTTGTGTACTGTGGGAGACCTGATGTAGTGAATGCAGGGTCCTTAGTTTAGTAACACTTTGAGGGCAAATGTATCATCTAAATAAATTCTACTACCAAATAAAAGATGTCTTTTTTTTTTTTTTGTTTTGTTTTGTTTTTATAACCTTTAATAAATGGAGTGTTTTTTTTTGTTTTTTTCTTGGTTTGTAATGATCAATTAACTTTTTATGTTGCTCTTTCTAGGCTTGTTAAAAAATACCCAGTGTTGTATTGTATTATTTCCTTAAATTACCTTAACCCATTTGACCACTAGATGGTGATCTTGTTCTGCAGTGGTACGTTGGCTAAAATTTGCAGCGGATGAAAGTCCATCTCTCATTCTCCACTACTTATTTCTGTCTTTGTTTTATGCACTGCCTTCATTTGGAGCTAAGTGCTCTCAGAAATGCTGCAGTCTTGCGTTATCCCTTAAAAATGATTACTGTTCTTGTTGCTTTTGCAGATTCCCTTGTGCAAAGTAATCCGGTTTAACATTGACTACACAATTCATTTCATTGAGGAAATGATGCCCGAGGTAAGGAAACGTGTGTAACCCCTTTATTGCTAGAGTCTAGCAAGTGAAAGTCTTTGTCAGCCTCATGATATTTAATTGATTAAACATGGACTTGGGCAATTTTCTGTGTACACATTTTATTACTGTTCCCCAGATATGATAGCACTAAAGAAACAGGAATGGATTTTGTAATAAGTAGCAGAATCCGCTTCTACCACCTTCATTACAGCTTTATCCTTTGATGTCCTGCCAGCTCACTGTTGTTGACTGTGCTAAAACCCATCGGGATACACAGGCTGCAGGTGAATTAGAGGGTCACAACTCTACCTCATCTCAGACATTGAGGCAGTTCATGGGCAGGACACACATATGCATTTTATTACATCAGCACCTTTTTTCCAGCTGCTGCAAGCAAGTCAATAGCAAATTAACTCACTCCACTCTTTTGGTACAGTCCCTTTGTTCTTGTCTGTTTCATCTAAATGAATTAAAAAGGTGACATTCAGCTGACTGAGAGAGAGGATTTTTTTCCCCCCAGTTTACAGTGCACTGTTTCTGAATATAAAGCCTCCTCAGTGTATGAAACATTCTTCGGTCCTCTCCTGCTTTTCAATTTGATATGGTCATTTTGCTTGTTCTGGCTGTGCTTGCACGGTCCTATAACTTACCATCCATTTAAAAGACATATCTGCCATATTGTATTGCTCACAATACCTTGCAGGACTGTTTTTCCACATTATGGGTAATTCTTCCTTTAGGTAATAGTGTGTGGAGAGAGGGTCATTCAGAACTTGGTAAATGGAAGCCACCTGTAATGGACTTGAATGGCCTCAATATTAGCGTGCCATTGTGTTTGTTTTAGCTGCCAACCTCTTATACAGAAGGCCAGCTCTTATTATGAAAAGGGCAAGAAAATAAAGTTAAATCTTCATATTGTATTAGTTGTTTTGTTTTTTTTAAAGAAAAAAAAAAGAAAATTACGCTCTTGCGTAGTGTTGCAAGATATGTTTGTTGCTTTTAACATAGCTTTAGGGGAGATGACAATCTTGCTTTCTCAAATAGACATGGACAACTACAGCGCTGCGTGCAGAGTATAATTAAAGCCTAATGAACCAAACGTTATTATATTAGCAGAATCTAATTTTCTCTTCATATTATGCTAACGTACGTTTTGTCCAAACATCATATCCTCCTCGCTGCTTTTTAATGCGTGCTATTTTGTTTCACCTGATATTTAGAAAGTCTAAAATGACATTTCTAAATAAGATGAATGCAGACTTCAAAATGATTCATTGTCTGCTATTGAATCTGTCGTAATGTTGGCAAACTAGCAATAAAGTACAGCGGGGAACCTGCTAGTCTTAACGTAGTCTTATTGTCATGCTTGGCTGCCTATGTGCGTACAGATGCTCAACAATGCATCTTTGTCGCACTGAACATAGCAGAGGTGTATTGAGTTGGCTGTAATTTGCATGGTGGGAGTTTATATTAAAAAAAAAAAAAAAAAGCTGTTTGTTTTTAAATAAGCTTTCTTGTTCTAGGTTCATAACGATCTATGGAAGCAGGAAGGCAATGATCCTCCCTAAGCAATGCTAATCTGTAGCTGAAAATACTAGTGAATCACTGGTTTGTAGCTTTTTAGTGATGGTCCATCTGCTTCTTAAATTACTGGTTACAGTTCAGGAGTTGCAGATCTTTTTGTTAGCTGCAGCAAACCACTGCTTGCAAATAAATACTAATAATTGTAGCATTCAGATGGAAAATAGCCCGTTGGTCAGTTTGTAGTAAATCAAAGTGATTGATCAATTATTTACCTTCAATATTACATAATTGCTGATTACATGGTATATAGTAGCCTTCGGGCAGTAGTAATACATATTTAATAGCGGCAGTGCAGGCAACCAGGGCAATTTATATGCAATGTAACCTATTAACCACTTCAGCTCTCACACCTGTACACTCCCCAAGGGACTAAAGCTATTTTTTCATTACTGCTACTGGCCTGTTCTTTCAGGAGTGACTTGTTCATTACACAAGATGACAAAGTAATTCCTTTATCATTTTCTGTATGACAAACAAGGCTTTCTTTTGGTGATATTGTTTTACAAAAATACATATGCAATTTATTTATTTTTCTCTTAATTCTTCTTTGTAGTTTGTGACACTCATGAAGATTTAGGGTCATGTCACAAATAGAATTTTGTAGTAATGATTTTTGGCTAGTGACGTAATTGCTGTTGTCGCTAGAGATGTGCTACTAAGAAGTGATTTTTTTGCAGCCACAGGTCAAAATTGTGTTTACGTTATTTCAGTAACATTTATTGCTGCAAGTTGCTCTCCTTCAGTGATTTGTTGCGAAGTCTTAGGCTCCATGTACACAGAAGCTCAAAAACGGTCGTTTTGAACGCCAGATTTCTGGCAGAAAAAGCTGCTGTAAAATATAGCTTTTATCAGCGTTTTTTACTAGCGTTTATTAGCGTTTTTCAGTGTAGCGTTTTTTACCTTTTTTTTATTTATTTTTTTCTTCAATGGATCAAAAAACGCTGGCGCCCAGCGTTTTTGAGCATTTATTAGCGTTTTTTCAGCGTTTTGCATTTTTTCCTGCCGAAAAAACGGCACTTTGAACGCAAATTTCTTGCGTTCAGAAAAAAGCCCATTAACTCCACTGCTCATTAACACTAAAAAACGCTATGTGTACATGAACATATATGCTAACATAGAGTGCAGTTAATGGGCTTTAAAAAAAAAAACGCCAATAAACTGCAGTTTATCAGCTTCAGTGTACATGGAGCCTTAGAGTTCAGTGTAGAGTGATCATTGTTGCCAGCGAGCTTGTCGCTTACATAAAGCGCTGCACATAGTCATTGATCAACTGAGCTCTAAATTGCTGAACAATTAGCAAGTTAGCAAATAAATAGAAAATAATTATGAATTCCTTAGCAACAAAAAATTGTGTCCTGTAGAAGAGACGGGTGTTCCCCACATTAACCTGTTTGCTTCGTCTTCTGGTCATGCCCTTGTCTAATATCAAGCCATTAGAAAGGACCCTTTTCACTTTGCTCATGTACATGATGTCTGGGCTGCTGTCCACTCATCTGAGAAATTGAAATCTTGAATATAGAAAAGATGTCACAAACAGGTCTGTCCCATATTTCATGCACTGTTCTGTTTTTTTTTTTCATATAAAACCCCCAAAAAAAGTTTAAATAGTGGTTTGTTTGAATGAGGAGAGAATTATTATACAGAGCCTTGGTTCTAGAACCCACAGGGCCAAAATGGTCTATGTGAAAAATAAAGCTGGCCGGCCATACACATGTGGATCCTTTTTGTTCAGCCTGTGGACCAAACAAAATAAATCATATTTTTGTTTTAGGCCAGACCAAGTTCAATTTAAACTCATGTGTTAACATATGCTACATCTCCGAAGCTAATAACTTTAGAGAATATAGTTTCTCTTTGATGTTCTGAGTTGCTGATCAACACATATGATACTGTTGCATCTCCTGTCAAGTCTTCCACAACCTAGGGATAACATAGCACCTCCAAAGGTGCTCAGAACCTCCGCTAAACAGATTTTTTGCCAGCACTGCTAAGCAGCTACTTGACTACCAGCGTTGGGCAGCACAGCTCATTCAAGTAGAGAATTTTTAGTTTTCAATGCTGGCTTTGTCATTAAGAAAAAATCTAGCATCAAAAACCCATTTGAAAGCAAAGGGCTTATGAGGGTGACCTAAATGAAATGATCAGTGGTAGCATGGGAACTGCTTGCCAACACAGATTGCAAGAAAGCAAGTGGAGTGGTTTTTAATTAAGAATTTAATTTTGTTTTACTATGTTTTGCAGCTTGGATAGTGAGTTGGACTGCTGCTGAACACATACCGAAGCAAGATGGGGCCCCAGCAGTCTGATACACCCCATGTGCAGTGCTAAGCAGCAGCACTCATTTTTCCTGAGCAGCACTATTGATTGGAGCACTAGCCAGAGGCATTTCAGACTGCTAGAGACCCAGATCAACTGTGTCTGGCTCCAACTGTGTAGCCTGAAATAATATATATATATTGCCACTGCACACGGGACTGGAGGGAAAAGCCCACATATATGGTGTGCTGCAGCAATGGGTAGTTGGCACCATAATCAGTGGAAGTAATATATTGCCAGTCCACCGCAATCCTCTGAAAGTAAAAACACCTTTATTAGTGTTTGGCGTGTCAAATACAAAAACAATGTGTTGTAACCTTTCCCAAAGCCTCCTGGGATACTTGCCTCACATATCCCAGGATGCTTGGGGGCAATGCTGAGCACACTGCACATGCTTCGGCAATCTTAGGCACACTACTCATGTGCAGTATCGCGTCAGCAGGGAGACCATATGAAAGAAACTGAAAAGGACATCCAGCCCTCTGATGACATCAGTATTGAAGAATGCAGCATGGGATCCATTGTAGGACAGTGGTGGAGCAACAGGTTTCATCAGACCACACTAATTTCGCTGGACATGTGCATGTTTTTTTGAGGACAACAAGCAATACAGGCAAGAGGTGGAAAATGTAAATGTAAAGGGGAGTTGGTGCGAAGTTCCTCTTTGCTTCGACACCCATAACTCTTCATGAGACAGACCTGTAATCATTGCACGACACTGATTGCCTTTCTAAGGCCCACTAAGTGTTGCACGAGACTATATGTCGAGCTCTCCCTCAGAGTTTGACCAAATGCAGGGAAAGATGGATGCTGGGTATTCCAGACCTGGACAATGATGACTGTGAGGATAGTTTATTTAGTTTTAAATTGTTCATCATTGTTATCTGGTACCGGATAGAGTGAAGAAATTCCTACCTACTATTATTTCTGGTTGCTGGTGCTGCTTGAGCTCACAGGCTGACTGTCTTCACATTTTTTGGAGTTGCCCAACAATCAGTGATTACTGGATGCAAATCTTAGTTAATTTCCCTGCTGGCTATTCCAGTGCCTAAGAAATTGAGAGTCTGCCTGTTGGGCTTGGTTGAGCCCTTGGCTCCCCCATAAAGTAACTAGAGTACTATAATACTATGCTATACTATAATATATTACTGTATTCAAATAGAAAAGGCAGTCTTACACTGGAAATCGCCTAATTTCCCTTCATTGCAGAAGTTAAAATCTCTTGCTAACTCTGCGCTTCCCCTTTACAAAGCATCATACAATAGTCAAGGATGTCCAACCAAATTTGACAAAATGTGTACCCTGTGGCTAGAGCACCTGGACACTGCCACGGGACCATCAGGCAGCATTCACATCTGAGCATAGCGATTTACTGACGTTCTTATTTGAGAGTTTTTAAGCGTTTTTAGAAGAATATTACACGTGTTTTATAAGCGTAATACAAGTGTTTTACAGCTTCAGGCATTTTTGTTTAGCCAATAGAAAGCAATAGAAGGAGATGAAATTAGGGGTGGAGAGATGCTTTTTGAGCAGAAAACGTGTGGCAAAACGCTCAAATCAGGTGTTTCTTTTGAAGTTTCTCTTCCAGATCTTGTTTGGGAAATACCAATGGAAACAGAAACTGGTGAAGGCTAGTAACAAGGGTGCCTTAAGATAATATGATGAGCTAGAGCCGTGGTTAGAAAAGCAGGAATTAGTAGTTATGCAGCGCCTTAGGTCGAAAGGTATCTTGGGATATAAATGGCGTAGAGCCATAGCCATGAAAGTCTTGTCCCCAGATATTACTGTTTGAAGGCCTGTTAGCATTTTACTTTGTTTTTACCCGCCCCTCAATTAGACTGCTTTTATGTCAGAATTTATTCTGTGTCCCTTGAACAATGATAAAGGAAATGTTTTTTTTTATACTCACTGTTAAATATTTTTCTTGGAATTTATGTGACAATCCTAATGCTGCTCTTCTACAAAACTTGATCATGTTGGTGTTTTTTTTTTTTTGGGAGGGGGGGGGGGTGTTATATCTGGCCAATAGCTTTGTTTGCCAGTGTCCAATCTCCTGTAGACAGCAGTATATCCCTCTTGTTTCAGAATTCAGCCTGTACTCCTTGATGAATATATTTAGTCTATACAAAAATTCATTTTTTTCTTGTTACTTTATAATGTGTTTTATTATCCTGTGCTACATTATGGAGCCTTTTTACAAAAGCTCTGTTAGGTAGATGTGAGTCATAACCAAATGACACTTAGCATATATCTGATGCCAGGATTGTGTGGATAGGCAACAGCATTTCTAGGATCAGTGGATACAAAAACAGTTTCTTCTAGTTATGGGACTTTAACCACTTAAGCCCTGGACCATTACGCAGCTTAATGACCAGAGGTGATTTCACAATTTGGCACTGCGCTGCTTTAACTGGAAATTGTGCGGACATGCAATGTTGTACCCAAACGAAATTTGCGTCCTTTTCTTCGAACAAATAGAGATTTCTTTTAATGGTATTTGATTGCCTCTGCGATTTTTTTTTTGCGATATAAACGGAAAAAGACTGAAAATTTTGAAAAAAATTATATTTTCTACTTTTTGTTATAAGAAAAATCGAATAAACTAAATTTTAGTCATACATTTAGGCCAAAATGTATTTAGCCACATGTCTTTAGTAAAAAAAATGTCAATAAGCGTATATTTATTGGTTTGCGCAAAAGTTATAGCGTCTACAACTAGGGTACATTTTCTGGAATTTACACAGCTTTTAATTTGACTGCCTATCTCATTTCTTGAGGTGCTAAAATGGCAGGGCAGTACAAAACCCCCCCAAATGACCCCATTTTAGAAAGTAGACACCCCAAGGAAATTGCTGAGAGGCCTGTTGAGCCCATTGAATATTTTTTTTTTTGTCCCAAGTGATTAAATAATGACAAAAAAATAAAATTACAAAAAGTTGTCACTAAATGATATATTGCTCACACATGCCATGGTTATATGTGGAATTGCACCCCAAAATACATTTTGCTGCTTCTCCTGAGTACGGGGATACCACATGTGTGGGACTTTTTGGGAGCCTAGCCGCGTACGGGACCGCGAAAAGCAAGCACCGCCTTAAGGATTTCTAAGGGCACAAATTTTCCTCACTACCTATCACAGTTTCGAAGGCCATAAAATGCCAAAATAGCACAAACCCCCCCCAAATGACCCCATTTTAAAAAGTAGACACCCCAAGCTATTTGCTGAGAGGCATGGTGAGTATTTTACAGCTCTCACTTGTTTTTGAAAATGAAGAAATAAAAGATTTTTTTTTTTTTTTTCAATTTTCAAAGTGAGATCGGCAAAATACTCACCATACCTCTCAGCAAATAGCTTGGGGTTTCTACTTTCCAAAATGGGGTCATTTGGGGGGGTTTGTGCCATCTGGGCATTCCATGGCCTCCAAAACTGTGATAGGCAGTGAGGAGTGAAATCAAAAATGTATACCCTTAGAAAGCCTGAAGGCGGTGCTTGGTTTTTGGGGTCCCGTACGCGGCTAGGCTCCCAAAAAGTCTCACACATGTGGTATCCCCGTACTCAGGAGAAGCAACAGAATGTATTTTGGGGTGTAATTCCACATATGCCCATGGCATGTTTGAGCAATATATCATTTAGTGACAACTTTGTGCAAAAAAAAAAAAAAAATTGTATTTTTTCCGCAACTTGTGTCAACATATAAAATATTCCATGGACTCGACATGCCTCTCAGTATATAGCTTGGGGTGTCTGCTTTCCAAAATGGGGTCAATTGGGGGGGTTTTGAACTGTCCTGGCATTTTATACACAACATTAGGAAGCTTACATCCACTCTTCTAACCACTTGAAGACAAAGCCCTTTCTGACACTTTTTGTTTACATGAAAACATTTTTTTTTTGCAAGAAAATTATGTTGAACCCCCAAACATTATATATTTTTTTTAAAGCAAAGGCCCTACAGATTAAAATGATGGGTGTTGCATTTTTTTCTCCACACAGTATTTGCGCAGCGATTTTTCAAACACATTTTTTGGGGAAAAATACACTTTTTTTAATTTTAATGAACTAAAACGCACTATATTGCCGAAATGTTTGATGAAATAAAAAAGATGATCTTAGGCCGAGTACATAGATACCAAACACAACATGCTTTAAAATTTCGCACAGGGGGTTAAACCTTTATTAGGTAATATATGGGGGTACCTGACGCTATAAAAACCTGCGGCGAACCTAAAAAAAAATAACTGGCTACCTATCGGCATCACCGACACTAAGACAGCGATCAGAAAAACGATTGCTTAGTGACACTGGCAAAAGGGGGTGAAAGGGTTACCTGGGGGGGTGATCAAGGGGTTAAACCTTTATTAGGTAATATATGGGGTTACCCGACGCTATAAAAACCTGCGGCGAGCCTAAAAAAAATAACTGGCTACCTATCGGCATCACCGACACTAAGACAGCGATCAGAAAAACGATCGCTTAGTGACAGCGGTGAAAGGGTTACCTAGGGGGCGATCAAGGGGTTAAACCTTTACTGGGGGGGGGGTTAGGGGGCTACGCTGGACCTAAACCTGACACTTTTACAGTCACAAATGTCACTGATTGCAGTGATCAGTAAATAAATGGTCACTGCAATCAGTGACACTGTGACTGGGGGCTGGGGGGTGATCTGGGGGGGGGGGGGGCTGGGGGGGCGATCGTGTGCCTATGTGTCCTGATGTCAGTGTGCTGTTTAGTGCACTAACCTGATGTCTTCTCTCATGCGGCGCTCGGTATATGTGAGTGCCGCATGAGAGATGACATCACTTCCTCCTGCCTGTGTAAACATTACACAGGCAGAGGAAGCTTTTCATTCACCGGGAGCGATCGCGAGGGGGTGGCCAGAATCGAATGGCGGCCCCCTCATCACGGATCGCTCCCGAAGCGATCCCGGCCGCTCACTGTACCGGAGAGGGGTCAGATCGGACCTCCCACCCATACGAAGGCAGGCACATACAGGTACGTGATTGTGCCTGTCCGTGCCATTCTGCTGATGTATATATACAGTGGGCGGTCGTTAAGAGGTTACAGACCACTTTTTACTACAGGTAAGCCTATAATACCAAAAATACCAGCTAAAATATACCAAAAATCATTAGTACGACATCTACTAAATGCTGCTAAGGCAGGTATACCTCTTTACTGGAAACAGCAGTGTCCACCGACCACCGCGTGTTGGCTGCGGAAGGTGGAGGATATGAACAAGATGCAGGACTTAGTCCTTAATGCGCAACATAACCGTGAGAAATATTCAAAAACCTGAAGCCTCTGGAACATTTTCATTTTCTCTGATGAGGAGACAACCCTTTTGGGGTCATAGCTCGTTTGTAGACGTCTGCTAAGCTTTGAAATGTAGTCGCTCCCCTACCTATGCCCACGCCCTGGCTGTACCCCCCCCCCCTTCTAGTACTTTTATATTTTCTATCCTATCTTTTTTTATATACTACTCACTATATTATTTTAAGGAAAACAGTGAAAAGAAATTGGGGAGAGATCATGTTGCCTTTTGACATGCATAAATTGGAATATATGAATTCCTGTTATGTGAACCAAATGCAATCTCTACCCTGTTTTTGACCATTAAGTAATGAGAGGATATATAATGTTTAAAGTATTATCACACATGTTGCTAGAAGACGAATGGAAGCAGTGCTTGCTTCCCCTCACTCTGCTTTCAAGGTGTAGATATAAGAAGTCCCTCTTAATCCATCTTCTCAACGCCGCTTAAATATGTATAATGCAAAGGTGGAAATGCCCAGAACCCCTAACAGTTGGTCAGTAGATAGCTGTGGTGAATGAAATAAACCTGATGGAACAATTAACGGCTGCGTTAAAACAAAAGGAGGAACAATTCAATTATACCTGGAGCAACTGTGACTGTCAACCCTCCCCTCTACTCCCTCCTTGTTTTTTTTCAAAGTTTTCTGTTCTTTATGTGCCATTTCCTATAGAGCCTGTTCATTCTCTTCTCCTGATCAGTCTTTTTCTTGCTTGTCATCCAACCTATGTGATGTCACACTTTTCCCTATTTTCCTTTTATTGAAAAATTGTACGCATACACAGGCCTCTGGGTGAGCCTATTGTTACATACTGTGGCACTTCTTTACAGAGTACCAAAATTCTCAGTTGCTGCTCAGGCATTAACCTTTATGTTTTGTACTATACTTATGGCTTTATTTTATTATATGTTTGTGTAACAGTTTTGAATATTATACCCTCAATCGATACTGGAATTGTATTGTTTTGCTGGCGTGCACATTAAAACTTTAAATGAAAAATAAATTAATTAAACATTTGATATAAAACTGTTAAAACAAGTGTGATTTAACTTGGTGCCATACATTTTATATGTATATTACATAAAATGGTTACATAAAACGTATTTCCATGTTTTTCACATTCAATTGCAATGTATTCCCTTCCATTCAACGTGGAGGCTCCCTAATGGAAATTAGGGTCCATTTGGGGGAAACTATGCAATAAGTATGAGGCATTAGGTGGGTATCCACCCCCACCTACTCAGGTTCTGTGGAACTATAAGATATAGTCAGAATGCAATTTGAACAATTTCTAACTATATACATATACTTTTTACACATTTTTTGTTAAATACCTTAAGTTAAAATAGAAGGTTAATCCTGGATTGGAATCATAAGCTTGGGGATGACCATCCACAAAGCAGGAGCACAAAGGGGTGACAGGGAAAAAGTGCTGTCACCCAATAACAACATTTTAGAACAATAATCTTCCTGGCAGGATCACCAGGTACTATTTTAAAGAATGGTGCAGATTTCAAAATATTGTCAATTACGTGAAGTTACATTAACATGTAATAGATTTTATGAGAGTGTTGTAATTGTGTTTACATATACTTTAAGTTGATATCTCTTGATGTTGTTGCATGTCTGCCTTTTAATTTTCCCTTGTGAGGGGTTAATGATAGTTTGGATGCTAATATACAATCTCTCTGTTTCCCTCAGCATTTCTGTGTGAAGGGACTTGAACTGTTTTCCTCTTACCTGTTCAGGGACATATTAGAGCTTCATGACTGGAATCTTATTGGTATGTTTCATTTACTCTGTTTCTGAAATGTTTTACCCTGTGGGCTTTAAATGCACTGAACCATTTAGTTGTCTACGTGTCCTGTTTGTTTTTCATTCTTCTGTATAAAAATGTATTGTGTGCCTGTTATTTTATTTCATGTCAGGGTTCTAACTACAAATGTAATATATTTATATTTTACCACATTTTGTGTAATACCAATTTAATTCCTACTTCACCTGTTTACTCCATAGTAAGGTTTTGTCTCTTATTAATCAAAGTATAGCGAATTCTAAAGGTGGTTGCCTTTTCCCTTTATAAAACATGATTAAAAAAAAAAATATATATATATATATATATATATAAAATCTTTATGTCTGTCATACTAAAGATGTCAATATCAAGATTACTGTCACTCAGCACGGGAAGTAGGACTTTGTTATGTGCAGTTGTCCCATGCATTGTCCCAAGAAAGAGAGTAAAGTTGCCTCAAGTGTCCTTCCCACTGACAAAGTTGACTGCGTGCCCAGTTTTTGTTTATAAGATTTGTTGAACTTTGAATGTACCTGTGCCTCATGTTATTGGATGTTCAGTTCACCCCGCCCTGTGTCTCAATTCCAACAAGGAGGGGGGATTGTCCTCAGGGGTATATACTTGTGTCTGTTCTTCAATAAAAGTCTTCTGTTTCCACCCTACATTGAGTTATAGCTAGTGACTGGGTGGGCTGGGAGCATATATATATATATGGGTTACAGGGTCTCTGAAGCAAGGCAGCAATAACAGCAAATCTACTCAGCGGTCACAACGTGGTATTGATATTTATTGATTTTTTGAATAGATGGACATACTTGTGTGCAGTTTTTTTAGAGGCATTCTCATGGAAAAGCTAGTTTTGGGGCTTCTGTTGTTCAGAGGAGGAGCAGTGGAGAAGGGGACCGTCTCAGTAATGCATTTCAAAATTAATTTAGTCCTCGGCGCCCAGGGCTGTCAGCTTCAACATCCCATTGGCAGTGTCTGCATCAAATGGTGGAAGACTATCTAGGGGTGAAAACAGACGAGGAGAGCTTTCAAGTAGACGATCGATTGGGTTTCTGGGTCATGAGAATAGACCACTGGCCAGAACTTGCCCAGTATGCAATGGAGCTGCTGGGCTGCCCAGCATTCAGCGTGCTTTCCGAATGTGCTGCCAGAGGTTTTGTGTAAAAGAGTCAAAAGGGGTTTTTGATAAGAGTCTGTCCACAGACTCCGTTGACCGGCTGAATCAGTCCTGCATTAGCAGCAGATATCAAGCGCCTGATGCCGATGTCGCTGATTAAGTGTTATTGGGATCTGGAATATCTGCATGATTTTATTTTAACCACGTCTCTACTGGGCACTTAAACCCCCTTCCTGCCCAAGCCATTTTTCAGCTTTCAGCGCTGTCGCACTTTGAATGACAATTGCGCGGTCGTGCGACGCTGTACCCAAACAAAATTTGCGTCCTTTTTTTCACACAAATAGCTTTTTTTTTGGTGGTACTTGATCACCTCTGCGGTTTTTATTTTTTGCGCTATAAACAAAAGAAGAGCGACAAGTTTGAAAAAAAACACTATTTTTTTTACTTTTTGCTATAATAAATATCCATTTTTTTTTTCCTCCGTTTAGGCCGATACGTATTCTTCTACATATTTTTGGTAAAAAAAAAATCGCAATAAGCGTATATTGATTGGTTTGCGCAAAAGTTATAGCGTCTACAAAATAGGGGATAGATTTATAGCATTTTTATATATATATTTTTTTACTAGTAATGGCGGCGATCAGCGATTTTTATCGTTACTGCGATATTGCGGCGGACACATTGGACACTTTTGACACATTTTTGGGACCATTCACATTTATACAGCGATCTGTGCTATAAAAATGCATTGATTACTGTATAAACATGACTGGCAGGGAAGGGGTTAACACTAGGGGCGAGGAAGGGGTTAAATGTGTTCCCTAGTAGTGATTCTTACTGTGGGGGGAGGGGACTGACTAGAGGAGGAGACCGATCTGTGTCCCTATGTACAAGGGACACACCCATCGGTCTCCTCTCCCTGACAGGACGTGGATCTGTGTGTTTACACACACAGATCCACGGTCCTGCTCGGTTACTGGGCAATTGCGGGTGCCCGGCAGCCATCGCGGCCGCCGGGCACGCGCATCGGGTGCCCAGTGACGCGGTGCTCACCGCCGGCGGCACGCGTGCGCCCCCTAGTGTATTTTAAAGGTGCGACGTCATATGACGTCCGCCCAGAATAACAGTGTCTTCCTGCCGCCGTCATTTGACAACTGGTTGACAACTGGTTAAATAGCCGGTTGACAACTGGTTAAATAAATCTTAGGGCATAGGTTTAATGGACACGATTAACAATCGAGGACCAATTTTTCCACCCCTGTTTTACAGGTGCATAATATTTTTCTTTTATTTTTATTTTTTTACAGCAAGACCAGTTCATGCTTTCATCATGAGTACCTCTAGAAAGTTATGGTTGAAGGCCACCAACAACACCCAAAGCCCAATTTTTCCACACCTGTTACTTCTGTCCAAAGTCTGTGAAAGAGACACCAGACCTTATCTAAAAAAAAAAAAGTTGTTAATCTTGGCCTGAGTGTACTATAATTTGGTTTCTTCACATAAGGCTTGCTCACTGTGGTGCAAAACTTTATTTCCATCCAAAGTCTGCCAAAGGGACACCAGAATTTATCCCCAAAATCTCTAATCTTTTTCCAAGTGCACTACAATGTGGCCATCATACAGACTGGCTTCCGCGCTGTTGTTTACTAAATAAAGAAAGCTTGCTGGGAAAATCTATTTTATTTTATTTTTTTCTTTATAAATGTCAGTTTTACTGTTGGCAGGCTCTATACACGGTACAGATGCACCACTTTACAGACCAGACAGACTATGGGGACCCCCCATGCACTATATTTAAAGGAATGTTTCATTTTTTGTTGCTTCACTTTAAGCATTATTAAAATCACTACTTCTTTAAAAACAATCTTTTTAAAAGTTGTTTTTTGCATTGGCACATGTCCCCCAGGACAGTACCCGGGCCCTCATACCCTTTTTATGGTCAATAACTTGCATATAAGCTTTCAAAATGGGGACTTTTGATTTACCTGTTCGTTTCCCATAGGCTTCAATGGAGTTCGTTGTTCGGGTCTGAACTTTTACGATGTTCGAGAATTCCGATGCGAACCGAACTGAGGGGTGTTTGGCCCATCTCTAATTATTATTATATTTTGAATGTCTGGGTATATATCTATTTTACAACCATATTTGTGTTCTGTATTTTAAGAAATAAGCATCAAATCAAGTTGACCACGGATATGACATAACATAGTAATAAGGAGGGGGTCAATTCCTAATGTGCATCCGGTCAATCCATTCATAATGCAGTTATGTTCTGAAAGCTACAACAGATCTGCATTCTTAGCAACTGGAAATAAAATGTTTTGAAGATGGAATGTTTGCCAGCTAAAGCACGTGTCTTCTGTACAATATATTAAGGTGCACAATATATTTACAATGAAGCTGTGCTTTTGTTGAGAAGAAAATAATCCTGTTCGTGACCCATATACGTTGCTTTAATTTTAGCAAACTTTTTTGACTGATTCTTACCTTTCTCTGTTCTAAAAAAAAATTGCATTGTGCCTTACTATGTCCTTTCTCAAACTGATTTCTTATTAAGAGAATTCATTATAATCTCCAATCTTGGTGTGAAATGAGAAAAAGCTGCAGTGTCTGCATCTCTTTAGGCAATGCTGAAACGTAGAAAGTATGTCACCTTATAAGAAATGCTTATTGCAGGGGTTTCCTGTACCTGTGCCTGCTTGTATCTCAGTGTAGATTTCTTAGTAAAGCAGTTGGACATTCACACAAACAGGGGATCAAGTGGGGTTCACATAGAAAAGTACACATAGAAAGTACAAATGGCCCATAGGTTGCTGTATTGCAAGAAAGTGACATTTGATTTTTTTTTTTTTTTTTACAATTTAGGTCAATTATAGCGGCAACAGATTTAAATGTACAGTGTAGGTGGTTTTAAATAACTGTAAATAAAAAATAGTATGCATAGCAATGATATATATATATATATATATATATATATATATATTTTTTTTTTTTTTTATCCTTGCAGAGAACTAAGTTGGGAAATGTAGGTCACTGTACATAGTGTGAACAAGGTCAAATCTGTGCTTTTTTTTTTTTTTCATGTGTTTTTATGCACATGTCATGCGAACAAAGCCTTAGTGTGCCAGAAATATAACTTGTGTCCAAATGTGTTTCATGAAAATATCTCCAATCTGTGTGATGTAACAGCACATGTTTCTGTGCTGTTTTCTATTGGATATAATTATATTTATGTTTTTGTGTTTATTTAGGTCCAACTGTTGAAGATAATCGTGTTGTGTGTCCACAGTTTCATTTCATGCCTCGTTTTGTAAGATTTTTGCCAGGTAAGATCTTTACAATTATTATACCCTATGCTGTCCTATTTATTGCATAAGGTGTACCCTTCTAGACACTGGGGAATTCTGCCTCTGCCATTGAATTTAGTTGATCAGAGACTGCTTTACCAGTGATGTTCAACCTTTGCCGGTAAGATTCCCCTCCTAGCACATACACATACACATTGGCCTCTAACCAGTTTCCTTCACCCAGGACACAAAATCTCCAGTTTCTCTATTGTCCATGGATGGACACAGCCTCCTTATATTCTTGACAGTAGGGTTATGTTCCGTCTATCAGGAGAGGACTAGGCAGACATGTTAGATATTTAAAAACATGTAACTTTAGCAAAGCTGAACAGCCCTCACCCTGCACTCAGCAGCTCAGTTTTTTTTTCTGCCTAGTAGAGGAGAACGACCTGGTTCCCTTTGGGCCCATGGTCCTGAAGAACTTTTATTCTTTATTTTTATTTTACTTTTGATCCTGAGATCTACTATTAACTGCCGGCTGGGTGACAGGCTGGATAATATAGATCCTTGTAGTCTCCCCAGTCCGGCCATCGAGCATGAGCAGGCCTTATCTACACGCTGGGTCGGCCACTACATGCCCCATTGCTCCAGGGGTGGCCGGCTATATGCTCCGGGGTTCACATATGACTGGGCTACTGCTGTCTAAGTCACAGTGAACCGTGGCCGACAGCTACTCCGTACTGCTCGGAAGTGGGTCTGTCAGGAACGCGCCAGCAGTCCTCGCAGGATGGGTAAGTACTTTTCCTCTTGTCTTGGCAGGTTGGAACAGCTGGGCATTCCTGGGGAGGTCGACTTGGGGGTCTCTCACCCTTCCTTTCTTCTCTCCTTGTCCTTTCCCTCCTCCCCATGCTCTGAGGGCTGGGCCTGCTGTGTACTGACCGGGGGTCCCCTGGGGGGCTCCGTGTCCTGGCTTGGGGGGCTGCGCTGGGTGTCCAGGGTCCGCTCCATGTGGGGTGTTGTCTGGTGCCATGTGTGGGACCTCCACGATGAGGCCCAGTGTGTTCACAGCATTTTTTCTTTTAATTCAGAAAAACGTTCGGCGGCCATTTTGTCGGCGCCATTTTCTTGTAGCCACACTTGGTTTTTAATGCTAAAGAGTGGCGGCCATTTTCTTGTGGTCTGCACGCTTACTTACAGGGGCGGCTGGCGGCCATTTTCTTGTAGTCCCAGCTTAGTTTTTGCCTCTAGCAGTGAAAATGTCCATTCTGAAAGGCGCAAACAGCACTGAACACCTCAGGTACAGGAATACACTGCACTCACACCAGATAGAAGGCATATGGGGAGAGTGGACGGCAGCACCTGGATCAGAGCGGTGAGTCCTCTGGGGGGGTCCCCTCAGTCTGAGCAGCTAGGAGGGTGGACCTTTTGTACGTTGCCTTGGTCCCTATGTGTGTCAGGCAAGTGTGGGTTTGCATGGCATCAGAAGCTGGCGTTTCTTCCCCAGACATCCCTGTGGTGACAACCGGTGCCCTGTACCTGGGGTGCCTATGGACGCCTTGTCAGTGGTCCTGGAGTTCCTTATTGCCAGGGTAGAAGCAGTGTGCAGGCGCAAGGGGGGTAAAGACGCCCCCTCCCCCCACTATCTTCTGGGAGAAGTTCTGATTCAGACTCAGGCCTTGCTGTGGCAGATGTCCCCTGCTCTGACTTGTCAGAAGATGCGGACCAGGACCTTCGGACAGTTCCGTGTCCAGGTCAGTGCAGAAAGGCGCTTGTTGGAGCACTTATCACCTCGTGCGGGATCCCCAATAAAATGGAGGACACGGCCAGGGCATCTGTTAAGGTGTCGGTCCCTTCTGGGTCCCACAAGCCGGCCCGCACCGCTAGGATGTTTCCCTACCTAGCTTATTTGATACGTTTATATACTAAGAATGGAAACGACCGCAGCGTTACAAAAAATCGCATGACAGTCTGTTATCCCTTTGAGGAGTGTTTCCTGGAAAAGGACATCTCCCCCGATGGAAAGATTTGCTGCACCGTGATTTGAATAGCAACAGGCCTCCCCGGTCTGCGTGATAGCGAACCAGTTGGTGCATGGTTTTAAGTATGTCTGCAATGCGGCTTTAGATAGAGCTCCCAGGCTGTCCAGAACCATCAGTATCTGCGGTGGGGCTACGCCGCATGGTTTGGCTGAAATGCTGGTCTGCGGACCAGACGTCCAAGAAGGCTCTGGCGGATTTGCTCTTCCAGGGTTAGAGGCTTTTGGAGCCTCGCTGGATGACATTATTAAAAATGTCGTTTGGGGTGAGAGCGCGGTGCTCCCACAATTCAGAAAAGGTAATGAGCCACACCGTAGGCCAGTGCCCTCCTTTTTTCTGCTCACAAGCGTTTTTTTCCTTCCGCCGGGCCTGCAGGTAGGCGTTCCCAGGCAGACGGGGCCCGCTGAGGGACTAAAGTACCCCTGTTTCCCGCAAGCCAAACATGCCTGCGAGCAAATCTGCGGCGACATGGAGTTTTTGCCCCCGCCCGACTATGGGGTGTGGGGTTGCCCTCGAGACTTTGCAGCTCGGTGGATCTCCCTACTTCCGACTAGTGGGTCTGTGAAGTGGTTTATCTGGGTACAAGATGGAGTTTTTCTCTTGTCCACCAAACAGATTTTTTCCCTCCAACCCTCATCTCCTTCCGGCTCACCGGGCCACCTTGTTTGGGGCAGTGCAGGACCTGCTGATGCGCAGGGTGATAGTGCCTGTGCCGGCGCTGGCAAGGTTTCAGGGATTTTACTTCAATCTGTTTGTAGTCCCAAAGAAGGGATGGGTCAGTCCAGTCCTGGATCTCAAGGCCCTCAACAGTTTTGTGAAAGCACAAAGGTTCAGGATGGCAGCGTTTTTGCACCGTGGTCGCTGCACTCCATTCGGGGAATTTTTTTTCTAATTCCACACTCGAGTCTTGCAAACAGAGATTTTGTCAAAATCGGACACATCTCCATTGTCCCTGGATTGTCAAATCCGGGTGAGCCGGCTAGTCAGGGATTCCCTGAGCTGGTGGCTGAGGCCTCCGGCCCTTCTGTCCGGGAAGTCGTTCCCTTTTCACTGGATGGTAATCACAATGGACGCCAGCCTGACACGTTGGGAGGGAGTTTGTGCGTACAGTCGACACGGGGTTGCAGATCGGTGTGCTCCTAAGGGGGATCAGGCGGTGCCCCTCCACATAGTCACAGAGGCTGTGGGAACGTCCAGTCGGGATCCAGTTGGTCAACGCCACAGCGGTGTCATATGTCACCCATCAAGGAGGAACAAGCCGCTCGGCTGCAGCATGATGTCACTCACATCCTGCGGTGGGCAGAGCCGAATGGGGATCACCAGATTTGGATCTCCTGGCTTCTCGACTCAATCTGAAGGTTTTGAGGTTCGTGGCCAGGTCCAAAGATCCCTGAGCAGACGCGTTAGTGGTCCTGTGGGGACAGTATCGGCTAAATTATGCCTTCCTCCTGCATATACCCTTCCACGTCTGCTTCGCAGAGTAGAGGCCGAGGGGATTCCGAGAATTCTATTTGCCCCAGATGGGCTTTGGCATCCCTGGTACGCCACCTTAGTACGACTGGTGGCGTATGTTCTTTGGCGACTGCCAATACGAGAGGACCTTCCATCGCAAGGTCATACATTTCATCCTGCTTAGTCACTGTTGACAGTCGGATACTAAGGGATCGAGGCCCGTCGGCTTTGGTGATTGGTGAAGTCATCTTTTCAGAAGATTTACCATCACACATGGAGGGCCTACATCTCTATGTCTGGAGATGGAGTGGCGTCCACGTACATATTCGGTTTCCAGGATCCTGCTGTTTTTACAGCGTGGAGTGAATCAGTCTTGCTTTTAGCTCAATTAAGGGACAGATATCAGCCTTGGCTGTTTTCTTTCAACGACCCTTGGCGGCTCATTCACTGGTGAGTACGTTTGTGCAAGGGGTCTGACATGTGGCTCCTCCGGTTCGACCACCACTACCTTCATGGGATTTGAATCTGGTGCTTTCGGTATTTCAGAAACCTCCCTTTGAGAACATCAGAGAGATTCCTATTTTGACACTCTCTCTGAGAGTTGTTTTTCTGATGGCCATTACATCAGTCAGAAGGGTTTCTGAGTTGGCGGCCTTGTCTTGCAAGTCCCCCCAATTGATCCTCCATAAGGATAAAAGTGGTGCTACGCCTGCAGCCTTGGTTTCTTTCTAAAGTGGTTTCGGCTTTTCATCTGAATGTGGACATTGTACTTCAATCCTTGTGTCCTTGGCCGTCGCATCCCAAAGAGGTTGCGTTACATTCCTAGATGGTTTACGTGCTCTGCGGGTGTATCTGTCTGCTACGGCTGAGTTTCGGAGGTTGGGCGAAAGCGTGTGGCATCAACATACTCGGGAGGAGTATTGGAATGTGTATTGGTTTGTAATTTTGCCCATGTTTTAAATGTTTATTTTTATTAAGTGAGTCAACAACTACCCTGGCTTTAGAATGTGACCAAAGCTTCGAGATTGTTATTTATAACTTGAATTGGGTGGTTAATTTTGTAATTTTCAGGAATGGTATGATCTTTATTAGGTTTGGGGATTGAGAACTTATTAGCTAATAACATATCCTGAGGAAATGCCTTGCCTTGCAAGATGTAGTTAAACATCTTAGATAACCTGGGGAGCAATATGGCAGTGAATTTCGTGTAGTAGGTCATTGGGTATCCATATGGACCAGGGGCTATAAATGATTTTAAGGATTTGACTTCTGCTATTTCTACTGTATATCTGTGCATGGCCATCGCCTTTAGCCAATCCAATGAACACAGAGTGGGATTAGAAAGAGGAGAAGGCATTTGTTTATAAAATGTATTAATTGTGTCCGTGACCTCTGTAGGGTGGAACTCCAATTGTCCTTTACTATTTTGAAGTTTGTAAACATGAGGTGGCTTAATAGAATGGTTCAGCTTCCTGGCAAATATCACAGAAGCAGAACTGCTATGTAATAAAAAATACGCTTTAGACCACCTCAAAGCCTTCTCTGGATTCTCCAACATATGGTTATCTAGAGCCACTCTTTTCTGATTTTTTTGTTTGAATAGTTCTGAAGAGTGATTTTGGCCCTGAAGATCATATTGTTTATCTAAGGCTGTTGTAAGTGATCATATATCAGCGAGTTAAGATTTATTGCAAGCTGTGGTAATACCAAGCATTTGGCCCCTCAACACTGCTTTGTGAGCAGATCAGATGGTTGTAACAGCAAGCTCATCCGATTTATTTACCTGAAAGTACTTTTTCATATTGTCAGGAAGTTGTTTGAGAATAGCTGGATCAGATACAATTGAATCATTCATTAACCATGTATAAAGAGTAGTGAATAATCCAATTTGAGATGTATGAAGATTTACAATTCAGTGTTCTGACAACGGGCATACATGTATGGCCATGGATATGGAATTAGCCAATAGTACCAGAGAGCAAAAAACTATAGTCTGTGTGAGCGTAAGTATTGTATCGTAGGGGTGCTGTCATACTGTCTACACTCCTGCATGTATTGCCCACTTTCAAACCTCCACACTCCTCTCCTGCATGTATTACCCACTGTCATACAGCTCCACACTCCTTTCCTGCATGTTTTGCCCACTTTCAAACCCTTCACACTCCTCTACTGCCCATACTACCTGCTTTGTTTACCAGTGATGGATGTGTGAAGGGTTAATTCCCCCGGGACAAGCTCAGGCTATTGAAGAGTCCATTTTCACCTGGTCACTCATAGAGGAGAGTGGGATTTGTCTGTGCATGCGCTACTTAGACTAAGTGAACACAGATGTGACATTCTTCTTGCTCTGCTCCAATCAGCAGGAGATCAGCTCACAGATTCCCTGCTGATTGGAGCAGAATCTGTCCCATGTAAATTGGCCTTGCAGAGACCTATTTCTTGAAAAAATACACTCTTTCTTTCCTTAGCTAAAACTATAAGGCTGTAAATACTGTAAAGCCTTTAGTGATAATTTTATGTAATCCTGACAGCACCATTGTTAATTGGTAGGTGGCTTCCAGCTCAACACTGGCCTATACTTTTTTTTTTGACAGTGAGGAAATACAAGTAAATAACATAACAGACAGCCTACTCAGTTTTCCAAGCTTGTGAACTGATAGTAGCTTTTGCCGTGGTACAGTTTTTGTTGTATGGATATATTTATGTGCAACTTCAGAGATAACAATGTAATCATATTCAATGACTTAGCTCAATATTGGACTCTTATTGCAACTGCTTACAGAATGAGTATGGTTTAGTTCACTATAGCAAGAGGCTTATAGTTAAATAGGTCATCAATAACTATACTATTTAAGTGTGCCATGTGTTTTAATAGTCTGTTGTTGCAGATGTTTGTTTTGTTTTTTTCTTGCAGATGTTTTTCGATTATGCTGTTTTTCTGTCTGATCAGCATTTGAGTAATTTTACCAGATATTCACATGAAATCTTCTGGACATGCAAAAATGTATGTTGCATTGAAAGACAGATAGATATTGGTGGTTGATATGACAGGGCCACAAGAGTGTATTGTATTAACGTCTTGCAGAACAGTAATTATGTAGTGATTGACAGATTTAGTTCATATTAATGTTAGCAGGTTAAGTTAAAGGTGCAGTAAAGTTTAATATTTAGGCTAAGCATTTCTGAAGAATTATGTATTCAGGCCACCTCCAATGCTTTGAAGGTTAGGTGATAACTTGACTTGATACGGTAGGTTATTCAAAATGTAGATGCAGAGCAGTTGAGGCTGTCAGGATAAAAGACGCAGAAGAACAGCTCAGGTAGGCTGGTATATCAATTTTGAGAGATTGCAAGACAATAAAAAGTGCTAGCAAAATAATGTATAAGCTGCTTGTGGAGCTGGGATTGTCTCCGCTCCAAGCACGTGTCAGAAACAAGTTGGCAGCAAGAGGAATGCAAAGGGAGGCAGGTTCTAACTTTTGCAGGCCCTCCTGGCTTTACTTCTAATATCTCCAATGCAGGAACAGATTGGAGTCTGTAGCAGAATGTGCAAAAACTGGATGTCTAGGTGATGTCATCTGCTACTCTGCACAGCATACTAGCAGATTATGACAGACTTACCTCCCAAATTAAGGTCTTAAGCGCTGGGCTGTCATTGTTGCTGGCGCATGCATCTTCGCCCAGTCTACCTTCAGGATTTGCACTCTCCAGCCACTTGAACGGCCAGATCGCAATGACGTCACTCCTGCGTATGCAAATAGGATTCACTATCTTGGCATGGTGCTCTCTGCAATGATTGAAGAATGTCCTGTGCATGTGCCAGTGACATCCTTGGCTTGAGCCAATGTGACTATCTACTAAACAGCTCAGATTTTATCGGTTTCCAAGACACCCACAGGTAAGACTTTTTAATAAGCTTACCTGTAGGGCAAAGTGAAAAGGAGTTTAATTCCACTTAAAACCCCTTTCACACTGAGAGCGTTTGGAAGGCACTACAGCGTTAAAAATAGCGCCTGCAATCCACCCTAAAACAGCTGCTCTATTCACTCCAGTGTGAAAGCCCGAGGGCTTTCACACTGGAGCGGTGCGCTTGGCAGGGCATCAGAAAAAGTCCTGCCAGCAGCTTCTTTGGAGCGCATTAGGAGCAGTGAACTCACCGCTCCTAATTCGCTCCTGCCCATTGAAATCAATGGGCAGTGCCGCCATACTGCCGGCAATCCGCCGCTGTAGCGGCGCATTGCGGGAGGGTTTAACCCTTTCTCGGCTGCTAGCGGGGGTTAATAGCGCCCCGCTAGCGGGCAAAATGCGTACAAATCCGACGGTAAAAAGGGGGCATTTTACCGCTGTTTAACCGCCTATGCTCAGGGTGGCATAGTGTGAAAGCACTCTTAATGTTCTCCGTAAAGCAGTTTTGACTCTGATTTGTCTTCCAGATTGGAAGAATCTGTAATCCTAAAGGACCGACTATTTTCACAAGCACACCTTGTTTAATTTGGTACATAACAGGGAAAAAAAAATGTCCATTGATAAATAATACTAAAGGATTATGGGCTTTTTGTGCTTCTGATCGATTTCCTAGATTGTTTTTTTTTGCATACATCATGACTCATAAAGGTTTAGGTACAGTGACAAGCATACTAAGTATATTTGACCCTGTAGTGCAGGGGTGTCCAAACTTTTTTCAAAGAGGGCCAGATTTGATGAAGTGAACATGCGTGAGGGCCGACCATTTTGCCTGACATTCTTTGAACCATAAAAATTTGGTCTAAGTGTGTTCGTTCGAGCACTAATACACTGCCCAACAATTCTCTTGCCTTTGTGGCTATGTGTGAGTAAAGAGGTGAGCTCTGTATGTTATTTGGATGTACCATATTTTTTGGCGTATAACACGCACCTTCACTTTAAGAGGGAAGTTTCAGGGAAAAAAACGTAAATTTTAAATAAAGGTCTGTGAAGCAGATCCCCCCCATTACAGACCCCACTCCAGATCCCCCCGATTACAGATCCCACAGATCCCCCCATCAGACCCCACTTCATCACATATCCCCCCATCAGACCCCACTTCATCACATATCCCCCCCCCCATCAGACCCCACTTCATCACAGATCCCCCCCACCCATCAGATCCCACTTCATCACAGATCCCCCCCCATTACAGACCCCCAGACCCCCCCATCAGACCCCACTTCATCACAGATCCCCCCATCAGACCCCACTTCATCACAGATCCCCCCATCAGACCCCACTTCATCACAGATCCCCCCATCAGGCCCAACTTCATCACAGATCCCCCCCATTACAGACCCCACAGATTCCCCCCCATCAGACCCCACTTCATCACAGATCCCCCCCCATCAGACCCCACTTCAGAGTCCTCCCTTGATATTACAGAGACAGACAGACAGACTGTCCCTTTCATCAAAGCAGCATGATTCCCCCTCCCCACACTGACTGTCCTACCTTAATCAACACAAGTCGGTAAGCACACATGGCATGGCAGGTCCAGACAAAGGGTGGGACTTTTCAAGTTAAAGGCGGGGGATTGGTTGCTGGGACCGCCCCACTGTCTAGCAACCAATCACCTGCTTTGTAACTTGAAAGGTCCCGCCCTTTGTCCGTGCCTGCAGCGCTTCCAGGCTTGTGTGAATAAGGTGTGTGGGGAGGGGGAGGAAGGGGGAGTGATGTCATGTAAAGGAGAGATCTGGCTGCCGCGCTTCCCATGTAATGAATGAGGTTGGCGGCGGGCAGGATTCGGCCTGCGATCCACCATTAAGTGATGCCTGATATATATCTTTTGTGGCCCCGATGCTGGGAGATCGTTGGGGGCCACAAAAGATATATATGTCCAGATAACAAGGTGGGCCGTTCAAAACCGGAACGCGGGCCGCAATTGGCCCGCGGGCCGGACTTTGGACATGCCTGCTGTAGTGTATCTATAAGGTCCCTTTCACACGGGACGGATCCGTGATGATCCGCCCGTGAACCTCCGCTTGCTCAGCGGGGACCGTCTGTCCGTGTTCATCCGATCCTCTCCGCAGACGGATAGAAAAATAAGAATTTTTCTATCCAGAAAAATGGAGCATTGCGGGCACTGATGAGATCGGGTGGCAGCGGATGTTTCATCCGCTGACACCCGCGATCTCATAGGGACCAATGTATGTCCCTTTTTCATTCGTAAACGGATGGATGAGAAAGCGGACATACGGTCCGCTGGTGTGAAAGGGGCCTAAGAGGTATCTAGGGCATAGTCATGCTCTGTTGCTGTTTGCGCCTAATGTACTAGTGGGTTTATGAAGGCACCATTTACTGTGCAATAGATGCTTGCTTTAAGTTTCTGCAACACATTTCTTGCAAGAAGGTTGTTGGAATCAATTTAACCACTTCAATACCATGCACTTATACAGCTTCCTGCCCAAGCCAATTTTGAGCTTTCAGTACTGTCGCAATTTGAATGACAATTGCGTGGTCATGCTACACTGTACCCAAACAAATTTTTTATCATTTTGTTCCCACAAATAGAGCTTTCTTTCGGTGGTATTTGATCGCTTCTGCGATTTTTATTTTTTGCACAACAAATAAAAAAAGAGCGAACATTTTTTAAAAAACTAAGTTTTTCTTTGTTTCTGTTAATTTTTTTTGTAAACAAGTACCTTTTCTACTTCAATGACGGGCACTGATAAGGTGGCACTGAAGGGCACTGATAAGGCGACACTGATGGGCACCGATGAGGTGGCACCAATGAGGTGGCACCGATGAGGTGGCACCAATGAGGTGGCACCAATGAGGTGGCACCGATGAGGTGGCACCGATGAGGTGGCACTGATGGGCACTGATGGGCACTGATAGGCGGCACTGATGGGCACTGATATGTGGCACTGATGGGCACTCATAGGTGGCATTGATTGGCACTCATAGGCGGCACTGATGGGCACTCATGGGCGGCACTGATGGGCACTTATGGGTGGCACTGATAGGTGGCATGGACGGGCACTGATAGATTGGCACAGATTGGCACGGATGGGCACTGATAGGTGGCACTGATGGACACTAGTAGGTGGCATTGGTGGCACTGGTGCCCAGCAATGCCAGCCACCACACATTGTGAAAGTGCCAGTCAGTGCCTATTTGTGGGCACTGATTGGCATATTTTTTTAATGTTTTTATTTTATTTATTTCTTTTTACTACATGTGGATGGCCATGGGGGCCATCCACATGATTGGGGCTTCCCTGGTGGTCCTGGGGGGCTTCCCTGGTGGTCTAGTGTGGGTATCCGAGGGGGGGCTGCGCTGATAAACAATCAGCGCGAACCCCCCTGTCAGGAGAGCCGCCGATCGGCTCTCCTTTACTCGCGTCTGTCAGACGCGAGTGAGGAAGAGCCGATCAACGGCTCTTCCTGTTTACATTGTGATCAGCCGTGATTCGACACGGCTGATCACGTGGTAAAAAGCCTCCGACGGAGGCTTCTTACCGAGATCAGTGTAGCGGTGGGTCAGACTGACCCACCGCTCCACCGATCACCGCGATGCGCGCCCCCCCCCCGGGCGCGCGGCGGCTGTTATCCCGCAGGACGTCATATGACGTCCAGGGTGGATAACAGAACCACTTCCCGGACGTCAATCTGCTATTGACTGGGCGGGAAGTGGTTTCAGCTATGTTATTTTAAAAACCAGGTCAATTTGAACTTATTTTTAAGGGGGTGTAACAGAATTTGCTTAATTATCTCCACAGTGTTCAGGATCTTACATAGACCTGGGCATAGGAACAGTGACATCCTTGATGCTTATTAGAGAAAGTGTTGCTATCCTGTCTGCGAGTCAAGAACCTTCATAAAAAACAATTTAGTAAACTCACAGTCCTTAACCACTTGCCGACCGGCTCATGCCGATATGCGTCGGCAGAATGTCAGGGCTGGTCGAAACCCCGTATGGGTAGGTCTTCCCATTTAAGAGCCACCAGAGGGCGTCAATGCGCGATTGCGTGTAGGAGAGCCAGCACAAAGATTTGTGTAAACACACATATCCCTGTTTTGTCAAGGGAGAAGAGACATATTGTTTGTTCCTACTAAGTAGGAACAACGATAGGTCTCCCCCCCCAGTCAGTCCATCCCCATACAACTAGAACGCATCTAGGGAAAACACATTTAACCATGTGATCACCCCCTAGTGTTAACCCCTTCCCTACCAGTGACATTTAGGCTCTATTCACACTAATGCATTTTTTGATGCATTTTACAGAAATGCAGGGACATTTTTTAACATGGGTTCCTATGGAACATGTTCACATCAATGCATTTTTGTGCCTCTGTGTTTATGGAAAGGGTCGGGGACTTTTTTTCC
Source organism: Rana muscosa (assembly GCA_029206835.1). NCBI lineage: Eukaryota > Metazoa > Chordata > Amphibia > Anura > Ranidae > Rana > Rana muscosa. The sequence goes on from CM055122.1 coordinate 1,139,249,490, forward strand.
CACAAAATGCAGCATTTTTCATGTAATAGAATTCACTGGACCCGCATCCAAAACGCAAGTACCACGTTTTTGCCGCGATTTACGTATTTTTTTTAATTTCTTTTTTTTTAACACTGTATATAGCTGGTTGCTAAGGAGGGGACCGCGTCCTTAACAACCGATGAGTCATCAGTTGTCAGCGGGCTTCCCACTGAATGTAAAAAAAAAAAGAATTGTCGGCTAAAAAAAAAAAATCGAGAAAAAAAAAAACTGTGTGGCCCCCCCCCGGTCCATACCAGGCCCTTGAGTCTAGTATGGATCCAGGGGGAACCCCCCACACCAAAATCCACACCAGACCCGAGCATGCAGCCCGGCAGGTCAGGAAAGGGAGGGGACGAGCGAACGCCCCCTCCTGAACCATACCAGGCCACATGCCCTCAACATGGGGGGATGGGTGCTTTGGGGCAGGGGGGCTCTGTGCCTCCCCACCCCAAAGCACCTTGCACCCATGTTGATGGGGACAAGGGCCTCTTCCCGACATACCTTGCCCGGTGGTTATCGGGGTCTGAGGACGGGGGGCTTATCGGAATCTGGAAGCCCTCTTTAACAAGGGGGCCCCCAGATGCCGCCCCCCCCTATGTTAATGAGTATGGGGTACATAAAAAGTACAAAAAAAGTAGTGTAGTGTTAAAAAATACAGTAGACCGTTTTTGACAAGTCTTTTATTAAAATCTTCTTCTCCGCTTCTTCCTCCGGTCTTCCTCCATCTTCTCCCGCATCTTCAGCCTCCGGTCTTCTCCTCCCCCTGCTTCTTCTTCTGTCTTCTTTGTCCGGTGTTCTTCCTCTGCCGCCGCGCCCGCCGACGACCCTCCCCCGATGCTGAGTCCCGCTGATCTGTCGGCGCTGATGTCCTGCATTTCTTAAATAACGGGGGCGTGGCAATCGGATTACGTCTCCTGGAGGCCACACCCCTTGTGATGTCATGGACCCATCATGCCTCGGGTGGTGACATCACAAGGGGGCATGGCCTCCTGACGACGTAATCTGATTGCCATGCCCCCATCGTTATTTAAGTAATGCAGGACATCGGCGCCGACTGATCAGCGGGACGCAGCATCTGAGGAGGGTTGTTGGTGGGAGCGGGGGCAGAGGAAGAAGAACACCCGACAAAGAAGAGCAGAAAAAGAAGCAGGGGGAGAAGGAGAAGACCGGAGGATGAAGATTCGGGACAAGCAGGAGGAAGACCGGAGGAAGAAGCGGAGAAGAAGAAGATTTTTAATAAAAGACTTGTCAAAAACGGTTTACTGTATTTTTTAACACTACACTACTTTTTTTTAGTGAATGGGTAGGGGTACAATGTACCCCATATTCATTCACATAGGGGGTCGGGATCTGGGGGCCCCCTTGTTAAAGGGGTCTTCCAGATTCCAATAAACCCTGCACAACCACCGGGCAAGGTTTGTCGGGAAGAGGCCCTTGTCTCCATCATCGGAGCCCCCCTGCCCCAAAGCACCCAACCCCCTATGTTGAGGGCATGCGGCCTGGTATGGTTCAGGAGGGGGGACGCTTGCTTGTCCCCTCCCTTTCCTGACCTGTAGGGCTGCATGCTCGGATAAGGGTCTGGTATAGATTTTGGGGGGACCCCCACGCCATTTTTTTTATTTTGGTGTGGGGGGGTCCCCTCCGAATCCATACTAGACCCAAGGGCCTGGTATGGACCTGGGGGGAGGGGACCCCACGCTGTTTTTTTTTTTTCTTGATTTTTTTTTTTTTATCCGGCATTTTTATTTTTTTTACATTCAGCGGGAAGCCCGCTGACAACTGGTGACTCATCGGTTGTTAAGGATGTGGCGGCTGGCTTCCCGGCCCCCTCTTTAGCAATCAGCTATATACAGTGTAAAAAAAACGCAAATTGTGGCAAAAACGCGGCATGCACCGTAAAAACACTGTAGAAACGCTCAAAAGCAACATGCATAGATGTGAATCGAGCCTTACACAGTAATCAGTGCATATTTATAGCGCTGATCGCTGTATAAATGTCAGTGGTCCCAAAAATGTTTTAAATAAATATATATTGGTATTTGGTTACAGATATAGATTACTTTGTGATCTACGGTTTTGTGCGTTTCATTTTTATAGTGTAATGCGGTGTACACACGATCGTTTTTCATGCCGTTAAAAATGCCATTTTTAAAAATGGCCATTAAAACCGATCGTGTGTATGCTCCAGAGCATTTTTAACGGCGTGAAAAACGGGCATTAAAAATTTCGAACATGCTCTATTTTTTCACGTTGTTTTTTTTAACGACGTGAAAAACGATAGTGTGTATGCTTTTACGAGGGGAAAAAAAAACGCGCATGCTCAGAATCAAGTATGAGACGGGAGTGCTCGTTCTGGTAAAACTAGCGTTCGTAATGGAGATGGCACATTCGTCACGCTGTAACGGACTGAAAAGCACAAGGCTGGAAAGCGCGAATCGTTGCTCAACAAACTTTACTAGCATGAAAGGTGGCGCCATCCGAATGGAACTTCCCCTTTATAGTGCCGTCGTATGTGTTGTACGTCACTGCGTTTTGCTCAAGCGTTTTTTTTAATGATCGTGTGGATGCAAGACAGGCTTGAGAGGAAACGTGAAAAAAAATGACGAGAAAAACGTGGTTAAAAAAATGGCATTAAAAACGTACGCATAAGGAATTTTTTTTTAGCAAGGAACAAAAATCTTTTTATTTTTTTAACAAAATTTTAATTCGATTTTTTTTTTGCTTAAAGTTAAGATTGGTTAATGGTGGTAGTCCATTGTAGCATTTGATACAGATTTGTGATTTTTGTTTAGATTTTACAGATATGGAACAACAAGCATTTAACAAATGTGAATGTGACAATAAAAATCATTCTCGCTCAAAATAAACTGTAGTTTAACATATGTTGACCTTTAACAAAATTTGTATATACCGTATTTTTCGGACCATAAGACGCACTTTTTTCCCCAAAAAATATGGGGGAAAATGTCTCTGCGTCTTATGGTCCGAATGTACATCAGGCAACGCCCCCCGCCACTGCCGGCACCGCCCCCCGCCGCCGCTGGTAACTCCCCCGCCACTGCAAGAAAGTGCCCCCCCGTACGAAAAAAGGCCCCCCACGAGTTCCGACGGCCGCACAAATAGAGTCTCCCGTAAAGCGGCATAATGTGAATTTCCTGCTGGGCTCGGCTATACTCGGGCGGGAGGGGGCGGTCCCCGCTCAGCTGGGCTCGGCTATACTCGAGAAGAGGGGCGGACCCCGCTCAGCTGGGCTCGTCTATACTCGGGCGGGAGGGGGTGGTCCTCGCAAAGCTGGGCTCGGCTATACTCGGGCGGGGAGGGGGCAGTCTCCACTCAGCTGGGCTCGGCTATACTCGGGAAGAGGGGCGGTCCCCGCTCAGCTGGGCTCAGCTATACTCGGGTGGGAGGGGGCGGTCCCCGCTCAGTTCACTTCGGCTGTGCTCGGGTGGAAGGGGGCGGCCCCCACTCAGCTCACTTCGGCTGTTCTCGGCTATGCTCGGGCAGTCGGTATTGACGTCGGCTTGGCTCAGCAGAGGGACGGTCACAGTGATGTAACATGTAAGCAATAATGACCGGAAAATGTATTAGAAGAAGGATACTGACCATGTCGGCAGCCCCTGTCCTTGTCCATGTCCACAGCCCCTGCCCCTGTCCGCAGCCCCTGTCCATGTCCATGTCCGCAGCCCCTGTCCATGTCCATGTCCGCAGCCCCTGTCCATGTCCATATCCGCAGCCCCTGTCCATGTCCATATCCGCAGCCCCTGTCCATGTCCATATCCGCAGCCCCTGTCCATGTCCATATCCGCAGCCCCTGTCCATGTCCGCAGCCCCTGTCCATGTCCATGTCCGCAGCCCCTGTCCATGTCCATGTCCGCAGCCCCTGTCCATGTCCGCAGCCCCTGTCCATGTCCATATTTTAGTACACCATTTGGTTCAGAATATTTATTTTTTTCTTGTTTTCCTCCTCTAAAACCTAGGTGCGTCTTATGGTCAGGTGCGTCTTATAGAGCGAAAAATACGGTATATATTTTTTGTATTCGTTATCTCTTACACATTAGTTCCCACTTGCCACTTTCCTTGTATTTATAAAGTTACTAAAGAATAATTGAAAACCAGATAATGTAAAAAATTGAGATTGTGACAAGATCATTAGAGCGCTTGGGGCCTAGTTGGTGGATCGTGTTGTCAGCAGCGGCTGCCCCCTAGTTGACAGCTGATCAGGTGGTGATATACTGTACTAGTTTTGAGCGGGATTTAATACTGAAGTCCTTCACTGTGCCACAACAGCATCCAATGGGGAGTGGTTGTGGCATGGCACAGCCGTATTCACCTCTATGGAGGTGTCGTGGCAGACATTAAAGCTTGCTGAATGTAACACATGTATTTTTTGTCCCCTTGCCACACGGCATAGCTTCACAGCTGCAGTAATGTGGATGGGGATGTCTGACAGTGACCATGTGAACGGGGCCAAAGTCAAAATTTATAATAGAGAGATTAAAAAAAAAAAAAATCATAAGTTGATATTTATTACATGTGACTCGTTTCCTTATGCAGTTTCAGAAGACTTTTGAATTCTTATTAGGACATTTTAATTGGCCTTGTTAGTCATTCTTGTCTTGCATCAAAGCGTTTGAAATTTATAATGGAATTTTTTCCTGTACTTAACTGGTGCAGCATTAATCTTGTAGAGCTGTTACACAAGTATTTGTAATATTGACCCATTTTTCTATACGTATGTTATAATTTCATTCCTTAGAATTAAAAGGATCACTCAAGTAAGGTAATATTTTAGCCTTTGAAATTTTCTTGTGGTCACAGTGTTACAACAGCATCTAATGCAATAAACCTTAAAATATCACTAGTTTTGTAAAGGATTCTGCAGTAATGTCATAGAATGTCACAGTCGTCACAGTGAAAGGCTAAGGAACACTGCTACAAAGACTAGCATATTCCTAGTTTGAAGCTAGTACTCTTATTTTGTTCTTTGTTTCCTTCGTTTTCATGCTTAAAGCAAACCTATCGTTGAGGCCAATGAAACATTAAACACTAATGAAAAGTGCAATTATGTAACCCTAACGCTGATTTTTAACCTCGTATAAGATGAATACTGTATTCCACAGCATCACCTTTTTTCATTTCCCGCTTTCTAGCGTTTCGTTTTCTATTGGTTTTTTATCGGGGCTGAATATTTATTTTCGGTTCTTGAGGCCAGTGGCTGAAGGACATTTTTTTCCCTCACATTATGACCATAAGGTGCTTTCTGCTGATACTGACAAAATGGATATGATTTTGAAGGGGAGTTGCTTTGTATCAGGGTAAGAGGGACAGACTTAAAGTGTACGTAAACCCATTGCTATGCAATTGTAGTGTGTAATAGCATTACAATCATAGGTCTTTTTGAATTGTTTTTAATTATTTTTTGTGGCAGTCAATGTCATAAAAACATACTTTTTTTATAATGTTCTCAGATTTGCCCTGTTATGAATTTGATCCTGGTCCAATACCAGAATGTATCTCCTATTCTGCCTCTGACTCTAATCCAGTGTGAAGTTAGTGCATGCATGCAGAAGTAATCACACTGATACAAATGCTCAGTATAAGCTCTCCTTCAGTTCTGCTTTATTCAGCTTACAGCAGCCCCTTATATAGGAAAAGTGACATAAGCAAGCGTCATCACATATGTGTGTGTATGTGATTGGTCCATCTGTATATCATCCTCTTCCTGTCGAACATCTGTCTCCACGAGGCGAGGTGCATTCCAGGATATGGAGGCCATCTTGTGTTGCACGGTGGGAGGGGGGAGAGAGATAAGAGACAACATCTGCTTGTCCTCTTGAGTAAGGAAGATTACTGCCGCTTGTTATGAGGTTACTAACGGATATATATATATATATATATATATATATATATATATATATATATATCACAATAAGAGGGAAAAATAATAAAGATATGGAAGATAATAATATAAGGAATGAGAGAGACATAATATAGACATTTTATCAGTTCCACTACAGTCCCACTTTAAAATGACTATTTTATCAGTACTGTCCCTACGCTATATGGCCTATACCCTGCCGCCCCTGATATCAGCAACTCATTTAGCATCTCGCATTGAAGTAAGACATGGCTTGCCCAGTGTCTTCCCTCAACGAAATGGGTCAGGAGAGCAATCGGGTACTATTCTTTCCCTTGTCAATTGAAAATGTTATATGTACTTTTAACAGGTAAGGACTGCAGTGGGGCATACAGTCCCTCTTCCTTCTCCTTCATTGGATCTTCAATATCACCATAATTAAAAAAGGTGGGAGTTTACCTCCTTAACTGCCTTTCCCAACAGCTTCTTCATACAGGGCAGAATACAGCAAACCACCATCGTAACTACTGTAAGCATCGCCAAAATTGCTATGCCTTTTTGAGTGCAAATGCTTTGCCTCCCAATCATCCACCCAAAATACTGGTCCCAGGGATCGGTCAACCCTGAGTTTCTTTTTAACTCTTCTGAGAGATCCTCTAATTTCTTTATAGCCAGGGTTACCTTACCATTTGGGCCTGTATTGTCTGGGATGTACATACAACCTGTACTTGTCACAGGCAACATTTTACACACACCCCCCTTCTCAGCTAGAACCATGTTCAAGGCCATACGATTTTTGAAAGTCATTTGTGAATTGGCCTCTAGTTGTTCACCTAACTTCTGGAGTGCATCCATGGTATAGTGAACAAACCTCTGTTGGTTATAATGGATATAATTAATCCAATCTACATTCTTATTTACAGTGATCATGGGAATCAGGGACTCAAATCCTGCAGCTACCTGGTCTCTTGCTTTGAATTCATCTGGGACCCCCCTTGGGACTCCTATGGCGTCTATATATACATGGGGGTCAAAACTACCAGCTGGGGCACTTTTGCGCTTCCTGCTGAATTTGAATGAGTGCTCCCCCTCTGCTACTGGGTCACTTCCGAAAAGATATGCAGGGGCATTATGACTTTGGCAAGTGCACATTCCCCTGTCCATTGGTCTGTTAACTTAGTCCTAATCTTCATGCCCCCACAGATCCAATACACGTCTCCCAAAGATTGAGTTTGATTCTGCACCAGATCTGTGGATACACTGCTGTAGGAGGCGCAATATCCCATGGAGAAGTTCCCCAAGAACTTCCCTGTTCCCTGGTATTTCCCCTAACGTGTAGTTACCAGGCTTGGATATCTTGGTTACTATGGGATATTCTCTTTTCCATGTTTCGCACTGGGAGTGGTTAGTGCAAGTATAGGTGAACAGGCTCAGAAAGCACCCCTCTTGACTGGGAAGTATGTTTAATGGCATTGTTCCTAAATGGGGTCTAGCGCCACCACACACGTAACTGTTGGACCTGTTATGTTTCCCTGCACTATACCTCATCCATTCGAGCCACAGGTTGACATCCAAGAAACCGGTCTCTGCTGCCATCGTGTCCTCAAATGTGGGATCAGCTATGGCCACCATATCTTCTAGGGTACGTATACATATATGTGGTTTAAGGGGATTGATTGCTGTTTGAAGGGCCTGCCATTCTGATGAGTTATATATATCTTTAAGTTGGAACTTTCCTCTTTATCCCTTTGGTCCCCCCTGCATACCATATCCCCATAACATATGTGCCTGCATCCGTAGGACTGGGATTCTCTATGGTTAGGGTGAGTTTCATGCTATGTCCCGTCCTCCCATTACTTGAGCATATATCTGTTTTTAATATGGTCATTCTGTTGAGTAATGACTTTCCATATTTGTCTTTCTTGTTCAGGGCACTCTGCGGCCTATATCCCCAGTCATTCCCTATATTCCAACCCACAGATCCCCAGTGATCACAATTGTTGCCCCAGTAGTTGTCTGTGACACATACATACATATATATATATATATGGATCCGGAGGCGGTAAGCGTCCGGTACATGCTACACTGCCAGTCGACTGGAGGGCAGGAGACTATAGTAAAGTAATCAAGTATGAAGGTAGCTACATGTGTGTTAGATGAATTATACCAGAATTGTGTTACACCATTGACTTGTTTGATAGCCACCTCCTGTGTGTGTGCAGTTGCTATAACACAAAGGATATATAATTTCATTCTGATGCAGGTGGTGCACGGTCCTCAGGAACTGGAGCCTTTTTGCAGTGGGAAGCGTGTATCCAAGTGTTCTTTCCGGCCAACTTAACTGAGGTGGCTGTTGTCAGCAACACTTGGAATGGACCATCATATCTTGGCTCCAGGGAGTGTTTTCGGAGGAACTTCTTAACCATCACCCAGTCACCAGGAAGTATGCTGTGAGTACCGGTATCTAGATCAGGATCTGGAATGGAAGAAAACACTTGTGCATGGATAGTTGTTAATTCTTTTGAAAGAGCGATCACATAATCTACCAAAGTATCAGACTGCAATTGCAACTGTTGTGGGTAATAACAACCTAATCTAAGGGCTGTTCCAAACAAGATTTCAAAAGGAGATAAAGAATGCCCCCCCTTGGGGAATACCGTACGCTGAATAAGGCTATTGGCAGGCTTTCTGGCCAGGACATACATGTATCCCTGGCCATTTTTTAGCATTCGGGTTTTAAGTGTCTGATTCATTCTTTCCACTTTCCCACTACTCTGAGGGTGATAAGGTGTGTGAAACGCCAATGTGGTACCTAGGGCCGACCATATTTCTTTTGTGACTGTAGCAGTGAACGCAGGGCCTTGATCACTTTCTATCACCTTGGGTACCCCATATCTGCAAACCACCTCTAAAAGCTATTTTTTAGCTGTGGTTTTCGCTGTCTGGTGACTGGATAAGCCTCGGGCCACCCTGAGAACATGTCTACCACCACCAGGGCATACTCAAATCTGCCACTCTTTGGCATTTGTATGTGATCAATCTGTATCCTCTGGAAGGGGTAGAGTGGTCTGGCTGAGTGTTTTGGGGTGTTTGTTTCCTAGCCTTCCGGGGTTTCATGCTAGGCAAGTGTGGCAGGACTTGCAGTATTAATTAAAGTAGTTATTCCTGGAGCTACATAATGCTTGTTTATAAGTGAGTTCATCAAAGTCTTTGAAAGGTGGGCCCATTGTACCACAGCTGGGTGCAAAGCTCTGGGGAGACATAGGAGGGTTCCTACAGTCCAAAGGTCATCCACCCGTACTGATCCCATCTTGTTCCATGTTGCTTTTTCTTGGTCTGCAGCGTCTGAGTTTTTTGTAGTAGGGTTTGGTTTACCGCTTCAGGCTGTGGATGATATATTCCCACAAATTCTGTGATTTCAGCCCCTAAGGGGGGTCATGGCTGCTTGTTTTTGCTTTTTCATCGGCCAGGTGGTTTCCTCGGGCTTCTGGTGTGGTTATCTTCCCATGGGCTTTAATTTTGAGTATTGCCACTTGTTCTGGGAGTTGGAGTGCTGTTAGGAGCGCATCTATGGCCTTGCCATGCTTCACTGGGGTACCGGCTGTAGTCAAGAAGCCTCTTGTTTTCCATATTATTCCAAAGTCATGGGCCACACCCAATGCATACCGGGAATCGGTGTAGATATTTTCTGTTCGTCCTTCTGCAAGCTGGCAGGCTACTGTAAGGGCATGGAGCTCAGCCTCTTGAGCAGACATGGATGCTGGGAGTGAGGCGGCTTGCATGATCACAACATATCCTGTGTGGAAAATACCTGATGAATCTGTGAATCTGGAGCCATCAACAAACAAGTTGATGAGTTGGGGAATTGGGTTCGGGGCATCCAGGACAGAGGGTAGATGGGTGGTTTCCGCCTTCATAAGTTCAAAGCAATCATGTTTGTGTTCATCTAGGGTAGGGGCAGGTAGGTCTGTGTCATTCTCTTCTTCCAGTTCGTCCAGGGACATGTCATGATACCCCCCTTGGACAAGAGGAAGGAGAGTAACAGGGTTGAGTTGTTGGCATCGAAGTAGTGTTACATTGTCAAGCATGAGTAGATTGCATTGTAATCGGAGGTGGCGGACAGAGGATAAATGCTTGGGTTGCACCTGATTCAGAATGGCGGAGATATCGTGTGGGGCTAGCAGCATAAGAGGATGGCCCAGGACAATATCTGAAGTTTTGTCCAGTAGGGCCTGAGCAGCAAAAACTGCTTGGAGACATGATGGGCCTCCTCTGGCAACTGGGTACTGGTGGGCTGAATAGTAACCGATGGGGCGGTTACGGAGTCAATGACTTTGTGTCAACACCTTTGAGGCGTGGCCCTGTGTCTCAGATAAGAACGGGTGAAAGGGCTTTCCATAGTCAGGGAGGCTGAGAGCAGGAGCAGTGCTGATTGCCTGTTTCAAAAGGTGAAAGTTAGTTAGCGCTTCTTCAGACACCGCAAAGGGGTGACATTGCAGGTTGTCATATAGGGGTTGCAGGAGAAGGGAGGCCGCAGGTATCCAGGCTCTGCAGTAGGAGATCAGTCCCAAAAATACATGTAGGGCCTTAGCATTACTGGGGGGCGGAATGGCCTGTATGGCTTTAGCTTGTTGTTGTGTAATGTGCTTTGCGCCATGGGATATGCAGTGACCCAGGAAGACTACACCGGAATAGCACCACTGTAATTTCTCTTTAGAGGCTTTGCATCCTTGTTGGGTTAGATACACCAGGAGGCTCACAGATGATTGTTCCGCTGTTTCCTGAGAGGGTGCGCACAGGAGCAGGTCATCTACATACTGTAATACCACAACCAGGTCCGAGTTGGGGTTTTCCCAGTTGGTTAGGATTTGGGACATGGCCTTGGTAAACTGGTTGGGCGAGTTCTGTACCCCTTGGGGCATAACTGCCCAAGTATACTGTTTGGAAGCGTGGGTGAATGCAAACAGGTACTGACAGGAGGGGTCCAATGGCACACTAAAGAAGGCATTAGTTAAATGTATGACAGTGAAAAACTTTGCAGACCGTGGCACCCCTGACAGAAGAGTGTGTGGATTTGGGACAAGTGGTGTCGACAAAATGGTGGCCTCGTTCACTGCTCTAAGATCTTGAACTAGCCGATATTTGTCCGGTTGGCCATTGGGGGTCTTCTTAAACGGGGGTATTACACGGGGAAGTACAGGGTATTAAAGCGGAGGTTCACCCGAATTTTTTTTTTAAAAGCCAGCAGCTACAAATACTGCAGCTGCTGACTTTTAAAAAAAGGACACTTACCTGTCCAGGTCGCCCGCAACGTCGGCAGCCGAAGCCGAGCTGCCGCTCAGCTCTCGGCTTCCTGCGTCGCCATCCTCGGTGAGGGAATCGGGAATTGAAGTGCTGCGGCTTCACTGCCCGGTTCCCTACTGTGCATGTGCGAGTTGCGCTGCACCGTCCTCACTGGTCCCCGCTGTGTTCTGGGAGCCGTGTGTTTTCCAGAACACAACGGGGGGTGACGCAAAGGGGCGGGACTCCTGCGGTAGTCTATACCCGGAAGTGGTGCAAATACCTGTTTTATACAGGTATCTGCACCCCCTCCCCCCTGAAAAGTGCCAAATGTGACACCGGAGGGGTGGAGGGTTCCGAAAAGCGGAGGTTCACTTTTGGGTGAACCTCCACTTTAAGGCTCCATTCCCCAGCAAGACTTTTATCTGCTCGGTAATCGCCTGGGTCTGGACTGGTTTAAGTGGGTATTGGGCCTTCCTGGGGAGAACAGCCCCTGGTTTTAGAAGGGCCACTACCGGGGGAACTGACAATCTACCTACATCCGGTGGACCAGAGGTGGGACAGTATTTGGGAAAGAAAATGTTCTGGGATAGGGGTTGGTGAGACCTGCAGGGTCATCAGTATGGGGAGGGAACACAATGCTGACGTGTCTCCCTCACTCAGGGCAGTGGATACGGAGATGGACCCATCGGCATGATATGAGATGGAGGCCTGAAGCCTGGAAAGAACATCCGCCCCCAGTAGATTGAGGGGACAGGTGTTCGAGACCACAAATCTAGATAAAAATGCCGGGGTAGTGCCCACCTGTAGTGGTCTTGTGAGGGGACTGGACCGAGATTTTCCGTCCACTCCCACACATGACACATCTATTGAGGATAAGTAGGAAGGATCTGGGATTTCTGCCTCCTGTAGTACGCTTCGGGCCGCACCTGTGTCCACAAGAAAATGGGTGGGGTGTCCCTCTATAGGAATCGTAATGTTTGCTAGAGGTCCCACCGCCGACCGGGTGGAAACGGCCATCATCGGTAGGGAAGTGGAGGAGGCAGAGGACACAGGTTTGCCATTTCCCTAGCCGAGGAGTTCCCATTGCTCTTCCCGGGGAGGGGGAGGAGAAGCCCTGAAGTCTGGGTGCTGGTCATACCTCCAGTATTTCTAGGGGCCCTACAGTCCCTCCTGTAATGACCCAGTGTCCGGCAGTTATAACAGACAACAAGGAGTCTCTGGGGTGGGGTGGGAGTCAGTCATTAAGGGTGTTACTTTCTTGAGTGGTTGTTGAGTTTCCAGACCTTTTGCAACAGGCAATAGGGCTTCTAAGGTTAATATCCTGTACTCTGGTCGAGCCACTATCAGCCCCTTCCGTATCGGTTCTTTCAAACCCGCTACGAAAGCACTTGATAGCATTTGATAATGGGATTTGTTATGCAAAGAGAATCCTAGATCTGATCCTAGATCTCGTGTAATATTTTTCCACCGATTCCATCAGGTCCTGTGTCACATCATGTATGCTAGTTGCTTGATCTGCTAGTTTACCTCTATCCCATTCCATTAACTGGTCACAAAATTCAAATCCTGAGTTATATGAGACCTCGCTCTCCAACCGGGCATTGGTAAAATGTTTCTCCATTATGGGCAAATAGGCATCACCTGCTTTTATTTCACATAAGCTGACTAAGTCCCTCCATGCGGCTGAGTACGTCTTTTGGATTTGTGCAATCCGACGGTAGAACGGCATGGGCTGCCGCTCGGGGTCAGGGAGGGAAACTACTAGGGTGGATGCTTGCGAGGGGGTAAAGGAGGCAAACATGAGCGGAGCGTCTGGCAGCGGGCGATCGGTCCCCGGATTCCAGGTTATCAGGTCCTGTCGGTCCTGCAACCTACTCCTCTCATCAGGACCATCCCAGATTGTACCCGCTGGGTCTGCATCGGAAGGTTGGCTTAAGGACGGTGGTGGTGCTGCTGGGGGAGGTGCTAGTGCCCTAGCCGGTGTAGACTGACGGGGTCCTGACATTGGAGCATATTGGGCAGAGGCAGCATATGGTTGGGTTACTGAATCCGGTTTTGAAGGCATCACTGGGGTGATGACCGGTGGGCAGTAGAAGCTGCCATCTGCATTCAATACTGGACACAGGGGGTAGAGGGGTTGGGATGGCCGGGGTGGTGAGACCAGAGCAAGGTCCGTTTGTAAGGGGAGGGACTTCCGGAGGAGGTCCTCCAACTTGCAACTGCATTCGGGGCAGAGCCCGGGGCGGTTGGGGTGTGGGTGTCCGGACCTCCCACATTCCTCAAACGCCCACTTGGGGCCATCATCATAGGGTGGGGGCAGGCATTTTCCTTTATGATATACATACATTAATCCCTCCTTGTTCTGTATTTCCTGTTCCACCCACCCCTCCTTCATTAGTCCCTTTGCCACCCTAAACCAGGCTTCTGCTGTTGACACAAAATCATTCTTTGTTTGTCGTTTGGTGAGAAATGTTTGGGGAAAAATTTATGAGATATCTTGGAAAGTGTCGGGAGTAGAGATGAACTCAAACATAGATATTTCCTTGCTATCCTTAACCTCAGATTCAATAAAGAGCATTAAAAAATATATTTTTCATCATATGACAATGGCAGCGAGAACAATAATAGCGCGCAATTGGAGAGAAAATAGAAGCCCAAATATAGTAGAATGGATATGTGAAATTAACAAAATACAATATATGGAAAGACAGATAAGAGAAGAAGGATATATAAATAGTCAAATGCCAGAAATATGGCAAAAATGGGATGAATTTCGGCTCTCGGAAGAAATGAAAGAATATATATAAATGAAAAATAAGGAGATATACAAAGGGGAAAGGCAAATTAAATGGTAAATAGTAGGGGGGGGGGGAGATGGGGGGGATTATACAGGAAGGGAAGATGTTTTTTTTTTCTTTTTTGTTGTGTGAATGAATGTTAGGATGAAGGGATATGGAAGATTAGTTGAATGATGAAGGGTATATTGTTTTTAACGATAATAAATAACCAATGGGAATAATGTATATGTAAGTGAATCTTGTATAAATGTAAACATTTTTTGTATTTGAAAAAGATAAATAAAAAGAAATTGAAAACAAATCTGTGACAGAGGGGTCACTTTGGACAAAGGGTGAGCCAGGAAACCATGAACATTAAGAATATGGCTTGAATTTCTTGAAATTGAAATAGTAATATTAGTCCACAATATGTACTGGATGTTTTACCCTGAACTCAACAGGTTAATTGGGAGACGTGTTACTTGCCTGTGTGATGTATATGAATCTAGGATGGCGTCTAAGGATCTTTCATTGTGTTAATTAAGTCTGTACTTGTGTGTATTGTAAAGTATCAGACAGTCTGGTGAATATAAAGGTCATGCATAGTCATTTAAACATAAAGGGGATTAGAACCTGTTGTCTCCTAGCAGACGTCAAAATAATGTGTATTGGGGCTTGTTGTGTTGTGGGTGGAGCTGGACCATTGTTCATTTAGAAAATTTATACAGAGCATACACTATTATGTGAATTATCTTGTTCAATAGCACCTAGGTCCCAATAATAAAATATAGAAAGGGAGCCTTTTGGAGGCAAAATGTGTGGGACTTTGAAGGTGCTCATTGAAAGTATTGCCTGAATTAATCATACAAAAAGAGAAATATCAAACGAAATTTGTAAAAAGCATCTGTATTTAATAGAAAATTATCATGGTATAAAATGCAGTGAGGAAAGAAGATACAACGCAGTGTATTCGTTCCTTATACGTCACATATTTGTCGTCCTACATGTTTCGCATAATTAATGCTTCTTCAGGGACGCATATGGACTGTGGTTTGTCTAAAATAAAAATAAATATTTAAGACAGAATATAATGCAATGAAGTTAATTTCATCATCGATTTGACATGTTTGCAAGAAATCAAATTTAATTGTGATCAAATAACAATCATAAGTACAAAAGTGTATTAATAAGGAATAATTGAAGACAAATGTTGCAATACCTCCGTACTCTTGTGGATCCTCGTACTGACAAACGGGTGTCACCTGTGTGGGGGTGCACCCGAGAGTGAAGCTGGCAGGTTATTGTCCACCCATACCACCACACCCATGCAAATGCATGAGCATATCGCAGGGGATCCTGTGGAGGGGATTGTTGGGGCAGATGGTGATAACAGGGAACCTAAATATAAAAACAGTGTTTATAGGGTTTGTTTCATGCAAAGAGCATCTTATTGGATATCGAACTAAGCATGGTCTATTTTGGACCATGTGTAAGCGTACAAAAATAAGAATGGAAATATATGAATGCTTACTGTTAAATTAAGTTTGGAAAGCCTGGGAGCTTATTGGACCGCAGGACAGCAGGTAAGTATATTTCTTTCTCCTACATCACGGGACACAGAGCGGCATAGTCATTACTATGTGGGTTATATAGATACCTTCAGGTGCTGGCACTGGCAACTTCCAAAACCGGAAGTACCCTCCCCTATATAAGCCCCTCCCATCCGGGAGTACCTCAGTTTTTTGCCAGTGTCTAAGGTGTTGGCCAAGAAGTAACATGTGTTTTTCACTGAGCTTGCGTACAGGTTCTTTTGGGCCTCAGTAAGCTATTCCGGATCCGACCAAAAAAGCTTCATAGCTAAACGGTCGGTACCCGGGCCTTGCAAGAGAAGAGCAAGGTTTTGCCTGTAATGCCTCTCTTAGGAGGGCTGGACCCTGGGATCCAGAGCTCTGGTCATACCCACGACCAAGATGTTTTCTGTGCAGGGTGCTATACAGGTCCAGGGGAGTGGAATCCTTGGGAATCCGTTCCCTGAAGGTTTAATTACAATGCCTGCCGTGATAGGTGAAGTTTGGGCTTCTGTGGACCAAACAGAGTCCTGTGGCGAGGAAAAGGTAAGTGGGGGCCCTCAGGAACTTGGTTCTATTGGGGGACCCCCAAGCCTATTTTGTCTTTCTGCCTGTTACCTAAGGTATTCCCGCTAATATTCTGTGCATGCCTGTGTTAAACACTAGAGGCCGCTATGGTTCTTTTTCTTGTAATGTGGATTTTTTTCTTCCGAAGTCAAATCCAGGCAGTTGGTAAGTTCTCTTTGGGAAGCTGTCTCCTCTGCCCTGTTGCTGCACTCATCCATCCCCGGGCCCTGCGGCAGGGACCCTGGCTCCCATCTAGCTCCTTATTTTTTCAAAAAAGGCGCGCGTGCGCGTGCACGCGCCTCTCTATATAGAGGCGATCTGGAAAAAGGGGCGGAGCGGGTGGATGACGCTCGGTGTGCGCCGCGGCGCTACTGCACATGTGCGGGCGTCCAGCATGTTTAAAGGCACAATCACAGGTGGCTATTGAAGTGCACAGACAGAGCTAGCAACAGTAAAAAGGCACACAGAGGCGGTTGAT
This sequence comes from Rana muscosa, assembly GCA_029206835.1. Taxonomy (NCBI): domain Eukaryota; kingdom Metazoa; phylum Chordata; class Amphibia; order Anura; family Ranidae; genus Rana; species Rana muscosa. The sequence continues at coordinate 1,139,266,041 of CM055122.1, forward strand.
GCAGGCATCCCCTAGAAAGGCACTTTAGTAGACACCAACTGTTATATAGCAGCAATTGTGCTAGACTATTCTCAGTAAAAGTGGTGTATTACGGCTGGAATACCTCAGCTTTGGGCTTAGGAATATGCCGCCCAGAAGCTCCGGAACTAAATCTTCCAGGAAGCGAAGGGGGTCTCCATCGGGCTCTGAGGATCTTGGGCATGCTTCTGCTGCACCAGTCTCCCCTGAAAATTCAGAGGTTAGTGACCGTAGAGACCCCGCAGGAGTACCTGGTACTGTGGCTGTCCTCAGTTCACCTGCTCCTGTGTATGTAACAGAGGAGGTTTTTTCCTCAGCTCTGGGAGGATTAGAAGAGTGATTGTCAACATTAATCGCTGCCTCCCTGTCACAGGGAAAGCACGCCCGATCTCCGTCTCCTCCTTCAGAGTACCTGTTAGCGGAGCAACAGTCCCATACAGGGATCGACCTGCCTGAAGGGGATCAGGAGGAGGTTGATTCTGTTATAGAGGAATCAACAGTGGAGGAACCTTTCTCAGCATCTCAAGCTGAAAGATTATGGGTTCAGTCTTTGAATAACATGGTCCGATCAGCATTTAAAATGCACCTTGCGGAACCATCAACCACTACTGTCTCCTCGCTGGGGTCGCTAAAAGCTCCCCAGACTGTCTGTTCCTTTCCACTTCACCCTTTATTGGAAGGGCTCATGTACCAGGATTGGGAACATCCTGATAAAATATTTACTCCCCCCAAGAGATTTCCGGTGGTCTATCCCATGGAGGATAAGTTCATCAAAAAATGGAGGGTCCCTACAGTGGACGCAGCCATCTCTTGTGTGAATAAATCACTGACATGTCCAGTGGATAATGTCCAAATGTTCAAGGACCCAATAGATAAAAAATTGGAGTCCTTATTAAAATCTGCTTTTTCTACAGCAGGCTTGGTGACACAACCAGCAGTGGCAGCTATTGGGGTCTGCCAAGCAGTGAAGGATCAGTTGAAACAGGTCTTAAGGGACTTGCCGGATCAGCAGGCCCTTGCCCTAGCTGATCTACCTAGAGCCTTATGCTTTGCGGTTGACGCCATAAAGGATTCAATCCATCAGGCCTCCCGCCTTACGCTGTCTGTAGTACATATGCGCAGGCTTATATGGCTCAAAAACTGGTCTGCTGAAGCTCCCTGTAAAAAATTGCTGGTTAGCTTCCCATTTCATGGTGAACGCTTATTCGGGGAAGACCTGGACAAATATATCCAGAAAATTTCCAACGGTAAAAGTACACTCTTGCCGGTTAAAAACAGAGTTAGAGGTCCCTCTTTTAAGAGGCCTACTTCTCCAGTCCCTGGGGCATCGGCTGTGAAACAGTTCCGACGGCCTCCTCGGTCAAATCCCAGGGGTAAAAATCAGGGACAATCGCAGGGTAATAAGAAACCCTGGGTCAGGAGAGGTACAAAACCTCCCCCAAAGTCAAATGCATGAAGGGTTGCCCCCACTCAATCGGGTGGGGGGAAGACTCCAGTTGTTCGCAGAGACCTGGCGGGACACGATCAGAGACAGATGGGTGCTCTCCGCAGTAAGTCTGGGATACAGATTGGAGTTAAAAGACTCTCCTCCTTCCCATTTTATGTGGTCAAACGTGCCAAGGGATCCCCGGAAGAGAGAGTCCCTCCTGTTGGCACTAGAACAACTATTGCTCCAAGGAGTAATTATGGAGGTTCCCCTGGAAGAATGGGGGTTCGGGTTTTACTCAAACCTCTTTACAGTCCCGAAGCCAAACGGGGACGTGAGGCCCATATTAAATCTAAAAGGGCTAAACAAATTCCTGCATATCAGGACTTTCCGGATGGAGTCGATCCGATCGGTGGCCACTGCCCTACAAGGGGAGGAATGGTTAGCCTCGATCGACATCAAAGATGCTTATTTGCACGTTCCCATCTTTCCAGTCCACCAAAAATTTCTACGCTTTGCAGTAGAAGGGCGCCATTTTCAGTTCAGAGCCTTACCCTTCGGTCTGGCCACAGCACCACGAGTGTTCACAAAAATTCTGGCCCCATTATTGGCCAATCTAAGAACACAAGGTGTAACGATAATGGCATATCTAGACGACTTGTTGCTGATAGACCACTCAGTGAAAAAACTAGAAGTGGTCGTTCACAAGACAATCAAGTATCTGGAATCTCACGGTTGGATTATCAACCGAGACAAGTCAGCCCTAAAACCAGTCAAAAGTCTGGAATACTTGGGGCTAAGGCTAGATTCAGGCCAGAGGAAAATATTCTTGCCTCGAAAAAAGGTGTTGTCTTTGAGAGATTTGATCCACTTAGTGGGTACAAAAAGACAGCCGTCCATACGCCTGTGCATGAGGCTGCTGGGAAAAATGGTGGCATCATTCGAAGCAGTACCCTACGGTCAATTCCATTCAAGGAATTTGCAAAGGGCCATACTGTCAGCCTGGAACAAGAAAGTTCAGGCCCTGGACTTACCAATGTCCTTGTCCCCTTCCGTTCGCAAGAGCCTCCGTTGTTGGTTGGTTCCCCAGAATCTGGAAAAAGGGAAATCCTTCAGTCCGATTTCTTGGAAGGTGGTCACTACAGATGCCAGCCTTATAGGCTGGGGAGCAGTGCCGGAGCAATGGTCTCTCCAGGGCAAATGGTCGGATGCAGAAAAGGCCCTGCCCATCAATCTCTTAGAGATACGAGCAGCCCGGTATGCCCTAGTAGCATGGACATCCAAACTCCAAGGGTCCCCTGTCAGAATTCAATCGGACAATGCCACGGCAGTGGCATATATCAATCATCAGGGTGGCACCAGGAGTCGTGCAGCCCAGAGGGAAGTAAATTGCATCCTGAAATGGGCAGAAAGATATGTCCCAGCCATATCCGCGGTATTCATTCCAGGAGTGGAGAATTGGAAGGCGGACTTTCTAAGTCGCCAACAATTATGCCCAGGGGAATGGTCCCTTCACCCCGAGGTTTTCCGGACAATATGTCAGCGGTGGGGAACACCGGATGTAGATCTGCTAGCATCCAGATTCAACGCAAAGGTGGACAGGTTTGTCTCTTGGACAAGGGATCCCCTAGCTTGCGGCTCGGATGCCCTAGTGTTCCCTTGGGATCAGTTCAAGCTGATATATGCATTCCCACCGCCAAAATTGTTACCTCGATTACTCCGCAGAATCAGGGTAGAAAAGAAACCAGTGATTCTGGTGGCTCCAGCGTGGCCCCGAAGAGCATGGTACGCGGAGATTGTAAAAATGTCTGTGGGGAGTCCTTGGACCCTCCCACATCGTCCGGACCTGCTTTCGCAAGGACCGATATACCACCCTTCCTTACCAGCCCTAGGTTTGACAGCCTGGCTATTGAAGCCCACATTCTAAAAAAGAGAGGTCTCTCTAATCCTGTGGTATCTACCATGATCAATGCCAGGAAGCCGGTATCCAGGCAGATCTACTATAGAATCTGGAAGGCGTACATCGCCTGGTGTGAGGCCAAGAAATGGCATCCACGTAAGTACGTAATAGGTAGGATTCTGGACTTCCTACAGTGGGCTGTAGATTGGAAGCTTGCCTTGAGTACTATCAAGGGTCAGATTTCGGCCTTGTCAAAAAAAAATTCAGAGGCCCTTGGCTTTGCATTCACTAGTCAAAGCCTTTATACAAGGAGTGATGCGTATTAGCCCTCCGGTTAATATTCCCATATGTCCATGGGACTTAAACCTGGTTCTGTCGGTTCTACAGAAACAACCATTTGAACCATTACAGCATATTTCCCTGGTTCTTCTCACCAGGAAATTGATTTTTCTAGTAGCCATTTGTTCGGCTAAAAGAGTGTCGGAATTAGCCGCTATGTCCTGTAGGGAGCCATATCTGGTTATCCATAAGGACAGAGTAGTGTTACGTCCTCATCCAGCCTTTCTTCCGAAGGTGGTATCGAGGTTTCATTTGAACCAAGATGTGGTTCTTCCTTCTTTTTTCCCCAAACCTAGTTCAGTAGAGGAAAAATTATTACATTCTTTGGATGTAGTAAGAGCAGTTAAAGCTTATCTAAAAGCCACTGCTCAGATTCGCAGAACGGATACTTTGTTTATTCTGCCGGAAGGCCCCAGAAAGGGTCAGGCAGCGTCAAAATCTACTTTAGCCAAGTGGTTTCGACAGGTCATAATGCAAGCCTATGGCTTGAGAAGGAGACCGCCTCCGTTCAAAGTTAGGGCGCACTCCACGAGAGCAGTTGGAACTTCATGGGCAGTGCATCACCAGGCCTCCCTGGCTCAAATCTGTAAGGCCGCAACATGGTCTTCAGTACACACGTTTACTAGGTTCTACCAGGTGGACGTTAGAAGTCAGGAGGATGTTGCCTTTGGGCGCAGTGTGTTGCAGGCCGCAAAAGATCCTCATGTCTGATAGCGCTCAGCTTATGTATGGTGTATCCCCCCCCCTCATTGGGCATTGCTTTAGGACATCCCACATAGTAATGACTATGCCGCTCTGTGTCCCGTGATGTACGAGAAAGAAAATAGGATTTTTATAACAGCTTACCTGTAAAATCCTTTTCTTGGAGTACATCACGGGACACAGAGCTCCCACCCCTCTTTTGGGGACACTTATTGCTTTGCTACAAAACTGAGGTGCTCCCGGATGGGAGGGGCTTATATAGGGGAGGGTACTTCCGGTTTTGGAAGTTGCCAGTGCCAGCACCTGAAGGTATCTATATAACCCACATAGTAATGACTATGCCGCTCTGTGTCCCGTGATGTACTCCAAGAAAAGGATTTTACAGGTAAGCTGTTATAAAAATCCTATTTTTGTTAGATTACAGAGAGGTATGCTGATTATATCTGTAAAGAAGGAAGAAAATAAATGTGCAACTGTACCCTCCCATAGGCCTAGACTAAGGCATATACAGAGTAACTGATGCGTAAAGACTAACATTAACAAGTCTAGCAAATACCTGTAATTAGCTGCACCTGAATTTAGTGTGCAGCAAACATGCTGTATTGAAGAAAGGAAAGCTCTGACTAGGTCAGAGAATGCTTCCACATTGTGATCTAAATAAAAAAGGTATATACCTGTTATCACCATCTGCCCCAACAATCCCCTCCACAGGATCCCCTGCGATATGCTCATGCATTTGCATGGGTGTGGTGGTATGGGTGGAGAATAACCTGCCAGCTTCACTCTCGGGTGCACCCCCACACAGGTGACACCCGTTTGTCAGTACAAGGATCCACAAGAGTACGGAGGTATTGCAACATTTGTCTTCAATTATTCCTTATTAATACACTTTTGTACTTATGATTGTTATTTGATTACAATTAAATTTGATTTCTTGCAAACATGTCAAATCGATGATGGAATTAACTTCATTGCATTATATTCTGTCTTAAATATTTATTTTTATTTTAGACAAACCACAGTCCATATGCGTCCCTGAAGAAGCATTAATTATGCGAAACATGTAGGACGACAAATATGTGACGTATAAGGAACGAATACACTGCGTTGTATCTTCTTTCCTCACTGCATTTTATACCATGATAATTTTCTATTAAATACAGATGCTTTTTACAAATTTCGTTTGATATTTCTCTTTTTGTATGATTAATTCAGGCAATACTTTCAATGAGCACCTTCAAAGTCCCACACATTTTGCCTCCAAAGGGCTCCCTTTCTACATTGTTCATTCAGGTTAATGCAGTATTGGATGTGTATAAGAGTTTCAATGTTTTTGGCAATAAAGTCAGTCTATCCTTGGGAAGATACAGAGTGCGTCTCGTTCTTTCAGAAGGATTAATTCCTATGGGAAGGGGTCGGCTGGCTGTGAAGTATCGGCAGTGAATTTGTGTCCAGGAGAGGGAAGAGATCTGAATGGCGTTTAAACCCCTTTCGTATTTGGGGTGCCGTTACAAAATCATTATTTGTCAACAACCCTTTCTTTTCTTTCAACACAACTCTCCATGCCTCTGGTTGCAAGCACCCACCATTTTTGCACATTCCAGTAACTTTCATTAACTTCCTCCATCCTTTGACATTCTGTTCTCCTTCCCGCTCTGCCACTAGGTCATAAGCTAAACTAATCTCTCACGGTCTAGTGAGATTCTGTCCCATTTTTACCCCTTCCCTTATTTCTTTTTCGTCTCTGCTGTGGGGCGGGGTCCACTCTCCCCAACTCAACTCCTAGACTCGCAACTCTGTCCTGTTTCTGTCCCATAGTATTACATGTCGGGCGCAGGGGGCATGAGGGGAAGCTTTCTATGTGTAGCCCCACCCTCTCTCTATTTTCCTCGATAACTTTCAGTGACTTCCCAAAATGAACGTTAAGGTTCACACTATAATAGACGTTGACTCTAAATACTTTAATATCTTTCAAACTCTCCAACAGGGGTCTAAGGCCCAATATACCTCCCGGATATCCTCCCCGTACCACCTTAACTAAACCCCATCCACCTTCATGCACACCAAACATTAGTCCACAGATACAGTTAGAACATGACATACTTTTTCAGCCCTTCTGTCTGTATAGAGGTAATATTTATCCCCGAACCATCCTGGTTCGTATTTTCCCACTCTCACCTTAGTGAGGTGTGTGTGTGTGTGTGTGTGTGTGTGTGTGTGTGTGTGTGTGTGTGTGTATATATATATATATATATATATCACATTTCCTGACACCCTCTCTCTAACCAGAGCCCTTTAAGGAGACTGGCGAGGAATCGCTGTGTCTCCCCTTCTCATACAGACATCCGCTGAAATAGCCACATTCAATTCAACACAGAACATAACATAAAATATCAGCCGGCAGAATAGGTCGACATGTTCTTATTACATCTGCCTTGGACAAGAACTACCTGTCTTTGGTGGCTTGCAGCAGCTGGACGGACCGCGAGCAGAACCGAGGGTGACTGAGCAGGAATCACACAGGTAAGGAATATAACACTCTTCTCTTACCGTGCTTCGAAGTTGATCAGGCTTTGTTCCATCTGTCACCCCTCGATTTGCTGGCAGTCATCTAGGTCGGCTGGCTTCCAAGCCACAGTCCAAGGTCCCTGTTGCGGGCGCCAAATTGTTATGGATTTAATCCTGGTCCAATACCATAATGTATCTCCTATTCTGCCTCTGACTCTAATCCAATGTGAAGTGAGTGCATGCATGCATAAGTAATCACACTGATACAAATGTTCAGTATAAGCTCTCCTTCAATTCTGCTTTATTCAGCTTACAGCAGCCCCTTATTTAGGCAGTGACATAAGCAAGCGTCATCACATGTGTGTGTGGATGTGATTGGTTCATCTGTATATCATCCACTTCCTGCCGAACATCTGTCTCCACGAGGCGAGGTGCATTCCAGGATATGGGGGCCATCTTGTGTTGCAGGGTGGGAAGGGGGAGAGAGAGAGGAGAGAAAACATCTGCTTGTCCTTTTGAGTAAGGAAGATTACTGCTGCTTGCTATGAGGTTACCAACGGATATATATATATGTGTATATATCACAATAAGAGGGAAAAATAATAAAGATATGAAAGATAATAATAATAATAATATAATAAGGAATGAGAGAGACATAATATAGACATTTTATCAGTTCCACTACAGCCCCATTTGACAAGCCTACACTTTATGTGGGGTGGATAAAGCCTGAAAATTTACAGATAATTACTTGTTATTTTCTTCCTTGAAATCCAGCCAACCTGACAGGGGAAGTCAAGTGGACATTAGTAAATTAAAAAAAAAAGGATCTAGGTAGCAGTACAATGAGAAAAATAAGTTCATAGAATGAATGCTTGCATATATACCATATTTATCGGCGTATAACACGCACCCCAAGTTTAGGAGGGAATTTTAAGGAAAAAAACTTTTAGGAGGGAAATTCAAGGAAAAAAAACTTACATTTAAATGCAGCATGCAGCCTTGCCCAGTGTCCATCTGCAGCCTTGCCCAGTGTCCATCTGCAGCCTTGCCCAGTGTCCATCTGTCCATCTGAAGCCTTGCCCAGTGTCCATCTGTCCATCTGCAGCCTTGCCCAGTGCCTTTGCGATCGTGTCAGTCTCTGCGTTTTTTTAAATTTGGCGCCGATTTCTGTGGAGAGGAGCGAGCGGGGCCGAGTGTACTTCGGCTAGACTCGGCTCCTCTCGCAGTCCCGCCCATCTCCACTGACTGCGCCGCTGACGGAGAAAGCAGAGTGTACTTCGGCTAGACTCGGCTCTGCTCACAGTCACAGGCAGGACTGCGAGAGGAGCCGAGACTAGCCGAAGTACACTCGGCTTTCTCTGTCAGCGGCGCAGTCAGAGATGGGCGGGACTGCGAGAGGAGCCGAGTAAAGCCGATTGTACTTCGGCTTCGGCTCCGCTCGCTCCTCTCGCTCGTTTTCAGCAGGGGAATTCGACGGAGTATCTGCGATTTTCCCCTGATTTTAAGGGGAAAAAAGTGCGCGTTATACGCCGATAAATACGGTACATTTCAACTTTTTTTAAAACCTGCACAATTTGGTATAATTGATTTTATGCTTGAGGTGGAGTTTGTGTATTGATTGCTCCTTTCTTACCCTGTAGCTTCCATGTGCCAGAGCAGTCAATACATATAAACCCTGCCTCAAAATAAACTCTGGCCTAAGCATTTAAAATGTTATAGCATATTTTTTGTGTATTAAATGTTGCAGTGTATATAAGCAAGCTTTCAATCCATAATGTTTTTTTGATATAATTTTACTGCCACCAGGTAGTATTTAATAAAAATGCAACAATCCTGCGAGCCACCACTCCTATCAGCTAAGGTATAGAAATAAAGCTGCTAGCGTGAAACACGTCTCATAAATCGTGCCAAAGACTAAATAAAATGAACAAAACGCAGCGCTAATGAAATTATAGTGCACACACCACTATACAAAGTAAGGGGGATATGTGTCCGGTAAGTGATGTAGATATGTGCAAACAAATAGTACAAGTAAATATATATAAATAATGATTACATTTTTTTTTTTAATCGCATCAAAAAAATTGCATGATTCAAAAAAATTGCATCACACTAAAGTGCATAAGTGCATAGTAAATCATAGTGGTAAACAGTCCAATCCTTAAAAATGACACACAAGTCCATATAAAAGTATTCTAAGGTGCTTCAGTGTGAATAAAAAATGAATGAAAAATTCCACAGTGCTTTAGTGCCTGTAATCAGTAGAAGCAATCCAAGGGTGATGTATAATACAGTTCATACAGCAACACACGGCCCAGTGAGTGATCCAAAAGACATGTCAAAGTGTAGTCACACAGGTGCTCCCCTATGGTAATGGACGCTCACCTTAGAGCGTGCGACCTTGTAACTAAGCTTGGTCTGTGCACGCTTATGAACCACACCTGGGTTCTAATGGATAATCCTGGTTCCTTGGCAGGCAGCTCTAGATCATAGAATATATAAGAAAGAAACCCGGATGTGCACCATCCGTTTTTTTTCTTATATATTCTAACATTTTAACAATATTTATTTAAATAAAAAGAGAGATCCCTTGCCGGGGTACTCACATACTGCAGGTGTGACAGTGCACCACTCCAGGTAGTATTTGCTATCTAATTTCTGTATGCTAAAGAAAACTTAAAAGATAAGTTTACCTTTTTGGGCAGTTTCAATCTTCATAATAAATAGAAGCGTTTTCCAATGGCATTTTTAGGCCAACCACCCCAACGTGCTTTTCTCTCACTTACCTTATCCACAAGATATTTAGAATCTTGTCAGTTTGTTTCTGATTTTCAGATTCCATCACTTCCTGTAGCTTGTATCAGCATTCACTGCCTGTCGGGTCATCTCCCAGAAGCATTCACTTCCTTGTTGCATCACAGAAGAGGGTGTGATAGAGTGTGTTCACTACTCTGGACCACACCTCCCTCATTACAATACTACCTTCCACCTACTTCCTATACAATCCCCTTTAGATCTCCCATCAGTTGTGTAGTACAAGGGCCTCCCCGATTGGATACAAATTGAATGGATTTTTTCAGCTGTGTCCTCTATTTCCATGTTCTGGTAAATCTTAAGCAAATTGTACAAGCAGATTGCATAGTGTATGGTCATCTTTATACAAGTACATAGGAGGGAGTGGACGGAGACACTCAGTTGTCAGGCCTCATTCACATCTCCACATAGTGAAAACTCACATTCCTGCATGCATTTGTTTTGGGTGTTTTGGAGCTTTTTCCCTTGCAACACATGGGGCAGCTTATTCACTTGAATGGGCTGCCCTACACACAATTGCCCCAGAGAAGCTCCAGAACTGTTTTTTTGAGTGGCACATGGTGAGTTGCCGCAGTTTTTTGGTGTGTTTGCTGCACTTGGAAAACCTTTAACTTGCAATGACAGCACAAGCACGATGCACATTTGCAGCATTTCCGAAACACACGGTGAAGTGCACATTTTCTGTGCAGTTTGCCATGCATTTGGAAACACACAAATGTAAATGGAGCCTCATTGTTTCTGTGTAAACGCACCAATTTTCCTTTCAGGTCCCACTCACATCTAGAATAGTGAAAGCGCATGTTTTTTGCCTAATTTTTCCAGTGACACACATAGGGCAGCCTGTTGACTTCAATGGGCTGTGCTACACGTGGCAAAGTAGCTCATGGGACATTTTATGCATATTTTTTACTGCATTTGTCACCTGTTATTTAATATGGCAAAATGTGTGTTTGCTTCTGTGTTTGGTTTGCTGTTAACAATTAATGACACTGAAAGCTCAACTAGGTAATTTTAGGTGTATAAATGTGGCCATACACTATACAATCTGATTGTACAATCTTTGCACAATCTCCTTTTAGATTTACAAAAACTATATAATATGAGGAAAAACCATCAATCCAATCACTCTGTATCCAATCAGGCAGGCTTGTGCACTACATCAGGGGTGTTCTGTAGACTGCATGCAAACCCAGGTAATTCAGCATGCACCCTGAGCCCAACCTGAAGGAACGCTGGGGAATCAAGGCAAATCCATGCATGGAGGAAAGCCAGGGGGTGCTGTGAATACTTAGTTTATGGGTGAAGGTGTGCTAATGAGGTCAGCTGGTAAACGCCTTACTGTGTCTTACTGGTTCCTGTATACCAGGAAGTTTCTGAAGTGATCTGCAAAATTTAGCTATGGATGAGGTAAGGCCTTGTTTTCAAAATCAAAGAAAGCTGTATTTAAAAAAAAAAAAAAAAAAGGTGAACTTAGCCTTTAAGCTCACATAGCCATATAAATATTTTTGGAACTAGTGTTGAAATTGGTTTTATGTGAAAAAAGAGCTCATCGTTCTATAAATAACTACAATATATATGTTTCTATTAGATTGTAAGCTCTTCTGAGCAGGGCCCTCTTAATCCTCTTGTATTTTATTGTATTATAACTGTATTGTCTCCCTTTTAATATTGTAAAGCACTGCGTAAACTCTTGGTGCTATATAAATCCTGTATGATAATAATGTTTAAAAAATTATTTTAAGATGAACATGAAATGGAAACCTTGTAATGTATTTTCACTGAAAGTACACCTCATTTACCCTACGTAGGGTTTACAGAAGCTCTTAAGGGAATAATGCAGGATGTCATCCTCAGGACACCTAGATTGCGCCAGTTCAAAAATCTTGCAATTGTGTTTAGATCTGAAGTATACGTTTTATTCAGATGAATACCTTAATGCATCATCTTCATTATTAATGGGATGATTCTACTTTGTTGTGTCATTTTAGCCACCAGGCAATGATAGAACATTTCTATAAAACCCTCACAACTTAATAAGCCTACATTATTGTTTCCTTGACAAATGAAAGCTGGTATCCCAAAAAAGTGGGCATGAAAATGTAAAAGGCTATATGTTTATCTTTTCATGTACAGAAAGTTGGCTGCAGACAATAACTTATGGGTATAGCCAGGATAATGCCTGTAGATTATTGCCTTTTAAAGTATTCCCAAAAGCTTTTGTTTGCTCAATAGCTTTATCCCATTTCCTCAATAGCTAGTTGGATACATCCATAACTGTCCCATAAAAGCCCTAAATGTTTCTCCAGAAGGCCTCATAATGTCCAAAGGCTTTTAATACAACACATAAAATCAATAGCAGAAGCACGCCAAGGCTGTGCTTACACCAGACAAGGAACTTATTGGGTATTCATTTGCAATGTGTATCAATTACTTCCAGGCTAATAAATAAATATATATATATATATATATATATATATATATATATATATATATATATTCACTTATAAGAAAAAAGGTATTGTCTCAACTCCCATAACAGCAAACTATGTACCGTATATACTCGAGTATAAGCCGAGTTTTTAAGCACAATTTTTTGTGCTGAAAATGCCCCCCTCGGCTTATACTCGAGTCACCTTTTTGCGCCTGATCTCCCGGATTTACGGAGCCGGTACCGGCCGGCCGTTGGTCCCCTGGACCCCAAACTTGGCACACAAGTAGCCCCCCTCTTCCTCTATAAGTGTGCAAAGTTTCTTGTCCGGGGGACCTATGGTTGGCGAGCACCGATTTTTCAAACCCGGGCCCCCCTTCCATAGACTCCCATGTTAAACGGTAATTTCTCTGGTGATTTGGGGACCCAGTACTGGCCGGTCGTAGGTTCTCTGGACCCCAAACTTGGCACACATGTAGCCCCACTCTTACTCTACAGGGTTACAAAGTTTCTTGTCCGGGAGACTTACGGCTGGGGAGCACCGATTTTTCAAAACTGGACACCCCTTCCATAGACTCCCATGTTAAACGTCAGTCTAGTCATGGACACAGTGAGGCATGGACACAGTGAGGCAAAGTGAGGCACACCCTAGGCTTATACTCGAGTCAATAAGTTTTCCCAGTTTTTGTGGTAAAATTAGGTGCCTCGGCTTATATTCGGGTCGGCTTATACTCGAGTATATACGGTATTCTTTTTGCATGGCTATAGACAGACAGAAGGATAGAATGTAGAGCTTAAATGAGAAGTATGTCCATAGCTTTTTTTGGGGCCATACCTAGCTTGTTGGGTCACAGAAAAGCACATATGATACCTGCTTAAGGCTCTGGAAAAATCCCAACAATATTGTATGTATGTCAGGTTCCACCCAGGCGCCTGCTTAGCAGCTGGCTCAGCCTCTGCACTGCTGAGAGCCTGAGCCAGCTGCTCAGGCTCACTTCAATGTTCATCACTCCACTCAGCACTGGAGGGTCAGAGCAGAGTGCGGTGATTGACAGTCACCGCTCTGCTCAGAGCTGATGGAGAACTTGAGTGGTCATGTGATTGCTCATTTCACTGCAGCTGCAACATCAGACCCATGCAGCTGCAGGGAGGTGAGTGTAGATGTTTTTTTTTTTTTTTTTAAATGCCCACACTTCTTCTTTAACCACTTTAGCTCCGGAAGGTTTTACCCACTTCCTGACCAGGCCGTTTTTTGCGATATGGCACTGTGTTATTTTAACTGACAATTGTGTGGACGTGCGACATTGTACCCAAATAGAATTGATGTCCTTTTTTTCAAACAAATAGAGCTTTCTTTTGGTGGTATTTGATCAGCTCTTCAATTTATTTATTTATTTTTTGCTATAAAGAAAAAAAGAATGACCGTTTAAAAAAAAAAAAAAAACAATATTGTTTACTTTCTGCTATAAAACATTCCCAATAAAATAAAAATTCTTCATCAATTTAGGCCAATATGCATTCTGCAACATATTTTTGGGAAAAACTCCCAATAAGTGTATATTGATTGGTTTGTGCAAAATTGATACTGTCTAGAAAATAGGGGGTAGATTTAGGGACTTTGTATTCTTTTTATTGGTAATGGTGACGATCTGCCATTTTTAGCGGAATTGCGTCAGACAAATCTGACACAAGTGACACTTTTTGGGGACCAGTGACACCAATACAGTGATCAGTGCTATAAAAATTTACTAATCACTGTATAAATGACACTGGCAGGGAAGGGGGGTTAACATCAGGGTCGATCAAAGGGTTAAATGTGTTCCCTCTGTGTGCTTGCTAACTGTAAGAGAGACAGACTCACTGCAGGAACAGAGAGATCTGTGTTCCCGATTACCAGGAAGCATAGATCTCTATGTTCCTGTCTAACAGAAAGATGGTCTGCTTTGTTTACTTCAGCAGACCGCCGTTCTGTCATTCCCAGAGCGATAGCAGGAGGCCGGCGACCATCGAGTGCGCCCTGGAGCTCGTGCACAAAATCACGTACCTGTACGTGATTTTGCGCAGCCAGGCTGCCCTGCCGCAGTACATATGTGGTGGACGGTCCGGAACTGGTTAAGAAGCCTGTTAAGAAGCTTTTCATGACAAGTGCTATATGCACCAAAAGGTCTTGCATTGGTCTGGGGTCTTCTATCCAGATATTAAGGATAGGTTTATTTTAACCATAAAAACAGTAAGCATATTAAGTCTAAAAAATACTAAAGGGGTCTATACACTAGTAGAATTTTGTATTAAATGTATCTTTTTAGGAACGCTTGATTTTTATGATGGTTAGCGGGGTCAATTTGATATTTGTTTTTGACTGCAGTGACTAGACAATTCAAAGATGCAGGATGGGAATTTTTTCTCAGACAAACACGTTTCTAACAGTGTATGTGTTTTTTGTTTGGTAGTCCATTTGTTCCAAAATTGAATGTTAAAAGCCAATGGAATTTTGAATGTATTTCAAACAACATTCATCAAGCCAACTAATGTACTGAGAATCTTCTCATAAATTTTTGTTAAAAAAAAAAAAATCTACTAGTGTATGGTCAGTTGTAGTCACAGGAGATAGGAGAAAAAGTTTGTGTCTAAGTGCTTAGTCATTGCTTCATTATCTCTCTCAGCTTCTGTACTGCAAAATGCTTTAAGTAGGTCTCTTTTGTTTTCTTTGTGTGAGATCCCCTACAACTGAAGTGATAAATTGTATTGTATTTATGGTAACATAATGTAAGAATTGGATTAGCTGGTCATAACCTTTAACTTTCATCAAGGTATCATTGTTGGTTTGATCGATGTACACTCTGTGCTTCACATCACAAGCACATGTACAACTAGCCACGATTGGGGGGAGGAAAATATACAGATCAATGTATATATGCAATACAGTAATGTAAAAATGATACAGCAACGTGTAAAAAAGGATCACATCAGAACATTGGTGAAAGAAAATATGCTCACTGAAAATGCATTACATACATCTTCATTTGTATCAGTGTAAGGGATCACGAAATAAAGCATACAAGCAAATTAAACAGAAGCACTATGTGTAGTATATTAACAAAACCTATACAATTAATGCACTGACATTGGTGGGAAAAAAAATAAATATATTACAGCTTACCAATCCTTAGATGTGGTGGAAGCATAATTTTTCTTTAGCCTTTTTTTCCTCCTTGCACACGGAACGGTGTCCCCTCCGATCAGCAGGAGATCCATGTCTAGATTCCCTGCTGAATCAAAGCAAAATTGGACACGTTAGTTTGTTGATATCCATGTCTGTTCAGCATGTGCCTGGTGGACCTGGTATAAACAGAATTTGTGTACATCAGGCTACCTCTGATCCATCATGTTTAGGTCCACAAAAACGGAAACAGATACAGTTCTTTGCTGCTTTTTTTTTTTATGAACAGACTCTAAGATAGTTAGATTTAAACTGATACAAGTGCTTTTACTTCCAATTGTCCATAGGGCTTCATGGAGCTTCTGATCAGGTCCGCCTGAAAAATGAATGGGCGGACCTGATCAGAAAGCCAATGCGGAAAACCCTTAATTTCTAGGCCCCTAATTTCTAAGCCTTCTAACATCCACATCCCAGATTGCACTTATCATACCAACCGCATGGTAATGTTGGAAATCCGCTTACCAATTACCATTTCACAATTTCTAGTTGCAGATACCAAGCTTAACAGCCTTCTTTTTTAAAACCGGCACCTTTGAGTCCTGTACCAAAGCTTTTGTCCCTGCATGTGGTCTCCTAGTGCCATATAGTGCAACTGCATGTCCTATACCACCTTGCTAATTGTGAGCCTTGCTTTGTCCCATTATTCATGGTCAGTGATGTAGAGAACTGGCCATTGACTCCCTATCTTGGAAGTGGGATTTGTATACAGGGCCAAGACTTGGGAAACAAAGGTATAGGTGCCAAGAGGTGGATTTCAGGAAGGACCAATTAACTCTATTAAAGGGGTTGTAAAGGTACATGTTTTTTCACCTTAATGCATTCTATACATTAAGGTGAAAAAACATGGGAGCATTAGCAGCCCCCCCCCTGTTTACTTACCTGACCCCTCGAAAGTCCCGCGCTGTGAACGCGCAGGCTTCTCAGTTGGCTTCTCGGCTCATTCATTGGTTGATTGAAGCAGCGCAGCCATTGGCTTGCGCTGTTGTCAATCATATCCAATGACGCGGCGTGCCGGGGGCGGGCCGAGTGATACAGTGAGCGGCTATATCACGGGAGCGCGCCCGCAAGAATTTTCCACCATGCGAGGGAGCTCGCATGAAGGTGGAAAGTTCTTGCGGGAGGGAGCCGCCGAGGAACCACAGAAGACAAGGTTCGGGGCCACTCTGTGCTAAACGAGCTGCACAGTGGAGGTAAGTATAACATGTTTGTTATTTAAAAAAAAATTATAATTCTCTTTAGTGTTCCTTTAAAGGACTTGTCTGCGTCCACCAAGAGAAGGCACGGGAAATCTTTGTCGACAAATGGCAGAAATTATGTTAATTGGAACATGTATTATAATGTAAAAATGTATTTGTTAAAGCATAAAGCTATACTTTATCTTGATTTGGGCTTGACTTGAATATGAAATTCATATCGTTTGCAGACTTTGGTTTGTGATTGATAACGTTCAGAGTGTTTGTAGATCTGGATTTATAAAAAAGCAGTAAGGACAAGAGGTTAAAATTATAAGGTGTTAATGACTGCCTTTTGTTTCATCTTCCTTAAGTAGTGTTGGAATAAAAAAAATAAAAAAAACGTAGGATATTACAAGGTCTGGCGCAAACAATTTGCAAATATAGAGAATGCAACAATGTGGGGGTGGCTTGTCATTGGGTGTTAGTTTATGGTTACCTACACTGTGTTGACTGCATTCTATACAGTAAATGCTGCATAATGGTCATACAAAAAAAATATATATATATATATATATATACACACATACATACTGTGTGTGTGTGTGTGTATATATATATATATATATATATATATATATATATATTGTGACAGCAGGAAGGTAAAGTCACCTGGTTGCATCCAGGGGGGTAGATATATTTCGCCCAGATTCAGGCTTTACGCCGACTTATACAACTAGGTGGAGAGTTGTATAAGCCCAGCTAAGGCTAGTGGGCTCATGGATGACTCATACCTCTAGAGAGAGGGCTGGGCGTCGTGCAGGCAGGGAGTTGATGAGACCAGCTGAAGCTTGTCAGCTCATTAAGGGCCTCTATAAAAACTCCCAGATTCATTAGGTGTTTGCTCATGCCTGGAACCAGACCTGTGTGGACTGTCTAGGGAGAGTGAACCCCTGTGCGGTGAGGCAAAGCCTGTGTGGCTATTTGTTTGGACTTTTACTAAACCAGGGACTTAGGGACTAGGACAGCACTAGGCTGATCCCAGTTGTTAGTTAGGAAACCTGTATGTTTAGTCAGAGGTCAACTTGACCAGGATTTATTTTGGTTATGTTTCTTTTGCTTTGCTGTGTTTTGTCACTGTAAATAGAAAATAAACCGCACTTTTTTTTGATTTTGAAAACCACAACCTCCGTTTGCTGGGCCTGTTTTGTGTGGGGAGCCCATCCCGGGGGTCACACACACCCGCTGCCGAGCTAACCCCCTCACAATATATATATATAAAATATACAATTGTGTGAGTTTTAATTTTTTTGCATATTTGTCACACTTAAATCACCCAGGTCATCAAACAAATTTTATTAGTACACAAAGATAACCCGGGTAAATACAAAATGCAGTTTCTCTTACTGTCTAGGTTTAGGGGGCAATTACTTTTTCACATAAAGCCAGGCAGGTTTGGACAGCTTTTTTGCCTAAATAAACCATCATTTAAAAAATAAGATTTTTGTACTCACCGTAAAATCTGTTTCTCTGACGTCCATGGACTGACACAGCCTCTTAATATTTGAAAAGTGGGTTTATGTCCCTGCTTGCAGGAGAGAACTAGGCAGAATGTTAGATGTTACAACATACATTCTAAAGACCAGAATGGTCCGGACATAACCCACCCACCTGCAGCCAGCAGCCCTCAGTTTTTTTCTGCCTAGCAGAAGGAGAGGACATGGCTCGCTTCAGAGCCAGCCTCCTGAAGAATTTTTATTCCTTTTGGAATTTTATTATTTTGTTTTTGTGATCTTCTAGCAACTATCGGCTGGGCAACAGGTTGGGTAAATTGGATATCCTCGTAGTCTTCCCAGTCCGACCATCCTTGCTGCGGCGTGCGACTCAGTTCACGACATGCCCCATGACTCCAGGGGTGGCCGGTGGGCTTTTTATGCTCCACGGTCCGCTGAGATTGAACAGTACCTGCTGTCTCTTTTCGCGGTGGACCGGGCCGACAGCTACTCAGTACCGAACTGTGATAGGTCTGTCAGGAACACACCGGTAGGTCCTTCCGGGCCGGGTAAGTAGTGTCTCCTGCTTCAGCAGGTGAGTACAGTGTTGTGTGTTCCTCAAATATGGGGGATTTTCCCTGTCTCCCCCTTGTTGTTGTTGCCCTCTGTCACCTGTTAACTGGCGCTGTGCTGCCTGGGGGGGTCACTCGGTCCCGGGGGGGGGGCTCATGGCTCTGCATGGGGAATGTGTGTTCTTTTGGGCCTGTTTTACTGGGTCTCTGTATACTTCTATGGCGCGCATGGCGGCCATCTTGCTGAGGATTCACTATGATGCAGTTACTATTGCGGAGGCCATTTTCTTGGAGCCGCGCACGTTTTTTCTGTTGTTTGGCCTCTATCGTGGCTGGAACGCCGCGGTTCTCCTCATATTCTCCTCACTGCTCATTCGCGCTATACAGCACAACACAGGCAGCGGAACCGAGCGGTCCCCACTGGGTCGGTGAGTCCCCTGGGTAACTCCCCACAGCCAGCACAGCCAGAGGGTGGACTTTTTTTGTGTTTTAAAAAAAAAAAAGAGAAAAAGTCTGAGTGGCGAGTTATGGAGTCTGGTTCACCTGCTTCCCCATTCATGTCAGAGGCAACAGGCAGTGCTTCAGCGCCTGCAGTCCCCATGGACCAGTTGTCGGCAATCCTGGAATCATTTCTTGTCAGGATGTAAGCGGTATGTGAGCGCACAGGAGCTGCAAATCGCCCTCTCCCCACACAATCTTTAGTGGAGGAGTGCTCTGTTTCAGATATGGGCCTAGCTGCAGCTCAGGACCCTAGCTCTGAATTATTTGATATTTTTGAACAGGACATTCCTGGTGAGGAAGACTCCTGTTCTGAGTCAGCAAAGGACAGGGTGCTTGTAAGTGAACTCATTGATGCTGTGAGGGACACTCTCAAGCTGGATGCTGCGGCTGCGGAACCTCAGGCGGACGCTGTCTCCTTTTGGTTCTTTCAAAGCCAAGCCTTCTAAAAAAAGTTTTTCCTTATATGCCTTTCTTTGATAGGTTCATAGATCAGGTTTGGGAAAAGCCGCAGAAGACTTTCGCGCTCCTGCGGCGTCTGTCTACTAGGTACCCTTTTGAGGAGGCCCTGGTTAAAAAATGAGCCTCTCCTCCGGTGGTCGACCCCCCGGTCGCCCGTTTGAATAAAGCCACAACTCTCCCGATGGAGGGGACTCCTGCCTTTAAGGACCCCACTGACATGAGGTCAGAAGTGGTGAGCAGAGCCATGTTCGCCTTGCTGGGATCCACCTTACGTCCTGTTGTAGCCGCGACCCTAGTGTCTCAGACACTCACAGAATGGGCTAAGATTCTGCACCAGACTGTGCAGGAGCATAATCTTCCTTCAGAGACCGTTTCACTAGCCCACCAAATGGTGCAGGGCCTGTTGTATGTGTGAGATGCCACCTTGGACATTGCTCCCTTAATCTCTAGGGTCGCAGTGTATGCGGTGGTATTGCGTCGTCTTATTTGGTTAAAATGCTGGTCTGCTGACCTGGCCTCTAAAAAGCTCCTGACTGACTTAACCTTTAGGGGCGGTAGGCTGTTCAGTGCTGCCCTGGATGACATTAAGGATGTCACAGGGGGTAAGAGCACCCTGCTTCCTCAGACTACTAAGGGTAAGGAGCCCCGCCGTAAGCCGGGCCCCTCCTTTCCAGCTCAGAAGAGGTTTTTTCGTCAGTCAGAGTCCACGGGTAAGCCCGCCCAGACTGAAAAGAGTGCGGCTGGTGGGCAGAAGCGTCCCTGGGTGCGTAAGCCGACCAAACCGGCTCCCAAACCCGCATGAAGTCTTGCCCCCGCCCAACTCGGGGGTATGGAGGAATTTCTATCGTGGGCTATCTGGACGATCTTCTTCTAAGAGCAGACACTGGCTCAGAGTTGGAAGAAAGTGTGACAATTGTCAGTCAGACCCTCCAGGACTTCAGGTGGCTTCTGAATACCCAGAAGTCGGTCCTGGTCCAGACTCAGCGTCTGGAGTATCTAGGTTTGATCCTGGACTCCTCGGAAGCGAAAGTATTCCTACCCTCGGAAAAGTTAGACTCTTCAATCTGCGGTACGGCTTCTGATGTCCCGAAAATGGTCATCGATCCGCTCTCAATGAGGGTCCTGGGACTCATGGTGGCCTCCTTCGAGGCAGTTCCGTATGTCCTCATTGCTCCGGATTGGCCACGGCGTCATTGGTACGCCAAACTGGTGCGCCTCGTCATTGATGTTCCCTGGCGGCTGCCATTGAGGGAGGACCTTCTGTCTCAAGGTCCCATACTTCATCCTGCTTTACAGTCCTTGGCTTTAACAGCATGGCTATTGAAAGCCAGGTGCTGAGGCACCGTGGTCTCTCAGATTCGGTCATCTCGACCATGTTGAGGGCACGGAAATCTTCCTCCAGAAAGATCTATCACCGTATCTGGAAAGCTTACATCGCTGATAGTCTAGATTGGCGTCCATGGACGTATTCCGTTCCCAGGATTCTGCTGTTCTTACAGCGTGGTGTGACCCAAAAGCTGGCTTTGAGTACCATCAAGGGTCAGATTCCGGCCCTGGCTGTCTTCTTCCAACGACCGCTAGCGGGCCATTCCTTAATTAGCACCTTTGTCCAGGGGGTTCGCCATGTGGCCCCTCCTGTCAAACCTCCTCTCCCTCCTTGGGATCTGAATTTGGTACTCTCGGTTCTTCAAGAACCTCCTTTTGAAAACATCAGAGATATCCATCTTTTGACCTTGTCTCAGAAGGTGGCTTTCCTGGTAGCCATCACTTCTGTCAGACGGGTGTCTGAATTGGCGGCATTGTCCTGCAAGCCGCCTTTCTTGGTCATCCATAAGGATAAGGCTGTGTTGCATCCGCGGCCTTCTTTTCTACCAAAGGTGGTCTTGGCCTTTCACCTTATGAGGACATTGTCCTGCCGTCCTTGTGTCCTCATCCGTCGCATCCCAGAGAGTTTGTGCTTCACTCGCTAGACTTGGTAGGTGCCTTACGGGTGTACCTGTCCATTACTGCTCCTATTCGGAAGTCTGACTCGCTGTTTGTGGCTGTGTCAGGACCACAACAGGGCCAGGCGGTTTCGTCTGCCACCATTTCTAGGTGTATCAGACAGACTGTCATACAGGCCTATGCCCTTAAGTGGCGGGCGCTTCCCTTTCCGGTCACGGCGCATTCAACCAGGGCAAATTGGTGCTTCCTGGGCTTTCCGACATCAAGCGTCTGTTGCACAAGTGTGCAAGGCGGCGACCTGGTCTTCCACACATACCTTTTCAAAGTTCTATAAGGTTGATGTGGCTGCATCTTCTGATGCTTTCTTCGGCCGCAAGGTGTTGCAGGCCGCTGTTTAAGTTGCAACTCCTCTGGTGAGGAGCTCTGCTTGTTTAGAGTGAAGTTTGGTTTCCCTTTCTCTTTACTCCCACCCCTCTTTTTTGACACTGCTTTGGGACATCCCACTTGTCAAATATTAAGAGGCTGTGTCAGTCCATGGACGGTAAGAGAAAATAAGATTTTTGTACTCACCGTAAAATCTGTTTCTCTGACGTCCATGGACTGACACAGCACCCACCCTTCCTTTTAAGGTTTGTACTGCTTTGTTACGAACTGAGGGCTGCTGGCTGCAGGTGGGTGGGTTATGTCCGGAGGGACCACCCCCTGGGCGGGGCTGTTAAGCTCTGGTCTTTAGAATGTATGTTATAACATCTAACATTCTGCCTAGTTCTCTCCTGCAAGCAGGGACATAAACTCACTTGTCAAATATTAAGAGGCTGTGTCAGTCCATGGACGTCAGAGAAACAGATTTTATGGTGAGTACAAAAATCTTATTTTTTAAATGATGGTTTATTTAGGCAAAAAAGCTGTCCAAACCTGCCTGGCTTTATGTGAAAAAGTAATTGCCCCCTAAACCTAAAAACTGGTTGTGCCACCTTTGGCGGCAACAACTGCAATTAAGTGTTTGCCATAACTGGCAGAGTCTTTCACATTGCTGTGCAGCAATTTTGGCCCACTCTTCTTTGCAGAATTTGAATTTAATTCAGCCATATTGGAGGCTTTTCCAGCATGAACGGCCTGTGTAAGGTCATAATACAGCATCTCAATTGGATTTAAGTCCGGGCTTTGACTAGGCCACTCCAAAACCTAAATTTTTCTTTGTTTGAACCATTGGGAGGTGGACTTGCTGTTGTGTTTCGGATCATTGTCCTGCTGCGTAACCCAAGTGCACTTGAGCTTGAGGTCACAAACTGATGGCCAGACATTCTCCTTTAGGATTTTCTGCTAGAGCTCAGAATTCATGGTTCCATCAATTATGGTAAGTCGTCCAGGTCCTGAAGCTGCAAAGCAGTCCCAGACCATCACGCTACCACCATCATGTCTGACTTTTGGTATGATGATCTTGTTATGAAATGTTGTATTAGTTTGATGCCAGATGTAACGGGACGCACACCTTCCAAAAAGTTAAATTTTTGTCTCATCAGTCCACAGAATATTTTCCTAAAAGTCTTGGGGATAATCAAGATGTTTTTTGGTAGATGTGAGCTGAGCCTTTGTGTTCTTTTTGGTCAGCAGTGGCTTTGGCCTTAGAACTCTCCCATGGATGCCATTTTTTGCCCAGTCTCTTTTTTATTGTTGAATCATGAACACTGATCTTACCTGAGGCAAGTGAGGCCTGTAGTTCTTTAGATGTTGTTCTGGGTTCTTTTATGACCTCCTGGATGAGTTGTCGTCATGCTCTTGGATTAATTTTAGTTGGCCGGCCACTCCTGGTAAGGTTCACCACTGTTCCACATTTTCTCCATTTGTGGATAATGGCTCTCACCATGGTTCGCTGGTGTCCCAAAGTCTTAAGAAATGGCTTTGTAATTCTTTCCAGACTGATACATGTCAATGACTTTGTTTCTCATCTGTTCTTGAATTTCTTTAAATCACGGCATGATGTGTTGCTTTTTGAGATCTTTTAGCATGCTTCACTTTGTCAGACAGCTTAAATTTAAGGGATTTTTTGATTCAACAGGTCTGGCAGTAATCAGGCCTGGGTGTGGCAAGTGAAATTTAGCACAGTTTTCCATAAAAGTTGTAGTTAATCACAGTTCATTCATGATTCAGCATGGGAGGGGGCAATTACTTTTTCACACAGGACCAGGCAGGTTTGAACAGCTTTTTTCCCTTAATAAATTAAATAATAATTTAACAACTGCATCTTGGATTTACTCGGGTTATCTTTGTGTAATATTTCAAATGTTTGATGATCTGAATCCTTTAATTGTGAGAAATATGCAAAAAAAAAAAAAATCCGGAAGGGGGCAAATACTTTTTTACAGCACTGTGTGTGTGTGTGTGTGTGTGTGTGTGTGTGTGTGTGTGTGTGTGTATGTATTGTGGGAGATTAGCTCACGGGGATCACCTTTTCTCAGAATGAAGGTCAGCGTACAGGCAGTTTCTTTAAAACCTGGCGTATTGCCAGCTTTATTTACAAGTGGTTTGCAATAGTCATACAAAATAAACAAAACAGTAAATCAAATCCTTGCCGTCCGGCGCTAAACTAAACAGTAACCGCTCTTCTATACGGTGAGGGGCTGGTCCCCGTCACCCACAAAACACAAGGTGAAGCAAACCTTTCTTTTCCAATCCAACAAACAGAGCTCCTCTGACTCAGGTTCCCCTCTGAGTCTCAGGCCAGAGCTCTGCTGTGTTCTCTTCCTGGACTTTTAACTTCTACCTGAGTGTGGACTCAGGTGGACCAGAACTTCAGGACCGGAACCCAGCCTGCCACAGAGGCTGGAAAAACCGGACCGGATTCCCGTTCAGTCCCTTACAATGGACCGAATGCGAGGTGAAATGTAGCGATTGTCATGTATCTCACCTCGCATACGTCACAGTATGTATGTATATATATATATATATATATATATATATATATATATAGTATATTATGACCATGTACCCAATCCTATATATAATATTTTTGGTTTGCTAGCTGTTATTACAGCGGTCAGTTTACAGCATTACTGTGCCATATGCAAGCTCAAGGCAGAACAAGAACAGAAATGTGACAAGCATTTGTCTCCGATTCTTTTTACTCAGGGGAAATGAGTTTGTTAAGCAGCTGCAGCAATTGTATCGCTATTATGCATAAAGGATGACAGGGTAGATCAGGTACAGCATATATTTGTATATGCTAAGGAGATCTGGTGTGTATGAGAAGCTGCATTCAGCACAAAATACCACAGAATGATAAGGCAAGAAACATGACAGACAGGCAGAACTGTGCAGATAAACAACTGGAGAAGGTGAAAATTGCACTCTGTGCTTCCCACTGGCTACAAATCATCTACTTCAGTAGGAGAAAATCTAGTACATATGTATGTTTCCAGTTTTATATGCAAATCTGATTCATGAAATTGCAGATGGTACAATTAATTTGGCTTTGCACAATAAGAATATTTTATGTAATTGCAAATGTATTTATTTTTGACATTTGAGTTATTGCTATTATTGCTATTACATCTTTGTGAGATACAAACACTAGTAGTAGCATCCACATTTCAAAAGGTTGCCTGAATGGACCTTGCTGTGAAATGTTCTAGTGCAGTGTATAAAGCTAAGTTATGTTGCCTGTCATAAGAACAGCATGCCAGATTCACACAAAAGAGAACTCTCTCAAATGGCATTTTCAGAATTTAAAAACCAATGCCAATTTTAAGTTTTTACTGTATATGTGTTTGCAAAAGAGAATGTTTTTGCTTTGTTGTTACAAATCAGATTGTGTTAATGAAATTAGTATTTATGATAAAGCTCTTATACGTTCACCTTTTAAAAAGGAAAAAATAAACAAATGTGTTTTGTATATTGAACACAACCCTTTAAATAAAAAATAAATACAATAATAAAAAAAAAAAAAAAAATATATATATATATATATATCCACATTGCAAGACAAATCCTACAGCCTATTCAGTCTCCACAGCATGCAGTTTTTTGGTAAGGTTTTTGCCACATTCAGAATTTCCAAATAACAAATAATGGTCAGCATGAGTTAAATATAGATTCTAGAACGTGTCATCTGTAACCTTGAACATGCATAAAGTTATGTTAATATATTCATTGTTTTGTGATATATTCAGTATATCCCGGACAGATGAATCAGAGCTGCAAAACCAGGGTGTTAGTCGATCGCAAAATAATTCAGTGTCAGTTAAACCGCTGCCCAGTTCTCCTTGGATCATCTCTAAATAAAAGTGTTATCTGTTGTGCATTGCAGATGGGGGTAAAGAAGTTCTATCTATGCACCAAGTGTTGTTGTACTTGATTCGAAGTAACAAAGCATTGGTTCCAGAAGAAGAAATTGCAAACATGCTCCAGTGGGAGGAGCTAGAGTGGCAAAAATATGCAGAAGAATGCAAAGGAATGATTGTCACTAACCCTGTAATGGTAAGTTTACTTGAGGCTTTTTGTTATCTTTTGTGCTCACAAAGCCTTTTGTATCATTATCAGTGGTTTCCCTCATAGCACTCCTTTGCTGTCTGATACAAAATGATAGTACTTGTTTGTCCCGCCACCGAGCTACACTGACTTTTAGAGATAACCTTGCAAAAAATCTTTCTGGGTAAGAAAAACTTGTTGAAAGCTTTTCGACATTCAACAGACTTCTGGGTTTTTTGGTTGCCTGGTCCCCTGCTACTCTGGTTCCTTCCTCTGCAGCACTGGACCCACACACTCTCTGCAAGAACAGCCCAGGAGTGGACAATTGGAAAGAAGACTACCTCAGCCACCACTGCCTGGATCAATGGGAATGGGCCCTTCACCTAGACATCTTAAATCTGATATGTTAAAAATGGGGGACTCTTGATGTAGACACACTAGCCTCCAGATTTAATAACAAACTTCCTCTCTTTTTTGCCAGGACCAATGATCTTGTAGCTATAGTCATCGATGCCTTGATAATTCTATGGTCCCAGTTCAAGCTAATCTATACCTTCCCTCCAGTGTGAATTCTGCTGTGTCTGCTAAGAAAGATAGAGTGAGAGAGGAAAACAATGATTTGTATTGCACAATAATGGCCCAGAAAAACCTGGTACTCAGACATACTCAGACTTTTAGCAGTTGTTCCCTGGTCTCTTCCTAAAGATCTGCCATCTCAAGGCCCTTTTTCCATCCTGCTTCACAGTCTCTGGCTTTAAAGTACATGTGAACCCTAACCTTGTAAAACAACACATTCAGTTTAAAATAGACACGCAAGGCAAAACATATCAGTTCTGGGAAGGCTGTCCACAAGGTTTAGGAGTGTGTCTATGGGAATGTTTGACCAATCTTCCAGAAGCGCATTTGAGGTCATGCACTGATGTGGACGAGAAGGCCTAGCTTGCAATCGCCACTCTTATTCATCCCAAAGGTGTTCTGTCGGGTTGAGGTCAGGACTTTTCAAGGCACTGTATGTTTCTATAGTCCAGATATGTGCTATGTACAGGGGTGTAGTCCTGATACATTTTCCCTCCCGGGGTCTCAAAGCTGATCCTCCACAGACACCCTGAGTGAGGTTTGTCAACCTAGCATAGAAAGTGTGTAACTGGCAGGATGACCCAGGTAAAGTTTTAGGAATAAAAGGCCTGGAAAAAAAAAAAAAAAACGAATGCAACTAGGCAAAACTTTTTTTTTTAGTTTTGGATAGAGAGGAGATGGATTAGAACACCTGTCAATTTTTAATGCTGTCTGTGCCCCCGTTAAGAAGGTTCAACCTCTTTATTTGTCCTGTTTATCATTATCATTGAAAGTAAAAGTATAACAAAATCCCACATTTTGAGTTTTCCCCCAAAAAAGTTATGGACAAATCTTCCAATGCGGACACTAGTTCTGGTGACCTGAGGGTCCTGAAGGAATTTCCCTAATTTGCAGGGATTTCCCCTCACTTCCAGTGTGGCTATGACACAGGAAGTGATGGGAAATCTCCACAATGGGACACAGATGGCAGAAAAAAAAATCTGACAAGGGTTATAACTCTCCCTTACAAAATCCATAATGGGGGGGGAAAAAAAAGTTTTGCCTATAGTTCTAATAAAAACCAGTTCCCGCCTGGCCTATAGCAGAATGACGGCCAGGCTGTCATATGACTTCCAATAGGATAAGCCGCAATAGCGTGCCCGCGCGGTGATTGGTGGTGTGGTGTTTCACTCTGACACACCACAACTCCGATCGTGGTAAAGAGCCTATGACGTAGGCTCTTTACCACGTGATCAGTGTGTTACCAGGAAGTGGCGGTAAGCGGCTTTCCTCGGTTCGCCGATCGGCAGCTCTCCTGTCAGAGGGGGGGTCTGCGCTGATAATCGGTGCATTGATTATCACCGCAGCCCCCATCAGAGGTGCCCACCACAGCTGCTAATCAGTGCCCATAAAAATGCCAGTAAGTGCCCACCAAAGTGCCAATCAGTGCCCATCAGTAACGCCTGTCAGTGCCCTAAATGGATGCAAATCAGTGCCCATCAGTAATGACTGTCAGTACCTCATCATCAGTGATGCCCATCAGTGCCATCTATTAGTGCCCATCAGTGCCACCTGTCAGTGTCAATCAGTGCTGCTTGTCAATGCCACCTATAAGTGCCAATCAGTGCCACCTATCGGTGCCCATCAGTGCTGCATATCAGTGCCTATCAATTCAACATATCAGTACCGTTGGTGCAGCCTCATCAGTGCCCGTCAGTTAAGGAGAAAACAAAATTGTATAACAAACAAAGAAAGTTTTTTTTTTTTTTTTTTTTTTTATTCTGTCTTATTTTAGTTTGTTTAGCAAAAAATAAAACCGCCAGTGGTGATCAAATACCACCAAAATTAAGCTCTATTTGTGGGAAGAAAATGATAAAAATTTAGTTTGGGTACAGTGTTGCATGACCGCACAATTGTCATTCAAAGCTGAAAATTGTCCTGGGCAGGAAGAGGGGAAAGTGCCCTGTATTAAAGTGGTTAAGGACTGGTAAGCTGCAATGTATGACATTTTTGTTCATTGGTTTTGGTACGCTTTAACCGTAATTTCATTTAAGTAATCACTCATTGGTTAAAAACATCAGACACTACCCTTTTTCTCTTGAAGGTTTGTTTTTACTCTAAAGTGACAGCCCCCCTCGAAAGCTTTAATCAGATCATTAAAGAGCATGTACTATGTTATATGACTGAAGTGAAACAGAAAACATGTTTGTGGGAGATTCACAGTGTTTCACTTATAGCATTTACTGTATATCAGCAATTCAGTAAACCAATTTACTAATAATCATTCTTCAAAATTGACTACAGTTTAATCATTTGCTTGTTCACAAGTCCCCCATTCTTGGTGTTTTCATGATTCATGTATTGTAGCTGACATTGAAGAAGTAACTCTGAAATCCCCAGAATGGCTTCCTGGAGCTCTTTAAAAGTTAAGCAGAAACTAGTGTTGACAGATGTAGGTCCCCTGTGGTGTTATACAAACTCTGTGTTGTAATCGTATACCAATGGTTTGTTTTGTTTTTTTAAGAAACCCAGCTCAGTTCGAATTGATCAGCTTGACCGTGAACAGTTTAACCCAGAAGTGATTACTTTCCCTATAATTGTGCATTTTGGTATAAGACCTGCCCAGCTGAGTTATGCAGGAGATCCACAGTAAGTTCCTTTTTCTACATACCATACAGTAAATGATGTTTGTTCTGAATCAAAAATGTAATTCTGTACTTGTAAGATGTTCTTCATGCTTCTCATTGAATATAATGTAGTACTGCTGTATATTAGTATTTTAAGTGTTTGACATGTTATTAGTAAACATGAGCAATTGAATGATTAAGACCCCTTTCACACTGGAGTGTATTGCAGGCGCTATAGCATTAAAAATAGCGCCTGCAATACGCCCTGTCACAGCTGTCACATTCACTCCAGTGTGAAAGCCCTGAGGGCTTTCACACTGGAGCGTTGCGCTAGCAGGACAGTAAAAAAAGTCCTGCTAGCCACATCTTTGGAGCGGAGAAGGAGTAGTGTGTTTACCGCTCCTCCTCCGCCGTTGCCCATTGAAATCAATGGGACAGCGTGCCTATACCGCCCGCAATGCGCTGCCTCAGCAGCGCATTGCGGGCGGTTTTAACCCTTTTGCGCCCATAGCGTTGGCGGTAAAAATTGCGGAGTTTTACCGCCAACGCTATGGGCGCCTCAGTGTGAAAGGGGTCTTAAGCTGAACTCCAGGCAGATATAAAAACAAATGAATGCAGCTTTGTATTCATAAATACATGCTTAAATGTGTTTATTGTAACCACACAGTACAGGGCACAGGCTGGATATTCATAGAGTCTGCGTTAAATGCAAATCTTTTGGGCAAGTAAAACTGATCTAATGATGTAAGTGCTGTGCTGTACAAGAAATAAACAGGAAAAACACACACACACACACATACAGTACTGTGCAAATGTGTGAAAGTATGCTTATTAATTTACACAATGCGAAGTGAGAGAATAGAAGAAAAATCTAAATCCCTTTGGCTTCAAGCCAGCTTCAATTTTTACACTTGCACACTTTGTATGATTAACCAATTATACCAGGCAGGTGCTAATGTGTGGGTTGAAACACAGTCATTAACTGAAACAGAAACAGCTGTGTAGGATGCCTTCAAATTTGGGTGAGGTTGTGGAAGACCATTTCATGTCACAGGTCATATATCATGGCAAGACTGAGCACACAAGGTAGTTTACTGCATCAGCAATGTCTCGCCCAGACAAAGATTTTAAAGCAGACTGGGGTTTCAAGATGTGCTGTTCAAGCTCTTTTGAGGACGCACAAAGAAACAGCCAACTTTGAGGACCGTAGACGCTGTCGGCCAAGGAAACATAATGCAGCAGATGAAAGACACATCATGCTTACTTCCCTTCGATATTAAAAGATGTCCAGCAGTGCTATCAGCACAGAACTGGTGGAAACCAGTAGAACTTGGGTACAACCACCTACTTTCCAGAGAAGTATGGCCAGAAGTGGTCCTCATGGAAGAATTGTGGCCAAAAAGCCATACCACTGATGTGAAAACCATGCACAAAAACATAAGAACTGGGGTGCAGGAAATTGGCAGCAGAAGCTCTGGATTGATGAGTCAAATTTCGAAATATTTTCCTTTAGTAGGAGGCAGTTAGTTTGTCAAAGACTGGATAGAGGTACAATAATGAGTGTCTAACAGGCAACAATGAATCATGCTGAAGGTTCTTTGCAAGTTTGGGGCTGCATTTCTGCAAATGTAGTTGAAAAATTAGTGAGGATCAATGGTGTGCTCAATGCTGAGCTATACAGGCAGATACATAACCATCATGCCACACTATCAGGGAGGAGTCTGATTGACTCCAATTTTGTTTTCTGCAGCAGGACAATGACCCCAAACATACAGCCAATGTCATTAAAGAAGTACAGCCAAAACTTGTTTGGCTGTACTTCTCCTGTGAATCACAGGAGCGCAGTTTTTTCTGCACTCCTGTGACACGTTTTCAACAGACAGTAGGCTGAAGCCTGCTGTTGGCTGATGTCACAGAGCCGGTCTAGACTGGGTAAAGATCGTGACCATATGGTCGGAAGCCATCCAGAAGCCTGGACCTGCAGCTGGCTCAGGCTCTCAGCGAGCCACTGAGAGCCTGAGCCAGCCGCTCTTGCCCCCTCCACAGCCCATCGATCCATTGAGTGTGGAGGGGGGGGTGACAGGGCAGAGAGCTGGTGACTCTGACAGTCACCAGCTCTCTGCTCACGGAGCTCTGAGATCCGAGCGATCAGCGGTGTTTGACTGCTCGGTTCTCACTTTTAGAGCCAGCGGGGGACTGATGCTTCACCCACCTAGGTAAGTACAGTAAAACCTTGGATTGCGAGCATAATTTGTTCCGGAAGCATGCTTGTAATCCAAAGCACTTGTATATCAAAGCAAATGTTCCCATAAGAAATAATGGAAACTCAGATGATTCGTTCCACAACCATTTATTCATAAATCCGTCAATTTATAGTCCATATAAAACGATTATAGCAATGTCACCTGATTTGTGTAATCATAAAAAATGTCCATCCACAAACGGCAGCCTCCACAAGGGGATTAGAAGCAAAATCCGCAGGAGCTACAGAGTATAAAAGAGAAGAGAGGCACCTCTAAGTGTAGCAATATGGTTACATCTAATCTAAGTATGCAGGCATCCGGGGTAAATCTGGCCACATAGACCATCCCCTGCACCACCGGCTTTTACCGCTGTCAGTCTGCAATTGTGACAGGGCAGACTACCCTGCAGTAGAGCGATCTGAAAGCGAGATTTGAAGGGCTCGTGGAGCGCAGCATGGAAGGGATGACGTTGATGGCAGTGCGGAGAATGGTCTATGTGGACAGCTTTACCCCAGATGCCTGCATACTTAGATGTGCCTCTTTTAATCATCAACCATGTGAGTTATTAAATGTATCCATATTGCCACACTTAGAGGCACCTCTCTTCTTTTTTTATACTCAGTTGTGACTTGACGCTACTCATATATCAAGACATTGCTTGTATATCAAGGCATCATTTGTTAAACATTTTTGCTTGTCTTGCAAAACGCTCTCAAACCAAGGTTGTACTGTATGTGAAAAGGCACAGTCATGAAGGGGTTATGTGTAAATGAGTAAATGAGTACAAGAGACAGGGAATATGAATAAGACAAATATAAAGGACAAAACAAAATAATAACAGCATCCACTCTCTACTGCCCCTGCAAATGTGACATAAGTCTTTGAAAATGTTTGGAAGGAGAGAGTAATGCCCTTTTATTCTTGCAGCTCATGATCTAGAACTCAAAGAAAACAATGCAATTTATACTGATTACATACATTGAACTCCTGTTTACATATATTTGTCACTGTCTTTGTTTCAATAAAGTGTTTAATGAAGATTCATGTTCTCCTGCTAATTGTTTATTGAAACCTTTGAAAGACAAGAGCCTAATTATCCATGGCTAGTTAACAGCAAGAGCAACAGCACAGGTTAAAATAGTATAAGCGTATGCACTCCATAATTCAGCAAAATAAAGACAAATGGCAATGCTCAAGGGGAGTAAACCTCTTGCAGGAAGAATTTCAGCCAAAAATATAAATATGTATCTACATGATGTAGGTAATGGCAGGGATTGCTCATCTGTAATATGTTCACAATGTTTCTCAACACTGATAAGGTTTAGCTTAATTGCTTATGGTCAGCTCTGGCTTTTATTACGCTGTCAGTTCAGGTTTTGCAATGCCCCTACTTAGCCTAGTCTGCTTGTGCATTAAGCATGTTCTTGTAATCTTGTCATTGTGTGCAGTTTCCGTGACCTCAAACACATTGCAGAACAATGTAGCTGTTTGCATGCTTTGAATAGCTGAACACCAACAATATTTCACTATATACTTTTTTTTATTTATTTTTTATTTACATTATGAGATACAATATTTTGTTTGCATTTCTTGTAAAAGGATGAACTGAAAATGTACCTCACTACACAGCCCTCAATCAGCAATATCTGTAGCCGTCAATATATTTTTGCCATACTTGAATATTCATTTCATTGGCAGCAAAAGCCTTCTATACTGTAGATCAGTAGGAACATTTGATTGCTTTGGTGCCATTTCATAGTTTACTACAGCTGTGTCCTGGCAATATTACTTTGGAGTGGCTGCAGTAGCTATGTGTTTCCATTTTTGCATTGTGTTTGAGATGCTCAGCATAGAACCTGTCTGCTTAAGTACAAAGAATGGTTCAGAAAGCAAAAATGGTTTATCTCTAGAGTAGATGCGGATATGACAGGGTGTCATTTGCTCTGAATGGAAATAATAAAGTTACAAACTTACTGAAAGGTTTTTCTTGGATTCAAACGTTTAGTACTGTTATATACTTCTGTGACAACCGCTGTTATGTGAAGTGTCCCAGCTTATCATTAAAAGGCACAGAGAAGGGCCAGCTCTAGAAAGTTAATTTGGTGGTCTAGGGTGGGAAGCTGCTTGAAAGCTCTTCCTTTCCCGCCAATGTACTGTAGTTCATTGCTCACAAAGAATGACGGTGATTTTTAAGACTTTTAGAAAAGCACTGTAAAGATAATAGTTTAATCCCTCAGGTAAGAATGGTAGCAATGGCCCTTATCTCACAGCCATTGCAAAGTGGCTACAGGAACATCTCTGAAGCATTAAAGACTCCACCATTCTTATATTTAGAACCTGTGTAATGCAGTGCTAAAAATCTTTTGTGTCCTTGATACTGAAGTTTTTCAACGTTCATTTATTTTATTTTTTATATATATCATAGGATAAAAGTAAAAGAGTTTAGCTTAAATAAAAAAACAATGTCCAAAAAACAATATTAAAATGTGTCCACAAGTGATGTGTCAATATATTATTTCCAAGAGTTGATAATCTTATGCATCTCCACCATCCAGAACCATAGAAAGTGATCTATCGCTCACTACTGAAAGTCCAGGATCCGGTTTTTGCTTTACTTCTCACATAGTTTTGAAATCAATGGGCAGCGCCATCGAACCGCTGGCAAAGCGGCATTTTGTGGGCGATTTTAACCCTTTATTCGTCAGCTAGCGGGGGTTAAAAGTGCCCCACTAGCGGCCGATGCCCCCAATGTCTCAGTGTGAAAGTAGCTTAAACTTTACTTTTTCCAGTCATCGACCATCCGGTGTCTGTGCTCTTTTGCCCACATCTGTTTGTTTTATATTTTCTCTAATATTGCCTCTAAAGCCAGCATTCTAGTGTTACATTTTCCATTGCTGCAGATGACAATGGTATTTGGCATGTACTCATTAAAGCTGAACTCTATTTAAGTAAAAAAAAAAATATACACCATGCACTGCAAGAGTTAGTGATACTAAAAGCAAAATAAAAAATGACAATCACGAACATTAACAAAGCAATCTTTGTTTTTCTGAGTCTCCTCTGTAACTTCATTTTGTTTCCAGTTGATCCTGCTGTTATTTTTTAACTTCCTTTAACGGATCAAGCTGTGCAGCAAAATTGGAAGTTAAAAGAGTTGAGACAAACCATTTACCACTGACAAGTGTGCTTACAGTGGTCATCTTTTATTCATTTAGTTAACATTTATCCCAAAATGAAAAAAAAAAAAAAAAGTTTCTCTAACTGCTTAGAAAGTGTTAGGGGTTAGGCTTTATTACACTTTACATTAGTGACATACAATTTAAATCTACCAGTCCATTTAACACTATACTCTCTAGACCAGCGGTCATCAACCCTGTCCTCTGGGTCCACTAACAGGCCAGGTTTTCAAGATAACCAAAATACATCACAGGTGATCATATTTGCTGCTCAGTAATTGCAGTATTCTAGTCTGCATCTCCCCAAAGTAATACAAAATCTGGCCTGTTAGTGGGCCCTGGGGACAGGATCCCCACCCCCTTTTTTGACTCCAATCTTGATCCAGCATTGTGCCCAAGAGCAGCGGCACTCCACCTAACTGGGCAGATTGATAGAAGTGGGGCCATTGGCTCTTGTTGCTGTCAATTAAATATTGTGGGAGAGGAGCTGGGCCTGCTGCACTGTCTGTTTATAGAAGCAGGGAGCATGCCTCAGGATTGAGCCTGCACAAGTACCCCCAAAGAAAGTGGCTTCCTATGGGGGCACTCACTGAAGCGATACAATGCCTTGAAAAAGTATTCATATCCCTTAACATTTTCCAAATTTTGTCATGTTACATTAAAAAATGTAAATGTGTTTTATTGGGATTTTATGTGATAGACCAAGACAAAGTGACACTTAATTGTGAAGTGGAAGGAAAATGATAAATGGTTTTCAATTTTTTTTTACAAATACATTTATGAAAAGTGTGGTGTGCATTTCTATTCAGTCCCCTTTACTCTGATACCCCTAACTAAAATCTAGTGAAACCAATTGCCTTCAGAAGTCACCTAACTAGTAAATAAAGTGAACCTGTGTGTAATGTGATCTCAGTATAATTAAAGCTGTTCTGTGAAGCCCTCAGAGGTTTGTTAGAGAACCTTAGTAAACAAACAGCATCATGAAGGCCAAGGAACACACCAGACAGGTCAGGGATAAAGTTATGGAGAAGTTTAAAGCAGGGTTAGGTTATAAAAAAAAATATCTCGAGCTTTGAACATCTCACGAAGCACTGTTCAATCCATCATCTGACAATGGAAAGAGTATGGCACAACTGCAAACCTACCAAAAAATGGCCGTCCACCTAAACTGACAGGCTGGGCAAGGAGAGCATTAATCAGAGAAGCAGCCAAGAGGCCCATGGTAACTGTGGAGGAGCTGCAGAGATCCAAAGCTCGGATGGGAGAATCTGTCCACAGGACAACTATTAGTCGTGCACTCCACAAATCTGGCCTTTGTGATAGAGTGACAAGAAGAAAGCCATTGTTGAAAGAAAGCCATAAGAAGTCCAGTTTGCGGTTTGCAAGAAGCCATGTGGGGGACACAGCAAAAACGTGGAAGAAGATGCTCTGGTCAGATGATTTAACTTTTTGGCCTAAAAGCAAAACGCTATCTGTGGCGAAAAATGAACACTGCACATCACCCTGAACACAGCATCCCTACCATGAAACATAGTGGTGGCAGCGTCATATTGTGGGGATGCTTTTCTTCAGCAGGGACAGGAAAGCTGGTCAAATACAGGGCAATCTTAGAAGAAAACCTTTTATGCCGTGTACACGCGATCGGAAATTCCGACAAGAAAACTGTGGATTTTTTTCCAACGGAATGTTGGCTCAAACTTGTGTTGCATACACACGGTCACACAAATCTTGTCGGAAATTCCGACCGTCAAGAATGCGGTGACGTACAACACTACGACAAGCCGAGAAAAGTACAATGATTCCGAGCATGTGTCAAATTGATTCCGAGCTTGCGTAGGATTTTTTACGTCGGAATTGCATACAGATGATCGGAGCTTCCGACAAGAACTTTTCTGGTTGGAAAATTTGAGAACCAGCTCTCAAATTTTTGTTGTTGGAATTTCCAAACAAAAACTAACATCAAACTTTTCTTGTCGGAATTTCCGATCGTGTGTATGCGGCATTAGAGTCTGCAAAAGACTTGAGACTGGGATGGAGGTTCACCTTCCAGCAGAACAATGACCCTAAACATACAGCCAGAGCTACAGTGGAATGGTTTAGATCAAAGCATATTCATGTGTTAGAATGGCCCAGTCAAAGTTTAGACCTAAATCCAATTGAGAATCTGTGGCAAGTCTTGAAAATTGCTGTTCACAGACACTCTCCATCCAGTCTGACAGAGCTTAAGCTATTTTGCAAAGAAGAATGGACAAAAACGTCACTCTCTAGATGTGCAAAGCTGGTAGAGACATACCGTATACACTCAAGTATAAGCCGACTTTTTCAGCACATTTTTTTGTGCTGAAAATGCCCCCCTCGGCTTATACTCGAGTCACCTTTTTGCGCCTGATCTCCCGGACTTTGGGGACCCGGTACTGGCCGGCCATAGAACACATATAGCCCCACTCTTCCTCTACAAGTGTGCAACGTTTTTTGTCCAGGGGACATACGGCCAGGGAGCACCGATTTTTCGAAACCGGGCACCCCTTCCATAGACTCCCATGTTAAATGGTAATTTCTCCGGTAACTTTGGGGACCTGGTACCGGTCGGCCGTAGGTCCCCTGGACCCGAAACTTGGCACACATGTAGCACCAGTTCTCCTCTACAAAGTTTTCTGTCTGGAGGACCTACGGCCGAGGAGTACCGATTTTTCAAAGCCGGGCACCCCTTCTATATACTCCCATGTTAAATGTAAGTCTAGTCATGGACACAGTGAGGTATGGGCACAGTGAGGCATGGATACAGTGAGGCATGCACATGGACACACTAGCCTTATATTCGAGTCAATAAGTGTTCCCATTTTTTTCTGGTAAAATTAGGTGCCTCTGCTTATATTAGGGTCGGCTTATACTCGAGTATATACGGTTCCCAAAAAGACTTGCAGCTGTAATTGCAGTGAAAGGTATTGACTCAGGGGGCTGAATACAAATGTATGCCACACTTTTCAAACATTTATTTGTAAAAAAAAATTGAAAACCATTTATCATTTTCCTTCCACTTCACAATTATTTGCCACTTCGTGTTGGTCTATCACATAAAATCCCAAAAAATACATTTACGTTTTTTGATTGTAACATGACAAAATGTGGGAAATTTCAAGGGGTGTGAATACTTTTTCAAGGCACTGTAGAGCCAGGAGCTCCAGTAGGGGATCCAAAAAAAGGAAGATTGGGGCCGCTGCTCTCTGCAAAACCATTGCACAGACCAGGTAAGTATGACATGTTTATTTATTTAATAAATATTATTTAAAAATAAGAAAGAAGATGTACAATCACTTTGAGTAAGAAATAAGGTAAAATACAGTACTGTGCAAAAGTTTTTGTGTGAATGTTTTTAAAAATGTGTATTTTAATTGTTTATTTTTATCAATTTACAAAATGCAAAGTGAGTGAACAGAAGAAAAATCTAATCCAATGTTTGGTGTGACTACCATTTGACTTCAAACCAGCATAAATTCTTCTATGTACACTCAGTGCTAGTGCACATAGGTTTTGAAGGAACTCGGCAGGTATGTTGTTCCAAACATCTTGGAGAACTAACTGCAGATCTTCTGTGCATGTAGGCTGCCTCAAAACCTTCTGTCTCTTCATGTAACTCCTGACAGACTCGATGATCAAGGCTCCGTAGGGGCCAAACCATCACTTCCAGAACTCCTTGTTCTTTACGCTGACGATAGTTATTAATGATATTGGCTGTAAGTTTGGGGTCGTTATGCTGCTGCAGGATAAATTTGGAGCCAATTACACGCCTCCCTGATATTATGGCATGATGCATAAGTATCTGCCTGTATTTCTCCACATTGAGGACACCATTGATCCTGACCAAATCGCGAACTCCTTTTGTGAAAATGCAGCCCTAAACTTTAAAGTATCTCCACTGTGCTTCAGTGTTACCTGCAGACGCTCATTATTATACCACTCTCCAGCTCTTCGGCGAACAAATTGTTTTCTGCTACAGCCAAGTATTTAAAATTTTAACTCATCAGTCCAGAGCACCTCCTGTAATTTTTCTGCACCCCTGTTCCTAAGATTTTGTGCATTGTGGAGTCACTTAGCATTGTTTCCACGTTAGAAGTATGGCTTTTTAGCAACAGTTCTTCCACGAAGACCACTTCTGGCCAGAATTCTCTGGACAGTAGATAGGTAGATTTAACTACTTAAATGTTAGCCTGTAATATGCCTTTATCACCAGGCCATTTTTCAGTTTTGGTGCTTTCATAGTTTGACAATTACTTGGTTATGCAATACCGTACCCAAATGAATTATAAACAGTATTTCTTTTTATTAGCCAGAGAGCATTTGGTTATATTTAAAAATGACTTTTTTTATTTTTTTATTACTATATAAAGGAGAAATACTGTTTTCCTTATTTTCTGTGATAAAACATATAAAATAAAAAATGCCAGGACAGTACAAATCCCCCCCCCCCCCCAAATGTACTTATTTTTGAAAGCAGATTTTACAGTGTCCCAAATTGGAATTGAGGTTGTACAAAATGGGGATTATATGACAACGACACTTGTGCAGCCCTTATTAGGTATTGTTGAGTCATCTTTAATTAATAACTTTTAAGTTGGTGAACTGTAAAGGCATTTTAAGTGTCCCCTATAGACAATTTTGTGTATTATAGTTTTTACTGTTATGCAATTTTAAGGTTTGACATATTTCAGGACACAGTCTCATATTTAATATTTTACAAATAAGAGATTATATTATTTTTTATATACCATAAAGATAAGTAGTTTTTATTTTATATACAAAATTTAGATTTAAGAAACAGTTGAACTAATATAATGCAACATAATACATTGCTATTACCATCGTTTCTATAGGTTCTCTGTTTCCCAAAAATATGCAAAGTTTTCAGGGTTTTAAGTAATCTTCAGATGAAAATTGGGCATTTGAGTTAGGAGACTTTACCATCAGGACACTTGAGAAGTTGCAGCAGAACATGGGGCCTTGCATTCCAATTACAAATCATCATAGCCGTTTGCAACCTTGGTTATGTCTTGTTATATTTCTCATCAGTTTATTAACACCTTGACAAAAAAAAGTGCCTCCAGAAAATAAATACATATTCTTTTTTGAACACTTCGCTCCTGATTTGATTCTAAAATCAAGCAGATGTGGCAGTTGTGCTATTTTTTTTCTTTTGGTGTTTTTAAAGTTTTAAACATTGAACCACTGAGCAAACCAGAGCTACTGTATGTATGCAACCAGTAGGATACTATTTTTTTCTTTTAGAATGTGTTTTAAAAGAGTAGTGCAGGATTAAAAAGAAAAAAAAAAACAACCTGCATACTCACCCAGATAGATGCAACATCAATCCGAGCTACAGCTGTCATCCCCTGGCTCTATACAGAGAACTGAGCGATCAAAAGGCTGCTGATCGCTCAGTTCTGGGGTCCGCTCTGAGCACAGAGTGGTGACTGTCAGTTGCTGCTTTGTGCTCTGCCCTGCAGTAGTAACTGGAGCATCAGGCTGTGGATGGGACGGGAGCAGCTGGCTCATGTTCTCAGCTGTGCAAACCTGACATTATTAACAGGATCCCTGCAGAGCCTGGACTGGCTTTGTGACATCAGCTGACAGTGGGGTTTTGCCTACTGTTGGCTGAACCCGGATTACAGGAGTACAGAGCGAAGTGCACTCATGTGACCCATGTGAGAAATATGGCCAAATGAGCTTTGACCATACTTCTTTAAACTATCAGATTGATAAAAAAAAAAAAAAAAAAAAACACTTAGAAAAATTAATTTGTGTGGCCTAGGCAAGATAATACTATTGTTATACTTTGGTGGGGCCATGTATATGAACTATATTTTAAGTAAAATGCCTCACTAATTCTGCTCAGAGCTGACCTCTGTTTATTTTATACAATGATATGAAAGGACAATTCACTTTTTTTACAATTTGTGTTGGTCCAATTAGCCCTAATACACTCTTCTGTTGTCAAAGGCATGTAACACACAGTGGCACGTAATCTTTCAAACCAGAATCTTTGCTAATTAACTGATAAGTCGATTAGTGACTTCATATGAGAAGTGAAACTTATCTAAAAACCTTGTTCAGCATAAATGGACATACATCCTCCTATAACATTAAAATAGTATGTTACCCCAGCTCTGTATTGGAATGGGGCTAATTATTGGTAGTTTGCCTTCTAAAAATTCATAGTTTTAAAAAAAATCTTTTTTGAGTCCTTGTACTGTTCATAAACTACCAATACGTTTTTAGGTAGTTAACAAGTATAATATAAGAGGTGAGTTATGCATTAACCACTTGCTTACTGGGCACTTGAACCCCCTTCCTGGCCAGACCAATTTTCAGCGCTTTCACTCTTTGAATGACAATTGCGTGGTCATGCAACACTGTATCATTTTTTTTTCATACAAATAGAGCTTTCTTTTGGTGGTATTTGATCACCACTGCATTTTTTATGTTTTGTTAAAAAGAAAAAAAAATCTGGATATCCTTTATTTTTGGAAGCATCTGTCTCAACAAAATCCTTCACCTTCCATCATCATTTTCCTTGTCAAAATATTTTATTAAGGCATACAGAGGGTATCATACATACAATCTTGATTATGCTTATATTAAAAAACATAATAATTCCTTTATTTTCCAAAAGCTAGATTTTTGTTAATTTTAAAGGAGGTTGCTTAACAAACTAAACATGCAATGTATCAATATTTTAGTTCCTTTAAGAGGTTTGCAAGTAGTATATGTTTCCTTAAAACATTCTTGTTGTCAATAAATTCATAACGCCTAGAAGATTTAAGTTATGATGGAGATATGGAATATAAATTCAAACAATGTTCTTATGTATACCCGATGAAATATTTATAAAAAGGAAGGAAAATGAAACGAATATACACATAATAAAGAAAAAATAGTGGTGAAAGAAAGATAGAAGAGGAGAGGAGATGAGAGTAGAGTAGTGTAGAAGTCCGTGGGGTTAGACCCAGAGCCGCCGCCGCTACTATAGATAATTCATTTAAATCCTCTGTATCAGTTACCATGGTAAGAGAACTTTGGTGTCAAAGGTTGATGGACTAATGTAATTGATCCAGGGTTGCCACAATTTTTCAAATTTGGGGATCGTGTCCATATCTATCGCAGTCATTTTAGCATATGTCATTGCACTATTCATTCTGGTCTTTGTTTCGTGTCCATCATCATTTTCACAACATTTTTAATCCGTCGACTTGTATGTGAAGTAGAAGCAAAAATATCTTTGTCCGGTCAACAAGTGATTCATGTTCATGAACCAAATAATTTTTAATACAATGTGACTCTCTTTTGAGACTGAGCCATTTGAATATGCAACAACAGTACTTGGTATAACTGAGCTGCATTCCAAGCAGCAGAACCTATAGTTGACAACTTATATTCCAGTTTTACTTGGTGTACTGGGTGTGCTTCAATAAAGGTTCTATGTTTTCATATGTTTCTTTCATGTGTGCAGCATAGCCAATAGGTATTGCAAAAACAGAAGCTAAATCGGTATGGGATGGAGAGGTAAAATTACTGATTATTTTGCAAAAAAAGTGTCTGAGAAGCAAAATCTTTATTGCCCAATGTAATAATTACTTGCAATTGGCTGTTCAGTCACCAAGCACTGTTTTGTGGGATAAAAAGAAGAGTGCACACGTGTGCCTTACCTGGAAATGTTTTCAGTACTTTTAAATAGCTAATGGCTTGGCTTATTGGGATACTGGAGATTGCCGGAAAGGCAATTGTAGGCATCTGATGGGAGTTGATGCAAAGCTGCACTGTATGTTCATTGTTTCAAAGTATCAAATGTATTAACAGTTCCCCTCTTTGACATTTTTTATTTGTGCAGGTATCAGAAACTATGGAAAAGTTATGTGAAGTTGCGCCATCTGCTGGCCAACAGTCCAAAAGTCAAACAAGCGGATAAGCAGAAATTGGTCCAGAGGGAGGTAAGCTTTATTTTTACACACAGAGAACAATTAATGAGGCACAGTTTAGTTTTCGCTCAGCATGATATTCTGTGCTGTCACTTAACACCCCAAGGAATTCTTTGCAACTTACTTGACATAGAATTCATGTGGAAGAAAAAAATATTTAATAGAGAACTGTTTTGCCTTTCAAATTGCAAAATTGCATTTAATTTCCAGTATTTGTGTCTCAGGACATAGATTGTTATCTGGTTTCCTTCCTACAGTGTGTGTGTTTGTGTGTGTGTATGTGTGTGTGTGTGTATATATATATATATATATATATATATATATATATATATAGATATATAAATAAATATATATATATATATGTGTGTGTGTGTGTATATATATATAAATTGTATACAGTTTGTGCGTTTTGGTAAAAAAATTTATTGGTTATCTTTTGATAATTGAGTGAGTTATTTTCAGAGAGCTGGTGCCACAATCGGTCTGCAGCTTCCATGATAAATCCCCCCCCCACCCCATTATGTTTTCTGCTAAATCAGGCACACACTTAAAATGACGGCATTTGTTATAAACCGAAGTATAACATCTTTTTAATGGTTGGTTGAACTGACAGAATGTTTTGATGCACTGTTTGTACATGATGGGCGTTCTTAGAACAAACACAAGGGTGGGGTTCACAGAGGAGCTGATAACTATTATTTTAATCATACGGTACATGACACAAGACTTGTATTTATAGGTTAGTGCCCCTCTAATTAACCCTACCCACTTCACGGGACTCTTGTTTTTCGCTAGTTTCTTTGGGTAATGAAACCTTTTATAAACCATTCTTTTTTTATTTCACTACTTCGAATGACACTTCTAATAAGATTGGACTGCTTGCCTCAAGGAATAACTAGTGTTTACCCAATCGGTTACCCTCAATATATATATTGTGATAGTGAAAGTCCCTGTCCCTATGGAAAGGGAGCAAAAACGGACACAGAGTCTGCATGTCAGCAGACTGCAGAACTACAGAGCATAGCTTGGAAATTGAGAAAACTGTTTTGGCAGCTTTCT
Organism: Rana muscosa; assembly: GCA_029206835.1. Taxonomy (NCBI): domain Eukaryota; kingdom Metazoa; phylum Chordata; class Amphibia; order Anura; family Ranidae; genus Rana; species Rana muscosa. The sequence continues at coordinate 1,139,309,637 of CM055122.1, forward strand.
CCGGGTTTTGCTAAGTTCGGATGGGGCTGTGTAGTTTGGAGATCCCGCAGAGACTTGGGTGGGATGAGATCTCCAACCCTGTGTCTGGGTCTTGTGGACAGCCAGCATGGTGTGTGCTCAGGTGCACACAACCAATATAATGAGGGGCTGGTGAGAGCAGAAGGGGAAGGATGGTGGAGAGTGAGCAACTTGCTACTGCTAAGTGAAGACAGACCTATGTCTGGAGAGCGGTCTGCCCTGTGGGAGACTGCAGCCCATGTAAAGGGGATTCTTTGCCCAGGGACTGGGAAAGGCTGGCCAGCCTTGAGAGTCGGGGAGACTGAGGAAGCCAGTAAGTCCAGGGAGCTGGAAAGAATCGTTTCTATTTGAAAGCAAGCAGAGGAACTGCTGACAAGAGCCAGGTGGCTTGGTATGTTTTCATTTATGTGCTGAATGAAGTTTAAACCCCTGCGTGGGAATCCTGAATAGACATTTTTCTTTTGTTTTTCTGTTTAAATAAACGTGGGCTACCAGGCCCTTAACTAGAAAGCCTGTCTGATATGGACTCACTGCATAAAAATGCATCTATTCACTTTAGCTAAAACACCCCAATATCACAATATATATATATATATATATATATATATATATATATATATATAGGAAATCATACTCTGAGCCTGCTGCAGCCGGCTCGCCTGTAATGTTTGCTTCAGGCACTGGATCCCATGTTCGTTGCACATCTTGGCACAAGGTGCAACTAGTGTAGTTAGCCACAGTGTGTTATACAGATTCGGGGCCATGGTCCATTCCTATGGTACCATAGGTATTTTCAAGTATTTACTTATTGTAAAAGACCAGTTGAACCTTTTTAGTTAAAAAAAAAAAAAGTGTGGGATTTCAAAATAAACAATACATACTCACCTAGGTCGATGCAGCATCAGTCTGATGCCACCTCTACACTATGAACTGAGCAATCAAAGACTAATGATTGCTAAGTTCTCAGTCAGAAAGATATGACTGTCGATCACTGGCTCTGTGCTCTTACCCTCTGCCACTCACTGGAGCGTCAGGCTGCGGAGGGTGGCAAGAGTGGCTGGTTCAGGCTGATGCCGCTCAGGCATCTTGGTGTATCCCATCATTAAAGTTAGGATCTCTCCAAAGTCTGGATCGGCTGAGCGACTTCAGCCGACAGCGGATTTTAGCCCATTGCCAGCTGAGTTTGGGTCACAGGAGTGCAGAACTAGGTGCACTCCTGTGACCTACGGGAGAAGTAGGACCAAAAGAGCGTTGCCTCTACTTCTCCTTTAATTGGCTAAGGGCATTCCAGGTGCCTCAAAACAAGAGATGTTCAGTCTTGCAATGTGTTTTCTTTAGAACCCACAGTAGAAAAGCATGTCCCCTGCTAGCATGCATTAGAGAAGTACCCTTGCTCTTTGTGTGAAAGCAATTGTGTCTTTGTGGCAGTCCATTCCATAAAGCTTGTGACCTCTGCTGGTTGAAAAGCTCTAGGTTCTAACTAAACAAGGCCTAAGACTTTTCTATTGAGTCGGAAGTTGCTTTCTAATAGAATGAACTGCAAGATAACCTTATTTTTTCTTGAACCTCAAATGTGTACAATCTTTAGCTGATTTTAACAGAAAATTCAGTTGGGTTTAAACAAGCAATTCCAGCTCAAAGTTCACAGCAGATGTACAAAAGTTGTCCAAGTAATTTTCTCAGTAGTGTTGACATTAGGCATTATAAGGGTAATACCCTGCTGGGTTGGGGGTAGAATCTGGGGCAGGATGAGCTGAACTGCTGAGGAGATTAATTAATCCACTGTGCCTGCAGTTAGAGTGGTCAGTGAAGGCTTATTCTAAAGCTCATTTACTGCTTGTTACGTATTCTGTATGCAATTACTTGAATGTTCATAGTCTAGTCACAGTTTTTCCAATTGTATGGAGTGTGATGTGCATATGAGTTTATGTATCTTTGTTGACACAAATGTGTACTGAAAGAAGTTTGAAAGCTGCCTTTGCTGTCTTCCATGTGAAGATGCTAGTTACCTGGCTGACATGCTGCACTTTTAAATTCAGTTTTTGAATACATTTGCAGCAAGTCAGAATACCTAATTTGCATATTTGTTTTCAATGACTTAGAAAGTCTGTTAAAGGCTGAGGCTGTTAAATCAGCAGTAGCTAAAAGATTATCATTTTCTAAAGGAGAGGTCTACAGCGGCAGCTTGCATTATTTTCTCATTATCTCAGGGGTTCCTTAAAAATAAGCAAAGCCCTAAATTGTTAATAACTGTGATAGCCTTTTTTTTTCTGTATAAATCCTGTACAATACAACTTATTACATTTCCTGGCACATCAGCGGGACTTAAAAGAATTTTGAATCCATTTGAAGTGACAGATTTTTGCCGATTTTTTTTGTCTGTGTTTAAGTACTAAACAGAGAACACTTTTGTGTCCTACATTGCTTGGGTTTTAAGACTCAAACTACTCTGCATGTATCCATGGAATTTAAGACGATTGTTCTTTACAGTGCTGTAGTGATATATCCAGGGAGCCTGACTTGTGCTGCTTTTTTGTTTTTATAAGTTTATTTGATACAAGCTCCTCCACACATGGGCTGTTGACATTTTTTTTTTCTGGAGACTTCACAAGCTAACAATTTTCCCTTCATCCAACTAGGAAGCTCTTCAGAAGATCAGACAGAAGAACACAATGAGGCGTGAAGTAACAGTAGAACTCAGTAGCCAGGGTTTTTGGAAAACTGGCATTCGCTCGGATGTCTGCCAGGTAAACATGGGAGCTCTCTGATTTAATATTAATAAGCCAAGACATCAGTGGCCTTTTTTTCTTGTCTTATCTGCAGACATGATTTTCCCTTTGCCTCAATATATACTGTTGTGAGTGCAATTGCAGTACTACATACTCCTGCCTGGTGTGTAAGAATAAGTGGCGAAGGCCACATGGCACTTCTGTACAAAAAAGGGGGGGGGGCATTTCACACCAATGTGGTTACACAGCAATGATCAAACTCACACCAATCAACCTTAATGAAAGTAACTACCGTATTTATCGGCGTATAACACGCACAGGCGTATAACACGCACCCTAACTTTAAGAGGGAAGTTTCAGGAAAAAACCTTTCCACAGTCCCCTACGTATAACACGCAGGCACAGTTTACCCTCTATTTTCAGGGTAAAAAAGTGAGTGTTATACGCCAATAAATACAGTAATTATTTTGATTTTACGCTGCATGAAAAGGAAGTTTCACATTGTTTTTGATCGCACAACACTAGAATGCGCTAAACTCAAGCTTTGAATTTCTATTGAAATTAGGTTCAGTTGCTGCGATGGGGCATGGGGCCAGGGAACGATAAAGTGATGCCATTTGTAGTATAATGAGTGCTAAAACCTTGCCATGAAAGTTTTAATTTTTTTTCTCAAAACCATCTTTTTTTCTCTCAAGGTCTTTTTAATTTGGGAAAAAAGATTGTCATTTTAGAACATTTTCTTTTTTAAATACAGTAGCATTAAAAAAATGCAGGACAATGTCCCCATATCTGCAATAAGTTTCTATGATTACATAGAAAATTACACAGACACATTGTGTGTATGAAAGGGGGGGTTACTAAAAACTGGAGCACACAGAATCTGGCAACCAATCAGCTTATAACTTTGGCTTGTTTAATTAAAAAATGACAATAAGGCCCCTTTCACACTAAGGAGTATTTCAGGCGTTTTAGCGCTAAAAATAGCGCCTAAATACCGCCTGAAAAACACCTGCCCTGCAGTCTCAATGTGAAAGCCAGAGTGCTTTCACACTGAGGCGATGCGCTGGCAGGACGAGAAAAAATGTTCTGCTAGCCGCATCTTTGAGGCGGTGAAGGAGCGGTGTGTATACCGCTCCTTTACCGTTGCTGCCCATTGAAATGAATGGGACAGCGCGGCTATACCGCCCGCATACCGCTGCTGTAGCAGCGGTTTGCGGGCGGGTTTAACCCTTTTTCGGACGCTAGCAGGGGTTAAAATCACCCCGCTAGCGGCCGCAAATCGCGGCAAATACGACGGTATAGCATCGCTAAAAATTGTGGCGCTATACCGCCAGCGCACCTCCCGCCCCAGTGTGAAAGGGGCCTAAAACCTAAAAGCTGATTGGTTACTGTGCACAGCTGCACTCGATTCTGTGTGCTCCAGGTTTGATATATGCCCCCCCCCCTTCATTGTTGGAAAGTGAAATGTGTCACAAAGGTGAGATTACTTTGCATGCAGAATCTCTTTATTGAATTTTGTAATTTACTGTTATTAGAATGTTCAATTTTCTTTCAATTCAAAGTGGACCGCAAAGTGGAATCTAAAAGTGTACATTTATTATGTTATAGGCAACATCTAGATGTTAAATGCCTAATGCCGCGTACACACGATCGTTTTTAATGTCATTTTCCAAAAATTTTCTCGACGTGATTTTTCTTGTTTCCTCTCAAGCCTGTCTTGCATACACACGTTCATTAAAAAAAACGCTCAAGCAAAGCACAGTGACGTACAACACGTACGGCGGCACTATAAAGGGGAAGTTCCGTTCGAATGGCCCCACCCTTCATGTTAGCAAAGTTTGTTGAGCGACGATTCGCACTTTTCAGCCTTGTGCTTTTCAGTCCGTTACAGCGTGACGAATGTGCTATCTCCATTACGAACGCTAGTTTTACCAGAACGAGCGCCCCCGTCTCATACTTGATTCTGAGCATGCGCGTTTTTTTTCCCCTCGTAAAAGCATGCACACTACTGTTTTTCACGTCGTCAAAAAAAAAACAACGTGAAAAAATGGAGCAGGTTCTCATTTTTTTAGGCCATTTTTCACATCGTTAAAAATGCTCTGGAGCCTACACACGGTCGTTTTTAATGCCCAATTTAAAAAATTGCATTTTTAACAACGTGAAAAACGATCGTGTGTACGTGGCATAAGTGTATATTCTCCTGAAAAACAGCGGTGTACTTCCCATGTCTTCAGTCCCATAACTGTATATATGCAGTGTCCGATCTAAGGCATTGTATGCCTCACCACTAGTATTTAATGTCACAGTTCTCCCTGTTGGAGGGGAAACTGCTATGCCTGCATCGCTTTGCATTTTCTTCGTTCATTTCCCCTTTAGTCATTAGGGAAGCAACTCTGACAAGAGCAAGCTTGGTCATGCCTCTACCAAGATGGCTACCTCTACACAAAGGCTTTCACATTTCAGATGATTTTTAACTGCCATTAATAGTTCAGAGTTTTGCTATTGGCTATGTCTATTTACTGTTCCTGTAGGAGGAGCTTTGCAGGATACTTCAGACTCTGCTGTTTTCCTCATGTCCTTCCCTTTTGTTACGTGCTTGAGCTTCCTAAGTCGTCGTAGCCTGTATATTAAGAATCAAACTTCATATCTAAGAAAGCTTATATGTTTGCTGTCATTCCAATCCGAATCTCTTGCACCCAATACATCACCTTGTGGAAATTTGGTTACTCTCCTTGTCCTGTGACTTAAAATGGTTTATCTCAAAGATAGATCAACAAACGTAGATCAGGAGAGGAAAAGTAAAATACATGCGGTCCCCTAGTTGCAAACATCCGACTTACAAACGACTCCTACTTACAAACAAAGGGGGACAACAGGAAGTGAGATGAAATCTACCCCTAGGAAGGGAAATCCACTCCTGTAAGTTATTATGGGAGAAGGGTACCTCCACTGATGCTTTATCACCAAGGCTTGTTTCCACAACAACCCAAATTTTTCAAAATCCAATTGTCATTGGGACAGAAAGTGAGGTGAAATCTTCTGAACAGGGGCACAGACAGCAAAACAAACCTTACAGGGGTGTTACTCTTCCTTATGCTTTTCAAAAAGCTTAAAACATTTTTTTTTTGGCTGGAGCTACACTTAAAAAATGTTACCTGTTTCGACTTACAAACAGATTCAACTTAAAGGGTTTGTAAACCATCGTTTTTTTTCATATAAATAGTAAACATTTTAGACTTGCCTCCACTGTGCAGTTCATTTTGCACAGTGTGGCCCCGATCATTGTCTTCTGGGGTCCCCCGGCGTCTCTCGCAGCTCCTCCTCACATCGGTAAACCCCCTGGGGAAAAGCGCTCTCCCTGGGGGGGTTACCTTGCGGGTGCGCTCCCGTGTCCAGCATTTGCGTCTGTAGACACAGGATGCCAGGCTCGGCCCCGGTGCCCACATCATTGGATTTGATTGACAGCAGCGGGAGCCAATGGCTGCGCTGCTATCAATCTATCCAATCAAGAGCCGAGAACCCGGGCAGAAAGCTAGAGTGTGCCTCCGTCAAGGAATCGAAGGGCTCAGGTGAGTAAAACGGGTGGCTAGGGGGTCGATCACTGTCAGAAGTTTTTTCATCTTAAAACATAGGATGCATTAAGGTGAAAAAACATGAGGGTTTACAACCCCTTTAAGAACAAACCTGCAGATCTTGTTTGTAACACGGGGACCGCCTGTATTAGCTCTTGAGGGTATTGCATCGGCTATGATAAAGAATACATCCATTATCTGTGAAATGTGCATGTGCTGTAACAGACAATGAGCTAAGAATTTATGAATGTGGTTGGCACAGAAAATGTATCGATTTAATTATAACTGATATATTAAGAAAGGGAAACTTTTGGCTCGTGAGCCTGATATATTCACAGGAGTCGTATATTTCGATCTAAAATTATATTTTCTAAAAAAACTTGCAATTTATAGCGTTGACAGGTGTCGGTATGTTTTCCTTTATTAAGAACATCAGAATTGTATTAGATTAATGTAAATTAGATTAGGATATTGCAGGGCTGTATGTTATGGCTAATGCTGTGCCAGGTACAGTGCTTTAAATGACCAAACCCCTTTTGTTCCCACCCATCACATGCTTACAACCATGAAACTAAAATGGTGAAACATTGAACTAAAACAGTGTTTTACAGCTCAGAGGAAGTGTTTGAAGAATGCATTTACTTTTAATATTGTTAAAATAATCCCCCTAAAGTAATTTTACGGATTGACCAAATTATGTTGATGTAAATAATTTTCACATATTACATGATCCTAAATCTTCCTTTGATGCAAAATGGGACCCATGGTTCATTTACCGCCATTAGATTGATGTGACTAACCGCTTGTGAACCAATTTGGGCTCCGTGACATTCGACCCTAATGTAATTGCTGTGAGTTTTTCTTTATTTTTCACTTGATTTCTGGTTGAGTTTTACTTTTTAGTTTTCTGTTTTCTATTTGTTTTTAATATGGTATAAAGACTTTCTATGATGCATATTCATTGTCCATTTCTATATCATATTGTACCTCTTTGATTTTTGCTTTTTTGCCATGTGGACAATTCCTATTTAGTGATTCTACTTTTATGACTGTTTCATTGAGTGACACTGTATACATGTATCACCTTACTGCAATTTTACTGGGTTGTTATGTATTTCTATGTCATTTTGTGGCATTTGATCGCTCTTTTGTTCATGTTAACAAAAAAAAATCCCCCTAAATCTTACACTTACTTTCAATTATACTCTTATTGCTAAACTAAGCAGCCCACTGAAAACTTCACAACCACCTTAAAAAGAGTTCCCTGGCTAAGCCCCTCAAGTACAGATTTGTTAATTTCTGTAAAGAAGTGTTGCCATTATTCCTAAGAAAGGACAGAAATGCCATGAAAAAGAATAGAGATTCTGCTTCTCATGTGCAGCCCAGGCAGGAGAATATTTGTAAGGAGACTTTGCAGCCATAAGATTATTTAAGATCTACAAGGATACAGTTAAATGTAGGCTTGAGAGGTAGAGAGGGATTATTTTGCAGTTATGGTTTAAAGTGGTTCTAAAGTCTCAAGATTTTTTACCTTCATGCTTCTATGTATGAAGGTAAAAAACCTTCTGCCCCCCAATACTAACCTGAGCCCCATCGCAAACTAGTGATGTGCATGAGAGCCTTGACTCTTCCTCCTCATTGGCTGAGACAGCAGCGGTAGTCATTGGGATGTATGGGAGCCGTTCTCCCAGCGATCGTAGGGGAAGAGAGAGGAGAGCCACCGCCTGGTTGATCAGAGCACGCCATCATATACAGCCCCTCCTCTTTGTCTGGGCACTTTGATAGACAGATGATCTGTCCAATCCTGGGACGGGTGATCTATCAAAGTTCCCCAGACAAGGAGGAGGGGCTGTATATGACGGCGCGCAGCGGGGAACACACAGCTATTGAAATGAAAGCTGTTATGTTCCCCGCGCTCTGATCAACCAGGCGGCGGCAGCGGCTCTCCTCTCTTCCCCTGCACATGTAGGCTGCCCTGGCGGGCACGGGCTGCATTGGTGGACACGGATAAAGTTGTTATTAATATTTATTTTTATAACTTTTTTTTTTTTTTTATCAAAACTTTTTTTATTGACAAGAGTAATGAGGAACTGAGTCACAATAAGGGGATAAACATAATTCCCCACAGTTGGACTGTACACAAATCACACATGCATGGACATATGATGCAGTTACCTATTGTCAACAGACAAAACTAAAGAAAGAACGAAAAAAAAAAGAGAACCAAAAAGAGAGATAAAATAAAGTAAAGTAGAACATTATAAAGAATATGCACCTTCCTCCAGGCTTGTCAATAGGCCCTTATACCACATTAGTTACCTCAGCACAGTGTATGCACTATAGGAGAGGCCCCAAGCTCAGGGGGAGGTCCTACCAACACTAGAGTCTATAACCGCAGCAGTCTATCCATTATGAGCTGGGGCGAGCAAGGTTGGGGTTGTTCAACCAGTTTTGCCATATAAGGTCAAAATTTTTTGGAGCCTTTCGGTGTTGGTGTTGGTAAACTGTTCCCTAAGGAGGAGAGAATTGACAAACACGATCCACTGGCCCTTTGTAGGCACATTAGTCGCAAGCCAATAATGTGCTATGAGTTTCCTTACCAGGTATAGTAATCTAGTTACCATTATATAGACGCCGTTTGGATACATTTAAGCATCAACAGATCCCAAGAGGCACACCAGTGGTGTGCATGGTCTGGGTGTTTGTGCTACAGCGGATACTGTCTGTGTGACCTCCGTCCAATATCTAGCGAGCTTCGGACAGCGCCATATCATGTGTATAAAGTCTCCCCTGTGAATGGTAAATTTAGGGCACGGGGGAATCTCTTCTGCCCCAGTAATATAGTTGTATGGGTGTACGATATGACCTATGAAGTATGAATATAACTTAATTTTGCATAAAACATTTAAGTGTCATTTCATGAGATGATTTATGAGGGCGTGTTTAGGGGTGGCATTATGGGCAGGGCAGGGTAGGAGTTGGGCGGGCCATCATGTTTACCATGATGTAGCATCCCTCTTCTTTTAACAACACCCTGTAAACATCTGGGGACTGAGGAGACCAATTGCTGAATTTTTTGGGAGAGGAATGTTTTCCTATTCCTGCCTGATGTAGGATTCTAACTGCTCAACAGTCTTGGGTTGTCTTTGACTTATTTTTCATTTCAAGATGCATCAGATATTTTCTTTTTTCTTTTTTTAAAACAAAGTTTATTGATGAAGTTATAAGGGAACATAGGATGGATGTATTCCGTTAACAAGAAAAAATTTCATTATAAGGCATATCAAAAGTTTCAAAAACAAGTTTTCAATCAACAGTGAAATTATCTGTTATAGTAGATGTAACTTGTAGGAATGAACTTGTTTGGAATTCAGCTTTAAGCCCCGTTCACACTACTGCGACTTCAAAGTCGCGCGATTTTGCAGACTCGATTTTGCCGTGATTTCAGGGAATGTCTGTGTAAGTGGCATGAAAATCGGACCAAAGTAGTGCAGGGACTACTTTGAAGTCGGAACGACTGGTTGTCATTGGAAATCATGGTAAACAACTTGTCATGCTACTTTGTCATCACAAATCGTGGGACAAGTCATATAAGTGTGAAAGGGGCCTTAGTCGTGCCTGTGATTGTCAGGGTCTTGCAATGTCTCATGGGACTTGTAGTTTCAAAACAGCTGGAGGACAAAGGTTGCCTACCGCTGCTTTACTGCATATACACACTGATTTTACTGTTGTGGGTTTAGTAACACTTTAATTGAACAAGCTGAAGTTAGAAGCTGATTGGCTATCATGCACAGCTGCACCAGATTTTGCACGCTCCAGTTTTAGTAAATCACCCCCACAGTTGTTTTTTTTTATTTTTGTGAAGTTGCATTGAAGTAGAATATTTTATATATGCAATATCTACTTCATGTAGTTGGTTTTTATTACAATTATTGAATATAGTTATAGATTTTATAATCCAAAAACTCTCCTTGTTCCTTGAAAGATATAACTGTGCCTCCTAATATCTTTTTACGCTTTTTTTTTTTTTTTACACTTTGTATCTTACATCAATTACTCTAAAAGTTGAATATAGCATTTACTTGTGTGATTGGGATGAGGTTAGAAGATTCATGGCATTTTTTGCAGACAAGAAATGTTGAAGAATCATTGGCTTGAATGAGCAAAAGGATTTAAAATGTTCACGTTCACTTTCAATGGCACTCCATGGATTTAGAAATTAATGGTCCCTCTATTTAATAGGGCATTAAAGAGCATATATTGAAACATTGCTATGTTTCTTCCTTATTACCATGCTTGATATTAACATTTATACAGCATTTTACTTTTTTTTTTTCTGTAGAATTTATTTAGGGTGTAGGGCTGCTCTACCTATTTGTCCAGGAACACTATTTGTTTAGTTTATAGGAAAATGTCTCCAAATTACTGTTTTTCAGTGTATTGTAACAGGGAACTAATATAATGTCCTGTTGTAGTATCAGCTGGATAGGTGATAGACAACTTTGCAGAAATGTTATCGGTTTATAAAATTCATTTATCTACACCGGAAGATGTTAACAAAGGTGACAACTTTAAATGGCAAGTATGTAAAAAGGATGATCGTAAAAAAGACCAGACCTTGTTTAACCTGGGATTTTGCATTGTTAATTGGATAGTTTGTAGAACCTGAAAGAAAACAGTGTGAAAGTGTTCAACTTTCTGGTAAAGAAGCAAGAACAGGTATGGTGGTGTACAAACCAAAAAGAAGAATGCACTTATCTGTTTTAAAATATCTAGCGAAGAGAACTGCGGAGGATAGAAATACTTTTATTTATCTTTTATTTGTATTACTTTTATCCTCAAAAGCTTTTCATGAATAACTGCATTATCTGCAGGGAAGTATATTTATCTCCTGTACATTTGCGCACATTTGTTGTATATCTAAACAATCTATGCACTTAAAGCGGTTCTCCAACGACCCCCCTCCCCACCAAAAACAAAACAAAAAAAACGCAATAGTCAGGAGCTACATTTACTGTAGCTGCAGCTGATTTTTAAGAAAAGGACACATACCTGTCCAGGGGTCCAGTGCTGTCCTCACTCAAGCCAGTTCTTCGCTGCTCTTCGGGTCCCCAGCACCTCCTTGTGTCTTCACAGCGGGCTTCCCACTGCGCATGCACAAGCCATGCTGCACTGTGTGAATGGAAAAATTGGTTGGAGATCAATATTCACTATTAATTATACAGACAACGTTGTCTAATTTTAACATGATCTTGGTGTTGGTGGTGGGCACTTGGTCTTGGCCCCTTTTTTGTATTATTATATTTTCTAATAAAATGTATCCCCTATTAAGCAGTCTGGGAGTAAGTGGGAGCAGGTACCTGTCAAAACTAGGCACCCGCTCCCCCCCCCCCCCCCCGCGCCACAAAAAAATGAAAAAGTTAAAGAGCAGAAAGCAGAACTTCCCCTTTTGGTCCTGTTGCACTGCTGTCCTCTGGGTTGATCTTTTTGTCACATGTTTTTCCATATAGGCCACACCCAGTGCAATTGAATTAAGACAAAAAGATTGCACGGTGTTGGACTTAATAAGTAAAAGATCATTGGTTACAAACTACCTAGATTGGACTACCTAAGAAAATCCCAGAAATTCCACCTTGAAAATTAGCAATGGCAACTTCTGTATTTCTGTCTAGTGTGGTTCTATTTAAAGCCGTATCCATGAATATTGAACATTTTTGAACGCAAACAATATGTTTGTTGTATAAGTAAATAGGTTGTGCCATTTACAAAATTAACTATACTATGATCTAAAAGAAGAATTCCACATATTTTTGGTGGTGGTTGCTGAAAGAAATCAGAAAGGTGTGGGGTTTTTTTTTTTTTTTTTTTTGCTGTCTAGGTTTCCTTTTCCCCCATACACACACACACACAGACACACACAGACACACACACACACACACACCTTTATTGTGTGGATACTGGTGTAGCGGGTATTTGAATTTTGTAAGGACTCTGGGAGTGTGAAGTTCCGTGGGGTCCCTGGGTGGCGCTGTTGCCTTGGGCCCGAGCTTAACACACACCGCGAACTGTGCTTTTTTGTCCTCCCCTGGAGCTGGTACAGCGGGGCGGGGAACCCGCTGTGATGCAAATGGAGAGGTCATAAAAGGGGCGGAGGCCCTGATTTTGGGGAGAGAGTCGGAGGACGTGGCCGCGCCCAGGCACCTTCAGCTTGGGTGCTGGCGTTCCGGTGTTCCAGGCCTAGGCGCCCTTGGCCTAGCTGGAGCAGAGATGGAGTCCATCTCAGGCACCTTTAGCCTGGGGTGAGGTACTAAGGCGGATGCCTGGGGCTCAGTACCTTCGACTGAGTTCCGCGAGGGTGGAGGAATTTGAGGGGGCCCTAACGCCTTGGGTGCCCGTGTCTGAGTTCGTGAGGACTGGTGCGCAGTAACTTCTCTGGGGAGTCCGGCGCAGCATCGCTGGTGACGGAGAGGCCTCCATTTCTCCCTTGGACGGATTTCTCCCTCTGACAGGGGCAAAGTGAGCGAAGGTAATTCACGTTCTATATTACCTAGTCAGTGGCAGTGACTTTTCACCACTGGTGACAGCACAGTGGGCAGCAGCAAGAAGGGAAAGGATTGTGCCTCAATCTGTCCCCTCATTATTCAAAAGGAGAAAAACTGTTTTATTGCTTGGCAAGAAGAATAAAACTGAGTTGTACCTATTCACTGTGTGGAACTTGGGTTACTAAGCGAAGGAGTCAGGGACGAAGGACTGGACTTGACTCTAGGACATCTACACGAAAGCCCAATCTTCTGGCCTTCATCTCCTAGTAAGAGGAGGACACGGGCCGTGGTGTGTATCATCTCTCTCTCCCAGGTACCCCTAGACAACAGCCATATAACCGATAAAGCAAGGGAGAGAGGTGAGGCCGCTACACTGGGTTAGGAAGTGAGCAGGTTTTTTTTTTAATGGGGATAGATCAAATAAAATATTATTTTTGTACAGTCTGGTGTTAGTATGTATGAAATTCTACTGCATTAATCTGTCCCCAGTGCTTATAATATCTGCACAACAGGTTTGCTGTAGCTCATCCCACAAATCCTTATTTAGGAACGACCACTTTTGCTGGGCATTTTGAAAGGGCTGAGGGCCTACAGTCTGAAGCTGGGCTAATAATTTAGTAATTAACTTTAGCTGTGTTGAGTAACAAAGTAGCTTTTATAACGGAGCAGAGGAGAGAGTTAATGTAATGTAAACTCAAATTGTGCCGCCACAGCTTGTTGCAGCAACAGATACTTAAAAAACTTTCTATTAGTGATGCCATGATTGTCTATTAGAAATTGAAATGTGAAGGGAAGCATTAAAATATTTAACTTCCTTTGATGCCCACAAAGTGGTATGCTGTGTACTGTACAGTTCAGAAAGATTGGGGTTGAACCAGTGTGTGTAGGGGTGGAGTATGTGGTGATAAGCAAATGTTATTATTCCCCAACAGTTTGATTGCTTCATGCAATGTCTAAACAGTAAACATATGTAACCATGGCAATTACCTTTAGTTAGGGAAGAGATGTACCCATATATTTGATTCCTCAACTGTTCGAAAGACACAGCAGTAGTTGCCGAATTGTCAGCAGCGAAAGTTCAAGAAATTGGGAACGAAGTTGCTGCTCTCGCCATCCTTGAATGAGTATTTTCTCCAAATAAGTTAGGAAATGGAGGAATCCAAAGTTTAATTAAAAAAAATAAAAATTAAGTGATAATACTAGGAGACAATGTGAGTACCATACCGGTAGGTAAATTATTTTAATAGGATTAATTTGTCCTATTAGATTTCAAGGAATAGTAGACCAAGTTTACAGTGTAACTTCCTAAAAACTAACAATAATAAGAAGGTCATTGTTTATCAGTATACCAAGATATCTAAACACTCCACCTTATAAGTTTGAAATTACCTAGTAAGTAAAAAGATCTAGGGTCTCTTGAAAGAATGGTTGACTTCTCCCAGTTCACCTGCAGTACAGATAAAGGACCAAAGATTTCCATTATATTCACTAACATTGTTAAATGCTCATAAAAATCCAAGTACAGACATGCATCATCAGCGTTCAAAGATATGTGTTCTTCTAATGGTCCCAGGTGTCCCAAATGTCACAAATCAGGCATGACTGTCGAAGGGAACAGGGCAATTACTCCATATCATAAAAAGCAACAAAAATATCAGTGGGCAACCTTAATGACTGCCTCTCCTTAAAAAAAAATACTTCAGAGACATCTTGAATTGTGCGTACTCGTACATGGCCAGTGGGTCATCATACAACAGTTTAGTCCCATAAACAAGGATTGGGCCCACCCCAAAAGCCTGCATAGTTTTCCATAAATAGTTCCAAGAAATTGTGTCAGACTTTGGAAATATTTGTTGACACTATAAAACCATTACAATGAATGAATGAGTAACTTGTAAAGTGCTACAAATGCAAACTAAATCGCCTCAAGGCGCTTTTGCAGCCAGTGTCTGCCTGTGTCTTCAGAAGAGATGGGTCTTAAGCTTCTTCCTGAAGGCCAGATGGTTTTCTTCCAAGCGGATGTCCGCGAGTAGAGCGTTCCATGGCCGGGGTCCTTGGACTGTGAATCTTCATTCGCCTTTTGATTTGTAGCGGGTCTTGGGAATGTGCAGGAGGTTCTGGTTTGTTAACCGTAGGGGGCGACTTGGGGTGTAGTGCTTTATTTTTTTCACAGAGGTATTGCGGGGCTTTTCCTTATGTACATTTGTAAGTGAGGCAGGGGGTCGTAAATGTAACCCAATCCTTCACGGCTAGCCAATGGAGGGTCCTCAGGGATGGGGTGATTGATTCCCAGGGTTTTTTCCAGTTACCAGTCTGGCTGCTGTGTTCTGGACAACTTGTAGACGTGAAATTTGGTATTTGGGAAGTCCTAGGTAGAGGGAGTTTGCGTAGTTGAGTCGGGAATTGATGATTGTTCCAACTTCTGCTGCTGTGTCTCCTTCCGGGATGAAAGGGGATGAGTCTACACAACAGGCAAAGTAGGTGGTGAGATCCATTGACTACTGATCTTATTTGTGCATCCATTGTCATGTCTGAGTCAAAGATGACTCCGAGGCTTTTGGCTTTAGTGCTGGGGGTGATGGTTTGCCCAAGGATGGTGGGAACGTCGTGCTAGGGTTTTTATTTTGGTTTGCATGGAGAAAGAGGAGTTCTGTTTTGGATCCATTAAGTTTGAGGGAGCTCTCCGTCATCCAATCGTCGAGCAATGAGAGGCAGTTTTCCAGTACGTGGTATTGGTCTTTTTTGTTGGTGATGCATAGGTAAAGTTGAGTGTCATCAGTGTAGGATTGATAGAGCAGGTCCTGGTTGCTGATGATTTTGAGAAGTGGACGGAGGTAGATGTTGAAGAGCACGGGCGACCGGGGTGATTCTTGAGGGACTCCGCATGTAATTTTACGTGCTTCTGAAGTGAAAGCTCCTGGTTTCACTTTCTGTGATCGGTTCTCTAGGAAGGATGCAAACGAGAGTAGATCTGAGTCTGCGACTCTGGCTACTTCTGCGAGACGAGTGAGCAGGGTTTTGTGGTCTACTGTGTCAAAAGCTGCGCTGATTTCCAGCAGCACCAGGAGACACGATTCTCCCTCATCTACTGCTTCAAGGGCGTCGTCCCAGATTTTAAGAAGCGCAGTTTCTGTCCCGTGGCCAGGGCGGAAACCAGATTGTAGTGGGTCCAAGAGTTTGTGGGGTCCAAGAGTTTGTGGGGTCCAAGAGTTTGTGGGTGTCCAAATGGTAATGCTTGCCTAATGTACAGTGTGTTCATTAATAACCCCCAATTTTTACCAAGAGTACTTCCACCAGGCATAAAACTGCATTGAACTGGGTGTATAATGGTCAATATCACTTTAGCAAGCCGATGAGCCAGAATTTTATCCAGAATTTTAATATCCACACAGGAAGTGAAATAGGTTGGTAAGACTCACTGTAAATGGGATCTGTGCCCAGTTTGGGTAGTTAGCTGGGACAGTTAGCTCTCCCCTCATAGAGTCAGGTAATCTGCCATTTTCTTATGCAGCAATATACATTTTCAGTAAATGAGGAGCTAAAAAATCTGAGTGGGCTTTATACCAGTCCAGCAGCAAGCCATTAGTTCCTGAAGTCTTATTAGCCAGAAGGAAATGAGGCAGCTACAATTTTCTGTTGAGTCAGTGGGCCATCTAGTCCTCAGGTGACAATATTATTTAAACAGCTTTCAAGAGATGCAGCACAGTAACCATGCATTGTTTTTGCCCTGTTAGTGAGTGGCTATAAAAAAGCATTTTTTTTGCTGGGAAAAGGGAATGTCTTGACTCCCTTCCTGAGTTCAGCTAACCATGTCAGTTGACTTGCAAAAAATATATTTAAAGCCCCAATAAATCTTGATGTGTAAGCTTTCCTCTGCTGTCCCTTCTTATATCACAATACAACAACTCTAATCTACCTCCTCATATCACAATGCAGAATATATCTGCAAACTCATTTCAATTTAGACTCCTTGTGCTTGCTATCCTCCATGTAAGGTAATGAATATTAGAGACAAGTCTACAGCTTGTAAATAACTAATTAGAGCCTGGGAATGGGCTCACAATCATCCTATTCTTCTCTTACATTCTAGCCTCCCAGGCATCACTAAGAAGGGTAATGTCCAGGAGGCAATAGTAGAATGCGCAGGTGGCTAAAATGGACCCAGAGTTTGCAGTGGAAAAAGTGTTTATTATCCTTGTACACATTTGAAGAGAACTTTAAAAAAAAATAGTTTCAAAAACTACCCCAACTGTGGGTCTGGCAGTTCTGGACTGCCAAACTCATGTCTTGGAAGCATCTGCTCTACAAAGCCTCTTCACAACTGTCTCTTTGCAACTACTGTGATTGCACATACCCAACGTTCCAACACATCAGATTTCTAGCACACAACCCCTGGCCCTTTCCCAACAGGCCAAATCTGATGTCCTCTATTCCATTCTGCTTTCCAAGTCTCTGACTTTTTAACGCATTACTGTTGAAACCAAAGTCTTCAGAAAAAGAGGGATATCTGAGTCTGTGATTCCTACCTTGCTGAAAGCAAGAAAGGTCACTTCCAGGAAGATCTGTTATTGCACCTTTAAATCAGTTTTTGCCTGATGGGAACACAGGCACTTTAATCTCAGAGATTACGCTGTACCTTGCAATCTGACCTTCCTACAAACAGGTCCTGACAGGTCCTTGGCTTAGGCACTCTAAAACGTCAGATCTTGGGCTTGTCCATTCTTTTTCAAAGGCCTTTGACTTCACTCTCTCTCTCTCTCTCTCTCAAGATGTATTTAGTATTAAGCCCAACTTGCATTACCCTGTGCTTCCTTGGGATCTCACCTTGGTTCTGTTAGCCCTGCAGAAACCACCCTTTGAGCATATCAGGGCAATCGCCCCAGAAAATTTCTCATTCAATGTAGTCTTTTTTTGGTCACCATCACATCCCCCAGACATGTTTCTGAACTCACCCTTGTCTGTAAAAAGCTATTCTTCATACTTCCATCCTTTCTCCTGAATTTGGTTTCAGTATTCCACCTCGATGAGGACATTTTTCTGCCATCCTTATGCCCTGCTCCTAAGCATCCAAAGGAAATCTCTCTACTTTGCCTGTCAGAGCCATTAGAGTATACATACTGTATATAAAAGCTTGTTTTCTACATATTGGATAAGAAATCTGATCACAAGCTTATATCTTAAAAGTGAAATCTCCTCCTGCGCTTTTATGCACCCTTTCCAACAGATCAGTGGGAGATTCCTGGGCATTTCGGCACCAAGCCTCTGTATCCCAGTTGTGTAAGGCTGCTGACTAGGTCTTATGTTCATACGTGAACTCATTCTGTTCAAAAAGATTTCATCTCCAAATATGGAAAGGTTTCTTCACAGTAAGAGCTGTAAAAATGTGGAATAGACTCCCTCCAGAGGTGGTTCTGGAAAGCTCAGTAGATTGCTTTAAAAAGGCCTGGATTATTTCTTAAATGTACATAATATAACTGGGACATTTATAGGTAAAGTTGTAGTTGAACCAGGGAAAATCTGATTGCCTGTCGGGGGGATCAGCAAGGAATTTTTTCTCCTGCTATAGCAAATTGGATCATGCTTTGCTAGGATTTTTCACATTCCTCTGGATCAACTGTGGGTATAGGATTGTGTATATGTGATTGTATTTTTTATTTTTTTTGGTTGAACTAGATTTTTTCAACCTGACTATGTAACTTTTTCAGATTTTGCCAGATGGGTGTCCAATCTTTTGCTGATGCAGCTTTTGCAGGTTCTCACAGCGGCAATCTGAGGTTGTGTCTTCTGACCCTTGCTGTTTAAGCCTGTTTGCAAAGTTCTATTTGCCTCTTTTGTAGACCACCCCTCTTATTTATTGCTTTGGGGCATTCTATTTTGCATAAATGTATAAATATAAATGTTGTATAATTAGCCTGTGACCGGTACTATATGATTTGAATAAGAGGAATTTTGGAGTGGGGTAGGGTTATAGGGGAAGGCGGATCGGAACCTAACTAACCTTAAGTCTACTTCCACCCCATTCTAAGTCATTTATATCTACCATGTAAAAGGAAAAATGCCTATACGTCCCTAGTCTGAGGTCACTCCGGATCAATCACATGATCAGGTCCCAGTGACCGCTGCAATTTAGAGGAGGGACAGCTGACAACTGAGGCTCCAAAGTGAGCCTGTGGGTGATATCGCTCAGGCTCTGCAGCCATTGTCATCTCTCCTCTACATTGAAGCCTATGCTGGAGAGAACATGTGACCGGACCAGAGCAGCTTCAGAATATGTAATCATAGACCTCTTTGCTTTTACAGGGTAAATAGAATAGGCCTAAAATAGGGGAGGGAGTAGATTTAAGCATAGTTAGGTTCTGACTCGACTTCCACTTTAAATTTAACAATGGAGGCAGAATCTCATACTGAAAAACCAAAAGTGCCACATAGGATTTACTGCTGTCTAGACTGCAAAGAATGTTTCTTTATCGTACATCACGGGACACAGAGCAGCCATTACTATTTGGGTTATACGCCACCTACTGGTGAATGGACACTGGCTGATCAATCAAACAAGAAGTCCTTCTCTATATAACCCCTCCTACAAAGGAAGTGCCTCAGTTTTTTCTCCAGTGTTTGTATGTTTGTAAGATGGTGGTCACTGATGTGATAAATCTGCTGTTGGAGCCCTGGCCCGCCCGCCACGCGCACTCCATAGACTCTGTGTTAGCGGCACCGGTTTTGTAGTCAGTGGATAAAGAGAAAGATCTGTGCATACAGGGTCAAACAGCCTTTTTACACAATGCAGATGTTTAACCCCTTAGGTTCCACAGTGAGTTTGACAAGCATGCTTTACTGCATATATAGAATGATTTTACTGTTGTGGGTTTAGTAACACTTTAAGGCCTGTTTTACTTGTGCTTTCACTTGTATACATGTGAACAGCAAGCTTTGACCACATTTGTAGAGCTTTCAGCAAGCTTTATTGAAGCTTTTAAAGTACCATACCATTCAGCTCCAGTTTGTACATTTTGAATATAGATTCTTATGGGGGTGCTGAAGACTGCTAGCAGCTTGCTTAAAGCAGCAGTCAACGTTCTCATTAGGATCTGCCTTCAAAATGTACAAACTGGAGCTGAATGGTACTTTAAAAGCCTTTAACAAAGCTTTCTGAAAGCACTGCAAATGCTTTTGTCATAGCTTGCTGTAAACACTGCTAGTATACAAGCTGAAGCCTGTGTGAAGCAGGCCTAATTGCACACAATATACATTTTTTAGATTAGGTCCTCCTTTTGCCCACCTAATGACTCAGAAGTTTTATCTCCTCCATGTTTTCTCCAATTGCAGCTTGCTTTGGAGTGAACACAACTGTAGTGTATGGTCATAGAGAATAATGGCCATGCTTGGAATTTAGACTGTCCCACAAAATAAGTCTACCAGGCCAACTGATTATAGCTCTGCAGTCCATCATGTAATGCATTTTCTAGTAGACATATCGCCAACTTGCATATAAAATAAATTTTTCTTTATCGTACACCACGGGACACAGAGCTAGTCATTACATAATGGGTTAAGGGTCACCAGCGGTGATTGGACACTGGCACAACCAATGGAAGACAGTTCCCCTCCATATAACCCCTCCCATCAGGGAAGTACCTCAGTTTTTTCGCCAGTGTCGAAAGGTGTTGGACGCGTTAGGAGGTGCTAAAGGAAAGCTCTACCAAAGAGACCCTCTGGGGGTAAAAGAGCTATGCTTTCGGATCCATCCAAGACGCCTACAAATGAGCTGAATCTGGATGGGATCCGGGCCTCATCCATGAGGCGTCGCCTGTAATGTCTCTCTTCGGAGGACTGGGCTCTAAGATCCAGCACTTTCGCTATTTCGCTATAAAGTCCTAGTAAGAGTCTTGTACAAGGCCCATGGGAGAGGTATCCTTTAAATAGGAACCCATATCCCTGAAGGTTGGCACACATAGCCCACCGTGAAGGGTGAAGTTTGGTATCTGTCTGAAATCTTTCAGCAGAAAAACCTGCGGCGTGGATAAGGTGAGATTAGAAGGTCCATAACTAGGTTGGGACCTTTTTCAAAAAGTGGATGTCTTCTTTTTTTCCACCACTGGGGGGAGTAAAGAGCTGAATATACTCACCTCACTCTGTTCAGTGTCGGCTTCGGCGAAGTACACTGCTCGTCACCTCCGCTGCTGAGCTTGCTGGGGCACCCCGATCCTCCTTTCGGTGGCCGACCAGACACCTGCAGATGCAGGTAAGTGGGAACAAGGGCTGATGAGAGTCCTCTCTCACTATGGCCACCGCCATAGCGCTAAGGGCCGCGCGCGCGCGGGAGCGCGCTTTATCGGAGGGGGGGGGGGCGAAGGCGTGCGCGGGCACGTGGCGCGCGCAGGCACAGAAACGGCGCCAAATTTAAAAGACTGTCAGTGTGAGAAGCACTGCAGCAGCAAGCAAGCTCGTTAGTTCTCTTGTTCCTGGCAGAGAAACACAGCAGCTATACAGGGACGTAAGACTCCATGTGGTTGGATTGGGTACTTCCTAGAAGACATCCATGTTATGCATAGTTATGTGTTAAAAGTTGCATACTTAATGTATTTGCTAAACTGAACACGGTAGTATATGCATTTAGGTACCTTGTATTTTGTCTAAACAGTAAGCCTTCCAGGGGAAGTAATACGGACAAAAAGAGATAAGAAAGCACCACCGCCTGAGAGGAGGCTCTAACTGTGCTGACTCGGTACCTTTCTCTCCTGTGTTGCTAAATGCACCTGTTCAGGATGAGCCATTACCTCTGTCAGGTATGGCGGCTTCCCCAGTGAAGCCTGGGCCTGTATATGTCACTGAGGACACTTTATCAGCTGCCCTAAATAATCTGGAGGAAAAAAGTTGCTACCTTAATCGCTAAGTCCTCTAAAAAGGGACAATAAGCGAAGCAGGTCTCTTCCAGTATTGGACCTCCCTTCAGAAGTACCTGAGGGAGGAGGATGAGGAGGAGGAGGCTACATCAGCAGAGGATGAGGAGCCAGATTTTAAGGTCACAGGTACAATGCTATAGCAGTGCATTTAAGTTAACCTCTGCGGAGGTAACGGAATTACCTGTCTCCTCCCTAGGGTCATTAAGATCCCTGCAAGGTGCATGCTCCTTCCCGGTTCATCCGTTACTAGAGGATCTAATATACGCAAACTGGCAACATCCAGATAAGCGTTTCTCACCTCCAAAAAGGTTTAACATTCTTTATCCTATGGGGGAAATTTTTTTTTTTAAAGAAATGAAGCCTGCCTGCGGTAGTTGCGGCTATTTCTTGTGTAAATAAAAACCTGACATGTCCGGTGGATAATGTACAAGGGTTTAAAAGATCCTTCTGAGAGGAAGTTGAAATCCTCCTTCCTTTTTGGCCGGCTCAATTACCCAACCTGCAGTAGCAGCAGTCGGTATGTGTCAGGTCATCAGCCAACAGGTAAAGCAGGGGCTGAAGGAACTGCCTTCAGAGCAGGCTAGAAATTGGGAAAATTTGCCTAAAGCCTTATGCTTCACAGTGGATGCCATGAGAGATTCTATCATACAGGCATCACGCCTTACACTCCAGCTGGTACAGATGAGCAGAGTACTTTGGCTTAAGCATTGGTCAGCGGAGACCCCATGCAAAAAGCTGTTGGCAAGTTCCCGTTCCATGGCGAACGCCTATTTGGGGAAGATTTAGAAAAATATATACAGAAGATATCAAGTGGTAAAACGACTTTTACCTGAGAGAGAGAAAAACAAGAGATCTTGTTTTAAACGCTCTCTCTCCCCAGCTCCCGGGAAATCTGACTCCAACCAGTGGCGGCGGCCTGTTTTAGCCGCCCACAAAAGCCAAGGGGCAAGCTCAGAAGAACAAGAAGCCGTGGGGTGCAAGAGCTAATAAGCAAGCCCCCAAAGCCTCTCAGTGAAGGGGCGCCCCCGCTCGGCCGAGTGGGAGGAAGGCTTTGTCAGTTCTGAGCGACTTGGTGGTCAGAAATCCAGGACAATTGGGTAGTATCCACAATATCCTCAGGGTACAAACTGGAATTTCGAGAGATCCCACCTTCTCAATTCCGAGGTTCAAGACTCTCCAAGGATCCACAAAAAAGAGAATCCTTCTTCAAAGGTTTGAATCACTTAATGGCTCAAGGGGTAGTTACAGACGTACCCCAAAAAGAGCGAGGTTCAGGTTTTTACTCAAACCTCTTTTAGATTCCAAAGCCAAATGGAGATGTCAGACCCATCCTGGATCTAAAATCCCTAAATCGGTTACTGAACGATCGCCATTTTCGAATGGAAACGATCCGATCCGTGGCCGCCACTTTAAAGGGCGGAAAATTCATGGCGCCCATAGATATCAAGGACGCACATTTACACATACCCATCCTCCCCGCTCGCCAAAGATTCCTAAGGTTTGCGGTAGAAGATCGCCACTTTCAATTTGTGGCTCTGCCGTTTGGTGTAGCCACCGCGCCCATAGTATTCACAAAGGTGCTAGCTCTTCTGTTAGCAAACCTAAGAACACGGGGCATTGCGGTAACAGCCTATTGGGACGATCTACTAGTAATAGATCAGTCAAAGGACGGATTGGGTCACGCTGTACACACTACAGTAGGATACCTGGAGCATTTAGGATGGATTATAAATTTACAAAAATCCTCTCTCCAGGCCCAAAGAAGGATAGTGTACCTGGGCATGATCATAGATGCAGCCCAAAACGGGGTATACCTGCCAGAACCGAAGATACAGTCTCTGAAAGACCTGATCCACAAGGTCAAAGCAAACAAGAGGCCGTCTATTCGCCTTTGCATGAGACTATTGGGAAAGATGGTAGCCTCCTTCGAGGCGGTCCCTTACGCCCAGTTTCATTCGAGACTACTTCAAGGCAATATTTTAGCTTCCTGGAACAGGACGAGCCAAGCTCTGGATATACCTATGCGCCTGTCCTCACAAGTACGCCACAGCTTCGATTGGTGGCTAGAAGCCAGGAATTTACGGAAGGGAAAGTCCTTCCTCCCAGTGGCCTGGAAGGTGGTATCTACGGATGCCAGCCTATCGGGCTGGGGTGCAGTATTCGAGGAGGCTTCTACCCAGGGAACCTGGGCCAAGACTCAGGGGATCCTGCCCATCAATGTGCTAGAGATCCGGGCGGTATATCTAGCCCTCAAAACCTGGACATACAGGTTACAGGGCTACCCAGTTCGGGTTCAATCCGACAATGCTACTGCAGTAGCTTACATCAATCACCAAGAAGGCACCCGCAGTCGGGCAGCCCAAAGAGAGGTGAACCGGATCCTGGCATGGGCAGAAGAGCATGTACCTTGCCTTTCTGCAATCTTCATTCCAGGGATAGAAAATTGGCAAGCAGACTACCTGAGTCGTCAGCAGCTGCTACCAGGAGAGTGGTCTCTTCACCCCGAGATCTTTCAGGCCATATGTCTGAGATGGGGAAACCCAGATGTAGACCTGCTAGCTGCCAGGTTCAACAAGAAATTGGACAACTTTGTGTCCAGAACGAGAGATCCTCTAGCCTACGGGACAGACGCTCTAATAATACAGACTCTCTAATAACTCCATGGAATCAGTTCTCACTGATCTAGGCATTCCCTCCGATCCCTCTTCTACAAAGACTGCTTCGCAGGATCAAGGAGGAGGGAATACCAGTAATCCTAGTGGCCCCAAACTGGCCCAGGAGGCCTTGGTACGCCGAGATTGTAAAAATGGCGATAGGAAGGCCCTGGAAGTTTCCACTCCGACACGACCTGCTGTCACAGGGTCCAGTATTCCACCCTTCCTTACAAAGGCTAAAGTTGACGGCCTGGCTGCTGAGACCCACATTTTTAAAAAGAGAGGGGTCTCTGGTCCGGCTCTTTCTACGCTCATTAATGCTAGAAAGCCAGCCTCCAGACTCATCTATCAGAGAGTCTGGAGAGCATACGTTTCCTGGTGTGAATCCAGATGTTGGAATCCTCAGAAGTATGAAATAAGTAGGATTCTTGCTTTTTGCCAGTTAGGAGTGGATATGAATTTAGCCCTTAGCACCATCAAAGGGCAAATATCGGCTCTATCAGTCTTCTTTCAGAGACCATTGGCATCTCACTCCCTAGTTCGGACATTCATTAAGGGGGTACTGAGGATAAATCCTCCAGTTAGGACTCCCTTGTGTCCATGGGATTTGAATTTGGTATTGTCAGTGTTGCAAAAGCAACCTTTTGAACCTATTCGCCATATTCCTTTAATTATATTAAGTAGGAAGTTGGCCTTTCTGATTGCTATAGCTTCTGCTAGGAGAGTATCAGAGCTAGCAGCTCTTTCTTGTAAAGAGCCTTATCTAATTTGTCACAAGGACAAAATCGTACTACGACCCCATCCGGCTTTTCTACCTAAGATGGTGTCGGCTTTTCACTTGAATCAAGACATTGTTCTGCCTTCCTTTTTTCCAAACCCGCGGACGGCGGGGGAAAAATTATTACACTCTCTAGATCTAGTGAGAGCGGTAAAGGTGTATCTGCAAGCAACCGCTCAGATACGTAAAACAGATGTTTTGTTTATTTTACCAGATGGGCCCAAGAAGGGCCAAGCGGTATCAAAATCCACCATTTCCAGGTGGATTAGACAAGTAATTATTCAAGCTTATGGTTTAAAGAACAGGACTCCTCCTTTTCCTGTTAAGGCGCACTCTACCAGGGCGATAGGTGCTTCATGGGCAGTGCACCACCAGGCTTCGATGGCTCAGATCTGTAAAGCTGCAACTTGGTCTTCAGTCCATACATTTTTCAAATTCTATCAAATAGATGTGAAAGGACATGAGGATTCCGCCTTTGGGCGAAGTGTGCTGCAGGCAGCAGTATAGGGCTTCTGGTCCGCAAGCGGCCTGTTTTGATCTGTGTCTCCCCCCCTTCATATGAGCATTGCTCTGGGACGTCCCATTATGTAATGACTAGCTCTGTGTCCCGTGGTGTACGATAAAGAAAATAGGATTTTTATAACAGCTTACCTGTAAAATCCTTTTCTTGGAGTACACCACGGGACACAGAGGTCCCCCCCTTCTTATGGGAACCTTACTGCTTTGCTACAAAACTGAGGTACTTCCCTGATGGGAGGGGTTATATGGAGGGGAACTGTCTTCCATTGGTTGTGCCAGTGTCCAATCACCGCTGGTGACCCTTAACCCATTATGTAATGACTAGCTCTGTGTCCCGTGGTGTACTCCAAGAAAAGGATTTTACAGGTAAGCTGTTATAAAAATCCTATTATATGAAAAAAATGTAACATCAAAACAAACATGTAAATACCTCATCAAGCTCAGTAAACTTAATACACTGTAGTTTTTCTTTAAGAAAAAAAAGCTCTAAACCAAAGTTGCTTTTTTATTGTCAGGCCCTTGCTACTATTATCTAGTGGTTTGCCTTATTTTATGTTTTTTTTGGTTATGCCACCAAGAAAACCACTAGTCCCCAGCAAACTGTGACTGACTTGTTAAAAATCTTGTGAATTTTGCAGCAAAATATTTTTCCTACTGTGTTCAAGGCTGACAGGTACTACAAATGTGGAGCAGCTGTTTAGAGGGTGGCAGCAAAAAATATTCACTGGAAATGAGTACCATAAATGGCTCCCAAGCCCCTGGTTGGGTTGACAGCTGTAATTCAAATTCAGTGTGCGCTTCTCTGTAGCCACTCTGGTAGATTGGTTTCTGAGTCAATTATAATTGGTATTTACGTTACCATAAAGCAGTTTTACTTTTAAGAACTCATATTCTTCCGTGCTTGTAATAAAACAATAGTTTTGAGAACATTCCCCATTTCGTTTTTCACATGCATTGTAATGATTCTCCTTGCAGAAGTTTAGGCATGCTTTCAGTTAAAATAATTCATTGAATGCATGGCTTGACTGGTGCATACTTGGCCATCTACCAGTATCCTGGTACATCATTATGTACTGTCTGTTTAGTGGCATATTATCATTTTGTTTTATGGCATGACAGAGGCAAGTACCCCCTATTTAAAAAATCCAATTTGTTATAAGTAGGTCTGGAACAGTAACCTCATTGTATGTCCCTTGTTATAGATACACGTTTCAGAGACTGATACTCTTCAAAAGTGCTCTTATATGTTTTCTGCATAATGTCTTGGCACCTTGGATTGTTACCACTATTGACAAGGGTCTAAGGAATTTTTTTTGTTGCCTTCATTATTGTCTTGTAATTTTTAAAGGTTTAATAACTTTTTTTTCTTTTATTGTAGCATGCAATGATGCTGCCAGTGCTGACCCATCACATCCGCTATCACAAGTGTCTGATGCATTTAGATAAACTAACTGGATATATTTTTAAGGATCGCTGCTTGCTTCAGGTGAGTAAATACAACATCTCTGTTATATGTACCTGAATATTGGCTTTACAAAATTATATACAATGCTGGCGCTTATAATGACATAGAGACAAACAAATGGTAATTACCAAAAAAGTCCTTTAACCACTTCAATACCATGCACTTATGCACCTTCCCGCCCAGACCAATTTTCAGCTTTCAGTACTCTCACACTTTGAATGACAATTACTTAGTCATGCTACACTGTATCCAAACAAAATTTTTATCATTTTCTTCTCACAAATAGAGCTTTCTTTTGGTGGTATTTAATCGCCACTGGGTTTTTTATTTTTTGCGATATAAGCAAAAAAACAGCAATTTTTTTTTTTAAAAAAAACACTTTTTTTTTAGTTTCTATTGTAAAATTTTGCAAATAAGTAATTTTTCTTCATAAATTTGTGCCAAAATGTATACTGCTACATATCTTTGGTAAAATGAACCCAAATTAGTGTATATTATTTGGTCTTTGTGAAAGTTATAGAGTCTACAAACTATGGTGGCAATCACTGAAAATTTATCACATCTGATCACGCCTGATGTACTGAAGGGATATCTCATTTCTTGAGACACTAACAAGCGAGGAAAGTACAAATACCCCAAAATTACCCCTTTTTGGAAAGTAGACAGTCCAAGGTATTTACTAAGAGGCGTGGTGAGTTTTTTGAAGTTGTATTTTTTCCCACAATTCTTGGGAAAATTAATTTTTTTTTTAGATTTTTTTTTTTTTTTACACAAACTGGTCATATTAACAGTTTTTTCTCTCACACAGCATATGCATAATTGCAACTACACCCCAAAATACATTCTGCTACTCCTCCTGAGTGTAGCGATACCACATGTGTGAGACTTTTACACAGCCTGGCCACATACAGAGGCCCAACATTGAAGTAGCACTTTCAGGCGTTCTACAAGCATAAATCGCACATATCCTTTCTCAACCACCTATTACACTTTTGAAGGCCCTGGAGCACCAGGACAATGGAATTTTCCACAAAATGACCCCATTTTGGAAAGCACACACCCCAACGTATAATCTATGAAGCATTATGAGTCTTTTGAACGGTTCATTTTTTTCCAGAAGGTTTTGGAAAATGTGGAGAAAAAATGAAAATGCATTTTTTTTACACAAAGTTGTCCATTTATAAGATATTTCTAACGCATAGCATATACATAGCAAAAATGACACCCCAAAATGCATTCTGCTACTCCTCCTGAGTATAGCGATACCACATGTGTGAGACTTTTACACAGCCTAGCCATATACAGAGGCCCAACATTGAAGTAGCACTTTCAGGCGTTCTACAAGCATAAATCGCACATATCCTTTCTCAACCACCTATTACACTTTTGAAGGCCCTGGAGCACCAGGACAATGGAATTTTCCACAAAATGACCCCATTTTGGAAAGCACACACCCCAACGTATAATCTATGAAGCATTATGAGTCTTTTGAACGGTTCATTTTTTTCCAGAAGGTTTTGGAAAATGTGGAGAAAAAATGAAAATGCATTTTTTTTACACAAAGTTGTCCATTTATAAGATATTTCTAACGCATAGCATATACATAGCAAAAATGACACCCCAAAATGCATTCTGCTACTCCTCCTGAGTATAGCGATACCACATGTGTGAGACTTTTACACAGCCTGGCCATATACAGAGGCCCAACATTGAAGTAGCACTTTCAGGCGTTCTACAAGCATAAATCGCACATATCCTTTCTCAACCACCTATTACAATTTTGAAGGCCCTGGAGCACCAGGACAATAGAATTTTCCACAAAATGACCCCATTTTGGAAAGCACACACCCCAACGTATAATCTATGAAGCATTATGAGTCTTTTGAACGGTTCATTTTTTTCCAGAAGGTTTTGGAAAATGTGGAGAAAAAATGAAAATGCATTTTTTTTACACAAAGTTGTCCATTTATAAGATATTTCTAACGCATAGCATATACATAGCAAAAATAACACCCCAAAATGCATTCTGCTGCTCCTCCTGAGTATAGCGATACCACATGTGTGAGACTTTTACACAGCCTGGCCACATACAGAGGCCCAACATCCAAGTAGCACCTCCAGGCATTCTAGCAGCATTAATTGCACATATCATTTTCTGACTACCGATCACATTTTTGAAGGCCCTTCATATATCTAACACATAGCAGGTACATACCAAATAACAAAAGATTACCTGTGGTTTTAGAAGTGCAGTGGTCCACAGAGGAGAGCATCGGTCCAGGCAGCAGGCAGGGATGAGGTCAGCGACAGCAAAAGCAATCATCCAGGCAGCAGGCAGGAATACTGTCCATAGTTCGCACAGGCAGAGATACTGTCAGCACAGCCAGAGCACAGCCAAAGCACAGGTCCAGGTAGCAGGCAGAGGTGTCCCGGCAGAAATGCTGTCCAAAGTCAGTAGAGGCAGCAGGCAGATATATGGTCAACACAGCCAAAGTATTGGTCCAAGCAGCAGGAAGAAACATGGTCCATAATGTCATGGGTCATTACAGGCAGTAATATGGTCAGCACAGCCAAATTATTGGTCCAGGCAGCAGGAAGGACCATCAAGCTTAGGGCCAGGGGGACAGGGGTAGAGGCTTCTCCCACCCAAATCGCTTTGAAGCCTCCGGGCAACCAGACCCTGTTCTTGGAGCACAGAAAACGAAAAACTGGTTTTCTCTACTCAGAACGCTATTCTGAAGCCCCTCACATATGTGAGACCCCTGTGTACTAAAAGTAGATGGCCAAAAGATCAGTCCAAGTGGCAGGCAAAAACATGGTCGATTAACAGGCCAAGGTCCGTACATGTGGAAGTCAGAAACGTGGTTTAAATCGGCAGGCAGAGGCATCGTCGGTAAACAGGCCAGGGTCAGTTAATTAACATGGAAGGTAGTTAGTAACATGGTAGCAGGCAAATAGGGAAGTGGCAGTCTGTTAATAATAAGGGGAACTAATGGATGTATGATCATTTTTTTTTTTTTTAATTGGAAACCAACTTTATTGAAAAGTATGCATGGTACATAAATCAACATAAGCCAGCATGGCCAATATAATAGTACATACATGAACACAGTGAAGCATCTGTGTGTCATAAAGATAATAACAGCAGTGAAAGTAGAGCCGGTATACAACAAAAATAAAAAATCGACATGTCAAGTACACGTTTCACCATCCGCCATCCATCTGTCCCAGACCTTCTCATACTTTAGCGGACACCCTCTATGTACATAAATCAGTTTTTTATATGGGAGAGCATCGTTAACCGCCTTTTTCCAGCACTGAACTGTAGGGGGCAGGGCCTGCATCCAATTACGGGCCACTACTTTTCTTGCCAAGAATAGCGTCTCATGTAAAAAGGTACGGAGGGGTTTGTCGGCATCCAAGTCTGGCAACAGGCCAAGTAGGCACATCTTTGGGTCAAGGGTAGCAGGGGAGCCCATCTGATCGTGTAGGAAGCGTATCACCTGTGTCCAATATGCCTGAATGGTAGGGCAGAACCATATGAGGTGGTAGAAGGAGCCCGGGGTATGGTCACAGAGGCGGCATCCTGGATTGTACGTGGGCCTGAAACGTGCCACTCTCTGAGGGGTCAGATATGTTCTATGTATAATGTACAGCTGTGTGAGGCGGTCCGACAGCTTGGGGGAAACCTTTTTCACGTCCTCCAAAATCTCGCCCCAGTCCTCATCCTCTATAAGTCCAACATCCGCCTCCCATCTAGTCTTAGCAGTATAGGCCAATGCTGTGGTGCTAGGGAGACGAATGGCGGAGTACAAAGTGGAGACGAGCTTAGCAGGCACATTACCCGTGACTGTGTCCACTATGGAGGGAACTGCCAGGGACGGGTAAGAGCCAGAAAACTGGGCCTGTATGGCGTGACGGAGTTGCAAATACCTGAAGAAAAGGCAATTGGGGAGGGAAAATTCGTCCTTCAGCATTTGGAATGGCTTAAGGCCTGAATCGGTCATGATCTGGTGTATGTATAAGATCCCATGGCGTATCCACGCCGCGGGGTCCGGAATGGACAATAATTCTGGCAAGCATGTATTGTACCAGAGAGGGGTATGAGAGTGTACCTTTGGGGTCCCAGTTCTCTGCAGTGCCGCCCGCCATACCCTCCGGTGGTGAGTCAACATGTCTGCTGTGCGTTGGGGGGGCGTCTTGTCAATGGGGCTCTTAGGACCGATTGAAGTGGGGTGTGGGCCGAGTCATCTGGGTGCTCACAGAGTAGTGTCTGGTATCTCGTTAGTTCATGTTTATCAAAATAATAGAAGTGGGACAGCTGGGAGGCAAAATAATAATCCTGAAGGTCAGGGAGAGCAGCTCCTCCCAACGTCACAGGGTTCTTCAGAATTCTCCAGGATAATTTGTGTCTGCCATGACCCCAAATAAATGAATTCAGGATGGATTCAATTGTCCTGAAATTTTTTTGTGGTATATAGAGGGGAGCATGCCAGACCAAATAGAGTATCTTGGGAAGGAGTATCATCTTAACTAAGCTGACGCGACCCATAACACCCAGGGGTAGTCTGGCCCAAGTCTGCGTCTTGTTCTTGATCAGAGCAAACAGGGGTTCAATGTTCAGTAGTTTATAATCTGAGAGCGATCTGGTGACCTGTACGCCAAGGTATTTAATCTGGGAGACCCTTGGAAGAGCCAGAGGAGGGGACGCGAACGAGGAGGGGAAATGGTCAATCGGAAGGATCTGGGACTTAGACCGATTAATACTCAGACCCGAATGGCCACCCATACGTTCTATGGACTGGAGGGCTGCTATAAGAGAAGGACCGGAGTCCGCCAGATACAAAAGTGTGTCGTCGGCATACATCCCAATCTTTTCTTCCAGGTTCCCCATCCTGAGACCTCGGATGCAAGTGTCCGCACGGACCATTATGGCCAACGGCTCCACAGCCAATGCGTAAAGCATGGGGGAAAGGGGGCAGCCCTGCCGGGTCCCTCTCTCCAGCGGGAACTGGTCAGAAAGCCAACCATTCACAAACACTCTGGCCCTTGGGGACTGATAGAGGAGTTGGACCCAGCGAATAAAGCTGGGGCCAAATCCAAATCTTGAGAGACACTCCCACAGGTAGTTCCACTCCACGGAGTCGAAGGCCTTGGCGGCATCCAGCGCCACCACGACCCTCGAGCCAATTTCATCATGGGACCCCTGAATATTCATAAATAGGCGGCGAATATTCATGGCCGTGTTCTTCCCTGGCATAAAGCCGGTTTGGTCAGGGTGTATCAATGACAGAATAACCTGGTTAAGGCGGGAGGCTAGAATCTTAGCTAATATTTTAATGTCTACCTGTAACAGGGAAATGGGCCTATACGACTCTGGGTATTTAGGGTCCTTTCCGGGTTTGGGAATTACGACTATTTGGGCTTCTCGCATAGATGGGGGTAGAACTCCTGAGTCAAATATGGATTTATACAGGTACTTAAGTTCAGGGATTAGGATTTCAGAGTAGGTGGCATAGAATTCAAGAGGTAGGCCATCCAATCCTGGGGCCTTGGATGAGGCCAGACAGGAAATGGCCTCGGAGATGTCCTCCTCAGTAATAGGGGCTTCCAGAATTTCAAGCTGGTCGTCTGTCAGTCTAGGGAATTGAACTCCCGCTAGGTAGTCCCTGGTGTCTTGGGGAGTGTGGGTGACCCTGGAAGTGTAGAGTGCACGGTAGAATCTCCCAAATTCCTCCGCCACCAGTTGCGGATCGGTGATGTCGTTCCCCTGTGGGTCGGTCAAGGACACCACCACAGGGGGACGCATATCCAAGTGGGCGAGATATGCGAGCAGTTTGCCCGATCTCTCTCCATACTCAAACACCCTCTGTCTACAGAAGAAGATACGTTGTTTAGCCTTCTCTATGTGCAATTGGGAGACCTGGCGCGCCTGAATCTTTAGATTGTTGGCCGCGCTGGGCGAGGGGTCCCGGTGGAACGCCTCCTCCAGCACCTGCAGGTGCTCCGCAGCCTGCTGGACAATAAATGTTGATGACCGTTTAAGCCTGTTAATACGTGTGGAAAGCAGGGAACGAGCGTGAAGTTTAAACATTTCCCACACCACATCATGCGTGGCAGTGTCCCTGTTGGCCGTAAAATAGTATTGCAATTCTGTGGGGATGTCATCCTGGTCCTGCAGGGCAGTCAGCCAGAACGGGTTTAGCCGCCAAGAAGGAGCAGGGGAGGCCTTCAGGAGCTGGATCGTGACCCAGTAGGGGGCGTGATCCGAGAGTACTCTTGGAGCAAAGCCCACATCTCCTAGCTTAGGCAGCAGGGACATTGAGATAAAAACAAAATCAATTTGTGACATTGTGTTATGACTGGCTGAAAAGCATGAGAAGACTTTAGTGTGCGGGTGTTTGTGGCGCCAAGTGTCGACAAGAGCAAAGTCGGTCATTATGCGGTGCAGTCTGGTATGGGTCGGTGGGTTAGGGGGGGGATCCAGTGTGCCCAGACGGTCCAGAGCGGGGATCAGGGTCATATTGAAGTCCCCCATCCACACTGCCGGTACGGAGGGGTATTGTGTCATAAAGGCAAGGCCTTCCTGAATTACAGCTGAGTTGTACGGGGGGGGGGGAATATAGCAGGCAAGTAGCAGGATAGGAGACCCATTAATGGTGGCGTGCATAAACACATATCTGCCCTGCTGATCCGTGCGAAGCAGTATTAGCTCAAAAGGTACCCGTTTGGCAACCAGGACCGATACTCCTCTGGAATATGAGGTGTGAGTGGCATGATAAGCCCACCCCACCCAAGGTTTTTTAAGGGAGGATTGCAAGTGGCCCGTGACATGGGTCTCGACCAGTGTGATAATGTCAGCTCTCTGAGATTTGAGAAATGTCAGGACCGCTGTGCGTTTGATCTTATTGCGTAAGCCTCTAACATTCCACGTGAGGAACCTCAGGGAACTCATGGTGGGTATATGGTGTGTATAATAGACCGCAGCCAGACCAGAACCAGCAGAGCAGATAAGGACACATCAGACAGTACAGAACACATCAGCAACCAATATTGATAGTGCATGTATGACAATGACATAGTACCTTTAGCAGAAATAAACAATTGTGAACATAGTGGCAAATAAAAAACAGCCAAAACATTTCCCCTCCCTCCCAGTCCAGTGCCACCCCAACTCGGCATGAACATAGTATCCCAAAACCAGGTATCAACCGGGGACATCCAACGTGAAAAAAGCATTGGAGGCGAGGGACTTAATTTCAAAGGGACATAGATACCTGTGATGAACAGAAAACAAAAAAGGAGGAAAAAACAGTCAGGTAAACGGGGGGAGTGAAAAAAGTCCATAGAAAACCTAGGGGGGCGACTTCTTCTCTGAGAAGTGCATGGGGTGTAGGGGCCACAAAAGCACAACACCATTGCAGCCGTGCAGAAGGGAGCCCCGCCTGCCATCAGGGTGGTACGTAAAGTAGGATAGGAAGTTCCAGCAACGTTCGGTAAGCTGCCCTCTACAAGTATCTCCCATGTGTGGGGAGAACGGGGAATTAACAGTTAGGTCACCCGAAGGTGGCGAGCATGCTGTGAGATCCGAGGAGGGGCGGAAAAGGCTTTTAGGTCTGTCTCCCCCGTCCCGGCGGAGGGCACCCACTAGCAACAGAGCAACCGTGAGGCGAATCACCAGGGCACGAACAGGGAGTGCCACCGGCACAGGGGGCAGCAGGGGAGAGAAAAGAAAAGTACTCACAGCTCCCAGACAGCGCGGTATGCTCAATCTCGCCGATCTCTCCGGTCAATCCAAGTGGATGCCGACTCTGGGTCCTCGAAAAAGTGGGTCCGACCGTCGCACTCCACACGAAGCTTTGCAGGGTACAGCATGGCGTATTTGAGGTGTAGAGTGCGGAGGCGCTTCTTAACATCCTGGAACCTGGACCGCTGCCGTTGCACCTCATTGGAGAAGTCCGGGAAGACGACAACCCGTGCATTGGTATGGGGGATGTTCCCCCTCTCTCTGGTTAGGCGGAGGATCTTGTCGCGATCCCTGAAATTAAGGAACTTCGCTATCAGGGTACGCGGTGGAGCTCCTTGGGGAAGAGGGCGGCCAGGGATTCGATGAGCTCTCTCCACTGCAAACATTACCGAAAATGCGTCTCTGCCGAAGGTTGAGGTTAGGAGGTTTTCAAGGAAGCTCTCCGGATCGGTGCCCTCAGCAGACTCAGGAAGACCGATGAAGCGGAGGTTACATCTCCAAAGGCGATTTTCCATGTCATCCTGTTTTGCGCTAATCTGTTGTAACTGGTGGCGCACCTCATCGGTGGTATGTTGTAAAGGGTGTAAGATATCCTCTGCTCTGCTAATACGGGTCTCCGTCACGCGGTCCCTGAGGGTAGAAAGATCCTGCCGGATAAGGGACACATCAATTTTTACCTCCTCGATCTTGGTGGTAAGCGTGCTCTGGCACATGGCGATGGCATCCAGTAGCTGTAATGGCAACAGGCTGCATGCAGGGGAATCTGAGCTCAGGGGAGTAGGGAGGCCTGTAATACTTGCCAAAGATGTCTCCGGGTGGAGCAAGATGGCCGCCGTTCCGGGAGTCAGGCCGAGACCGCGGTCCGCTCACACAGCAGGTGCAGAGTGCAAAAACACCCCAGCAGCTGCAGCAGGTAATCCGGGGGCCGATGTAGGAGAGGATGGAGCCCAGTGCGCCCAGGGAGGCAAGGAGAAGTGTCCAGGGCCGCCGCCGGGAGGGCCAAGATGGCCGCCGAACCAGGAACTAGGCCGAAGCCGGGGCCTTTCCTGAAGCAGAGGACCGGGAAGCGCCGCGACGGCAGTGGCGGCAAACCAGCGGGCTAACAGGCTTCAGGAACCACAGGGAGAGCAGGACATGTCCTCGGATGTAGGGGATGGCAGGAACCGAGCAGGATGCAGGCAGGATGGTAGGTTAGGAGTATGGGCAGACGGAGCTCACATCACATGCGACCTATCCCATTGCTATCCAGGCCACGCCCCTATGTATGATCATTTTTGAAGCAATTTCCGATGCACAGGCCAGGTTGGGAGGGACAATCGGGACAATAATAGCTGGTGTCTCTTCTTACTCCTCCTCTGCTGCATACACGGCATTTCTTTTGGCGTCTTCTTCCAGATTCTGTGGGGGGGATGCTAAAGGGATAGTGTCGCTCGTGAAGCCGACTCACACTATCAGAGCGAATGCTTCCTGGGGCGGGATCTTGTTGGTAAATGAGGGCATCGATGATATCTTAGATATTTTGTTGGTAGTGTAGTCTGTGATTTTGAGTTGCTTTTTGGTAGCAGACAAACGAATTAAAAAGGGCCATGTGAAACAGGTGAAACGCAACTTTTTGGGACTTTCTGGTTGATAAGTAGGGCTGTAGCATCTGGTCGTTTAAATCCACCCCCCCATGTACAAATTGTAGTCGTGGACACATTCAGGCTTTACAATGGAGCCGCGTCTTCTTGGGATCTCCACCATGGTGTCATTGTGGATCGTAGAGAGGATGTGGACATCTTTCTTGTCCCTCCACTTCATGGCCAACACCTCCTCGTTCCTCATGGATGCCGATTCTCCAGGTCGCAATTTTTTTGTCAATAAATTTTGTGGGAATCCCTTCCGTTTTTTTTTTAAGGTACCGCAGGCCGGGGTTTGTTTACTGTAAAGGTGGCGAAAAAGGGGCAGGCTGGTATAATAATTATCAACATATAAATGGTAACCTTTTCCGAACAGGGGGTATGCCAACTCCCAGACAATTTTCCCACTGGTTCCAATATATGTGGGGCAATCACGGGGCTGCAGCTGGGAGTCTTTGCCTTCGTAGATCCTGAATTTGCAGACGTATCCAGTGGCTCGATCACATAATTTATTTAATTTTAACCCATACCTGGCTCTCTTGCTTGGTATGTACTGCTTGAACTGCAGTCGGCCGGTGAAATGTACGAGGGACTCGTCCACACAAATTTTTTGGTCTGGGATGAAAACTTCTTCAAATCGCTGGGAAAAGGCATTGATTAGGGGGCGTATCTTGTACAATTTGTCGTAGTTTGGATGATCTCGGGGAGGGCACTGTGAATTGTCATTGAAGTGGAGAAAGCGCATAATCATGTCGTATCTTTTCCTGGACATGACAGCGGAATATATGGGCATGTGTTGGATGGGGCGTTTGGACCAATATGAATGGACTTCGTTCTTTTTTGTAAGCCCCATATTGAACATAAGGCCCAAAAATAATTTAAATTCCTCCAATGTTAGACGCCGCCACTGGAACATGCGGGCGTAGGAAGAATCGGGGTTGGCAGCAATAAATTGGGATGCATACAGATTCGTTTGATCCACTATATTCTGCAGCAAATCTTGTGGGAAAAATAAACAAAAATAATCAAATTTAGAAAAATTTGTAGTGTCGGGCTGCACACCTGGCTGTGCGGTGAAAGGGGGGATGATAGCGGATCCTGAGTTGGCAGGCAACCACAAGGGGTTTGCCAGGGCATCAGGAAGGTAGGATTGGGGCTGGATTCTTCGGGTTGGGCGTGCATTTCCATTGCTTGTACTGGGCTCCTCTTCCTGGGGTATGGCGCTGCTGGTGGTGGGCAGTTCTGATCTTGGTGCTGATCTTGGTGCCGATCGCATTCTTTTGGGAGGGACGGTTTCCTCCGGGGACTCGGACTCTGAGCCACTATCCTCCACTGGCTCGTATTCCGAACCAGAATCGGATAATGGGAGATCCCCGCTGCTCTCATTATCCGACATGGCAAGAATGGCATATGCCTCCTCAGGTGTGTAAACCCTTTGGGACATTATGGCAGTGCTTATTGGTGGGCCTGTGTAATGGTACTGCTGGTGGTAGTGGTGGCGGTCTGTGTGGTAGTACCGATGGAGGTATTAGTGGTGGGCCTGTGTGGTGGTACCGATGGCGGTATGGGTGGTGGTGGTACCAATGGCGGTACAGGTGGTGGTGGTACCGATGGCGGTACGGGTGGTGGTGGTGGCGGCGGTACCGATGGCGGTACCGATGGCGGTACGGGTGGTGGTGGTAGCGATGGCAGTACAGGTGGTGGTGGTACGGGTGGTGATGGTACCGATGGCGGTACAGGTGGTGGTGGCACTACCGACAGTGGTACGGGTGGTGGTACTGGTGGTGGTACCGATGGCGGCACTAGTGGTGATACTGGTAGCGGGCCTGTGTGGCAGTATAGATGCTGGGCCTGGTGGTACTGGTACCGATGGCGGTACTGGTAGCCTGTGTGGCGGTGCCAATGGCGGTACCGATGGAGGTGGGCCTGTGACAGATGATTGACAGATGGGCTGATTGATTGACAGATGGGCTGATTGATTGATTGACAGATGGGTTGATTGATTGACAGATGGGGTGATTGATTGACAGGTGGGGTGATTGATTGACAGATGGGCTGATTGATTGACAGATGGGCTGATTGATTGACAGATGGGCTGATTGATTGACAGATGGGCTGATTGACAGATGGGCTGATTGGCTGGGCTGATTGATGTGCTGGGCTGTGTGACAGGTCCTCTTTATGGGGGGGGGGCGTGTTGTGCACTGTAAACTTATGTAGACAAACTACACTGAGCTAACTTACTGATCTCTTCTCTCTCCTCACAGATCGGTGTGTGAGGAGAGAGCAGGGATCAGGTAGTAACTCCTGTGGAGTTTGTTTACATTTGTGACCGGCTGTGATTGGACACAGCCGGTCACGTGGTAAACAGCCAATTCATTGGCTGTTTACTCTGATCGGGGACGCGCTGTGTCCAAGGGACACTCGCCTTCCCCGATCCCCGCTCTGCAAGCCTGTGGCGGCGCGCACGGAGCGCGCCGCCGAGTTTGTTTTGACAGGTGATCGGCTGTGACTTTGACACAGCCGATCACATGGTAAACAGCCAATGAAATTGGCTGTTTACCGTGATCGGGGAAGCGCTGTGTCCGAGGGACACATGCCGTCCCCGATCACCGCGCTGCGCGCCCCCGCGGGCGCGCGCAAGGCAATATCCTGCAGGACGTCATATGACGTCCAGTATCGATATTGCAACCACTTCCCGGACGTCAATTCGCTATTGACTGGGCGGGAAGTGGTTAAGCTGTGCAAAAGCTTTGGTGTGAGTTGAACAGTCCTGGGATAAAACTGGGCAGCCTTGCTGGGGGAGCCGAAGCCAGACTCCAACATATGAAACAAAGATAAACAAGAAAAGGCGCCACTTCGTTTAAAAACTGTTACACTTCAAAGCACTCACTTCTTAACAAACTGTAAGAGGCACATAAGGGTCCAGGCAACGATCACATTCCGTTTGCTGGCAGTCTCAGAAGAAGGTAGACATCTGTGCGTGCTGAGCGAGAGCCGGTGTAAAGTCCATGTAGATGTTTTCCGGGCAATCACTCGGTGAACCAGGAGGAGGGCTAGAGCGCAAACCTAGAGTCTAACTGAGACGCGACGCTCAGCGGAGTGACGTCACGACCAGCATGCAACGCGTTTCGATGTTAGCACAGAGAAACAACGTGAGTCACTGCGCGCATCTTTATCAAGCAAGTATCTGAATGGCAGCATTCAGCCTTTTTTATGCCTAAGGTGATGCTGCCACCTTGTGGGGCTAGTTGTAAGTACACCCATAGAAAATAGGTATCACACACTAGTGCTGGCAATATTTAAAAGGAAAATAACAAATACTAAATAATGTAATAATACTAAGCTGGACATATACATGAACACCATATAAATCCGATTATGTAATATGGTTAACAATTATTAAAAAGCTTTTCCTTTTAGTACGTACAAAACTTTTCAGATATAATAACATAAAAAATCATTGGAAATGATTGGTATATACAACATTTAAAAAAAAAAAATCAATCATAATAGGTACCTGATAATAAAAAATGTAAGAATTAATTTGTATGTAAAAGTAAATTAATCTATTATACAAAATTGATGATGGTAGATGGACGACTCAACACTGAATGTTGTGGTAGAAAAAAGGGGGGAGAACTAATAATGAAAAAGGAACACTGCAAATGGGCCTACGATTAGTAGGGAATAATTGCACTATTTTTGGAAAACT
The DNA here is from genome assembly GCA_029206835.1 of Rana muscosa. Taxonomy (NCBI): domain Eukaryota; kingdom Metazoa; phylum Chordata; class Amphibia; order Anura; family Ranidae; genus Rana; species Rana muscosa. Next base: position 1,139,349,898 of record CM055122.1, read on the forward strand.
AGTTCTGTGATGCAAGAGCAATTTTATATAAGTGGAACAATTACAAATTATGCAGATAAAAATGCATAATGCATGACCAGATAAAAAGAATGAAAAATGTAAAAATGAATAAATGAATATTTATAATATAGTGGAAATTTCTAATTCTTCATTGATACCCCCTGGAGTGAGGGTATCCAAAGAATAGATCCAAAAAGTCTCCCGTTCACAGAGTTTGTGGAATCTTTCAGCCTCTGATAATGTATTGGGAATTTGTTCCACAATCCACACTCTGAGGCCTTCTGTGGATTTGTGAATGACACCCAGCAAAATTACGGGGCACACTATGCTTAACTTTTCCACCTTCTATTCTATTTTTCTTCTGTGTTCGCCAAAACGTTGGCGTAGGGGTCTTATGGTGCAGCCTACGTATAACAATTTGCAAGGGCAAGTTAACACATAAACGACAAAATCTGAACTGCAATTGTAAAAAACCCCCAGAAGGTGTGTTTTTCCTTTTGTGATGAATTGGTTTTGTCCATGATCTATAAAGGAACATGTTTTGCACAAGTTTTTTCTGCATTGAAACATGCCTTTTAAAGGGAACATATCAATGTGTTGCAACAGGGAAGTTTTTTTTGCACTTCAATTTGCTAGGAGCTATTCTTTTCTTCAGATTTGTGGCTCTTCTGTAGGTAACCCTAGGGGTGTCAGTAAGAACGGATTTTAGGTGTGGATCTTCCAATAGTATGGGCCAGTGTTTTTTTAAGATCTATTTCATTTTATTGGACTCTGTATGGAACCTTGTTATAAAGCAAATGGACGGATCAAACTTGTTTGTGCGGTCCTCATTCTGCATGCTGGGGGGTACTCCATGCATACAATTATTATTTGGAGCCTAGTCTATCAATGAAGTTGGATACTCCTTGTCATACAACTTCTTTTTAAGAATTGTGCTTTGTTCAATATAATCAGGTTTTTTATTGCAATTTTGCTGCAATCGGCAGAATTGGCCTTTAGGGATATTATTTGTCCACTTTTTGTAGTGGCAACTTTTAAAATGAAGTAAGGAGTTGCCTGCTGTTGGCTTAAAATGATTTTTGGCCTGAATATCTTTACCTGAGTGATAGAGGTCCAAATCAAGAAAAGTCAGTCTGTCCTTATCCCAAACATGGGTAAAAGACAGACCACATGTGTTTTGATTTATTTTTTTACAGATTAAGGGTACTGCAATGGGTGCAAATTTTGCGCCGTCCTATGCCAATTTGGCCATGGGTCTATGGGAGGATAGATACATGTGGTCTAATAATCTTCATCATCTGGGATGGTGGTGGTGATGTCCTCGATGACTTTATCAATCACTGCAATCAAAACACATGTGGCCTGTCTTTTAGGTGTTGGTGCTGTGGGGCTAACTGTTATTCCCAAAGGGCACCTTGGATCCTTTTATTGTTCTACAATATATCAAGCATACTAGGGATTAGGAAAGAACAAGTACTACAGTATATTGCCACTCGAACATTGAAAGGCAGACTCCACAGCAACAGTGTAATGTAACAATCACAGCCAGTGAGCCAAAGAGCAGAGAAAGGGAGTGTGGCCGAGCCACAGTTATGTGTGTGAATTGACACGCAGAGCAGTGGCTTAGGAATAAGCCTGATTGGGTGCCCCCATTGCAAACTGCTCTGAGGGCACTCCGCAGTAGGGGGGCCAAAGGCACCAGCGAAAGACTTGAGAAGAGGAGGATCAGTGCTGCTCTGTGCAAAACCACTGCACAGAGCAGGTGAGTATGACATATTTGTTAAAAAAAAAAAAAAAAAGAAAGCCTTTAATATCACTTTAAGCTCATATACAGACAGACAACATCCACAATGTGTGATTTATTTTCTGGATACAAATAAAAGCTCTTTAATTGTATGTTCTGTACTGGCACTAGTATGTTATCAAACCAACCATCCAGGTCAGCCAGGAAATGTAAAGGTACAGTACATGAACATTTTTAGTACATTTGCAGCTGTTCTCACTTTGTCCGTGCTCTCTTTTGCACAGGTTCTTAGTGTCTATGTATTTTATACAGCTCATAAGGTCTTATATTGTTGGTTGTAATCGTAACACAATGGTTACATTTTTCATAATAGCATTCTTGTATAGTGAAATCACTTTGTCACTGTCTGCACAAAATACTCTGATATTTTTGTTACTACTGTACAAAAACATGCCCAACATAGACTAATCTGTTTTCTGGCCAAAAACATTGTTGCAGAACATTAATCCTCCATACAGACAACCCAGGGAGTAAATCTGTCACTGTCAGCGGACCTATAAGGCACAAATAAACCCCCTTTCCTTTATCAAAGCAAGATTGAATCCCCTTTCCTGTGGACAGGCTTGCGATGCACAGATAAACCTCTTTTGTTCAAATACAAACAGTCTAATAATGTCTGACAAATATTAACCTGGGCCTTTATATGAAGAGTCTTTAGCAGGACTTGATCATGCATTTTGTGGAATTATTTATGATTTTATTTTATTATTAGTACAAATATAACCACTGCATAGTGAATCTTTTTTTTCTTCCATAAGGGCACTAGTAGTTTTCATAGATAACAAATCCTGCAGATCAGTCAAGTGATAGGTTTTGTTTTTTTGTGGTAAAATTGGTTGGCTTTAGTAAGGCATTTTAGGATTATAGTTAGGGAATTAACCACTTGCCAACCAGGCCAATTCTGACATTTCTCTCCTACATGTAAAAATCATAATTTTTTTGCTAGAAAATTACATAGAACCCCAAACATTATATATGAGTTTTTTTTTTTAAGCAGAGACCCTAGAGAATACGATGGCGGTCATTGCAACTTTTTATCTCACACAGTATATTTGTGCAGCAATTTTTTAAACACGTTTATTTGGAGAAAAAAAAGTTTCATGCTTTAAAAAAATAAAATAAAAAATTAGCCCAATTTTTTTTGCATAATGTAAAAGATGAAGTTACTCCAAATAAATAGATACCTAAGATAACACGCTTCGAAATTGCACACGCTCGTGGAATGGTGCCAAACCTCGGTACAGTACTTAAAGCGTCGCCTATGGGGATTTTTCATTTTTTTTACTGGTTACATGTTTTGAGTTACCTCAGGAGACCTAGGGCTAGAATTATTTATATTGTTCTAACATTCGCGGAGACACCTCACATGTGTTTTTTGAACACCGTTTTCATATGTGGGTGGGACTTATGTTCATGTTTGCTTGTGCGTGCATGCGTGCGAGCACACGGGGGACAGGGGCACTTTAAAATTAACAATACTTTATTTTTATTTTTTTACTTTTTTTTTTTTAGTTTGACACTTTTAGAAAAAATATTTTTTTTTTGATCACTTTTATTCCTATTACAAGGAATGTAAACATCCCTTGTAATAGGAATATGGCATGATCGGTCCTCTTTACAGTGAGATATAAGAATACCCCACATCTCACCTCTAGGCTGGGAAGCCAGAAATCCTCCCAAAAAATTATCTTGGCTTCCCAGCCGAGGCAGCGCCGTTTGTTTGAAATGCAGAGGCCGGGTATGACGTCATAACATTGCGCCCGGCCTTCGACGATCGTAGAGACTCCAGCAACCATCTGGTCCACTGGAAATCTCTATGGTAAACATCCGGGGCCGGCGGATCCGTTCTCCAACTCACCGATCACAGCGGTAAGTCGGTAGACACACCGGAGGGCTGCGGGAGGGGGTGGGATGTCCCCTCTCACCGCCCATAAGAGCGATCAAGCAGCTGACCAGCTGCTATGATCATTCTTATGGTGTAGGGAATTGCCAGCTGAAAAAGCCGATAACTGAATGATGCCTGTAGCTGCAGGCATCATTCAGATATCCCCGCACAAAGCCCAGGACGTCATATGACGGCTAGCCGTCGGCAAGTGGTTAAAGTATAATTTCACCTTTCGTAACATGTTACATGTTCCACCCATATTCAGGGTGTATGTAACATGTTATACAGATCTGCCCTTGCACCCCTCCGCTCCCCAATCTGACAGCTAGTGGGGTAATCTCCCTCCCCGCTAGCTGTCACAATTTTAAAGAAAACGTGGCCCGAGTGGGCTATTAGTTTTCAATGAACTACCATGGCTCTGTGGTAGTTCATTCATTCTTCCTGTTGGTGTGTATGGGCTTCCTCGTATGAGGTACGAGCAAGCCAATACGCTGACAGATCTGCAGGAGACCTGCTCGCTGGTGAAATGTTTTATAGGCTCATGCAACAAAAAATTATAAATACACATTCTTTTTACTTGCAAAAAAAATGTGGATTTTTTTTTTTTTAAAGTGAACTTATCATTTAAGCTTAAGGTTGTATTTACGCTTAGTGTGGTGACCGCCATTTTACTGCATTGTCACCGCACACTGGTCACCGCAAGGTTTCATTTATACTGCAACACAGCCTGGAGCTGCTCTAAAATGCATTTTATCGCAGAGCACTGTACAGGATCACATGTCACTGTACAGCAGCACAGCACATTGCAATTCACAAGAGAAAGCTACTAAAATAAAGCAAAATTTTATTTCTTCAAAATGTGAGGTATTTTATCTCATGAAACCTTGCAGTATTTTATCTCATGTGATATCCAGTGGGATGGATACAGCAGAGAAGGATTATAACCCCTGTCAGTTTTATTGCTAATAAAGAGGTAAAATGATTGAAACCATAGAAATATGCCAACACTAAGTTAGTGCGGTCCCTGCAGCATATGTATTAATGTAAAAGAAAAAAAGTGACTGCTTTCACAGGACATACATTGCATGTCAAAAACAACTACCGGTAAGTTAAATTAGGTAAATACAAAATATCTTTATAAATATCAAATATTGAATGTAAGTGTCAAAAAGCATACACATATATAAATACTCTTCTTCCACCAAGTGTTGTCATTGGGGAGAATTCCCTTCACTTCCTGTACCATACCAAAAACAGAAAGTGAGAGGAAATTCCTACAAATTAAAATAATCCTTTTTGGACTAGAGGTCGACCGATATGGGTTTTTCTCTGGCCGATGCCGATATTTAGAAATTTGGGCGGCCGATGGGAGATATATGATGCCGATTTTTGTGGCCGATTAAAAAAAAACCTCACCCACTCCACTCCTTTCTGCTTACTCCCGTCACTCTAGCACACACTTGATGTCCTCAGTACAGATGGCACTGGCAGGTGGCACTGGTTTGGAACTGGCAGGTGGCACTGGTGTGAAACTGGCAGGAGGCACTGATTAGCACTGGCAGGTGGCACTGATTGGCACTAGCAGATGGCGCTGGTTTGGAACTGACAGTTGGCACTGGCAGGTGGCACTGGTTTGGAACTGGCAGGTGGCACTGATTGGCACTAGCAGGTGGCACTGGTTTGGAACTGACAGATGGCACTGGTTTGGAACTGACAGATGGCACTGGTTTGGAACTGGCAGGTGGCACTGGTTTGGAACTGACAGATGGCACTATTGGCACTGGCAGGTGGCACTGACTGATGGCACTGATTGGCACTAGCAGGTGGCACTGGTTTGGAACTGACAGATGGCACTAGTTTGAGACAGATGGCACTGGTTGGCGGGTGGTGCTGGCTGGCGGTGGCAGGTGGCACTGGCTGGCGCTGGTGGTGGCGGGTGGCGCTGGCTGGCGGTGGCACTGACTGGCGGTGGCGGGTGGCGCTGACTAGCGGGTGGCACTGGCTGGCGGTGGCGGGTGGCACTGGCTGGCGGCACTGATTTGCGGTGGCACTGACAGATGGCACTGATTTTGCGGACCCAGCAGCTAAATTACATCAGCCAATGATTGGGCTGCTTTAGAAAGGGGGCGGGGCCACATACACGTAGCGACCCGCCCAGATACCATCCCATTAGCTGGTGTAATATAGCTGCTGGGTTGTAATATAGCTGCTGGGTCCCGCCCACCCCGACATCAAGCTGACAGCTCCTCTCTCTCTCTCCTCTCTGCTCACACACTCAGCGGCTCTGGCTGCATCAAGCGCCGCGCTGAGTGTGTGAGCAGAGAGGAGAGAGAGACAGAGAGGAGCTGTCAGCTTGATGTCGGGGTGGGCGGGACCCAGCCGGGGTGGGCGGGACCCAGCAGCTATATTACACCAGCTAATGGAATGGTATCTGGGCGGGTCGCTACGTGTATGTGGCCCCACCCACTTTCTAAAGCAGCCCAATCATTGGCTGGTGTAATTTAGCTGCCGGGTCCCGCCCACCCCCGACAACGAGCTGACAGCTCCTCTCTGTCTCTCTCTACTCTCTGCTCACACACTCAGCGCGGCGCTTGATGCTGCCAGAGCCGCTGAGTGTGGAGAAGGAAGAATGAGCGACGGTCAGTGTGAAATATCGGCCTAATTTGGATAATAATCGGCCGATGCCGATTTATCAAAAATGGCCAAATATCGGCCGATATATCGGTCGACCTCTATTTGGGACCCCTAGGTCACCAGAACCAGTGTTCCCATTGGAAGATTTCTAGGTAAAGTTTGGGATTTTCTTTTGCTTAGGCCTCGTACACACGGCCGAGATTCTCGTCGAAAAAAACATGGCGTTTTTTTCGACGAGATTCTTGGACAAGAAACTTGTCCCGGCCGAGTGTACACACGCTCGATTCAAAGAACCCGCGGTTCTTTGAATGGAGCGTACGCGGTGACATCATCGACTACGACGAGCATGCGCTCGTCACATTCGATGCCGTCGCCGCCATCTTGGTATACCCTACGTATGCCTAGGAAGCTACCGCGCATGCGTCAAATTCATTTAGAACATGCGCGGGCTTCCGGGAGGACAGGTAAGTGTACACACACTCACTTTTCTCGTTGAGAAACATGCCGACGAGAAAATAGAGAGCAGGATCTCTATTTTCTCGTCGAGATACTTGTCGCTTTTCTTGACGAGTAACAATACACACGAACGAATTTCTCGGCAAAAAATCTCTGCCAGCAAGTTTCTTGCTGGTTTTTGCCGAGAAACTCGTTCGTGTGTACGAGGCTTGACACTTTCAATAACAGTAAACAGGACAAATAGAGAGGGTGAATCTAGACAGCAATATAAAACGGACCGGGGTCTAATCCTTCTCCACTCTATCCAAAACTAAAAAAAATAAGTTTTGCCTTTTAGTTACACTTTTTAATGTTAAACGGCCCTGATAATTCTGTGTTTTTCCATATTTAGGCCTCTATGCATAAGGCTCCTTTCACACATGCGGACCGTATGTCCGCTTTTTCATCCATCCATTTACGGATGAAAAAGGGACATACCGTATATACTCGAGTATAAGGCGAGTTTTTCAGCACATTTTTTTTGCTGAAAATGCCCCCCTTGGCTTATACTCGAGTCACCTTTTTGCATTTGATCTCCCGGATTTTGGGGACCCAAACTTGGCGCACATGTAGCCCTACTCTTCCTCTACAAGTGTGCAAAGTGTGTTGTCCGAGGAACCTACGGCCAGGGAGCATCGATTTTTCAAATCTAGGCACCCCTTCCATAGACTCCCATGTTAAACAGTAATTTCTCTGGTGAATTTGGGGACCCGGTACCGGCTGGTCGTAGGTCCTCTGGACCCCAAACTTGGCACACATGTAGCCCCACTCTTCCTCTACAAGTGTGCAAAGTGTGTTGTCCGAGGGACCTACGGCCGGGGAGCACCGATTTTTCAAATCTAGGCACCCCTTCCATAGACTCCCATGTTAAACGTCAGTCTAGTCATGGGCACAGTGAGGCATGCACATGGACACAGTGAAGCAAAGTGAGGCATGCAGATGGACACCCTAGGCTTATACTCGAGTCAATACGTTTTCCCGTTTTTTTGTGGTAAAATTAGGTGCCTCGGCTTATATTCGGTCGGCTTATACTCGAGTATATACGGTACATTGGTCCCCATGAGATAACGGGTGTCAGCGGACGAACATCCGCTGACACCCGATCTCATCCGGGTCCACAATCCTACGATTCTGCAGACGGAGGAAAATCCTATTTTTCAATCCGTCTGCAGAGCGGATCAGGTGAACACGGACAGACGGTCTGTGTTCATCAGATCCCCCCATAGGGGAGAGCGGAGATCTGACAGGGCGGTCCCTGCACAGTGTGCGGGGACCGCCCTGTCATCCGCCGGCTCAACGGGGATTAGCGGAGCGATCCTCGCTGAGCAAGCGGAGGTTCACGGGGTGGATCATCACGGATCCATCCCGTGTGAAAGGGGCCTTACTGTTGCGAAACTGATCCACAAAGGTCCACTAATTAATTAACTCTTAACTATTTATTTATATCCTTTAGTGAATTTACTTTAATGCTGCTTCATGAAGTATTTACCAAGTGTTTTTAATGTAAATGCCTCATAAGGTGAAAGTGAATTGACCCTTTCAGCATCGTATGAGATAACTGGACAAAAAAAATGTGTCACGTGATTAAATTATTGCATATTCTTTGATGAATTGAGCCCATTGTTCCTTGTATCATAATATAGAGGGCTTTTTCTTCGATTTGCCTGTATCAGGGACCCAACTCATTGGATTATTCCACTAATGTACATTGGTTCATTTTAGATGAATGCTGCCATACCCTACCCACCCAAATATAGTAGCACTTGGTGACTCACCTTAAGCCCTGGTTCACATTGATGCTACTTTGAAATTGCGCTACTTCACTTAGAGTAGGGCGATTTCAAAGTAGCAAGGTCAGCGCGATTTCAGGTGCTACTTGATAGAAATCTGTGTGGCTTCATATACAGATGTCTATTGAAGTCGCACAAGAAATCGGCAAAAGTAGTGCAGGAACTAGTGCTGCGCTGCAAAATCAGTGTCGCACCGATTGGAACGGTGCCATTGCCAGCAATAGGCTACGACTTGTCATACGATTTGATCTCTCAAATCGCATGACAAATCGCTACAATGTGAACCTAGGCTTACGGTTTAAAGCAGTGAATTACTTTGAGATTTAAGTGCAAAACTGTGTTATCAATACTACAATGCTACTGTTCTTTTTGCTTGTACATTACTATGAAAATCCACTGTGAGTAGCATTATGAATCTTATTTGCTATAGGGACCATTAATTACGCTGCCAGTTTAATGCCTGGGCTCCCATATATTTCCTTAGGGTCTGCAATTATCGCCAACAACTGCCAACACATTGTAAAATGCCAAATGCTTTTAATCTTTAATATTTTTAAAACCAGTGCATTAAGGCAGAAAAGTAATTTTTCATTTCCAACTTTGAGAGATGAAATACATTTGTCTTGTCAAGCCTAGAAAATGTTAGACACGTGAGGGAGCATACACCAGATTCCATCTGCTGTCTCACACAAGGCTAAGTGCTAATCAAATTAACCTGTTCCCTGCCACACGTGTATGGCTAGCTACGTACATTTTGTGCAAGTAGCTCCAGTAAAGGACAAAATAAATGGGAAAGTGAGATGTGCGTTCTTGAAATCTGCGGTATGACACCGGTGATGAATGTGGTATACCAAGGTAGAAATAACAATTGTTGTTCAGTAAGGAGGCAGAAGATTTTATAACTATGCAAATAGAAGTAACCACTATAGGATAGCTAACATGAGGTTATGTATATTTCAGTATTCTACAGATTCCTAAATATCATTCCTTCATAATGCTTTTGTGGACTAACCATTGTTCGTTAGGATTGAGGTTTTTAAGTAAAGGGGCTAATGAATTTTTTTTTTTTTTTAAATTACGATCCTAATTAACCTCATAGGTTTTGTGGTATAGCAAATTATATTACCTGTGGTCTGTTATGCCCCGTACACACGATCCAAATATCGTATGACTTTTTTTGCTTAATAGTCGCAACTAGAAATTGAATAGGTTACTAAAGTCCCGAAAATTCTCGTACGACAGAAAAAAAATCGGAAGTGATGTCATGTGTTGTAATGTATTTGTATTGCATTTTCGGACGACAACTATACTGACTAAACGAAAATCGTACGATCTGGCATCGTACGAGGAAAATGTTTGTGCTTGTCCGATCGAATAGGGGGTTCCATCCTTCCTTTCTTCCCTCCTCCCTGAGCTCTGTGAGCTAGGCTGACTGCTGGGGGCCGGGGGTTCACCTGGGAGGCAGCTGCTGGCGGAAACTGCGCTGTACGTCCGCTTAGGGGGTTCTAGTGGGCTGTCATTAAGAGTGTCAGTTTGCTTACCTGTGTGTTTCTCCCTCCATGCTGTCGGCGGCCATTTTCCTGTGGTCCACGCCTGTTTTGGCCTCTATCTGCCGCTCTGCGGCCATTTTCTTGCGGTCCACAGCGTTTTACAGTACGGCTGCTTGGCGACCATTTTGCAGGGGCTTTTGGCCTCTAGAGGTGCATTAAATTGCGCAAGTCTGCAGACAACGCTGCAGAGGGTCAGACTGACACAGGCAGCTGCAAGGAAAGCATCACAAGTTGGAAGCGGACGGCAGCAGTGCTGTACCATCTAGGGTGGTGAGTCCTCTGGGGGGGGAGCCCCTCGTCTCTGTGGCAGCTAGGAGGGTGGGCTGTTGGTACCTTGACTGGAGTCCTTGTGTCAGTTGTGTGGGTCAGCATGGCATCAGAAGCAGACACTTCTCCCCCTGATACACCTGAATTGGCATCTGGTGCCCCTGCACCCGCTGTGTCAGTAGACGCTATATCGGCGTCCTGGAGGCTGTTCTTTCCAAGGTAGAAGTGGCGCGTGGGAACAGGGGGGGTAAAAAAGCGCCCCCTCCCCATCTTCTGGGGACAACTCTGATGCGGAGCCGGGCTACGGCTCATGGCCCTGGTTCTGACGTGTCAGAGGATGCGGACCGTGGCTGGTCGGACAGTGAGTATGACTCCGGGTCAGCACGCGATAAGGCTCTGGTTGGTGACCTTATCACCGCAAGGCGAGATACTGTAAAGATAGAGGAGCCGGCGGAAACGGCAGAGGCGTCTGTCCCTTTCGGGTTCTGTAAGCCGACCCGCACTGCTAAGGTGTTTCCTTGTGCGTCTTATCTAGACAAGCTTTTATACAAGGAGTGGGACAAACCACAGAAGGTTTTTTGGTCCCTAAAAGTTTGGTGGTGCGTTACCCTTTTGAGGAGAGTTTCCTGAAAAAATGGACCTCTCATCCGATAGTGGACCCTCCGAGGATAACAACAATTCCGGTGGAAGGGGCTCCTGCTTTCAAGGCAGGAAGGCTGAAGCAGTCACCCGCTACCTATACACGGTAGGGGGCTCGGCTGTGCGTCCAACTGTGGTTGGGGCCCTGGTGTCTCAGACACTCACTGAATGGGCAAAAATGCTGCACCATGGCTTAAAAGCATGTGAGGCTCCCTCGGATGAGGTGGCTATGGCAGACCAGTTGGTACAGGGCCTAAAATTTGTCTGGTAGTCATCCTTGGATACTATTCCTTTGCTGTCCAGAGCCTCAAGCTATGCGGTGGTGTTACGCCGTCTGCTCTGGCTAAAGTGTTGGTCTGCGGACCAATCTTCCAAGAAGGCCCTGATGGATTTGCCCTTTAAGGGCGACAGACTTTTTTAAACATCCCTGGATGACATTATTAAAGATGCCACAGGAGGTAAGAGCACGCTGCTCCCACAATCCAAAAAGGGTAAGGAGCCACGCCGTAGGCCAGGGCCCTCTTTCACCGCGCACAAGTGTTTTTTTCATCTGCCTAGTCCGGCAAGTAAACGATCCCAGGCCAATAATGGGCCTGCTGAGGGACAGAAGCATCCCTGGTTTCGCAAGCCCAACAAGCTTGTGAACAAATCTACGTCCGCATGAAGGTCTGCCCCCACCCATCTCTCGGGTGGGGGGACGTCTTTGCGAATTTGCGACCCGGTGGACATCTCAGATCTCCGACCGGTGGGTTTGCGAAGTAGTTTCCTCAGGATAGAGTTTCTCTCTTGCCCACCAAACAGATTTTTTCCCTCCAATCTCCAGCTTCAGCCGAACCGTCGGGAAGCCCTGTATGGGTTGGTTCAAGACCTGCATATACGCGGGGTGATCATTCCTGTCCCAGTACGGAAACGGTTTCAGGGGTTTTACTCAAATCTGTTTGTAGTACCAAAGAAGGAGGGAGTTCGTCCAATCTTGGATCTCAGGGCCCTCAATTGCTTTGTGAAGGTACAAAGATTCCGGATGGAGTCGGTTTGCTCTATTGTCGCTGCCCTCCATCCGGGGGATTTTCTGGCATCCTTGGACATCAAGAACGCATACTTGCATGTCCCCATATGCATCAGGCATCAGAGATGTCTGCGCTTTGCGGTCGGGGAGGACCACTTTCAATTGTGGCTCTCCTTTTTGGCCTGGCATCGGCACCGAGGGTGTTCACCAAGGTGCTCGCCCCGATTCTGGCCCAACTAAGACAGTGTGGCATCGCTATCGTGGGCTACTTGGACGATATTCTTCTAAGGGTCACTTCAAGCTCAGAATTAGAGGTGAGCGTGTCTATAACCTGTAAGACCCTCCGAGACTTTGGTTGGGTGCTGAACACTCAGAAGTCAGTATTGGGGCCGACTCAACGCCTAGTATATCTGGGGTTGATTTTGACTCCTCAGAGGCAAAAGTTTTTCTCCCTGTGGAAATGTTGCAGACCCTTCGGGCTGCGGTGCGGCAGTAGTTGACATCTCAAAGATGGTCGTCACTCCACTTTTGCATGCGAGTCTTGGGCCTCATGGTAGCCTCCTTCGAGGCGGTACCATATGCTCAATTCCACACTTGAGTGTTGCAGAAGGAAATTTTGTCCAGATGGGACAAGTGCCCATCGTCCCTGGATTGTCAAATCCGGGTGAGCCACCTAGTCAGGACCTCCCTAGTTTGGTGGCTGACATCACTGGCACTTCTGTCCGGGAAGTCGATCCTTCCTTTTCACTGGATGGTGGTCACTATGGACGCCAGCCTTACCAGTTGGGGGGAGTCTGGGGGGTTCAGTCGACCCAGGGTCGCTGGACTCCGGAGGAATCCTGCCTGCCGATCAATGTCCTGGAACTCTGGGCGATCAGGCTGTGCCTTTCCACGTGGTCGCAGAGGCTACAGGGGCGTCCAGTCAGGATCCAGTCTGACAACGCCACGGCAGTGGCGTATGTCAACCATCAGGGAGGAACAAGAAGCTTGGCTGCAGCATCAGAGGTCGCTCACATCCTAAGGTGGGCAGAAAGGAGCGTACCGGCCCTGACGACCGTATACATTCCCAGCATAGAAAACTGGCAGGCGGACTACCCGAGTCCCAAGAGGCTGGACCAAGGAGAATGGTCTCTACACCTGGATGTGTTTCAGCTCCTTTACCAAAGATGGGGCGAGCCGGACGTAGAACTCCTGGCTTCTCGACTCAATCGGAATGTATTGAGGTTTGTGGCCAGGTCAAGAGACCCAGGGGCACACGCAACAGATGCGTTAGTGGCACCGTGGAGTCAGTATCGGCTAATCTATGCCTTCCCTCCTCTGAAGCTCCTTCCTCATCTGCTTCGCAGAGTGGAGGCAGAGGGGATTCCAATGATCCTAATTGCTCCGGATTGGCCTCGGCATCCCTGGTACGCCAACCTAGTGCGCCTAGTAGCAAACGTCCCTTGGCATCTACCGCTACGAGAGGACCTGCTGTTGCAAGGTCCCATACGCTACCCTGCTTTACAGTCACTGGCTTTAACGGCATGGCTATTGAGAGCCAGGTGCTAAGAGACCGGGACCTGTCAGATTCGGTGATCTCTACCATGAGGAGTGCTCGGAAGTCGTCCTCTAGGAGGATTACCATCGCACTTGGAAGACCTACAATTCCATGTGTGAGGAAATGGGGTGGCATCCGCGTACTTATTTGGTTTCCAGAGTCCTGCCATTCTTACAGCGTGGGGCGGACCAAAAACTTGCTTTAAGTACGATTAAGGGGCAGATAGCTGCCCTGGCTGTCTTTTTTTCAACGACCCCTGACGGCTCACTCTCTAGTGAGAACGTCTGTACAGAGGGTTTGGCAGGTGGCCCCTCCGGTCTGTCCTCCACTACCTCCGTGGGACTTGAATCTGGTCCTCTCGGTGCTTCAGAAACCACCATTTGAGAACATTAGGGAAATTCCCTTGTTGACACTTTCTCAGAAAGTGGTCCTTTTGGTGGCTGTCACGTCAGTTAGACGGGTTTCTGAGCTGGCAGCCTTGTCATGCAAGGCTCCTTATCTGATCTTCCACAAGGATAAGGTGGTGCTGCGTCCGCAGCCTTCTTTTCTGCCTAAGGTCGTTTCGGCCTTCCATCTCAATGAAGACATTGTACTTCCATCCTTGTGTCCTCGTCCGTCGCATCCTAAGGAAGCCGCGTTGCATTCCTTGGAAGTTGTCAGAGCTCTGAGAGTATACTTGTCTGCTACTGCTCCGTTCCGGAGGACAAACTCACTGTTTGTTTCGGTGGCTGGCCCTAAGAAGAACCTGGCGGTCTCGTCGGCCACCATCTCTAGGTGGATCCGACAGATCGTGATTCAGGCTTACGCCATAAAGGATCGGGCGCCCCCCCTTTCCTGTCACGGCGCATTCGACCAGGGCAATAGGTGCCTCTTGGGCTTTCCGACATCAAGCATCTGTTTCCCAATTATGTAAAGTGGCGACTTGGTCGTCCGCTCACACTTTCACTAAATTTTACAAGGTTGATGTGAGTGCATCTTCGGATGCTTCTTTCGGCCGCAAGGTTTTGCAGGCGGCTGTTTAGAGTTGCAACTCCTCAGTTGAGGAGCTCTGTTTCGTTTTGGGGTGAAGTTTGTTTTAATGCTGTTCCCACCCCTCGTTTTTTGACACTGCTTTGGGACGTCCCACTTTGTCAAGAATGAAGCTGTGTCCGTCCATGAACGAAAGAGAAAATAGTATTTTTTACTCACTGTAAAATCCTTTTCTCTGAGTTCATGGACGGACACAGCACCCACCCCTCCTTTTTAAGTTTGTACTGCTTTTTGACGAACTGAGCTGCTGAGTGCAGGGTGAGAGGGGATATAGCCAGTAGGACCGCCCCCTGGGCGGGGCTGTTCAGCTTTGATGTTGTTAACACATTCTGCCTAGTCACTCCTGAATGAAGGCTCATACCCACTTTGTCAAGAATGAAGCTCGGAGAAAAGGATTTTACGGTGAGTAAAAAATCCTATTTTTGGTGTCTGTGTCCCTATTCCTAAGATGTCACCTCACTTTCTGTCCCTGTGACAATTGGATTTTGAAAACTTGGGGTTGTTGCGGAAACATGGATTGATGATAAAGCTTCAGTGGAGACACCTTTTTTCCATGATAACTCTTACAGGAGTGACTTTCCCTTTCTATGGGTAGATTTCCTCTCATTTCCTGTTGTCTCCCTCCGTTTGTATGTGTGGTATGTAAGTCAGATGTATGTAACTCGGGGACTGCCTGTATTGAAATCTATGATTTTTGAGTTTGAACTGAAGTTTATTCCAAACATTAATTCAGCTGAATCAAAATAAAGGGGGGGGGGGATGGGGTGTAATCGGGTTGGTCTGCCAAAATCCACAATAGATATCATACAAAAATAGAGTGCATGTAATGCACAGCAAACCCCTCATGGACTATAAGGCAGACTCATAGTATGAAGTAAAAAATGTATATTTTTATTTTCACATCAATATTATTAAAATTGGAGAATAAAATGTAGAAAAATGTTTCGGGGGGGGGGGGGGGGGCAGACGTTGGCTCTTTCATCAGTGTTTGTGGACAGGATATGAGTACCCGAGCAGTAATTTTCTAATCTGTGAATAGTGTGTTGTCCCATTGTTGGAAGGCACAACATGGTTTTATAATATCAGATATGTCTGGACTGTTGAAATCTGGTTGCACCTAAGCCAGATACTGCTGGGGGCAGTCTTGGGATACCAGTCAAGCAGGATTACCCAGCAGGGTGTGTTTAACAGAAGAGTGCATATCAGAATCTTCATCTGGAAAAGGGATTCACGCATACCCCCTGGCAGTGGGGTAAGAGAATAGAAGAGCTTTTCTTCAGACTACCTGGTGGTGGGAAGATTAAAATTTCTAATTGCCTTGTCTGCAACCAGAACTTGAAAAGGCCAGCTGTTGCTGAAATGCTGACCTGGGTCAAGAAGTTTGATGGTAATATGGCAGTGCCACCTGGTGGAGACAGCAACGTACTTCCTGGAGGATTTTCGGGGGGGAAAAAACATACTTCCTGGTGATTAGGAAGAACGGCCTAGCTTCTCATTAGACAGAGGACTACATGGGTGGGCAGTGGGTGATTATGTGTGGGTTGTGTCTGAGTGTGCTTTAAAAAGTGAGGGCAAATTTCTAATTTCTTTGTAAATAAATTAGACCTTTGCTACTTTGAGCATTGTGTTTATTGTTATAGCTAATATTGTTATTATATCATCACCATTAATATTATCAGAGCTTTGATAGACTAGCTAATTATAAGAACAAACAAGATAATACAAAGTTATAAATTAAGTTGGGGGTCGCCAGACTCCCCCCCCCCCCCCCCCATTTATTTCATTTGATACCCCCGATGGGACTTAAACCCACAATCCCTTTTATTTTACCCATCAACACATAAAAGTTCAGCAACTGGTTTGGACAACCAGCAGCTTTTCAGACAAAGAAAAGCATGCATTTATTCCAGATAGCACACCAAAATGCACAGTGTTTTTTTTGTTTTTTACTGTATGTTGAGCTGGCCTGTAGGTACACCACTTCAGTGCTTTGTATTGCCTGTCACAGCAGAAATACATGTGTTATTGCAATGCATAGGTGAGAATGGGCCCCCTGTGTGTTTTCTTTAGACGCCAAGTACAGGTTAATAGCAATAGCCTTGTCAACTTGCCTTAAAATCACCAGCATTTCTATTCCTCTCTCTTGGACTTTCTGCATTAAGTACAAATCCCCAATGAATTCTCTCATTCACCAGAGAATCTACCCAGAACTTTACCCTGCATATTTACCAGGTGTCCCATTGCTTGTTGGACAATCTCTGTATTTTCAGAAGTGTAAAAACAGTAAATGGGTGTGCTATTCGCGCACAAATGTTTGATATGTAAAAAAAAAAGTGTGTTTGGGTTTTCCCGCTACTTACTGTCATGCGTTCCGACACCAAACGTGTATAAAAAAAAAAAGTGCAGCGCAACACCTCTAATAAAAATATAAATGTAGGTCATATAATATAAGACCACACAAAAAAAAATCATATATACATGATCCTAGTT
The DNA here is from genome assembly GCA_029206835.1 of Rana muscosa. Lineage (NCBI taxonomy): Eukaryota > Metazoa > Chordata > Amphibia > Anura > Ranidae > Rana > Rana muscosa. The sequence continues at coordinate 1,139,367,024 of CM055122.1, forward strand.
CTCATAGTAAACCACTAGACCTCTAAAGTTATGCTGTGGTATCTGGAACCAAGCTGTCACAAGCAAATCCTTAAGGCCTCGTTCACACCATGGTGCAGAGTTGTCAGTTTTTCTGCACGCGTTCTGCAAGGACACAAAAAAGCAATTGTTCTCTATGTGCCCTGTATACACCACAACACGCGTATCATATGCAGATTTTTTCTGTGCAGGAATCTGCAATGTATATGCAGTTTTCTGCATAGGAAAAAAAACTGACATGACATTAACATTGGTGTGAGCAAAGCACATAACTGACGCGCATAAGAACTAATGTTAACGTGCATAAAAACTTACTGAAACGCGCATGTAAACTGATGTCTGAAACCTCTTCTCTCGAAAGTCCAATAATAAGCCAAATCCCAGATACTTAGAAAGATGCTGGACAGTGTAAAACCTCTTACGGATTGTATTTATTAAAAAGTATTGCACTTACATGTTTCAAGAAAAAACAAATCATTGCACATTATAGGATGGTGGCCGCCAAACATCCAGGAACACACAAGAAGCACGATAGCAGGAATGTGTAGCTCTGCCCTGTGTTCTTCCATTGCTCTGTGGTCCAGTTCTGATGCTCACGTGCCCATTTCTTTTGGCTGTGGACACGGGTCAGCAAGGGCACCCTGACCGGTCTGCAATTACACAGCCCAATATACAACAAACTGCAATGACCATTTTTTTCTACTTTCAACACATCAACTTCAGGGACTACATGTTTAGTTGCTGCTTAATATATCCCACTGACTTTCATTGCCATTGTAACAAGATAATCGGTGTTATAAACTTAACCTGTTAGAGGTCATAAAGTTATGGCTGATCCTTTTTGTGCGAGACAGTTATCAAGCCAAATATAATAAACTTAGATGCAAATCAAGCTCCCTCTCATTTTGAAATGTCTGTGTGATTTTTTTTTCTGGGTATTGGAAACCCCTGCATCTAGATTCTTGGGCAGCCAACTGTGACCTGTTCTTCTATAGATTGATCTCTCTATATTAGACAGATATTCACTCTAAAATTATCCAAAATAGATGCAGCGCTAATAAAAAATTGATAAGATAAATAACAAGTGCGAAATTAAAGTGAAAAAATTCTTAGGTGTAAAATATTTTTTTGTATGTGAAAAACAATAAATTACACATAAGGGATGAAAAATAAAAGCTAAAGCAGAGTCCCATTGGTGTTTCAGTCCATATATGATAAACGAGAACACAAATAGATATTATCTCTAAACAGATGCACAATTTAACCACTTCAGCCCCGGAAGATTTTACCCCCTTCCTGACCAGAGCACTTTTTCCAATTTGGCACTGTGTCGATTTAACTGCCAATTGCGCGGTCGTGTGGCGTTGTACCCAAACAAAATTAGCGTCTTTTTATTCCCACAAATAGAGCTTTCTTTTGGTGGTATTTGATCACCTCTGCTATGTTTATTCTTTGCACTATAAACAAAAGAACAGCGACAATTTTGAAAAAAACACTATCTTTTACTTTTTGCTATAATAAATTTCCCACGTTTTTTTTTTCAAAAAAATTTTTTTCCTCGGTTTAAGCCGATATGTATTCTTCTACATATTTTTGGTAAAAAAATCGCAATAAGCGTATATTGATTGGTTTGCGCAAAAGTTAGAGCATTTACAAAATAGGGGATAGAATTATGGCATTTTTATTATTATTTTTATTTTTTTACTAGTAATGGCGGCGATCTGAATTTTTTTTTATCGGGACTGCGATATTATGGCAGACAGATCGGACAATTTTGACACATTTTTGGGACCATTGACAATTTTACAGTGATTAGTGCTATAAAAATGCACTGATTACTGTAAAAATGTCACTGGCAGGGAAGGGGTTAAAACTAGGGGGCGATCAAGGGGTTAACTGTGTTCCCTCTGCATGTTATAACTGAAGGGGGATGAGACTTACTAGGGGAAATGACAGCTTGCTGTTCATACATTGTATGAACAGACGATCAGTAATTTCTCCCCTAAGAGAACCGGGATTTGTGTGTTTACACACACAGATCCCAGTTCTCGCTGTGTCACGAGCTATTGCGGTTGCCTGGCGGTCATCGCACCCGCCAGGCACTCGCATCAGCTCCGGGGGCGAGCAGCGGGTGAGTGCCTCCGGCCACAGGGCGAATCAACGTAACAACGTTGTTTCGCCCAGCCGAGCCATACTGCCGCAGTAAAACTGTGGCGGCTGGTCAGCAAGTGGTTAAGGGATCATTCACATGTGTATAAAATACAATGTTTATTAGTCTGTACCAAAACTCAGTGACCAAAAAAAATAAAAAATCTGTGTCCGCGGTTCCATTTTGACCTTTGTGCAAGCGTTTATGACCATAACATGGAAATGTGCCACTTGTATGTACAGCCACCTCTGTCTTGTGAACTCAGGGCCAGGGAGGAGATGTAAACCTAAACCGCGTGTAGGCATGGCAGCTGCAGAATGACCTTGGCCTTCAGTAATTCTATGCCTGTTCCCCTGTCTACACCTACACATTGTTGATATTTACATCAGGTCCTGAATGAATCATTCATCCGGCAGCGGCAGCAGTGACACAGAATGACCGGGCCGTTCTGCTCCATTGCCTAGTGAATGACTCACTCAGGGCCCAATGTAAATACCAACAATGTGTAGGTGGCGGTACAGGATAGTATTCATCTCAGCTCATGGATGTATGTCCGTATGAGTTGAGATGCACGACAGACCACTTTTATTTTTTTTATTTTTTTCAATTATTTTATTTATTCTTTTTAATACGAGGAAATGCAACATCAAAATATACAAAAGTACAATATCCAAAAAATCTAAAAGATACATCCAGCTCCACATCCATTATTTCAAACGCCAGACCAATAGAAGTATCTAAAGCATGATCTCATATTCTAAGCAATGGTAAAAAAAAAAGGAAGGGAGAGATTAAAAAAAAAAAAAAGGGGGGAAGAAAAGGGGAATCCGTCCCCCATTCTGTCTCTCTATGACCATCAAGAAAAAAAAAAAAAATGTCCGACTTTCCTTTTTCTAAATTACATAAATTAATGGGCTTAGTGTTCGTTAGTTCTTTCCTCCATCATTTCATTTTCGGAGAGGGTTTTCCTCTCATCCGAAGCCAAGAAGGTGTTCCAAGCAAGACAGGTCTCGGAATACCTTCTATGCTGTTGGTGTGCAGAAAGAACTAAGTCTTCTAATTTACTGATCTCTTGTACCTTACGAATCCACATCTCCATCGTCGGTGGTGATGGTAATTTCCATTTTAAGGGGATACATGCCTTTGCGGCATCTAAGAGATGGGGAATGCATGATTCCTTATATCTCCTGTCAGGTATCTGGTTAACATGTAAGAGGAAGAACGCCGGGTCTTCTGGTATTATTAACTCCGTGCAAAGTTGAAGACTCTGTTTAATCCCCTGCCAAAAACCTCTTAGCTTGGAGCAGTTCCAGAAAATATGTAGCATAGTGCCTTTATCTTTCTGACATCTCCAGCATCGATCTGAGACATCGGGAAACATTTTCCCCAGTTTCTCTGGTGTTCTGTACCACCTAGTAAAAATCTTGTAGTTGGTTTCTTGTGTTTTAACACAAGTTGATGTTTCATGTGTAAGCATAAGCATCTTCTGTCGCTGCTCCGAGCTAAACGTCCTGCCCAGTTCCTTTTCCCATTCCTGAACGCATTTCAGGGAGTAAGATTCCGATTGTGAAATTAACAATCCGTAACTTACGGATAGTGTATGCGATATTACTCCCTTCCCGTTGCAAAGTTTCTCGAATGTAGTAAGGGGTCTATCGATTTGACTCGGATTCGGAAGAGTACAGAGAAAGTGAGTGATCTGTAGGGCATTCCAAAATTTTAATCCAAAGATATTTTCTTGTTCCATCAATTCCCTTATTGTAAGCCATGTTCCTGTATGACTGTAGTTGGATGCTTGAATATATCCCATGCTCACTAAATGTCGGAATGCCTTATCTTCACATCCTGGCTGGAAGAGAGGATTGCCTAGTATCGGATATAAAAGGGAAATCCTAGGCTCTATACCCAAAGTGGGAAACAGGGTCGAACAAATTCTATCCGTATTGCCAAGTACCGGGTTTGTAGTCACCTCTCTAGGAACTGCTGCATAACACACTGTTGACTGGGCATTTTCAATTTGTACCCACAATTTGGTCTCTTTGTGTCTATTCCAGTCAATAACTCAATTCAGATGAGCTGCTTGGTAATACTTCCGTATATCCGGTACAGCCAGCCCTCCCTGCCTCTTAGTGAGCATTAGTTGTTTCCGTTGTATCCTGGGCTGTTTGTGTGCCAATATAAATTAAAATATTACTTTTAATGCAGGAACTTGCTGCCAGTCTGTTGCAAGCAAAATTTTGCATAAATGTATACATCCGTATCCATGAGTCCTAAGAAGTTGTCAGGGTTAGGTCTCATTCTGTTGTAAGTGCTACTTGAAGTCGAAGGAGGATTTTAGGACTCGGGCTGTAACCTTGTATAAAACGAATAAATACCATCTGTCTCACTGCTCTGTTTAGCATTGCATTGCCGTGGGACAGAATTATTAAAGGTCTCCTGTATGATGATACGCACATTAACACTATTCTTGTTCTGTATGCTGTGTGTTATTCGTATTTGTTATGTCTGCTTGGACACTACACAGAACCAATTTTCTTGCATCCTAGAAATGATTCTTGGCATCTGTTGGTTTCAATTTATTTAAATTTCCACTGTCTGCTAATTATCTCCTTTTTGTGTGTTCTAAGCTATGCCCCTTAAATAATTTAGCCCCACCTAGTTTTCTATAAAGACCACGGCTATATTCTTTAAACAATGGCTCTCCTCTTCAAACATGAAACATAAAAGTGACCTTGGATGCAGACTGCAGATCTTTGATGCCCCAGACTGGGGGTGTTCAGGTAACCATGACAGCAGGCAGCATAGCTGATGGTCTCCTTACTACTAAGATGTACCCACGGCGTCCTTAGAAAATAATGTCCTTCCTGTCACTCGTCACTGCTATAGTAACTAAAATACTGCCTAGAAGGATCAGTTATTAGCCCTTACCTAGGAATGTGGCCATATTGAACCCCTGAGGGGCACAGACAGCAAAAAACATTACACGGGTGTGTTAACCCTTCACATGCTATCCAAAAAAACTTAAGTTATCTTTTTGGTTTGAGTTGCACTTAAAAAATGTACCTATTCCAACTTACATACAAATTCTATTTAGGAACAAATCTACAGAACCTTGTTTGTAACAGGAGGACTGCCTGTATGCAGTATGTTAACATGCATTGCATTAAGGCAGTCCATTTAAAATGAAAGACTGCTACACACATAAAACCAGGCATGCACCATTTTTTTGTCAATGCACTCATATGGTCAGTACAGGGAACCGCCATGAATATAAGCCTTCAATGCAAATAAAAGTGTTTGTAAAGCTTTGTTTAAAAAAAAAAAATAACAACATGTCATACTTATGACAAAATGTAGAAAAAGAAATAAACGGGACTATAGTGGTGCTAGCGTTAGTATTTAGACAACAGTGGAAGACTCAGTTCATTAGATTAAAAAAAGGGGATTTATCCATTTATTGAACAGGTAGTACAAAATATTTAATAAAATTACATATGTATATATATAAGCGTTTTCACAAAATTTCTAAAATAGGGCATAGCTGATATGGTGGTTAATTAGATGTTAAACCAAAGAGATCATACGTGGTCCCAACATGTTTCGCCCATCGGGGCTTCGTCAGGGGAAGTATGTCTCAAATGTGAGAGTACATCGAACATAGCTGTTAAAATAGACAATAGAAGGATTCATATTAACATATTGTAAATTGGTTTAAGTAGAATTTAGAAGATCGATCTGTAAACAGGTCCACAGTTGGCAAAAAGAATAACGACTCACCACCATTAAAGCCCTAGATGAAATAAATGGGGGTGGAGACAAGAGAAACCTCTGCACACTAATAGAGGAAGGAGAGGAATCTCCTCCTCGGTGTAAGACGTAGACGGAGCTCCGAGCATACAAACCCTCACAGTGACCGCTTAAGATACCTAGCCAAAATAGATCAAAGGAATATATATAAATAGATGAATTGAATTAAATTAGAGAAAGAACCCCATTAGAGTTAATTAATTTAAATGAATATAATTAATATGTGAAAGCAATATAGAGGTAATAAGGTAAAAGTTATATATTATAGTGGTCAATACATTTTGATCTAATTGGGGTTAATGGTCCAGTTAGCCCGATCATTTATGGGGCAGATTAAGTCACTATTAGGTTAAATATTCAGGTTATACTCACATTAAAATCAAAATTGAGAGAAAAAAAAGAGAAAAATAGAGCGGATGAGATGATGCCTGATTATCCACTGGATACAAAATATCCGATTAAGATGCATTCATAGGACATGAACCTTCAGAGAACTTTAGTCCAGTGAAGAGAAAGTTCCAGAAGATGAAATTATTCTAAAAGTCAAATATATTGTATATTAATCAGTTATCCACAAGGGGACGTCTTGAGTAGAAACAGTAAGTGTATAATAAAAATAATCCATCATTAGGTATTGTCATAAATATGGAATTAGCATTGTGCGGTTCTTATATTTTTTTCATATTTTTTCATATTATTTAAATTATGTATAGATAGAATAATAAGGGAATGATCACTCAGCATGTTAGACAAAAACAGATTGAAGAGCCAATGGCCCAAACCAAGCTGTTAGTGTTGAATGAAGTAATACATTGTCTTGTGTATTATTAAACATACAGCATAACAATGCTTTTCGTCTGAAAGTATGACAAAAGGACATCTAATGAAGTAACAATCATAACAGTTTACAAAGCCCAGAAAATAAAGGGACTAGTAATGTACAGGAGACAGTGTGTCAGATTATCAGATAAGCAGCAGATGGTTACCTTGAAACAGAGTTGTGGATAAATATCAGGCTGCCTCACCAAACCGCTCTGGTTGGTGTGCAGTCTGATAATGCCGGCTTTTAAGCGATCACCAACTCGACCGGCGTCTGGCGTCTGACGTCATACTTATCTTTTCCGGCCCTGATCTTCCTCTTCCCAGGTTCCCTCACCGACACTCCTGGTTCCTCCTCTTCATTCAGTGCCCCAATAGGAAGCTTCCTGTGGGGGCACTTGTGCAAGCTTGCTCCCAACTTCCATAGTCTTCATCTGCCCCTCTCTCCTTCATGACAGAGTTTTATTGACAGCAGCTGGAGCCAATGGCTCCCGCTACCAGCGATCTGCCCTATGAGGAGTAGGGATGAGCCAGATGTTCGAGTCAAACGTAAGTTCAACTCGAACACCGGGTGTACGCCGAATAGAAAACAATTTGCGGTGTTCGCTGCAAATTCAAAAGCCGCGGAACACCCTTTAAAAGTCTATGGGAGAAATCAAAAGTGCTAATTTTAAAGGCTTATATGCATGGTATTGTCATAAAAAGTGTTTGGGGACCTGGGTCCTGCCCCAGGGGACATATATCAATGCAAAAAAATGCAGTTTTTTTTCAGGAGCAGTGATTTTAATAATGCTTAAAGTGAAACAATAAAAGTGAAATATTCCTTTAATCACAGACTCTGTTTACACGTTAAAAACAATTTTTTTTTTGCTAGAAAATTACTTAGAACCCTCAAACATTATATATTGTTTTTTTTCTAACACCCTAGAGAATAAAATGGCGGTCATTGCAATACTTTTTGTCACACCGTATTTGCGCAGCGGTCTTACAAGCGCACTTTTTTTGGAAAAATGAACTTTTTTGAATAAAAAAATAAGACATCAGTAAAGTTAGCCCAATTTTTTTTTTTATATTGTAAAAGATAATGTTACGCCGAGTAAATTGATACCCAACATGTCATGCTTCAAAATTGCGCTCGCTCGTGGAATGGCGTCAAACTTTTACCCTTAAAAATTTCCATAGGCAACGTTTAAAAAATTCTATAGCTTGCATCTTTTGAGTTACAGAGGAGGTCTAGGGTTAGAATTATTGCTCTTGCTCTAACGATTGCGGCGATACCTCACTTGTGTGGTTTGAACACCTTTTTTATACAGTAGGTGCCGCCGATATTGTGTCAAGCTTCTAGCGGCGAGATTGACACCCTATGAGCTCCGTCGCGAGAGCCAGCGCCGAGCTGTCTCGTCATCGGGAAAGGAAAAAATGTTCCTTTCACGATGAGCGACACGCATTGCCGATAGGCGGGGATCCGACGCGGATTCCCGCCAATACCAGGCACTGCGTTTGGTATGAATCCTGAGCGGGAACTCCACGCCAATTTTAAAAGAAAAAAACGGCGTGGGTTCCCCCTGCAGGGGCATACCAGGCCCTTGGGTCTGGTCTGGATTTGAAGGGGAACCCTACGCCAAAAAAACGGCGTGGGGGTCCCCCTCAAGATCCAAACCAGACCCTTATCTGAGCACGCAACCTGGCAGGCCGCAGGGGAAGAGGGGGGACGAGAGCGGCCCCCCTCCCTCCTGAACCGTACCAGGCCACATGCCCTCAACATGGGGGGTTTGGTGCTCTGGGGCAGGGGGCGACCTGCGGCCCCCCCACCCCAGAGCACCCTGCCCCCATGTTGATGAGGACAGGGCCTCTTCCCGACAACCCTGGGCGTTGGTTGTCGGGGTCTGCAGGTGGGGGGCTTATCGGAATCCGGGAGCCCCCTTTAATAAGGGGGCACCCAGATCCCGGCCCCCCCACCCTATGTGAATGAGTATGGGGTACTTCTTCTTCTCCCGCTCTCCGGTTCTTCTCCCGCTCTCCGGTTCTTTCTTCCGCCGGGCCTCCGCTAACTTCTTTTTAGCTCTTTTGCTAGCGGAGGCCCGGTCTTCTCCGTCGCCTTCTTCTTCTCCCGCTCTCCGGTTCTTTCTTCCGCTGGGCCTCCGCTGACTTCTTTTTAGCTCTTTTACTAGCGGAGGCCCGGTCTTCTCCGTCGTCTCGTCTGGCTCTCCGTTGTCCTTCTGCCGGCCCCTCCACTAACTTCTTGGTAGCTCTTTTGCTAGTGGAGGAGCCGGTCTTCTCCGTCGTTGGCGTCTTCTTCCCTCTTCTCCTCCTCGATGTTGACTCGTTGCTTCCTCTCGCTGTAATGATAAATCTTCGGTTCGCAGAGATTAATATAGGCTTCTCATGACGTCACAGTCACATGGTGCCATGACATCACAGTCACATGCTCCGGAGAGCGGGAGAAGAAGGCGGCGACGGAGAAGACCGGGCCTCCGCTAGCAAAAGAGCTAAAAAGAAGATAGCGGTGGCCCGGCAGAAGAAAGAACCGGAGAGCGCGGCGACGACGCCGGAGACCCCCGAAGTCGGAAGAAGACCTCCGGAGCGGTGCAATAAAATACTTTTAAAAACTGTGTTGTGTTTTTATTACCATTTTTTTTCCACCAGGTGAATGGGTAGGGGTACGATGTACCCCATACTCATTCACATAGGGTGGGGGGGCCGGGATCTGGGGGCCCCCTTATTAAAGGGGGCTCCCGGATTCCGATAAGCCCCCCGCCCGCAGACCCTGACAACCAACGGCCAGGGTTGTCGGGAAGAGGCCCTGTCCTCATCAACATGGGGGCAGGGTGCTCTGGGGTGGGGGGGCCGCAGGTCGCCCCCCTGCCCCAGAGCACTAAACCCCCCATGTTGAGGGCATGTGGCCTGGTATGGTTCAGGAGGGAGGGGGGCCCGCTCTCGTCCCCCCTCTTCCCCTGCGGCCTGCCAGGTTGCGTGCTCGGATAAGGGTCTGGTTTGGATCTTGAGGAGTTACCCCCACGCCGTTTTTTCGGCGTAGGGTTCCCCTTCAAATCCAGACCAGACCCAAGGGCCTGGTATGCTCCTGGAGGGGGAACCCACGCCGTTTTTTTCTTCAAAAATTGGCGTGGAGTTCCCGCTCAGGATTCATACCAAACGCAGTGCCTGGTATTGGCGGGAATCCGCGTCGGATCCCCGCTCAATACAGTGTCGCGTCTCCTCGCTATTGCAGCGAGCGCGACACGTGTCGCCACCCTGCTGCCGAGATCTCGGCACTCCTGTTGCCGAGAATCTCGGCGATGGGAGCGCGATAGATATACAATATCGGCGGCACCTACTGTATGCGTGCGCTACTCACGTATGCGTTTGCTTCTGCGCACGAGCTCGTCGGGACGGGGCGCTTTAAAAAAAATTTTTTCTTATTTCTTTTACTTGATTTCATTTATTTTTACACTGTTTTAAAAAAAAAAAAATGGGTCACTTTTATTCCTATTACAAGGGATGTAAACATCCCTTGTAATAGAAAAAAGCATGACAGGTCCTCTTAAATGTGAGATTTGGGGTCAAAAAGACCTCAGATCTCCTATTTAGACTAACGTTTTCACGTCGCTTCCGCACTGCTATGGTATGGAGACGGGTGGGGGCCATCTTCCCCTCACTCGTCTCCATACCCAGCTAGGAAGAGGACCCGATCGCCTCCGCCGCTACCGACGGCTCCGGTAAGCGGGAGAGCGGCAGGAGGGGGGCCTCTCCCACCGCGGATAATGGTGATGTCGCGGTGAATCCACCGCAGAGACCGCCATTATCATTTACAGGACCAGAGCCTGAAGAGATGGATATCTCGGTTGTGGCAGCAGCTGCTGCCGTTACCGAGATATCCCTCTTCAAAAAGAGGACGTATATAGTCGTGCGCTGGTCCTTAAGTGGTTAAATTTCGTACCTGGGGGGTGTCTATAGTATGCCTGTAAAGTGGTGCATTTTTCCCGTGTTTAGAACAGTCCCGCAGCAAAATGACATTTCTAAAGGGAAAAAAAGTAATTCAAAACTGCTTGCGGCTATAATGAATTGTCCGGTCCCGGCAATATAGATAAGTCATTGAAAAAAACTGCATGGGTCCCACCCCCCAGTCCATTACCAGGCCCTTTCGGTCTGGTATGAATATTAAGGGGAACCCCGAACCAAAATTAAAAAAACGAATTGCCTGGGGGTCCGCCCAAATTCCATACCAGGCCCTTCAGGTCTGGTATGGATTTTGAAGGGGAACCCTGCGCCAAAATTAAAAAAAATGGCGTAGGATTCCTCCCAAAAAATCCACACCAGATCCTTATCCGAGCACGCAACCTGGCAGGCTGCAGAGCGCCCCCCGCCTGAACCACATGCCCTCAACATAGGGAGGATGCTTTGAGGTTTGACCCCCAAAGCACCTTGTCGCCATGTTGATGGGGACAAGGGCCTCATCCCCGCAACCCTTGCCCGGTGGTTGTGGGGGTCTGCGGGCGGGGGGCTTATCGAAATCTGGAAGCAACAAGGAGACCCCAGATCCCGGCACCCCCTATGTGAATTGGTACGGTTACGCCAGGGAAAAACCTCCGTGGCGTCAGAGAGGGCAGTGTCACCCATACACATCACCGGGTTTCCCCGTGGTGTCAGAGGGGGCAGCGTCTCCTGTATATGTCACTGGGTGGCCCCGCCCTCAGCTATATAACAGCTGTCAAAGCGAGAGACACGTCAGTCAGCGGGAGCCGCCCATGGAGGCAGAGCTGGGTTTTTTCGGCATCGGAGGCGGAATAGAAGATGAAGATGGACATTGCTGGACTTTTTATTTTTAATAAAGGACTCGTCTCTTGTCTTTTTTTTAATTTTTGACACTTTTTTGGGTGAAATGGTAGGGGTACCATGTACCGGTTACCAATTCACATGGGGGGGCAGGATCTGGGATTCTCCTTGTTTAAAGGGGGCTTACAGATTCTGGTAAGCCCCCGCCCGCAGACCCCCACAACCACTGGGCAAGGGTTGTGGGGGATGAGGCCCTTGTCCTCATCAACATGGGGACAAGGTGCTTTGGGGGTCAAACCCCAAAGCATCCTCCCCATGTTGAGGGCATGTGGCCTTGTACGGTTAAGGAGGGAGGGGGCGCTCTCTTGTCCCCCCCTCTTTTCCTGCGGCCTGCCAGGTTGCGTGCTCAGATAAGGGTCTGGTATGGACTTTGGGGGGACCCCTACGCCATTAAAAAAAAAAATTGGCGCAGGGTTCCCCTTTATATCCATATCAGACCTGAAGGGCCTGGTATGGAATTTGGGGGGACCCCCACGCAATTTTTTTTATTTTGGTTCGGGGTTCCCCTTAATTATTTATACCAGACCCAAAGGGCCTGGTAATGGGGGGGGGCATGCCTTTTTTTCAATGAGTTGTATCTATATTGCCGGGACCCGACAATTCATTATAGCCGCGAGCAGTTTTAAATGACTTTTTTCCTTTAGAAATGTAATTTTGCTGCGGGACTGTTCTAAACACTGGAAACATGCGCCAATTTACAGGCATACTATAGACACCCCCCAGGTACAAAATTTAAAGGAATATTTCACTTTTATTGTTTCACTTTAAGCATTATTAAAATCACTGCTGCCAAAAAACGGCTGTTTTTAAAACTTTTTTTTTTGCATTGATTGACAGGACCCAGGTCCCCAAACACTTGTAATGACAATAACTGGCATGTAAGCCTTTAAAATTAGCACTTTTGATTTTTCATGTTCGTGTCCCATAGACTTTAATGGTGTTCGCGTGTTCGATTTTTTTTTTGCCTGTTCGCAAGTTCTGGTGCGAACCGAATCGGGGGTGGGGTGGGGGGGGTGTTCGACTCATCCTTAATGAGGAGTGACAGAGCCAAGAGGGCCACTGCTCTCAAGCACAGTGATGGATTGCGATGGGGCTCAGGCATGTACGGTAGAGGGGGAGGGAGGCTGCGAGGGATGCATAGAGGCATATAATGCATTAGGTAAAAAACCTTAGGGCTTTACAACCACTTTAATGGGTTGAGCAGCGTGCATGCTCACTTGGCACAGGACACAGCTGATATGCTTTTCTTGCAAAAATTTGGCGACACCAGGCAGCGAATAAAAGTATTTTCCCTATTGTTTTGAGGGATCCTGCTCTTTAGAGTTTACAATCTAATAAAAGGGAAGATCAAGTAATATAAAAAGTAATACCTGTTTGGGATGAGCTAACAGAGAAAATAAAAGTACAGTTTATTAGTTAGAGGTGGCATAGCCCTTTTTGAAGAGAATTGGTTTTCCAGGATCAACTAATGGGAAGTGTGACAGACTACCCAGCACCCAGCCTAGGTGCTTCCGCCAAGATACAGCTTCCTCCACTCTGGAACCAGCTATTATAGCTGAGCATAGCACTCAAGAACTAGACAACACTAGCTTGGGTGCAAACTGGAACTGACTTTATTGTAAATTCACATAGAATATATACCACACAAAATCAGGTAAGAGCTTAAAGGGGTTGTAAAGGTTCGTTTTTTATTTTCTAAATAGGTTCCTTTAAGCTAGTGCATTGTTGGTTCACTTACCTTTTCCTTTGATTTACCTTCTAAATGTTTTTTTTTTTTCTTTGTCTGAATTTCTCACTTCCTGTTTCTCCTCACTAAACTTCACACCATCATCCGAGTGGTGTGGAGTCAGCCAGAACAGCTTACTGAACAGATTACTGAGGAGGAACAGGAAGTGAGAAATTCAGACAAAGAAAACAAAGAAAAAAAAAATATTTAGAAGGGAAATCTAAGGAAAAGGTAAGTGAACCAACAATGCACTAGCTTAAAGGAACCTATTTAGAAAATAAAAAACGAACCTTTACAACCCCTTTAATCACATTATCCTAAACAATGCAAACTGTAAACAGTAATAGCAGTACATCTAATGAACATCCAACATAAACAGTAATCTAATTAAACATATAACATCCCACAATAGTTTGGTAACAAGGTGAAGTGGACACAATACTAGCAGACAGACAGAAATAATAGGTGACTCAATTAACAATGGGAAATTTACACCCAGGAGGCACACAATGGGGAATTATACCATGAGAGAAAGACACCTTAATAAACAGATTATTAGCAGGATACCCCAGCATCAGGTTGTTTTAAGCTGGTTATATTAACATTTATTCTGAGTCTAGGAGGGGGGTGAAGCAGTCATTGCTGGTTTGGGCACAGAGGCCCCAAATCTGTATCCAGATCCTAGGTTTTGGAGAGACACGGGCCATGGGTCCAAAGCAAAACCACTCCAAAGGTCCCCCAGGCACACACCTCCCAAAGAATAGAGCCCTCTCAAAAGCCAGGGCCCATAGTCAGTAGGCAAGAGGCTACCCTGCAGTTCCCTCCTAAAGCCCCTGTCCCGGTTGTGCCTGTCACAGGCAGCACAGTGGCAATGTCGTTAGCGTTTCCGCCTGGCAGCGCTAGGTTTGTCGGTTTGATGAACCTAGTTAGTATTTTGAGATGATGCTCATTAGGAATCCAGTGAGTATATTTCACCCCATGCAGGAGGAGGACGCTAGGTGCAATATTAAAAAAAAAATATATATATATTTTTCTCTTTCCGTCCATGGACTGACACAGCCTCTTCATACTTGACAAAGTGGGTTATGTTCCCTGCTCATAGGAGAAGACTAGGCAGAATGTTAGATGTTTTAACATACATTCATAGACCAGAGCTGAACAGCACCACCCAGGGGGCGGTCCCACTGGACATAGCCCTCCTACCTGCAGCCAGCAGCCTCAGTTTTTTTCTGCCTAGCAGAGGAGAGGACGTGGCTCTCTTCGGAGCCAGTCTCCTGAAGAAATATTTTATTATTTTTAAAATTTTTATTATTTTCTTTTTGAGATCTTCTATCAACAGTCGGCTGGGCAACAGGTTGGGTAGTTCGCTATCCTCGTAGTCTTCCCAGTCCGACCATCAAGCGTGCTGATCCTCGCTCAACACGTTGTGTGAGATCAGTCCACGACATGTCCCACGGCTCCAGGGGTGGCCGGTGGGCTTTTATGCTCCAGGGTCCACATTTGACTGAACAGTTATGCTGTATCTTTCACAGTGGACCGGGCCGACAGCTACTCAGTACCACACTGTGATAGGTCTGTCAGGAACACACCAGTGGGTCCTTCATGGATGGGTACATAGTCCCTCCTGCCTTCGCAGGTGAGTACATGCTGTGTGTTCCTATGCTTGGGGGGATTTTCCTGTCTCCCCCTTGTTTGTGGCTACTCTCTGTCATCTACTCTGGTGATGCGCTGACTGGGGGTCACTCTGTCCCGGTGGTGGTCCTTGGGGGTCTGCATGGTGATGTGGGGTATTGTGGTGTCGTTTTGGGCCTTGTGCGTTCGGTGCCATGTTTTTATTTGTGTTTACATTGAAAACCGCATTGGCGGCCATCTTGCCATAGCCCTGTGGCGCACTTGTATTGCGGCGGACATTTTTTTGAAGCTGCGCGCGCTTTTGTGCTAGTTTGGCCTCTATCGCTGCCTGGAACGGCGCGATTCTCCTCACAATCTCCTCACTGTTCACTCGCGCTGGGAGCAAGGCAAGGCAGCGGAACCGAGCAGTCCTGGCTTGGTTGGTGAGTCCCCTGGGTAAGCCCCCTACAGTCAGTGCAGCCGGAGGATGGACTTTCTTTTCATTTATATGACTGAAGTCTCAGAGAGTGCTAGTATTATGGAGTCAGTGTCGCCAGTTCCCCCTTAACGTCAGAGGCAACAGGCAGTGCTCCTGCACCTGCGGTTCCTATGGACCAGTTGTCGGCAGTCCTGGAATAATTTGTTACCAGGATGGAAGTGGCGTGTGAGCGCAAGTGGGCTAAAAAGCGCCCTCTCCCCACACCATCTCTAGGGGAATGCTGATTCGGATATGGGCCTTGTTGCAGCATTGGACCCTGACTCTGAATCTTTGGATGTGTTTGACCAGGATATTCCTTGTGAGGAAGACTCCCTATCTGGGTCAGTGCATGACAGGGCACTTGTTAGTGAACTCATTGATGCTGTGATGGACACTCTCAAGCTGGATGCTGCGGCTGAGGAACCTGCAGTGGAGGCAGTCTTCTTTGGTTCATTTAAAGCGCATCCTTCGAAGAAAGTTTTTCCCTATACAAACCTTCTTTGATAAGTTCATTGATCAGGTATGGGAAAAACCACAGAGGACTATTGCGATATCGCGGCGTCTGGCAATTAGGTATCCCTTTGAGGAAAGCCTGATCAAAAAATGGGCTTCCCCTCTGGTTGTCGTCCCCCCGGTCGCCCAGTTGAATAAAGCCACGACTCTCCCGGTTGAGGGGACTCCTGTTTTTAAGGACCCTACTGATAGGAGGTCGGAAGTGGTGAGCAGAGCTATGTTCACCATGCTGGGGTCCGCATTATGTCCTATTGTAGCGGCGACCCTGGTGTCTCAGACACTCACGGAATGGGCAAAGCTTTTGCACCAAACTGTGCAGGAGCATAATCTCCCTCAGGATTGCATTATTCTGGCTGAACAACTGGTACAAGGCCTGGTGTATGTGTGCAATGCCACTATGGATGCGGCCCCTTTAATTTCTGGGGCCTCAGCGTCTGCGGTGGTATTGCGTCGCCTTATCTGGTTAAAGTGCTGGTCTGCTGACTTGGCCTCTAAAAAACTCCTGACGGATTTGCCCTTTAAGGGTGGAAGACTTTTTGGTGCTTCCCTGGATGACATTATTAAGAATGTCACGGGAGGTAAGAGCACCCTTCTTCCTCAGCCTACTAAGGGGAAGGAGCCGCGCCGTAGGCCAGGCCCTTCTTTTCCCGCACAGAACGTTTTTTCGTCAGTCAGATCCCACGGGAAAATTCTCCCAGACTGACAAGAGTGCGACTGGAGGACAGAAGCGTCAATGGGTGCGTAAGCCGAGCAAACCGGCAGGCAAGCCCGCCTCTGCATGAAGTCTAGCCCCCACCTGACTCTGGGGTGGGGGGACGCCTTCTCAGGTTTGTGGATCGGTGTGCCTCCCAGATCTCCGACCGGTGGGTATGCAAGGTGGTCATCTCGGGGTACAGGATAGAGTTCCTTTCCTGGCCACCAAACTGATTATTTTTTTCCCTCGAATCTCCCTCTCCTTCCAGCGCGTCAAGCTGCCCTATTGGGGGCAGTGCAGGACTTGCGGAGGTGCGGGGTAATTTTGCCAGTACCGCCACAGGAGATGCTTCAGAGATTTTATTCCAATCTGTTTGTGGTCCCAAAGAAGGATGGAGTCCGCCCAATTCTGGACCTCAAGGCCCTAAATGTCTTTGTAAAGGTTAGGAAATTCCGCATGGAATCCATTCGTTCGGTGATTGTTGCGCTCCACCCGGTGTATTTTCTGGTGTCCTTGGATATCAAGGGAGCCTACTTGCATGTCCCTATCAGCACGAGTCACCAGAGGTTCCTTCGTTTTGCGATAGGCGAAGACCACTATCAGTTTGTGGCTCTTCCCTTCGGATTAGCGTCGGCACCGCAGGTTTTCACCAAGGTGCTTGCCCCGATTCTGGCTTTGCTGAGACAGCGAGGCATTGCTATCGTGGGCTATCTGGACGATCTTCTTCTGAGAGCAGACACTGGCTCAGAATTAGAGGAAAATGTGGTGATAGCCAGTCAGGCCCTCCGAGAATTCGGTTGGCTGCTGAATTTTCAGAAGTCGGTCCTGGTTCCGACTCAGCGTCTGGAGTACCTGGGATTGCTCCTGGACTCCTCGGAGGCGAGGGTCTTTCTACCCTTGAAAAAATTACAGACTCTCCAATCTGCAGTCAGGGTACTGACATCCCGCAAATGGTCGTCACTCCGTTTTTGCATGCAGGTCTTAAGACTCATGGTGGCTTCCTTCGAGGCGGTGCCATATGCCCAATTTCACACTCAAGTCTTGCAACAGGAGATCCTGTCCAGCTGGGACAAGTCTCCATTGTCACTGGATCGCCAGATCCGGGTAAGCCACCTAGTCAGGGCATCCCTGACGTGGTGGCTGAGATCCCCGGCCCTTCAGTCGGGGAAGTCGTTCCTTCCTGTCCAGTGGACTGTGATCAGGACGGGCGCCAGTCTTTCGGGCTGGGGCTGAGTCTGGGGAGTTCTGTCAGCCCAGGGGCTTTGGACTCCGGACGAATCCCGTCTGCCAATCAATGTCCTGGAACTCCGGGCGATCAGACTGTCTCCCCTCGTGGTCAATGGGACTGCAGGGGCGTCCAGTCAGGATCCAGTCGGACAACGCCACGGCGGTGGCTTATGTCAACCATCGGGGGGGAACACGGAGCTCGGCCGCAGCGTCCGAGGCAGCTCACATTCTAAAATGGGCCGAAAGAAGCGTGCCGGCTCTGTCGGCTATTTACATTCCAGGAGTAGACAACTGGCAGGCAGACTATCTGAGTCGCCAGATGTTGGACCAGGGGGAATGGTCCTTGCATCCGGAGGTGTTTCAACTCCTTTGCCACAGGTGGGGCACACCGAATGTGGATCTACTGGCCTCTCGGCTCAATCGCAAGGTGTCCAGATTCGTGGCCAGGTCCAGGGATCCCTGGACAGACGCATTGGTGGCCCCGTGGGGTCGGTATCGGCTGATTTATGCCTATCCTCCACTGAAGTTGCTTCCTCGTTTACTTCGCAGAGTGGAGGCAGAGGGGATTCCGGTGATCCTCATTGCGCCAGATTGGCCTCAGCGTCCTTGGTACGCCGATCTTGTACGTCTAGTGGCGGACGTTCCTTGGCGACTGCCGATGCGGGAGGACCTTCTGTCTCAAGGTCCCATACTTCATCCTGCTTTACAGTCGCTGGCTTTAACGGCATGGCTGTTGAAAGCCAGGTGCTGAGGGACCGAGGTCTCTCAGATGCGGTCATTTCGACCATGCTGCAGGCACGGAAATCTTCCTCCAGGAAGATATATCACCGTACTTGGAGAGCCTACATCGCTATGTGCAAGGAGCTGGATTGGCGTCCACGGACGTATGCCATTTCCAGGATCCTGCTGTTTTTACAGCGTGGTGTGTACCAAAAGCTTGCTTTAAGCACCATTAAGGGTCAGATTTCGGCCCTGGCGGTTTTCTTTCAATGACCGCTAGCGGGCCATTCTTTGATTAGTACCTTCGTGCAGGGGGTCCGCCATGTGCTCCCCCCTATTAAACCACCTATTCCTCCTTGGGATTTGAATTTGGTGCTCTTGGTTCTTCAAGAACCTCCTTTTGAAAACATCAGAGAGATTCCTCTCTTAACTTTATCTCAGAAGGTGGCTTTCCTAGTAGCCATTACTTCTGTCAGAAGGGTTTCTGAATTGGCGGCCTTGTCTTGTAACCACCTTAATGAGGACATTGTACTGCCGTCCCTATGCCCTCGTCCGTCGCATCCCAGAGAGTTTGCGCTTCACACGTTGGACGTGGTACGTGCCTTACGGGTGTATCTGTCTGCTACTGCTTCTATTAGGAAGTCTGACTCGCTGTTTGTGTCTGTGTCTGGTCCAAAACAGGGCCAAGCGGTTTAGTCTGCCACCTTTTCTCGGTGGATCAGGCAGACCGTCATACATGCCTATGCCCTTAAGGGGCGGGCGCCCCCTTTTCCGGATACGGCACATTCCAAAAGGGCAATTGGTGCTTCCTGGACTTTCCGACATCAGGCTTCTGTTGCACAAGTGTGCAAGGCGGCAACTTGGTCGTCCGCACATACCTTTTCAAAGTTTTATAAGGTTGACGTGGGTGCATCTTCTGATGCTTCCTTCGGCCGCAAGGTTTTGCAGACGGCTGTTTAATGTTGCAACTCCTCCGTTGAGGAGCTCTGCTTGTTTGGGGTGAAGTTTGTTTTTTTCTCCTTGATATTACTCCCACCCCTCTTCTTTGGCACTGTTTTGGGACATCCCACTTTGTCAAGTATGAAGAGGCTATGTCAGTCCATGGACAGAAAGAGAAAATAGGATTTTTGTACTCACCGTAAAATCTGTTTCTCTGACGTCCATGGACTGACACAGCACCCACCCTTCCTTTTTAGAGTTTGTACTGCTTTGATACGAACTGAGGCTGCTGGCTGCAGGTAGGAGGGTTATGTCCGGAGGGACTGCCCCCTGGGCGGGCTGGTCAGCTCTGGTATATAAATGTATGTTAAAACATCTAACATTCTGCCTAGTCTTCTCCTATGAGCAGGAACATAACCCACTTTGTCAAGTATGAAGAGGCTGTGTCAGTCCATGGACGTCAGAGAAACTGATTTTACGGCGAGTACAAAAATCCTATTATATATATATATATATATATATATATATATATATATATATATATATATTAAAAATAAAAAGACAGATGCAAGCTAAGTGCCAACTAAAAGCCACATCTGCTGAACATTTTCAATTAGTAACGAGCAGTGAAAAGAGAAACAAAAAAATAGTCAACAGGTCTATCAAAACCTAGGGAGTATCATTTGATAAAGCCAGATAAAAATTATTTTATGGTGTGTTCAGAAATTGTTCTCTTACAACGCATTTGTTTGACCATGTTTAATATTAGTTGAGCCAGATGAAAAAAAAAAAAAAGTGTCCCTGTGCTCAGCAGTACAGTATATCAGTTTCAGCAAGGATGGAGGGGCTTTTTATGTCCTATAGCTAGGTACACACACAAAGTTTTGCTTTAGTTCAACCTATCAAACTGAACTTAAAAACCGGAGAGGATGCCGTACTAACACATCCGATGTTAGTGCGGTGATCTCCCCTCTGTGCTATTGTGTTCTGACCTGGGGACTGCCCCCTCCCCCGCGCTAGAACACACTGATGAGTGCTGATCAGATGTTGGTTTTCCAGCATGCTGGTTTGACAGAACCCAGTTGAGAGATCCGCTTCTGTCAGACGAGGAGCTGTACACATGGGTTGCATGAAACGTTGGCTGGTTTCCGTTGAACGAGCTGATATTCGGCTCATGTGTACCAGCCTTATGACCGTTTCTGCTTTGTAATTAAAAGCATACCATGTGCATTCACTTGTACATGCATGTACACCTTTTAGTTATTTGTATATGTGTTTATAAACTGAATTAGTGTTGTCTGGATTTCCAAAAAGGCTCTGGTATTTCTCTTGTGATACAAAGAGTCAAGAACTTTCAGCTTTATTACACTGCAGAGCATTTGATTTGTCATAAGAAGTTCACCCCCGCTCTCTAAGCTGTTGTTCAACAAACTCAATATGCAGTCTAAAACAAATTCCTAATATGCACAGTATGCAAATATTACAGCATAACAGAAGAAACATTTTACAGCTTTTATTTAAAAGCCCAAACTCATATAACAACATAAAGTAAATCAAAGGAAAATATATGTGCAGATTAGCAGCATCTGATAAAAGCTGTGCCTGGCACTAGAGGGATGAGAGTTACAGGACAGCTGAGCTGGTTTATTCCATCCTTCCATTCATTCCTATTTGCAAGATCCCCCACTTCTGATAAGCGCTAATCCTTAGAAATAAAACAATGTTGAAATGGCTGTAGGAGGCTTGAACAGCCACTGAAGATGTGTATGCAAAGTCCACTAAGAAATATACATTGTCACTTTGGTATGCATTATTTAAACGGCCAACAGATTTCCAAATTTTGATTGAGTGTGTGTGTGTATACTGTATATTCTTAGTAATATAAATGCTAAGTTAGGGCTCATTTACACTTGTGGTTCGGGGACAATAAAAACATGTGGTTGAGCTGTGTTTTTACCGCCCCCTCTTAGACTGCAAACAAAATTGACAGGTGTACACATGCCTTGACCATGATGCCTTGCTTCAAGGCCGCAACAAAAATGAACCCCTGCATTGCAACCACCCCATTTGCAGGGCACTGCGATGTATTCACGAGGTGCCATATTGCCTCTGACCACCAATTGCTATTCACTTGCCCATTGAAAATAATATCTTAAAGTGGTTGTAAAAGCACAAGGTTTTTTTACCTTCATGCATGAAGGTAAAAAACCTTCTGTGTGCAGCAGTCCCCCCTAATACTTACCTGAGCCCCCTCTCAATCCATCAATGTCAACGAGAGCCTTGCCTCTCCGGGGACTTGCACTCCTGATTGACTTTTGGCAGCCATTGGCTCCCGCTGCTGTCAATTACAGCCAGTGAGCCAATCAGGAGACCGATGGGGCGGGGCCAAGCAGCGGCTGTGTGTGTGAATGGACACACAGAGCTGTGGCTTAGGAGCGCGCATGTTTTGGCGCAGGAGGGAGGGGCCAGGAGCGTTGGCATAGGACACGAGAAGAGGAGGATCCGGGCTGCTTTGTGCAAAACCATTGCACAGAGCAGGGAAGTATAACATGTTTGTTATTAAAAAAAAAAAAAGGCTTTTATTAGCGCTTTAACCACTTAAGGATCGGAAGATTTGCCCCCTTAATGACCGGGCTATTTTTTGCGATACAGCACTGTGTCACTTTAACTGACAATTGTGCGGTCGTGCAATGCTGTACCCAAACAAAATTGACATCCTTTTTTTTACCACAAATGTATCTTCATTTGGATGGTATTTGATCACCTCTGCGTTTTTTATTTTTTTGCGTTATAAATAAAAATATAGTGACAATTTTGAAAAAAAATAAAAAATTTTTTACTTCTAGCTATAATAAATATCCCTAAAAAAATTAAAATGTCTTCATCAGTTTAGGCCAATATGTATTCTTCTACATATTTTTGGTAAAAAATTGCAATAAGTGTATATTGATTGGTTTGTGCAAAAGGTATTGAGTCTACAAAATAGGGGATATATTTAGGTAATTTTTATTATAATTTTTTTTATTTATTTTTTTACTAGTAATGATGTGATCAGCGATTTTTAGCGGGATTGCGGCGGACAGATCGGACACTTTTGACACTTTTTTTGGGATCGTTGACATTTATACAGCGATCAGAGCTAAAAATAGCCACTGATTACTATATACATGTCACTGGCAGGGAAGGGGTTAACCTAGTGGGTGACCAAGGGGTTAAGTGTGTCCTAGGGAGGTGTTTCTAACTTTTTTTTTTCACTTTTGTGAACTTTCCCACTGTGTGGAGGGGAGACTAGTATATTTGGATTTGTAAACACTTGTTTGCCAGTTTGCACATTATATATGCATTGTGTTTCCACATGGTCAAATTCTGTTCTCATTATTCTTAAGGCCTCCTTCACATGGGTATTGTGACAGCAGGAAGGTAAAGTCACCTGGTTGCATCCAGGGGGGTAGATATATTTCTCCCAGATTCAGGCTTTATGCCGACTTATACAACTAGGGAGTTGATGAAGCCCAGCTGAGGCTAGTGGGCTCATGAATGACTCATACCTCTAGGGAGAGTGCTGGGCGTCGTGAGGCAGGGAGTTGATGAGACCAGCTGAAGCCTGTCAGTTCGTTTAAGGCCTCTATAAAAACTCCCAGCTTCATTAGATGTTAGCTCATGCCTGGAACCAGACCTGTGTGGACTGTCTAGGGAGAGTGAACCCCTGTGCGGTGAGGCAAAGCCTGTGTGGCTATTTGTTTGGACTTTTACTAAACCAGGGACTTAGGGACTAGGACAGCACCAGGCTGATCCCAGTTGTTAG
Organism: Rana muscosa; assembly: GCA_029206835.1. Lineage (NCBI taxonomy): Eukaryota > Metazoa > Chordata > Amphibia > Anura > Ranidae > Rana > Rana muscosa. The sequence continues at coordinate 1,139,390,363 of CM055122.1, forward strand.
TTTAGGAAACCTGCATGTTTAGTCAGAGGTCAAACTGACCAGGATTTATTTTGTTTGTTTCTTTTTGGCTTTGCTGTGTTTTTGTCACTGTACATAGAGAAATAAACCGCACCTTTTGATTTTGAAAACCACAACCTCCGTCTGCTGGCCCTGTTTTTGTGTGGGGAGCCCAACCAGGGGGTCACACACACCCGCTACCGAGTTAACCCCCTCACAGTTGGTGGAGAACCAGTGGCAGTTTTTTTTAAGCCAGCATGGAGGAGATACTGAAACAGCTGGCTCTAGCAAATGCCAATCAACAGCAGACAAATGCAGGTTTGCAAAGGAGCCTTGCAGCCCAGCAGCAAGCTCATCAACAAGCCCAGCAGCAATCTGAGGCCCGCTTCATAGACCTGTTACAGAAGCAAGAGCAGAGACTACAACAAATGGAAGCAGTAATGCAGCAACGTCCGCAGACCAGTGAGGAAAGCCGTCCCACTAATACCGCGTCCTTTGGGGTGAGTCGTTTATTGACAAAAATGACTGGAGAGGATGATCCAGAGGTATTTTTGACCACATTTGAAAGGACTGCTGAAAGAGAAAAGTGGCCTGAGGAGCAGTGGGCTGGACTGGTGGCTCCTCTGTTAACTGGTGAATCGCAGAAGGCTTACTATGACCTAGAGCCTGACCAAGCAAAAGACTATGTGATGCTAAAAGCTGAAATATTGGCAAGGCTGGGTGTCACCCTGGCTGTCCGGGCTCAGCGTGTGCATAACTGGACTTTCCAGCTTGGAAAACCCCCCAGGTCTCAAATGTATGATCTCATTCACCTGAGCAGGAAGTGGCTACAGCCAGAGACTTTGTCCGCACCAGAGATTGTGGAACGTGTTGTAATGGATCGGTTTTTGAGAGCTCTTCCTACTGCCATCCAAAAGTGGGTAAGCCATGGAGACCCAGAGACGGCCGGTGGTCTTGTGGATCGTGTAGAGAAATACTTGGCTACAGAGAACCTGACGGCCTCTTCCAGAGACTCTCGGACTTTCCACCCTAAGACCAGACCATCCCCAGGGGCGGATAAGAGGATTCCAAGGGGTGAGGGTGGAGAGAGTGAGAGGGTGGGAGCTCTACCCCAAGTTTGGCGAGAACAGCCTGGGAAATCAGCGGCTCAAGAGGCCGCAAGAAGGATCGTTTGCTACCGCTGCCGGCAAGCGGGACATATTGCAGCAAATTGCCCGGTTGTGGAGGAACCCATGCAATGTGACTTTCTGATGGACAGACGTCAGTCGCTGTGTGCGACAGTCGCATGCACTGCCATTCGGGGAACTGAGAAACATTTATGCAAAATGTGTATTAATGGTAGAAATGTTGTGGTATTACTGGATTCAGGTAGCCTTGTGACCCTGATAAAGGCTGAATTAGTTAAAACAGAGGTCTCTGGGAATAGCAAGGTAGCTGTTATTTGTGTGCATGGGGACACCCGAGAGTATCCAGTGACTACAGTGTGTTTCGAGACCCCCAAAGGTACCCTCTCTCATCCAGTGGGGTTAGTATCTCAATTACCGCATGATGCCATTGTGGGAAGGGATTTTCCGAAGTTCTGGGAACTGTGGGATGATCCTGAGCCCCCCACTGGTGCCCCTATGTACCAGGAATGTGATAGCCAGAACTCCTCTGAGAGTGGTGAGGACTCTCCAGAATTTCCCTTGTCAGTATTGGCAGGGGAGACTCAAGAAACTGGAGAGGAGCCCACCTCCTCAGACGAAAACCTACCGTCTGTGGAGTTTTCTGATCTGGAGGTTCACAGGGAAAATTTTGCCACAGAACAGTTAAAAGACCCCGCCCTAATAAAGGCACGGGAAAACGTAGTGGAAATAGATGGCGAGTTAGTGAACCCAGATAATACCTGCACTTACCCATACTTCAGCGTAGAGAAGGACCTACTGTATCGGGTGGCAAAAAGGGCAGAAGAAACCGTTGAGCAGCTGGTGGTGCCCAAACCTTACAGGAAGTTGGTGTTGGAGTTGGCCCATGGGCACATTCTTGGAGGTCATCTGGGGACAGAGAAAACCCGAGAGAGGGTATTACAGAGATTCTATTGGCCTGGGGTGATGAAGGACATAGAAAATTATTGTTCCTCCTGCCCTGTGTGTCAGAGGTCGGCCCCGATGCCACATTTCCGTAGCCCGCTGGTCCCTCTACCCATCATTGAGGTCCCGTTTGAGAGAATCGCAATGGATTTGGTAGGTCCTATAATCAAGTCCGCTAGGGGGCACCAGTACATATTGGTTATAATGGACTATGCCACCCGTTATCCAGAAGCGATCCCTCTCAGAAATACCTCGGCCAAAACCATAGCCAAAGAGCTATCTCTTGTTTTTAGCCGGGTGGGTATTTGTAAAGAACTGCTTACGGACCAAGGTACACCCTTTATGTCCCGGGTTATGAAAGAGCTGTGTAAATTGTTCAAAGTGACGCAATTGCGTACATCTGTGTATCACCCCCAAACCGATGGGCTGGTTGAAAGATTCAACAAAACCCTAAAACAAATGTTGAAGAAAGTGGTGGATAGAGATGGAAAGGATTGGGACTGTCTACTTCCTTATTTGATGTTTGCTATTAGGGAGGTGCCCCAATCCTCTACGGGATTCTCCCCCTTTGAGTTACTGTATGGGAGACACCCAAGAGGGCTGTTGGATATTGCCAAGGAAACTTGGGAAAGTGAGAGTTCTCCCCACAGGAGTGTGATTGAGCATGTCGCCCTTATGCAAGATCGAATTGCACAGGTAATGCCCATCGTGAAGGAACATTTGGCCCAAGCGCAGTTGGCACAGCAGAGAGTGTACAACCGTGGAGCAAAGACCCGTACCTTTTCCCCGGGGGATAGGATATTGGTACTTGTCCCTACGGTTGAAAGTAAATTCCTTGCCAAATGGCAAGGCCCCTACGAGATAATGGAAAAAGTGAGCGAAGTGAATTACAAGGTCAGACAACCAGGAAGGCGAAAGCCCGAACAGATATATCACGTTAATCTGTTGAAAGCCTGGAGGGATAGAGAGTCCCTAGTCGCAGAAACTTGGTCACCAGCTCAAACTGGTTGCGTGATTCCGGAGGTTGGAATAGCAGCCACCTTGTCACAACCCCAACAACAGGAGGTTAAGGAGTTTGTGCTTCGCAACAAGGAGGTGTTCTCTGAGCTGCCGGGACAAACATCTGGGGTAGAGCATGATATTATTACCCCGCCCGGTGAAAGGGTGAAGTTAAAACCCTATCGGATCCCAGAGGCCCGACGGGAGGCAATACGGGAGGAAGTACAGAAAATGCTGAACTTAGGGGTGATAGAGGAGTCCCAAAGTGATTGGTCTAGTCCCATTGTGTTGGTGCCTAAACCGGATGGGAGCTGGCGATTTTGTAACGATTTTCGTCAGTTGAACAAAGTTACAAAATTTGACACCTACCCCATGCCACGTATAGATGAGTTGATCGACCGGCTGGGAACAGCCCGATACATGACGACTCTTGACCTCACAAAAGGGTATTGGCAAATTCCCCTGGCCAAGTCGGCCAAAGAGAAAACCGCATTTGTAACCCCAGACGGGGCGTTCCAATATAAGAGAATGCCGTTCGGGTTACAGAATGCGCCGGCCACATTCCAGCGGAAAATGGACCAGATGCTGAGGCCCCATCGGAAGTATGCTGCGGCTTACCTGGATGACGTAATTGTCCATAGCACAGATTGGGCCTCACATCTGCCAAAAGTGCAAGCAGTCCTGGACTCTGTTCGGGAAGCGGGGTTTACGGCTAACCCCAAGAAGTGTACCATTGGGCAGGAGGAGGCCAAATATCTTGGGTACACCATTGGCAGGGGAGTAATAAAACCCCAACTCAACAAAGTCGAGGCCATCCAGAGTTGGCCACGTCCCAACAGCAAGAAGCAGGTACGAGCCTTTCTGGGAATCGCGGGTTATTATCGGCGCTTCATTCCCCACTTTGCTTCTAAGGCTGTGCCCCTAACCAACCTGACGAAAGGGAAAGGGTCGGTCATGATTAAATGGACCCCCGAGGCTGAGGCAGCATTCCAATTCTTGAAACAAGCCTTATGTAGCCAGCCAGTGTTGTACTCACCCGACTTCTCTAAAGACTTTGTCGTACAAAGTGATGCGTCAGATGTGGGGTTAGGAGCAGTATTGTCCCAGGTCTGGAACGGGGAAGAGCACCCAGTCATTTACCTCAGCAGGAAGTTGAAGTCCCATGAGGTAAATTACGCCACGGTTGAAAAGGAGTGTTTAGCGGTGAAGTGGGCTCTAGATTCCCTTCGGTACTATCTGCTAGGTAGGCACTTTGACATGGTTACGGATCACGCTCCGTTAAAGTGGATGGCTCAAAACAAGGAGACAAATAGAAGAGTGAATAGGTGGTTCCTGGCCCTACAGGAATTCAACTTCACAGTAAAGCATCGCCCTGGCGTTCAAATGGGGAATGTGGATGCTTTGTCTCGAGTACATGAATGCCTGATTGCTGGTGTTCCAACCCCAAGGTTAAAACAAGAGGGGGGGGTATGTGACAGCAGGAAGGTAAAGTCACCTGGTTGCATCCAGGGGGGTAGATATATTTCTCCCAGATTCAGGCTTTATGCCGACTTATACAACTAGGGAGTTGATGAAGCCCAGCTGAGGCTAGTGGGCTCATGAATGACTCATACCTCTAGGGAGAGTGCTGGGCGTCGTGAGGCAGGGAGTTGATGAGACCAGCTGAAGCCTGTCAGTTCGTTTAAGGCCTCTATAAAAACTCCCAGCTTCATTAGATGTTAGCTCATGCCTGGAACCAGACCTGTGTGGACTGTCTAGGGAGAGTGAACCCCTGTGCGGTGAGGCAAAGCCTGTGTGGCTATTTGTTTGGACTTTTACTAAACCAGGGACTTAGGGACTAGGACAGCACCAGGCTGATCCCAGTTGTTAGTTTAGGAAACCTGCATGTTTAGTCAGAGGTCAAACTGACCAGGATTTATTTTGTTTGTTTCTTTTTGGCTTTGCTGTGTTTTTGTCACTGTACATAGAGAAATAAACCGCACCTTTTGATTTTGAAAACCACAACCTCCGTCTGCTGGCCCTGTTTTTGTGTGGGGAGCCCAACCAGGGGGTCACACACACCCGCTACCGAGTTAACCCCCTCACAGTATATTACAGCATACAGCCATGCGAGGACCATGTTTGCCCACACAGGGATGAGGGATGCACAGGTGTTCCATGCTTTCCTGTGCAGGCAGTCCTATTCATGGCGGTTGGGACATAGCGGCCACATGGACAAAGATGCTGTTCCCAAATTGACAGCCGTGCAGGTGCACAACCCCAAACACACACTGTCTGTGTACTGGACCATGCACTTGCACGGCTGTCAAATTGGGAGCAGCGTCTGTGTCCATGCAGCCACTACATCCCATTTGACATGAATGGGACTGCCTGCATGTGGATGCATGGAACACCTCTGCATCCCTGTGCAGGCAAACACAGCCCTCGCATGGGTGTACGCTGTAGTACACCTGTGTGAATGAGGCCTAATTGGTGTTAAGTATGATTACTACTTTTTGTCTGTATATTCGTTTTATTTATAGTGCTAATGATACACGGACCAGCCATAACTTTATGACGACCCACCTAATATTGAGTAGGTCCCCTTTTGCTGACAAAACAGCCCTGACCCATGAAGGCATGGGCGCAACTAGTCTCTTGAAGGTATGCTGCGGCATCTAGGACCAAGCCCATCAGTAGCAGATCATTTAAATTCTGTAGGTTGCGAGGCAGAACTTCCATGGATCAGACTTATTTCAGCACATCCCGAAGATGCTTGATGGATTGGGATCTGGAGAACACCTTAGACTCCTTGTTGTGTTCCTCAAATCATTCTTGAACCATTTTTGCAGTGTGGCAGAGCGCATTATCCTGCAGAAAGAGACCACTGCCATCTGGGAATACAGTTTCCATGAAGTACGTGGTCGCCAACAATGTTTAGGTAGGTGGCACGTGTCAAAGTAACAACTACATGAATAGCAGGACCCAAGGTTTCCCAAAGCCATTCACATGATGTAAAAGAAAATTAGATTTATCAGACCAGACCACTTGCTTCCAGGTCTGATGCTCACATGCCCATTTTAGGTGCTTTTGGCTGTTGACATGGGTCAGCATGGGCACCCTGACTGGTTTGCAGCTTCACAGCCTCAGACACTACAAACAACGATGCCCTTTTTTTTCTGCTTTCAACTTCATGGACAGCATGTTTACTTGTTGTCTAATATATGCCACCAACTTTCAGATGTCATTGTAATGAGATAATGTATTATTCACCTAACCGGTCATGCATCATAATGTTATGGCTGATCAGTTTACAGTTTTGGTTACTTTATTAGGTGTTAGCCACTGATTCAGCACTGATAACACTGTTTTTTTAGTATGCATTTTGGTATTTGCACATTAAATATATTTATAGTGCTGCGTCACACAGATTCACTCCCTGCCAATGCACTGCTGCTCAGGGTGATCCACTCCTTTCCCAGACTGCGTCACTCCCTATAAATGCACTGGTATCCCTGGTTCCTTTGCGGCCTTTACAAAGCTATGCTGTTCAGATAAAGTATACAGCTCTCAACAGTCCTGTGGGTGCAGTGCACATTCTGTTTGATTGCGGCCATAACTGCACTTTTTGCTGTTCTAAAAAATGCAGACAGGGTGCCTAGCCTTCCAGGAGCCTAGTGTGACACCCACTACTTGGAGCCATTTCCTGTAGAGAGCTGTAGATGAGGTTGTGTTGACCAGATCCCTCAACCTGAGTGGCAGGAAATTGAGAAACTCTCTACAGAGTGCAGTCCAGGAGGACCTCAGTGACACCATTGAGGCTGGTAAGGGGAGTAGAGAGCCAGACCTTGTGCAATCTGCCTGTTTGTGATGAGATGACAGGGGCTGTCTGTTCGCTACTCTGCCAAAATGTCACTCCTGATGCTGTAAGAGTGGATTTTTGTTCTGCTTGTAGTTAGTATCATGTAGTGGTACCCAAAGCATACATCAACCTTTCCTTGTAACACAATATAGTCATTAAAACAGTGTGCTTTTTTGATGCACAGTATTAAAACAAAATATATGAAAATTTAGCCCAACTTTCTTCCCACGTCCTCATCACTACCACAAATGAAACACCAACACTCCCCCTTCACTACTGTGCTTGTACCCCCTCTCTCACCAAGCTTGTGCGTGCTGCTTTCCCCCTGTTCTCACTGCTTATCTTCATGCCCCCCTCCCATGCTTTCACCCACTCTTGCAGGGAATGTCCCCCCTTCTCTATGGGACACACTGCCACTCTCCGGCTCAGCAATCCCCGCTCCATCCCTGCTGGCTCTGCCCACATTAACAATGGCCGCTAGTGCTCCAATTCCTCCCACCCCCTCCCGCACGTTATGTAGACTATACATTGTCATTGTTTGGTTGCTGTCCCACAGCCCACACCATGGAAATGCATCACGCTTTGCATCCACCTGTATTATAGCAACCAAAGAATGACGTTGAAACCAACTAAGGCTGTCAATGTGACAAATAGAATCCAGTGAGAGAAAAGGGAAGCTCAGCAGGGCTGGAACAAATTAAGACCTTGTGCAGTCTGGAGCAGTCTAAAAGGTAGAGGTGTGCGGGATAGAAAGCTCAATTAAACTAACCCCTGTGCCATTTTCCAAGCAGCTTCTTAAAATGTAAAACCTAGGGAATTAAAAGGGCACCTGTCAAATCATTTTGGCTCCTCCCAGTCCCTTTTATTCTTCTCTATGTCAGATTTGTGTGTATACTGTATGTATGTGTGTGTGTTAGGCTGCATTCACACTATAGCACTTCATGAAAACGTGCATAGTCTTGTGTCATGCTTGTGGTGCCATTTATTATTAAGGGCGTCCAAATGCACAAAGCTCAAAAAAAGTATATGAGCTACTTTGCTGCGTGTAGCATTATAACGCACAGAAAAAAAACGTCTACCATTGTGCATAATTTTTTTGGGAAATCTTGATACTAGTGTGATAAACACACATTTTTTTACAGAAATTTGCAATGAAGCTACATAACCTATTGTGGAACTTTAAAAACGAACCTGATAACTACTTTATGTTCAGACATTAACAACATCCAAACTTTAAAGGACCAACACTGCAGCATCTAAAACTCTTAATCAGGTGTGGTTGTTGGACAGTTTTCTGCCACAGGTGAGAAAGCGACAGCGGCAGGATCGCTAAAAAGGTTGTCTGTCTATCTTTATGGAATTGCTCCCTCTGTAGCAGAGACAGCAAAAATGTTGCTCTGTTGCTGGCACTAACACTTCTGTATTGTGATAACTAGTGATAGGACCAACCTCTTGCTGCCTCAGCTAGTGATGGAGTGAGTACATAGGAACAGACAATTTCCGTGGCAGAATCGCCCATCTGACATCAGCCTAATGCCACGTACACACGATCGGAAATTCCATCTTAATGCAGAAGGTGTAAACATGTTGCCACAAATCCATTAAGGGTTTATCTGTAGTTTTTGGATTGTGGGCAGAGCCATAGAAATTATTTCTTTATGCCTCAGTGGCCAGCTGTGCATCCAAAACTTCTGGTTTATAGCACAGATACAGCCTAAGATAGAGAGTCATAAAATGGCTCCATATCTATAATGTTTTGCTGCTTTATCCATTAATTGTAAGCTCAGGATTTGCAAGTCGAGCAAAGTAAGCATGAAATTGTATTGGCCCACACCATCAGACTTTTCTGTACATATAATAGAAACTATAACTTTGCACTTGAATGTTCTGATAGTTTCTCTCTAAAATCATATTTTCGTTGCCATACTGGCTTTATTTTTACAAACGGATATAATGCGCCTTGCAAGCATAATTTGCAAGCTACAGCTGCAGTGAAATCATTAGTGTTCCTCCAGCTAGATATTCCATACTTTGTAGACACTTGAGACAGTAGGCTCCACATGTTCACTAGTTTTGTGCATTCAAATAATTCTTTCCTTCTTCCGTCTAATCCATATTGTTCTCTTTTTTTATATATATATATCTCTTTTCCACGTTTTCTGAAAGATACTAGGGGGAAAAAATGAAATCTTGGTTCATGTGAAATACTTGTCGGTGAATAAATATAGAATTGTGGCAGCTGCTGTCACGCATAGGCTCATCAAAGTTATTTTTAATTAGCGTGCTAGTTTAAAAATGGCCCAGCATCATATTAAAAGTGGTATATTCAATCAAGCCAAATTTCATTAAACTGTTTCTCAAAAGCAAGCAATACATTTGGCATTCTGCACAGTACAATATTATGTTTGGTAGCGTAGCACATGCAGCGGTCACAATTAAATATTATAGTCATCTCAGAAAATATGAGAAATGTACAAATGTGGTTTGCTACAGTCAATGTTCTCTGTAACTTCCAAGAATATCATAGACGTATAACTTTATCTATCAAAAGAACAGCCTGTAGAATTGACTGTTCTGTCTACAAAAACCAATCAGGACCTAGCCATGATCGAATGACTAGACCAATTACCTTGTTTTGTCTCCCCTCCTTTTCAAAAATGCACAAGTGGCACATAAAAAATAACTACCGTATTTATCGGCGTATAACACGCGCCGGCTTATAACACGCACCCCAAGTTTAGGAGGGAATTTTAAGGAAACAAACTTTTAGGAGGGAAGTTTAAGGAAAAAAACTTACATTTAAATGTCCATCATTGCAGCCTTGCCCAGTGTCCATCTGCAGCCTTGTCCATCATTGCAGCCTTGCCCAGTGTCCATCTGCAGCCTTGTCCATCATTGCAGCATTGCCCAGTGTCCATCTGCAGCCTTGTCCATCATTGCAGCCTTGCCCAGTGCCTTTTCAGCATTGCCCTGATTAAAAATTGGCAAAGATTTCAGTTGACGGAGAGGAGCGAGCGGAGCCAAGATACAGAAAGCCGAGTGTACTTCGGCTAGACTCGGCTCTTCTCACAGTCAGGGGCGGGACTGCGAGAGGTGCAGAGACTAGCCGAAGTACACTGGGCTTTCTGTATGTCAGCGGTGCTTGCTCCTCTCGCAATCAGTGAGAGGAGCCGAGTGTACTTCGGCTTTGTGTATCTCGGCTCGTTTCCACAAAATCAGCGGGGGATCGGCGTATAACACGCACCCACGATTTTCCCCTGATTTTAATAAATACGGTATATAAAATGATTAACACAAACAGAAACATGTCCACAGAGAAGTAAAGTGTTACTAAGCCCAGGACCCTGTATTCACTATATCTGGTCTCCCACAGTACACATGGAAATGCAATTATTTTAGTAAATATAAACTGCTAAATGCACATCTACAGAGACGCAATCAGTGGCTGGCATACTCTTACAGCCAGGAACATTTCTGCATAGACACAATACTGTACTAATGCAGCCAAAAACATTCACTGAGATACATGTTAAGCCGGTTTAGGACATCTACATGCTACAGCTAGAAAAAGGATTGATGAAACAAAGTTCAGCTTCAGCAGCCTTTGAAATAACTAATACAACAAATGTACGTTAAAATTGTATTTACGAAGGGAAGGGAAATGGAGGAAGGTTTACTTTTTTTGCATCAACCCAACTAGTATGGATACAAATGTCAAGAAGCACAACGTGCAGGCAGCCAGCTGTTTCAGGCATACATTTTGTTTTAAAGCCACTGGCCCCTGGATGCATGGCCCGCAACAGCTTGCAAAAAATGTCATTATTTGACCTGGGCAGTCAACATAGTGAAATGGTAAAAAAAAATGAATTAGTAAAATGAGTAATGCAGTTTATAAATGTTTATAAATGTGGTTCCAGTTTTGCTATGTCCACTGAACACTAGAATATGAGATCAATTTAAGCTACAGTGCCTTGCAAAAGTATTCACCCCCTTGGCATTTTTCGTGTTTTGTTGCCTCAGAACCTGGAATTAACATGGATTTGCATCATTTAATTTACAGAACATGGCCACAACTTTTAATTTTTTTTTTTTTTATTGTGAAACAAACAACAAATAAGACAAAATAACAAATAAAAAAAAGTCAATATGCATAACTACCCCCTAATGTCAATATTTTATAGAGCCACCCTTTTGCGGCTATCGCAGCTCCAAGTCACTTTGGATAAATCTCTGACATCTTCATAACTGGGATTTTTTGCCCATTCCTCCTTGCAAAACTGCTCCAGCTCCTTCAAGTTGGATGGTTTGCGCTTGTGAACAGCAATCTTTAAGTCTGACCACAAATTTTCTATTGGATTGAGGTCTGGGCTTTGACTAGGCCATTCCAATACATTTACATGTTTCCCCTTAAACCACTCAAGTGTTGCTTTAGCAGTGTGTTTGGGGTCATTGTCCTACTGGAAGGTGAACCTCCGTCCTAGCCTCAAATCACACACAGAGTGGTAAAGGTTTTGCTCAAGAATATCCCTGTATTTAGCACCATCCATCTTTCCCTCAACTCTGACCAGTTTCCCAGTCCTGACTGCTGAAAAACTTCCCCACAGCATGATGCTGCCACCACCATGTTTCACTGTGGGGATGGTGTTCTTTGGGTGATGTAATGTGTTGGGTTTGCGCCAGACATAGTGTTTTCTTTGATGGCCAAAAAGTTCAATTTTAGTCTCATAAGACCAGAGCACCTTCCTCCATACATTTTGGGAGTCTCCCACATGCCTTTTCGTAAACGCAAAATGTGCCATTTTGTTTTTTGCTGAAAGTAATGTCTTTCTTCCAGCCACTCTGCCATAAAGCCCAACTCTATGGCGCGTATGGCTTATTGACGTCCTATGTACAGATACTTCAGTCTCTGCTATGGAACTCTGCAGCTCCTCCAGGGTTACCTTAGGTCTCTGTGCTGCCTCTCTGATTAATGCCCCCCCTTGCCCGGTCTGTGAGTTTCGGTGTGCGGGCCATCTTTTGCCAGGTTTGCTGTTGTGCCATGTTCTTTCCATTTGGTTATGATGGTGCTTCTAGGAATCATCAAAGATTTGGATATTTTTTTTATAACCTAACCCTGACTTGTACTTCTCAACAACATTGTCCCTTACTTGTTTGGAGAGTTTCTTGGTCTTCATGGCAGTGTTTGGTTAGTGGTGCCTCTTGCTTAGGTGTTGCAGCCTCTGGGGCCTTTCACAAAGGGGTGTATATGTAATGACAGATCATGTGACACTTAGATTGCACACAGGTGGACATCATTTTACTAATTATGTGACTTCTGAAGGTATTTGGTTGCACCAGAGCTTTTTATGGGCTTCATAACAAAGGGGGTGAATACATACGCACATGCCAATTATCAGTTTTTTATTTCTGAAAAATGGTGTTATGTATATATATATTTTTTTTTTTTTCACCAACTTGGACTATTGTGTTCTGATCCGTCACATATAATCCAGATTAAAAAAACATTGAACTAAAGGCTGTAATGTAACAAGATAGGTAAAAAGCCAAGGCACCGTATACAAGTTTATCTACATGATGTAGAGTAAATATTCATATTTCTAAGGTAGGTTTGACAATAAATGAGAAATTTGATTGTGTGCTATAGACCCTTTTTCTGTTGTTTCTTCCATTGCTGTTATGTAGGATCAGTGTATTTTTCTAGTAGCTTGTTATCCTATTCACACCAGGATTGATAATTGTGGCATAAGGAGCAACAGTGGACTTGGATATGTTCCCAATGACAGTCATATATTTTCTGTAATATTCATAGAAAAAGAGTTGAACATTTTTCAATATTTAGTCTTCTACAGTTTTATGGGAAAACAATTGAATATATAAAAAAAATGTTTAGTGCAACCTATTAATAAACTAGTACTAAAAGTTTAGTACAGGTTTTCTTCATATTTAAACTTTACAGTGGGTTCCTCTCTTTGAGGGCAGATTAGTCACCTTATATTCATCTGTGACTGATAATGAAAGGCAACATTGACTTAGTCCCTGTTTAACCCCTTCCATACCGGGCCATTGGGAAATGACGCCGGCAGGAACCCTCTCTCCCTCCGGGTGGATGTCATATGACGTCCTCCGCTTTGAGGGGGGATATCTGAATGATGCCTGCAGCTGGAGGCATCATTCAGATATCCTTGTTTAGAGCCGGCGATCCTGCGCACCATAAGAACGATCATAGCGGCGATTCCGCCGTTTGATCATTCTTATAGGCGGCGGGAGGGGACATCCCCCCCTCCCGCCGCCATCCGGTGCTTCCCTGGGCTCTCCCGTGCAATCGGGGACCCGGAGAGAATCGTCGGCGCCAGTGGTGGGTCACGTGATGAGCATAGAGATGACTGGTGACCAGATAGTCACCAGTCATCTCTATGATCGTCGGAGGCCCGGGCGCGATGTGATGACGTCACGCCCGGGTCCTCAAATGTAAACAAAGCCGCCATTGTGGCTGTAAGTATGAGATCAGTGAAATTTTTTTCACGATCTCATGCTTTCCAGCCTGGAGGAGAGATGGTGGGGTCTTATTGACCCTGCATCTCTCCATAAAGAGGACCTGTCACACACATTCCTATTACAAGGGATGTTTACATTCCTTGTAATAGGAAAAAAACACGCAAGTCCCGCCCGCATATGTAAACGCCGTTCAAACCACATATGTGAAGTATCGCTGCGTGCGTTAGAGAGCGTGCAACAATTCTAGCACTAGACCTCCTCTGTAATTCTAACCTGGTAACCGTAAAAAATTTCAAAGCGTCGCCTATGGAGATTTTTAAGTACCGAAGTTTGGTGCCATTCCACGAGTGTGCGCAATTTTAAAGCGTGACATGTTAGGTATCTTTTTACTCGGCGTAACATAAGCTTTCATATTTTACAAAAAAATTGGGCTAACTTTACTGTTTTGTTATTTTTTAATTCATGAAACCATTTTTTTCCCCAAAAAAAAGGCGTTTGAAAAATTATTGAGCAAATACTGTGCAAGATAAAAAGTTGCAACGACCGTCATTTTATTCCCTAGGGTGTCTGCTAAAAAAACATATATAATGTTTGGGGGTTCTGAGTAATTTTCTAGCAAAAGAATGATGATTTGTACATGTAGGAGAGAAGTGCCAGAATAGGCCCGGTATGGAAGTGGTATAAAAAGCCCTGTATGGAAGTGGTTAAAGTGGAACTTTGCCCATAACAAAAAATAATGCTCTTTGCCAAGGAACATACATTCCAAATTAATATTTATGCTACCAAAACTAGTGTGTGCGGTAAATTGCCTCCAGCATTGTTCCCCTTTCTTTTTGCTGAAGCCCAGAGCCCCTGAGCAGCAGTAAATCTTTAGGCTGTCAGCAGACCAGCCTCTACATTTTCTGCCCAGTGCTGAAAACTAGAGAACAACTGAGTATGTGCAGAGCACAGTGAGACAATGTATTACTGGATTTTAAACCATATAGGCCATGGTTTCTCAACTAGGGTTTCTCCAGAACCTCCGAGATAACCTCCCCACTGACACCATTAATCTTTTTAGCTATAATTCTTCCCAATGACCTCAAGTGTAAGGAGCATTCTTCCCATCACAGTAATGTATCATGAGTTATAGATCTAGTAATTTTTAGCACGGGTTCCCTGTGACTGGAAAGTTATTTCAAGGGCTCCTCTGTGTTAAAAGGTTGATGAAGGCTGCTATGGGCACTTATTTTATATGTTTTACATGGCTATACCTGGAAAAGGGGCGTCATGAAGTGATTAAGCAGGACCTCATTTTCTGACTAAAGTTCCACCTTAACTAACACCATGAAACTATTTTAAATTGTATTTAACACACACTTTTTTTAATGAGGGTATTTGGATTTAGTTTACAATGAATTTTACAGGTAAAATAACATTAGCTTAGATATATATATATATATATTTTTTTTCCACAGATGTTTCTATGTCTATTAATGTGTTTTTATTGTTTTCTATTTTAGCTTGCTATGACTCACCCAAGCCACCATTTAAACTTTGGGATGAACCCTGACCATGCTCGTAACTCTCTTTCCAACTGTGGAATTAGGCAGCCAAAATATGGGGATAGAAAAGTTCATTACATGCACATGCGTAAAAAAGGTATGTTTGTTGATATCTATAGTAAGCTTGTAGAACTCAAGTTTGTCTCGCCTTCATATAGTGGTACGGATTGAGAAGTTTTGGGTATTATGATGGTGAAGTTTATGCCCCATGCCTCTTGTTCTTAGTAAATTGGATTCTTATGTATCTTGGCTTTGTCCACAAAGGGGGCTGTATCTTTTATATTTAAAGAGTTCTGTCATCGAGATAAATGTATTCTAACAGTATTTATTTATTTATTTTTTAAATACATTTATTATACTTTAATTTCCTGCAAAGCTAGAAGCCCTGTTAGTATATTCAGCATTCAAAACTTCCGAGTGTGTCAGAAGCCTGCGGTCTAACCGTTGTGCGCTGAGGCTTCTTCCCCTGGGTGCTAGTAATCACTATATCGTTATAGCAGCTAGCTGGTTGGGATCACAGAATGCAGTGGGGAAACACAAGCATCTGACACACCTTAAGTTGTCAGGTACTTAAAGGGGTGTTACGGCCTGTGACGGGAATTTTTTTTTTAAAAGCCAGCAGCTACACATACTGCAGCTGCTGGCTTTTAATAAATGGAGACTTACCTGTCCTGCAGTCCCTCAATGTCGGCACCGCAGCTGATGTTTCCCATCAGCTGTCGGGTGCTTCTGTCGCCATTGCGGGTAAGGGAACCCGGCCGTGTAGCCTTTTGGCTTCACGCCAGGAACCCTACTGCGTGAGGCCCGCTTCTCTCTCCTATTAGCCCGGCGGCCAGGGGAGGAGGAGGGAGGGAGCCCCGCGGTGACGTCACGGCCGCGGCTGAACTCCAGGAAGTGGATAAGGATACCTGTCTTTGACAGGTATCCTGCCCCCCTCCCCCCCGAAAGATGCCAATTGTGGCACCGGAGGGGGGGGAGGAATCCGATGAGTGGAAGTTCCACTTTTGGGTGGAACTCCGCTTTAAGATCCTAGTGGTGCATTTATCTCTACAGGAAAGCACTTGTTAGGATGCATGTATCTTGTCAACAATGTCTTTTTAAGCAACAATGACCTCTTTAAAATAATTTAGATGTAATACAAATATCCACATACTGAAAATGCTTTGTAATGTTTGAAAAAAAAAAAAAGCTTTACTTTGTGTGTTACTGACCCAAACAAGTACCGTATGTGCTTATCAGGCAGAATCCTGACAGCGGATATCCAGGTCAGCATCTAAGCAGAAAAGATAGGAAGGATAAAAATGACTTTAATTCGGCAGTAGCATCTCCTATTTTTCTACCCTGAACTTCCTTCCTGTAAATATAATTAAAGTAAAAAATATATATAGTGTAAATATATATAGAGTCATTCGTATTTGCTACAGTATATACAACCTGTACATACCAGTATGTACATGTAGTTTGTGTATATAATAAAACAATTATGTTGCTATAGCTTTGCTGTCCAACCTGCTTACTGTATTAGATTTGAAATGATAGGAGTGAGCATGTATAGATACCAACACCACATCCCAGTTTAAATTGAAAAGGGGAAGGAGGGACAGGAGGTCACATGCCTCGGGATTTTAAAGGTGTCAAAAATAATTGGTTGACCAAATGAATGATCAACACAAAATTATAGAAAAATAGAAAGACATTTTTATTATAAAAATAGTAAAAACATGAGATATTACATATCCAACAGATTGATTGTTTCTAAGAAAGTACATGTAGAAAACCATTTTTTCTCGACATGTTTCGCTCCCAAAAGAGCTTCTTCAGGAGATGAATTTACGGCGTGTTAATGTACTGGAAGTAACAGAAAGAAGAATATGAACGCTTATGTAAATGCATTAAAAGAAAAAATACATTTGTATAAATACATATTTTATAGGCATCCATGCGGGGATTTGAATGCAAACAGCATACAGGCAGAATCCATAAATCAATCAATAAGGGCATACTATATATAGTTGCATATCACTGCATTTTATTGGAAATGAACAGTGTGGTCAAGCTCTTACCAGTCATCGATATAGAAAGTGCTTGTCAATCTGATTCATTAAAAACACATGAAGGTGCCAAGAAAACTGTCCAAACCCCTCCAAGAAAAAAAAGGGATCTCATACAATCCTGCAGATGGTAGAAAAAATATAATAGGAAACGGGTGTCTTCACGGAGGAAAAACACCCCAAATAAAGTTAGAGGTCGATCAAAATGGGATGAGATGAAGTAAGAAGGTCATAGACAAATTAAAAGGGCTATACGTTTAAATAGAATCAATTGCATAGAGCAGGGATATGCAATTAGCGGACCTCCAGATGTTGCCAAACTACAAGTCCCATGAGGCATAGCGAGACTCTGACAGCATCAAGCATGACACCCAGAGGCAGAGGCATGATGGGACTTGTAGTTTGGCAACAGCTGGAGGTCCGCTAATTGCATATCCCTGGCATAGAGCATTGTATGCACCGGTAATCCGAGATTGCAGACCCAGTCCATACAGCGGGCAAAGCAAGGGATCCAAGGATATCAATGGAAAACACCCTGGCTGGCCCAAAAATGAAAGGGAGAAGACCCTATAGTGATATGGATAAATCAAATACACATTAATAAATAGAGATCCATGCAGCAAGGAACGGACTGCAGTCCAGATTGAAAGTGTAGGGAAAATATAAACATACCTGGAGAAAGGGATTCCGGGTGTAAGCGGAGATGTAGTCTTCATCTCCAGCTTGCAAGGGAATAGCAACAGGAGAGGAGATGTGATCTCTGTCCCTAGCTCAGGGGGAATGGCAGAAGATTGTGGCTACCATAAACCGTTTCAAATTCCATCCTTAACGCAGCGACGTCTGACGTCATCGCCGCGCGGCTGTTGCATAGAGAGAGGGAGGCATGGAGTTACGGCACTGACAACAGTGCAGAGATGGCAAAGAGCCGGATTTGCAGACAGTGAAGCTGCAGCGGCCATGATAGAAAATCCAGCGCGCCCATACCACGTTAATAAAAACATGAATGGACAGGACGGTTGTGATTCCTGTGGACCGGAAATGTGCACTAAGCACATCACGATCCACCTGAACACTAGGGATGGGAAGAAGGATGATGAAAGTCCACCTGCCGAAAGTGGGCGGCGCCAAACAGGAAGGGTCTCCCAATGTGGGCTGAGAGGAAGAAGCTCTTTTTGGGAGCGAAACATGTCGAGAAAAAACGGTTTTGAATATTTATTGTAATAAAATATCTTTCTATTTTTCTATAATTTTGTGTTGATCATTCATTTGGTCACCAATTATTTTTGACACCTTTAAAATCCCGAGGCATGTGACCTCCTGTCCCTCCTTTTGATTTGCTTTCTGTATTGGTTTAATTTTAAGCAAAAGAGAACATGAACCTGTCAGCTGGGAGTATTGCATTTAGGGCTGCTAGACAGGAAATCAGATTTGATTACCCATTCATCCAAAATATATTTGATTCTTAAAAGGCCTTGAGATCCTTGTATTTTTTGTCCCTTAATTATTAGTTTAAAAAAAGGAAACCAGTGTAATAATTCTGTTCTTCAAATGCCTGTTTACACTTGCATGTAGTTTCTCTATACTTTTAAACTAGGATAAGTTCACTTTAAAAAATAAATAAGTGCACATTTTTTGCAGCCTTTAGACCCCTTTCACACTGAGGGCGTATTGCAGGCGCTATAGCGTTCAAAATAGCACCTTCAATCTGCCCTCAAACAGCTGCTCCATTGTCTCCAGTGTGAAAGACCGAGGGCTTTCACACTGGAGCCTTGCGCTAGCAAGACGGTAAAAAAAAGTCCTGCTAGCCGCATCTTTGGAGCGGTGTGTTTACTGCTCCTCCACCGCTCCTGCCCATTGAAATCAATGGGACAGCGCGGCTATACCGCCCGCAATGCGCTGCTTCAGCAGCGCATTGCAGGCGGTTTTAACCCTTTCTCTGCCGCTAGCGGGGGGTAAAACCGCCCCGCTAGCGGCCGAAATGCGCCGCAAATCCACCCATAGTGTCGGCGGTAAAAATAGCGGCGTTTTACCGCCGACACTATGGGCGGCTCAGTGTGAAAGTGGTCTTAAAGCAGCGGTCATCAACCCTGTCCTCAGGACCCACTAACAGGACAGGTTTGCAAGATAACTGAAATAAACCACAGGTGATATAATTTGCTGCTCGGTGATTGCAGTATTCTAGTCTGCATCTCCCCAAGGTAATACATAAAACCTGGCCTGTTAGTAGGCCCTGAGAACAGGGTTGATGACCACTGCTTTAAAGCATTGATCCAACGATCAGCAGATCTCCTGCAGACCTGTCAGTGTATCTGTGTGCCCGTACATTCTGTACGGGCACACACATACATTGACAGGAAGAATCAATGAGTGCCGTGGTAGTTCACTGAGAACTACAAGCCATCATCCACAAAGGATGTCGGTACTTGTAAGTTCATTCATTCACAGAACTCTGTGAATGAATGACATGGCTGTGTGGCAGAGCCCCACATGGCGACGCAGATTTCAAAAACTGACAGCTAGTATCGGGAACTTATGCTTCTACTGCTGTCACAGGGACGGGGGAATCGGGCAGCGGCTGCAGCATTGGGAACATGTTACATGTGCCACCCTAAAAATGGGTGAAACATGTAATATGTTCCCAAAGATGAACTAATACTTTAAGCTGCATGTTTGTTAGCGTAGCAAGTAGGGATGATCTCAGGCATGTTTGGATACTAGTCTAAACCCACCCAAGCTATCCCGCCTGGAAGCTGTCACTGTGTACCACCAATCTTTAATGTCTGAGGTATTCCCCACAGTCGTACGTATACACGACCCAAAGTGGGATGGCTTGAGTGGGTTCAGACTAGCATCCGAACATGCCTGATCTCATCCCTACTTGAAAGCCTTATACTGTAGCTATGCATGAGCTATGCAAAGAGTGCAACTAATGCTAGTATTTTACCTTTAAACATTTTGTAAAATGTGTTTTTTCCTCACTGCATAGATCATATGTGGCCTTGTTTTTGCATTTCTACTGCTCAGTAAATCAATAAGCAAATTCCTAAGCTATGTTCATTTTTTTTGTTCTGTGCTGGTTCAGATATTGTGCTGAAATCTGTGAACATATTTAATTAATGTGTCTCTGGTCTATCTAGTTATAGCTGTCCTTAATTGTGTGCCAGTAGTGTTGCTGTCAAATTTAGTACAACCAGCCTGTTGGGTTTTTCTTGTGTGATCACTGCCAACAACTATAGCCACCAGCAGTGGACATTGTATTCTGTCAGCAGGGTCAACGCTGATTGTGTTGATGGTGGAATTGAGCGATTTTCTTTCCCTCAGGCTGTGGTAGACCCTGAATATGTAAACATGTTCCTAAATTACTGCAAAAGAAGGTTGTGTTTGAATATATTTTGGGTACATTTTTATTATGATCCTCTATCCATGCCATTTACCATTACCTATGCAGCATGAAAACTGAATCTGCTTAATTTTTAACCTTGTACTACAAACTATGGTCTCCTGCACCACCCATTAATCTACCTCTCTCCTCACCATCATTCCCCCCTTAAAAGCAGTGACAAAGATAAAAGGATGCACTTAGGCAAAATACATCTTTCAATTAATACTTACATTTATGAACATTTTACATAATTATAATTGATATTTTAATTTGCACTGAGAAACAAACAAGAAACAAAGGGATAATAATTAATATAAATTGATCCTGCAAAAATAGATGAATTTGATAAAAGCCCCTGGACTCTCGGGAAGTCATCCTTCAGCACTCAAGAAATAGAGCCATGTTTCTGGGAAACCATGGCTTAAAAGACTGCCTTTCCCTCTGAGCATTAAAGGAAATGTAATACTTTTTTTAACAGTATTTAGTTCCAGATGGATCATAGAACAGTCTATCGGCCTCACCTCCTGCTAAATGCCTCGTGTCGATGCTAGCCTTGGGCAAATGCTGTGTACCAGAAACAGGCTCCCGCTAGCAAAGCAGCCATCTCCCTGGTACCTGTGGAGCCGGATAGGAGGGGGACTTTCTGACACAGCTAGCGTTACAGGGCACCTTGAAAGATGGGACAAAGTATGTGCAGAAATGTAATACTGTAAATAAAAAATGCTATACATACAGTTTTTTATTAGTAATTAAACGACTTACTAGTTATTAGAAGAGGAAAAAAATACTGGTGAGCCTTGACTTGAAGGACTTTCTTTTCCTCTAGATATTAAAAGACTGTTTAGACAATTAGTTGCTACTTAATTTACTACTTACTAGTTATTAACTGAACAGTACATTGTCAAATGTGATTTGATTTGACAGTTACCAGATGTGATTCATGTTCTGATTTCAATCTCTAAAAAAGTGCATGTTACCTGGACTGGATGGTCATCCTCTTTAAGAAACACAGATGTGCTGAAAGACAATTCCAAACAAGAATAAGTTATTTTTAGGATAGCCAACGCCAGCTTAGGCACATCCTAATTAGAACCAATGCGCCCTGGGTGTTTAGCCTGAAGTCTGTGTTTCAGACATTCATCCCTGGGCACATATTGTCCTAAACATTTGTAACGCTAGGTGCACATCCAGCTGCAGCAGCTGTCAGTCTCTCATAGAGTTTGACAGGCTGCCGGCATCGGGGCTGGCCTGGACACCTGTGTCCACCACCTGTAATTAAACACCGGAGCTCCATACATTGGGCTAAACTTCAAGTGTTAAAGCGGAAGTAAACCCATCGATTTAACAGTTTCAAAAAGCAGTTATGCCGGGAATGCCAACTATCACATTGGTTGTGCTCTCAACCAAACTGTCAAACCATCCAATGGCTGGTGTCATAACTGATCACATGTGCAGCATCATGGTAGTTGAAGATTAAAACAGAGGCCAAAATGGCAGCTTCCTTGCCTGAAAATGATAGGAGGGTTTACTTACACTTTAATGGGACCTAAGGTGGAACTGAACCTCAATAGATAATTCCAAAAAGCTTCTTTTTTTTTAACCAGTTTGCTAGGTCTGGAGGCACAGCCACATAGGGATATATTTTTTTGTCACCCTATGGGTTATACATGAAAGAAATAAAATAAGCTACCGTACTTGGGTTGTGGTGAACAATTATAAAACCAAGACAAATAAAGGAAAATTGTTATTTAAATATAAATACATAAAATAAAATTTTTAAATGCAGCAAAAATGTTGATTTCCAGACATTGTAAATCAAACCGAACACCAACAGTTGCCAAATGGCTACACATGAGAAGAAATCTATAACATAGAGGAAACAGTAGCTATCGCTCTTATTGAACGTGTTAAAAATGTTATT
Source organism: Rana muscosa (assembly GCA_029206835.1). Classification (NCBI taxonomy): domain Eukaryota; kingdom Metazoa; phylum Chordata; class Amphibia; order Anura; family Ranidae; genus Rana; species Rana muscosa. Next base: position 1,139,412,662 of record CM055122.1, read on the forward strand.
AAAAGATTAAAAAAATTGTATTGGAGATGGAACTAACTTCCAAAACAAAGCAGTCTAACATAAAAATCCTTATTCTCCAAATGGGTGAGAGCCAGGTGAACTACTGATGAGATAACTTTTGCAGTGGATCAGTTTTGTCTGCATGCATATTGATGGGAGTCCACTCTGAAGTCAATGGTCTTCTTTATATGTGCCTTAACCAGCCTTTGGAGCACTTCATAATTATTGGGGTTAGTGTTTTTGGGTGATAGTCATTCAGATATAACATGGTTTTGTGAATAAGGCAGTGTTGAACCTTAAATAATTAATCCAAAATCACAGTTCATTTGTTTTAAGGTAATCAACCTCTGAGTCTACAGGCACAGTCACTGATAGGTGGGGCTTTTCTTGGTGAATTCTGCTGGGTTTTAGTGGCTGTTTGTTCCCCATTGAAGTGATTACTGATCAAGTTGGGCATTAAAGCGGAGTTCCACCCTAAAAATTTACTTTCTATTAACAGTTTGCCTTTAATGTAAAAAAAATAAAAAAAAGGGGTTTTACTCACTTCTATTCTATTTCGTAATCTGCCTAGTTCCTGGTCCTAGGTGGTTCAACTTCCTGTCCTAAGACCCCATTGCCTCCTGGGAAATGATGACACATTTCCCAGGAGTCTCTGGGCATTACTGTGCCTAAAAATCACCCAGCATGCACCTCTCCCTGAAAACCAGGAAGAAAAAGGAACTGGGCTTCACATGCCCACACATATGATGGATACGGCCACAACATGAGCTGGAGGATATAAGGCAAGTGTTTGCAATGATTTCTGGAACGATTGGGGAGCTATTAACCACTTGACAACTGGGCACTTAAACCCCCTTCGTACCCAGACCAATTTTCAGCTTTCAGCGCTGACGCACTTTGAATGACAATTGCGCGGTCATACAACGCTGTACCCAAATGATATTTTTAGCATTTTTTTCACACAAATAGAGCTTTGTTTTGGTGGTATTTGATCACCTCTGCGGTTTTTATTTTTTGCGCTATAAACAAAAAAATACAGAAAATTTTGAAAAAAAACATTTTTTTTTTACTTTTTGCTATAATAATATCCCAATTTTTTTTTTTAAGAACTATTTTTTTCTCAGTTTAGGCCGATATGTATTCTTCTATATATTTTTGGTAAAAAAAATTGCAATAAGCGTATAGTGATTGGTTTGCGAAAAAGTTATAGCGCCTACAAAATAGGGGATAGAATTATGACATTTTTATTATATATTTTTTTTTTACTTGTAATGGCGGCGATCTGCGATTTTTGTCAGGCCTGCAATATTGCGGCGGACATATCGGACACTTTTGACACTATTTTGGGACCATTCACATTTATACAGCGAACAGTGCTATAAATATGCACTGATTACTGTATAAATGTGACTGGCAGGGAAGGGGTTAACACTAGGGGGCGATCAAGGGGTTAAATATGTTCCCTATTAGTGATTCTTACTGTGTGGACATCGCGGCCGCCAGGCACGCGCATCAGCATCATGTGACCGCTGCGGGCACAGCTGTTCCCCGCCGCGCGCCCTCGGCGGCGCGCAGGGGGAGAGAAACAGGCAGGACGTCCATGGACGTCCACTCAGCACTTGAGAGCCGCGCTCCAGACGTCTTTTGTCTATAGCGCGGGTCTCAAGTGGTTAATATGTTTTAGGGACTATTTAATGTGTTTCATTTTAGCTTGCAAAAAATATTAATTATGCCCGGAACCCCGCTTTAAGGCCTACACTAATCTAAAGCTACTGTACATTTATAAACAAGCCAATGCTAGCCGATTAGTCTATGGGAGGTTTCGGTGTGATGAGCTCAAAGGTCGCCATAGTAACTTCTTTTCTGAACTTTATTGTCGTAGTGATGTTTGACTTCTCCACAGTCTTACCTCTTAACATCCTTGATATAAAAACAGGGATGCCCAACTAGTACAGAAGAAAAACCTCAAGATCACAAACCCTATCCCATAAAAACATAAAAAAAACATGATAGCATAGATAGGTATTTGCTATTTTATTTTCACTTATAATATATGCAGATTTTAACAGAGAAAGGGGGCACTTTACTGCAAGATCTGCTTTAGGCACACAGGGAGACAAGGTAATGCTGGCCTGGGAAAAGAAACAAAAAAATACCCCAAATTCTCCATGAGCTTACCAGTGGGACAAATGCCGCTCCTGATGAGGGGTTGATTGTTGACAACTACAATCACTGAGTTCACTTTAGTTTTACCAATCTCCTGTGCCTGTTGCAAAAGCATCCCTTAACATGGTTGTAAACCTTCTCATATACCCAGTGAAGTTAATAGCCTTAGATGATACACAGTGATGAAACAAATTTTCCTATATATGTTTTACTTATTTATCTGCAGTCTTCTTCTTTGTACACCCCTTCTGCATTTTTTAGTTTCACAGAGGAGGGGGTGGAGAGCTGCAGTTAGAGGTCTGAGAGACTGTGTGAGAGCTTATTGAAGGAAAGGAATACACCCCCCTCCACACAGAAGAACTATTGTGTTTTGAATAGACAAGCTGTGTGCTGAGCTCTCCTCCCTGACACAAATTGTATCTCATTTTTCGGGAAAACTTATCAGAAGTGAGACATGCTGATAACAGAGGGAAACTAAACTAAAGCCTAGTACACACGGGCCCAATGTCAGGCAGCATCGGCTAGTTCAATAGAAGCCAGCTGACGTTTAGGCCACCTGTATGGTAGCCAGTCCGACAGAAGCCAGCCGTTCAGATGGATTCTGTCGATGGGCATTACTGAAATAGGTCTGCCAACCGGCTCCCGATCAATGCTCTCAACCAGAGAGCGATGACCAGAGTGTTCTGGTGGGGGGGCTGTCCCCCTGTCAGAACACAATAAAACGGTGGAGATCGCTGTACTAACATCGCATAGCTAGTACAGTGGCTTTGACCTGAGCTGTCAAATTTGTTTTTAAGCCCGCTGGGTTGAACGAAAAAATAATTAGTGTGTACTAGGCTTTAGAGCAGGGATCTCCAAACTTTCTAAAGAAAGGGCCAGTTTACTGTCCTTCAGACTTTAGGGGTGCCGGAGTGTGCCCAGTGGGAGTAAACGATGCGGAAGGAATAATGTCCCATTGTTGGTGTCAGTGGCAAGAATAATGCCTCAAGGGCCAGATAAAGGTAAACAAAGGGCCACAGTTTGGAGACCACTGCTTTAGAGCTTTGGAGTGAGACAAGTAAACACTACAGATATATGGGCTTTGTTCAGATTTCATGACCAAGGTTTACAACCACTTTAAGGTGCAGTAAACTGTAAAAGTGTGTAAAGACTCAACATTTTACAGCACTGCAAAAAAGCTGAATATTAGCTTCAGTTTTCTGAATGGCCACTCACTGGCTTACTGGATACTTACTGCCAGGGCAGTGACTCTTTAACTGTTGAGCTTTACCGCAGCTAAAGATATTGAGGAGAATTTTCTAAGACTGGAGCAGCCAGAATCTGGAACACCTGTGGTGGCAACTAATCAACTTCTATCTTTCATTTTAAAATAAGTGGTTTGAAAGACAATTTTTTTTTTTTTTTTTTTTACCTAATGCATTCTGGGAAATGGCTGCTGATGTAGGTTTTTTTTTATTTTTTTTACTTTGACAAATTTTCTTAAAAAACCCATGGGCATTACTTGACAGTCTTCCAATTTAGCCATTTTAATCTAATGTCTGTTGACTACCAGCAGAGACCACAGGCTGAAACTTATTGGAGGGGAAGTGATCAAATTGGTTGAAACCTTGTCTGATTGCTACTTTTCCCAGGGTAAGCATTTGTCACAGGTGTCTGCAGCACACCCCCTTTGCCTTTCTCTTTTGTTCAAATATGAAGGGTTGCTTGTTTTTCAACGGTTTCTGTTCCGATAAGTGTTGCTTCCTATCTACTATTGGGAATGCCCTCTGATTTATGTGACTGTCTTTTAGGTCTGTGTTGTGCAAATGACCGGATGATTGTGCACACTGCATTGAAAACAAAGTAGTGTTAAGGAAAATGTGAGAGTTTATACAATCTGTTATATATCCCTGATGTTTTTATTTGTCTCGTGATATTATTTTTCTGTTGTGTCTTGACTCAGGCCATGACTGCAATGCTTAAAAAAAAAAAAAAAAAAAAAGGAAATTGAGTACATTGATCCTGTAATTGTTTGTTGAAAATCTGGCCTTGCAGTAATTATGGCTTTTGTTGCCCTTGCCCAAATCAATCGGTGGCCAAGTAATTTATACCCTTTGAAGAGCATTGTATAAAACGATGGGATTAAACAGATCTAATTGCTGTTCGCGTTAACTGTAGTAAAGGAGCAGAGTTGAAACATAAATTTCAGGCCATCTAGTTTTACAAGCATATGATGAGAAAATGCTCTTATATTTTTACGAGTGCCGGCTTCTGAGCACTATTGATTTAAGTCATTCTCAACGCATTTCTCTGTGAACTTTCCGCTCACAGTTTTATGACTGGTTGATCTGTCATTTATGATGACTTTTATTTTGCATGGATACAGGAATAAATACGCTGATAAACATTATGTCTCGTCTGGGGCAAGATGATCCAGCCCCTTCACGGTAAGAATAATTTCATTTTATTACACATTTCCTAGTAGTTTAAAGTGACCATATTTTATGTGTCTGTGCAAGTTTGTGTTGATTTTGTTTCCCCTTTAAATTAAAATTAGCAAATCAAAATAGATGACTGCAGCAGTCGCTCTGCAGCATATGCAGGAAGCTTCTAGATACTTCTTGTACAATTGCTTCTTCCACTTGACGGCAAAATGCTTCATTGTCATCATCTCACCTGCCATTCACATCTTTCCACCTGAATTGTCAAAGCCAATATCTGATCTCGTTACAGCATATTTGCCCTGTTCGTCCCCTGAAAAAATGCTTTATGAGAGAAAAGTAATGGCTCTGTTTTACTCTACTCTTGTTGGCTTTGTGTTAAAAATATTGAAATTGTGAGCTTTGTTGTTATCTCAAGCCCAATATCCACTTCAGTATAGATCCATAAAAAGCATGCTGTGTGCTGCACTAATTCCACGCTCCTATACACCCGCAGCTTGACAATCAATAAGATGTTCTTTGTGTCCAGCATCTGGCTTAAGAAATGTATTCTAAAGCATTTCTCTTTTAAAAAATGGTGTGCGTGTTCATCGCACTACTAGTGAATCTTTAACAATGCACGCACACACACACACACACACAATATATATATATATATATATATATATATATATATATATATACACAGTGGGTACGGAAAGTATTCAGACCCCCTTAAATTTTTCACTCTTTGTTGTATTGCAGCAATTTGCTAAAATCATTTTAAGTTCATTTTTTTCCTCATTAATGTACACACAGCACCCCATATTGGCAGAAAAACACAGAATTGTTGACATTTTTGCAGATTTATTAAAAAAGAAAAACTGAAATATCACATGGTCCTAAGTGTTCAGACCCTTTGCTGTGACACTCATATATTTCACTCAGGTGCTGTCCATTTCTTCTAATCATCCTTGAGATGGTTTTACACCTTCATTTGAGTCCAGCTGTGTTTGATTATACTGATTGGACTTGATTAGGAAAGCCACACACCTGTCTATAAAAGACCTTACAGCTCACAGTGCATGTCAGAGCAAATGAGAATCATGAGGTCAAAGGAACTGCCTGAAGAGCTCAGAGACAGAATTATGGCAAGACACAGAAGGTTACAAAAAAAATTCTGCTGCACTTAAGGTTCCTAAGAGCACAGTGGCCTCCATAGGCCTTAAATGGAAGACGTTTGGGACGACCAGAACCCTTCCTAGAGCTGGCCGTCCGGCCAAACTGAGCTATTGGGGGAGAAGAGCCTTGGTGAGAGAGGTAAAGAAGAACCCAAAGATCACTGTGGCTGAGCTCCAGAGATGCAGTCGGGAGATGGGAGAAAGTTGTAGAAAGTCAACCATCACTGCAGCCCTCTACCAGTCAGGGCTTTATGGCAGAGTGGCCCGACGGAAGCCTCTCATCAGTGCAAGACACATGAAAGCCTGCATGGAGTTTGCTAAAAAAAACACCTGAAGGACTCCAAGATGGTGAGAAATAAGATTCTCTGATCTGATGAGACCAAGATAGAACTTTTTGGCCTTAATTCTAAGTGGTATGTGTGGAGAAAACCAGGCACTGCTCATCACCTGTCCAATACAATACAGTCCCAACAGTGAAGCATGGTGGTGGCAGCATCATGCTGTGGGGGTGTTTTTCAGCTGCAGGGATAGGACGACTGGTTTCAATCGAGGGAAAGATGAATGCGGCCAAGTACAGGGATATCCTGGACGAAAACCTTCTCCAGAGTGCTCAGGACCTCAGACTGGGCCGAAGGTTTACCTTCCAACAAGACAATGACCCTAAGCACACAGCTAAAATAACGAAGGAGTGGCTTCACAACAACTCAGTGACTGTTCTTGAATGGCCCAGCCAGAGCCCTGACTTAAACCCAATTGAGCATCTCTGGAGAGACCTAAAAATGGCTGTCCACCAACATTTACCATCCAACCTGACAGAACTGGAAAGGATCTGCAAGGAGGAATGGCAGAGGATCCCCAAATCCAGGTGTGAAAAACTTGTTGTATCTTTCCCAAAAAGACTCATGGCTGTATTAGATCAAAAGTGTGCTTCTACTAAATACTGAGCAAAGGGTCTGAATACTTAGGACCATGTGATATTTCCCTTTTTCTTTTGTAATAAATCTGCAAAAATGTCAACAATTCTGTGTTTTTTCTGTCAATATGGGATGCTGTGCGTACATTAATGAGGAAAAAAAATGAACTTAAATGATTTTAGCAAATGGCTGCAATATAACAAAGAGTGAAAATTTTAAGGGGGTCTGAATACTTTCCGTTACCACTGTGTGTGTGTGTGTGTATGTATATATATATATATATATATATATATATATATATATATATATATATATATATGTGTAGCGGCCTCACTTCATCTCCTTTGTCTAGGGGTATGTCACACGACAGGGTGAGATGCGCTACGGCCCATGTCCTCCCCATAGCTGTGGGTGAGGTGAAGGCCAGTACCAGATATTTCCTCGGGCCTATGTGCTTTTGTCTAGAATCAAGTCCCGCTGTGTCAACACTTCCCTCTGCTCCCATTAACCAGAGTTCCACACACCGATCACAGTCCAACTCTTGTTTTATTGTATATCTCACAATAAACAGTGCTTCAGTAGCCAACTGGTTGCGACTTGATAACATTTTGATACAGGGAATGAGCAGGTCGAGGCACTATCCTGATTATCAGCTAAACCACTGCGATCTCGCCAGCGGTTACTATAGCATTAGCTAGAAAGGATTTAGAACTTGAGAGTCTCTACCAGCAACTCGCGAGAACGTAGATAGGAGTACCTTCGCTGCGTTGTGGCCCCTGTCAGGGGAAGATGTCCCTCCAAGGGAGTTACCAGAGGCCCATCCGTCACTGGGTTGATGCTGCTCCAGACTCTCCGAATGGGTAACCTCCCCGGCCTCCTCACCTCAGACATGGGCCCCATCCACCTCAGGGACCCTCGGACTTCTCCACCCTCGCGGGACCCAGTCGAAGTCACTGGACCCCAGGCCTCCTAGTTTAGTATCTCACCCCAGGCTGAAGGTGCCTGGGATGGACTCCAACTCCATTCCGGTCAGGCCTAGGGCGCCTGGGCCGGAATCCGGAACCGCCCGCACCCAGGCCTAAGGAGCCTGGGCGCGTGAAGAAGATCCTCCTGAAGACCTTGTGGTTAGGGCATCTCCCCCTTTTTTCTCCTCCCATCGACACCACGGCAGGTTCCCCGCCCTCGCCGTACCATCTCCGGAAAGGGACAAAAAGGGTAGCACTGTGATGGCCAATCTACCTTGAGCCTCCAGGTACCCCGCCACCCAGAGGCCAAGGAGATTATTACACCGTCCAATCCTCCACGAACACAAATGGTCCACTATTCCCATACTTACACACCTGAGTGTCCCACCTAAATTTAGAGACCCCGCTACATATATATATATGTGTGTGTGTGTGCTTTTTTTTTTCTCTTATTCTGTGTATGTAGAGTTTATAAAAAACATTGGGTTGCTTTGTTTACTTTGTATCCACAAATAACAGAACTTTTTCTTTTTAGAATAAACCACAATGAGCGTTTGGAATTCTTAGGAGATGCTGTGGTTGAATTTTTAACAAGGTAAATGGCCCTTCTTTTTTACTTTTCATTTGAAATTTGTCATTTTAGCTTGTTACATTGTCTGCACAGCAGGTTAATATTACATAATGTTTTATTGCATTAGATCTTGGTTGTCGGGCACTGTTCATTGAACTTCTGTATGTTGACATGATCATTCATTCTGTCATTATGTACAGGGTTATATTGTGCTGTCAGTTACTTTGCTTCATTACATTGCCCTTTGAGACATAATGCCTTAAAATGTGTTCCTTAGCCCTATATGTTAGGATATATATACATGTATGTTTGTAATATAAGGCAAAGAGGCACAGAACACTGCACTGAACAGTATGCTCTGATGGTATTTTGGCAAATGTTTAGTGTGCAATGTGCTAGACTGTCCTAGGGTTGTGTTTTTTTAATTCTTTTTTTAATTCTGCAGTATGTAGAATTTTATAAATAAAGTTGACTGGGGGACTGAAACTTGGAGTGTGACTTCACTTCTTTGAATCTGCTGTATGTTCGAATGAGACATACAGATGGTACATCATGGCAGTGCCTTAAGGAGTGTCACTAGTGCATGTTAGGTCATGAAAAAAATCTACTTGCACTTTTGTTTGGCAATGCAGCACACCACAACGTGCAGTGCATTCGCATCTGTTTGTTGTGATACATTGTAGTGCACATGCTTTTGTATTTACTATGTATGTGCCCTGGGGCACCATTTATTTATATATATATATATATATATATATATATATATATACACACACATATACAGGTCCTTCTCAAAAAATTAGCATATTGTGATAAAGTTCATTATTTTCTGTAATGTACTGATGATAAACATTAGACTTTCATATATTTTAGATTCATTACACACAACTGAAGTAGTTCAAGCCTTTTCTTGTTTTAATATTGATGATTTTGGCATACAGCTCATGACAACCCAAAATTCCTATCTCAAAAAATTAGCATATCATGAAAAGGTTCTCTAAACGAGCTATTAACCTAATCATCTGAATCAACTAATTAACTCTAAACACCTGCAAAAGATTCCTGAGGCTTTTAAAAACTCCCAGCCTGGTTCATTACTCAAAACCGCAATCATGGGTAAGACTGCCGACCTGACTGCTGTCCAGAAGGCCATCATTGACACCCTCAAGCAAGAGGGTAAGACACAGAAAGAAATTTCTGAACGAATAGGCTGTTCCCAGAGTGCTGTATCAAGGCACCTCAGTGGGAAGTCTGTGGGAAGGAAAAAGTGTGGCAGAAAACGCTGCACAACGAGAAGAGGTGACCGGACCCTGAAGAAGATTGTGGAGAAGGACCGATTCCAGACCTTGGAGGACCTGCGGAAGCAGTGGACTGAGTCTGGAGTAGAAACATCCAGAGCCACCGTGAACAGGCGTGTGCAGGAAATGGGCTACAGGTGCCGCATTCCCCAGGTCAAGCCACTTTTGAACCAGAAACAGCGGCAGAAGCGCCTGACCTGGGCTACAGAGAAGCCGCACTGGACTGTTGCTCAGTGGTCCAAAGTACTTTTTTCGGATGAAAGCAAATTTTGCATGTCATTCGGAAATCAAGGTGCCAGAGTCTGGAGGAAGACTGGGGAGAGGGAAATGCCAAAATGCCTGAAGTCCAGTGTCAAGTACCCACAGTCAGTGATGGTCTGGGGTGCCATGTCAGCTGCTGGTGTTGGTCCACTGTGTTTTATCAAGGGCAGGGTCAATGCAGCTAGCTATCAGGAGATTTTGGAGCACTTCATGCTTCCATCTGCTGAAAAGCTTTATGGAGATGAAGATTTCATTTTTCAGCACGACCTGGCACCTGCTCACAGTGCCAAAACCACTGGTAAATGGTTTACTGACCATGGTATTACTGTGCTCAATTGGCCTGCCAACTCTCCTGACCTGAACCCCATAGAGAATCTGTGGGATATTGGGAAGAGAAAGTTGAGAGACGCAAGACCCAACACTCTGGATGAGCTTAAGGCCGCTATCGAAGCATCCTGGGCCTCCATAACACCTCAGCAGTGCCACAGGCTGGTTGCCTCCATGCCACGCCGCATTGAAGCAGTCATTTCTGCAAAAGGATTCCCGACCAAGTATTGAGTGCATAACTGAACATAATTATTTGAAGGTTGACTTTTTTTGTATTAAAAACACTTTTCTTTTATTGGTCGGATGAAATATGCTAATTTTTTGAGATAGGATTTTTGGGTTTTCATGAGCTGTATGCCAAAATCATCAATATTAAAACAAGAAAAGGCTTGAACTACTTCAGTTGTGTGTAATGAATCTAAAATATATGAAAGTCTAATGTTTATCAGTACATTACAGAAAATAATGAACTTTATCACAATATGCTAATTTTTTGAGAAGGACCTGTATATACACTCACACACAGTTGTGCTTATAAGTTTACATACCCTGGCAGAATTTATGATTTCCTGGCCATTTTTCTGAGAATATGAAAGATAACACAAAAACATTTCTTTCACTCATGGTTAGTGTTTGGCTGAAGCCATTTATTATCAATCAACTGTGTTTACTCATTTGGAGTTTGAAATTGAGCTTTTTGGCCACAACCTTAAACCCTACATTTGGAGAGGAGTCAACAAGGCTTACGATGAAAGGTACGGAGGTGGATCACGGGAAATTTGGTCAAAATTGTTGGCAAGATGAATGCAGTATGTTATCAAAAAATACTGGAGGAACATTTGCATTCATCAGCCAGGAAGCTGCGCATGGGACGTGCTTGGAAATTCCAACATGACAATGATCCAAAACACAAGGCTAAGTTGACCTGAAGGTTCTGGAGTGGCCAACTCAGTCTCCTAACCTCAATATCATTGAGCCACTCTGGGGAGATCTCAAACGTGGCTTTTTGCCAAGAGGAATGGGCAGCTTTAACATCTGAGAAGATAAAGAGCCTCATCCACAAATACCACAAAAGACTTCAAGCTGTCATTGATGTTAAAGGGGGCAATACACGGTATTAAGAACTGGGGTATGATGTAAACTTTTGATCAGGGTCATTTGGGTAGTTTCTGTTGCCATTATGATTTAAAAAGAGTAAACACAGTTGATTGACAATAAATGGCTTCAGCCAAACACTAACCATGAGTGAAAGAAAAGTTACTCTTTCGTCCATGGACCGACACAGCTTCTCTATTGACAAAGTGGGTATTATCCGTTAATTAGGAGTGACTAGGCAGAAAACTTGTAAAAAGTGTTGCATCACACCTTCTACAGTACCGCCCAGGGGGCGGACCCTCTGGGTATATCCCCTCAGTCTGCATCTCGCAGATCAGTTTTTTTCTGTCTAGCAAGGAGTAGGACATGACTCCCTTCGGGCCCATTGGTCCGGGGGGAAAATATATTTTTTTGCTACATTTTTTTGTTTCCTGCGATCTTCGATCAATTGCCGACTGGGTGACAGGCTGCATCCTCGATCCTTGTAGTCTCCCCAGTTTCGGCCATCGAACGTGTGCCGACCCAGCTACGCGCTGGGTTTTCGACGACATGCCCGTCGCTCCATGGGTGGCCGGTGAGCCTATGCTCCAGGGCCTGCATCGGACCGCTCAGCTTCGGCTGACCTTACGGCCGAGTCGCAGCAGCCTGGCCGGTGAGCTTACGCTCCAAGGCTTGCATCGGACCGCTCAGCTTCGGCTGACCTTACGGCCGAGTCACAGCAGCCTGTCCGGTGAGCGTCACGCTCCAGGGCATACATATGATCTTCCCCTTGGGTCCAATCACAGCATGCCTGGCCAACAGTCACCTTCCGTGCGCAGACGATGATCTGTTTGGAATGTCTTCCAGCATGATACATGCAGGATAGGTAAGTAAACTTCCCTGCCTCGGCTGGGTGATTTGGTTGGACATTCCTGGAGAGACCAAGTAAGTGGTTGTGGCCCCTTTCTTCCCTCTCCTCCCTGTCTTTCCCTCCTCCCTGGGCTTCTAGCTAAAGGTTGCTGGGTGCTGGGGGTCACCTAGGGGGTTCCACTGAAGCGGGGCTGGCTGTAACTAATATTTAAAAGAAATGTAATTTCTGCTTACCTGTATGTGCTTCCTCCTCCATGCTGTCGGCGGCCATTTTGCGGTGGTCCATGCCGGGTTCGGCCTCTAGTGACTGCCCGGCGGCCATCTTCCTGTGGTTTCGCCTCATTATCTTGTAGTTCCACACCCACCGGCCTCTATCGACTGATCGGCGGCCATGTTTGTAATGATCCACGCTGTATGTATATATTGCCGTTCGGCGGCCATCTTTTTGTGGTCTACGGCTGCTTTGGCCTCTATCTTCGGCTCCGCGGCCATTTTCTTAGAGCCCACATTATCTTCCATACAGACGTTTGGCGGCCATTTTGCAAGAGTCTCCGGCCTCTAGGGTGCATTACACTGGCGCGAGAAATTCACACAGGAAGCACTGATAAAAGTAGCAGACTGACACAGCAGTGGTGGGACAGCATCACAGGCGCAGCGCGGCAGCATAGCGGTACCGATCCAAGGGTGGTGAGTCCTCTTGGTGACCCAGCATCTCTGCAGCACAGGAGGGTGGCCTATTAATATCTTGCCTGGAGCCCTGTGGGTGTCAGCGCGTGGTCAGCATGGCATCTGAGCCAGATGTCTTCTCCCCTGAAACACCAGATTTAGCAGCTGGTGCCCCTGAGGTGTCTATGAACGCTATGACTGCAATCCTAGAGGCGTTTGCTGCCAGGGTGGAAGCAGCACGCGGGAATACAGGGGGTAGTAAATGCCCCCGTCCCCTGCAAGCTTCTGGGGATAATTCTGATGCAGAACCAGGTCCAGCTACGGCTCATGGCCCAGATTCTGACGCATCAGAGACTGCAGACCGTGACAGGACAGTGAGGATGACTCCAAGTCCAGGTCAGTATGCGAGACGGCTTTGGTATCTAACCTTATTACTGCAGTGCGGGATACGCTAAAGTTGGAAAATACTGCAGAAGCAGCAAAGACTCCGGTCACCTTTGGGTTTCATAAACCTGCCCGCACTGCTAAGGTGTTCTCTTGTGTGTCTTATTTTGATAAACTCTTATACAAGGAATGGGAGAACCCACTGAGGGTCTTTACAGCCCCAAAGAGGTTTGCGGTACGGTACCCCTTTGAGGAGCGTTTTCTGAAGAAATGGACCTCTCCCCCTATAGTGGACCCTCCAGTGTCCAGACTTAATAGAGCCAGCACAATTCCAGTAGAAGGGGCTCCTGTTTTTCAATGACCCTGTGGATAAGAAGGCTGAAACACTCGCTCGCTACCTATACTCAGTGGTAGGCTCGGCAGTACGCCCGGCATTGGCAGGGGCCCTAGTGTCTCAGACACTTACTGAATGGGCAAGATTGCTACTCCAGGGGTTAAGGAGCGAGATGCTCCTCCTGATGAGATAACATTGGCCGACCAGTTGGTCCAGGGCCTTAGGTTTGTCTGCGAGTCAGACATGGATACTATTCCCCTGCTGTCAAAAGCTTTGGTTTATGCAGTAGCAATACGCCGCCTGATCTGGCTAAAGGGCTGGTCTGCGGACCAGACCTCCAAGAAAGCCCTGTTGGATCTGCCTTTTAAGGGCAACAGACTTTTTGGGGCCTCTCTGGATGACATCATCAAGGATGCCACAGGAGGTTAAAACCACTTTGCTTCCTCAAACTAGCAAGGGTAGGGGCCACGCCAAGGGCAAGGGCCCTCCTTTACTGCACGCAAGCGTTTTTTTTCGTCCCCCTAGGGCGACAGGGAAAAGACCCCAGGCCGACAAGGCGCCTGCCCAAGGACAAAAGCATCCTTGGTCCCGCAGACCCAACAAGCCTGCGGACAAATCTGCGTCCGCATGAAGGTCCGCCCCCAACCAGCTCTCGGGTGGGGGGACGTCTTCGCAAATTCGCGACTCCGTGGACAGCTCTAGTCTCCGACAGGTGGGTTTGCGAAGTAATCTCCTCAGGCTACAAGATAGAATTTCTCTCTTGTCCACCAGACAGATTCGTCACCTCCAATCTCCAGCTACTACCGACCCGTCGGGAGGCCCTGTATGGGGCGGTCCAGGGTCTGCTGGAATGCGGGGTAGTTATTCCAGTTTCAGAACAGGAACGGGGTCAGGGTTTTTACTCAAATCTGTTGATTGTGCCGAAGAAAGATGGGGTTCGTCCAATCTTGGATCTCAGGGCCCTCAATTGCTTTGTGAAAGTAGAAAGATTTCGGATGGAGTCGGTTCGATCTGTAGTCACGGCTCTCCATCCGGGGGACTTTCTGGCCTCCTTGGACATCAAGGATGCATACCTGCATGTCCCCATATACTCCAGACACCAGAGGTTTCTGCGATTTGCAATCGGGAAGAACCACTATCAGTTTGTGGTTCTCCCGTTTGGCCTTGCCTCAGCACCCAGGACGTTCACCAAGGTGCTCGCTCCGATTCTGGCACTTCTAAGACAGCGGGGTATCGCTATCGTGGGCTACTTGGACGACCTTCTTCTGAAGGCCCCTTCAAGCTCAGAATTGGAGGTAAGCGTGTCCATTACCTGTCAGACTCTTCGAGACTGTGGTTGGATACTAAACACGCAAAAGTCAGTATTGGTGCCCACTCAATGCCTAGTGTACCTGGGGTTGATTCTGGATTCCTCAGAGGCAAAGATATTCCTCCCTGTGGAGAAGTTGCAGACCCTTCAGGCTGCAGTACGGCAGCTGACTTCTAGGAATTGGTCGTCACTCCGTTTTTGCATGCGAGTGTTAGGCCTCATGGTAGCCTCCTTCGAGGCTACGCCCCATATGTTCAATACCACACTCGAGTGTTACAGAAGGAAGTTCTGTCCAGATGGAACAGATGTCCTTCTCTGGATTATCAAATCCGAGTGAGCCACCTAGTCAGGAGATCCCTGGTATGGTGGCTGACAGCACCGGCTCTAATGGCCGGGAAGTCATTTCTTCCGGTTTACTGGATAGTGATCACGACAGACGCCAGCCTTACAGGTTGGGGGGGAGTCTGGGGTGTTCAGTCGGCGCAAGGTCGCTGGACCCCAGAGGAAGCCCTCCTGCCGATCAATGTCCTGGTAATCCGGGCGATCAGGCTGTGCCTCTTCAAATGGTCTCAGAGGCTGCAAGGGGATCCAGTCAGGCAACGCCACAGCAGTGGCATATGTCAATCATCAAGGAGGAACAAGAAGCTCAGCTGGAGCATCGGAGGTCGCTCACATCCTGAAGTGGGCAGAGAGGAGCGTACCGGCACTGTCGGCCGTGTACATTCCGGGTGTGGAAAACTGGCAGGCGGACTACCTGAGCCGCCAGATGCTGGACCAGGGAGAATGGTCCTTACACCCGGAGGTGTTCCAGTGGGGTCAGTATCGGCTAATCTATGCTTTCCCTCCCTTAAGGCTTCTTCCTCTTCTGCTCCGCAGAGTGGAGGCAGAGGGAATTCCAATGATCCTAATGGCTCCAGATTGGCCTCAGCGTCCTTGGTATGCCGATCTAGTACGTCTGGTAGCAGACGTCCCCTGGCGCCTACCACTACGGAAGGACCTGCTATCGCAAGGTCCCATACTCCATCCTGCTTTACGGTCACTGGCTTTAACAGCAGGGCTGTTGAGAACCAGGTACTGAGAGACCGGGGCCTGTCAGATTCAGTAATCTCTACTATGAGAAGTGCTCGGAAACTATCCTCTAGGAAGGTTTATCACCGCACTTGGAAGGCCTACATCTCCATGTGTGAGGAAATGAAATGGCATCCGCGTACTTATTTGGTTTCCAGAATCCTGCTGTTTTTACAGCAAAGGCTTGCCCTAAGTACAATTAAGGGACAGATATCTTCCCTGGCTGTCTTTTTTCAGCGACCCCTGGCGACTCACTCTCTCGTGAGTACATTTGTGCCCTCCGGTCTGTCCCCCGCTACCTCCGTGGGACTTGAACCTGGTCCTCTCGGTGCTTCAGAAGGCACCGTTTGAGAATATTAGAGATATTCCCCTGTTGACACTTTCTCAGAAAGTGGTCTTTTTGGTGGCTGTTAGGTCAGTTAGACGAGTCTCTGAGCTGGCAGCCTTGTCCTGCAAGGCTCCCTATTTGATTTTCCACAAGGATAAGGTGGTGCTGCGGCCTTCGTTTCGGCTTTTCATCTCAACAAAGACATTGTACTTCCATCCTTGTGTCCTCATCCGTTGAATCCTAAGGAGTCGGCGTTGCATTCCTTGGACGTTGTTCGAGCTTTGAGAGTATACCTATCTGCTACTTTCCTGTTCCAGAAGTCAGACTCACTGTTTGTTTCGGTGGCTGGTCCCAAGAAGGGCCAAGCAGTCTCATCGGCCACCATCTCTAGGTGGATCCGACAGATAGTAATCCAGGCTTACGCCTTAAAGGGTCAAGCGCCCCCCTTTCCGGTCACGGCGCATTCGACCAGGGCAATAGGTGCCTCTTGGGCTTTCCGACATCAAGCGTCTGTTTCCCAATTATGTAAAGTGGCGACTTGGTCGTGCGCTCACACTTTCACAAAATTCTACAAAGTTGATGTAGGTGCATCTTCAGATGCCTCTTTCGGCCGCAAGGTTTTGCAAGCGGCTGTTTAGAGTTGCAGCTCCTCCGTTGGAGGAGTGCTGTTTTGTGTTTGGGGTGAAGTTTATTTTTATGCTGTTACCACCCCTCGTTTTTTCTCTGACACTGCTTTGGGACGTCCCACTTTGTCAATAGAGAAGCTGTGTCGGTCCATGGACGAAAGAGTAAATAGGATTTTTTACTCACCGTAAAATCCTTTTCTCTGAGTCCATGGACCGTCACAGCACCCACCCCTCCTTTTAAGTTTGTACTGCTTTTTGACAAACTAATCTGCGAGATGCAGACTGAGGGGATATACCCAGAGGGTCCGCCCCCTGGGCGGTACTGTAGAAGGTGTGATGCAACACTTTTTACAAGTTTTCTGACTAGTCACTCCTAAATAACGGATAATACCCACTTTGTCAATAAAGAAGCTGTGTCGGTCCATGGACTCAGAGAAAGGGATTTTACGGTGAGTAAAAAATCCTATTTTTTGTGTTCTCATTCATATTCTCTGAAAAATGGCCAAGAAATCATAAATTCTGCCAGGGTATGTTAATTTACGAGCACAACTGTGTGTGTGTGTGTGTATGTGTGTATATATATATATATATATATATATATATATATACTGTATGTAGCGCACAGACCCCTTTCTTTACCTGCAGTAACTGTGGCTCCTCGCAGGAAGAGAGAGGCACACCGCACCACAAGCCCGTACCCTCCTATGTGAAGAGGTTGAGCGGTGTTGTTGATGGGTTTTCCACAGTTAGACAACCAGAGAATGTCTCCCACCTCTATATTGAATAAACTCAAGTTCTTGTATCCCCACAGTAACTTGAATGTCCACACCAGCTGCACTCCAATGTAGAGGTTTATTTCTTATAAAACAGTCTCTGACAGGAAAGGTTGGAGGGAGAACAGGACAGCTTAAGATGTGGATGAGGTCCAGGCACAAACGTTACACAATTCACTGCTCCGATTCTCAAGCAGACTCAGCCCATTCGGATAGTCTCCCTAACTTGGGACTAGCAGCCGAAATGATGCTCAAACTTTACCCTTGGTCTCAGCCACAGACCTGGTGAACTTGGTCTCTGCCACAGACCTGGTGAACTTGGTCTCTGTTCAAGGAGAAGACATCCCTCCAGAGAGTTACCGGGACCCTTCCTTCACTGTGACTTCCGCACCAGTCCTTCAGAACGGTTCCTCCCCCGGCCTCCTCATCTAGGATACGGGTCCCCTCGCAAGGCGGCACCCTGAGATTCCTCGATCCCCGCTGGGCTCCAGCCGAAGGTGCTGGGCCCAGACCTTTGTTGCAGTCCCAGGGCTGAAGGTGCCTGGGACCCTTGACAACGAACCGCAGGCACGCCTCTGGGCTAAAGGTGCCCAGGGCGGACAGGAACGAGAACCCCGAACAGGCAGAGTCTGCCCCTTTTATATCCTCTCCCAGCATGCCCAGCAGGTAGACCACACCCACTGTATGGCTGCCGAGAGGGGACACACAAGGCACAGCACTGTATCAGCAGTTCAACCCTGGCCCACCATGGCAGCGCCACCTGCAGGCCACAGGGAACTGTACACCAATACTCCACCTGTGGACAAAAATGGTTTCAAGAACCCTAACAATTAGGGTGTTTGGGCATAACTACCACCCAAACACTTCCCCCTAAATTTAGCACCCCGCTACATATATATATATATATATATATATATATATATATATATATATACACAGCGGGTAAAATATGTATTGAACACATCACCATTTTTCTAAGTAAATATATTTCTAACGGTGCTATTGACATGAAATATTCACCACATGTCAGTAACAACCCATGCAGTCCATACATATAAAGGAACCCAAAAAAATAAGTTCAGAAATGAAGTTCTGTGTAATAAAATGGAATGACACAGGGAAATAGTATTGAACATGCTAACTGAAATTTATTTAACCACTTGCTTACTGGGCACTAAAACCCCCTTCGTACCCGGACCAATTTTCAGCTTTCAGTGCTCTCACACTTTGAATGACAATTACTCAGTCATGCAATACTGCACCCAAATGAATTTTTTGTCCTTTCTTTCATACAAACAGAGCTTTCTTTTGGTGGTATTTGATCACCTCTGGATTTTTTATTTTTTGCGCTATAATTAGAAAAAGACGGAAAATTGTGAAGAAAAAACGAATTTTTCTTAGTTTATGCGATAAAATTTTGCAAATTATAAATTTTTCTTCAAAAATTTTGGCCACAATTTATACTACTACATTGTTGGCGATGAAAGAATGCACTGACACGTGACACTGACAGATGGCACTAATGCGAGACACTGATACGTGGCACTGATGACACATGACACTGATACGTGGCACTAGAGATGCTAATAAAAGATGGCACGTGGCACTGACAGGTGGCACTGATGAGATGGCACTGACAGGTTGCACAGATGGCACTGACAGGTGGCACTGATGGCAGATGGCACTGGCATGTGGCACTGGCAGGGACTGTGGGCACTGTGTTTTTGACTGTAACGTGTTTTTTTTTTTGTCCACTCACTTTTAGTAGCAGCACAGATCTCTCTCCCTCCTCACACGCGGTTTCTGTGTGAGGAGGGAGAGCCGGCAATGAGAGATGATCTCATATGTTTACATTTGAGATCATCTCTCATTGGACAGTAAGATCGAGTGCTGAATGGCCTCTGTGATTGGCCATTCAGCACGATCTGTGATTGGCTGTGTCCAAGGGACACGGCCAACACAGATTTTCCCCGATGCGCACTCGCGGGGGCGTGCGGGGAGGGAGAAAAACAATGGACGTCCCGGCACTTCAGGTCCGCGCTGCAGCCGTCTTTCGGCAATAGCGCGGATCTGAAGTGGTTAATACGTTGTACAAAATCTGTTGGTAATGACATCTTTAAGATGCCTCCTGTATGGAGAAACTTGTAGCATACATTGCTCAGGTGTGATTTTGGCCCATTCTTCCACACAGTCTTTAAATCTTGAAGGGTCCGTGGGTCTCTTCTATGAACCAGGGGCGTACCTACAGCATTTGACACCCGGGGCGGATCCTATATCTGCCCCCCACGGTAAAATGTAAAAACACCCCACTGTGCCCCCTGCATCCTTCAATATCTCTTTGTCACTACTGTGTACCCCCTCTCCACAACTGCACCTCTGGACCCCTTTACATTACACAGCACCCTGCACCACTTGCCCCCTTTACATTACACAGCACCCTGTATCACTGGACCCCTTTACATTACACAGCACCCTGCATCTCTGGACCCCTTTACATTACACTGCACCTCTGTACCCCTTTACATTACACTGCACCTCTGGACCCCTTTACATTACACTGCACCCCTGGACCCCTTTACATTACACTGCACCCCTTTAAATTAGACTGCACCTCTGGACCCCTTTACATTACACATCCCTTATACCTCTGGACCCCTTTACATTACACTGCCCCCTTCTTTACATTACACAGCCCCCCACAGCTCTAGACACCTGTATGTTACACAGCACCCTGCATCACTGGACCCCCTTACATTACACAACACCCTGCATCACTGGACCCCCTTACATTACACAGCACCCTGCACCTCTGGACCCCTTTACATTACACAGCACCCTGCATCACTGGACCCCCCTATATTACACAGCACCCTGCATCACTGGACCCCTTTACATTACACAGCACCCTGCATCTCTGGACCCCTTTACATTACACAGCACCTTACACCTAAGGACCTCTTTTTTTTTTTTTTCTCTTTTTTTTTTTACTTTGCTCCCCCTCTGTCATTAAATCTCCTCCTAGCTCTGATCTTCCTCCTATATGCTGCAATTGTGCTGCCAGAAAGCAGCACCTAGGGTGTGGCACCGCCATACCTCCCTCCCTGGCTGGTAGCTGTAGGGTTTGTAACCTTATCCTAGATTGGCCTCCCTTCCATATTAGTTCTCTAAATAATGTATCGATTTTCCTGAACCATTTCTTATGTATCCATATTGGCGTATTATGTAAGAGGTACAGTAACTGTGGCATCCAGAGCATTTTAATCAGGTTACATCTCCCTGCAACCGATAATGGGAGACGCCGCCATATTTGGATTTTATTTTTAAATTTAGACAGGAGGGGAACTATGTTATTATCTATGTATTTATTAGGATTGGTCGTTATACAATGTATCAACTATTTCCAATTGAGGGGTTTCTACTGGGGTTTGGTTTACAATCGGGTCCACCGGCATCAAAGCTGATTTCTCCCAATTTATTCAGTCCTGAGAGTCTTCCAAATTCTCTAAAGATATTCATTGCCTGCTTAAGCGAGTGATCTGTGTCCCCAAAGGAAGAGGAGAACATCGTCCGCATATAGTGCAATTCTCTCCTCTCCGGATGGTCTCACAAATCCCTCCATTTTTGCATTTACTCTTATAGTAGTCCCCAATGGCTCCATTGCCCACGCAAAAAGCAGTGGGGACAATGGGCACCCCTGCCTTGTACCTCTCTCCAATTGAATCTTGTCTAAATAGTCGTCGTTAACTCTAATTTTCGCAATGGGATCTCTATACAATATTTTCATCCATCTAATAAACACTGCGCCGAAGCCAAATGCTCCTAAAACATGCCAAATATACCCCCACTCCAGGCTGTCAAAGGCCTTAACCACATCTAGAGACATAACTGCCCTTGTGCCAATATTCTCTGTAGGTGTTTGTAAGTTGAGAAATACCCTCCTGATATTCATGCTAGTTGATCTACTGGGAATAAACCCAGTTTGATCCTGATGTATAAGTCTTGCGATAATTTTATTTAACCTGGCTGCCATTATTTTGGCCAGTATTTTGGCATCTGAACAAAGGAGAGAAATAGGTCTATAAGATGTGGTTTCGAACGGGTCTTTCCCTTCTTTGTGCAGGACTATGATTGTTGCCTCTGTCATTGATGTAGGCAATTTCCCCTCTTCCCTTGCCCAGTTAAACACTTTAAGTAGCTCTGGAAATAACACTTTTCCATAATATTTATAGGTTTCTACGGGGAGACCATCAGGTCTGGGCGATTTCTGGTTGGCCATCTCTGCAACTGCTAACTGTATTTCTTCCAGAGTTATCGGGGCCTCCATTCCCTCTTTTTCTACTTCAGTGAGAGTCTGCATTTTAATGTTTCTGAAAAAAGTTTCCAATTCCTCCTCTCCCGCTGCACCCTGCAATTTGTATAGATTATCTTAGTATTCTCTAAATGTGTCTGTAATCACTGACACCCGAGTTTAGATCTCTCCGGTCGGGGTTTTTATCGCGGGTACTGCGGAGGGGGAGGAATTAGTTCTCACTAGGTGTGCCAACATTCTTCCAACGTTTTCTCCCTCCCCGTATGCAACTTGCTTCTGGAATAATCTCTTATTCTCCGATTTTTTTTGTCATTACTACTTTATATTCCTGTTGCTTATTCAACCATATTCTTTGTTTCTCTGGTGTTGGATTTTCAACGTATTCCTTCTCTGCATTCACCAGTTCGTTCCTAATCCCATTCTCCCACTCTCTTGATACCTTTTTAATTTTAGCCACTTGTTGAATACATATACCCCTGAGGAATGCTTTCAATGCATCCCACATTACTCCCTGTGTGACAGTTCCTTCGTTAAATTCTATGAACTCTTTTTAGTTTAGATAGTATCTCCTCTGGATTCCCAATTACTTCAAACCATAACGGATTCATCTCCCATACTCTAATAGATCTAAGGACCTCTTTACATTACACAGCCCTTGTACCCCTGGACCCCTTTACTTTACACTGCACCCCTGGACCCCTTTACATTACACTGCACCCCTTTAAATTAGACTGCACCTCTGGACCCCAGTGCAGACACGCCCCCTTCAGACCCATGCATTACTTTGAAACAATTGTACAGGCTAATTCCATGTCTTTCTGAAGCTCTCCGCAAGTGGTCCTTGGCTCTTGGACAACTCTTCTGATAATTCTTTTCACTCCTCTGTCAGAAATCTTACGAGGAGCACCTGGTCGTGGCCTGTTTATGATGAAATTATGTTCTTTCCACTTCCAGGTTATGGCCCCAACAGTGCTCACTGGAACATTCAGAAGTTTAGAAATTTGTCTGTAATTAATGCCATTAGTATGTTTTGCAACAATAAGGTTGTGATGGTCTTGAGAGAGCTCTTTGCTTTTACCCATCATGAGATTTTATTTGTGTGACACCTTGGTAATGAGACACCTTTTTTATAGATCATCAGTTGAGATTAAACCAGCTGATATTAATTTGCACTGACAAGGGGCAGGATTGCTTTCTAATTATTGATAGATTTCAGCTAGTGTCTTCGCTTTCCATGCTTTTTTGTACCACCCTTTCTTTGTGTGTTCAATACTTTTTCCCTGTCATTCCCTGTCATTACATTTTATTACTCATAACTTAATTTCTGAACTTATTTGTTTTGGTTTCTTTGTATGTATGGGTTGTTACCGACGTGTATATATATATATAGATAGATAGATAGATAGATAGATATAGTCTTACGTATAATTAATTTTGTTAACTGTAAATATTCCTTAATATTGTGTTTTTTGTGCATTTTTATTTTTTATAAAGAATCATGTTTATGTCATATAGCTTTTAATTATATCTGTACATACAGTAGGGATGTCTTATTGAGTAAAATGTGTCCTATGAAGGCCACAAAGCGAGGAAATAAAGAATTCTAAGTCAACCAATTCACCAGGAATAGAGGGTGTGGACCTAGCACCTAAAAATAAGCCAAAGAATATAACTAGGAATAAAGACCATAAAATATAGAGTGCTGATTAATGTCCAAGCGGTATGACTATGTATCAAAATCTTTATTAATAGCTTTGATAATCCAACACTTAATCAACAAATAGAATTTAGTTTTTTTACCTTATCGGGCAATTTACACCAATATTTGGAAAAATAATTGCCCTCTACATCATTGGTGTACTGTGGACCCAATACACCTGCATGGCAGCACACTGGAATGTGAGGTAATGCACTATGACGATAGTAAAGATGCTGCAGGTCTGAATTTTGAACTGTTTTTGTGCATTAGGCACCCTATTCTTTGATGTAACTTCTTGATGTTATATTTATCACAATGCTTGCGTTAAATGCTCCACAGATAACTGCTGTGATGTGAATGCGCCCTAACTCTAGTAGCTAATCTACCCTGCCTCTAATGACAGATCTACGGATTGCTATAAGGTAGCAAAAGAAAGAGGATGCTTAAAAATGTAAACATCAGGTAGAACATTACTTTAACCAGTTAACCACTAGGTCATAGCTGAATGACAACTACAGCGTGGCTCGATAACTCTGGGAGGGCGTACATTGACGTCCTCCCAGAATCGTACTCCCACGAAACCCCTTGGGGCGCACACACGGAAGTATCCGTGAACACCGGGTCCGGCGGACCCGGTGCTTCAAAGATCATGGTAAATGGTCGCTGAAAGCGGCCGTTTACCATGTGATCGCTCCATCAAATGACGGAGCGATCACTTGTGAACAAACAAACGTCATGTCCGGTTCCTCTCTCCCCTCTCTGTACCGAGCGGTACAGTGTGAGCGGAGAGGGCAGAGATCGGTTGCAGCAGCGCTGTGGGCTGGATCTGTAGTGCCCACTGCGCTGCTCTGTGACAATTGCAGCCACATCCATCCATCCATCCATGCTCAACCATCCCTCCTGTATTACTCAGCCTTCAATACTCATCCATCCCTCCATCCATACTCAGCCATCCCTCCATCCATACTGAGCCATCCATACTGAGCAATACTTATCAAATTTATCCATGCTCAGCCATCCCATCCACTCCCAGCCATACCCAGCAATACTCGGCGATACCCGGCCATACTCTGCGATACCCAGCCATATTCGGCGATACCCAGCCGTACTCGGCTATGCTCGGCAATACCCAGCCATACACGGCAATACTCAGCCATACTCAGCCTCTGTATGTGGCCAGGCTGTGGAAAAGCCTACCACCTGTGGTATCGCCGTACTTAGGAGGAGTAGGAGAATCTAGTTTGGGGTGTCATTTTTGGTATGTACATGCTATGTGTTAGAAATATTGTATGAATGGACAACTTTGTGTAAAAAAAAAAAATGCATTTTCATTTTCTTTCCAATTTTTTTAAAAACTTGTAGAAAAAAATTACATGTTCAAAAGACTCATTATGCCTCATAGATTATACGTTGGGGTGTTTTCTTTTCAAAATGGGGTCATTTTTGGGGCGTTTCCATTGTCCTTGTGCTCCAGGGCCTTCAAAAGTGTAAGAGGTAGTCAGGAAATTAGATGTGTAATTTATGCTCCTAGAATGCCTGAAGGTGCTCCCTGCACGTTGGGCCTCTGTAAGTGGCCACGCTGTGTAAAAGTCTCACACATGTGGTATCACCATACTCGGGAGTAATAGCATAATGTGTTTTGGGGTGTAATTTGTGGTATGCATATGCTGTCTGTGAGAAATAGCCTGATAATGTTTTTTTTTTTTTTTTTTTACAAAATTGTCAATCTTGACATTGCAAAGAATTGTGGGAAAACAACTTAAAAAAACTCATCATGCCTCTTTCTAAATACCTTAGAATGTCTACTTTCCAAAAAGGGGTCATTTGGGGGGTATTTGTACTTTCCTGGCATGTTAGGGTCTCAAGAAATTAGATAGGCCGTCAGTACTTCAGGTGTGATCAATTTTCAGAGATTCGCACCATAGCTTGTGGACTCTCTAACTTTCACAAAGACCAAATAATATACACCAATTTGGGTTATTTTTACCAAAGATATGTTGCAGCATAAATTTTGGCCAAAATGTATGAAGACAAATTACTAATTTGCTAAATTTTAGAACAAATGAAGAAACATGCATTTTTTTTTTACAGAATTTTCAGTCTTTTTTATTTTATAGCGCAAAAAGTAAAAAATTTCATATGGGTACAGTGTTGCATGACTGGGTAATTGTCATTCAAAATGTGAGATCACCGAAAGCTGAAAATTGTTCTGGTTAGGAAGGTGGTTTAAGTGCCCAGTGGTCAAGTGGTTAAAGGAGAAGTCCAGCCTGAGCTTTTTAGGCTGGGCTTCTCCTCTGGGTCACAGGAGTGCAATTCGTCTTGCACTCCTGTAACCCGTTTTCAGCGGAGAGCGGTCTGAAGTCCGCTCTCCGCTGACGTCACTGCCATCAGTCGGGGCAGCGTGTCATCACAACTTCCAAGTCGGGATCCGCCAGCTGCCCTGATTGATGGCAGTCTCAGTGAGCCACTGAGACAGCCTCTCCCTGCCCCTCCACTGCTCAGCTCTCCAATGAGCGTGGAGAAGCAGAGAGGAAAGACACCGACTGACAGTCAGCAGCTTTCCGCTCGGGGTTCTGTGAGAACCGAGCCAACGGCGATATTCGGTGGCTCGGTTCTCAGTGCACAGACAGCGGGGGACAGCTGGAGCATCGGTCTGATGCTCCATCTACCGAGGTAAGTATGAATCAAAAATAAAAAGAAAACCCATATAGAAAAAGAATGAAGACTGCAGCTGTTCACCTTGAAAAAAGGAGTTCCATGGCAGTCATGATGAACCAGAGACTTCAGTACTATACAGGTCGGGAGTAATAAAATACCTTGGACTTTCTTGATCTACATGCCTTTTTCCCGGTCAGTGATTTATAAAGTACTAAAGTCAAAGATAGCTAAGAAGCTGTTTTACAATAGTTGTTTCCTTAAAAGTAAACACTGCAAAAATAACTTAGAATATGTGCAAACTGAACTTACACTGTACTATTCCCTTAACCCTGCAAAGACAAGAAACATCAAGCAGCTTATCACCATCTATCAAGAGAGGTGCATATGGGAATTGCATTTTTCCAGATAAAAAAATATAAATTCATCAATTCTCAATCCTGTGAGCCAAGAAAAAAAAAAACTTCCTCTAGCGTTTAATAAGAACAAAAATCCCAACTGCATGTGTTTGCAAACATGTAAAAAGCCACCTAGCACTTGCAAGGCCTTACAGTTAGTGTTCATTCACATCTATCCAGTCTGTTGGACTACCAACACTCCACAACAGACCTAAAAACACACATGGACCATTTTCTTCTGATTCAGTGTACCATAATGCACTGTAGTGCATTATCATGGGTTGAAGTGTTCTGCAATTCAGGCACATCAGAGGTGTGCTGCTTTAATGTGTGCCATTTTAAAGTAATAATTGCACTTTTGTGTGCATTGTACATTGTCATGTGTGCTTGTTATCACTCGTAACATATAAGTATGAATGGATCCTGATTAGTTTAGGGCAGAAACGTTGGGACATATAGTATGTAGAAAGGACTCGGCTTAACAATTCTTGCCAAAAGTTTTTCATACCCATGCTATAAATTGGCAGATGAGAAACACTGACTTACCCAGGGAATCCCAACACCTCTCACATATGTATTAAACACTACAAAGTAAGAAACTAGCAAGCAGCTCATCAGTTTGAATAGAAGAACACTGTTACTTTGTCTCTCCATTTCTTCCAAAATGTTAATGGTTTGCTTGGATTCGGGCAGTACACAAAAATCTGTCCTAGGAATAAGCATACACAGGTTGAAGTTAGTGTAAGTTACACAAAGTATGTTGTGGGTGGGGCCTACTCACCTTGCACATGCACAAGGGGGTACATCTCTCTTGTGTACATGCTCAGCAATGCCCGGGACCAGGCGGGGCTGTACCCCGGCTCAGAGATGAGCCTTACACTCTGTGCAGTAGTTAAATATACAGAGTTTCACTGTAAAACATGCTGTCCCATGTCACTACACATCTTCCTTGATGTATGCATTTAGGAGGGACACTACTGAGCCCATGCCCTCTCCACCATTCCAGTGTATGTCTGCCACCTCACTCTCAGCAACAATTTCCTGCTGAGCACCTAGGACATATTTCATGCGTGCTCTTACTTATCTCTCTTACTCTCCCGTGAGATGGGGCCAGGTATGTGGGGTCTCCGTACCGCAAGTTTGGTCCTGGTTACTATGGGTAACCGAGCCCTAGGGATTGAGCCAGCTCACTAACCCCCTCACTCTAGGCTGACCTGTCACCTTCGCCAGGTACCACGCTTTATGACCATCTGCTATACACTTCCCACCAGTTCATGGTTACCCATGGCGACTGCTCTCCAGCTCTCCTGCCGAGTTAACCTTCCGTAGTGGCCTTGCTTCGTAACGCATGTATGCTTTACAGGCCCTGTTCTTCTGATGCACCATATGTTACCATGCACCCCTTGAATAACTTCAGACTAGGCTTAGAACGTTTTAAAAGACCTTACGGAGAACTCTCTCGTGACCATGGTTATACAAGTTATTAATGATATCCGGTGCTATGGTGTAAAGTGCAAACAATACCTTAAAATTGTGCAATCAAATACAATAATCTGCAATATGATAAAGTGCTAGAGATTCTCACACATTGACAAAAAACAATCAAAGTGCAGTAGACTAAGTCAATATTGTCCATCCATTATTATTTTCCATATCAGTGCTTCAAAGTACTTTCATAATTTACCAAATGTTCATCCACTGAATAAAGCACTTTCAGTGCTCTCTCATGGTCTTCTCTTGCATTCCTTCGAACACACCAGTGCCTGTGATCACCTCCACCTTTTACCCTTAGTGAGCACCACTTACCAGATTTGATACGACCCCTTATAACTATAAGAAGATCAACAAGTGCTTTGGTGCTGTATCTTTTGCTTGGCTCCTCATCCTCCTCTGGTCCACTTCACCCAGATGACACCACCACAAAAAGAGAAGACTCAAAATAGTGTAATACCGTTTGTTTTGTTCTCTAAAACCATAAAAACTCCAGTGCATCAGTAATACATGTGAGTCCATAGAATCCTAGTATACTAAATAAACCATTTAAATGGCTGCGGTGACTGGAAATACGTCACCGGAAGTGACTTAGTGAACAGGGCTCCATCCAACACGTTTCATTGGTTATTACATCACTGGGTATCATTAATAACTTATTATGTACTATTGTCCATGTGGATAATAGGGGTTTCTTAGCAACTGTATTATATCAAGGGTATCATCCAGAGGCACAGAGTTTGGCAATTTATTTTAATGTTCATACACGTGTTATACAGTTCCAACCCTAACTGACTAAGCTGAGACTGCCCAGGCATACCTTAATAGGTGTATTCCATAGCTGGTGTCCTCCAAAGCTGGAAGATTCCTCCAAAGTTCCAGTTTTTCTTTGGGACTTCATGGCGCAGCAGTCCTTTTCATCGCCCCATGTACAGGTGCTTTTCTGGGAGCCAGCTTTCCCAGATTTAAATATGCACTGGGGAGGAAGGCAGGGCCCAAAAAGCCTGGGAAAGGAGTCCAGACCCAATTAACCCTTTCCCGGCCTGGGCAGACCAACTTGCTTACACAAAAACAAACCTTCTTTGTAGGTACCTGCCTACAAAGTTACTTCCAGCCACTGCTCTTTCTACAAGGGTCATGGGTTAACCTCAGTTTGTCCTTGCTACTGCTTACATTGATAGGGTTACCTCCAGCCATATAATCTCCACTGCGTTTAGCAGCTGATTTTTAGTAAAGTAAGTAACCAAGGTCTCTTAGTATCTCTACACGTTACAATACTTGCAGTTTGTTGGTTTCCGCCAACCCCTCCAGCTCACAATCTTCCAACAGCTCCAGGACAGCTTGCATTTTCTCTCCTACAGCTATGGTAGGCTCCGCTCATTCCGCTGGGGATGATCAGAACTTTGACCAACCCATTTGGAATGATTTTATGCCTGAGCAGCCTCAGTTTGCTGACTTTTTAACGATAACATATCGGTATGCTTATGTTTAAACTGGGAGCATCCTTTAACTGAAACCACCTTGGTTACAAATTTAGACTCCTAAGCCAATATAAATATATGTCCTAAGCCCATATAAATATAGGTCCCAAGCCCATTATAAATCCTTTTTCTGTAAACTTCCTACTAGAACCTGTTTTATATGAAAACTGGAAAAACCCTGACTAATTGTTTTTTCCCCTCAAAGGTTCTACTGAAACCTGTTCATTATTCCCAAAGCAAAGGGGGGGGGGGGGGGGTGCGCACCATCTTGAATCTCAAGGTGTTTTAATTTCTGTGCATTATTCTCTTCAATATTATTTATTAAGTATAATAAGAATATAACAAACATACATTCATTACACACAGTGCGCATTTGTTGTTCGGGTATATCAAGTACAAATACAACATGTTTAAGAAAGCTAAGTTGTCCACTATAAGCTGTATATAGCAAGAAACATTTAGACGCTATGAGCTGAATATAGCAAGAAACAATTAATAGATTTTGTATTTATCCGTCCACAATCTCCAGTTAGAGTCAAAATTGTTACACTTCAGGGATTTAATAGCCAGTAGGCGCTTGAATGTGTGGTTTCTGTTAACTAGTTTGATCACTTCCGAGAGGTTGATGGCCAATGAGTTTTTCCAGTTTCTAAGAATAAGGGTACGTGAGGCTAACAGTATATGGGTGACGATTGGTCTAAGTTCCTGGGGATATTGATCTGCACCAATGTGAAGAATTGCTAATGCAGGGTTTGGGGTCGTTAGTATTCCAGTGATTGATGAAATCAACTTGAACACTTTGTTCCACAGACCTGTTATACTAGGACATGTCCATAAGGTGTGCAATAGGTTGCCTATGTGACCACATTTCCTCCAGCATAGAGGCGATGAAGCCGGATAAAAGGTTGCTAACCTATAGGGCGTGTAGTGCCATCTGTTAGTAAGTTTAAGCGTCATTTCCCAATGTGATACACAGTGGGAATGTTTGTGTATTTCCCTGAAGGCGCGTGTCCATTGTTCCTCAGAGAAAGTTTTGTTGAGGTCTATTTCCCACTTCCTAAGTGCAGCTGATTTCTTGAAAGTATGTTTATCATGGATGAGGTTATAAAATATTGATATGCCTTTAGCCGATTGAGGAGCTTTTGTATAAAAACACCATGCTATAGCAGATAGTTTTATTTTTGGTATAGAATGTGCCCTTAAGAAGTGGGAGATGCGTATGCAGGAGAATAACATATTGCTGGGTAAGTGGTGGTTGGTCACCATTTGCTTAATTGATTTTGGTGTTTGTCCAGTATATAAATCTTGTATATGTTGAATTCCTACTGCGTGGAGTCTCGTGGTTGGAAGCATAGGTATTTTTGCCCCTAAGAGTGCAATAGGGAAGTCATACTGTATTTCCTGCAGATCATCACTATCTAATGTCTGTAGGAATCGCCATGCCTGTAAAGACACTTGTACGGAGGGTGACAGACCCTTAGTTGCCCATGGTTCCCATATGTCGCCCATGAGGAAAGTGGTCGTATTCCTGGTCGGGATAGCCGAACGTTCTTTCTTTCTCGTACATCACGGGACACAGAGCGACATAGTCATTACTAATGGGTTATATAGATACCTTCAGGTGCTGGCACTGGCAACTTCCAAAACCGGAAGTACCCTCCCCTATATAAGCCCCTCCCATCCGGGAGCACCTCAGTTTTTTGCCAGTGTCTAAGGTGTTGGCCAAGAAGAAACATGTGTTTTTCACTGAGCTTGCGTACAGGTTCTTTTGGGCCTCAGTAAGCTATTCCGGATCCGACCAAAAAAGCTTCATAGCTAAACGGTCGGTACCCGGGCCTTGCAGAGAAGAGCAAGGTTTTGCCTGTAATGCTTCTCTTAGGAGAGCTGGACCCTGGGATCCAGAGCTCTGGTCATACCCATGACCAAGATGTTTTCTGTGCAGGGTGCTATACAGGTCCAGGGGAGTGGAATCCTTGGGAACCCGGTCCCTGAAGGTTTAATTACAATGCCTGCCGTGATAGGTGAAGTTTGGGCTTCTGTGGACCAAACAAAGTCCTGCGGCGGGGAACAGGTAAGTGGGGGCCCCCAGGAACTTGGTTCTATTGGGGGACCCCAAGCCTAATTTGTCTTTCTGTCTGTTACCTAACGGTATTCCCGCTAATATCTGTGCATGCCTGTAACTACTAAAAAATTTAATAATTTTAATAGTGGTCAAGAAAAAAAAAATTATATATATATATATTTAATATATTAGACTACGGTACCTGTGTTAATCCACTAGAGGCCGCTGTGGAACGTTTCTTGTCATGTGGACTAGTTTCTTTTTATCAGAGCAAGTCCAGGCAGATGGTGAGTTCTCTCGTGGGAAACTGCTTCCTCTGCCATGTTGCAATGCTCGTCCACCCCCCGGCCTGCGGCAAAAGGGGCCCTGGCTCTTGTCCCTGGTTTCCTTTTCAAAATAAGCGCCGAAGGCGCACGTGGCCGCGCGCGTGCACGCGCCTCTATATATAGAGGTGAGCCGGAAAAGGGGGCGGAGCTTGGGGGATGACGCTCTGTGCGCGCCGCAGCGCTTCTGCGCATGTGCGGGCGTCCCAGCATGTTAAAAAAACACAATTATGTGTTGTGAGCTGGCTATGGAGTGCAGAGACAGAGCTGGCAACATTTAAAAAAGGCATACAGCAAGCGGTTGATGCAGGCATCCCCATAGAAAGGCACATTAGTAGACACCAACTGGTTTTATAGCAGCATTTGTGCTAGACTATTGTCAGTAAGTGGTGTATTTCGGCTGGAATACCTCAGCTTTGGGCTTAGGAATAATGCCGTCAAAAAACTCCGGGACTAAAAATTCCAGGAAGCATAGGGGGTCTCCATCGGGCTCTGAGGATCTTGGGCATGCTTCGGCTGCACCAGTCTCCCCTAAAGAATCAGAGGTTAGTGACCGTAGAGCACCCTCAGGAGTACCTGGTACTGTGGCTGTCCTCAGTTCACCTGCTCCTGTGTATGTAACAGAGGAGGTTTTTTCCTCAGCTCTGGGAGGGCTGGAAGAGAGATTGTCAGCATTGATCGCTGCTTCCCTGTCACAGGAAAAAAGCGCTCGATCTCCGTCTCCTCCCTCAGAGTGCCTGTTAGCAGAGCAACAGTCCCATACAGGGATCGACCTGCCTGAAGGGGATCAGGATGAGGTCGATTCTGTTGTAGAGGAATCAACAGTGGAAGAGCCATTCTCAGCATCACATGCTGGAAGGTTATGGGTTCAGTCCCTGACTAATATGGTCCGATCAGCATTTAAAATGCCCCTTGCGGAGCCATCATCCACTTCTGTCTCCTCGTTGGGGTCGCTAAAAGCTCCCCAGACTGTTTGTTCCTTTCCGATCCATCCTTTACTGGAAGGGCTCATTTACCAGGATTGGGAGCATCCTGATAAAATATTTACTCCTCCCAAGAGATTTCAAGTGGTCTATCCCATGGAGGATAAGTTCATCAAAAAATGGAGGGTCCCTACAGTGGACGCAGCCATCTCTTGTGTGAATAAATCACTGACATGTCCAGTGGATAATGTCCAAATGTTCAAGGACCCAATAGATAAAAAATTAGAGTCCTTATTAAAATCTGCTTTTTCTACAGCAGGATTGGTGACACAACCAGCAGTGGCAGCTATTGGGGTCTGCCAAGCAGTGAAGGATCAGTTGAAACAGGTCTTAAGGGACTTGCCAGATCAGCAGGCTCTTGCCCTAGCTGATCTACCTAGAGCCTTATGCTTTGCGGTGGACGCTATAAAGGATTCAATCCATCAGGCCTCCCGCCTTACGCTGTCTGTAGTACATATGCGCAGGCTTTTATGGCTCAAAAACTGGTCTGCTGAAGCTCCCTGTAAAAAATTGCTGGTCAGCTTCCCATTTCATGGTGAACGCTTATTCGGGGAAGACCTGGACAAATATATCCAGAGAATTTCCAGCGGTAAAAGTACACTTTTGCCGGTTAAAAACAGAGTTAGAGGTCACTCTTTTAAGAGGCCTGCTTCTCCAGTCCCTAGGACATCGGCTGTGAAACAGTTCCGACGGCCTCCTCGGTCAAATCCTGGAGGTAAAAATCAGGGACAATTGCAGGGTAACAAGAAGCCCTGGAGCAGGAGAGGTACAAAACCTCCCCCAAAGTCAAATGCATGAAGGGTTGCCCCCACTCAATCGGGTGGGGGGAAGACTTCAGTTGTTCGCAGAGACCTGGCGGGACACGATCAGAGACAGATGGGTGCTCTGCGCAGAAAAACTGGGATACAAATTGGAGTTAAAAGACTCCCCTCCTTACCACTTTATAAGGTCAAACGTGCCAAGGGATCCCCAGAAGAGAGGATCCCTCCTGTTGGCACTAGAACAATTATTGCTCCAAGCAGTAATTATAGAGGTTCCCCTGGAAGAATGGGGGTTCGGGTTTTACTCAAACCTCTTTACAGTCCCGAAGCCAAACGGGGACGTGAGGCCCATATTAAATCTAAAAGGGCTAAACAAATTCCTACATATCAGGACTTTCCGGATGGAGTCGATCCGGTCGGTGGCCACTGCCCTACAAGGGGAGGAATGGTTAGCCTCGATCGACATCAAAGATGCTTATTTGCACATTCCCATCTTTCCAGCCCACCAAAAATTTCTACGCTTTGCGGTAGAAGGGCGCCATTTTCAGTTCAGAGCCTTACCCTTCGGTCTGGCCACAGCACCACGAGTGTTCACAAAAATTCTGGCCCCATTATTGGCCAATCTAAGAACACGAGGTGTAACGATAATGGCATATCTAGACGACTTGTTGCTGATAGACCACTCAGTGGAAAAACTAGAAGTGGTTGTTCACGAGACAATCAAGTATCTGGAATATCACGGTTGGATTATCAACCGAGACAAGTCAGCCCTAAAACCAGTCAAAAGTCTGGAATACTTGGGGCTAAGGCTGGATTCAGACCAGAGAAAAATTTTCTTGCCTCAAGAAAAGGGGTCGTCTTTGAGAGATTTGATCCACTTAGTGGGTTCAAAAAGACAGCCATCCATACGCCTGTGCATGAGGCTGCTGGGAAAAATGGTGGCATCATTCGAAGCCGTACCCTACGGTCAATTCCATTCAAGGAATTTGCAAAGGGCCATACTGTCAGCCTGGAACAAAAAAGTTCAGGCTCTGGACTTACCAATGTCCTTGTCCCCTTCCGTTCGCAAGAGCCTCCGCTGGTGGTTGGTTCCCCAGAATCTGGAAAGAGGGAAATCCTTCAGTCCGATTTCTTGGAAGGTGGTCACTACAGATGCCAGCCTTATAGGCTGGGGAGCAGTACTGGAGCAATGGTCTCTCCAGGGCAGATGGTCGGATGCGGAAAAGGCCCTGCCCATCAATCTCTTAGAGATACGAGCAGCCCGGTATGCCCTAGTAGCATGGACATCCAAACTTCAAGGGTCCCCTGTCAGAATTCAATCAGACAATGCCACAGCAGTGGCATATATCAATCATCAGGGGGGCACCAGGAGTCGTGCAGCCCAGAGGGAAGTAAATTACATCCTGAGATGGGCAGAAAGATATGTCCCAGCCATATCTGCGGTATTCATTCCAGGAGTGGAGAATTGGAAGGCGGACTTTCTAAGTCGCCAACAATTATGCCCAGGGGAATGGTCCCTTCATCCCGAGGTTTTCCGGACAATATGTCAGCGGTGGGGAACACCGGATGTAGATCTGTTAGCATCCAGATTCAACGCAAAAGTGGACAGGTTTGTCTCTTGGACAAGGGATCCCCTAGCTTGCGGCTCGGATGCCCTAGTGTTCCCTTGGGATCAGTTCAAGCTGATATATGCATTCCCACCGCCACAATTGTTACCTCGATTACTCCGCAGAATCAGGGTAGAAAAGAAACCAGTGATTCTGGTGGCTCCAGCGTGGCCCCGAAGAGCATGGTACGCGGAGATTGTAAAGATGTCTGTGGGGAGTCCTTGGACCCTCCCACATCGTCCGGACCTGCTTTCGCAAGGACCGATATACCACCCTTCCTTACCAGCCCTAGGTTTGACGGCCTGGCTATTGAAGCCCACATTCTAAAAAAGAGAGGGCTCTCTAATGCTGTGGTATCTACCATGATCAATGCCAGGAAGCCGGTATCCAGGCAGATCTACTATAGAATCTGGAAGGCGTACATCGCCTGGTGTGAGGCCAAGAAATGGCATCCACGTAAATACGTAATAGGTAGGATTCTGGACTTCCTACAATGGGCTGTAGATAGGAAGCTTGCCTTGAGTACTATCAAGGGTCAGATTTCGGCCTTGTCAATATTTTTTCAAAGGCCCTTGGCTTCGCATTCACTAGTCAAAGCCTTTATACAAGGAGTGATGCGTATTAGTCCTCCGGTTAATATTCCCATATGTCCATGGGATATAAACTTGGTTCTGTTGGTTCTACAGAAACAACCATTTGAACCATTACAGCATATTTCCCTGGTTCTTCTCACCAGGAAATTGATTTTTCTAGTAGCCATTTGTTCGGCTAAAAGAGTGTCGGAATTAGCAGCTATGTCCTGTAGGGAGCCATATCTGGTTATCCATAAGGACAGAGTAGTGTTACGTCCTCATCCAGCCTTTCTTCCTAAGGTGGTATCGAGGTTTCATTTGAACCAAGATGTGGTTCTTCCTTCTTTTTTCCCCAAACCTACTTCGGTAGAGGAAAAGTTATTGCATTCTTTGGATGTAGTAAGAGCAGTTAAAGCTTATCTAAAAGCCACTGCTCAGATTCGCAGAACGGATACTTTGTTTATTCTGCCGGAAGGCCCCAGAAGGGGTCAGGCAGCGTCAAAATCTACTTTAGCCAAGTGGATTCGACAGGTCATAATGCAAGCCTATGGCTTGAGAAGGAGACCGCCTCCATTCAAAGTTAGGGCGCACTCCACGAGAGCAGTTGGAACTTCATGGGCAGTGCATCACCAGGCCTCCCTGGCTTTAATCTGTAAGGCCGCAACATGGTCTTCAGTACACACGTTTACTAGGTTCTACCAGGTGGACGTTAGAAGTCAGGAGGATGTCGCCTTTGGGCGCAGTGTGTTGCAGGCCGCAAAAGATCCTCATGTCTGATAGCGCTCAGCTTATATATGGTGTATCCCCCCCCTCGTTGGGCATTGCTTTAGGACATCCCATTAGTAATGACTATGTCGCTCTGTGTCCCGTGATGTACGAGAAAGAAAATAGGATTTTTATAACAGCTTACCTGTAAAATCCTTTTCTTGGAGTACATCACGGGACACAGAGCTCCCACCCCTCTTTGGGGACACTTATTGCTTTGCTACAAAACTGAGGTGCTCCCGGATGGGAGGGGCTTATATAGGGGAGGGTACTTCCGGTTTTGGAAGTTGCCAGTGCCAGCACCTGAAGGTATCTATATAACCCATTAGTAATGACTATGTCGCTCTGTGTCCCGTGATGTACTCCAAGAAAAGGATTTTACAGGTAAGCTGTTATAAAAATCCTATTATTTCCACCCATAGGGGACTGTCAGTGGTGTGAAACCAGTGTTTAAGTTGGTCAAGTCTCGTAGCCCACAGGTAGTCTTGGATGTCTGTGAATCCCGCCCCCCCCCACCTTCCTATGTGGAAGAAGGTTGTTCCGTGGACACCTAGCTTTTTTACCTCCCCATGTGAATTTCCATACAATTTTTGATAACGTGCTTAGGTAGCGGGACGGTATGGGAATCAATAGGGAGCGGAAAATATAGAGAATTTGTGGTAGTATGGACATTTTAAATGCCGCTATTTTACCTAACCAGGATATCTCCCTCTTGGATATGTCCATTAGTTGTAGTTCAATTTTGCCTATTAGCGGTTTAAAGTTGGCCTCTGCTAAGGATGCAGTATTGTCAGTTAGGGTGATGCCTAGGTACGAAATGCCCTTTGCGCTCCATGAGTAGGGTAGGGAGTTTTGCAGATATTTTTTTGAAGTATGTGAAACTCCTAAGTTAAGAATCTGGGACTTCGTAAAGTTGACCTTATAATAAGATACTGCGCCAAAGTCGGATAGAACTTGGTGGGCCTGCGGGAGGGAGGAGTTCGGGTGCGTCAGTAGGAGGATAACGTCATCAGCGAATACGTTTATGACGTGTTTGTCAGATCCGAAAGTGAAGCCTGTGATGCCAGCGTGTGCTCTAATGGATTCGGCCAGGGGTTCTATCATAAGATTGAATATTGTGGGGGAGAGAGGGCAACCCTGGCGTGTGCCATTTGATATGCGGAACTGTTTGGATAGGAGACCTGAGGTATAAACTTGTGCCGATGGGCAGTAATATAGATCCAGTATTGCCTTGAGGATCGGGCCTGTAAATCCGAATTTAGCCAACACCATTTCCATGTATGTCCAGTGGACCCTATCGAACGCCTTCTCTGCGTCTATAGATAGCAGCAGAGAAGGCGTTCTCATTTGGACAGCGTGATGAATAATATTAATGATACGTCTAGTAGCGTCTGAGGTCTGTCTCCCCCTCACAAATCCCATCTGATCACGTTTTATGAGTAGAGGAATAATATCCGACAGTCTCTTGGCTAGCAATTTTGAGTAAATTTTTATGTCGGTATTAAGAAGAGATATCTGCCTAAAGTTTGCTGGTGTAGTAGGATCTTTCCCCGGTTTTGGTAAAGTGACAATGTGGGCTCTCAGCATCTCTTGTGGGAAAGCAGAAGTTTCTTCCGCCTTTGTGAATACCCGTTGTAAGTGAGGAGCAATGATTTCTTTAAATGTTTTAAAATACTCGTTTGCGAAACCATCCGGTCCCGGTGACTTGCCATTAGGCAATGTCGATGTAATCTGTTCGATTTCCTGAGGGGAGAAAGGTGTGTTCAACTTCCTAAGTTGGTCCTCTGTCAGTGACGGGAGTTGTATTTTCTGTAAGAAGCGTTGTATGGTGTCTGTGGTTGGTTGTGGTGTGGCCGTATTATCACGTAAGTTGTACAGTGCCCCATAATAGTCTGCAAATTGATTTGCTATGTCTTGTGGGTTAGTGATTTTGTGGTGTAAGGTGTCATGAAGGAGGTATGCTATTCTCGATTTTGTGCGAGCAGCCTTAATTCTATTAGCCAGGTACTTTCCTGCTCTATTTGCATTAGCGTAGGAATTCACTTGTAAGCGTCTGAGATGCTTGTCATATTGTTGTGCGAGAGTCTCCCTCAGACTTTCTCTAAGCTGTGACAGCAGGAAGGTAAAGTCACCTGGTTGCATCCAGGGGGGTAGATATATTTCGCCCAGATTCAGGCTTTACGCCGACTTATACAACTAGGTGGAGAGTTGTATAAGCCCAGCTAAGGCTAGTGGGCTCATGGATGACTCATACCTCTAGGGAGAGTGCTGGGCGTCGTGCAGACAGGGAGTTGATGAGACCAGCTGAAGCTTGTCAGCTCATTTAGGCCTCTATAAGAACTCCCAGCTTCATTAGATGTTAGCTCATGCCTGGACCCAGACCTGTGTGGACTGTCTAGGGAGAGTGAACCCCTGTGCGGTGAGACAAAGCCTGTGTGGCTATTTGCTTGGACATTTAAAACCAGGGACTTAGGGACTAGGACAGCACTAGGCTGATCCCAGTTGTTAGTTAGGAAACCTGTATGTTTAGTCAGAGGTCAAGTTGACCAGGATTTATTTTGTTTATGTTTCTTTTGCTTTGCTGTGTTTTGTCACTGTAAATAGAAAATAAACCGCACCTTTTTGATTTTGAAAACCACAACCTCCGTTTGCTGGGCCTGTTTTTGTGTGGGGAGCCCATCTCGGGGGTCACACACACCCGCTGCCGAGCTAACCCCCTCACAGTTGGTGGAGAACCAGTGGCAGTTTTTTTTTAAGCCAGCATGGAGGAGATACTGAAGCAGCTGGCTCTAGCAAATGCCAATCAACAGCAGACAAATGCAGGTTTGCAAAAGAGCCTTGCAGCTCAACAACAGAACTTCGCAGCCCAGCAGCAAGCTCATCAACAGAGCCTTGCAGCCCAGCAGCAGACAAACGCAACTTTGCAACAGAGTCTGGAGGCTCAGCAACAAGCCCAGCAGCAATCTGAGGCCCGCTTCATAGACCTGTTGCAGAAGCAAGAGCAGAGACTACAACAACAATGCAGCAACGTCCGCAGACCAGTGAGGAAAGCCGTCCCACTAATACCGCGTCCTTTGGGGTGAGTCGTTTATTGACAAAAATGACTGGAGAGGATGATCCAGAGGTATTTTTGACCACATTTGAAAGGACCGCTGAAAGAGAAAAGTGGCCTGAGGAGCAGTGGGCTGGACTGGTGGCTCCTCTGTTAACTGGTGAATCGCAGAAAGCTTACTATGACCTAGAGCCTAACCAAGCAAAAGACTATGTGATGCTAAAAGCTGAAATATTGGCAAGGCTGGGTGTCACCCAGGCTGTCCGGGCTCAGCGTGTGCATAACTGGACTTTCCAGCTTGGAAAACCCCCCAGGTCTCAAATGTATGATCTCATTCACCTGAGCAGAAAGTGGCTACAGCCAGAGACTTTGTCCGCACCAAAGATTGTGGAACGTGTTGTAATGGATCGGTTTTTGAGAGCTCTTCCTACTGCCATCCAAAAGTGGGTAAGCCATGGAGACCCAGAGACGGCCGATGGTCTTGTGGATCGTGTGGAGAAATACTTGGCTACAGAGAACCTGACGGCCTCTTCCAGAGACACTCGGACTTTCCACCCTAAGACCAGACCATCCCCAGGGGCGGATAAGAGGATTCCAAGGGGTGAGGGTGGAGAGAGTGAGAGGGTGGGAGCTCTACCCCAAGTTTGGCGAGAACAGCCTGGGAAATCAGCGGCTCAAGAGGCCGCAAGAAGGATCGTTTGCTACCGCTGCCGGCAAGCGGGACATATTGCAGCCAATTGCCCGGTTGTGGAGGAACCCATGCAGTGTGACTTTCTGACGGGCAGACGTCAGTCGCTGTGTGCGACAGTCGCATGCACTGCCATTCGAGGAACTGAGAAACATTTATGCAAAATGTGTGTTAATGGTAGAAATGTTGTGGTATTGCTGGATTCAGGTAGCCTTGTGACCCTGATAAAGGCTGAGTTAGTTAAAACAGAGGTCTCTGGGAATAGCAAGGTAGCTGTTATTTGTGTGCATGGGGACACCCGAGAGTATCCAGTGACTACAGTGTGTTTCGAGACCCCCAAAGGTACCCTCTCTCATCCAGTGGGCTTAGTATCTCAGTTACCGCATGACGCCATTGTGGGAAGGGATTTTCCGAAGTTCTGGGAACTGTGGGATGATCCTGAGCCCCCCACTGGTGCCCCTATGTACCAGGAATGTGATAGCCAGAACTCCCCTGAGAGTGGTGAGGACTCTCCGGAATTTCCCTTATCAGTATTGGCAGGGGAGACTCGAGAAACTGGAGAGGAGCCCACCTCCTCAGACGAAAACCTACCGTCTGTGGAGTTTTCTGATCTGGAGGTTCACAGGGAAAATTTTGCCACAGAACAGTTAAAAGACCCCGCCCTAATAAAGGCACGGGAAAACGTAGTGGAAATAGATGGCGAGTTAGTGAACCCAGATAATACCTGCACTTACCCATACTTCAGCGTAGAGAAGGACCTACTGTATCGGGTGGCAAAAAGGGAAGAAACCGTTGAGCAGCTTGTGGTGCCCAAGCCTTACAGGAAGTTGGTGTTGGAGTTGGCCCATGGGCACATTCTTGGAGGTCATCTGGGGACAGAGAAAACCCGAGAGAGGGTATTACAGAGATTCTATTGGCCGGGGGTGATGAAGGACATAGAAAATTATTGTTCCTCCTGCCCTGTGTGTCAGAGGTCGGCCCCGATGCCACATTTCCGTAGCCCGCTGGTCCCTCTACCCATCATTGAGGTCCCGTTTGAGAGGATCGCCATGGATTTGGTAGGTCCTATAATCAAGTCCGCTAGGGGGCACCAGTACATATTAGTTATAATGGACTATGCCACCCGTTATCCAGAAGCGATCCCTCTCCGAAATACCTCGGCCAAAACCATAGCCAAAGAGCTATCTCTTGTGTTTAGCCGGGTGGGTATTTGTAAAGAACTGCTTACGGACCAAGGTACACCCTTTATGTCCCGGGTTATGAAGGAGCTGTGTAAATTGTTCAAAGTGACGCAATTACGTACATCTGTGTATCACCCCCAAACCGATGGGCTGGTTGAAAGGTTCAACAAAACCCTAAAACAAATGTTGAAGAAAGTGGTGGATAGAGATGGAAAGGATTGGGACTGTCTACTTCCTTATCTGATGTTTGCTATTAGGGAGGTGCCCCAATCCTCTACGGGATTCTCCCCCTTTGAGTTACTGTATGGGAGACACCCAAGAGGGCTGTTGGATATTGCCAAGGAAACTTGGGAAAGTGAGAGTTCTCCCCACAGGAGTGTGATTGAGCATGTCGCCCTGATGCAAGACCGAATTGCACAGGTAATGCCCATCGTGAAGGAACATTTGGCCCAAGCGCAGTTAGCACAGCAGAGAGTGTACAACCGTGGAGCCAAGACCTGTACCTTTTCCCCGGGGGATAGGATACTGGTACTTGTCCCTACGGTTGAAAGTAAATTCCTTGCCAAATGGCAAGGCCCCTACGAGATAATGGAAAAAGTGAGCGAAGTGAATTACAAGGTCAGACAACCAGGAAGGCGAAAGCCCGAACAGATCTATCACGTTAATCTGTTGAAAGCCTGGAGGGATAGAGAGTCCCTAGTCGCAGACACTTGGTCACCAGCTCAAACTGGTTGCGTGATTCCTGAGGTTGGAATAGCAGCCACCTTGTCACAACCCCAACAACAGGAGGTTAAGGAGTTTGTGCTTCGCAACAAGGAGGTATTCTCTGAGCTGCCGGGACAAACATCTGGGGTAGAGCATGACATCATTACCCCGCCCGGTGAAAGGGTGAAGTTAAAACCCTATCGGATCCCAGAGGCCCGACGGGAGGCAATACGGGAGGAAGTACAGAAAATGCTGAACTTAGGGGTGATAGAGGAGTCCCAAAGTGATTGGTCTAGTCCCATTGTGTTGGTGCCTAAACCGGATGGGAGCTGGCGATTTTGTAACGATTTTCGTCAGTTGAACAAAGTTACAAAATTTGACACCTACCCCATGCCACGTATAGATGAGTTGATCGACCGGCTGGGAACAGCCCGATACATGACGACTCTTGACCTCACAAAAGGGTATTGGCAAATCCCCCTGGCCAAGTCGGCCAAAGAGAAAACCGCATTTGTAACCCCAGACGGGGCGTTCCAATACAAAAGAATGCCGTTCGGGTTACAGAATGCGCCGGCCACATTCCAGCGGAAAATGGACCAGATGCTGAGGCCCCATCGGAAGTATGCTGCGGCTTACCTGGATGACATAATTGTCCATAGCACAGATTGGGCCTCACATCTGCCAAAAGTGCAAGCAGTCCTGGACTCTGTTCGGGAAGCGGGGTTTACGGCTAACCCCAAGAAGTGTACCATTGGGCAGGAGGAGGCCAAATATCTTGGGTACACCATTGGGAGGGGAGTAATAAAACCCCAACTCAACAAAGTCGAGGCCATCCAGAGTTGGCCACGTCCCAACAGCAAGAAGCAGGTACGATCCTTTCTGGGAATCGCTGGGTATTATCGGCGATTCATTCCCCACTTTGCTTCTAAGGCTGTGCCCCTAACCAACCTGACGAAGGGGAAAGGGTCGGTCATGATTAAATGGACCCCCGAGGCTGAGGCAGCATTCCAATTCTTGAAACAAGCCTTATGTAGCCAGCCAGTGTTGTACTCACCCGACTTCTCTAAAGACTTTGTCGTACAAAGTGATGCGTCAGATGTGGGGTTAGGAGCAGTATTGTCCCAGGTCTGGAACGGGGAGGAGCACCCAGTCATTTACCTCAGCAGGAAGTTGAAGTCCCATGAGGTAAATTACGCCACCGTTGAAAAGGAGTGTTTAGCGGTGAAGTGGGCTCTAGATTCCCTTCGGTACTACCTGCTAGGTAGGCACTTTGACATGGTTACGGATCACGCTCCGTTAAAGTGGATGGCTCAAAACAAGGAAACAAATAGAAGAGTGAATAGGTGGTTCCTGGCCCTCCAGGAATTCAACTTCACAGTAAAGCATCGCCCTGGCGTTCAAATGGGGAATGTGGATGCTTTGTCTCGAGTACATGAATGCCTGATTGCTGGTGTTCCAACCCCGAGGTTAAAACAAGAGGGGGGGGTATGTGACAGCAGGAAGGTAAAGTCACCTGGTTGCATCCAGGGGGGTAGATATATTTCGCCCAGATTCAGGCTTTACGCCGACTTATACAACTAGGTGGAGAGTTGTATAAGCCCAGCTAAGGCTAGTGGGCTCATGGATGACTCATACCTCTAGGGAGAGTGCTGGGCGTCGTGCAGACAGGGAGTTGATGAGACCAGCTGAAGCTTGTCAGCTCATTTAGGCCTCTATAAGAACTCCCAGCTTCATTAGATGTTAGCTCATGCCTGGACCCAGACCTGTGTGGACTGTCTAGGGAGAGTGAACCCCTGTGCGGTGAGACAAAGCCTGTGTGGCTATTTGCTTGGACATTTAAAACCAGGGACTTAGGGACTAGGACAGCACTAGGCTGA
The DNA here is from genome assembly GCA_029206835.1 of Rana muscosa. NCBI lineage: Eukaryota > Metazoa > Chordata > Amphibia > Anura > Ranidae > Rana > Rana muscosa. The sequence goes on from CM055122.1 coordinate 1,139,456,785, forward strand.
TCCCAGTTGTTAGTTAGGAAACCTGTATGTTTAGTCAGAGGTCAAGTTGACCAGGATTTATTTTGTTTATGTTTCTTTTGCTTTGCTGTGTTTTGTCACTGTAAATAGAAAATAAACCGCACCTTTTTGATTTTGAAAACCACAACCTCCGTTTGCTGGGCCTGTTTTTGTGTGGGGAGCCCATCTCGGGGGTCACACACACCCGCTGCCGAGCTAACCCCCTCACAAAGCATAGACAGTGTATTTGCCACTGCCGTTGTTGGAGACTTTTTGTTATGGGTTTCTAATCTGTTAATGTCAGACAGTACTTGATTGAGTTTGGCAGCATGTCGTTTCTTTTCCCTAGCCCCTAATTGTATTAATATGCCTCTCATATACGCCTTATGAGCGTTCCATAATGTGAAGGGATCTATCATTGGTGTGCAATTGTGTTGGAAAAAATCTTGGAGATGCTGAGAGATCACGGGGAGAATTCGGGGTTCTTGTAAGAGCCTAACGTTACAACGCCAGACATGGGATGAGGGGGAGACACCCTTTTCAGCAATAGTCATAGATACTGCGGCGTGGTCTGACCACGTAATATCCCATATTTGTGTGGCCTGAACACGTTGTAAAAGCCACTGGTCAGTGATAAACATATCTATTCGTGAATACGAACAGTGTCTAGCAGAAAAAAAAGTATAATCTCTTTCGTTGGCATGGAGGCACCTCCATGCATCGAACAGTTCCTGTGTATGTAGAAGATTGCGGAGGTGAGCAGATCTCTTCGGTTTATCCGTAGTAGTGTCCAAATTGGGATCTGTTATTAGGTTAAAGTTGCCTCCTATAATGATATTACCGTATTGCATGGACTTAGTCCTTTTAATCACTTTCTTTAGGAAGCGGATTTGGTGGGTGTTCGGGGCGTATAAAGTAACCAATGTGTACGGATTAGAGTTGATGTCTCCAGTTACTATAATATACCTGCCCCCTTCATCAATATAAGAGTCTTTGAGTTGGAAAGATAGAGAGTTCCTTAAGGCTAGCATCACTCCTCCTTTTTTGCTATCCGGTGTGCCTGCCAAAAACACGTGGGGATATTCCCTGTGAGTGCATTTAGGGGTTTTTTGTTTCTGAAAGTGGGTCTCCTGTATGCATAGAATATCAGCCCGGTGCTTACAGGCCTCCTTCCATACAGAGAATCTCTTGGCCGGGTGATTCAGGCCTTTTGCATTAATTGATAGACAGGTGATAGTCATTTGTGGTGTTGTAGAGTGTGGTGACTGGTATCGTGGTGCAAGTACTCACTGTGTCCCTGGGCGTGATTCGCAACATCTTTTCCATTTAGGCCTGAGGCTGTAGGAGACTCATCTTCTGTACGTAGTGGAAGTTTCTTGCTATGAAGATTGCTGTGTGCAACAAACTGGTAACGTAGAAAACAAAAAAGAAAAAGAAAAAACAAGAAATACCAAAAAACGTAAGAAAGCATCTTTGAATGTGTAAAAAGGGATCTTACAACGGATCCGCGTGCAGACATAACTGCTGAACTCGTTAACGGGGGTTATAGGAGGATATTTTTAAACTCCTTGTTACCGGAGAGATAAAAGAATAATTTTGCGGTTCTGTTATGAACCTCCGCTGGCTTGTTTCTTATTGGTGCGTTTGTGTGACACCACCTGCCATTCGTTTTGGAGCTTCTGCGGTTGTGGAGTAGGGTTGAATTGTGAGGCCTGGTCTGGGAGTATTCCCCATTGGTGCAGGATTGTAAGACCTTCCTCCAATGTGTTTACGAAAGTTGTGGTCCCATTGTGGGTGATGGAAAGAGTGGCAGGATACTTCCATTTGTGCAGGATTTTGTGGTTCCTCAGGGCCTTGGTTATGGTTGCTAAGTTGCGACGCCTCTGTAGTGTGTGCCTGGATAGGTCTGGCAACAATTTGAGTGTTGCGTACTGCGGAGGGACAGTGTCAGGCCTGCGGGCTGCTTGTAGGATTTGTTCCTTTACATGGAAGAAGTGGACCCTCATTAGTATGTCCCTTGGAGTGCCTTCTGGCAGGAAGGATGGTTTAGGAATCCTGTGGATTCTGTCTATTATGAGGTCCTGCGAATTCAGTGCTGGGACCAGGGTGCAGAACAAAGCGTGGACATACTGTAGGAGTTGAGTGGCTGGAACAGATTCTGGTACTCCTCGCAGCTTTAGATTGTTCCTCCTTGACCTGTCCTCAAGGTCAGCGACCTTGTCCTTTAGCCACGCTATGTCCTCTCCCTGGGCCGCATGTGCGTCCACCATATTATTGTATGTAGCAGTGTACTCGTCCATCCTCTGTTCTACTCTATCCACTCTGACCCCAATAGCCTGCACCTCCTTGTGACACTGGTTGATCCCTCTGACTAAATCTGTTTGGAGGGAGGATCTGAGCGATAGCAGCATCTCCTTCAGCATAGTGTCTGAGATAGGCCTGTCGGCAGTAGGAAAGTCCGCTATGGGGTCAGCTGTGTGTTGGGCCTGAGCAGCGGTGGTGCCTGGTGTCCCGCTTACCTCCATGTCCTGTGTGCAGAACCGCCTGACAGGGGAGTCCATCGTCGGCTTTGACTTAGCTGGGCTCCGAGTGGATGGGCTGGATGAGCCTGAGAACGATCCGCTGTGCAGTGGGTCACGAGAGGATTGTATACGGGGCCCTCCGTGTCCGTTGCCGTGGATCGCGGCCTTCGCCTGTTGTTGTGCAGACGAGCCGCCGCCATTTTGTTGGAGCCCGCGGGGCTGCATCGCAAAGATGCTTGTCAGTTTCTGTGGCATCGGCGGGTTCTTTCTGCGCCTCGTCATTCCCCTGTCCTCTGGCAGTCCGGCTGTGTTGTTTTTAGCCGCGGATGTGCCTGGGAGGCTCTGATGTGTCTGGATCTCTCCGGCGGCCGAGCGGAGCTCTCAGCTAGGCTTCCATCTTGGAGCTCGGTCGCCACGCCCAATTTCTGTGCATTATTCATGGAATCCACATGGAGATCTTTTTAAAGCAAAAGAGAATACCTTTTCTTAGACAATTGTTACCAGTGTGGAATAATCCCTATTGGGGACACTTAGAAATAAAAACCTAACAGGGTTTTTACCCTTAATCTGTCTATCTAAAACTAAAGTTTGTTTTTACATATGCTTTTGGCTTTGCTAAGAAATATTGTAAATAACATTGATGTACAGCCGTGGACAAAGTTTTGAGAATGACACAAATATTAATTTTCACAAAGTCTGATGCCTCAGTTTTTATGATGGCAATTTGCATATAATCCAGAATGTTATGAAGAGTGATCAGATGAATTACAATTAATTGCAAAGTCCCTCTTTGCCATATTAATTTACTTGATCCCATAAAAACATTTCCGCTGCATTTGTGAAGAAGGCTTCAGGGTGCCAAAGAAAGTCCCGCAAGCACCAAGACTGTCTTTTACAGTTGATTCAGCTGCGGGATCAGGGCACCACCAGTGCAGAGCTTGCTCAGGAATGGCAGCAGGCAGGTATGAGTGCATCTGCCCGTACAGTGAGGCAAATACTTTTGGAGGATGGCCTGGTGTCAAGAAGGGCAGCAAAGAAGCCACTTCTCTCCAGGATTAAACATCAGGGACAGACTGATATTCTGCAAAATGTACAGGAATTGGACTGCTGAGGACTGGGGTAAAGTTATTATCCCTGATGAGCATGTGCAGGGTTGCTTTTCAGCCAAGGGAGTTGGCTCACTCACAATTTTGCTTAAGAACACAGACATGAATAAACAATGGTACGAAAACATCCTCCGAGAGCAACTTCTCCCAACCATCCAAGAACAGTTTGGTAATGAAAAATGCCTTTTCCAGCATGATGGAGCACTTTGCTGGAAAATGGGCTGCCATCAGTCAGGATGTGGCACAGAAGTTGATTGACCGCAAACCAAGGCGAATTGCAGAGGTCTTGAAAAAGAAGGGTCAACTCTGCAAATATTGACTCATTGCATACTAAAGCAGCAGACTTTGTGAAAATGAATATTTGTGTCATTCTCAAAACATTTGGCCATGGCGGTATTGTAATCCATGCAAGACCAATCTGCCTCAATACGTGAAGCTACTGAGCCAGAGTAGGCATTTGGAAGAGGACTGACCCTTTCTCTGACTTTGTTTGATCTGCATACTTGTTCATAGTAAATAAAAAAGTATCATTACCAGTGGGTCAACGTTGGAGCCAGGATGTTAGTAATTTAAGAGGAAGCTCAGCAACGGCAGTACCATATTTTATTATAACAGATTTACTCTTAATATAGTCATAGCTATGTGGGGAACAATTCACCTTACTGATGTACATAGCCAAGCAGCTGCTTTTATTTTTCAATAATCAAAATTCAACAATACATTGTTTACAGGCAGTGACTGTGAGTTATAGACACCAAATTCTGTTTTTCTGAGATAATTGGGTTATATTGCTGCCTTCAGGAGGAATTGGACGCTGGCAAGCAAAAACATGTAAAGAAAAAAAGGGATTTTTATAACAGCTTACCTGTAAAATCCTTTTCTTGGAGTACATCACGGGACACAGAGCGACTTAGTCATTACTAATGGGATTATATAGATTACCTTCAGGTGCTGGCACTGGCCACTTCCAAACCGGAAGTACCCTCCCCTATATAAGCCCCTCCCATCCGGGAGCACCTCAGTTTTGTAGCAAAGCAATAAGTGTCCCAAAAAGAGGGGTGGGAGCTCTGTGTCCCGTGATGTACTCCAAGAAAAGGATTTTACAGGTAAGCTGTTATAAAAATCCCTTTTTCTTTTTCGTACATCACGGGACACAGAGCGACTTAGTCATTACTAATGGGACGTCCCAAAGCAATGCCAAATGAGGGGAGGGATACACTATACATAAGCTGGGCGCCATCAGGCATGAGGATCTTTTGCGGCCTGCAACACACTGCGCCCAAAGGCGACATCCTCCTGACTTCTAACGACCACCTGGTAGAATCTAGTAAACGTGTGTACCGAAGACCATGTTGCGGCCTTACAGATTTGAGCCAGGGAGGCCTGGTGATGCACTGCCCATGAAGTTCCAACTGCTCCTGTGGAGTGCGCCCTAACTTTGAACGGAGGCGGTCTCCTTCTCAAGCCATAGGCTTGTATTATGACCTGTCGAATCCACTTGGCTAAAGTAGATTTTGACTGTGCCTGACCCTTTCTGGGGCCTTCCGGCAGAATAAACAAAGTATCCGTTCTGCGAATCTGAGCAGTGGCTTTTAGATAAGCTTTAACTGCTCTTACTACATCCAAAGAATGTAATAACTTTTCCTCTACCGAACTAGGTTTGGGAAAAAAAGAAGGAAGAACCACATCTTGGTTCAAATGAAACCTCGATACCACCTTAGGAAGAAAGGCTGGGTGAGGACGTAACACTACTCTGTCCTTATGGACAACCAGATATGGCTCCTTACAGGACATGGCGGCTAATTCCGATACTCTTTTAGCCGAACAAATGGCTACTAAGAAAATCAATTTCCTGATGAGAAGAACCAGGGAAATGTGCTGTAATGGTTCAAATGGTTGTTTCTGTAGAACCGACAGAACCAGGTTTAAGTCCCATGGACATATGGGAATACTAACCGGAGGGCTAATACGCATCACTCCTTGTATGAAAGCTTTGACTAGTGAATGCGAAGCCAGGGGCCTTTGAAAAAATATTGACAAGGCCGAAATCTGACCCTTGATAGTACTCAAGGCAAGCTTCCTATCTACAGCCCACTGTAGGAAGTCCAGAATCCTACCTATTACGTACTTACATGGATGCCATTTCTTGGCCTCACACCACGTAATGTACGCCTTCCAGATCCTATAATAGATCTGCCTGGATACCGGCTTCCTGGCATTGATCATGGTAGATACCACAGAATTAGAGAGCCCTCTCTTTTTCAGAATGTGGGCTTCAATAGCCAGGCCGTCAAACCTAGGGCTGGTAAGGAAGGGTGGTATATCGGTCATTGCGACAGCAGGTCCGGACGATGTGGGAGGGTCCAAGGACTCCTCACTGACATTTTTACAATCTCCGCGTACCACGCCCTTCGGGGCCACGCTGGAGCCACCAGAATCACTGGTTTCTTTTCTACCCTGATTCTGCGGAGTAATCGCGGTAACAATTGTGGCGGTGGGAATGCATATATCAGCTTGAACTGATCCCAAGGGAACACTAGGGCATCCGAGCCGCAAGCTAGGGGATCCCTTGTGCGAGACACAAATCTGTCCACCTTTGCGTTGAATCTGGATGCTAGCAGATCTACATCCGGTGTTCCCCACCGCTGGCATATTGCCTGGAAAACCTCGGGGTGAAGAGACCATTCCCCCGGGCATAATTGTTGGCGACTTAGAAAGTCCGCTCTCCAATTTTCCACTCCTGGGATGAAAACCGCGGATATGGCTGGGACATATCTTTCTGCCCACTCCAGGATGCAATTTGCTTCCCTCTGGGCTGCACGACTCCTGGTGCCACCCTGGTGATTGATATATGCCACTGCTGTGGCATTGTCTGATTGAATTCTGACAGGGGACCCTTGGAGTTTGAATGTCCATGCTACTAGGGCATACCGGGCTGCTCGTATCTCTAAGAGATTGATGGGCAGGGCCTTTTCTGCTTCTGACCACTTGCCCTGGAGAGACCATTGCTCCAGTACTGCCCCCCAGCCTATGAGGCTGGCATCTGTAGTGACCACCTTCCAAGAAACCGGACTGAAGGGTTTCCCTCTTTCCAGATTCTGGGACACCAACCACCAATGGAGGCTCTTGCGAACGGAAGGGGACAGGGACATTGGTAAGTCTAAAGCCTGAACTTTTTTGTTCCAGGCTGACAGTATGGCCCTTTGCAAATTCCTTGAATGGAATTGACCGTAGGGTACCGCTTCGAATGAAGCCACCATTTTTCCCAGCAGCCTCATGCACAGGCGTATGGATGGTTTTCTTTTTGTACCCACTAAGTGGGTCAAATCTTTTAAAGACGACACCTTCTCTGGAGGTAAGAAAATCTTTCTCTGATTTGAATCCAGCCTTAGCCCTAAGTATTCCAGACTTTTGACTGGTCTTAGAGCTGACTTGTCCCGGTTGATAATCCAACCGTGATATTCCAGATACTTGATTGTCTTGTGAATAGCTACTTCCAGCTTTTCCACTGAGTGGTCTATTAGTAGCAGGTCGTCTAGATATGCCATTATCGTTACACCTTGTGTTCTTAGATTGGCCAATAATGGGGCCAGAATTTTTGTGAACACTCGTGGTGCTGTGGCCAGACCGAAAGGCAAGGCTCTGAACTGAAAATGGCGCCCTTCTACTGCAAAGCGTAGAAATTTCTGGTGGGCCGGAAAGATGGGAATATGCAGATAAGCATCCCTTATGTCGATCAAGGCTAACCATTCCTGCCCTTGTAGGGCGGTGGCCACCGATCGGATCGACTCCATCCGAAAAGTCCTGATATTTAGGAACTTGTTTAGCCCTTTTAGATTTAATATCGGCCTCACGTCCCCATTTGGTTTGGGGACTGTGAAAAGGTTCGAGTAAAACCCGAATCCGCTTTCTTCCAGGGGAACCTTCATGATTACACCTTGGAGCAATAGTTGTTCTAGTGCCAGAAGGAGGGATCCTCTCTTCTGGGGATCTCTTGGCACGTAAGAGCCTGCTGATCTGGTAAGTCCCTTAAGACTTGTTTCAACTGATCTTTCACTGCTTGGCAGACTCCAATCACTGCTACCGCAGGTTGTGTCACCATGCTTGCTGTAGAGAAAGCAGATTTTAGTAAAGACTCCAATTTTTTATCTATTGGGTCTTTGAACATTGGAACATTATCTACTGGACATGTCAGTGATTTGTTCACAGAAGAGATGGCTGCGTCCACTGTAGGGACCCTCCATTTTTTTATGAACTTATCCTCCATGGGATAGATCACTGGAAATCTCTTGGGGGGAGTAAATATTTTATCAGGATGCTCCCAATCCTGGTAAATAAGCCCTTCTAATAAAGGGTGGATTGGGAAGGAACAGACAGCCTGGGGAGCTTTCAGCGACCCCAGCGAGGAAACCGTAGTGGTTGATGGTTCCGCCAGAGGCATTTTAAATGCTGATCGGACCATGTTAGTCAGAGACTGAACCCATAATCTTTCAGCCTGAGATGCTGAGAAAGGTTCTTCCACTGTTGATTCCTCTATAACTGAATCAACCTCATCCTGATCCCCTTCAGGTAGGTCGATCCCTGTGTGGGGCTGTTCCTCCACTAACAGGCACTCTGAAGGAGGAGACGGAGATCGGACGCGCTTTCCCTGTGACAGGGAAGCAGCGATCAATGCTGTTAATCTCTCTTCCAATCCTCCCAGAGTTGAGGATAAAACCTCCTCTGTTATATATACAGGAGCAGGTGGACTGGGGACAGCCGCAGCACCAGGCACTCCTGCAGGGTTTCTACGGCTACTGACCTCTGAATTCTCAGGGGAGATTGGTGCAGTACAAGCATGCCCAATATCCTCAGAGCCCGATGGAGACCCCTTTGGCTTCCTGGAAGACCTATTTCCGGAGCGTCTGGACGACATATCCTTTAAGCACAAAGCTGAGGTATTCCCGTCGTCATACACCAATTTTGCTGGTAATAGTCTAACACAGTTGCTGCTATATACCAGCTGGTGTCCACTAAAGTGCCTTTCTATGGGGATGCCTGCATCAACCGCCTCTGTGTGCCACTGTTTGTTGCTAGCTCTGTTTGCATCCAGCTGACACTTGTACTGTGTCTTTATACAAGCTGGGACGCCTGCACATGCGCAGAAGCGCCGTGGCGCGCATCGAGCGTCATCCACCCGCCCCGCCCCTTTTTTTTCATAGGAGGCGCGTGCACGCGCCCGCGCGCCATTGGCGCCCTTTTCGAAACCAAACAGGGACTAGGAGCCAGGGCCCTTTTTGCCGGAGGGCCTGTGCGGTGGATGAGCGCAGCAACAGGGCAGAGGAAGTGGATTCCCACAGAGAAACTTACCAACTGCCTGGATCTTTTGACTTGAGAAAACCAAAGATCCACATGACAAGAAAAATGGACCACAGCGGCCTCTAGTGGTTTAACACAGGTACCGCGGTCCTCTTTTTTTTTTTTTCTTGACTACTATTAAAATTTTACATTTTCAGTAGTTACAGGCATACACAGATATTAGCGGGAATACCGTTAGGTAACAGACAGAAAGACAAATTAGGCTTGGGGGTCCCCCAATAGAACCAAGTTCCTGGGGGCCCCCACTTACCTGATCCCCGCCGCAGGACTCTGTTTGGTCCACAGAAGCCCAAACTTCACCTATCACGGCAGGCATTGTAATTAAACCTTCAGGGACCGGGTTCCCAAGGATTCCACTCCCCTGGACCTGTATAGCACCCTGCACAGACAACATCTTGGTCGTGGGTATGACCAGAGCTCTGGATCCCAGGGTCCAGCCCTCCTAAGAGAGGCATTACAGGCAAAACCTTGCTCTTCCGCTGCAAGGCCCGGGTACCGACCGTTTAGCTATGAAGCTTTTTGGTGGGATCCGGAACAGCTTACTAAGACCCAAAAGAACCTGTACGCAAGCCCAGTGAAAACACATGTTACTCTTTGGCCAACACCTTAGACACTGGCAAAAAACTGAGGTGCTCCCGGATGGGAGGGGCTTATATAGGGGAGGGTACTTCCGGTTTGGAAGTGGCCAGTGCCAGCACCTGAAGGTAATCTATATAATCCCATTAGTAATGACTAAGTCGCTCTGTGTCCCGTGATGTACGAAAAAGAAAGCAGTATTGAGAGCAGATCACAAAGAGGGTGTAATGAACTTCCAGAAATTGATTTTATGTTAAAAAAAAATGAAAATCCATTTTTTCCCTTTTTAGAGACTGGGGTGAATCTGTTTGCTTGTCCCCTGTGCTGTTTTTTGTGTTGCTTTTTTCAGAGCTGACTCTATCACTGGCAGAGCTGATATTTCTGAGAAATCTGAAGCAACAGCCCTGATGCAGTTAGCAACCTAGCAATGCCATCTGGGGAACGATCAAACAAAATTAATATAGCCCTACCAGGCACTGGCAGTTTCAGAAATGCATTTACATTTTCGTCATTATCAGCTTCAGATATTTTTACTCATGTGTTCGCCCATAGACCAGGTTATCATCTCTTTTCTCTAGGTACAAATTGTACGAATATTCACGGTACTGGTTATATGTGCATGTGGCACTCATTCCTGTAGATAGAATTTTAGCATGCCCTTCTCTTGCATTGTAAGGACAATAAAATAAATGTATTTGCTGGTGTTTCCAGCGTCTGGTGTTTTTTTTTTTTTTTTTTTTCCCCGACTCTTGCAAAATTTAAGATATGTTTAATCGCTTTCCTTGGCACAGCAGACAGTCTAACCTTGGAATTTGCACAAAGAAATACGGCAGTATATACAATAGTTTGTGCTTTTTTGCTTGCTTCTGACATACAACCACGAAACAAATACTGCAGAAATTTCCAAAGTGCGGTTTTAGAGCTGATTTATGAAACGTTTCTAAAGACCTGCAACAGCAACCTATAAGGAGGGGAAAAATAACTGTAATGCCCATATTTCTCTATAATAAGAAACCAACCGAGTCTTTCACAATGAAGAATTAAAGTAGGGCAGGTTATTTCAGAAGGAAACACACACTTGAGAAGTGTTTTTTTTTTTTTTTTCTTTTTTGTTAGATCTGCTTTATTGCACACAGCGACAGAAATATCTGGAAATCTCTCTGCTGAGGTTAACCTGGCTCAGGCAACGTGCACACAAGAACAAAAGGGACACTTGGCATGTATTGCTGTAGTTTGCCAAGCGTATGTAAACTCTTAACAATGAACTTCTTTTATTTTCCCCATTTAGGTGTGCTAATTATACCAATTAAATATTTTTGTTATATCTGTTTCATAGGTGCGGAAACTTTGATCGAAGCAGCTCAATGCACTAGATGTAAATAAGCCCATTAGGAAAAATGTATATAGCTGATCTGCTCGCTACACATGGCTACTCATTTAGGATGTAGATGTGCTGTGTGATAAAAATAATACTTACTGCAGCATTTAGCTACATTACCTTTTAGTTTTCTGGATGACCACCATTTAGGAATGTTCTGGATGTGACACATTTGGGTTGATTTACTTAAAACTGGAATGTTCAAAATCTGCTGCAGCTGTGCATGGTAGCCAATCAGATTCTAGCTTCAGGTTGTTCAATTAAGCTTTAACATAAAAAAAAAAAACTGGAAGCTAATTGGTTTCTATGCAGAGCTGCACCAGAGTTTGCACTCTCCAGTTTTAGTAAATCAAGTGTAAACAATACAGTGATAACCGTGCTAGTGGGAAAACAACAACCATAAGTAAAAACAAGAGCTGCAAGCACGCCATGAAATATTTATCATAGCAATAAATAGAACACCAAAATGTGCTGCGCTGCAATTCAAATAAAATAAATATAACAAAAATAAATTTAAAAAGTATCAACGTAAAAAGGTCCCAATGTGATAAAAAGTCCAAAATTGTAAAGGTTGGGTGTAATGGTGAAAGAAAAGTATCAAACACCTCTTCAAAAGTGCTCCTCCGCCACACAGAGACTCAAATCTGCTTTCCAGAACGATATGACCCTAAGAGTATAAAGAGTCATATCATGCTCATATAGATTCCATGCTGGGCAATTCCATCAGTCTGCAGGCGATCTCCTCCTTCATCACATGAGCCGCCATATTGCCTCAGCTCGACATCACGTTTACATTTAGTAAATCAACCCCTCAGTGTTTTTTGCTGCTAACATCTTGAAATCTGATTCTTGAATGTTGTAGCTTTATATAACTGGACAATGTAGTTGTCACAAATGATTGTCATTTTTAATGTTGGGACACCAACACTGGGAAAAAATTCAGGGTCCAATACTTCAAGGTTAATTAATATAAAAGGGCTTAATGTTTTTTTTTTTTTTTTATATATATATATATATATATATATATATCTCATTTATCTTTTGTTTGAAGTTTTTTCTACAAGCCAAAGTTGGGCATGTCCCTGAAATGATTACTGTATTTATTGGCGTATAACACTCGCTTTTTTACCCTGAAAATAGAGGGTAAACTGTGCCTGCGCAGGGGGGCTGTGTAAAGTTTTTTTCCTGAAACTTCCCTCTTAAAGTTAGGGTGCGTGTTATACGCCAATAAATACGGTATTTCTAAACCTGTCAATTTGATGTTAAAACTTGCATTGTGCTGCATTTCCATTTTATTCAAAATAAATGGGTTGTTATACCACAGCATAAAGTCATCAAATAATGCACTGCAACAAAATAAGTGCAACCCTAAAAATTAAGACGTGCTGATGTAATACATCCCTAGAAAAGCTAAATGTCAGGTTATGAGTAATATGGTCTCCCCCATTCATATCAAAGTCCCTGTTTATCTTGCTTCCTTTTTTTTTTTTTTTTTGTATATTCGTTTCTAAGTGGCTAAAATAAAGTGAACCTGTAAAAGCCATTACCTTTTGCATCAACAGCTATTTAGGTGTTCTTTGCTTAGGATCAGACACATCCCTTGTTATCATGATGGTAGATCATGGGTTACTGATGATCTAGTGGACTCTCTTGTCTTATGAAATAAATAAAATCTATGCTGCTCTTCTGATTTTTAGTGTATTTGTTCTTGAAACTGTTGTCAGTGTTCGTTGCCACTGTGCTTTTTTTTTTTTTATTATTATTATAAATACGGTACATGTTTCTGTGCTCTTAGCCTGTAACATCCCTCTTCAGTTATGTGGTTGCCTTTGAAGTCTTTTACAGTGCTGATGGGCTCAAAATGTAAGATTACAGAATGAAATCCAGCGTGACTGTCGTGTCAGATGCCTTTTTATTTTATTTTTTTCTCTCCTCTCCTCCCTCTTGAAGGGATCAGCTTGCCTGGAACAGATAGGCAGCTTCCAGAGCTTGAGTCCAATTTGCAGGAAGAAGGGCGATTATTTCAAAATGTTTGTCACTTCTCCTTGCTGTGATTTATCTCTGATCTTGTATTTCCTAACCTGAAGTGAAAAGCTTGTTTACAAGTGAGATTAGTTTTATGGGAATACACATTGGAAGGGATTAGAAGATAGAAAAGCCTTGTGTGCTGCATGGACTGGTTAAGGTTTAATTCATCTTGCCTGAAGATTCAGCAATTACCTTTTGAAACATTCATAAAACTTAGAGTGTGTGTGTGTTATTTACTTATTTTCCATGATTTAACAAGCAGTATTTATAATTTCAGGTCCATTTGTTCCAATCAAAATAAACGGTCTGGAAATTATAGCTACTGCATTTTACACACGATCGGAAATTCTGACAACAAATGTTCGATGTGAGCCTTTTGTCGGAAATTCCGACTGTGTGTAGGCTCCATCGGACATTTGCTGTCGGAATTTCCAACAACAAAAATTTGGTTCTCAAATTTTCCGACAAGAAAAGTTCTTGTCGGAAATTCCAAACGTCTGTATGCAATTCCGACGCACAAAAAAACACGCATGCTCACAATCAAGCAGAAGAGCCGAACTGCCTATTGAACTTCATTGATCTCGGCTCGTCGTCACCGCGTTTTTGACGTTGGGAATTTCCGCCAACATTTGTGTGACTGTGTATGCAACACAAGTTTGAGGCAACATTCCGTCGGGAAAAAATCTACGGTTTTGTTGTCGGAATTTCCGATCGTGAGTAGGCGGCATAAGAGTGCTTTCACACTGAAAGCGCCTGGGCATCGGCGGTTAAACGCTGCTATTTTTAGCGGCGCTTTACCGTAGTTTCTGTGGCGCTTTTCAGCCACTAGCAGGGTACTTTTGTGAAACGGTGTGCATTGGTGTTTTTTTTTTCTTTGCTTAAAAACAACTTGTCTGATGCCTGGACCTTGCAAAATAAAAGGTTCACTGGACAAAAGATACCACAAGGAATTTTTCCTTACATTATTTGTGCTCCTCCTCTATGTGCTGCTACAGCTTGTAAGTATCTTATTAGATGTGGGTATGAATAAAGCAATGACATTCCCGAGCAACTATGCACCAGAACTAAAAGTTGTCACATGAGGATACAGGGTAGTATGTGTAGCCCTGTGCACTTTTTTTTACATTGTAAAAGGAATTTGTGGGAAGTGCAGCAGCAGATCTGGATAGCTGTGGCTTGTTCAAAAGAAATGCACAGACTTGTAGAGCCTACTTTTCTTTATCTAGTTCATGCAAACTACTAATTTATCTAATTCAGGGCAAAGTAACAGATCCATATACAGTATCTGCTTATAAATAGTATACCTTTGGTTCCCTTCTACCTGCTTCACTCCCCAGAATGAAATAACTGGTACAGGGGATCATGCGACTTTCTCCCCTACCATCCAAAGTGATGCCTGCGTGACCAATCACTAGGGCCAAATGCTGTGATGAGGAAGCAATGAGGGGGTTCTTTAAGCCATATGTATGCTCCAACAAGGCCAACTTGGAGCTTACACAGGGCTTTCTTGTTTCTCTCTGGCGGCAGGTAAATTTGGAAGATAAGAATATGCAGCCAAGAGGGCACACTGTTTAGTAAACCTGTTACATTACCCTGAATTGGGAAAGCAGTGACGGGACAAGATTGTTGAGCGCCAAAGGTCAAAGTGTCCTCTCCACAATGAGTTTCACCAAATTCTAAGCCCATATCCTAAACATATAAGGAAAGGCTGAATACAAATTTGACTTTAATTCATCTGATTATGAATGCCAATTTAATCAAGAGGAGGTAGTGTTTGATGCATGCAGTTTTTAAGGCCTCTTTCACACTGCCCCACTCCACTTTTTATGCAGTTTTCCTGCACTTTCCCAGAGACTTCTATGAGGTCCTGCGGTTTTGGTGTAGTTTCAGAAAGTGCACCAAAACTCCTGCATGCTACTTCTTTGGTACGCTTTCTGAAACTGCAGGACGTCATAGAAGTCTGCAGGTTTCATGCGGGTTAGCTGTGCTTTGCCCAAAGTGCAGTGTGAATCAGCTGTAAGTTTTACTGAAATAAGAAACTTAATGTATCAAGTAGAATAGATAGCATACAATGGCAACTTTGCATCATGGCCTCTCAGCTGTGCTCCACAGGTCTGCACAAAGTCAAACCCAGCTGTCAAAATGACAGCTAAGGACATACTCTTTGTAACAGTCCCATCCAGTTCAACATACCTACAAGGTTTCTCTGCCCTTATCATCTCTGTCTAGCATGTCTCCTAGCACCACCTTTATCTAGCAATATCTTAATGTCTACCTAGCATTGACAGGTGTCAGTACACAACCTATGTTGCTTCAGGCTTTACACATCAACCTTTACGGAGTAGAGAACCTTGTATGCCTCTCACTGATGCCCAACAAACACGTACAGGACCCCAGGTGAATCCCTCATCTCCCAAGAATTTACAGGTGGAACAGTTCCTATCCTCAGTCCTCCAATGTACTTGAGTCTGTGGCTGCAAAGGTCAAACATTCCCAGGAGTCCATCTCTCTCCCATTTCCTTACTCTTCTCCCACATGGAGTCAGCACCTTCTCCACCTAATGAGTTCTCACTGCCAGACACTCTCACAGAGGGATTGGGAACTACTTCTATCGGTCACTTGTTTGTGATTCTATTCGCTTGCCATTGCTTGTCATAGGGCTGTGTGTGAGCCCAGTGATAAACAAGTAGAAGATAGTAAAAACTGACCCTAATGAATGAAACAGACATTGCGTATAACATAAACCCTATTTTAAAATACTGCTATTGTAACATGAAAAACAATGTTATTGCCGTTATTTTATAATATCATAGGAAGCTTTTTTCATGTTAATCCTAATCAAGGAACACTGCATACCTATAGAGCAGTTCTTGCTGTCATTGAGGTATTATTCACCTGCGTAGCTATCTGTCCTGCTTACAGAATCTTTACAGCTCTTAGTATACTTATATTTCGCAGAATCCTGTGATTACACCATTAAGAATCTGTATTTAGATTTAAATGGAACTAAAGTTGATGAGCAACTTTTAGACCAAAAGCTTTTACGTGATTTTATATTTTTCCAGGAGTTCTTTTTTAATCCTTATTGCTGGAGCTGAATGTCTTCTGCATGATGCAGTGCAGCATTGTTTCCTATGCGTTTCTCATTTACTTAATCAATCTTATGTTTTTATTAATGTGTTCTGACAATAGGCAAGTTTAGCTTCCTTTATGCTGGCAGAATAATGCACTCCCAGGGAGACCTAAGTAATGTATTTCCAGAATGAAGGCAAGATAGACAGACGCTAGAGACAGCACATTTTGCTGCCATGTACTCTGACACCTTTTGTTCCCTGACTAGCCTTGCTTAATAACTCAAGCTAACGGCACAAAACTGCCATCATTCTTAAAACTGGCTTCACTTGAACTATAAGAGAGTAAAATACTTCATTCCCTTCTTCAAAACCCTGGGATTATCAGTTGCTCCTTTATTTCTCTATATCTGAGAATGTATAGAGAAAAAGCCAATGAAGCTTGATAGGACAAGTATTCTGAATTCTGTCAGAAGCATTGTCCTTGCCTGTGACAGTGTATTTCTCTGTTCGTACAACTTCACGTAATGTAAGTACAACCAATCCACCAGGGAACCCATTCAGTTCTCTAGTTTAGTCATAAAAAAACATTGGTTGCTTAAGAGAACTAGTTTTACTGTAACTGTAATTTTTCTGATACTACAGAGATACATTTTTTTTATGGTAATGAAACTGCTGTACACCTAAAAAATATGTACTGTTACCACTACGTTGCAAATCACAGCATTGATTTTATGATGGGTAAAACCAGTTGCGGCTGTGTTTTTTTTTTTTGGGGGGGGGGCTGCAAGCCCCACACTTAGCCCATCTAGGTCGGAGCTCTGCGCCCCGATCCCACCCTTTTTTGAAGCCTATTGGAGCCTCTGGCTCTAATCACGTGATTCAAGAAAACCCAACCCCCCTTCCCCCATTGGAATCCATGCGTCTGGTTCCCTGCATGTAGATCAGGGGTTTGGACGCATGGATAGGGTGGCGTGGTCTGTGCGCCCCCAATGGAAGGGCTGCCACTGGGTGAAACGTTACTATTAAAAAATAATAATAATTTGAGGCAAATAACTAATGTTATTAACCAACAGACTATGAATAAGTATTATATCACCCAGTAAAAGAGGATGGCAACATTTGTAGCTTTAAGAGAGCCTGTCATTGTTAAGCTTATGCACGAATTGTATTTTTCAGTATACTATAACTGACAAGTCGTAATTTTTTAAGAGGCAAGTTAGCTTTGCTTTGTCTGAGCCTGATACCTAAAGTGAAATTGTCACAAACCTGAGCTGTTCGAACTGAACATCTAATCAAAAGAATATAAGCAGGGGTTACCGTCGGCGAAAACAAAATGAGCAACAGATCTAGAGATATAGGCTCAGTTTGAATTGTCCAGGCTTGTGATGGGTTTATTTTAAGCCTGAGCCCCAATTCACACTGTTACATCACATGTAATTCCCAGGACTTGCACTACGTTCCTGTGCAAATCACATGCTGTGCGGTACAATTTTGAGCCTATTCATTTAAATGGCTCAAATTGCACCGCATCCGCATGAAAAAGGTGCAGGCAGCTTTTCTTGTTCGCACTGGAACACCCATGTGATCTGATTTAGGCAAACGCACTGCCTTTTGTGAGCTGCTTTTGGGGTGTTGTTAACTTTTATTTAACACCCGCAGCAGATGGCATGAACTCAGTGTGATTGCTATGCGGTGTGGGAAATGCATAGGAATCGTTGCGTGTTGTGTGGGGCTCAGTGTCGGTGGAAACAGGTTAATGCACTCTGATAGTTACTGCCCTGTTATCTTGTCATTGTCATACAGTGTCCCCCAGTTCCTGAGAGTGCATATCTCCGTATCACAGAGACCTGTCATTAGGAAGAATGTGCACAGGAATTAAGAGGCAGTTTTGGTTGAGGTAGTCCACAAGGCACTAAATATTGTTGAGGCAAAAAAAATACCTATACTTATTCAAGACCAAAAAAATTTATCCTTTCAGGTCAGTTGTGACTGATTCTCTTTAGGACATAGTAGAGTGTGTAACAGGACCTATTTATATAAGGCATTATATTCACCTGCCCAAGTGCCTAGGTAATGCTTCCAGTGATTGAGGAAGAACATTCAAAGTAGACCTAAAGGCAAAATCTTTTTTTTTTTTTTTTTTTTGGATAGAGCAAGGCGCCTTATCCTGTTCTGGTGACAACCCAAAATTTGGGTTTTGCTTTGACTTTCGCTCTTGGTGATAATGACAAACAGGGCAAATTGAGAGATTAAATCTTCCTAAAGGGGGCAGAGAGGGAAAAAAAAAACCCGCAAGTGTTCCAATCGCTCTCCAAAAAGTTTTTCCTTCATTTTAATAAAAAGTATATCTAAAGCCAAAACTTTTTTTCTCTTGCAATAGTTTGTTTGCAAACGAGAGTAAGCTCATACAAACACATTGGAATGTTGTATGTAAAAAAAAAAAAACATTACTCGTAATCAAATACCATACACATATTTCGCATAGGCAAAAACAAGCAATGCTTCTTTTAAAAAAAAAAAAAAAGTGACTGTTATTTTCAAGTTTTAAGTCCAACGAGATTTGAAAATTACAATTGCATGGCTATTCTTGCGCTAAAACTTTGGGGATTAAAGTGGTTGTAAACTTCAGACATGAAATATGAACAAAGCATATCCCTCTATATGGTACAGTACTTGTTTCAATAGAGAGCTCTAAGGGGGATTTACTAAAACTGCAGTGCGAAATGTGCTGCAGCTCTGCATAGAAACCAATCAGCTTCCAGGCTTTATTGGGAAAGCTGAAGTTAGAAGCTGATTGGCTACCATGCACAGCTGTACCAGATTCTGAGTGCTCCAGTTTTAGTAAATCTCCCCCAAAGCTGGGTACACACTACCGTTTTTGTCTGGTGCAACCCAAAAAAAAACTGACGGTCGTCGTCCCCGCCAGAACACTCCGATCAACGCTCCCTGCCATTGGCTGAGAGCGCTGATCAGGAGTTGGTCAGCTGCTGGTTTTCCAGCATGCTCATCTGACATACACACAGGCCGAATGTGAGACTTTTTTTTTAACTGGCCGTTGTCTCCCGACATTTAGCCTTTGTGTATAAATGTTTAAATGTCACTTTTGTCTGCTGCCTTGTTCCCCTGACTATAAGCATGAATCGCTTCTGACAAGTTTTCCTGACACCAAGAGAAAAATGGTGACAGGGGAGGGATCTCCAGCCGCTTGACAGCCTCAGTTCTGTTCCTGTGTGATGGGCTCCAATCAGCTCTCAGACCTCTCCTCACTGAGCTCTGCAGAGTGTGTTTTTAGCTCTCTGCCCCCTTTTTTCTGGATTCTCGGACAAGCTTTATAAATTCTGCACTTTGAACAGATGCAGAGAAGACTGCAGATAGACCGGTACAAATTATGTAGGAGGATTTGTTTCATCTCTGTGTATCACCTGAGGCCAGTCACTTCCCTAAGTATATGTAAGGGTCCACAACCACTTTAAGCCTTATTTCATTCGATTTTAATTTCTAATAATTAATTGTTGTGATTTTATCTGGAACACTCAAGATGCATAACGGCAATTAATTAATTGTAAAAATGTAAACATTTTGACTCAACTGCTCATAATGTGTACTTATACAATATGTATCTTTACATGAAGGAATTAAAGATTGTAGGTAAAAGGAATATGGGGGGGGGGGGGGAGAAGAGAGGGAACCAGTGAGAGGGTTATTTGTATGAAGACAGATGAGAAACACAGGGGTATCATCAGTGGGAGAGCAGGAGTTTATGTGGAAATGCATTTTGGATCCAAGGGTTATCCCCCCCCCCCCCCCCCACACACACACAAACACATTTTCTTAATGACTTATATAGGCTGTTATTTCCATACATTTTTATTTATTATTTTTGGAACGCCAGTACAAGTACTATTATACTGTATATACATATGCAAGTGTGGGGTTCAAGTGTTCCTTTATGTACTGAACAGAACTACATTCCATTGCATTGCTGGCATGTGCTGTTTGAAAAAAAATCCCCGCTGTGGATTCTAAGATATTTCTATCATGCTTTATTTCAAACGCTGAAAGGAGAAGCCGGCCAAGTCTGCAGGTTATGGAATATGTAGCAGAGAAAATCTTTGCCGGTAAAGCTTTTGACACCACTCAGGTTTCTGCTTTAGATATCATGTATTGATCTGCATTTTTCTCTCCTGACAGCTGGCTCCAATTTGTGTACAAGTACAGTGCAGTGGATGTGATAGATTAATAATGAATAATATCTCTCTCTAATCTATGCATATTTCACAACACCAATAAATGCTAATTCTGATTCTCCATAAGCAGCACAGTTTGATCATTACTACCGATTGATTTTTTTTTTGTGCCAGTTATGATATTCTTTCATTTTATTTGCATGACAGCGTCCACCTGTACTACCTATTTCCCAGTCTAGAAGAAGGAGGATTGGCTACGTATCGGACGGCTATTGTTCAAAATCAGCATCTTGCAATGCTGGCTGAGGTAATAATACTTTTAAGAATGTCGTTTTTGTGTCCCATTTCTCCCCAAATCGTATTTGTTTCTGATGCTAGCCTCTTCTGTACCCCTCTTCTGCTCTTCTCTGCACTATTATTAAATCTCTACAATGACAGTGGCTACTTCTATTTATGCCATTCAGGTTTATTTATTGCATAATCTGCAGCATTTTCTCATCCACAATATTTAATATCCGCAGACTCTCTTTCAAAGTAGGTTCATCTACATTTCAGTGCTTTTTCAATAAAGGTGCTTTCTGCTGAGATAATAGAGAAAATGCAATGTAAACCTAAGCCCCAAAATGTTAATAATTATTTAAATGAGTCTTTGAACTTCCCACCGTAATATTAAATAAGTTCATAAAATCTATTTACAGCCAAACATTTCTAAGTCAAATCTTAACCAGTTTATTGGTATTCTGGGAAAATTAGGTGCTGCTAGGATAATTATTACTGTATATACTCGAGTATAAGCCGAGTTTTTTCAGCACATTTTTTTGTGCTGAAAATGTCCCCTCGGCTTATACTTGAGTCACCTTTTTGTGCCTGATCTCCCAGACTTTGGGGACCCGGTACCAGCCGGTCGTAGGTCCCCTGGACCCCAAACTTGGCACACATGTAGCCTCCCTCTTCCTCTACAAGTGTGCAAAGATTGTTGTCTGGGGGACCTATAGCCGAGGAGCACCGATTTTTCAAACCCGGGCACCCCTTCCATAGACTCCCATGTTAAACGGTCATTTCTCCAGTGATTTTGGGGAACCGGTACCGGCCGGTCGTAGATCCCCTGGACCCGAAACTTGGCACACATGTAGGCCCATTTCCTCTCTATAAGTGTGCAAAGTTTTTCGTCTGGGGGACCTACGGCTGGGGAGCACCAATTTTTAAAAGCACAGTGAGGCATGGGCACAGTGAGGCATGGACGTGAACACAGTGAGGCATGCAGATGGACACCCTAGGCTTATACTCGAGTCAATACGTTTTCCCATTTTTTTGTGGTAAAATTAGGTGCCTCGGCTTATATACGGGTCGGCTTATACTCGAGTATATACGGTACTTGAGAAGAGGGTAAAGGTGCTAAGACTTTTAGGCCTCATTTAAAGGACATATCCAAATGTAAATAAAACATGTGTAATGATTTTAAATGGTTTAATGCACACAGTATGTTTAATTGCATTCCGCTTAGCTGCATTTACCCTTGGTTCACACCTATGCGTTTTTGAGTGTGTTTTTCGTTTTGCAGAATTTAACATGGTTTCCTATGGATCTAGTTCACATCTGTGCGTTTTTAGCCAGTGCTTTTTTTGGAAAAGGTCAGGGATTTCTTTCCCGCAGCAGCAGATTGCGTTTTGCATGTTATAGACTTCAATGGACCTGCTCCAAAAATGCAAAGTTTTTTGCTCATAGGAAAGTATGACAGTTCTGCTCATGGACTGCGACTTTGATTCAACTTTAAACTCTCTGGCACTCAAGTAGCATCAAAGTAGTGCAAGAACCTTTCTTTCTCGTACATCACGGGACACAGAGCGGCATAGTCATTACTATGTGGGTTATATAGATACCTTCAGGTGCTGGCACTGGCAACTTCCAAAACCGGAAGTACCCTCCCCTATATTAGCCCCTCCCATCCGGGAGCACCTCAGTTTTTTGCCAGTGTCTAAGGTGTTGGCCAAGAAGTAACATGTGTTTTTCACTGAGCTTGCGTACAGGTTCTTTTGGGCCTCAGTAAGCTATTCCGGATCCGACCAAAAAAGCTTCATAGCTAAACGGTCGGTACCCGGGCCTTGCAAGAGAAGAGCAAGGTTTTGCCTGTAATGCCTCTCTTAGGAGGGCTGGACCCTGGGATCCAGAGCTCTGGTCATACCCACGACCAAGATGTTTTCTGTGCAGGGTGCTATACAGGTCCAGGGGAGTGGAATCCTTGGGAACCCGGTCCCTGAAGGTTTAATTACAATGCCTGCCGTGATAGGTGAAGTTTGGGCTTCTGTGGACCAAACAGAGTCCTGCGGCGAGGAAAAGGTAAGTGGGGGCCCTCGGGAACTTGGTTCTATTGAGGGACCCCCAAGCCTATTTTGTCTTTCTGCCTGTTACCTAAGGTATTCCCGCTAATATTCTGTGTATGCCTGTTACTACTGAGAAAATGTAAAGATTTTAATAGTAGGCAAGAAAAAAAAAATGTAAGACCGCGGTACCTGTGTTAGACACTAGAGGCCGCTATGGTTCTTTTTCTTGTAATGTGGATTTTTTTCTTCCAAAATCAAATCCAGGCAGTTGGTAAGTTCTCTGCTGGGAAGCTGTCTCCTCTGCCCTGTTGCTGCGCTCATCCATCCCCGGGCCCTGCGGCAGGGACCCTGGCTCCCATCTAGCTTCTTATTTTTTTTTAAAAAAGGTGCCGTAGGCGCACGTGCGCGTGCACGCGCCTCTATATATAGAGGCGATCTGGAAAAAGGGGCGGAGCGGGTGGATGACGCTCGGTGTGCGCCGCGGCGCTACTGCGCATGTGCGGGCGTCCAGCGTGTTTTAAAGCACAATCATAGCTGGCTATTGAAGTGCACAGACAGAGCTAGCAACAGTATAAAGGCACACAGAGGCGGTTGATGCAGGCATCCCCTAGAAAGGCACTTTAGTAGACACCAACTGTTATATAGCAGCAATTGTGCTAGACTATTCTCAGTAAAAGTGGTGTATTACGGCTGGAATACCTCAGCTTTAGGCTTAGGAATATGCCGTCCAGAAGCTCCGGAACTGAATCTTCCAGGAAGCGAAGGGGGTCTCATCGGGCTCTGAGGATCTTGGGCATGCTTCTGCTGCACCAGTCTCCCCTGAAGTTCAGAGGTAAGTGACCGTAGAGACCCCGCAGGGGTACTTGGTACTGTGGCTGTCCTCAGTTCACCTGCTCCTGTGTATGTAACAGAGGAGGTTTTTTCCTCAGCTCTGGGAGGATTAGAGAGAGATTGTCAACATTGATCGCTGCCTCCCTGTCAGGGAAAGCACGCCCGATCTCCGTCTCCTCCTTCAGAGTGCCTGTTAGCAGAGCAACAGTCCCATACAGGGATCGACCTGCCTGAAGGGGATCAGGATGAGGTTGATTCTGTTATAGAGGAATCAACAGTGGAGGAACCTTTTCTCAGCATCTCAAGCTGAAAGATTATGGGTTCAGTCTCTGACTAACATGGTCCGATCGGCATTTAAAAATGCACCTTGCGGAACCATCAACCACTACTGTATCCTCGTTGGGGTCGCTAGAAGCCCCCAGACTGTCTGTTATTTTCCACTTCACCCTTTACTGAAAGGGCTCATTTACCAGGATTGGGAACATCCTGAGAAAATATTTATTCCCCCCAAGAGATTTCCGGTGGTCTATCCCATGGAGGATAAGTTCATCAAAAAATGGAAGGTCCCTACAGTGGACGCAGCCATCTCTTGTGTGTATAAATCACTGACATGTCCAGTGGATAATGTCCAAATGTTCAAGAACCCAATAGATAAAAGATTGGAGTCCTTATGAAAATCTGCTTCTTTCTACAGCAAGCTTGGTGACACAACCAGCAGTGGGGTCTGCTAAGCAGTGAAGGATCAGTTGAAACAGGTCTTGAGGGACTTGACAGATCAGCAGGCCCTTGCCCTAGCTGATCTACCTAGAGCCTTAGGCTTTGCGGTTGACGCCATAAAGGATTCAATCCATCAGGCCTCCCGCCTTACGCTGTCTGTAGTACATATACGTAGGCTTCTATGGCTCAAAAACTGGTCTGCTGAAGCTCCCTGTAAAGAATGTCTGGTTAACGTCCCATTTCATGGTGAACGCTTATTCAGGGAAGACCTGGACAAATATATCCAGAAAATTTCCAGCGGTAAAAAATACACTCTTGCCGGTTAAAAACAGAGTTAGAGGTCCCTCTTTAAGAGGCCTGCTTCTCCAGTCCCTGGGGCATCGGCTGTGTAACAGTTCCGACGGCCTCCTCGGTCAATTCCCGGGGGTAAAAAACAGGGACAATCGCAGGGTAATGAGAAACCCTGGGTCAGGGGAGGTACAAAACCTCCCCCAAAGTTAAGTTCATTGAAGGGTTGCCCCCACTCAGTCGGGTGGGGGGAGGACTCCAGTTGTTCGCAAGAGACCTGGCGGGACACGATCAAAACAGATAGGTGCTCTCCGCAGTATGTTTGGGATACAGATTGGAGTTAAAAGACTCTCCTCCTTCCCATTTTTGAGGTCAAACGTGCCAAGGGATCCCCGGAAGAGAGAGTCCCTCCTGTTGGCACTAGAACAACTATTGCTCCAAGGAGTAATTATGGAGGTTCCCCTGGAAGAATGGGGGTTCGGGTTTTACTCAAACCTCTTTACAGTCCCGAAGCAAACGGGGACGGGAGGCCCATATTAATTCTAAAAGGGCTAAACAAATTCCTGTATATCAGGACTTTCCGATGGAGTCGATCCGATCGGTGGCCACTGCCCTACAAGGGGAGGATTGGTTAGCCGCGATCGACATCAAAGATGCTTATTTGCGCATTCCCATCTTTCCAGTCCACCAAAAATTTCTACGCTTTGCAGTAGAAGGGCGCCATTTTCAGTTCAGAGCCTTACCCTTCGGTCTGGCCACAGCACCACGAGTGTTTACAAAAATTCTGGCCCTTTATTGGCCAATCTAAGAACACAAGGTGTAATGATAATGGCATATCTAGATGACTTGTTGCTGATAGACCACTCAGTGAAAAAACTAGACGTGGTCGTTCACAAGACAATCAAGTATCTGGAATCTCACGGTTGGATTATCAACCGAGACAAGTCAGCCCTAAAAAACAGTCAAAAGTCTGGAATACTTGGGGCTAAGGTTGGATTCAGGCCAGAGAAAAATATTCTTGCCTCGAGGAAAGGTGTTGTCTTTGAAAGATTTGATCCACTTAGTGGGTACAAAAAAGACAGCCGTCCATACGCCTGTGCATGAGGCTGCTGGGAAAAATGGTGGCATCATTCGAAGCAGTACCCCTACGGTCAATTCCATTCAAGGAATTTGCAAGGGGCCATACTGTCAGCCTGGAACAAAAAAGTTCAGGCCCTAGACTTACAATGTCCTTGTCCCCTTCCGTTCGCAAGAGCCTCCGTTGGTGGTTGGTTCCCCAGAATCTGGAAAAAGGGAAATCCTTCAGTCCGATTTCTTGGAAGGTGGTCACTACAGATGCCAGCCTTATAGGCTGGGGAGCAGTACTGGAGCAATGGTCTCTCCAGGGCAGATGGTCGGATGCAGAAAAGGCCCTGCCCATCAATCTCTTAGGCCCCATGCACACGAGACGCTGTTATTTGCTGTTAAACGCGCGTTCAGAGGCAGTTGGACACTTTTTTCAACTGCTCCTGAACCCATTCAATGTTATCCTATGTGTCCATGCACACAGTCTCGTTTATTGCCGTTTTTAGGCAGTTGCGTTTAACCTCGTTTTTCCAGAAGCAAAAAAATGGGTTCAGACGCAAAAGTTTTCCACGTTTCAGACGCAAAACGCGGCTAAACGCCGCTAAAGATTTCGTTTATTAGCGTTTTTAAAGGTGACCTATTTTTTTACATTAGAAATCTCAAAAATGATGGCAAATGATGAAAAACCATCAAAAAAATATGAAAAAAACCTGTAATTGCTTGCATTGCACTGTAGACAATCCACAACTTGTGGCAGGTGACGTGGCAAGTGGACAATCCACAACTTGTAGCAGGTGATGTTGCCAGGTGACGTGGCAGGTGGAAATCCACAAATTGTGGCAGGTGACGTGGCCAGGTGACGTGGCAAGTAGACAATCCACAACTTGTGGCAGGTAACGTGGCCAGGTAACGTGGCCAGGTGACGTGGCCAGGTGACATGGCAGGTGACGTGGCAGGTGGACAATCCACAAATTGTGGCAGGTGACGTGGCAAGTGGACAATCCAAAACTTGTGGCATGTGACGTGGCCAGGTGACATGGCAGGTGACGTGGCAAGTGGACAATCCACAACTTGTGCCAGGTGACGTGGCCAGGTGACGTGGCAGGTGGAAAGCCACAAATTGTGGCATGTGACGTGGCCAGGTGACATGGCAGGTGACGTGGCAGGTGACGTGGCAAGTGGACAATCCACAACTTGTGGCAGGTGACGTGGCCAGGTGACGTGGCATGTGACGTGGCCAGGTGACATGGCAGGTGATGTGGCAGGTGACGTGGCAAGTGGACAATCCACAACTTGTGGCCAGGTGACGTGGCAGGTGGAAATCCACAAATTGTGGCAGGTGACGTGGCAGGTGGTGTGGCCAGGTGACGTGGCAAGTGGACAATGCACAACTTGTGGCAGGTGACGTGGCCAGGTGACGTGGCCAGGTGACGTGGCAGGTGACGTGGCAAGTGAACATTCCACAACTTGTGGCAGGTGACGTGGCCAGGTGACGTGGCCAGGTGACGTGGCCAGGTGATGTGGCAAGTGGACAATCCACAACTTGTGGCAGGTGACATGGCCAGGTGACGTGGCAGGTGACATGGCAAGTGGACAATTCACAACTTGTGGCAGGTGACGTGGCCAGGTGACGTGGCCAGGTGACGTGGCAGGTGACGTGGCAAGTGAACATTCCACAACTTGTGGCCAGGTGACGTGGCAGGTGACGTGGCAAGTGGACAATTCACAACTTGTGGCAGGTGACGTGGCCAGGTGACGTATCAGGTGACGTGGCAAGTGGACAATCCACAGCTTGTGGCAGATGATGTGGCAAGTGATACGCTAAATACAAGTACACTGCTGCTCTCTCAGCTGCTGGTCTCCCAAAATGGCTGAAATGGTTAAATAATAATGTTTTTTGAGCTTAGGGAGGGTCTTATGATGTTTCTTAACTAAACGCCTATAGACGCAAACGCGGTAAAACGCCGCTAAAATCGCGGCAAAACGGGCGTTTTTAAACGCCGGTTTTAGCCTTTAAAAACGTGTGTTCAGCAGAGTTTGCACCGGCGTCTCGTGTGCATGGGGCCTTAGAGATACGAGCAGCCCGGTATGCCCTAGTAGCATGGACATCCAAACTCCGAGGGTCCCCTGTCAGAATTCAATCAGACAATGCCACAGCAGTGGCATATATCAATCATCAGGGGGGCACCAGGAGTCGTGCAGCCCAGAGGGAAGTAAATTACATCCTGAAATGGGCAGAAAGATATGTCCCAGCCATATCTGCGGTATTCATTCCAGGAGTGGAGAATTGGAAGGCGGACTTTCTAAGTCGCCAGCAATTATGCCCAGAGGAATGGTCCCTTCACCCCGAGGTTTTCTGGACAATATGTCAGCGGTGGGGAACACCGGATGTAGATCTTCTAGCATCCAGATTCAACGCAAAGGTAGACAGGTTTGTCTCTCGGACAAGGGATCCCCTAGCTTGCGGCTCGGATGCCCTAGTGTTCCCTTGGGATCAGTTCAAGCTGATATATGCATTCACACCGCCACAATGGTTACCTCGATTACTCCGCAGAATCAGGGTAGAAAAGAAACCAGTGATTCTGGTGGCTCCAGCGTGGCCCCGAAGAGCGTGGTACGCGGAGATTGTAAAATGTCAGTGGGGAGTCCTTGGACTCTCCCACGTCGTCCGGACCTGCTTTCGCAAGGACCGATATACCACCCTTCCTTACCAGCCCTAGGTTTGACGGCCTGGCTATTGAAGCCCACATTCTAAAAAAGAGAGGGCTCTCTAATCCTGTGGTATCTACCATGATCAATGGCAGGAAGCCGGTATCCAGGCAGATCTACTATAGAATCTGGAAGGCGTACATCGCGTGGTGTGAGGCCAAGAAATGGCATCCACATAAGTACGTAATAGGTAGGAGTCTGGACTTCCTACAGTGGGCTGTAGATAGGAAGCTTGCCTTGAGTACTATCAAAGGTCAGTTTTCGGCCTTGTCAATATTTTTTCAAAGGCCCTTGGCTTCGCATTCACTAGTCAAAGCCTTTAGATAAGGAGTGATGCGTATTAGTCCTCCGGTTAATATTCCCATATGTCCATGGGATCTAAACCTGGTTCTGTCGGTTCTACAGGAACAACCATTTGAACCATTACAGCATGGTTCCTTGGTTCTTCTCACCAGGAAATTGTTTTTTCTAGTAGCCATTTGTTCGGCTAAAAGAGTGTCGGAATTAGCAGCTATGTCCTGTAAAGAGCCATATCTGGTTATCCATAAGGACAGAGTAGTGTTACGTCCTCATCCAGCCTTTCTTCCTAAGGTGGTATCAAGGTTTTCATTTGAACCAAGATGTTGTTCTTCCTTCTTTTTTCCCCAAACCTAGTTCGGTAGAGGAAAAGTTATTGCATTCTTTGGATGTAGTAAGAGCAGTTAAAGCTTATCTAAAAGCCACTGCTCAGATTCGTAGAACGGATACTTTGTTTATTCTGCCGGAAGGCCCCAGAAAGGGTCAGGCAGCGTCAAAATCTACTTTAGCCAAGTGGATTCGACAGGTCATAATGCAAGCCTATGGCTTGAGAAGGAGACCGCCTCCGTTCAAAGTTAGGGCGCACTCCACGAAAGCAGTTGGAACTTCATGGGCAGTGCATCACCAGGCCTCCCTGGCTCAAATCTGTAAGGCCGCAACGTGGTCTTCAGTACACACGTTTTACTAGGTTCTACCAGGTGGACGTTAGAAGTCAGGAGGATGTCGCCTTTGGGCGCAGTGTGTTGCAGGCCGCAAAAGATCCTCATGTCTGATAGCGCTCAGCTTATGTATGGTGTATCCCCCCCCTCATTGGGCATTGCTTTAGGACATCCCACATAGTAATGACTATGCCGCTCTGTGTCCCGTGATGTACGAGAAAGAAAATGGGATTTTTATAACAGCTTACCTGTAAAATCCTTTTCTTGGAGTACATCACGGGACACCGAGCTCCCACCCCTCTTTGGGGACACTTATTGCTTTGCTACAAAACTGAGGTGCTCCCGGATGGGAGGGGCTTATATAGGGGAGGGTACTTCCGGTTTTGGAAGTTGCCAGTGCCAGCACCTGAAGGTATCTATATAACCCACATAGTAATGACTATGCCGCTCTGTGTCCCGTGATGTACTCCAAGAAAAGGATTTTACAGGTAAGCTGTTATAAAAATCCCATTTTATGTGTCCAAAGTCGCAGGTTAGAGTTAAATGTTAGGGTTAGAGTAATTGTTATGGTTAGAATGTTAACCATAACCCTAACATTTAACCCTAGCCCTTAAACCTAACATTTAACCCTAGTCCTTAGAGGTTTTAAACCTCTGAAACCCCCCCAAAAGAAAAAACCTGAAAGACAAAGGCATAATATGCATCGCATACTTACCTTAAAACTAAGCTGTTGCAGGGGTCCCTGCACACCGCTGTCACGGCGACATCTTTGCCGGAGCGTCTTCCGGGTTCACTGCACGGGCTGGGAAGGAACAGCACACGTGGGCCGTTCCTTCAGAGCACATGCGCCAGTGATGTCACTGGCTGCATGCACTGGAAATATCTCCTAAACTATATACAGGTTTAGGAGATATTTTCAATACCTATAGGTAAGCCTTATTATAGGCTTACCTATAGTTAAAAGTTTGCAGAGGAAGTTTACTTCCTCTTTAACCACTTGCCGACCGCCGCACATACATTTACGTCGGCAGAATGGCGCGGCTGTGCAAAGGGACGTACCTGTATGTCCCTTTCGAATCTGCCACCGTGCGTGCTCCGTGAGCGTGCCCGCAGGTCCCCGTGGACTCATTGTCCGCCGGGTGCCCGCGATTGTCTCACAGAGCGGCAGAACGGGGAGATGCCTATGTAAACAAGGCATTTCCCTGTTCTGCCTAGTGACATGGCAAGGATCTACGGCTCCCTGTGATCGGGAGCAGTGATCGCTGTCATGTCACTGGTAGCCCATCCCCCCACAGTTAGAATCCCTCCCTAGGACACGCTTAACCCCTTCATCGCCCCCTAGTGCTTAACCCCTTCCCTGCCAGTGTCATTTAAACAGTAATCAGTGCATTTTTATAGCACTGATCACGGTATAAATGACAATGGTCCCAAAATAGTGTCAAAAGTGTCCGATTTGTCCGTCATGTCGCAGTCACGATAAAAATCTCAGATCGCCGCCATTACTAATAAAAAATGATTATAAAAAAATGCCATAAATCTATCTATAAATCTATCCCCTATTTTGTAGACGCTATAACTTTTGCGCAAACCAATTAATATACGTTTATTGCGATTTTTTTTTTTTTTTTTACCAAAAATATGTAGAAGAATACATATCGGCCTAAACTGAGAAATATTTTTTTTATATATACTTTTGGGGGAAATTTATTATACCAAAAAGGTAAAAATATTGCATTTATTTCAAATTTAACACTCCTTTTTTTGTTTATAGCGCATAAAATAAAAACCGCAGAGGTGAGCAAGTACCACCAAAAGAAAGCTCTATTTGTGGGAAAAAAAGGACATCAATTTTGTTTTGGTGCAATGTCGCACAACCGCGCAATTGTCAGTTAAAGCAAAGCAGTGCCGTATAGCAAAAAATGGCCCTGTGATTGGGCAGCCAATTCTTCCGGGGCTGAAGTGGTTAAGCCTAACACTTAACCCTAGTCCTTAAGCCTGACCTTTCTTGTCAAATTTGTTTTTAATTTTTAACATTTAGTATACATAAGTACATATGGTGGCAGAAAAAGAAAAGATCACATATATGGTAATAATATTGAGTTGTAGTTCCAACATAAACTAAAAGTAGTTTAACTAAAACAATTTTAGCATGGTTCCAACTACTCAAAAGATTACGTCATACATTGTATAAGAAAGGATAAAACAAACCTAGACTAGGTTAATATAAGATGACCTCAGATAAAAAATAAATAAAAAAAAGGTCTTAATTATTATCAAGAGTATAGTTTTTAAATTATAAAAAAAAAATAATAATAATAATTTATTATAGAATCTAAAATCTTATACTACATATTGGAACTATGTACAATTGGTATAATAACCCAGGAAATAAAAGTTCTGCTACCAGAACTATTTTAAGAGTAAACTGAAAGAGGAGAGAGAGAGAATAGGGGGGGGGGGGGAGTAGAAGAGAGAAAGAAGGTGAAAGATAAAAGCGCTCCTAAAGCGATGCAAAGAAGCTGCTTGCAGGATTTTTTTTACGCCCTGCCAGTGCAGCGCCCCAGTGTGAAATCACTCGGGCTTTCACTCTGGGATTGCAGCTGAGGCTTTTTTCAGGTGCTTTACAGGCGCTATTTTTAGCGCTAAAGTGCCTGAAAAATGCCTCCCGTGTGAAAGGGGTCTTAGGTAGGAGAAAAAAATATATACGGAATAAGAAATGAGAGGTAGTAGGGGTCCCCGGGGTAGTACATACTAAACACATGCCAGGAATGCAGAGAATGGAAGTATAAACCGAGCTTACCAAGGTCTTAGTAGGGAAGCATCAAAACTGGAAAGCCTCGTACACACGGCCGAAAATCTCGTCAAGAAAAAAAACTTTGTTTTTCTTGACGAGATTCTTGGACAAGAAACTTGTCCCGGCCGAGTGTACACACGCTCGATTCAAAGAACCCGCGGTTCTTTGAATGGAGCGAACGCGGTGACGTCATCGACACATTCGATGCCGTCGCTGCCATCTTGCTACACCCTATCTATGCCTAGGAAGCTACCGCGCATGCGTCAAAGTCATTTCGAGCATGCGCGGGCTTCCCGGCGAACAGGTAAGTGTACACACACACAATTTTCTCGTCGAGAAACAGGCTGACGAGAATCTCGACGAGAAAATAGAGCGCAGGTTCTCTATATTTCTCGTCGAGATTCTTGACGGTTTTCTCGACGAGAAACCATACACACGAACAAATTTCTCGACAAGACCGCTATCTTGGCAATTTTCTTGTCGCTTCTTGCCGAGAAACTTGTTTGTGTGTACGAGGCTGAAGGCAAAATGTAAGTCACCCAGGGATTCCATATATTCTCAAAGTTGGATATTTTATCTTGAGTTATAGCCTCTGTTTTGGCATGGATCATTGCTTGATTGACTCTATTTTTTAGTTTGAGCAATTATTAAGGACAGGGATTTCCAAGCTTTGGCAATTGATTTTTTTGCGGCTGTAGTGATCTGTAAATATAGTTTGAATTGGCGGGAAGCAGAGAGTGGCTGGTTTTAAGTTTAAAAGTACTATTGTAGGATCAGGATTGATAAGAAAAACATCTTACCTTCCTATTAGCCAACCAAAAAAAAGCGCACGTTTGCAACACACTGGAAAATGCGCCGGAAATGCATCAGCCACAACCTGCATATATGTGAACCTAGCATTAGAAGAAGAAAAAAGGCTGTGCTTCTAGGGACTGATTATATACTCTGAACGCACCCAAACATGTGTACACATATTTAAACGAAGGAGAACTTGATCTGGGAAGTATATATAGCTTGTTTATACTTCTCAGAACAATTTCCTGTGTGTTTAAATAAAACAAATGCAGGAGGCCCAGGCGAATGAGGACTTAGTGGTCATCTTGGCTAAATGAATGACCAGTAAATCACACGGGAGTCTCTTTTACATCTATTTAGTGAGGAAACTTGAAAGTTTTCTGGTTCATGCTCTGAAACGATAAAAACCATGGGACACAAGGGTGCTGAATGTAGCAAATGACGTTTTGAAGCAAGTAGATGAGTCTGTTTGATGTTTACAACTTTCTTGTTATGCAAGTGAGTGGGATAGAATAAAAAGCACTTTGAATACAGACTTTTGCTTCCACAACAAAGTCCACAGTATGTCCTTGATCTTAGAAAACCCTCTATGATGTCATATGCCATAGAAACTTGTTGAAAAAAGAAGTAGGGAATTTGAAATCAAAGGCTAAGAGCAGACTGGGCTAGAAAATTATATACAGGGGACTATGTCTTGTATGACTTGGTAGATTAAGATAAGACCCTTGCCTTAAAGCTCAATTTCAGTGACAAAAAAACGATTCAATTTCATGCAGTTATTTATTCACTAAAAACATAATCATGTTTATTTTTAAACTCAGCCAGAATAATTACTTGAATTTTTCTAGCCGTCAGCCTTTTCTAATCCCCTGTACAGCAGAACACAGACTAGGAGATGACAAGAGTCAGTACTTTTGGATAATCAGGGCCTGCAGCCAGGGGCCTATCATGAAATCAGTGGGCATGTGTGCAAGATAAAAAGTTGGCCCTAGGCATTGATAAAAAGAAATAAAAAATCTGGGCGTGGCTCAAATTGCACTAAATATTGGGCGTGGCTTGAATGGGGTAGAGTTTAATAGAGCCTGAGATGACATGCATTGCAGAATGCGGTAATGTTAAATAGAAAATGTACAGTGCAGAGTGTATGGTGGTGGGTAGAATGTGCAGGTGAGGAGTGTGGATTGTACGAGTGCGGTGATGGATGGGAGGCCTGGTCGAGCTCGCGTTTGGAGCATGCATGCTCCTTCATCAGGCCTGATGCCTGTTGAAGAAGCACACATGCTCCGAACGTGAGCTCGACCACGCCTCCCATCCATCACCGCTGACATTCTTGTTGTGTGACCGTCTCCCGCTTCAGAGCCTCGGGAAGGATCGGAGCTGCCGGGAACTGCTGACCACCCCTGCTGCCTAGCTGGACTACAGGAGCCCAAGCTACTTTTGCCATGCACATTATATCTCACCAAAATGTGAGTTGATCTTACTTTTATTAAACATTGAATTTTAACTGACATATACTGCACTGAGTGGCGCCGCTCCTCTCCTTCTCTCTCTCTCTCTCTCTCTCTCACCCCCATATCCACAGAGTCACTTCTGCTCTCTACAGCTGGCTGTCCACACTTATACTGACCAGAACCCCTTAACCCTGGTCTGGTCTCAGAAGTAAATGAACTTGCACACCTGGACCTTGGAACTATTTCCATATCGCACTAGCTGCGTTTATAGCGCTCCATCTTTTTTAATAGTTCTTTCAGTACTGCTTTGCTACAAAACTGGTAGTGGGAGGAATTATATCTTCTGCCGACCTACAGATTTTTTTTTTTGTCTCCAATCCTAAGACTTCCGGTGTTCTTCAATGGAATCAAAGAAAATCATTTTATATTGAGTACAAAAATCCTATTTTCCTATGTGTAGGCAGCCAATGCCCCTAACAGGTCTACACATGTGGCAACCCCTATTACTCTTTCGTCCATGGACACAACACAGCTTCTCTATTGACAAAGTGGGTATTATCCGTTAATTAGGAGTGACTAGGCATAAAACTTGTAAAAAGTGTTGCATCACACCTTCTACAGTACCGCCCAGGGGGCAGACCCTCTGGGTATATCCCCTCAGTCTGCATCTCGCAGATCATTTTTTTTTCTGTCTAGCAAGGAGTAGGACATGGCTCCCTTCGGGCCCATTGGTCTAGGGGAAAAATATATATTTTTTGATAAATTTTTTTGTTTCCTGCGATCTTCGATCAATTGCTGACTGGTTGACAGGCTGGATCCTCGATCCTTGTAGTCTCCCAAGTTTCGGCCATCGAGCGTGTGCCGACCCTAGCTACGCTCTGGGTTTTCCACGACATGCCCGTCGCTCCACGGGTGGCCGGCTAGCCTACGCTCCAGGGCCTGCATCGGACCGCTCAGCTTCGGCTGACCTTACGGCCGAGTCGCAGCAGCCTGGCCGGTGAGCTTACGCTCCAAGGCTTGCATCGGACCGCTCAGCTTCGGCTGACCTTAGGGCCGAGTCGCAGCAGCCTGTCCGGTGAGCGTCGCACTCCAGGGCATACATATGATCGTCCCCTTGGGTCCAATCACAGCATGCCTGGCCAACAGTCACCTTCCGTGCGCGGACGATGATCTGTTTGGAATGTCTTCCAGCATGATACATGCAGGATAGGTAAGTAAACTCCCCTGCCTCGGCTGGGTGATTTGGCTGGACATTCCTGGAGAGACCAAGTAAGTGGTTGTGGCCCCTTTCTTCCCTCTCTCCTTGCCCTTCCCTCCTCCCTGGGCTTCTAGCTAATGTTGCTGGGTGCTGGGGGTCACCTAGGGGGTTCCACTGGAGCGGGGCTGGCTGTAACTAACATTTAAAAAGATGTAATTTCTGCTTAACTGTGTGTGTGCTTCTTCTCCCTCCATGCTGTCAGCGGCCATTTTGCGGTGGTCCATGCCGTGTTCGGCCTCTAGTGACTGCCCGGCGGCCATCTTCCTGTGGTTTCAGCGCCATTTTCTTGTAGTTCCACACCCTCTGGCCTCTATCGACTGATCGGCGGCCATGTTTGTAATGATCCACGCTGTATGTATATATTGCCGTTCGGCGGCCATCTTTTTGTGGTCTACGGCTGCTTTGGCCTCTATCTTCGGCTCGGCAGCCATTTTCTTAGAGCCCACATTATCTTCCATACAGACGTTTGGCGGCCATTTTGCGAGAGTCTCCGGCCTCTAGGGTGCATTACACTGGCGCGAGAAATTCACACAGGAAGCACAGATAAGAGAAGCAGACTGACACAGCAGCGGTGGGACAGCATCACAGGCGCAGCACAGCAGCATAGCGGTACCGATCCAAGGGTGGTGAGTCCTCTGGGTGACCCAGCATCTCTGCAGCACAGGAGGTTGGCCTATTGATATCTTGCCTGGAGCCCTGTGGGTGTCAGCGCGTTGTCAGCATGGCATCTGAGCCAGATGTCTTCTCCCCTGAAACACCAGATTTAGCAGCTGGTGCCCCTAAGGTGTCTATGAACGCTATGACGGCAATCCTAGAGGCGTTTGCTGCCAGGGTGGAAGAAGCACATGGGAATACAGGGGGTAGTAAATGCCCCTGTCCCCTGCAAGCTTCTGGGGATAATTCTGATGCAGAACCAGGTCCAGCTACGGCTCAGGGCCCAGATTCTGACGCATCAGAGACTGCAGACCGTGACCGGACAGTGGCGATGACTCTAAGTCCAGGTCAGTACGCGAGACGGCTTTGGTATCTGACCTTATTACTGAAGTGCGGGATACGCTAAAGTTGGAAAATACTGCAGAAGCAGCAGAAACTCCGGTCCACTTTGGGTTTCATAAACCTGCCCGCACTGCTAAGGTGTTCCCTTGTGTGTCTTATTTGGATAAACTCTTATACAAGGAATTGGAGAACCCACTGAGGGTCTTTACAGCCCCAAAGAGGTTTGCGGTATGGTACCCCTTTGAGGAGAGTTTTCTGAAGAAATGGACCTCTCCCCCTATAGTGGACTCTCCGGTGTCCAGACTTAATAGAGCCACCACAATTCCAGTAGAAGGGGCTCCTGTTTTCAAGGACCCTGTGGATAAGAAGGCTGAAGCACTCGCTCGCTACCTATACTCAGTGGTAGGCTCGGCAGTACGCCCGGCATTGGCGGGGGCCCTAGTGTCTCAGACACTTACTGAATGGGCAAGATTGCTACTCCAGGGGTTAAGGAGCGAGATGCTGCTCCTGATGAGATAACATTGGCCGACCAGTTGGTCCAGGGCCATAGGTTTGTCTGCGAGTCAGACATGGATACTATTCCCCTGCTGTCAAAAGCTTTGGTTTATGCAGTAGCAATACGCCGCCTGATCTGGCTAAAGGGCTGGTCTGCGGACCAGACCTCCAAGAAAGCCCTGTTGGATCTGCCTTTTAAGGGCGACAGACTTTTTGGGGCCTCTATGGATGACATCATCAAGGATGCCACAGGAGGTAAAAGCACTTTGCTTCCTCAAACTAGCAAGGGTAGGGGCTACGCCAAGGGCAAGGGCCCTCCTTTACTGCACGCAAGCGTTTTTTTCGTCCCCCTACAAGGCGCCTGCCCAAGGACAAAGGCGTCCTTGGTCCCGCAAACCCAACAAGCCTGCGGACAAATCTGCGTCCGCATGAAGGTCCGCTTCCACCCAGCTCTTGGGTGGGGGGACGTCTTCGCAAATTCGCGACTCAGTGGACAGCTCTAGTCTCCGACAGGTGGGTTTGCGAAGTAATCTCCTCAGGCTTCAAGATAGAATTTCTCTCTTGTCCACCGGACAGATTCATCACCTCCAATCTCCAGCTACTACCGACCCATCAGGAGGCCCTGTATGGGGCGGTCCAGGGTCTACTGGAACGCGGGATAGTTATTCCAGTTCCAGAACAGGAACGGGGTCAGGGTTTTTACTCAAATCTGTTCATTGTGCCGAAGAAGGATGGGGTTCATCCAATCTTGGATCTCAGAGCCCTCAATTGCTTTGTGAAGGTACAAAGTTTTTGGATGTAGT
Source organism: Rana muscosa (assembly GCA_029206835.1). Taxonomy (NCBI): domain Eukaryota; kingdom Metazoa; phylum Chordata; class Amphibia; order Anura; family Ranidae; genus Rana; species Rana muscosa. The sequence continues at coordinate 1,139,494,490 of CM055122.1, forward strand.
CGGTTCGATCTGTAATCATGGCTCTCCATCTGGGGGACTTTCTGGCCTCCTTGGACATCAAGGACGCATACCTGCATGTCCCCATATACTCCAGACACCAGAGGTTTCTGCGATTTGCTATCGGGAAGAACCACTACCAGTTTGTGGCCCTCCCGTTTGGCCTTGCCTCAGCACCCAGGATGTTCACCAAGGTGCTCGCTCCGATTCTGGCACTTCTAAGACAGCGGGGTATCGCTATCATGGGCTACTTGGACGACCTTCTACTGAAGGCCCCTTCAAGCTCAGAATTAGAGGTACGCGTGTCCATTACCTGTCAGACTCTTCGAGACTGTGGTTGGATACTAAACACGCAAAAGTCAGTATTGGTGCCCACTCAATGCCTAGTGTACCTGGGGTTGATTCTGGATTCCTCAGAGGCAAAGGTATTCCTCCCTGTGGAGAAGTTGCAGACCCTCCGGGCTGCAGTACGGCAGCTGACTTCTAGGAATTGGTCGTCACTCCGTTTTTTGCATGCGAGTGTTAGGCCTCATGGTAGCCTCCTTCGAGGCGGTCCCATATGCTCAATACCACACTCGAGTGTTACAGAAGGAAGTTCTGTCCAGATGGAACAGATGCCCATCATCTCTGGATTATCAAATCCGATAGAGCCACCTAGTCAGGAGATCCCTGGTATGGTGGCTGACAGCACCGGCTCTAATGGCCGGGAAGTAATTTCTTCCGGTTTACTGGATAGTGATCACGACGGACGCCAGCCTTACAGGTTGGGGGGGAGTCTGGGGTGTTCAGTCGGCGCAAGGTCGCTGGACCCCAGAGGAAGCCCTCCTGCCGATCAATGTCCTGGAAATCCGGGCGATCAGGCTGTGCCTCTTCAAATGGTCTCAGAGGCTGCAAGGGCGTCCAGTCTGGATCCAGTCAGACAACGCCACAGCAGTGGCATATGTCAATCATCAAGGAGGAACAAGAAGCTCAACTGCAGCATCGGAGGTCACTCGCATCCTGAAGTGGGCAGAGAGGAGCGTACCGGCACTGTCGGCCGTGTACATTCCGGGTGTGGAAAACTGGCAGGCGGACTACCTGAGCCGCCAGACGCTGGACCAGGAAGAATGGTCCTTACACCCGGAGGTGTTCCAACTCCTCTGCCGAAGATGGGGCACACCAGATGTAGATCTTCTGGCTTCCCGACTCAATCGGAAGGTATTGAGGTTTGTGGCCCGATCAAGAGACTCATGGGCAGATGCAACGGACGCATTGGTGGCATCGTGGGGTCAGTATCGGCTAATCTATGCCTTCCCTCCCTTAAGGCTTCTTCCTCTTCTGCCCCACAGATTGGAGGCAGAGGGAATTCCAATGATACTAATCGCTCCAGATTGGCCTCAGCATCCTTGGTACGCCGATCTAGTACGTCTGGTAGCAGACATCCCCTGGCGCCTACCACTACGGAAGGACCTGCTATCGCAAGGTCCCATACTCCATCCTGCTTTACGGTCACTGGCTTTAACGGCATGGCTGTTGAGAACCAGGTACTGAGAGACCGGGGCCTGTCAGATTCAGTAATTTCTACTATGAGAAGTGCTCGGAAACCGTCCTTTAGGAAGGTTTATCACCGCACTTGGAAGGCCTACATCTCCATGTGTGAGGAAATGAAATGGCATCCGAGTACTTATTTGGTTTCCAGAATCCTGCTGTTTTTACAGCATGGGGTGGACCAAAGGCTTGCCCTAAGTACGATTTAAGGGACAGATATCTGCCCTGGCTGTCTTTTTTCAACGACCCCTGGCGACTCACTCTCTCGTGAGTACATTTGTGCAGGGGGTTCGACATGTGGCCCCTCCGGTCCATCCCCCACTACCTCCGTGGGACTTGAACCTGGTCCTCTCGTGCTTCAGAAGGCACCGTTTGAGAATATTAGAGATATTCCCCTGTTGACACTTTCTCAGAAAGTGGTCTTTTTGATGGCTGTTACGTCAGTTAGATGAGTCTCTGAGCTGGCAGCCTTGTCCTGCAAGGCTCCCTATTTGATTTTCCACAAGGATAAGGTGGTGCTGCAGCCGCAGCCATCTTTTCTTCCGAAAGTCGTTTCGGCTTTTCATCTCAATGAAGACATTGTACTTCCATCCTTGTGTCCTCATCCGTCGAATCCTAAGGAGTCGGCGTTGCATTCCTTGGACATTGTCCGAGCTTTGAGAGTATACCTATCTGCTACTTCCCTGTTCCGGAAGTCAGACTCACTGTTTGTTTCGATGGCTGGTCCCAAGAAGGGCCAAGCAGTCTCGTCGGCCACCATCTCTAGGTGGATCCGACAGATTGTAATCCAGTCTTACACCTTAAAGGGTCAAGCGCCCCCTTTCCGGTCACGGCGCATTCGACCAGGGCAATAGGTGCCTCTTGGGCTTTCCGACATCAAGCGTCTGTTTCCCAATTATGTAAAGCGGCGACTTGGTCGTCCGCTCACACTTTCTCAAAATTCTACAAAGTTGATGTAGGTGCATCTTCGGATGCCTCTTTCGGCCGCAAGGTTTTGCAAGCGGCTGTTTAGAGTTGCAGCTCCTCCGTTGGAGGAGTGCTGTTTTGTGTTTGGGGTGAAGTTTATTTTTATGCTGTTACCACCCCTTGTTTTTTCTCTGACACTGCTTTGGGATATCCCACTTTGTCAATAGAAAAGCTGTGTCGGTCCATGGACGAAAGAGTAAATAGGATTTTCCTTTTCTCTGAGTCCATGGACCGACACAGCACCCACCCCTCCTTTTAAGTTTGTACTGCTTTTTGACGAACTGATCTGCGAGATGCAGACTGAGGGAATATACCCAGAGGGTCCGCCCCCTAGGTGGTACTGTAGAAGGTGTGATGCAACACTTTTTACAAGTTTTCTGCCTAGTCACTCCTAATTAAAGGATAATACCCACTTTGTCAATAGAGAAGCTGTGTCGGTCCATGGACTCAGAGAAAAGGATTTTACGGTGAGTAAAAAATCCTATTTTTCCTTATCTGATTGCTGTAAATATTGGTCACAGACTCAGCCTTGCTCCTTTAATCTATTTTTGATTTCAAAGTGAGCCTGTACTATACCCATACAATGCAAACCAGCATGTCCACTTTAATGTCTCCTCTCCCCAGCTGCAGATACATATCTTCTGCCTCCCCACTGCTCTATTCAGCCTTCAGAACCAAAAAAGGAACCCCTTGTAAGCTCCAAGTTGCTATCATCTACATTGAGGAAAGAAAGGTGCGCCAATCTAAGTGCAGTAAAACAGGCTTTAATTAGCAAATTTGTATAAAACCAGCCAAATGGCTACTCACAGGATACAGGGATAATACAGGCATGTAAGGAGTTAAAGGTGGTCCGGAGTCATCTAAGGCGGTCCTCAGGGGAGATGTTGGTTCCAGATGGAGAGGGATAGCTGAAGATGGCTGAAGGCAGGAAGGCAGGTTGCGGTGTCAGCAAGGGAAGTCAAGAAAAACCAGGCATCCAAGCTGCAGGTGTTGTGATGCGCCCTGTGTCATCAGGGTAGACAGGGGATAACCAGGAAGCTGCAGTTCAGCGAGGACTTCAGCGTGCGCTTCAGCGTGGAGCGCAGCGTGCCGTCGGACCGGAAGTGACGTGGGGATAGAACGGACCAATAGGATGACGCGTTTCACAGCATCCGTTGTTTCATCAGATCCATAGAAGGCATTATCATAGGTGGGTGTGATATAGTAGAGAGACGTGGCGTGATTGGTTGAAATCATACTGGTGGAAGTAAATCAGCATGGTGATTGGTTGGAAGCAAGATGTAAGGGAGATAATGACACGGATTTTGTGGGGGGTGCAGGGGGGCGAGGAAAAAAGGAAAAGTGGATGACAGGGGATATTCTGTATGGTATTATGATATGAAATAAAGATACAATGTTTATATGGTGGTGAACAGCGCTAATGTGGAATTTAAAATCATAAAGGATATAAATACATAAATGGTATTAGTACATAGGAGAGAGAGAAAGAGCAGCACTATAAAGGGGAACGTATGTGGAAATAATTATATTGAAATTATAGGGGGGAAAAAAATAAATAAATAAATAAATTAATTATTAAATTAGTTGGGGGGTATGAGAACAAGCTATGTATGGCATGAGAACGAATGGGTGCAACATGTAGGAGATGGGAGCATATTGATGTGGACAAGGGAAGGAAAGGGAAGGGGGTGGTAAAAAAAGGAACAAGAAGAAAAAAGGAAGGAAAAGAGAGGGGGGGGGGGGAAACGGGAAGAGAATATATAATATATAATATATATTACGGGGGGAAGGGGGGGGAAAGGAGGGGGGAGGAAAAGAAAAACAACAACACAAAGATAAATAGAAATAAAATAAAAATAAAAATGTTTTTCTTTTCCTCCCCCCTCCTTCCCCCCCCCCTTCCCCCCGTAATATATATTATATATTATATATTCTCTTCCCGTTTCCCCCCCCCTCTCTTTTCCTTCCTTTTTTCTTCTTGTTCCTTTTTTTACCACCCCCTTCCCTTTCCTTCCCTTGTCCACATCAATATGCTCCCATCTCCTACATGTTGCACCCATTCGTTCTCATGCCATACATAGCTTGTTCTCATACCCCCCAACTAATTTAATAATTAATTTTTTTTTTTTTTTTTTCCCCTATAATTTCAATATAATTATTTCCACATACGTTCCCCTTTATAGTGCTGCTCTTTCTCTCTCTCCTATGTACTAATACCATTTATGTATTTATATCCTTTATGATTTTAAATTCCACATTATCGCTGTTCACCACCATATAAACATTGTATCTTTATTTCATATCATAATACCATACAGAATATCCCCTGTCATCCATTTTTCCTTTTTTCCTCGCCCCCCTGCACCCCCCACAAAATCCGTGTCATTATCTCCCTTACATCTTGCTTCCAACCAATCACCATGCTGATTTACTTCCACCAGTATGATTTCAACCAATCACGCCACGTCTCTCTACTATATCACACCCACCTATGATAATGCCTTCTATGGATCTGATGAAACAGCGGATGCTGTGAAACGCGTCATCCTATTGGTCCGTTCTATCCCCACGTCACTTCCGGTCCGACGGCACGCTGCGCTCCACGCTGAAGCGCACGCTGAAGTCCTCGCTGAACTGCAGCTTCCTGGTTATCCCCTGTCTACCCTGATGACACAGGGCGCATCACAACACCTGCAGCTTGGATGCCTGGTTTTTCTTGACTTCCCTTGCTGACACCGCAACCTGCCTTCCTGCCTTCAGCCATCTTCAGCTATCCCTCTCCATCTGGAACCAACATCTCCCCTGAGGACCGCCTTAGATGACTCCGGACCACCTTTAACTCCTTACATGCCTGTATTATCCCTGTATCCTGTGAGTAGCCATTTGGCTGGTTTTATACAAATTTGCTAATTAAAGCCTGTTTTACTGCACTTAGATTGGCGCACCTTTCTTTCCTCATTATATTTTACAGAGTCTGCTTCTGCTCATGGTAGCTGCCGCTAGTGCTTGCAACATCAATATTAACATTCATTGATTCCTTTGATTTTTACTCTGCCTAGAACTCATTCTGCGCCATTTTTTCTCCCTTTTTTTATTATCATCTACATTGATACAGGGGTGCTGACTGTTCTCCTGCTGTTTGTGACAGCACTAGGGTACTCGACAAGCACCATTCCCATTTCCCGACAGAAAGGGAAGCAAGTCAAATTACTTACAATACCCAGCAATACCTGGTAATTTCTTCCCTCCTGGTGGCTAAACAGAGCTTCAGAAGAGTGGAGGAAAGTATATTCTGTGAGGGCGGTAAACATTAAATAGTATTTGTCTAGTTGTCATGCTCATCCCCTAGCTTCGCTTCTCTTAATCATTGACCTGAAAAAAGCATACAGTACCTGTCCGCGAGAATGTGTTTCCAGCGCGCTCCTATCGCGCTGGTTCTCGGTGACAGGGTACTGTACATCTCGCGCTTGCTGCAATAGGAAAACAAACATTACAGCGAGCGCGAGAAAGAAGCGACAATGTCCCCTCTCTATGGAGGGGACCTTGTCGGGGATCCCACTTGGATTCCCGCCAATTCCAGGCATTGTGTTTTGTATGAATCATGAGGGGGAACTCCACGCCAAATTTTAAATAAAAAACCGGCATGGGTCCCCCTCCAGGAGCATACCAGGCCCTTAGGTCTGGTATGGATTTTAAGGGGAACCCCCTATCCTGCAAAAAACGGCGTGGGGTCCCCCAAAATCCATACCAGACCCTTATCCGAGCACGCAGCCCAGCCTGTCAGGAAACGGGGTGGGGACGAGCGAGCGCCCCCCCTCCTGAACCGTACCAGGCCGCATGCCCTCAACATGGGGGGTGGGTGCTTTGGGGCAGGGGGGCGGCCCCCCACCCCAAAGCACCTTGTCCCCATGTTGATGAGGACAAGGGTCTCTTCCCGACAACCCTGGCCGTTGGTTGTAGGGGTCTGCGGGCGGGGAGCTTATTGGAATCCGGGAGCCCCCTTTAATAAGGGGGCCCCCAGATCCCGGCCCCCCACCCTATGTGAATGTGTATGGGGTTCATCGTACCCCTACCCATTCACCTGGAGAAAAAAAGTGTCAAGAATAAAAACACACTAAACAAGCTTTTTATAGTCATTTATTAGGCATCTCCTGGGGTCCTATTCCGACTTTGGGGGTCTTCTTCCGACTTCGGGGGTCTTCTTCCGACTTCGGGGTCTTCTTCTGACTCCAGGGGTCTTCTTCCAACTTCGGAGGTCTCTTCCAACTTCTCCGCTCTTTTCTGCCTTTTCACCCGCTCTCCGGTACCTCCTCCGCTATCTTCCAGTTCTTTTACTAGCGTTGGCCCGGTCTTCTCCGTCGTCTTCTTCCCTCTTCTCTTCAGATTTTGACACAACGCTCTCTGCCGCTGTAATGCCGTGTGCGCAACGATTTATATAGGCATGGGGCGTGATCATCGGGTGACCCCGCCTCTTATGACGTCACAGTCCCATCATGCTCCGGGTGGTGACGACATAAGGGGCGGGGTCACTGGGTGACATCACACGGTGACCATGCCCCATGAATATATAAATCATTGCGCGCACGGCATTACAGCGACAGAGAGCGTCATGTCAACATCGGAAGAGAAAAGGAAAGAAGACGACGGGGAAGACCGGGCTAACGCTAGTAAAGAAGCTGGAAGAAGATAGCGGAGGAGCCCAGCAGAAGGTAGAAGGCACCGGAGAGCGGGAGAAGAGGCCGGAGAGAGCAGAGAAGTTGGAGGAAGACCCCCGAAGTTGGAGGAAGACCCCCGAAGTTGGAGGAAGACCCCCGAAGTTGGAGGAAGACCCCCGAAGTCGGAAGAAGACCCCCGAAGTCGCCTAATAAATGACTTTAAAAACCTTGTGTTGTGTGTTTTTATTCTTGACACTTTTTTCCTCCAGGTGAATGGGTAGGGGTACGATGTACCCCATACTCGTTCACATAGGGTGCGGGGCTGGGATCTGGGGGCCCCCTTATTAAAGGGAGCTCCCAGATTCCGATAAGCTCCCCACCCGCAGACCCCGAAAACCAGCGGCCAGGGTTGTCGGGAAGAGGCCCTTGTCCTCATCAACATGGGGACAGGGTGCTTTGGGGTGGGGGGGCCGCAGGGCGCCCCCCTGCCCCAAAGCACCCACCCCCACTGTTGAGGGCATGCGGCCTGGTACGGTTCAGGAGGGGGGGCGCTCACTCGTCCCCACCCCCTTTCCTGGCCGGCCGGGCTGCGTGCTCGGATAAGGGTCTGGTATGGATTTTGGGGGGATCCCCACGCCGTTTTTTCAGCATTTCCCCTTAAAATCCATACCAGACCTAAGGGCCTGGTATGCTCCTGGAGGGGAACCCATGCCGGTTTTTTATTTAAAATTTGTCGGGGAGTTCCCCCTCATGATTCATACCAAACACAGTGCCTGATATTGGTGGGGATCCAAGTCGGATCCCAGTTCATTGAAAGTCGGACGTATGTTAGCTTCAACACTTTTTTCCTTTCCCGGCGAGCCGATAAAAGCGGGGAGATTGACACAATATCGCGGTCACCTACTGTATGAGTAGCACCGTAACTGCTCATCTGCTTACTTGTTCAGACTTAGTGACTTAAGCCTCGTACACACGGCCGAGAATCTCGTCGAAAAAAACTTGTTGTTTTAACTGACGAGATTCTTGGACAAGAATCTTGTCCCGGCCGAGTGTACACACGATCTATTCAAAGAACCGCCGTTCTTTTGAATGGAACAAACGCGGTGACGTCATCGACTACGACAAGCGTGCGCTCGTCACATTCGATGCCGTCGCCGCCATCTTGCTACACCCTACCTATGCCTAGGAAGCTACCGCGCATGCGTCAGTCATTTCGAGCATGCGTGGGTTTCCACGGCGACAGGTAAGTGTACACACACACACTTTTCTCGTCGAGAATCTCGACGAGAAAATAGAGAGCAGGTTCTCTATTTTTCTCGTCAAGATTCTGGCCAGTTTTCTCGACGAGAAACCATACACACGAACGTTTTTCTCGGCAAGAAAGCTCTCTCGGCAGTTTTCTTGTCGTTTCTTGCAGAGAAACTCGGTCGTGTGTACGAGGCTTCAAAGTACTGAAGTCAGAAGGTCAACTTGTCAGCTAGGCGATGGGCATTTTCAGATCACAAATGGTACCCTCCTAATTTCTTTCATGATATGCTTCTTTTGGTCAGCTCGATTTGGAGGCCAATGCAACTCAACTTAATAGCGCAGATTTTTTTTTTTTTAGGCTGGGGTAGATTTTGAATTATTGTCAAGATGTTGTATACAAGCAGCTGATGATATGCAGTTATTCTTACTGATACTTATTTCTTGGGAAGAACCATACCGAGCATGGCTGGCCTTAATCTCTGGCTCTATTTCTTTGTTTTGCACAGCTTTTTGAGATTTTGTGTCAATTGTTTATGAATCTGTATGTGTTATGTTTTTTACACTTTGTTGTATTAACCGATTTTATAAAAAGACTTCCATGCTGAACAATGCGTGAAGTGTGCTATAACTATGGCTTCGCTTATAGCAATGAGATAACTTTAGAACAGTGCCAGGTGTTATAAATTTTGACTTATATTTTATTGTTGCCAAATCTGATCTTCATATTTCAATCTTCTCTCTGGTTATTGTACATTTGAAGAGTTTCATTAAGGTTTGAAATATACCGACACATATTTTAGCTGGACCGAACTTTCTCAAGAGAGAATATTCTGATTTCAAATTCAGATTGATAGCTCACTCTCCTAATATTAGCAGAAGAGTAATAATATGGCATTTGATGTAGTGAACTTTACGTAGCAAACAAAAAGCATCTGCACATATGCATTAGACAGCCGTCAATTACAGTGTTCAATTTACTATCTACACACCTTCCCAGTGCTGCACATGTCTTTAGTCCACAATGACAGCTGCTCATTATAGGGTACAGTATTGACAAGTGTTTTTACCTTCCACTTCAAAAGGTCAAATTGCAAATTCACAAAAGAGAAAAAAAATGCACATAGCTTCTAAAGTATGTTAATTCAATAAAAGTGAGCTTGCAGCATCATACGCTTTCACATTTATTTTGACTTGCATGTATTTTACTTCATTGCAAATAATAATGACAAAAATCCCATTATGTCCATAAGATTTTAGCCTCGGAAAGACATTAAAGTGCAAGTCAAGGCTATAATTTTCTCATTTGTATCAGGGATGCAGTGGTGACAACACAATGAAATATCAGCAATTCCACAACATCTTTGCTACCGCAGCTCTAAGTGTGCCTTGGGGGCAGAACCCTCCAACATCAAAACTTTTTTGATTAACAGCTTAGTAACTCATGGACTGAGGCAGATTGGCCTGGGAACTAAGTTTGCTTGTGCACATACTGTACATCTACTGTACATCGGCTGTTTTGTTTAAAAAATGTGCTGCTGCATAATCTGCAAAAGTGGTGATGGGGCCGGCAGATTTGTTTCTTAATGTAACATTACTTTCCCTCTAGCTTGTCAGAGTGTAAAGCCAGCCAATAAGAAATGCCCAGACTATGCCTTACACATTCATGCACTACAGCTCAGGGCTATGCCTTACACATTCATGCACTGCAGCTCAAGATCATGTTTTACACATTCATGCACAAGAGCTCAGGACTATGCCTTACACATTCATGCACAAGAGCTCAGGACTATGCCTGGCACATTCATGCACTAGAGCTCAGGACTATGCCTTACACATTCATGCACTAGAGCTCAGGACTATGCCTTACACATTCATGCACTAGAGCTCAGGACTATGCCTTACACATTCATGCACTAGAGCTCAGGACTATGCCATACACATTCATGCAATACAGCTCAGGACTATGCCTTACACATTCATGCACTAGAGCTCAGGACTATGCCTTACACATTCATGCAATACAGCTCAGGACTATGCCTTACACATTCATGCACTAAAGCTCAGGACTATGCCTTACACATTCATGTACTAGAGCTCAGGACTATGCCTTACACATTCATGCACTAGAGCTCAGGACTATGCCTTACACATTCATGCACTAAAGCTCAGGACTATGCCGTACGCATTCATGCACTAGAACTCAGGACTATGCCATACGCATTCATGCAATAGAGCTCAGGGCTATGCCGTCAACATTCATGCACTAGAGCTCCGGACTATGCCTTACACATTCATGCTCTAGAGCTCAGGACTATGCCCTACACATTCATGAACTAGAGCTCAGGACTATGCCTTACACATTCATGCACTAGAGCTCAGGACTATGCCTTACACATTCATGCAATACAGCTCAGGACTATGCCTTACACATTCATGAACTAGAGCTCAGGACTATGCCCTACACATTCATGAACTAGAGCTCAGGACTATGCCTTACACATTCATGCACTAGAGCTCAGGACTATGCCTTACACATTCATGCACTAGAGCTCAGGACTATGCCTTACACATTCATGCTCTAGAACTCAGATTGTACAGATTGTTACAAGAGCCTGAGGGCCAGTTCATACCAGATTGCGGTGCAAAAACGGTGCACTGTGTGTGCATTTTCTTGTACCGTGCTCAGAACACACTGCCTTTGCAATCTGTTCCCGGTGTCAATGGAATGTTAATCGCACCCCAGACGCAGATTGCAAGTGTCATGCGTTTGTGGGCACCAAATTGCATGGTACCGCAATTTTATGTGGCACAATTTTTAAAAGTAGGGCATGCACTACTTTTTATTGGTCCTGATGCAATTTCAGCCCATTCAATTGCATTGGCTGCAAAATCGCACCGCACAGGAATTGTACAGGAGTTTGTGCTACGCCCCTGTGCGATCCCAGTGTGAAATGGTCCTAATACCAAATCAGCCTCTCGCTACACACACTTTATCTGCCTAGACTTAAGATTTTAATTGATTACATAAGCTTTAAAATGTCATCACATATTTTTTCCTCTTTACTGACACAACACAACATTTTGCTGGTAAAATCTGAACTTCTGCAAGCTTTTCCCTTTTGTGTTTAGTGATAGATTTTACACTTCTCCTTATGCATAATGATATTTGCTTGTTTTACTTTTAATCCTCTTACTGCATGAAAAAAAATCTGCTGATAAGAGGGAAATTGTAAAGCCATTATGAAATATAGAAGGACTTTGTGAGGCATTAAATTAAATTACTTAAGTGTCTTATTTTTTGCTGTTTGGTTCGCTACAACATTTATAGATAGCATCGACTTTTGTGGAATATTTAATGGTGCACCAAGCAGCAAATCTGAATGTGAATCTGGTAGTGTCTAAGTTAAAAACATCCAAGAACTAATGTGTAGAAGCAAACAATATCTACAGCAGCAGATTTTTGAGCATGCTCAATGGATATTACAAAATAATAATTTGTTTGACCATCTTTATTCTGAGGGCCCCTATGTTATACCCTTTTCTTCTGTTGTTATAAAGTGTTTAGCATCTCTCAAGGTACCCAAGTACCTGTCCATAAGGACACTTAGGGCCCATTCATTCATAAACTAAAATTAACACTATTTTAGCCAACTAAAATTTGACTAAAACTTAAACAATTCAGATGAAAAAAATACAAGTAAAACTAAAATGGCATTTTAGTCAAAAGACTATGAATAAAACAAAATTGAAATTTGAAGTAAAAATTAACACTCGTTATATATCACAATGGCTACATCTATGTCTGTAGTGCATGGTCGAACCTTAATACCATAAATAATAAGATGTTATTAGAGAAATGCTTAAATAACACATTACAATTTACTAAACCCATTTGATTTTAGTTGACTAAAATGTACTGGAGATTTTAGTCGACTAAAACAATTCAGATGACTAAAATGCATCTAAAACTAAAATGGCATTTTAGTCAAAAGACTATGACTAAAACTAAATTGAAATGTTACATAAAAATGAACACTGCTGACACTTGTTCTCTCCATTCGTTGATATAAATGGAGGTTTTACTTGCTTCAGAGTTCTTAAGCAAGCACAGTGTAATGTGAAATTATGAAGCACATTGTTTTATTGAAAAGGCCTCTGCTTCAAAATAAGACCCTTAGTGAGTCTTTCAGGGATGGAAGGTTGCCCTGGCTCATTGCAGGAATTATCTGTTATGCTGGTAAAGTTATATTCTTCAAACCTAAATGTGAAGTTTACAGAAACAGAACCGACCTAAAAAAATTAAAGAATCTTATTAATTTGTATACTTTTAAAAAGGCCTGTTAGAAGAGAGCAATCGTAGATCATGCAATTTTTTGATTTTATAACCAAAATCACTTTATTGGGACCATATACAATTGTAGCTGCTTTTTTCTGAAAAGCAAAAGAGAAATTTAGTTTGTCCATGACAACCTATGCAGTTTGCTTTTTCTTTACCAAAGAATTTATTGGGAAGGAAACAATGCGACACATACTTGAATAGGATCAGGCACATAGCATACCAATTAAATCATTGGATGGCCAAAAGACAAATAAAACACACCCAATCAGGACATACTGAAATAAATGTATATATGCATGTGAAAAAATGTGAAATGGGAGGGAGGCCTGATCAACAGAAAAGTAAGTCAGACATAAGGAATACCTTCCACTATGTCCCAGTGTGGTCAAAAAGAGGATGTAATAAAGAGGCATTGCCGTGACTCAAAGTTTGCGGCAAGATAAAGAAAAAAGTGACCCTCAAGCGAGAAGTGGAAAGCAGAGAAGGGACCCCAAAAGCTAAGAGAAAAAAAGAAAATAGGGGAAAGGGCAGAGGAATGGAGACAGGAGTTTCTGTTCCCAAAAGCTAGAACAAAGTAGGAAGACTACTATTGTAAACTCTTGGAATTGAAGCAACCGCGTAGTAAAATCAGAGACCAATTGGTAATCATGCCAGGACCGCAGTGAGCTTTTCATTAATGTAAATGCCTTGTATCCTGGACTTGACCGTCTCAAAACTAATGGTAGGGGATTTCCACACGTTGGCTAAGGTTTGCTTTGTAGCCATAAAAATTAAGGAGATCAAGGTACATTGATTTGATGTTATACACCTTAATCCATAGGCGATGCACCACTGGACAGGGCCACCATCCAGTTTGCTTTTTAATTTTTATACTCTCAGTAGTAACATCAGATCTAGTTGCTATGGGCATCTCGAACCTTATTATAAGTAAACTTCACCAAGTGCTTGAAAACAACAATATAAAATGACTAGAATGATTTCTTAATTTTAAGCAAAGCTTTAAGTTTTTATAATTAAACCCCTTTCACATTGAGAGCACTAACGTTAAATCACTGCTCACTTCAGCACCACTTTATCTCTGTTTTAGCAGCGCTTTTCGGCCACTAGCGGGGCGGTTTTAACCCACAAAAAAGTGTTAAAAACACCAATTTTGCACCGCTTTTTAGGTGCTTTGAAAGCACTGCCCATTCATTGCAATCACAGCGCTCCCAACCCACCCCAAAGATGCTGCTTGCAGGACTTTTGGTGAAATTCCACAAGCGCCACCGCCCCTGTGTTATAAGTCACACTGCAATGAATGAGAGGCGGTTTTCAAGCGCTTAGCAGAGGCTATTTCTAGCGCTAAAGCGCCTGAAAACCGCCCCAGTGTGAAAGTGGTCTAAAATTTTATATTCCACTGCAGTAGCAACACGCCTCTGCTGCATAGTATACCGCAAGAACATGATAGAAAATTTAGTGAGCAAGTCACCATTGCAGATGGAAGTTGAGCTAATTGGAGCCAGAGTTCTCAGCAGGGTTGGAAATAAAAAAAAACAAACTCTTAAATACAAACCTTAACAGTACAAATTCTGTAAACTGTTTCTGCCTATTTATTGAAGTTCATAAGAAGAAGCGTTAAAAAAAGTCTCTTGTGAAGAAGCAGCAGTGCTGTAGTTAAAAGTCTCCATTATCTTTAAGATATATGTCAGCAAACTTAAGGCAATAAGAGTTGGAAACTTTTACAAAGTATGAGTTTCTAATTTCTGGGGTTAGTTCTGTGTTACCGGCATTAATGAATATTCGCTTTTCTAACACTGAACCGCCTCTCCGCCAATCAGGAAGCACGGGTCTGTTACCCGTCACCTGATTGGCTGAAAGGACAGGCGCTGCTATTGGACGCCTATCAAGAGCAGGGGAGGCGACGCACGGCGGACACAGCATACCGCTCTCTTAACCAAGATAGAATGCCGGACAGATGGCGAGCAGGGGGGTCACAGTGGCTGCAATTGATGGGCACAGTGGCTGCAATTGATGGGCACAGTGGCTGCAATTGATGGGCACAGTGGCTGCATTTAATGGGCACCGTGGCTGCTTTTGATGGGCACCGTGGCTGCTTTTGATGGGCACCGTGGCTGCTTTTGATAGGGCACCGTGGCTGCTTTTGATAGGGCACCGTGGCTGCTTTTGATAGGGCACCGTGGCTGCTTTTGATAGGGCATAGTGGCTGCTTTTGATAGGGCATAGTGGCTGCTTTTGATAGGGCATAGTGGCTGCTTTTGATAGGGCACAGTGGCTGCTTTTGATCGGGCACAGTGGCTGCATTTGATGGCTACATTTTCTACAATTGATGACACAGTGGCTGCATTTGATGTGGTTTTTTTTCCGTTTAATTGCGCCCCCCAAAAATTTTGAGCACCAGACACCACTGTATCTGAGAGCGGATTCTTATAGGGGCACTTGGTGGGAGCCTGGAGCACTGTCAGGGGGCCCTAAAAAAAAGAAGAGTATTGAGGCTGCTCTGTGCAAAAGCATTGCGTAGAGCAGGTAAGTATGACATGTTTTCTATTTTATATAAAAAAATTATTAAACTTCATTATCACTTTAAACTATCTTGATTCAATTTAGCAGGAGCTGCATTCATGCCTGATCCCTATGACAAGCAGCCATGTAGTTAATGGTCTGACTTATACTCTTTTTTTGCTACTTTAAAACATTATCATGTGAATGGTGTACTTGCTGTGCACTGCACTGTAAGATGAAGGGACGAGGCAAACAGAAATTTTAGTACGTTGCAATGTAAAAATAAAATGGTGTAAGGGCAGAGATCAGGGAAGAGGGAGCAGATGCCACTGTAAGGAGACACATGCTCCTCTGTGTCCCTTCTCTGCCTATTGCTTAGCCACTTTTACTTTTGCCTTCACTTCTTCCTCTTCCCACAGCTGCAGCTCAGTTAATAGGAGAGGGGAGGGGTCATTCCTGGCAAAGCTGGGCATATTGCTGGTAACTGGCACACAGGCAGTGGTAGGAAGAGCAGCTGCAGTTGGCATCACAGGAGTGCTAAGTGTGGGAAAAGAAAGAGACAGACCAGGGTAGGGTGAACGTAGCTGAGTGGTCAGCTTAGAAAAAACAGAAGGTTTAGGAGCATGCGTCAGACACCTGTCATTCAACCTGCTGGAGCCACCCTTCAAACCAACAAAAAGAGTCCGGTTGGGGCGGCTTCCAGAGGAGAGGAGGAAGTGAATGGCCTTTATATGGGAGCTGGCAAAGCATGCACTGCTATATCATTGCTACTATCGTAAAGTAGTTCAGCCAGGTACTTACTAATAAGGAAACATTTTATGCTGGTAAGCTTCTGCACACAGGGTTAGAATAGACTTTTAAAGAAAGACACAAATACAGTTTTTGGGTATAATGACAATAATCGCTTGCTTGCCAAGTTTCTTGGCACTCAGTCATTTCAGTGTTTTTAGGCTTCAGCTTGTGTACTTTTACAGTCAACTATATCACAGAAACCATGTTTCTAAGGGCAGTGGGAAGTGCCAGCCAAAAATATATAAAATTTCCTACAATTGATTAAGAACAGACTGAAATTAAAATCATTTTTTTCGCAATTGCCTAAATACCAAATGTCATGAGGAATTGATTGCAGCAAAAATGCACTCAGCCCACTCAGTAACAGAAGTATACAGGGAAATATAAGTTTGGACTTTTCTCAGTGGTCAATTTTATGTGGCTTTATCTTAAAGTGGTTGTAAACCCACTTTTTCAACTTGCACCTACAGGTAAGCCTAGACTAAGGCTTACCTGTAGGTGCAAGAAATATCTCCTAAACCTACACGGTTTAGGAGATATTTAGTAAAAATGACATTGCTCCGTGTCTACGGCGCATGCGCGCCGTAGAGAACGGCGCATTCATGGGGTTAATCCCATTCACAAAATCGGCTACTTCCCAGCGATAGCTGGGCGTAGCCGATTGTGACGGCTCTTGCGCGCATGCGCAGAGTGACGTCACCGCCGCTCCGGCCAATCACAGCGCTGGAGCGGCGCTGTGATTGGCTGCATCGGCGATACCCGGAAGTAACCTTCCGGCTATCGCCGCAGCGATGGATGCGGCTAGATGGAGGGACGCGGACAGCTTCGGGGGCCCCCATCTAAGGTAAGTGATACATAATGAGCTAATATGCTAGTCATACTAGCTCATTATGCCTTTCTCTTACAGGTGGGGGGAAAAAATAAATTAAAAAATGTGGGTTTACAACCACTTTAAAGCTTTTTCATTTGGTTGATGTTATCTATGGCAAATTTGTGTTCACATTCATCATACAGAAGGGAGAGGCACAGCTTGGAGCAAATCATGTGCATGCAGAAAGGGAAGTGACCTGATTGTATTTTTAAACTGTCACAATTAACCACTTAAGGACCGCGCCTATTTTTAAAACTTTACAAGTTAAAATCGTTTTTTTTTTGCTTACTTAGAACCTCCACACATTATATATATTTTTTATAACACACTAGAGAATAAAATGGCAGTCGTTGCAATACTTTTCGTCACACCATATTTGCGCAGCGGTCTTATGCTTTATCAATTAAAGGATAAATATAGATTGTTTTTTTTTTTTTTGCTATTTAATTTTAAAAAGTTTGATCTAATTAAATAGGATGCTAGTTTACAATAAAAGAGCTGTTGAGTTACTAATTGCAGTGAGCCATTATGTAGTCAGGAAGCAAATATCTTCACATATGATACAATCATGCCAGTTCTTTTATGCTGACTTGCAACTCAGCTCATGCAGAAACAGCGCTAAGAAAATTGCTTTCTCATTAAAGCGTATGTGAACCTTAACAATGAACTTTTTATTTTGGTCTGCTAACTATACCATTAAAAGTGTTGTTATATTTGTTTGATAAGAAAAAATAACCTGTTGATCTTGCCAAAAATCCAGTGCTGTCCTCTGCATCCTGCAGTCTTATCCTAAAAATGATTCTCTGCCTCGTTCAGCTTTGTGGACTACAGAACACATCCCATTATGTTAGGGAAAGGGGAAGGTGTTCTGTTTTAACTCACTTTCAGTCCCATAGTGAGTTTTGTTACTCTGAGACAGGAAGTGTGTTACTGGCAGGATCACTAGGTGAAAACAAAATGAAAATGAGGCCTGGAAAAAAGAAAAGTATATCATCCACTACACCCAAGGACTGTTAAGCTGCATTTTATTTGTGTTTTACTTTAACTTTAAGGAACTGGGACATATTCCCTTGTTCAGACTACATCCACTTTGACATCACAAGTAGAAATGGTTACACAGAAAATTCTGACACTCAAGGTGTATGTATCTTCCAGTTGGTAACATCTGGGCACCATAAACAGGGCTGTGATATTTGGCCATATTTTTAGGTGGAACTTTGCCCATAACAACTTGATTAAGAATAATGTTCTTTAGCAAGGACCATACATTCCACATTAATAATTATGCCACCAAAATAAGTGTGTGCTGCAAATTGCCTCCAGCATGGCTCCTGTTTCTTTTTTCTGGAGGCTGCCATTTTGCTGAAGCCCAGAGCCCCTGAACAGCAGTAAATCATAAAGCAGAACTAAATCCATCGATTTTATGGTTTTAAAAAAAAAACAGATACATTCTTAGAATGCTGGGATTGCTAACTGTCACATTTGCTTGTGTTCTCAACCACACTGTCAGACCATCAAATGTATGGTGTCATAGCTGATCACATGTGCAGCAACATGGCAATTGCAGATCAAACAGAAGCAGCTTCATTGGCTAAAAAATTGGAGGGTTTAATTTGGCTTTAAGGCTGCCAGCAGATCGGCCTCTACAAAATCAGCAGTACCTAAAAATGGAGGGCAACTAAGCATGTTGAGCAGGGTGAGAGTGTATTACTTGAATTTTATACAGCAAAACTGCAAAAGGGGCCAGCCTGAAGTCATCTAGCAGGACTTAATTTTCTGACTAAAGTTCAACTTTAACTACAATTAATGTCTAATACAATTGAAGATTTAACAACCGCACATTTTGTGTACATGATCTGAATTCACCACACAAAGGCTGTTTATATGTGTATATACTGTAAGTGTTATTACAAGCCAGCAAAGTTCACGTCAATGAGCAGTGCCTCTCCATAACTAAGTCTGTGCTTTAGCAGGAGCCAGGTGATCATTTACACTTGGTTACATTGAGGTGCTCCCCATTGTTTTCTCATGTTGTGAGAGAAGGCGAAGGGGAATTTTAATCAGCGTTTTAGACTTCTATGGTACTGTATCATTTCCCAGAAGGAAATAAAGGAAATGAAGTCCAAAAATGCATGCGTTCTTAAGCCTGCATGGCTTTTTATGAGGTGCAAAATAGAAAGTAATAGATCCGTATGTGCCGGGGAAGCACAAATACAGCAGCAGAGATGGTCTCATAAACTCTCCACTCTAATGTGACAAGAGCTTGTTGAAAAAAACAGAAACTGGCCTGGCTATTTATTTTAAACTAAAAAAGACAGATTCCCACGTTTTTCCTATGAAATGTCGATTTATAGAAAAAAAATTACTAAAAGATATATACTGTCTGTGTAAGTGGGAAAACAAATCGAACAATGCATGTATAAGCTTTAACATTTCTTGTGTATATGTTTATTTTTATGTCATTTATTTTTTTGCACGTTCAGTGACTTTTGAAGTTTATATGTATTAAACATTACGAGTAAGAAGTCATCAGCACTCCAAAAGATGCATATCTGGGATTTATTGTGAATGTACCATGTAAATCCGGCATGGCAATTTGACCTATGTTACAATTTGAACATGACATGCTACATTCACAATAAGGCCCCATGCTCACGGGACGCTGGTGCAAAGTAATCTGAATGAAGGTTGAAACCGGCGTTTAGACACGCCTGTTTTGCCGCATTTGCATGCCCGGTTTAGCTGCGTTTTACCGCGTTTGCGTCTAGAAGCGTTTAGTTAAGAAACATCATAAGGACCCTCCCTGAGCTCAAAAAACAGTATTATTAACCATTTCAGCCATTTTGTGATACCAGAGTTAGTAGCAGCAGCTGAGAGAGCAGCAGTGTACTTGTTTTGAGCGTATTACTTGCCATATCACCTGCCACAAGTTGTGGATTGTCCACTTGCCATGTCACCTGCCACAAGTTGTGGATTGTCCACTTGCCATGTCACTTGCCACAAGTTGTGGATTGTCCACTTGCCATGTCACCTGGCCACGTCACCTGCCACAAGTTGTGGATTGTCCACTTGCCACGTCACCTGCCACAAGTTGTGAATTGTCCACTTGCCACGTCACCTGCCACAAGTTTTGGATTGTCCACAATGCAATGCAAGCAGTTTGTTTTTTTATATTATTTTTTATGGTTTTTCATCATTTGCCATAATTTTTGAGATTTTTATTGTAAAAAAATAGGTTATCTTTAAAAACGCTTAGACGAAAATGCGGCTAAACACAGGTACCGCGTTTAGCCGCGTTTGGTGTCTGAAACGTGGAAATCTTTGGCGTCTGAACCCATTTTTTTGCTTTCAGAAAAACTAGGTTAAACGCAACTGCCTAAAAACGGCAATAAACGAGACTGTGTACATGGACACATAGGATAACATTGAATGTGTTCAGGGGCAGTTGAAAAAAGTGTCCAACTGCCTCTGAACGTACGTTTACCAGTGTCCCGTGTACATGGGGCCTAAATTGTGGAAATGCATCTTTTAGGGTGCTGGCTGCTTCTTTTGCCTTAAAAGAGAAGTCTGGGAATGTTTTTATTGTATTTTAGAATCATACTTACCTAGGTGGATGCAGCATCGGTCCAATGCTGCATCTGTCCCCTGTCGGCTCGAAGGCTGAAAACCGAGCGATCAGACACCGGAGATCGCTCAGTTCTCAGAGCTCCCTGAGCAGAGGGCTGATGACTGTCGGCCACCACTGTCTACTTTGCCCCTCCAGCGCTCACTGGAGTCGGAGCGGCCAGCTCCGGCTCTCAGCGGCTCGCTGAGAGGCTGAGCCAGGAGTCGGTCCAGGCATGTGGGCGGATCCCTACCCTATAGTTGCGATGTTTCCTGAGACTGGACCGGCTCTGTGATGTCAGCCGGCAGTGGGCTTCAGCTAGCTGTCTGCTGAAAATAGGTCACAGGGGTATAGAATGAACTGCACTTTTGTTATCCACAGGAAAAGTACAGCCAGATTAGCTTTGGCTGTACTGCTCTTTTAAATCTTGTTATGCATTTTGCCAGCTACTGCAGTCACTACATGCACCCCTTGAAGTTATTTCTGGTCTAAGCACTTGAGATTGTGCAGCTCTATTCAGAATATTTTTTTTATGTATGTTGCTAGTTACATGCTTGTGATCCGAATCCAGGTGCCTTTACATGAGCTTGGATGTTAAAAGCTAAACTTCAGGAAAAAACTATTTTTGGACATTTGCTGTGTAAAAATAAACCACCTCTATCAATGAGTGTCCCTTGTGTGAATGCTAATGTGTTTGGAAAACCTCTGTTTCATTCATCCTGTACTCTGCTGTCAGCGCCATACTTCCAATACTGAAACTTACAGTTCTGGCTTCTAGTTGTAGTACAGTGAAGATAGTTGGTTGGTCGCTCTCCGCCCCATTCACAAAACATCTTGTGTTTTTTTCCAAAGAATGCAATATTTTCTGTAAATGAATGGGGGAAGAGGAGGTGTAAATGACCTTCACTATCTTTCCTTGACTGTTTCCAGAATGACTTCTGTTACAGTGCATCCAGAAAGTATGCACAGCGCCTCACTTTTTCCACATTTTGTTATGTTATAGCCTTATTCTAAAATGAATTAAATTCATTGTTTTCCTCAAAATTCTACAAACAATATCCCATGATGACACTGTGAAAGAAGTTTAAAATCTTTGCAAATTTATTAAAAAATAAAAAACAAAATAAATCTCATGTACATAAGTATTCACATCCTTTGCTCAATACTTTGTTGAAGCACCTTTGGCATCAATTACAGCCTCAAGTCTTTTTTCAGTTTCTCCCATTCTTCTCTGCAGGACCTCTCAAGCTCCATTAGGTAGGATGGGGAGCGTCAGTGCACAGCCATTTTCAAATCTCTCTAGAGATGTTCAATCGGGTTCAAGTCTTGTCTCTGGCTGGGCCACTCAAGGACATTCACATAGTTGTCCCGTAGCCACTTCTTTGTTATCTTGGCTATGTGCTTAGGGTCGTTGTCCTGTTGGAAGATGAACCTTTGCCCTAGTTTGAGGTCCAGAGTGCTCTGGAGAAGGTTTTCATCAAGGATGTCTATGTACATTGCTGCATTCATCTTTCCCTCGATCCTGACTAGTCTCCCAGTTCCTGCTGCTGAAAAACATCCACACAGCATAATGCTGCCACTACCATGCTTCACTGTAGGGATGTATTGGCCAGGTGATGAGCGGTGCTGGTTTCCTCCAGACACGACACTTGCCATTCAGGCCAAAGAGTTCAATCTTTGTTTCATCAGACCAGAGAATTTTGCTTCTCATAGTCTGAGAGTCCTTAAGGTGCCTTTTGGTAAACTCCAGGCGGGCTGTCATGTGCCTTTTACTGAGGAGTGGCTTCCGACTGGCAACTCTACCATAGAGGCCTGATTGGTGGAGTGCTGCAGATATGGTTGTTCTTCTGGAAGGTTCTCCTCTCTTCAGAGAAACGCTGGAGATCTATCAGAGTGACCATACGGGTTCTTGGTCACCTCCCTGACTAAGGCCCTTCTCCCCTGATCACTCACTTTGGCCGGACGGCCCGCTCTAGGAAGAGTCCTGGTGGTTCCAAACTTCTTCCATTAATGGATGATGGAGACCACTGTGCTCATTGGGACCTTCAATGCTGCAGAAATGTTTTGTACTCTTCCCCAGATCTGTGCCTCAATACAATCCTGTCTCGGAGGTCTACAGACAATTCCTTGGACTTCATGGCTTA
This sequence comes from Rana muscosa, assembly GCA_029206835.1. NCBI lineage: Eukaryota > Metazoa > Chordata > Amphibia > Anura > Ranidae > Rana > Rana muscosa. Next base: position 1,139,517,132 of record CM055122.1, read on the forward strand.
GTTTGTATTCTGACATGCACTGTTAATTGTGGGGCCTTATATAGACAGGTCTGTGCCTTTCCAAATCATGTCCAATCAACTGAATTTACTACAGCTGGACTCCAAGTTGTAGAAACATCTCAAGGATGATCAGTGGAAACAGGATGTACCTGAGCTCAATTCTGAGTATCATGGCAAAGGCCGAAAATACTTATGTACATGTGATTTGTTTCATTTTTTATTTTTAATAAATTTGCAAAGTTTTCAAACAATCTTATTTATATTGTGACCAGTTAACTGAATAAGTTGGTCAAAAAGCACTTTATAAATGAAAGTGATTATAAAGGAATTAATTTAAAAAAAGTGTGCCCTGTGCAATGGCTTTGCACAGAGCAGCTTCAATCCTCTTCTTTTTGGGTCCCCGTTTGCGGTCCTGACTCCTCCTCTTCCCTGCCGAGTGCCTCCAAATAGCAAGCCTCTTGCTATGAGGGTACTCAAGCAGGGTTGATGCCAAGCTGTGGTCTGTGTGTCCATTCACACACAGAGTGGCTCTGCCCCACCCCCAGCACTCTCTTGTCATTGGCTCACTGGCAAGCCAGTGACAAGTGTTGGATCAAAGTGGTTGTAAAGGCTTAAGGATTTTTACCTTAATGAATTATATGTATTAAGGTAAAAAAAAACTTCTGGATGCAGTATGGAGTATTGGCTCCTGCTACTGTGTGAGCCAATAAGGAGAAAGAGACCCAGGAGAGCTGCTGCTCTCATGCACATCGATGGATCGAAATGGGGCTCAGCTAAGTATAATGGGGGGGGGGGCTGCATCCAGAAGGTTTTTTACCTTGATGCATAGAATTCATTAAGGTAAAAAGCTTTATGCCTTGTACACACGATCGGATTTTCCGTCAGAATAAACTCCAAATGGTTTTTCCGACGGAATTTTGTTCAAGCTGTCTTGCATACACACTGTCACACCAAATTCCGACCGCCAAGCACGCAGTGACGTACAACACTACGACGAGCCGAGAAAAATTAAGTTCAATGCTTCCGAGCATGTGTCGATTTGATTCTGAGCATGCGTGTTTTTTTCTCCGTCGGAGTTCCATACAGACGAACATAATTTCCAATATAAATTTTTGCCCTCAGAAACATGTTCTCTTTCTAAATCCGTCGGAATTTCCGAAAGAAAAAGTCAGATGGGGCATACACACGTTCGGAATATCCAATTAAAAAATTCTGCCTGACTTTTTACATCGGAAATTCTGAACGTGTGTACGCGGCATTAGGCCTTTAGAACCACTTTGATCCAACACTTGTTATTGTTGACTATAGGCTTCAGGGCATATCATTTCTCAGCTAAAAAAATCAGGCAGGAAAAGCAGATCATCAGTTGATTGATCACATCAGGTGAGGTCATTCATATTGGGTGTGGTGGAAAAGTTTATTGCCCAAAAAAAACCCACCTTTTTAGCTTCTTAATCACAAGATTGATGGATAGAGTTCCCACTTTACTGGCACTTTAGAGTGACTAGTTTTAAGGACTGATTTGCACTTTGAAATCATTCATGTTTTGCACAAAATACTTATTGAATTAGTCACATATTTACTTTGAACTTTTTTTGACGCATACGTTTTTGTTGATGTTTGTGTTTCCACTAGAGAGAATCATTGTCAGTTTGGTCACCAGGACTAAAAGCGGGGGAAAAAAAATCAAACCATGTGTTGTGCACTAGAACAAGAATAGAGAGGAAATTGTGTTCCACTGACAACTAAAGCCTCGTACACAGGACCGGTTTTCTCGGCAAGAACCAGCAAGAAAATTGCTGGCAGAGCTTTCTTGGCGAGTAAACCGTGCGTGTGTACGAGGCTTTCAGGTTTCTCGTCAAGAAAACTGGCCAGAATCTCGACGGAAAAAATAGAGAACCTGCTCTCTATTTTCTCGTCGGGATTCTCGTTGCCTGTTTCCCGACGAGAAACCCGAGAGTGTGTACGCTTACCTGTCGCCGTGGAAACCCGCGCATGCTCGAAATGACTTTGACGCATGCGCGGTAGCTTCCTAGGCATAGGTAGGGTGTAGCAAGATGGCGACGGCATCGAATGTGACGAGCGCACGCTCGTCGTAGTCGATGACATCACCGCGTTCGTTCCATTCAAAAGAACGGCGGTTCTTTTGAATCGAGCGTGTGTACACTCGGCCGGGACAAGATTCTTGTCAAAAATAACGTTTTTTTTCCTGATGAGATTCTCGGTCGTGTGTACTAGGCTTCAGAGGGAATGTTCCTCGCTTTGGATCACATACTGTTGTGGCAAAACAGGAAGTGAAAGAAAGTCCTCAATTGGGTGAACAGATGGCAAAATAAGATAAAAAAGAAACTGAATGGGGTTTATATACAATTCCTAGTCTATTCAAAAGAAAATGATATAGCTTTATTTATACTTTAGCTTAGTCTGCCCTCTTATATTCTTTGAAGGACAGGCAGAAGTGTGGGAGGAAGGCATGCACCACTTAAGACCCGGACCATTATGCAGCATAAGGACCCGAGGTGTTTTTACAATTTGGCACTGCGTCTCTTTAACTGACAATTGCGCGGTCGTGCGACGTGGCTCCCAAACAAAATTGGCATCCTATTTTTCCCACAAACAGAGCTTTCTTTTGGTGGTATTTGATCACCTCTGCGGTTTTTATTTTTTGCGCTATAAACAAAAATAGAGCGACAATTTAAGAAAAAATATATATATTTTTTACTTTTTGCTATAATAAATATCCCCCAAAAATATATAAAAAAACATTTATTTTCATCAGTTTAGGCCGATACGTATTCTTCTACATATTTTTGGTTAAAAAAAACGCAATCGGCGTTTGATTGGTTTGCGCAAAAGTTATAGCGTTTACAAAATAGGGGATGGTTTTATGGCATTTTTATTATTATTATTTTTTTTTTTTACTAGTAATGGCGGCGATCATCGATTTTTTTCATGACTGCGACATTATGGCGGACACATCGGACACTTTTGACACATTTTTAGTGATCAGTGCTATAAAAATGCACGGATTACTGTGAAAATGACACTGGCAGTGAAGGGGTTAACCAGGAGGGGTTAAGTGTGACCTAATGTGTTTCCTTACTGTGGGGGGCGTGGCTTAGCGTGTGACATCACTGATTGTCATTCGTTATGACAGGGAACTGACGATCAGTGTCAGTCACACTAGGAAGCACGGGGAGAGGTTTGTTTACACTTACCTCTCCCCGTTCTTCCTCTCTGTGACCCAATCGTGAGACACCAGCGGCGATCGGGTCCGCTGTTCCCGCGGGGACGGTCATGGAGGAGAGGACCGAGTCGCGAGCACGCCGCCAGCGGTGCGCTGCACTGCACGACCCACAGCTGGGCTCTTAAAGGGGACGTACCTGTACGCCCATGTGCCCAGCCGTGCCATTTTGACGACTTACATCGGTGTGTGCGGGTCCTCAAGTGGTTAAATGAGAGCCTAAAAACATCTGGAGTTAACATGACATTTTCTTTAACTTAAGCTAAAACTAAAAATTTGTATTTCCTATACCATATTGTAGCAATAATACAGCTTGAATTTTCTACCAATCGGAAAGATAAAATAAAATGCAGCTCAATATTTTCATTTTATTATCAGCTTCATGGCTGATGAAAAGTTTATGTATTTGATCATTTAGTGTGCACCCATGACAAGTTTGTCTCTGGTGATTGGAGATGAGCTGGCACCACAAATAGGATTCACTGAACCCTACAGAGAGTATGCCTGTCAATGTGCATGGCTTCTTGGAATCATTGCTGAATGCAAGTCAGTAGGATTTGTTCTACTGACAGTCTGACATGTGTTCAATGCAAATTCAAATCTTCCCAGAGGGCTTCATGGACTCTAGGACGAGCACCAACACAGCTCTAACCTTACTGGAGAAAATGGAACACAGTATACAGGCATACTTTATAATACACAATTGATCTGGCATATACCTGGTAATAAAGTATGACATAAACACATTTTTAAAGTACATCTAAAGCCTTAAGATACATCAGGAAGTGGGAAAATATTTTCAATGTGAGGGTAGATCACTTTTTAGTCCCCTTTAGTAGGCCCTTTATTCCTGTTCCTGTTTATTCTCCGTTGGTTTGATTAAGCTTTAGGAAAAAGCTTCAGACAAAATTGTTATGACCAAATAGTACGAGAAAATAAAATGAACATCAGAGGTGTATCTAAAATATATATCTTAGAAACATAGAACAGTGATGGCAGAAAAAAGACCAAGTGGCTGCCCATTTTTTTTCATTTATACATAATTAAGTTTTTCTTTTGTCTGAGTAAAGATCTGTGTTTGCCCCAAGCATTGTTGAATGATGCATGTTTGAATCTACTTACTGTTGACTGACTCACCCACTACCTCTGCTGGAAGTCTATTCCAAGCATTAACTACTTTAAATAAAATAATACACGCTGTGATCAGTTTTGAACTTTCCACCTGCTAGTCATGTCCCCATGTTCTTGTTCTTGATCTTGGTTTCATATTGAAAACACTGCCCTCCTGAACCTTATTTACCCCGTTGATGTATTTAACTCCTTCAGGACCACCCGCCGTCGTTCTATGTCGGTACTTTGACGTCAAATGCCAGGGTTATGGCAGCAGTTAGCCGTTATAACCCCAGTATTTGTTTAAACAACGGGCGGTCCACTTTAAGATAAAATTGGTCTCTGCGGTGGTCACAGCAAAATCATTGTTATTGGCGGCGGGAGAGGTGCCCCCCCGCCACGTCCTAGTTGTCTCCGCCAACATACCGGAGCAGTCGATAGTGGCAGAGACGATCTGGTCCTTTTCCCTGAGAGGCTGGAAGTCGATTGAGGGAATGATGGCCCCAACTCGACGCAATGCCCTTGGATGACGGAAACAGACTTAACCACTTGCCGACCGCTGCACACACATATACTTCGACACAATGGCACGGGCAGGCAAATGGGCGTACCTGTACTTCCCTTTAAATTTGCCACCCAGCGCGCTGCGTGCCTCGGGAGTGTGCTCGCGGGTCCCGGGAACTCTGTTCCCGGGCGGCCCGCGATTGCGGTCGGCAAAGGCAGAACAGGGGGAGGCCTTTGTAAACAAGGCATTCCCCTGTTCTGCCTAGTGACATGTCACTGATCTACTGTTCCCCGTAATCAGGAACGGTGATCAGTGATATGTCACTGATAGCTCCTCCCCCTAACAGTAAGAATCACTCCCTAGGACTGACTTAACCTCTTTAGCGCCACCTAGTGGTTAACCCCTTCACTGCCAGTGTCATTTTTACAGTAATCAGTGCATTTTTATATTTTTTAGCACTGATCGCTGTAAAAATTACAATGGTCCCAAAAATGTGTCAAAAGTGTCCGATTTGTCCGCCATAATGTCGCAGTCACGATAAAAATCGCAGATCGCCGCCATCACTATTAAAAAAAAATAATAATAATAAAAATGCCATAAAACTATCCCCTATTTTGTAGACGCTACAACTTTTGCGCCAACCAAACTATATATAGGCTTATTGCGATTTTTTTTTTTTTACCAAAAATATGTAGAAGAATACATATTGGCCTAAACTGAGAAAAAAAATAGCTTTTTTAAAACAAAATTGGGGATATTTATTATAGCAAAAAGTACAAAATATAGCTTTTTTTTTTTTCAAAATTGTCGCTTTATTTTTGTTTATAGCGCAAAAAATAAAAACCACAGTGGTGATCAAATACCACCAAAAGAAAGCTCTATTTGTGGGAAATAAAGGACGTCAATTTTGTTTGGGAGCCGCTTCGCACGACCGCGCAATTGTCAGTTAAAGCGATGCAGTGCCGAATCGCAAAAAGTGGGCTGGTCTTTACACAGCCAAATGGTCCGGGGCTGAAGTGGTTAAAGGGACATTTTTTTTATTTAAAAAAAAAATATTTTTTTTTTTTTTGCGTTTAGGTGTAAATGTGAGATCTGTGATCTCACATTAAAGAGGTCCTGTCATGCTTTTTTCTATTAAAAGAGATGTTTAAATTCCTTGTAATAGGAATAAAAGTGATCCAAAAAGGAATTTTAAAAGGGACAGCATAAAAATAAAAAGTAAAATAAATAAGAAAGAAAAAAAAATTCAAGGGCCTCGTCCCTCCGTGCTCACGTGCAGAAACAAACGCATACATAAGTCGCGCCCGCATATGTAACCAGTGTTCAAACCACACATGTGAGGTATCGCCGCGATCGTTAGAGTGAGATAAATAATTCTAGCAAAAGACCCCCTCTGTAACTCAAAACTGGTAACCTGTAGAAATTTTTAAACATCGCCTATGGAGATTTTTAAGTGTCAGGTTTGTTGCCATTCCACGAGCGGGCACAATTTTGAAGCGTGACATGTTGTGTATCAATTTACTTGGCGTAACATTATCTTTTACAATATAAAAAATTGGGCTAACTTTTCCCCAAAAATTATGTTTGTAGGACCGCCGCTGAAATGGAGTGTGACATAAAGTATTGCAACAACTGCCATTTTATTCTCTAGGGTGTATGAAAAAAATATATATATAATGTTTGGGGGTTCTAAGTAATTTTCTAGCAAAAACAATGATTTTAACTTGTAAACACCATGTGTAAAAAATAGGCCTGGTCCTGAAAGCGGAGTTTCACCCAAAAATGGAACTTCCACTTATCCGGTCCCCCCCCCCCCCCTTCCTCACATTTGGCACTTTTCAGGGGGAAGGGGGAGCAGATACCTGTAAAATTACAGATATTTGCTCCCACTTTAGGCGATAGATCGCAGCAGAATCTGCGGTGATCTATGCCATGCCCGGCCCCTCCTACGCCCCCCCCCGCTGTCTTCTGGGAGACACATATGTCCCAGAAGACAGCAGGGACCAGTCAGGACGTGCAGCGCGACTCAGGCATGCGGAGTAGGGGACCAGGCTGTGAAGCTCTAAGACTTCACTTCCTGATTCCCTTACTGAAGATATGGGTGCCTGCACCCAGGAGCGGAGGGACATGTCGGCTTCGGGTGAGAACATTTGTGGGTGCCGTGGACAGGTAAGTGTCATTATTTTAAAAGTCCGCAGCTGCAGGATTTGTAGCTGCTGACATTTATTTATTTTTTCGCCGGAACTCCGCTTTAAGTGGTTAAAGGTTTCAATCATGTCTCCCCTTTCCCTTCTTACCTCCAGACTGTTCATATTAAGCTCCTAAAGTCTCTCCTGATCTGTTTTATCCTTCAGAGCTTTCACCATTTTTGTTGCCCATCTCTGGTCCCATTCTTTCTTATCAATAACATTTTGTAAGTGAGGTCTCCAGAACTGGACACAGTATTTTAAATGATGTCTCGCTAAATATCTATATAGGGGAATCGGAACCTCCTTCCTCCTACTGGTGATCCCTCTAGTATGCAGCCCAGAATTATCTATTTCCTCACTGCATTGCCACACTGTTTTTATACATATTAATCTATATTTGTTTGTATATTATGTGTGTGTGTGTGTATACATACAGTGCCTTAAAAAGGTATTCATTCCCCTTGACATTTTCCACATTTTGTCATGTTCCAACTAAAAACATAAATGGATTTTATGTGATAGACCAACACAAAGTGGCAAATAATTGTGAAATGGAAGGAAAATGATAAATGTTTTTTAAAATCTTTTACAAATAAATATGTGAAAAGTGTGGCGTGCATTGGTATTTAGCCCCCCCCCCCCCCCAGTCAATACTTTGTAGAACCACCTTTTGCTGTAATTACAGCTGCAAGTCTTTTTGGGGATGTCTCTACCAGCTTTGCACATCTAGAGAGTGACATTTTTGCCCATTCTTGTTTGTAAAATATCTCAAGCTCTGTCAGATTGGATGGAGAGTATCTGTGAACAGCAATTTTCAAGTCTTGCTCCAGATTCTCAATTAGATTTAGGTCTGGACTTTGACTGGGCCATTCTAACACATAAATATGCTTTGATCTAAACCATTACATTGTAGCTCTGGCTGTATTTTTAGGGTCATTGTCTTGCTGGAAGGTGAACCTCCGCCACAGTCTCAAGTCTTTTGCAGACTCTTAACAGGTTTTCTTCTAAGATTGCCCTGTATTTGGTTCTATCCATCTTCCCATCAACTCTGACCAGCTTCCCTGTCCTTGCTGAAGTTAGGAAGTGAACAGTGCTCCGTGAGATGTTTAATGCTTCGGATATTTTTTTATAACCTAATCCTGCTTTAAACCTCTCCACATATTTAGCCCTGACCTGTCTGGTGTGTTCCTTGGCCTTCATAATGCTGTCTGTTCCCTAAGGTTTTGTAACAAACCTCAGGGCTTCACAGTGGATATTAAATTACACACATGTGGACTCTATTTACTATTAGATGACTATCTGAAGGCAATTGGTTCTACTAGATATCAGTTGGGGGTATTAGGGTAAAGGGGGCTGAATACAAATGCACACCTCACTTTTCAGATATTTATTTGTAAAAAAAAAAAATGAAAACCATTTATTATTTTCCTTCCTCTTTACAATTATTTGCTACTTTGTGTGGATCTATCACATAAAATCCCAATAAAATACATTAACGGTTTTGGTTGTAACATGATTAAGGCCTGGTTCACACTGGTCCGACAAACGCTCCGACATTAGGAGCTCATGTCGCATGACGTGTGAAAATCAATGTTTCCCTATGGGAGCCGTCTTAACTGGTCCGACACAAGTCGGTCCGACATTAAAAATGCTCCCTGTACTACTTTTGTCCGACTTTGATCCGACTTCAGCCCATTGACTATCATTGAAGTCGGATCAAAGTAGGATCCTTGTCCTAACCATCCGACATTTGACATCCGACATGGTGATTACAGCAGCAGTAAAAGGAATTTATCTCACCCTGGGATTGTTTTGATTGGTCAAAGGACAAGTCAGACTATCACAATGTCGGATCAAAGTAGTATACTGTTCATGAATGTCGGATGGATGTAGGACCAATGTAGGACCGATGTAGGACTGATGTCGCAGAGCAAAGTAGGATGAAAGTCGGATGAATGTCGTGTCGTACCAGTGTGAACCCAGCCTAAATGTGGAAAAATTCAAGGGGTATGAATACTTTTTCAAGGTATGTATATATAAATAAAATCATTGATCTCAGTATTTATCTTGCTTTTTTCCCTACTTATTAACTTCAGCTTTCTCACAGTAAAGTGTGACAGTGCTGGCTATTTAAATTGAGTTTCATTAGCTAATTTGATGCTAAAATCTAGAAAAGCTTTACGTTTTGGCATTTGCGTCTTTATAAATGTCACAATCGTTAGGATAGACTAAATTTGTATGTATAGAATTCCCCCTCTCTCCACCCTACACACATTCTCATTCTGCTAATTTGCTGATGAAAAAATTATAAAACCAACTGTAGCCATTTTGCAGATGAGTATCTAATCAGCAATAATGGAAAAATATGGCATTAAAGTACAGTCACACAATTAAAATACTTTCTTCTTGCTTAACCTTTAAATTTTAAGCAGATGAATATGCTCTTATTACAGAAAGAATGTAAGCATTTAAAAATTTTTTTGCAATTTAAAAAAAAATATATCAAAGTACATTTGTGCCAATTTTGTAACCCAAAGAGTTATGTGACAGGCAGTTATTTAATGTATCTTACAGTATAAGACATTTCAGATATGCCAATAAATATTTTATCACTCTGAATGTTAACAACGACATTGAACTATTCCATTGCATTAAATTGCCGTTTCTATTCTAGTTAAAATGAATGCTTTAACCCAGCAGTTACCAATCTCATTTATTCTGCTTTCTGTTTGAGAGCATCTTCTGCTAGTAACTATGCATGACTTGGCCAGAACACTCACTACCTGTGTAAAAATTCGATTTTTTTTTCTTTCCTTTCTACTTTCAACATTAACACAGACTAAAGCATAGAACAGCGAATAGATAGAAGGTTGCTACAAAAATGGCCCCTCCCTCCTGCCGAGTAATCCCACAGCAAGCAGCTTTCTATGGGGGCACCCGAGCCACTTCCCTTTGTGCCCCCTCTCTCTTTGGCTCACTGACTTTGATTGACAGCAGCGGGAACCAATGGTGCCCACTGTGTATCTCGCCCAATCAGCTTGGAGAGCCCTGGACAGCCAAGTCCCTCATGCAACATGGCTGGATCAACATGGGGCTCAGGTAAGTATGAGGGGGGCTGCTGCACACAGAAGTTTTTTTATCTTAATGCTTTGAATGCATTAAGATAGAAAAAAACATCTGCCTTTAGAACCACTTTCAGGTTTTAACCTTCTGTGCTGCAAAATCCCCCTAGCCCTTTCCGTTTACTTACCTCAGCCCAATCCGATCCAGCAGTATGCACAAGAGCAGTGGCTCTTGCCACTGTCTTCCTCCTCCCTGGGCAGATTGATAGCAGCAGGAGCTATTGGCTCCCGCTGCTGTCAATCAAATGTTGTGCCAAGCGAGCACAGGGCGGGGCGAACCGCCCACTCTGTGTCAATAGAAGCAGACAGGGCAGCTCAGGAGTGAGCATGCACAGGTGCCCCAAGGGAAAGAGGCTTTTCATGGGGCACTTGCCGAAGAAGAGCCTGGAGCGCCAGCGGGGGACCCCAGAAAAAGATGATCGGGGCTGCTCTGTGCAAAAACATTGCATAGAGCAGGTAAGTATACCAAATACGCTTTTGTCAGGGCTTCTCTGTGTTCAGGTTGCTCAGCTGTCAGTTACTTGCCAGTACTCATCATTCCACGGTGGCTCACCTGTTGATCATCTCCTGCTTGTCAGCCAAGCCCACAGCCATCCCCTTTCTGGCTATTTAAACTGCCTGGTTCATTCCTTTGCCTTGGTCAAATTATCTAGAGACTCTCTGCTGTGTTCCTGTTGAAGACTTGCCTGGCTGACGTCCCTTCTGGTTCCTGATACGGTATGCTGCCTCTGACTACGCTGATCTCTGGCTTCCTGGCTTGTTCTGACTACCTGATTCGGCTACCGCACCCTGGCTATGTTTTGACTACGTTTACCAGTTATACTATTTTTTTTTTTTCCTCAATCAAGGTTTTTTGTAATTATGACAATAACATACAGGTGACATCATGAACAGATAAACAATGTTAATACAGATTAGAAGACCAGAGGAACATAATGTCCGTTTAGCTGGAAAAGTAGACTTCTCTGTTGAGGCTTATTAAACATAAGTGGAATAATAATTGAACACATTCCATAGTGTACAAAAAGGAAAGATAGGGTGGGGGGGGGGTGTAGACACTATTTTTACCATTTTATTAAAAGCTGTTATTTTTACTGCATTTTCTGTTTCTATCTGTTTCATGGTTCCTGGCAGCTTTAATGTTGCTTTAATGTGTATATATATATATATATATATATATATATATATATATATATATATATATATACTTTGGACATTTAGAACCACTTAAATCATCTCACTCACTTCTTGCAACTCAGTAGATACATGCTTTGATTGTAAACCCCACACAATATATACTACATTCTAATGTCTGTAATTGAGTTGACCACAATTTTAGGAGCTCTTGGGTTCCTTTATTCCTATATTTCTATACATTTGCACTGTATACTTTTGTTGGGTTGGCTCCACCCTCATGAAACACTTTGCTTCTGTGTGTTACAGGCAGCTAGAGATCTTTCAGTGTTGTCACTGCTAACCTCCTCCTAAGAATACTAGCTACATGGCTGTCTCAGACTCAAACACTTTGAGACAATTGTCCAAGACAAATATGCAAATCAGACAAGTGAAGTCAGAGCTCCTATTCTTAATACTTCATCAATTTAGTGGCTTAGAAAGTACTGAAGCCATTGGATAAGCTTGGCAGCCAAGGAACTAGTATGCTCCAAAAAAGAAAACTGCAATAGTAGCTCCATTACTTGCTACAGATACCTTTATGTGGCAGGAAAGGGAGTTGCTTGCAGTGCTATAGGGGGTAAACCATTCAGACACTAATGGCATTATGATGAACCCGTTATAGTACAAACACAATTGTTTTGATGATGATCTGTAATGGACTCCTTGTGATGACAATGAAAAAAACTCAATTAGGTGCTTTATTCTTTTAGTATCATGTTTGTTGAGGCTCTTGTATAACTTGCCTACACATACTACTACTAATGTTGGAGGAAGACATTTTAGCCTGTACAATACAGTTATAGAAAAAGTTCCCTGTACATTTAGAAAAAAAAGTCCAGAGCTTGTCATAATGCAAGATGCATTATATAGATGGTAATATAAAATGAGCTAAAAAGTCAAAGCACTTAACAAAAAAGGTAAGTGCTTCTTTAGTAGTGTTAGATTTCAAGCTTTTTAGACAGATATTTCTGTTAATGTTTAACCTTCCATGAACCTCATGTATAAAGAATTTTATTCTCATCCAGCATTTGGTATGAGAACTGACCTGCATGGTAAATGGAGAACTGAACAGCGAGTTACTTCTAAGTTATATTTTAAGATTTTCAGTAAAGAGTAATATGGAACTAAATTTAAAAATACTTTATAAATATCTTAAATATTAAAGACTAACTCCAGACAAGTTTTTTGTTTTGTCTTGTTTTTGGCTAGAGCAAAGATGAGTTTTAACCTTCACTTCCTGTCCCATATCCAAAACAGGGAGTACGGGGAAATCCTTGCAAATTAAAGGAATCCCTTGGGGACCCCCAGGTCATCAGAACTAGTATCCCTAATGGAGGGTTTCCTCTCTATTACTTTTCTAGAGCAGTGGTTCTCAACTCCAGTCCTCAGGACCCACTAACAGGCCAGATTTTAAGTATTACCTCGGGGAGATGCAGACTAGAATACTGCAATCACTGAGCAACAAATGATATTACCTGTGATGTATTTCAGTTATCTTGCAAACCTGGCCTGTTAGTGGGCCCTGAGGACAGGAGTTGAGAACCACTGTTCTAGAGACAGCCCAAATTTCTTTTTCGTACATCACGGGACACAGAGCGACTTAGTCATTACTAATGGGTTATATAGATTACCTTCAGGTGTTGGCACTGGCCAATTCCAAACCGGAAGTACCCTCCCCTATATAAGCCCCTCCCACCCGGGAGCACCTCAGTTTTTTGCCAGTGTCTAAGGTGTTGGCCAAAGAGTAACATGTGTTTTCACTGGGCTTGCGTACAGGTTCTTTTGGGCCTTAGTAAGCTGTTCCGGATCCCACCAAAAAAGCTTCATAGCTAAACGGTCGGTACCCAGGCCTTGCAGCAGAAGAGCAAGGTTTTGCCTGTAATGCTTCTCTTAGGAGGGCTGGACCCTGGGATCCAGAGCTCTGGTCATACCCACGACCAAGATGTTGTCTGTGCAGGGTGCTATACAGGTCCAGGGGAGTGGAATCCTTGGGAACCCGGTCCCTGAAGGTTTAATTACAATGCCTGCCGTGATAGGTGAAGTTTGGACTTCTGTGGACCAAACAAAGTCCTGCGGCGGGGATCAGGTAAGTGGGGGCCCCCAGGAACTTGGTTCTATTGGGGGACCCCCAAGCCTAATTTGTCTTTCTGTCTGTTACCTAACGGTATTCCGCTAAATATCTGTGTTTGGTAAGTTTCTCTGTGGGAATCCACTTCCTCTGCCCTGTTGCTGCGCTCATCCACTGCACAGGCCCTCCGGCAAAAAGGGCCCTGGCTCCTAGTCCCCTGTTGATTTAGAAAAGGGCGCACGGGCGCGCGCGCAGGCGCGTGCACGCGCCTCCTATTGAAAAAAAGGGGCGGGGCGGATGGATGACGCTCGATGCGCGCCGCGGAGCTTCTACGCATGTGCGGGCGTCCCAGCATGGTTAAAAGTCACAGTACAAGTGTCAGCTGGATGCAAACAGAGCTAGCAACAAACAGTGGCACACAGAGGCGGTTGATGCAGGCATCCCCATAGAAAGGCACTTTAGTGGACACCAGCTGGTATATAGCAGCAACTTTGTTAGACTATTACCAGCAAAATTGGTGTATGACGACGGGAATACCTCAGCTTTGTGCTTAAAGGATATGTCGTCCAGACGCTCCGGAAATAGATCTTCCAGGAAGCCAAAGGGGTCTCCATCGGGCTCTGAGGATATTGGGCATGCTTGTACTGCACCAATCTCCCCTGAGAATTCAGAGGTCAGTAGCCGTAGAAACCCCGCAGGAATGCCTGGTGCTGCGGCTGTCCCCAGTCCACCTGCTCCTGTATATATAACAGAGGAGGTTTTATCCTCAACTCTGGGAGGATTGGAAGAGAGATTAACAGCATTGATCGCTGCTTCCCTGTCACAGGAAAAGCGCGTCCGATCTCCGTCTCCTCCTTCAGAGTGCCTGTTAGTGGAGGAACAGCCCCACACAGAGATCGACCTACCTGAAGGGGATCAGGATGAGGTTGATTCAGTTATGGAGGAATCAACAGTGGAAGAACCTTTCTCAGCATCTCAGGCTGAAAGATTATGGGTTCAGTCTCTGACTAATATGGTCCGATCAGCATTTAAAATGCCTCTGGCGGAACCACCATCCACTACGGTTTCCTCACTGGGGTCGCTAAAAGCTCCCCAGGCTGTCTGTTCCTTCCCAATCCACCCTTTATTAGAAGGGCTTATTTACCAGGATTGGGAGCATCCTGATAAAATATTTGCTCCCCCCAAGAGATTTCCGGTGATCTATCCCATGGAGGATAAGTTCATAAGAAAATGGAGGGTCCCTACAGTGGACGCAGCCATCTCTTCTGTTAACAAATCACTGACATGTCCAGTAGATAATGTTCCAATGTTCAAAGACCCAATAGATAAAAAATTGGAGTCTTTACAAAAATCTGCTTTCTCTACAGCAAGCATGGTGACACAACCTGCGGTAGCAGCGATTGGAGTCTGCCAAGCAGTGAAAGATCAGTCGAAACAAGTCTTAAGGGACTTACCAGATCAGCAGGCTCTTGCCCTAGCTGACCTGCCTAGAGCCTTGTGTTTTGCGGTGGACGCCATAAAGGATACAATCCAACAGGCCTCCCGCTTTACGCTGTCTATAGTACATATGCGTAGGCTGCTGTGGCTCAAAAACTAGTCTGCTGAAGCTCCCTGTAAAAAACTGCTGGTTAGCTTCCCATTTCATGGAGAACGCTTATTTGGAGAAAATCTGGACAAATATATCCAGAAAATTTCTGCCGGTAAAAGTTCACTCTTACCGGTTAAGAACAAGGGTAGAAGTCCTTCTTTTAAGAGGCCTACTTCTCCAGTCCCGGGCACATCGGCTGTGAAGCAGTTCCGATGGCCTCCGCGGTCAAATTCAGGGGGCAGAAATCAGGGACAATCACAGGGTAACAAGAAGCCCTGGATCAAGAGAGGTACAAAACCTCCCCCCAAGGCATGAAGCGTTGCCCCCACTCAATCGGGTGGGGGGAAGACTTCAGTTGTTCACAGAGACCTGGCGGGACACCATCAGAGACAGATGGGTGCTCTCCGCAGTAAGTCTGGGATACAAGCTGGAGTTAAAAGGCACTCCTCCTGCCCAATTTATGAGGTCAAACGTGCCAAGAGATCCCCAAAAGAGAGGATCCCTCCTTCTGGCACTAGAACAACTATTGCTCCAAGGTGTAATCATGAAGGTTCCCCTGGAAGAAAGCGGATTCGGGTTTTACTCGAACCTTTTTCACAGTCCCCAAACCAAATGGGGACGTGAGGCCCATATTAAATCTAAAAGGGCTAAAGAAGTTCCTAAATATCAGGACTTTTCGGATGGAGTCGATCCGATCGGTGGCCACCGCCCTACAAGGGCAGGAATGGTTAGCCTCGATCGACATAAAGGATGCTTATCTGCATATTCCCATCTTTCCGGCCCACCAGAAATTTCTACGCTTTGCAGTAGAAGGGCGCCATTTTCAGTTCAGAGCCTTACCTTTCGGTCTGGCCACAGCACCACGAGTGTTCACAAAAATTCTGGCCCCATTATTGGCCAATCTAAGAACACAGGGTGTAACGATAATGGCATATCTAGACGACCTGCTACTAATAGACCACTCAGTGGAAAAGCTGGAAGTAGCTATTCACAAGACAATCAAGTATCTGGAATATCACGGTTGGATTATCAACCGGGACAAGTCAGCTCTAAGACCAGTCAAAAGTCTGGAATACTTAGGGCTAAGGCTGGATTCAAATCAGAGAAAGATTTTCTTACCTCCAGAGAAGGTGTCGTCTTTAAAAGATTTGACCCACTTAGTGGGTACAAAAAGAAAACCATCCATACGCCTCTGCATGAGGCTGCTGGGAAAAATGGTGGCTTCATTCGAAGCGGTACCCTACGGTCAATTCCATTCAAGGACTTTGCAAAGGGCCATACTGTCAGCCTGGAACAAAAAAGTTCAGGCTTTAGACTTACCAATGTCCCTGTCCCCTTCCGTTCGCAAGAGCCTCCATTGGTGGTTGGTGCCCCAGAATCTGGAAAAAGGGAAACCCTTCAGTCCGGTTTCTTGGAAGGTAGTCACTACAGATGCCAGCCTCATAGGCTGGGGGGCAGTACTGGAGCAATGGTCTCTCCAGGGCAAGTGGTCAGAAGCAGAAAAGGCCCTGCCCATCAATCTCTTAGAGATACGAGCAGCCCGGTATGCCCTAGTAGCATGGACATCCAAACTCCAAGGGTCCCCTGTCAGAATTCAATCAGACAATGCCACAGCAGTGGCATATATCAATCACCAGGGTGGCACCAGGAGTCGTGCAGCCCAGAGGGAAGCAAATTGCATCCTGGAGTGGGCAGAAAAATATGTCCCAGACATATCCGCGGTTTTAATCCCAGGAGTGGAAAATTGGAGAGCGGACTTTTTAAGTCGCCAACAATTATGCCCGGGGGAATGGTCTCTTCACCCCGAGGTTTTCCAGGCAATATGCCAGCGGTGGGGAACACCGGATGTAGATCTGCTAGCATCCAGATTCAACACAAAGGTGGACAGATTTGTGTCTCGCACAAGGGATCCTCTAGCTTGCGGCTCGGATGCCCTAGTGTTCCCTTGGAATCAGTTCAAGCTGATATATGCATTCCCACCGCCACAATTGTTACCGCGATTACTCCGCAGAATCAGGGTAGAAAAGAAACCAGTGATTCTGGTGGCTCCAGCGTGGCCCCGAAGGGCATGGTACGCGGAGATTGTAAAAATGTCAGTGAGGAGTCCTTGGACCCTCCCACATCGTCCGGACCTGCTGTCGCAGGGACCGATATACCACCCTTCCTTACCAGCCCTAGGTTTGACGGCCTGGCTATTGAAGCCCACATTCTGAAAAAGAGAGGGCTCTCTAATTCTGTGGTATCTACCATGATCAATGCCAGGAAGCCGGTATCCAGGCAGATCTATTATAGGATCTGGAAAGCGTACATTAAGTGGTGTGAGGCCAAGAAATGGCATCCACGTAAGTACGTGATAGGGAGGATTTTGGACTTCCTACAGTGGGCTGTAGATAGGAAGCTGGCCTTGAGTACTATCAAGGGTCAGATTTCGGCCTTGTCAATATTTTTTCAAAGGCCCTTGGCTTCGCATTCACTAGTCAAAGCTTTCATACAAGGAGTGATGCGTATTAGCCCTCCGGTTAGTATTCCCATATGTCCTTGGGACTTAAACCTGGTTCTGTCAGTTCTACAGAAACAACCGTTTGAACCATTGCAACACATTTCCTTGGTTCTTCTCACCAGGAAATTGATTTTCTTAGTAGCCGTTTGTTCGGCTAAAAGAGTATCGGAATTAGCCGCCTTGTCCTGTAAGGAGCCATATCTGGTTGTCCATAAGGACAGAGTAGTATTACGTCCTCGTCCAGCCTTTCTTCCTAAGGTGGTATTGAGGTTTCATTTGAACCAAGATGTGGTTCTTCCTTCTTTTTTCCCCAAACCTAGCTCGGTAGAGGAAAAGTTATTACATTCCCTGGATGTAGTAAGAGCAGTTAAAGCTTATCTAAAAGCCACTGCTCAGATTCGCAGAACGGATACTTTGTTTATTCTGCCGGAAGGCCCTAAAAAGGGTCAGGCAGCATCAAAATCCACTTTAGCCAAGTGGATTCGACAGGTCATAATACAAGCCTATGGCTTGAGAAAGAGACCGCCTCCGTTCAAAGTTAGGGCGCACTCCACAAGAGCAGTTGGAACTTCATGGGCAGTGCATCACCAGGCCTCCCTGGCTCAAGTAGGTAAGGCCGCAACATGGTCTTCGGTACACACGTTTACTAGATTCTACCAGGTAGACGTTAGAAGTCAGGAGGATGTCGCCTTTGGGCGCAGTGTGTTGCAGGCCGCAAAAGATCCTCATGCCTGATGGCGCCCAGCTTAGGTATCCCTCCCCTCATTTGGCATTGCTTTGGGACGTCCCATTAGTAATGACTAAGTCGCTCTGTGTCCCGTGATGTACGAAAAAGAAAAAGGGATTTTTATAACAGCTTACCTGTAAAATCCTTTTCTTGGAGTACATCACGGGACACAGAGCTCCCACCCCTCTTTTTGGGACACTTATTGCTTGGCTACAAAACTGAGGTGCTCCCGGGTGGGAGGGGCTTATATAGGGGAGGGTACTTCCGGTTCGGAATTGGCCAGTGCCAACACCTGAAGGTAATCTATATAACCCATTAGTAATGACTAAGTCGCTCTGTGTCCCGTGATGTACTCCAAGAAAAGGATTTTACAGGTAAGCTGTTATAAAAATCCCTTTTTTAGGATTTTCTTTTACTTTCAATGATAAAGGTAAACAGGACAAATAGAGTGTGTATTTCCCTATTGGGAGCACTGACAGCAATTAAAACTGACAGGTGTTCGAGTTCATCTACACTCAAAAGTTTGCCTTTAGTTATACTTTAAGTAGGTATTTAGTATGTACAGGTTTAAAATATTCATATGGAAGTGGTAAGCGGTGCCATAATGTAACCCCACCACAAAGAAAGTACGTGAAGGGATTTGTTTTATCAGCAGTTATGACAGAAGATGCAGAACTGATGTTCACTATACAATTTACAATAATGTTGAAAAACACCAAGCAGCATCACAAGCTAGAATCTTTGTACTTCTTGTACTGATGGAAAGCGAGCAGAAATCTCCCCTGTGAGGACACGGAACAATAAAAACTTTCCTCAAATCTATCAAAAACTAAAACCTTTGGATTTTAGAATAAATATTAGTGGTGGATCGAAATTAAAATTCTGGTGCCGAAACCGAAAATGTAGGATGCATTTGGCCGAAAACCGAAACTGACAGTTTAAAAAAAAAAATGTAACATTTAATGCCGTCCATCTGCTGTAAGCCGGGTGGGACATTCGTCCTTCTGAGTGTCAGAAGGCGCCGCTCACGCAATCTGTCACCAGCTGTGTCCACCAGACACCACCAATGACTGATCAGTGTACCGGCTCGCTGCCAGTACCATGTAACCAGGTCACATGACCGTTTTAAACAATGTATGGCTACCTTTCATGCCATTTAATTGCGTACAATTGTGTTGCTAGCTGTGATTGGTCAATTTGATCACATGGTACAGACAGGGCCAATCACAGCCCACCTGTACCATGTGATTATCTTTGACCAATCATAGCTAATCACAACAAAAAAAAACGGAATAAATCAGTTTCATTTAGTAAAATGCTTGCTTATAGCAAGCAATCATAATGTGTAAAAATAAAATAAAAAATCTTGATCACTTCCCCAGAGTATCACAATGTTACTATGGTAACATTATATTGCTCTGGTCACAGTGTGTTAAAAAATAAATAAAAAAATGTTAAGAAAAAATATATATTTATTTTTCATACTTTCACCAGTGTTCCTGCTCACTGCCGCACGTTTTATGATGACACTGTGCTGCACTGGTGAAACTTGATTTTTAGCAAAATGAAAAAATTAGGAAAAAAAAAATGACAATTAAATTACAACTTCAAAAAGCCCGCCATGCCTCTTACTAAGTACCTTGGACTGTCTACTTTCCAAAAAAGGGGTCATTTGGGGGTAGTTTGTTCTGTCCTGTCAGGCTTGATCAATTTTCAAATACAGTATGTACCATAGTTTGTGGACTCTATAACTTTCCTACAGACTAAACAATATACACTGATTTGGATTATTCTTCCAAATTTTCTGTCTTTTTTAATTTATTTAGCAAAAAATTTAAAATCCAGTAGTGATTAAATACCACCAAATGAAAGCTCTAGTTGGGTACAGTGTTGCATGACTGCGCAATTGTCATTCAAAGTGCGACAGTGCTGGCATTTTTGCATTGAGGTCAATGGGATGCGATTTTGTATTGAAGTCAATATAGGGTGTTTTTGCATTGAAGTCAATGGGACGTGATTGTGCATTGAAGTCAATGGGACGCGATTGTCCATTGAAGTCAATGGGACGCGATTGTCCATTGAAGTCAATGGGACGTGATTGTGCATTGAAGTCAATGGGACGTATCATGCTATTGCCCGCCCTTTTGTTTTTTTTTAATCAGCAAAACGCTGATAAAAATAGAGTCATCAGTGCATCCCTTATAAATACTGTAAACTGTGGGTATTGCAGTAAATCTATAGCAGTTTTTTCCAGTGTATATTAAAGTAAACTAGTCAAAAACTGGGCAATTTAACATGAACATACGATAAATGTATAAACAGAGGTTACCGTATATACTCGAGTATAAGCCGACCCGAATTTAAGCCGAGGCACCTAATTTTACCACAAAAAAATGGGAAAAATTATTGACTCGAGTATAAGCCTAGGGTGTCCATCTGCATGCCTCACTGTGCCTCACTGTGTCCATGTGCATGCCTCACTATGCCCATGCCTCACTATGCCCATGCCTCACTATGCCCATGCCTCACTATGCCCATGCCTCACTGTCACTGTGCCCATGCATCACTGTATTCATGCTTCACTGTGCCCAATCTCCCTACCTGATCTCCGGCGCTGTGTGACTGGACTGACGTTTAACATGGGAGTCTATGGAAAGGGTGCTCGGCTTTGAAAAATCGGTGCTCCCTGGCCGTAGGTCCCCTGGACAACAAACTTTGCACACTTGTAGATGAAGAGTGGGGCTACATGGGGTCCAAGGGACCTAGGGCCGGCCGGTACCGGGTCCCCAAAATCACTGGAGAAATTACCGTTTAACATGGGAGTCTATGGAAGGAGTGCCCAGCTTTGAAAAATCGGTGCTCCCCGGCTGTAGGTTCCCCTGGACAACAAACTTTGCACACTTGTAGAGGAAGAATGGGGCTACATGTGCGCCAAGCTTGGGGTCCAGAGGACCTACGGCTGGCCGGGAACAGGTGCACAAATTTGAAGATGGACACAGACTCGAGTATAAGCCGAGGGGGGCATTTTCAGCACAAAAAATGTGCTGAACAACTCGGCTTATACTCGAGTATACGGCTTCATTTAAAAACACCTGGCAATGATTATTAGATCCACAGATAAAGCAAAGCTCAACTTGTCCTCCTCCTAAACCTTCCTACTTGTAATTTAAGCTGCTCATTCCATAAAAGGGCCCCTATAGAGCCTAGTTGGGTAGTGGAATCAGAATTCACTTTACAGAAAAAAAATGAAGAATTACATATTAAACAGCTGTCTATCACCAAGGGTAATGTCTTTTTTTTTTTTTTTGTGGTCGGTTAGAATTTCCAGGCTTAAAGCAGTATTAAACCAAAAACTTTACATGTTGCAGCTTACCCATCCCTGATGAGTTGGTGGCGGCATTCCTTTCCCATTTTTTTTGTCTCATTCACCTGTTTTCACCTGGTAATTCAGCCAGTAACCTGCCTCCTATATCGGCATGCCTACATTCTGGATAAAGGGGCAACAAAGACACCTTTGGCCTCCAGCATTGTTAATCTGGGAGAGGGGAGTATTAGATGCCCTAGCAGATTTGGATACACTAACAAATTGAAGCCAAACTCCAGCTTCAACACTTTAAGAGCCCATTCACACAGGGGCAACACAACTTCCAGCACGACTTTGGGAGGCAACTTGAAGACGACTTGAGCATTAATCACAGCGCGACTCCAGGCAACTTACAAGGCAACTTCAAGTTGCCTCCAGGACAGGCTACTTTCCAGTGGCCAATCAAACAATAATCAGCTCTGTGGGAGGGAGGGGTTTGCCTGGAAAACAATTTTTACTTCCTGGAAAGTTGCTTCAGTTAAGACAGGGGATCCGACTTGGAGGCAACTTCCATTGAAATCTATGGGTACAAGTTGCCTACAAGTCACCTAGAAGTCGGATTGAAATAGTACAGGAACCTCTTTTGAAGTCGCAGCGACTGCAGTAGTGTGCATTAAGACGGCACTCATTCACTTACATTGATTTTCTCATGCCGCGCGACTTGGGGCGACTTCAAGTCGGATCCAAAGTCGCCCCTGTGTGAATGGGCTCTTACGCAATTGCAGCAACAGTTTTATTTTTATTTTTTTATTTTTTGGCGTGGGGGGTGTGACTGCTACATCTGCAGGACAACCTCCTTCTTTTGAAATACAACATACTTACTGGCTGGATCATCAGGTGAAATAAAGGAAACAAAGCCTATAAAATAAAACAAATGAAGCCACCACGTCTATAAATTGGCATTTGTCACTACTTTAATTTTGTCTTAACCTGATGGGTATTGTTGTAACCTTTTAAAAAAAAAAAAAAAAGATTCTAGCTTGTGATGCTGCTTGGTGTTTTCCAACATTATTGTAAATTGTATAGTGAACATCAGTTCTGCATCTTCTGTCATAACTGCTGATAAAACAAATCCCTTTATGTACTTTCTTTGTGGTGGGGTTACATTTTGGCACTGCCTACCACTTCCATATGAATATTTTAAACCTGTACATACTAAATACTGTATTTATTGGCGTATAACACTCACTTTTTTACCCTGAAAATAGAGGGTAAACTGTGCTTGCGTGTTATACGCAGGGGGCCATGGAAAGTTTTTTTCCTGAAACTTCCCTCTTAAAGTTAGGGTGCGTGTTATACGCCGATAAATACGGTACCTACTTAAAGTATAACTAAAGGCAAACTTTTTGTTAGGTTGAGTGTAGATGAACTAGAACACCTGTCAGTTTTAATTGCTGTCAGTGCTCCCAATAGGGAAATACACACTCTATTTGTCCTGTTTACCTTTATTATTGAAAGTAAAAGAAAATTCTAAAATTTGGGCTGTCTCTAGAAAAGTAATAGAGAGGAAATCTTCCATTAGGGATACTAGTTCTGATGACCTGGGGGTCCCCAAGGGATTGCTTTAATTTGCAAGGATTTCCCCGTACTCCCTGTTTTGGATATAGGACAGGAAGTGAAGGGAAATCTCCCCACTGGGACACAGAGGCAAAAAACAAACTGACATGGGGTATACTAGGGCTGGGCGATTTTCCCCCCCAAAAAAATCTGCAATTTTTTTATAAAAAAACTCGATTTACGATTCGTTTTTTTTTTTTATAATATTAATTAAAATGCATCAACAAACAAACAAAATTGCAAAGGCAAACCCTTTCTCTAACTGCAAAGTCAGTGTGCAGTGTGCAACAAAGATTGTTAAACATCCAAATTATTAATACTGTATTTGGGTTTAGCTAATAAAACAACAAAAAATCCTGAGGTTACTCTTAGTTGAATTGAACTGTGCCCATGCCTTACTGTGCCCATGCCTTACTGTGCCCATGCCTTACTGTGCCCATGCCTCACTGTGCCCATTCTTCACTGTGCCCGTGTCTCACTGTGTCCATGCTTCACTGTGCCCAATGCCTCACTGTGCCCATGCTTCAATCACTGTGCCCATACCGGATGCAGATTTTAATGGGATACAGATTTTACTGCTACACCGGTGGCCATTCCAGTATTCAAAAGCTGCGCCTCCTCCTCGTCTGTGATAGGTGGAACACTCAATTTCCCAGCATTCAGTGTTCCGCCTATCATGGACATCCGCTCATCCTCATAACACAGACGAGGATGAGAGGATGTCCATGATAGGCTGAACACTGCCTGCTGTGAAATTGAGTGTTCCTCCTATCACAGACGACGAGGACTCGGAAGGCGCGGCTTTTGAACACTGCAATCGCCGCCGTCTGTCTGCATGACACGCTGATCAGGTAGGCAGACGGCGGCTTGCGGTTAGTTAGTGTTACATTACATCTACTCGCGGCGGCTGCGGCGAGTAGATGTAATTGGGGTAACGCCACCCAGTGCCATTCCGGATACGCCCCCTGCAACCCTGCTACGGAAACTTCGAAAGAAAAAAAAAATCGAAAAAAAAATCTATTTTCTTCAAATCTGAATCGATTTGAACTCAAAACTCGATTCAAGATTAAAATCGATTTTTTTCCCAGCCCTAGGGTATACCCCTCCTTTGCTCTATCCAAAAAAAAAGAGAGATTTTGCCTATAGTTCTACTTTAAATCAACAGCAGATATCATCATCAGAAATAAAGTCTCTGGCTTTTTGGAATTGTGTTTTGCTGCATGTTTCCTAAGTGGGGTTGGTAAGCACATATAGGCAAATATGTGAAAATTGGGGCAATTGAAAGTACAACTGTTTCAGCTGCAACAGTTAATAATTTGTACTGGTAAATATCAAGCTAGTAATCTGGTTTCATTGGGCAACATCCCATTAATTACACTTTGCTGTCCTGGCCAGCAGCAAATTTCGATTTAGTTTTGGTCTTAGGACTAAAAGGGCATTTTAGTTTTAGTCCCATTTTAGTCTTCTGCAATTGTTTTAGTTTTAGTCGTATTTAGTCGACTAAAATCTCCAGTACATTTTAGTCAACTAAAACTCATCGAAATCGAATGGGTCTAATTAAATTATATTGCATTAGTTAACATTTCTCTACAATTTCCAAACTCATTATTTACTGCTGGAGTGAAAAATGTCATATGTTATTATTCAAGGTATTGAGGTATGAACATGCACTACAGACCAGTGTTAATTTTGAAGTCAAATTTCTATTTAGTTTTAGTTTTAGTCTTAGTCTTTTGACTAAAATGCCATTTCAATTTTAGTCATCTCAATTATTTTAGTCGTATTTTAGTTGACTAAAATAGTATTCATTTAGTCGACTAAAATGTTTTAGTCGACAAAATGAACACTGCTGGCCAGAGGGGTGACTCCTCTTTTGGCTTCCGAAAACGTATGCCTTGTACACGCGATTGGAATTTCCGATGAAAAAAGTCAGACGGAATTTTTTCATCGGATATTCCGACCGTGTGTGTGCCCCATCTGACTTTTTTCCATCGGAATTTAGAAAGAGAATTTAGAAAATTCCGTTCATCTGTGTGGAACTCCGACGGAGAAAAAAAAACACACATGCTCAGAATCAAGTCGACGCATGCTCGAAAGCATTGAACTCAATTTTTCTCGGCTCGTCGTAGTGTTGTACGTCACCGCGTTTTGGACGGTCGGAATTTGGTGCGACAGTGTGTATGCAAGACAGCTTGAACGGAATTCCGTTGGAAAAATCCAGAGTTTATCACGACGGAAAATCTGATCGTGTGTACAAGGCATTAGAGTTACTCCAGCAAAGCAGTTTACCCAGGCCTTGAGCTGCACATTGACTTTCTGAGAAAGTAAAGCACCTCAAAATCAAAAATGTCCATATATAAAATAAAGGGACTATAAATTCAAGTAAGAACACCCTTCATCTTTTACATATTAAATAATGTAAAATAAATAAACAGGTTAAG
The DNA here is from genome assembly GCA_029206835.1 of Rana muscosa. Lineage (NCBI taxonomy): Eukaryota > Metazoa > Chordata > Amphibia > Anura > Ranidae > Rana > Rana muscosa. Next base: position 1,139,542,723 of record CM055122.1, read on the forward strand.
CCACTGAAGTCACCATGATCAAAAATTGGAGAGATGGTGTCCACCTAGTGAAATATTAGTAAAATAAAAATGATGGCTCATGTAGCTTTCTCAAGATTGCCTTCTTAATCAATATATTATAGGATTACTTGTACTGTGACCACATCTGCACCTGTGTCCGTTTGTTTGTTTGCTGCATGGAATGTCCAAGAAATCGAACTTGCTTGTTTGTGACTAAGGATAGTAAAACAGAGGGCCTTCCTCGCCATGCTGTTCCCAGATTTTATTTGAACTCAGTTCTGTAGTTCCCAGATTTCACCTACCAGTCTAGCTGCTGTGCAAAATCTCATATGTAGTAAGACCGGAAAGTACAGTGGGTTTTTTTCCATGGGCATTTTAAATATTTATAGACTAGATTTCATCCATAGAAAACCTTAAACAGCAGCAGCTTCATGGCCCAACTGCTGTTTACAAAGGGATTGTAGGTAAGGAAGTAAGGACCTTTACATGCAGGGGTCCCAAGCCAATATGGATATTGGCTTTCTTTGGAAATTGTATTTAACTACCTGAAGGAGTTCTATTAAGATGAAGCCATTTTTCAAATGTGCTGTAATTTAATATATAGAGGATGCTTTCATGTAATCTAAAATAGAAGAGACCAAAGGAAAAAAGAAATGCTGTTTTTATATGTGTGCACAATTATGACAGGAACTGTGTTTTGTTAATATGATCTTCTATTCTTCTATAGAAACTGGAACTGGATCGTTTTATGCTGTATGCTCATGGACCAGACTTGTGTAGAGAATCAGATTTGCGGCATGCCATGGCAAACTGCTTTGAAGCTCTGATGGGTAATTAGTGTATAGTTTTGATTTTGTGCGTGAACAATTTATGGATTCTTACAGCCTTATTAGAAACATCTGTCTGAGAAAGATTTGAATGTATAAGGGTTTTTTTTTTTCTCGAAATTCTAAGGTTTGGTTTTCTGATGAGAGATGCATCCATAAGTAGTGGAAATCTTGTTTGTTTCAGGACTGTCAGGTGTTTTTCATCATATTTTTATCATCTTTTTATATAGTCCCAGCATATTCAATTGCTTTGCACTATAATCTCTGAGTGCAGTACTGCAGCAATATTTAATTCTGTCTTGACAGCTCCCACTCCTGCAGTATCTGTATATGCAAAGATGGGATGTCTTCTGCACGCAGTAAAATATGTTTATGCATTTCACTGTTAATTATAGAAGATGTAATAGCTTGTCTGGGTTTATCTTAAGATATAGGTCCCCTTACAGTCTCTTTCAGACAATCCTAATTTGACATTAATGGCAAACAAGATGCCAGTTCACTGTAACACTGACCAAAGAACTTCTTTAAAAACGAAAAAATACAGATTTTTTTTTGTCCCATGCAGGAATGCGCCATGTCCCATTTATTGGGTCAAAACTCTTATCACGTAGTAAGATTTTTAAAAACCTTAATTGAAAATATTACCTCTTTTCATAATCATATTTAGTAGTTAAACATTTTTTGTTCAGTACCTTAAAAAAACACTTGCTGTATCTTTATTACAACTAGCAAGATGTTACATTATTGAAAGTGTTAGTCTACTAAAAGTGATATTTTAGTTATGGGTGGATTCTGGTGTACTGAATCAGCCCCGCTTTCTTATGTTTTGTATGCTCCAACAACAAGATCTCCCTGCCATCATTTCTAACTGAGTCTACTTGAGAACTTTGGGTGCTCCAACATACCTTTGCTGTTTCAGTTCCTACTGTTCGATGTAATGTAAAATATATATTTTTCATAATGGACACAGCAGGTATGAAGACCTGACAGCTCTAGGGTATATATATGTTTCTGCTAGAGTCCCCCAGGAAAAGAAACATTGATAGGTGATTTAACTCTTTGTCATCTATCAAAATAAAATATGAGTTTTGGGACTGCTCATTATTAAGTATTTGTTTGGTCATACTCATGAGTATATTTAAAAACCCCTTACAACATATTTATCAGGAAACAATTGCGCTAAAGGAAAAGATCACCAAAACTGGACAAATTAAATCTATGGGACTTAGGCATCAACTTCCCGTAACAAGTGTTAAAGATGTCAGTTCAAGCTATAAAACATACTACCATTTGATCAATCAAAAAGGAAAGATTTCATGCATTATCAATCCAGGAAATTGTTTCCATGCCTTTGATAATGCCTGATTTACCAAACTTTTTTTTTTTTTTTTTTTTAACTCAATGAAAAATCTGTATTTAGGTACTAATGTCATTTAAACAGTTGAGGCCCAAAGTATATGAGGTAGACCCAAAAAGCATCTAAAAAAATTTGAAGATACCTCATAAACCCCGGTCTTCCTCCACTAATGTAGTGGCTCTGTTTGGTGGCATTTCCAGGGTTTGACTGCAAAACTGTCTGTCTTAAAAGCACTGATAGCTGCTGCTGTGTAAAAGAAATCTAAAAACAGTGTTTGCAGGTATTCCTATTTAACCACATATTAAACCATGGTTAACTGTAATTACCTTATTCCTAATTATTTTGAGTATGCTTATTTTTTTCTCTTTTTCTTATTTTTGTTTTGACCATTCTCACTCTGAACAAACAAATTGATTCCTCCCAGACCATTAAAAAATAAATATATATATATATATTGTGACAGCAGGAAGGTAAAGTCACCTGGTTGCATCCAGGGGGGTAGATATATTTCGCCCAGATTCAGGCTTTACGCCGACTTATACAACTAGGTGGAGAGTTGTATAAGCCCAGCTAAGGCTAGTGGGCTCATGGATGACTCATACCTCTAGGGAGAGGGCTGGGCGTCGTGCAGGCAGGGAGTTGATGAGGCCAGCTGAAGCCTGTCAGTTCGTTTAAGGCCTCTATAAAAACTCCCAGATTCATTAGGTGTTAGCTCATGCCTGGACCCAGACCTGTGTGGACTGTCTAGGGAGAGTGAACCCCTGTGCGGTGAGACAAAGCCTGTGTGGCTATTTGCTTGGACATTTAAAACCAGGGACTTAGGGACTAGGACAGCACTAGGCTGATCCCAGTTGTTAGTTAGGAAACCTGTATGTTTAGTCAGAGGTCAAGTTGACCAGGATTTATTTTGTTTATATGTTTCTTTTGGCTTTGCTGTGTTTTGTCACTGTAAATAGAAAATAAACCGCACCTTTTTTTTTGATTTTGAAAACCACAACCTCCGTTTGCTGGGCCTGTTTTTGTGTGGGGAGCCCATCCAGGGGATCACACACACCCGCTGCCGAGCTAACCCCCTCACAGTTGGTGGAGAACCAGTGGCAGTTTTTTTTAAGCCAGCATGGAGGAGATACTGAAGCAGCTGGCTCTAGCAAATGCCAATCAACAGCAGACAAATGCAGGTTTGCAAAAGAGCCTTGCAGCCCAGCAGCAAGCTCACCAACAGAGTCTGGAAGCTCAGCAACAAGCCCAGCAGCAATCTGAGGCCCGCTTCATAGACCTGTTACAGAAGCAAGAGCAGAGACTACAACAAATGGAAGCAGTAATGCAGCAATGTCCGCAGACCAGTGAGGAAAGCCGTCCCACTAATACCGCGTCCTTTGGGGTGAGTCGTTTATTGACAAAAATGACTGGAGAGGATGATCCAGAGGTATTTTTGACCACATTTGAAAGGACTGCTGAAAGAGAAAAGTGGCCTGAGGAGCAGTGGGCTGGACTGGTGGCTCCTCTGTTAACTGGTGAATCGCAGAAGGCTTACTATGACCTAGAGCCTGACCAAGCAAAAGACTATGTGATGCTAAAAGCTGAGATATTGGCAAGGCTGGGTGTCACCCAGGCTGTCCGGGCTCAGCGTGTGCATAACTGGACTTTCCAGCTTGGAAAACCCCCCAGGTCTCAAATGTATGATCTCATTCACCTGAGCAGAAAGTGGCTACAGCCAGAGACTTTGTCCGCACCAAAGATTGTGGAACGTGTTGTAATGGATCGGTTTTTGAGAGCTCTTCCTACTGCCATCCAAAAGTGGGTAAGCCATGGAGACCCAGAGACGGCCGATGGTCTTGTGGATCGTGTGGAGAAATACTTGGCTACAGAGAACCTGACGGCCTCTTCCAGAGACACTCGGACTTTCCACCCTAAGACCAGACCATCCCCAGGGGCGGATAAGAGGATTCCAAGGGGTAAGGGTGGAGAGAGTGAGAGGGTGGGAGCTCTACCCCAAGTTTGGCGAGAACAGCCTGGGAAATCAGCGGCTCAAGAGGCGGCAAGAAGGATAGTTTGCTACCGCTGCCGGCAAGCGGGACATATTGCAGCCAATTGCCCGGTTGTGGAGGAACCCATGCAGTGTGACTTTCTGACGGGCAGACGTCAGTCGCTGTGTGCGACAGTCGCATGCACTGCCATTCGAGGAATTGAGAAACATTTATGCAAAATGTGTGTTAATGGTAGAAATGTTGTGGTATTGCTGGATTCAGGTAGCCTTGTGACCCTGATAAAGGCTGAGTTAGTTAAAACAGAGGTCTCTGGGAATAGCAAGGTAGCTGTTATTTGTGTGCATGGGGACACCCGAGAGTATCCAGTGACTACAGTGTGTTTCGAGACCCCCAAAGGTACCCTCTCTCATCCAGTGGGCTTAGTATCTCAGTTACCGTATGACGCCATTGTGGGAAGGGATTTTCCGAAGTTCTGGGAACTGTGGGATGATCCTGAGCCCCCCACTGGTGCCCCTATGTACCAGGAATGTGATAGCCAGAACTCCCCTGAGAGTGGTGAGGACTCTCCGGAATTTCCCTTATCAGTATTGGCAGGGGAGACTCAAGAAACTGGAGAGGAGCCCACCTCCTCAGACGAAAACCTACCGTCTGTGGAGTTTTCTGATCTTGAGGTTCACAGGGAAAACTTTGCCACAGAACAGTTGAAAGACCCCGCCCTAATAAAGGCACGCGAAAACGTAGTGAAAATAGATGGCGAGTTAGTGAACCCAGATAATACCTGCACTTACCCATACTTCAGCGTAGAGAAGGACCTACTGTATCGGGTGGCAAAAAGGGCAGAAGAAACCGTTGAGCAGCTTGTGGTGCCCAAACCTTACAGGAAGTTGGTGTTGGAGTTGGCCCATGGGCACATTCTTGGAGGTCATCTGGGGACAGAGAAAACCCGAGAGAGGGTATTACAGAGATTCTATTGGCCGGGGGTGATGAAGGACATAGAAAATTATTGTTCCTCCTGCCCTGTGTGTCAGAGGTCGGCCCCGATGCCACATTTCCGTAGCCCGCTGGTCCCTCTACCCATCATTGAGGTCCCGTTTGAGAGGATCGCCATGGATTTGGTAGGTCCTATAATCAAGTCCGCTAGGGGGCACCAGTACATATTAGTTATAATGGACTATGCCACCCGTTATCCAGAAGCGATCCCTCTCCGAAATACCTCGGCCAAAACCATAGCCAAAGAGCTATCTCTTGTGTTTAGCCGGGTGGGTATTTGTAAAGAACTGCTTACGGACCAAGGTACACCCTTTATGTCCCGGGTTATGAAGGAGCTGTGTAAATTGTTCAAAGTGACGCAATTACGTACATCTGTGTATCACCCCCAAACCGATGGGCTGGTTGAAAGATTCAACAAAACCCTAAAACAAATGTTGAAGAAAGTGGTGGATAGAGATGGAAAGGATTGGGACTGTCTACTTCCTTATCTGATGTTTGCTATTAGGGAGGTGCCCCAATCCTCTACGGGATTCTCCCCCTTTGAGTTACTGTATGGGAGACACCCAAGAGGGCTGTTGGATATTGCCAAGGAAACTTGGGAAAGTGAGAGTTCTCCCCACAGGAGTGTGATTGAGCATGTCGCCCTGATGCAAGACCGAATTGCACAGGTAATGCCCATCGTGAAGGAACATTTGGCCCAAGCGCAGTTAGCACAGCAGAGAGTGTACAACCGTGGAGCCAAGACCCGTACCTTTTCCCCGGGGGATAGGATACTGGTACTTGTCCCTACGGTTGAAAGTAAATTCCTTGCCAAATGGCAAGGCCCCTACGAGATAATGGAAAAAGTGAGCGAAGTGAATTACAAGGTTAGACAACCAGGAAGGCGAAAGCCCGAACAGATCTATCACGTTAATCTGTTGAAAGCCTGGAGGGATAGAGAGTCCCTAGTCGCAGACACTTGGTCACCAGCTCAAACTGGTTGCGTGATTCCTGAGGTTGGAATAGCAGCCACCTTGTCACAACCCCAACAACAGGAGGTTAAGGAGTTTGTGCTTCGCAACAAGGAGGTATTCTCTGAGCTGCCGGGACAAACATTTGGGGTAGAGCATGACATCATTACCCCGCCCGGTGAAAGGGTGAAGTTAAAACCCTATCGGATCCCAGAGGCCCGACGGGAGGCAATACGGGAGGAAGTACAGAAAATGCTGAACTTAGGGGTGATAGAGGAGTCCCAAAGTGATTGGTCTAGTCCCATTGTGTTGGTGCCTAAACCGGATGGGAGCTGGCGATTTTGTAACGATTTTCGTCAGTTGAACAAAGTTACAAAATTTGACACCTACCCCATGCCACGTATAGATGAGTTGATCGACCGGCTGGGAACAGCCCGATACATGACGACTCTTGACCTCACAAAAGGGTATTGGCAAATCCCCCTGGCCAAATTGGCCAAAGAGAAAACCGCATTTGTAACCCCAGACGGGGCGTTCCAATATAAAAGAATGCCGTTCGGGTTACAGAATGCGCCGGCCACATTCCAGCGGAAAATGGACCAGATGCTGAGGCCCCATCGGAAGTATGCTGCGGCTTACCTGGATGACGTAATTGTCCATAGCACAGATTGGGCCTCACATCTGCCAAAAGTGCAAGCAGTCCTGGACTCTGTTCGGGAAGCGGGGTTTACGGCTAACCCCAAGAAGTGTACCATTTGGCAGGAGGAGGCCAAATATCTTGGGTACACCATTGGGAGGGGAGTAATAAAACCCCAACTCAACAAAGTCGAGGCCATCCAGAGTTGGCCACGTCCCAACAGCAAGAAGCAGGTACGAGCCTTTCTGGGAATCGCTGGGTATTATCGGCGATTCATTCCCCACTTTGCTTCTAAGGCTGTGCCCCTAACCAACCTAACGAAGGGGAAAGGGTCGGTCATGATTAAATGGACCCCCGAGGCTGAGGCAGCATTCCAATTCTTGAAACAAGCCTTATGTAGCCAGCCAGTGTTGTACTCACCCGACTTCTCTAAAGACTTTGTCGTACAAAGTGATGCGTCAGATGTGGGGTTAGGAGCAGTATTGTCCCAGGTCTGGAACGGGGAAGAGCACCCAGTCATTTACCTCAGCAGGAAGTTGAAGTCCCATGAGGTAAATTACGCCACCGTTGAAAAGGAGTGTTTAGCGGTGAAGTGGGCTCTAGATTCCCTTCGGTACTACCTGCTAGGTAGGCACTTTGACATGGTTACGGATCACGCTCCGTTAAAGTGGATGGCTCAAAACAAGGAAACAAATAGAAGAGTGAATAGGTGGTTCCTGGCCCTCCAGGAATTCAACTTCACAGTAAAGCATCGCCCTGGCGTTCAAATGGGGAATGTGGATGCTTTGTCTCGAGTACATGAATGCCTGATTGCTGGTGTTCCAACCCCGAGGTTAAAACAAGAGGGGGGGGTATGTGACAGCAGGAAGGTAAAGTCACCTGGTTGCATCCAGGGGGGTAGATATATTTCGCCCAGATTCAGGCTTTACGCCGACTTATACAACTAGGTGGAGAGTTGTATAAGCCCAGCTAAGGCTAGTGGGCTCATGGATGACTCATACCTCTAGGGAGAGGGCTGGGCGTCGTGCAGGCAGGGAGTTGATGAGGCCAGCTGAAGCCTGTCAGTTCGTTTAAGGCCTCTATAAAAACTCCCAGATTCATTAGGTGTTAGCTCATGCCTGGACCCAGACCTGTGTGGACTGTCTAGGGAGAGTGAACCCCTGTGCGGTGAGACAAAGCCTGTGTGGCTATTTGCTTGGACATTTAAAACCAGGGACTTAGGGACTAGGACAGCACTAGGCTGATCCCAGTTGTTAGTTAGGAAACCTGTATGTTTAGTCAGAGGTCAAGTTGACCAGGATTTATTTTGTTTATATGTTTCTTTTGGCTTTGCTGTGTTTTGTCACTGTAAATAGAAAATAAACCGCACCTTTTTTTTTTATTTTGAAAACCACAACCTCCGTTTGCTGGGCCTGTTTTTGTGTGGGGAGCCCATCCAGGGGATCACACACACCCGCTGCCGAGCTAACCCCCTCACAATATATATGTGCTAAATATAAGATGGAGATAAAAATTGGTCTCTTTTTCCTAAACATGTTTTTTTTGGCTATTGTGTTTCGCCTTTTATGAATTCCACCTAAACATTTATAAATTACACACCCTCCCTTTGCCACTCTTCTCTCATTCCACCAATGTACTGATTCCAGGAATGTCCACATTCGTTCTTTCACCAGGCTACTCTATGATTTCCCCAATATTGACATTGGGAAATCTTAACACAAAGGCCTGTGTTAAATGTTCTCCATCAAGTTCTGGTTTTCTCAACAATAGTTTGATTGAAATAATTCTTATTATAGTTAAAATGTACAGTATGCCTAGCTAAAACTTTTTTTTCTTTAGTTTTGAATAGCATGGGAGGAGTTAGAGCCCCTGTGTCCGATTTTTTTCTCTCTCTCTCCATTAGAGAGATTTTCACAAACTTCCTGTCTTTTTGGTAATAGCAGTAGAAACCCAACAGGACAGCATGAGTTATAATGTTTTCCTACTTTTTAAAAGTAGGGAAAATGTTTTTGGCTTACCATTACGTTAAAGTCATGTTAAGATGTCTGTACTTTAATAATAATCTACTCTAGCCCACCCCTCTTAAATTAACCAGTACTAAAACTCCCTAACTTCTTACTTCCTATAGCAGAGCCACATCCTGCAGCAATGAGCCCTATTCAACTTTTATAACGCTATACTAGAAGCAGCACCAGTTTCCTGAAATGGACCCATAAAGGTCTATTAATGCTGATTGCAAAAATACCAGCAACACTAAACAGGATTTTTGGTGTCAGCAATGCATTGAAAGCAGCTCTGCTGCAAAGTTAAGTAAAAAGCTGGGGTGAGGGATGTTGGTGCAGGTTAGTTCAGAAGGGGTGGGGATTAGAGGAGTTAGATTGTTGTCCTTTAATACTCTAGAGCATGTTTAAACAGATGTTTGTGTTGAGAGTTTGGACCTTATGATATGAGTCCTGGCAATTTTTTTTACCCCATTTGCCTACATGTTTCTACAGGTGCTGTTTACTATGAAGGTGGACTTGAAGAGTCAAAGGAGTTATTTGGGAGGTTGTTGTTTGGCACTCAGGTAATGATCCCTTAAAAATTATAAATGTTTACTGCCAAGTCAGTGGATGATAGATTAAGAATCAAGCATAACTGCAGCTATAATCCATTTTTAATTTTACTTCCTGTATGGCTCATTTACATTTGTGCTACATGTAAGCACGGATAAAGTGCTAACAATATCATTTATACATTATCCGTTTAGTTTACAAAGTCAAAGCAGATGACTTTATTTTGTTTTTCTAATATATGTGTCAGTCTATTACACACTACTTTGCAGACTACGAAGAGCCAGTCACATTGTCCTTAGCACAGTGATAATGTAGGAACAATGTTTAGATGCCGGTGTGTTTTGGGTTACCCTAGGAAAAAACAAAACAGCCAACCAGTGAGCTACCATAGTGCCCAATATGGTTTCTATGGACAGCATAGATTTTTCTCCACTATTACCTATAGGAACTCTTACATGTAGTTGGCTGAAAAATACTGGAAATGTACCTTGTAGTAAAGATTCTTGGTTGCTAGCAATAGAAGTCACTTGGCCAGATCATTTGAAAAAAACTGGTACAAAAATGCATGAAAAATGTATCCCTTTAAATCCTATGGAAGAGTTCCATAGGATTTAAAGGGAGCATTTTCAAAAGTCCTACACGCTGTGTTTTTGGTGCATGTTTAAAAAGCTCACCAAAAATACACCTCCCTTTGATATGAATGTAAAACGCACTACGGTTGCTTTTTGAGTCGCATGTTTTACAGGTGCATGATTGGAGTCAGGCAACCAAAAAACATGCCAAAAATGCATTAAAGCCACATATGCATTTTTTGCAACTGAGAAGTGTGACAGGGCCCTTACTGTGCTTACAGATCTTTGCTCATAAATAACATTTAATTAAAATTTTGTGAGCTTTTTAATGACAATACAGATTAAAAGGGGTCAGGTTTTAGGGTTTAGCCTAAAGCCCTGTAGACACGATCAGATATCCTATGGATTTTCGTCTGATGGATTTGTCCATCAGAAATCTGATGAAACTGTTTTCCATCAGTCTTGCCCACACACCATCAGTCAAAAAACCGACCGTTCCAAACGTGGTGACGTAAAACACTCCGATGAGCTGAGAAAAATTAAATTCAATGCTACTGAGCATGTGTCGACTTGATTCTGAGCATGCTTGGGTTTTTTATCTGATGGATTTCCCCACAGACGATCGGAAATTGCCATCAGTTTTTTATCCATCAGATAATTTTAAAACATGTTCTATTTTTTAAAACTGATGGAAAAAAGACTGATGGGTCCCATACACGATCGGTTTGTCTGATGAAAACAATCCATCAGACTGTTTTCATCAGTCAAACTGATCGTGTGTACAGGGCTTAAGTGTTAAAGGTTCTTTTTAAGTTCTATGTTAAAACTTAGTTAAAAGGATAATGTCAAGTGTAAAGTTTCAGTGTAGGTAAGAAGACAAGTTTAGTCTTTTTTTAGTCAAATAACTGTTTATTCAGAAAAATACATATTTAGCATTTTAGAAGACATCAAGTAACCTTCCATTTTAATTAACTGTGTGTAAAGCATTACAATATCATCCAGCTAAATTTTAAGAGAAAAAAAATAACGGTGAAAAACTTGAATATGCCCATTGGGAAAGTACAGAAAACACATGCTCGTATCTGTGTTAGTAAAACAACCACGATCATTAACAGGGGAGCACATCAGGAGCATAGGAAAAATTCAACTAACCTATGTATCACCAAAGAAAAATGGTTGTCAGAGACGAACAACCAATTGGCAAACTTGAAAAAGCGTGAAAAGATAACTCAGAAATTGAGATACCTGGGGGTCGGACTTTGAAGGCAAAGACACATGGGATAAACAGAAAATTATTTATTTATAAAAGACAAAAGACAGTAACTACAATGAGAAAAAAATTGATTAAAACACTGTATACGTGATGGTTTGGATAGATGTGGTCCCTGTGTGCGTCTACGCATTTCGCCGCGAGGCTTCTTCAGGACGAACAGAGATAGTAGGAGAACATGCCTTACTATCTTGGGAGCAGGAGGGTATAATGTATATTATCCCTTGATCAAAAAAGTACTTATCAGTGAGCAGAGTTAAAACAGACCAAGTCGTAGTGGCCGCAAGTGGTATACCATATAGATGTCCCCGGAGACAGTACAGCATCCTGCTATCTCCGGGGACATCTATATGGTATACCACTTGCGGCCACTATGACTTGGTCTGTTTTCTGCCCACAATCCTGGCTATATCTAAGGGATTTCCTAGTGCATTACCACTTAAACGTTTTATTTAAATTATAAAAAAGCAGTAATCCTACTCACAAACAAAGCTTAAATGAAAGCTTATCGGACAAATCAGCTGGAATTTCTTGGCACCTGCTGACTGGACTCGATGACAGAGAGGGTCGGACAATACCTCAAACCTCTGGATAGCTGACGCGTTTCTGGGGCGCACCCCTTTCCTCAGAGCCTAGATGGACATGATGGCTTGATAGTAGCCAGTTTTTCTAGAAGGTGGGGATATAATGCCCACTCTTTCCTGCTAATCCCCTTTTTTTTTTCTTTTTTTTTTAAAAAAGGGTCCAGCCCCCCCCCCCCCCCCAGGTCATCTTTGAGTGGTTGCTGGGGTGCTTTCTACTTGTGGGAAGGGGGCTAGTGGAAGCCCCACCCATAAGGGTGGGGCTATCTAGGAGTGGGAGGCGGGGCTTGCTAATTGGTGGTCACCTGAGCTGACGGCTCTGCATGTGTGCACACACATATAATGGAGGTTTTTGTGGGGGAGAGCTATCATGGACCATCTAGGCTCTGAGGAAAGGGGTGCGCCCCAGAAACGCGTCAGCTATCCAGAGGTTTGAGGTATTGTCCGACCCTCTCTGTCATCGAGTCCAGTCAGCAGGTGCCAAGAAATTCCAGCTGATTTGTCCGATAAGCTTTCATTTAAGCTTTGTTTGTGAGTAGGATTACTGCTTTTTTATAATTTAAATAAAACGTTTAAGTGGTAATGCACTAGGTTGGTGCGCCCTCCTTTCTCCTTTGTTTTTTCTAGCCATATGAACACCCATTGTTCTGAGGAGGGCTGCAAGACTCTAGACTTTGCCTTTAGACGGAATTACACTACCCGTGTTTTGACGATACACCGAGAGCGCAGGAGATTTTTTGTCTTTTTGTATCTAAGGGATTTACCTGTTCTCCATGCTTGGCTGCATTACTTTGTTAGCATTAACTCTGCTCACTGATGTCCCCATGCAGTTCTTTTCTGCATACAGACTGCTATTTCAGCTGGTATGCTGAGTCTTGAGGTCCTCGTCTCTAGCTGCCTTTTTGCTCTAAGGAGCACCTGAAATTTTATCCTCTTTGTGCGAGATGTGAATTGTTCCCGCGCCCACTACAACGTTTCTGGGCCTGCTTATAACAATACTATATATAAGTACTTTTTTGATCAAGGGATAATATACATTATACCCTCCTGCTCCCAAGATAGTAAGGCGTGTTCTCCTACTATCTCTGTTCGTCCTGAAGAAGCCTCACGGCGAAACGCGTAGACGCACACAGGGACCACATCTATCCAAACCATCACGTATACAGTGTTTTAATAAAAAAAATTCTCATTGTAGTTACTGTCTTTTGTCTTTTATAAATAAATAATAATTTTTTGTTTATCCCATGTGTCTTTGCCTTCAAAGTCCGACCCCCAGGTATCTCAATTTCTGAGTTATCTTTTCACGCTTTTTCAAGTTATCCAATGGATGTGGCATTGTGAGTGCCTCCCCTTCCCTCATTTATATACAAACCAATTGGCAAAATATGCCCAGTTAGTAAAAAAAAATATGGTAGAAAAGTGAAGAAGAAAAGAAAGGGGAATAGCCAGGGGGAAAGAAGCCACCCTGGGAGTACTCGCAGATCCAGTTCCTGAAACCATTTCCCAGGAGTGCCCAAAAACAAGCAAGCAGGATTATGGAAGGCAAGAACATCCAACTTACTGGGAAACTAAAGCCCGGAAGTTGTCGGAGTCACTGTAGGCCCTCCAGCAAGTCCAAGTAGTATGGGTCAACTCAGGATCTGTGCCATCCTCTGCAACCAGAGTCTCCATTGCCATTATGTCATTGAGTATCTGGGCCTATTCTAGAATATGAGATGGACCTTTAGACTTCCAATGCTTTGAGATGACGACACAAGCAACCAATAGCATTAGTTTTAGTGACTAATTACTTGCAGCCCTGGTTCCTAGATTTTACACTGTGCCATGTGCATTGTTTGATCTGTTCATTTTTATGACTAGGGCTATACTTATGGTCAACCTATCTATAGGAATGAATAGGATAGACAACATTGTCCAGCTCTCTTGCAAGCGCTGTAGGAGCTGAACATGACCGGGACTTTTTTTATGCAAAGGCTGTGCCGTGCCACAAAGGGCTGCACATTAAATATCTCAAGAGCAAATATGAAGGTAAATGTTTAGGTTTTTGACTTCCACTGTGGGAGGTGGGTGGACATTTTCATGGTGACTGGTAAAGCTGTCCTTTCAGCTTAAAGGAATAGTATGGCCAAAGTTTTTTTGGCTATGCTTCTCCTATGGATCACAGAAGTGCAGTTCGTTCTGCACTCCTGTGACCCATTTCCTGTGACATCATTCACCTTGTCCAGGCTGGGAAAAGATCCTGACTTTACAGTCTGGATCCACCCAGATGGCTGGAACAGCTGTGGGACAATGAGCCAGCCGCTCCCTCCTCTCCCCAACCTTTCACTCCAGTGAGCACTGGAAGAGCAAAGCAGAGAGTCAGTTCACAATACAGAGGCAACGGGGACAGATGCAGCATCGGATCAGTGCTGCATTCACCTAGGGTTTTTTTTGTAAACTCATATTTCTCTTTTAAGGTCTGTGAATGTGCCAAAAAAATTGCATATCAGCAGTACATGCTGTAGGGGATTAGACTCAATGCAGGGACCAACTCAGTTTCTTTAGGAAAACATCACGTTTATTCCACAGGATATTCCCAAACAGAAGAAAACCATCTTGCCATCAATCAAACAACAATAAACTTCTGCTCTACCGAGCCTTACTGTGTCCATAGACTGACCAGTCCTTGGTCTTGTAGTAAGTGTCCTCACAAACTGAAATCCTTTGTATCCAACATCAGGGATGAGCAGCCATGCTCCTAGATGCCTCCTCACATGGAGACACACACTCTCTCTCCCTGAGAGCTAGGACCAGCTGCCTTAATCAAGACCTGAAAAAAACCCATTAAACTGCGGTCCACGGACTTGGGAGTCTGTCCCACCTGGATCTCTATCAGACTCCCAATAAAACCAGCCCCGGAACGGACTTTACCAATACAGTGTAAAGAACTATCCTTCTTTACCCTGAAGTCTTTGCTGGAATTATCTTAGATTGCAAATCTAAGAATCCGTGGAGGAACATACCGTATATCCCATCAATCACTTTTCCTGTAAATTTTAACCTGTTTTACATGTACCCTGCTACAATGCATATTTCCCTATGTAAAAATACTGCTTGGTTCTCCCCTACTGTACTATCGAACAGCTCCCCTCACCTAATTTTCATAACATAATGGGAGAGGCGTTCTGTAGTACAGCAGCGTAGAACTCGGGCAGGGCTTACAGCACTTCTTCATGTTTCATGGTGTTTCAGAGCAGCACAATCAGCCTTGTAAATTCACTGCAAAAAGTTAGAAATACACTTGACTTCTGACGGGTTCAACAGGCATTTTTCTGTACCTGCTGTGTTTTCAAAGAGATGAAACCTGGGGAAATGTGCATGTATTGTTTTATTTTTCTCAGACATACACTTTAAGCGTTAGGGATAGTTTAAGGGTTAGGTTTAGTGGTTTTGTTAAATGTTGAGGTCAGCTTAAAAGGGTTAGGTTACGATTATGGGGTCATGGACATGTAGGGAAAAAGTTTTTTACAAACTAAGTGCAAAACATAATATGGAGAATAACTAAAGTACTGTAGATAGCTGTGCTCTGAAAGCCACATCCATAAATTACAACACGTTTAAAGAATAACAAAACATTCCAGCAAGCCCTTAAGTAGTGCTAGGGTCTGTAGCATAGATTTGTGCGTGTTTGCCTTTGCAACCCTGTGTACATATTTCTCAATATGTCAATAAAACTGCTAAAGTGAAATGGAATAGTTGTCCTGGCAACAGTGCTTATAATCATATAATTGTTAAATTTGTTCTGGCGTATTTACTGTATTCAGTCAATTGAAATGTATTAAAACAATATATATATAAATTGCTGCAATGTGAACTTTTTATAACATGCATAAATTAAAGAAAATGCAGCACATTCTTTAATCCATCAAAATCGCTGCTCAAGTTGAAAACTATTAAAAAAACATGTACCCGCCAACACAACTTCTCTGAATTTAACTAAGGCTTTGACCCTTTTTTTGGCTTTCAAATTAGATTACAGAGTGTGTGTAATTTTGAATTTGAAGGATATATACAGGCAATGTTGACAGCCTAGTTGTAAAATAGACTTAAATGCTCAGTAAAAACTTTCAATGGGAGAGGGGTCATTTGAAACTGGGGCTCAGATGCCACAGATAAGCTGGATAAAACCTCTTCTTGGATTGCTAGTGCTTCAAAGTTTCTTTTTTTAAATAGCAGCAGTTTCAGAAATCCAGTGACATGCATAGGTTCCTGAGGTAGGTGTTGTATCATGTATTTTTTAAATTCGAAGCCATGAATGGTTAAAGTGGTTCTAATGTCAAAAATTGTTTTACCTTAAAGCAGAACTTTTCCCATAACCACTTGATTACAAATAATGTTCTTTAGCAAGGACCATACATTCCACATAATAATTATGCTACCAAAATTAGTGTGTGCTGTAAATTGCCTTCAGCATTGCTCCTGTTTCTTCTTGCTGGAGGCTGCAATTTTGCCTAAGCCCATAGCCCCTGAACAGCAGTAAATCATAAAGAAGAATTAAAACCCATCGATTTAACGGTTTAGAAAAACAGATATAGTCTTAGAATGCCAGGATTGCTAACGGTCACATTTGCTTGTGTCCTCAACTAAACTGTCAAACCATCAAATGGCTAGTGTCCTAACTGACCACATGTGCAGCACTATGGCAGTTGCAGATCAAACGGAAGCATCTTTCTTGGCTCTACAGGATAGGAGGGTTTAATTCCATTTTAAGGCTGTCAGCAGATTGGCCTCTACAAATTTAGGAGTACCTAAAAATAGAGAGCAACTGAGCATGTGCAAAGCAGGGTGAGACATTATTATTTACTGGATTTTAAACAGTATAGACCAATATTTTTAATGTTTTACATACAGTGGTGAAAATAATTATTTGATCTCCTGCAGATTGTGTACGTTTGCCCACTTACAAAGAATTGAAGGTTCTATAATTGTTATCATAGGTGTATTTAAAAGGATAGAGACCTGAAAAAAACACATGATACAAATGTTATAAATTGAGTTGCAGTTCAGTGAGTAAAATAGGTTTTTGATCCCCTACCAACCAACAATAATTTTGGCTCCCACAGACTGACTACAGTATGTGCTCTTGTGGTAGACAGATTAGTCCTGTTAATTTAAGAAGGTGCTCCGACAACAGAATCTTTCTTCAATTCAAACCTCGCCACCATGGGCAAGAGCTGTCAAAGGACGCCAGGGATAAGATTGTAGACCTGCACAAGGCCCGGAATGGGCTATAAGACTATCAGGAAGAAGCTTGGTGAGAAGGAGACAACTGTTGGAGTGATTATTCACAAATGGAAGAAATACAAAATAACCATCAATTGCCCTCGGTCTGGACCTTCATGCAAGATTTCGCCTCATAGGGTAAGGATGATCATGAGAAAAGTGAGGCCTCAGCCCAGAACTACATGGGAGGAGCTTGTGAATGATCTCAAGGCAGTTGGGACCACAGTCACCAAACAAACCATTGGTAACACAATACGCCTCCATGGATTGAAATCCTGCAGCATCCACAAGATCCTGCTCCTCAAGAAGGCACACGTACAGGCCCATCTGAAGTTTGCCAATGAACATCTAAATGATTCAGAGAAGGATCTGGAGAAAGTGCTGTGGTCAGATGAGGCCAACTTTTTTTTTTTGTATTAAATTCCACTCGCTGTGTTTGGAGGACGAAAAATGCTGACTATGACCTTAAAAACACCATCCCTACAGTCAAGCACAGAGGTGGAAACATTATGCTTTGGGGCTGTTTCCCTGCTAGAGTTACAGGCCGACTTTGCTGCATTGAAGGACCAATGGACAGAGCCATATATTGTAAAATCTTGGATGAAAATCTTCTTCCCTCAGCCAGAACAGAAGATGGGTCTTGGATAGGTCTTCCAGCACGGCATGACAATGACCCAAAACATAACGCCAAGGCAACAAAGGAGCTCAAGAAGAAACACATTTAGGTCATGGAGTGGCCTAGCTAATCTTCAGACCTAAATCCCTTTAGAAAATGTATGGAGAGAGTTGAAACTTTGAGTTGCCAAGGGACAGCCAAGAAACCTTAAGGATTTGGAGGAGATCTGTTAAGAAGAGTGGACCAAAATTCCTCCTGAGATGTGTGCAAACCTGGCCACTAACTACAAGAAACGTCTTACCTCTGTGCTTGTCAACAAGGGTTTCTCCACCAAGTACTAAGTCATGTTTTGCTTGAGGATGAAATACTTATTTTACTCACTGAACTGCAACTCAATTTATAACATTTGTGTTTTTTCTAGGTTATTAGTTGATATTCTGTCTCTATCATTTGAAATACATCTATGATTTAAATTATAGACCCTTCATTTCTTTGTAAGTGGGCAAACTTGCCAAAATCGGCATTGGATAAATTAATTATTTTTTCAACTGTAGCGATACCTGCAAAAGGGGCCAGCCAGAGATGACCTAGCAGGACTTAATTTCCTGACTAAAGTTCCACTTTAATTCATTTAAGGAAAATTAAGCAAAGTAAAAATTCACTGTGCAAAGTGAAATCGCTTTTTGCCCTTCTTAAATCAATCACATACATGAGCTAGTGAAAAAAATCACTTTTAACGTGTATTTTTCTCTTCTCATCCATGGACTGACACAGTGTCTCTTTACACTTTACACGTGGGTTATGTCCCTGCTTGCAGGAGAAGACCTAGGCAGAATGTGAGATGTTATACATACATTCTAAAAGCCAGAGCTGAACAGCCCCACCCAGGGGGCGGTCCCTCCGGACATAACCCTCCCACTACAGTCAGCAGACTTCAGTTTTTTTCTGCCTAGCAGAAGGAGAAGACGTGGCTCTCTCAGGAGCCAGTCTCCTGACCTATTTTTTATTCCTTTTCTGGAATTCTTTTTTATTTTATTTTTGAGAATCTTCTATCAACTGTCGGCTGGGCAACAGGTTGGGTACAAGATATCCTCGTAGTCTTCCCTGTCCGACCATCGAGCGTGCTGATCCTCGCCTTGTGTGCGTGAGACTCAGTTCACGACAGACCCCATGACTCCAGGGGTGGCCGGGTTTGCTTTCATGCTCCCATGGTCCTCTCAAGACTGAACAGTTCCTGACTGACTGTATCTTTCGCGGTGGACCGGGCCGACAGCTACTCAGTACTGCACTGTGATAGTCCTGTCAGAAACACACCAGTGGGTCCCTCAGGGGACGGGTAAATAGTCTCTCCTGCCTGCAGGTGAGTACAAAAAACTGTGTGTTTCTCTGTGGGGGATTTTCCCTGTCTCCCCCTGTATTTCATTGTCACACTCTGTCACCATTGCTGGCGCTGTGCTGTGTGGGGTGCCTGGGGGTCACACTGTTCTTGGAGGGGCTCATGCTGGTCTGCAGATATGCTTGGGGCCTTTTTTTGTGTGTTTTGGGGCCTGAGCGCCGAGTGGCGCTGTGTGTGTGCTGTTTTTTCACTTTAGCAGCGTCATGGCGGCCATCTTGCCGCGGATCGCCTCAGTGATGTGCGGCGGCCATTTTCTTGTAGCCCGCGCGCTCTTCAGCACTAGTTTTGGCCTCTAGCGCTGCTGTAACAGCGCAAATCTCCTCACAGCTCACCAGCGCTGACACAGCGCGGTACAGACAGCGGAACTGAGCGGTCCCTGGTCCGGTTTGGTGAGTCCCCTGGGCGCCCCCTCCTCAGTCAGCACAGCCTGTGGGTGGACTTTTTATCTGAGGAGTCTCAGAGAGTGGCAATATGGAGTCTCTGTCACCAGCTTTCCCTAAATGTCAGTGAACAACAGGCAGTGCTTCAGCACCTGCGGTCCCTAGGGACCAGTTGTGGGCAGTCCTGGAATCATTTCTGACCAGGATGGGAGCTGTGTGCAAGCGCAAGGGAGCAAAAAAGCGCCCTCTCCCCACTTTACTACATGAGGGCAGTGCGCTGATTCAGATATGGGCCTAGCCACTCCCGCTCAGGACCCTAGTTCTGAATGTATTGGATGGTTTTGAACAGGACATTCCTTATGAGGAAAACTCCAGTCAGTAAATGACAGGGCGCTTGTTGGTGTACTCATGACTGCGGTGAGGGACACTCTCAAGCTAAAATGCTGCGGATGCAGAACCTCAGGCGGATACAGTCTCCTTTGGTTCTTTTAAGGCCAGGCCTTCTAAAGAGGTTTTTCCATATGTACTTTCTTTGACCAGCTCATTGATAAGGTCTGGGAAAAGCCGCAGAAGAATTTTTTTATGGTCCCGCGGCGTTTGTCTATCAGATGCCCCTTGAAGATGCCCTACTTAAAAAGTGGGCTTCTCCCCCAGTGGTCGACCCTCCAGTCGCCCGGTTGAACAAGGCCATCACTCTCCCGATGGAGGGGACTCCTGCATTTGAGGACCCCACTGACAGGAGGTCAGAAGTGGTGAGCAGAGCCATGTTTGCCTTGTTGGGATCCGCCCTACGGCCTGTGGTAGCGGCGACCCTTGTGTCTTAAACACTTACAGGTTGGGCAAAAATGTTGCACCTAGCTGTACAGGAGCATATTCTTCCTCCAGACACAGTATCTGGCCCACCAACTGGTTCAGGGCCTGGTTTATGTGTGCGACGCCACGCTGGACGTGGCCCCTTTAATGTCCAGGGCCTCTGTCTCGGCGGTGGTATTGCGTCGTCTTATCTGGTTGAAATGCTGGTCTGCTGACCTAGCCTTAGGAAGCTCCTGACAGATCTACCATTTAAAGGTGGTAGACCTTTCGGTGCTGCTCTGGATGACATCGTCATGGATGTCACGGGAGGTAAAAGCACTCTTCTTCCTTAGACTAGCAAGGGTAAGGAGGCCCGCCGCAAACAGGGGCCTTCCTTTCCAGCAAAACGGGGTTTTTCCGTCAGTCAGAGTCCACGGGTAGGCCCTCTCAGACTGACGGCAGTGCGGCTGGTGGGCACAAGTGCCCCTGGGTGCGTAAGCCAAACAAGCGGCTCCCAAGCCCGCCTCCGCGTGAAGTCTTGCCTCCGCCCGACTCTGGGGTGGGGGGACGACTTTGCAGGTTCACGGATCGGTGGACCTCCCGAATCTCCGACTGGTGGGTGTGCGAGGTGGTCACCTCAGGATACAGGATAGTATTCCGATCCTGGCCCCCAGACAGATTTTTTCCCTTGAATCTTCCTCTCCTTCCTACCTGTCGGGCAGCCCTCTTGGGGGCTGTACAGGATTTGATCAGGTCCGGAGAGATTGTGCCGGTTCCGTCACAGGAGAGTTTTCAGGGATTCTACTCGAATCTGTTTGTCGTCCCAAAAATAGGACGTGGTTCGACCTATCCTGGACCTCAAGGCCCTTAATGCCTTCGAGAAGGTGCAGAAATTCCGCATGGAATCCATTCGCACGGTGATCGCTACACTCCACCAAAGGGATTTTCTTCTGGCATCCTTGGACTTCAAGGACGCCTACTTGCATGTTCTGATCTGCGCAAGTCACCAGAAGTTTCTGCGCTTTGCGATCAGCGAAGTCCACTATCGATTGTGGCTCTTCCTTTCGGCCTAGCCTCGGCACCGAGGGTGTTTACCAAGGTGCTTGCTCCGGTTCTAGCCTTCTGTTACAGCGAGGTATTGCTGTTGTGGGCTATCTGGACGATCTTCTGCTAAGAGCAGAAAGTGGATCAGACTTAGAGGAAAGGTGACTATCGTCAATTAGACCCTCAGGGACTCGGGTGGTTCCTGAACATTCAGGAGTCAGTCCTGGTCCCGACTCAGTGTCTGGAGTATCTAGTTCTGATTCTGGACTCCTTTGAGGCAAAGGTATCCTACCTCTGGAGAAGTTGCTGACACTCCAGTCTGCGGTGCGGGTGCTGACATCCCGAAAATGGTTGTCAATCCGTTTTTTGCATGAGAGTCCCGGGACTCGTGGTGGCCTCCTTCGCGGCCATTCCGTATGCCCAATCACACACCAGGGCATTGCAGAAGGAGATCTTGTCCACCTGGGACAAATCTCTGTTGTCCTTGGATCTTCAGATCCAGGTGATTCACCTGGTCAGGGTCCCTGACATGGTGGTTGAGATCCTCGGCTCTTCGGTCCGGAAAGTCGTTCCCCTCCCATCCAATGGACGGTACTCACGACGGACACCAGCCTGACGGGCTGGGGTGGAGTCTGGGGAGTCCTGTCGGTTCAAGGCCTTGGACTCCGGACGAGCCCGTTTACCAATCACTGTTCTGGAAATACGGGCCATCAGACTGTGTCTCTCCTCAGGTCAGAGAGAGTACGGGGTCGCTCCATCAGGAGCCAGTTGGACAACGCCACGGCGGTGGCGTATGTAAACCATCACGGGGGGACTCGGAGCTCAGCTGCGGCTTCCGAGGTAGTCCGTATCCTGAAGTGGGCCGGAAGAAACGTGCCGGCTCTGTAGGCCATTTCCATTCTGGGCATAGACAATGGGCAGGCGGACTATCTGAGTCACCAATCGCCAGACGCCAGACCAAGAAGAGTGGTCCTTGCATATTTCAACTCCTTTGCCGACGGTGGGGCACGCCGGATGTGGACCTGATGGCCTCTCGACTCAATCGCAAGGGTCGAGGTTGTGGCCAGATCCAGGGATCCTTGGGCGATGCCTCGGATGCGTTGGTGGCCCCATAGGGTCCTTATCGCCTGATATAAACTCTGGTGATCCTAATTGTCCCGGATTGGCCTCAGCGTCACTGGTACGCTGATCTGGTACATTTCGTCGCGGACGTTCCCTGGCGGTTGCCGATGAGGGAGGACCTTCAGTCTCAAGGTCCTATGTTTCCTCCGGCTTATAGTCTCTGGCTTTAACGGCAGGGCTGTTAAAAGCCAGGTGTTGAGAGACCGAGGTCTCTCTGACTCGGTCATTTTGACCATGTTAAGGACACGGAAGTCTTCCTCCAGGCAGATATATCACCGTGCCTGGAAAGCTTATATCGCCATATGCGAAGCGCTGGACTGGCGTCCTCGGACGTATTCCGTCCCCAGAATCCTGCGTCCTCTGCAGTGTGGAGTGACCCAAAAGCTTGCTTTGAGTACCATCAAGGATCAGATTTTGGCCTTGGCCGTCTTCTTTCAGCGACCTCTAGCGGGTCATTTCTTGGTTAGCACCTTGTGTTGGGGGTTCGCCATGTGCTCCCTCCTGTCAAGCCTTCTCTCCCACCGTGGGATCTGAATTTGGTGCTCTCGGTCCTCCAGGAACCTCCTTTTGGGACTAACCGGGATATTCCCATCTTGTCTTGTCTCAGAAGGTGGCCTTTTAGTGGCAATCACTTCTGTTTGACGAGTGTCTGTGTTGGCGGCTTTGTCCTGCAAGTCGCCATATTTAGTCATCCATAAGGATAAGGCGGTGTTGCATCCGCGACCTTCCTTTTTGCCAAAGGTGGTGTCGACCTTTCACCTACATGAGGACATTGTCCTCCCGTCCTTGTGTCCTCACCCATCGCATCCCAGAGAGTTTGCGCTGCACATATTGGATGTGGTACGAGCCTTACGGGTGTACCTGTCTGCTATTGCTTCTATTCGGAAGTTCGACTCACTGTTTGTGACTGTCTCTGGTCCATAACAGGGCCAAGCGGTTTCGTCTGCCATCATTTCTAGGGGAATCAGACAAACCGTCATTCAAGCCTATGCTCTCAAAGGGCGGGTGCCTCCCTTTCCGGTTACGGCGCATTCCACCAGGGCAATTGGTGCTTCCTGGGTTTTCCGACATCTAGCGTCGGTTGCACAAGTGTGCAAGGTGGCGACCTGGTCGTCTGTTCCTGCCTTTTAAGTTTTATAAGGTTAATGTGGCTGCATCTTCGGATGCTTCCTTCGGCCGCAGGGTGCTGCAGGCCGCTGGTTAAAGTTGCGACTCCTCCGTTGAGGAGCTCTACCTTCTTGGAGTGAAGTTTTTGGTTTTTCCATTTATACTGCTCCCATCCCTCTTGACACTGCTTTGGGACATCCCACGTGTAAAGTGTAAAGAGACACCGTGTCAGTCCATGGATGATAAGAGAAAATAGGATTTTTTGTACTCACCGTAAAATCCTTTTCTCTGACATCCATGGACTGACACGGCACCCACCCTTCCTTTTAAGTTTGTACTGCTTTGTTACGAACTGAAGTCTGCTGACTGTAGTGGGAGGGTTATGTCCGGAGGGACCGCCCCCTGGGTGGGGCTGTTCAGCTCTGGCTTTTAGAATGTATGTATAACATCTCACATTCTGCCTAGGTCTTCTGCTGCAAGCAGGGACATAACCCACGTGTAAAGTGTAAAGAGACACCGTGTCAGTCCATGGATGTCAGAGAAAAGGATTTTACGGTGAGTACAAAAAATCCTATTTTTTTCTCATCTGTGCTTCCTAGTAACATATGTATGTTTCTTTTTCGTACATCACGGGACACAGAGCGACTTAGTCATTACTAATGGGTTATATAGTTTACCTTCAGGTGCTGGCACTGGCAACTTCCAAACCGGAAGTACCCTCCCCTATATAAGCCCCTCCCATCCGGGAGCACCTCAGTTTTTTTGCCAGTGTCTAAGGTGTTGGCCAAAGAGTAACATGTGTTTTCCTGGGCTTGCGTACAGGTTCTTTTACGGGCCTTAGTAAGCTGTTCCGGATCCCACCAAAAAAGCTTCATAGCTAAACGGTCGGTACCCGGGCCTTGCAACAGAAGAGCAAGGTTTTGCCTGTAATGCCTCTCTTAGGAGGGCTGGACCCTGGGATCCAGAGCTCTGGTCATACCCACGACCAAGATGTTTTCTGTGCAGGGTGCTATACAGGTCCAGGGGAGTGGAATCCTTGGGAACCCGGTCCCTGAAGGTTTAATTACAATGCCTGCCGTGATAGGTGAAGTTTGGGCTTCTGTGGACCAAACAGAGTCCTGCGGCGGGGAACAGGTAAGTGGGGGCCCCCAGGAACTTGGTTCTATTGGGGGACCCCCAAGCCTAATTTGTCTTTCTGTCTGTTACCCAACGGTATTCCCGCTAATATCTGTGTATGCCTGTAACTACTGAAAAATGTAAAATTTTAATAGTAGTCAAGAAAAAAAAAAAAAAGAGAGGACCACGGTACCTGTGTTAAACCACTAGAGGCCGCTGTGGTCCATTTTTTCTTGTCATGGGGATCTTTGGTTTTCTCAAGTCAAAAGATCCAGGCAGTTGGTAAGTTCTCTGTGGGAATCCACTTCCTCTGCCCTGTTGCTGAGCTCATCCACCGCACAGGCCCTCGGCAAAAAGGGCCCTGGCTCCTAGTCCCTGCTTGGTTTCGAAAAGGGCGCCAATGGTGCACGGGCGCGTGCACGCGCCTCCTATGAAAAAAAGGGGCGGGTGGATGACGCTCGATGCGCGCCGCGGCGCTTCTGCGCATGTGCAGGCGTCCCAGCATGTATAAAAGACACAGTACAAGTGTCAGCTGGATGCAAACGGAGCTAGCAACAAACAGTGGCACACAGAGGCGGTTGATGCAGGCATCCCCATAGAAAGGCACTTTAGTGGACACCAGCTGGTATATAGCAGCAACTGTGTTAGACTATTACCAGCAAAATTGGTGTATGACGACGGGAATACCTCAGCTTTGTGCTTAAAGGATATGTCGTCCAGACGCTCCGGAAATAAGTCTTCCAGGAAGCCAAAGGGGTCTCCATCGGGCTCTGAGGATATTGGGCATGCTTGTACTGCACCAATCTCCCCTGAAAATTCAGAGGTCAGTAGCCGTAGGAACCCCTCAGGAGTGCCTGGTGCTGCGGCTGTCCCCAGTCCACCTGCTCCTGTATATATAACAGAGGAGGTTTTATCCTCAACTCTGGGAGGATTGGAAGAGAGATTAACAGCATTGATCGCTGCTTCCCTGTCACAGGGAAAGCGCGTCCGATCTCCGTCTCCTCCTTCAGAGTGCCTGTTAGTGGAGGAACAGCCCCACACAGAGATCGACCTACCTGAAGGGAATCAGGATGAGGTTGATTCAGTTATGGAGGAATCAACAGTGGAAGAACCTTTCTCAGCATCTCAGGCTGAAAGATTATGGGTTCAGTCTCTGACTAACATGGTCCGATCAGCATTTAAAATGCCTCTGGCGGAACCATCAACCACTACGGTTTCCTCGCTGGGGTCTCTGAAAGCTCCCCAGGCTGTCTGTTCCTTCCCAATCCACCCTTTATTGGAAGGGCTTATTTACCAGGATTGGGAGCATCCTAATAAAATATTTACTCCCCCCAAGAGATTTCCGGTGATCTATCCCATGGAGGATAAGTTCATAAAAAAATGGAGGGTCCCTACAGTGGACGCAGCCATCTCTTCTGTGAACAAATCACTGACATGTCCAGTAGATAATGTTCCAATGTTCAAAGACCCAAAAGATAAAAAATTGGAGTCTTTACTAAAATCTGCTTTCTCTACAGCAAGCATGGTGACACAACCTGCGGTAGCAGCGATTGGAGTCTGCTAAGCGGTGAAAGATCAGTTGAAACAAGTCTTAAGGGACTTACCAGATCAGCAGGCTCTTGCCCTAGCTGACCTACCTAGAGCCTTGTGTTTTGCGGTGGACGCCATAAAGGATACAATCCAACAGGCCTCCCGCTTTACGCTGTCTGTAGTACATATGCGTAGGCTTCTATGGCTCAAAAACTGGTCTGCTGAAGCTCCCTGTAAGAAATTGCTGGTTAGCTTCCCATTTCATGGAGAACGCTTATTTGGAGAAGATCTGGACAAATATATCCAGAAAATTTCTGCCGGTAAAAGTTCACTCTTACCGGTTAAGAACAAGAGTAGAAGTCCTTCTTTTAAGAGGCCTACTTCTCCAGTCCCTGGCACATCGGCTGTGAAACAGTTCCGACAGCCTCCGCGGTCAAATTCAGGGGGCAGAAATCAGGGACAATCACAGGGTAACAAGAAACCCTGGGTCAAGAGAGGTACAAAACCTCCCCCCAAGTCATGAAGGGTTGCCCCCACTCAATCGGGTGGGGGGAAGACTTCAGTTGTTCACAGAGACCTGGCGGGACACCATCAGAGACAGATGGGTGCTCTCCGCAGTAAGTCTGGGATACAAGCTGGAGTTAAAAGACACTCCTCCTGCCCAATTTATGAGGTCAAACGTGCCAAGCGATCCCCAGAAGAGAGGATCCCTCCTTCTGGCACTAGAACAACTATTGCTCCAAGGTGTAATCATGAAGGTTCCCCTGGAAGAAAGCGGGTTCGGGTTTTACTCGAACCTTTTCACAGTCGCCAAACCAAATGGGGACGTGAGGCCCATATTAAATCTAAAAGGGCTAAACAAGTTCCTAAATATCAGGACTTTTCGGATGGAGTCGATCCGATCGGTGGCCACCGCCCTACAAGGGCAGGAATGGTTAGCCTCGATCGACATAAGGGATGCTTATCTGCATATTCCCATCTTTCCGGCCCACCAGAAATTTCTACGCTTTGCAGTAGAAGGGCGCCATTTTCAGTTCAGAGCCTTACCTTTCGGTCTGGCCACAGCACCACGAGTGTTCACAAAAATTCTGGCCCCACTATTGGCCAATCTAAGAACACAAGGTGTAACGATAATGGCATATCTAGACGACCTGCTACTAATAGACCACTCAGTGGAAAAGCTGGAAGTAGCTATTCACAAGACAATCAAGTATCTGGAATATCACGGTTGGATTATCAACCGGGACAAGTCAGCTCTAAGACCAGTCAGAAGTCTGGAATACTTAGGGCTAAGGCTGGATTCAAATCAGAGAAAGATTTTCTTACCTCCAGAAAAGGTGTCGTCTTTAAAAGATTTGACCCACTTAGTGGGTACAAAAAGAAAACCATCCATACGCCTGTGCATGAGGCTGCTGGGAAAAATGGTGGCTTTATTCGAAGCAGTACCCTACGGTCAATTCCATTCAAGGAACTTGCAGAGGGCCATACTGTCAGCCTGGAACAAAAAAGTTCAGGCTTTAGACTTACCAATGTCCCTGTCCCCTTCCGTTCGCAAGAGCCTCCATTGGTGGTTGGTGCCCCAGAATCTGGAAAAAGGGAAACCCTTCAGTCCGGTTTCTTGGAAGGTGGTCACTACAGATGCCAGCCTCATAGGCTGGGGGGCAGTACTGGAGCAATGGTCTCTCCAGGGCAAGTGGTCAGAAGCCCTGCCCATCAATCTCTTAGAGATACGAGCAGCCCGGTATTCCCTAGTAGCATGGACATCCAAACTCCAAGGGTCCCCTGTCAGAATTCAATCAGACAATGCCACAGCAGTGGCATATATCAATCACCAGGGTGGCACCAGGAGTCGTGCAGCCCAGAGGGAAGCGAATTGCATCCTGGAATGGGCAGAAAGATATGTCCCAGCCATATCCGCGGTTTTCATCCCAGGAGTGGAAAATTGGAAAGCGGACTTTTTAAGTCGCCAGCAATTATGCCCGGGGGAATGGTCTCTTCACCCCGAGGTTTTCCAGGCAATAGGCCAGCGGTGGGGAACACCGGATGTAGATCTGCTAGCATCCAGATTCAACGCAAAGGTGGACAGATTTGTGTCTCGCACAAGGGATCCCCTAGCTTGCGGCTCGGATGCCCTAGTGTTCCCTTGGGATCAGTTCAAGCTGATATATGCATTCCCACCGCCACAATTGTTACCGCGATTAATCCGCAGAATCAGGGTAGAAAAGAAACCAGTGATTCTGGTGGCTCCAGCGTGGCCCCGAAGGGCATGGTACGCAGAGATTGTAAAAATGTCAGTGAGGAGTCCTTGGACCCTCCCACATCGTCCGGACCTGCTGTTGCAAGGACCGATATACCACCCTTCCTTACCAGCCCTAGGTTTGACGGCTTGGCTATTGAAGCCCACATTCTGAAAAAGAGAGGGCTCTCTAATCCTGTGGTATCTACCATGATCAATGCCAGGAAGCCAGTATCCAGGCAGATCTATTATAGGATCTGGAAGGCGTACATTACATGGTGTGAGGCCAAGAAATGGCATCCACGTAAGTACGTAATAGGTAGGATTTTGGACTTCCTACAGTGGGCTGTAGATAGGAAGCTGGCCTTGAGTACTATCAAGGGTCAGATTTCGGCCTTGTCAATATTTTTTCAAAGGCCCTTGGCTTCGCATTCACTAGTCAAAGCTTTCATACAAGGAGTGATGCGTATTAGCCCTCCGGTTAGTATTCCCATATGTCCATGGGACTTAAACCTGGTTCTGTCGGTTCTACAGAAACAACCGTTTGAACCATTGCAACACATTTCCTTGGTTCTTCTCACCAGGAAATTGATTTTCTTAGTAGCCATTTGTTCGGCTAAAAGAGTATCGGAATTAGCCGCCTTGTCCTGTAAGGAGCCATATCTGGTTGTCCATAAGGACAGAGTAGTATTACGTCCTCATCCAGCCTTTCTTCCTAAGGTGGTATCGAGGTTTCATTTGAACCAAGATGTGGTTCATCCTTCTTTTTTCCCCAAACCTAGCTCGGTAGAGGAAAAGTTATTGTATTCTTTGGATGTAGTAAGAGCAGTCAAAGCTTATCTAAAAGCCACTGCTCAGATTCGCAGAACGGATACTTTGTTTATTCTGCCGGAAGGCCCCAGAAAGGGTCAGGCAGCATCAAAATCTACTTTAGCCAAGTGGATTCGACAGGTCATAATACAAGCCTATGGCTTGAGAAAGAGACCGCCTCCATTCAAAGTTAGGGCGCACTCCACAAGAGCAGTTGGAACTTCATGGGCAGTGCATCACCAGGCCTCCCTGGCTCAGGTCTGTAAGGCCGCAACATGGTCTTCAGTACACACGTTTACTAGATTCTACCAGGTAGACGTTAGAAGTCAGGAGGATGTCGCCTTTGGGCGCACTGTGTTGCAGGCCGCAAAAGATTCTCATGCCTGATGGCGCCCAGCTTATGTATAGTGTATCCCTCCCCTCATTTGGCATTGCTTTGGGACGTCCCATTAGTAATGACTAAGTCGCTCTGTGTCCCGTGATGTACGAAAAAGAAAAAGGGATTTTTATAACAGCTTACCTGTAAAATCCTTTTCTTGGAGTACATCACGGGACACAGAGCTCCCACCCCTCTTTTTGGGACACTTATTGCTTTGCTACAAAACTGAGGTGCTCCCGGATGGGAGGGGCTTATATAGGGGAGGGTACTTCCGGTTTGGAAGTTGCCAGTGCAAGCACCTGAAGGTAAACTATATAACCCATTAGTAATGACTAAGTCGCTCTGTGTCCCGTGATGTACTCCAAGAAAAGCATTTTACAGGTAAGCTGTTATAAAAATCCCTTTATTTGACCATTAAAAATGCGAACCCCTTTTTTAACTTGTGAACATCTAGAATGCTTTTATTTCACTAACATTTGACTGTATACAGTATAGCGCTACATGTGACATTTGTTTTTTTCTTTGTTATCCCGAGTTCATTCAGTGACATTATCCTTTTTCTCCACTCTTAAGCTTTGCTTAGTAGAACCTTGAGTAGATATCAGTTGTGTATATGCTCTTTATTTTCAAATTAATTTGCAGGCAGTATTGGATTTTCCATGAGCCGAGTCAGCATCTAAAATAGTTGCGTATTTCAAGTAATGACATTTTATTTAGTGCTGTGGAATTTGCTAAATGATTGCCTAGAGCATTAATGACATTTTTCAACATCTACAGGACCTGCGGGACGTGTGGCTTAATTATCCCCTACACCCACTTCAAGTAAGCAAACTCTCCCCTTATTGTAATATATATAGTAGCATTTATTGCTCTTTATTTATTTGCTGCTTCTCTTTGATTCCTTTCTGTGACATTCATGATACCAGTACTAGATTTATTAACAAGCTGTGTGCTATATACATATATATATCATCCTCTGAAGTGTGTAAACCAAACAACTGGAATTAACTCTGCCTCCGACAAACATGAGCCAATTTCTTTTCTGTCCCGCAAGAACATTTATTTTAGTGACTTTTTTATTTTGCTGAGGGCGAAGATGTCATTTTTTATTTTTTATGATGTGAACAAGCCATTGTTTAAAAGAGGCCTTAATCTAAAAACACAGACATGCCAAACAGTTTTGCATACAGCTGAAACATTTTATTATTAATATTTAATATTAAGTTTTCAGTTTTGTAAGATTGTTGTTCTTTCCAGTGTCATATTCAGTGCTGGAGATAAAGAATGAAATGCTAAACTGATTACAGTGGTATTGGTGCATGCTGTGAATTTCTATAAGGCCTGTTGGGTATTCAAAGATCATTAGATATGTATTATGCACCACTTTAAAACTAAACTCCAGGCAGATATAAAGGACCGCCATGTAGTGTGTAATTATGTATTCCCTAAATATCATTAAATGTGTTTTAGATACTGCTAGTATAAGTACTTGAATTTGCCTTTTATATTACCTTCCTTTAATCACTGTGCACAGTAGCTCTGGGAGAGACAGGGGCTACACAGATTTACAGCATTACACAATACTATCAACTTAAACCTGTTTACTAACAGGCAGAGAGTGCAGAATGATGACCTCATTAATATGGTCATACTCCTGCATAGTCTAGTTAGTAGGCCTCAGACAATTTGGAGCCAAAACGGTATTGCTTAATTCAGCCTTTCTCAACCTTTTCAACACAGAGGAACCCTGAAATAACTTTCCGGTTTCAGGGAACTTTTCTAAAAATTACTATACAGGGGGTCCCCGCCTTCCGAACAACTACTTACGAACGGGACGCTGCGTGATGTATCTGCCGTTCTGTGCATGTGCCGCCATTTTCGATGGTGGACACATTCGTCAGAACATCGGAAAATGGCGTATCTCCCGTTCTGCGCATGCGCGGCCATTTGACGGAACATCGGAAAATTACGTAATTGCTGTTCTGCCATGCGGTTCCAACTTACAAACATTTTCGACTTAAGAACAAACCTACAGTCCCTAGCCCGTTCGTAGGTCGGGGACCCCCTGTATCTACAACTCGTGATACATTTGTGCGAGAGTCAGTGGGAAGAGTGCTCCTTGAACTTGTGTTCATTGGGAAGAATTACCTCCTTACAGATAGCAAAAAAGATCAGTGGTGTCAGTGGTGATTAATCGGAGAGGCAGACATGACACATTGCTCAAGGAACCCCTACTAACCTCTGGAGGAACCCTAGAGTTTCATGGAACTCTGGTTGAGAAATCCTGGCTTAAATGCAGTGAAGTTGTCCTTTAAATATTCTCCCCATCCTCAGTTTTTCCCAAATACATAAATACTTACATACATGCCCTCTCCTGAGACCTTTACTATATGGCCTCGACACTACACAGCCTCAAAAAAAGAAAAAAAGTCCCAGCTATGTTCAACTTCCACTGCCCATGTATTGTTTAACTGCAGTGGAAAAAAATGAGGCTGCCAAATATGGCAGTGCTATCTTCATTGCATTGGGCTGCACAAATCACCCACCTAATATTAAGTAGTTCCCCTTCTGCCATCAAAACAGCTATGACCCATCGAGGCATGGACTCCACTAGACCTTTGAAGGTATGCTGTGACATCTGGCACCAAGCCCGTTGGTAGCAGATCCTTTAAATCACATAGGTTGTGAGGTGGGACCTCCATAGATCAGACTTGTTTTCCAGCACATCCCACGGATACATGATGGATTGGGATCTCGAGAAATTGGAGGGCAAGTCAACACCTCAAACTTGTGTTCCTCAAGCCATTCTTGCAGGTGGTGGTATGTGTCAAAGTAACTTCCACATGAATGATAGGACCAAAGGTTTCCTAGGATAACATTACCCAAAGCACCACAATGCCTCCACCGGCTTGCCTCCTTTCAGTAGTGTATCCTGGTGCTTTCTCATCCTCAGGTAAGCCACTCACACGCACCTGGTCATCCACATGATGTAAAGGAAAATGTGATTCATCAGATCAGACTTACCTTCTTCCATTGCTGCATGGTCCAGTTCTGATGCTCACATGCCCATTGTAGGTACTTTTAGCTGTATATCGCTAAGCATGGGCTCCCTGACTGGTCTGTGACTACACAGCCCAATACGCAACAAATTGTGTTGCCCATTTTATTTGCTTTCAGCACATCAACTTCAGGGACAGCATGTTCACTTGCTGACTAATATAGCCCACCTAATTTCAGGTGCATTTGTAATGACAGCAAGTTCAAAATCCTATCAGTGTGGCACTGCTCTTGAATTGTCCAGTTTGCTGTCTGGGGGTGAGTTGTTGACCAAGCTGTATTGTTTAAAGTGATTGTAAACCCACTTATGCAACTTGCACCTACAGGTAAGCCTAGATTAAGGTTTACCTGTAGCTGCAAGAAATATCTCCTAAACCTACACGGTTTAGGAGATATTTGCAAAAAAAAGACGTGCACCGATGTCTAGGGCGCATGCGCGCCATAGACAATGGTGTATTCACAGGGTTAATCCCCATTCACAAATCCGGCCTTGCCAGATTTGACAGCTCCCGCGCGCATGTGCGGAGTGACGTCTTTGCCGCTCCGGCCAATCACACTGTGATTGGCTGGAGCGGCGATACCCGGAAGTAACCTCCTGGGTATCTGTGGAGCGATGGCTGCGGCTGGAGGGGAAGACGAGGAAGGCTTCGGGGGCCCCGATCTAAGGTAAGTGATGCATAATGAGCTGGTATGCTAGTCATACTAGCTCATTATGGCTTTGTCTTGCAGGTGTTTTTTTTTTTTTTTTAATTATCCGGGTTTACAACCACTTTAATTGAAGCAGCGAAAAGAGAGGTTGCTGATCTGGCTATGCTATCTGTACACATTAGCTGGATCACAAGACTGGGTAAACAGAACAGTAAGTTAGTGGTCGCTGTCCTCGCAAATTGGCTGCTCATCTATAGTCATAAATACACTCGCCAGCCACTTTATTAGGTACACCTTGCTAGTACCAGGTTGGACCCTTTTTTGCCTTCAGAACTTTTCCTTAATTCTTCATGGCATAGATTCAACAAGGTGTTGGAAACATTCTTTAGAGATTTTGGTCCATATTGACATGGTAGCATCACGCAGTTGCTGCAGATTTGTCGACTGCACAGCCATAATGCAAATCTCCTGTTCCACCACATCCCAAAGGTGCTCTATTGGATTGAGATCTGGTGACTATGGAGGCCATTGAAGTACAGTGAATTCATTGTCATGTTAAAGAAACCAGTTTGAGATGACTTGAGCTTTGTGACATGGTGCATTATCCTGCTGGAAGTAGCCATCAGAACATTGGTACACTGTAGTTATAAAGGAATGGCCATGGTCAGCAACAATACTCAGGTAGGCCGTGGCATTTAAACAATGCTCAATTGGTACTACGGAGTCCAAAGTGTGCCAAGAAAATATCCCCCACACATTACACCACCACCACCGGCCTGAACAATTGATACAAGGCAAGATGGATCCATGCTTTCATATTGTTTATGCCAAATTCTGACCCTACCATCTGATTGCCGCTGCTGAAATTGAGACTCATCAGACCAGGCAACATTTTTCTAATTTTGTATTGTCCAATTTTGGTGAACCTGTGCGAATTGTAGCCTCAGTTTCCTGTTCTAAGCTGATAAGAGCGGCACCTGGGGTTGTCTTCTGCTGCTGTAGCCCATCTGCTTCAAGTTTCAATGTGTTGTGCATTCAGAGATGGTATTCTGCGTACCTTTGTTGTAACGAGTGGTTATTTGAGTTACTGTTGCCTTTCTATCATCTCAAACCAGTCTGCCCATTCTCCACTGACCTCTGACATCAACAAGGCATTTTCCTCCACACAACTTCTGCTTACTGGATATTTTCTTTTTTTCCCGACCATTCTCTGTAAACAATAGAGATGGTTGTGCATGGAAATCCCAGTAGATCAGCAGTTTTTGAAATACTCAGACCAGACCGTCTGGCACCAACAACCATGACACGTTCAAAGTCACTTAAATCCCCTTTCTTCCCCATTTTAATGCTCCGTTTGAACTTCAGCAAGTCGTCTTTACCACGTCCAGATGCCTAAATGCATTGATTCGCTGCCTTGTAAGTGGCTGATTAGCAATTTGTGTTACCAAGCATCTGACCAGGTGTACCTAATAACGTGGCTAGTGAGTGTATTTTCATCAGACTAGATGGCCACTTCAAGCATATGTACAGTACAAAGCTGATTCCAGAATGAATTGCCCAGTTAGAATACAATCAGGTGACGCATCTGGTTGACACTGTTGTGTCAGTGACAAGCCCAGTTTAACATTGAACAATTCATAATTATGAAGTAAACATCTATTTTATGGTTGAATTTTATCATGTCTTCAATAACTGCTTAGAATAAAAGATGACCGCTAGGATCTTTTGACCACATAATAGGAATAATTGATCAAAATACAGGCTATTAACTTGCTGCTTTGCTCACTGCTGTCGCTTCCAAGATCAATCACTTGTAGAATTATGTTGGTATAATATAGACTTTTTTTATTGTCCCCAACAAAAATTAGCAAAAAAAAAAGGAAAAAACCCTGATGTATGTATGTGTGTGTATATGTACATATATATGTGTAGTTATACATATATAGAGAGATATACAGTGGGTACGGAAAGTATTCAGACCCCCTTACATTTTTCACTCTTTGTTATATTGCAGCCATTTGCTAAAATCATTTAAGTTCATTTTGTTCCTCATTAATGTACACACAGCACTCCATATTGGATAGAAAAACACAGAATTGTTGACATTTTTGCAGATTTATTAAAAAAGAAAAACTGAAATATCACATGGTCCTAAGTATTCAGACCCTTTGCTGTGACACTCATATATTTAACTCAGGTGCTGTCCATTTCTTCTGATCATCCTTGAGATGGTTCTACACCTTCATTTGAGTCCAGCTGTGTTTAATTATACTGATTGGACTTGATTAGGAAAGACACACACCTGTCTATATAAGACCTTACAGCTCACAGTGCATGTCAGAGCAAATGAGAATCATGAGGTCAAAGGAACTGCCTGAAGAGCTCAGAGACAGAATTGTGGCAAGGCACAGATCTGGCCAAGGTTCCAAAAAAATTCTGCTGCACTTAAGGTTCCTAAGAGCACAGTGGCCTTCATAATCCTTAAATGGAAGATGTTTGGGACGACCAGAACCCTTCCTAGAGCTGGCCGTCCGGCCAAACTGAGCTATTGGGGGAGAAGAGCCTTTGTGAGAGAGGTAAAGAAGAACCCAAAGATCACTGTGGCTGAGCTCCAGAGATGCAGTCGGGAGATGGGAGAAAGTTGTAGAAAGTCAACCATCACTGCAGCCCTCCACCAGTCAGGGCTTTATGGCAGAGTGGCCCGACAGAAGCCTCTCCTCAGTGCAAGACACATGAAAGCCAGCATGGAGTTAGCTAAAAAAAACACCTGAAGGACTCCAAGATGGTGAGAAATAAGATTCTCTGGTCTGATAAGACCAAGATAGAACTTTTTATCCTTAATTCTAAGTGGTTTGTGTGGAGAAAACCAGGCACTGCTCATCACCTGTCCAATACAGTCCCAACAGTGAAGCATGGTGGTGGCAGCATCATGCTGTGGGGGTGTTTTTCAGCTGCAGGGACAGGACGACTGGTTGCAATCGAGGGAAAGATGAATGCGGCCAAGTACAGTGATATCCTGGACTAAAACCTTCTCCAGAGTGCTCAGGACCTCAGACTGGGCCGAAGGTTTACCTTCCAACAAGACAATGACCCTAAGCACACAGCTAAAATAATGAAGGATTGGCTTCACAACAACTCCGTGACTGTTCTTGAATGGCCCAGCCAGAGCCCTGACTTAAACCCAATTGAGCATCTCTGGAGAGACCTAAAAATGGCTGTCCACCAACGTTTACCATCCAACCTGACAGAACTGGAGAGGATCTGCAAGGAGGAATGGCAGAGGATCCCCAAATCCAGGTGTGAAAAACTTGTTTGAGCTTTCCCAAAAGGACTCATGGCTGTATTAGATCAAAAGGGTGCAAATACTAAATACTGAGAAAAGGGTCTGAATACTTAGGACCATGTGATATTTCAGTTTTTCTTTTTTAATAAATCTGCAAAAATGTCAACAATTCTGTGTTTTTCTGTCAATATGGGGTGCTGTGTGTACATTAATGAGGAAAAAAAATGAACTTAAATTATTGTAGCAAATGGCTGCAATATAACAAAGAGTGAAAAATTTAAGGGGGTCTGAATACTTTCCGTACCCACTGTATATATACGCCAGCGTGTGTATAGTTTACATATTTGTGTTTGAGTAGATTTATAGTGCTGATTACTGATACATTTTTTACTTTATTTGTAGCTAAATATAATTTATTTAGAGTGATAAACATGGCGTTTCATTTTTGCCTTTCTGATCTGCACGCTGTTCTGATTCAGCTTTATTTGCTTTCGCATAAACTAGCTGGGAGAATTATGACAACTGTCTATGCAAAATAGAGGATTGAGCCTAGCGGGGTGTCATCTCATCCTTAATGGAGCCACTTTTTATGATAAGAATAACTTTCAAATCAAAACAAATAAGCAGTGTAGGTGATCCATGGGTATGGCAGTCAGACGGCGGTGGGAAATTGATTATCAATGCTGTCTGAAATTGATAAAAGAGCTAACAAGGATGCAAGCCTGACATTTTATTGCCATTTTGTTTAACATAAACATACTAACATTATTTGTTACAGTTACAGAAGCCGTGCATTTATGTCTGCAGCAAACTGTGTTTAAGAAGTTTCTCGCTCCTCTTTTTGTCAGCTTCAGGAGTCTAGCACTGATCGACAGCTGATTGAGACATCACCGGTCCTTAAGAAACTGACAAAATTTGAAGAAGCAATTGGAGTTCAGTTTACTCATATACGACTTCTAGCTCGAGCTTTCACCTTGAGAACAGTGGGATTTAACCATCTGACCTTGTAAGCAAAGAATCTGATCTCTTTATCTGTCATCTGGCAGAGACATATATAGAGTGAATACCTTTCTTTGTGATGAGAATACTCAATAATAGTCGGTGCACACACAAACACATGGATAGGAAATGTAGAAAAGTACCGAATAGGAGGCTGTGGAAGCAATCTTTATGTAATAAAGCCTTAAGGAATTTATTTTTTTTCTAACATAAAAACATTGTAAAAGAAAATAGTTTGAAGTACAAGAACATGTAATCTGTTGCTTTATGTTGTTTATGACTTGTTTTATTTTTTTTATTTTTTTATTATATTGCTACTTTGTACAAATTGGAACAACAGAATGTATTTACCAAAATGTACTCCTTTAAAAGAAAGCTCAAACCAAAAACTCAATTATGCATGCTGTGGTTCCTCCAGTTAAGATTCCCCTCAGAACCTGTGACAGTAGCCTTATGCCGCGTACACACGATCAGAATTTCCGACAAGAAAAGTCAGATGTGAGCTTTTCTTTATCGTACACCACGGGACACAGAGCTAGTCATTACATAATGGGTTAAGGGTCACCAGCGGTGATTGGACACTGGCACAACCAATGGAAGACAGTTCCCCTCCATATAACCCCTCCCATCAGGGAAGTACCTCAGTTTTTTCGCCAGTGTCGAAAGGTGTTGGACGCGTTAGGAGGTGCTAAAGGAAAGCTCTACCAAAGAGACCCTCTGGGGGTAAAAGAGCTATGCTTTCGGATCCATCCAAGACGCCTACAAATGAGCTGAATCTGGATGGGATCCGGGCCTCATCCATGAGGCGTCGCCTGTAATGTCTCTCTTCGGAGGACTGGGCTCTAAGATCCAGCACTTTCGCTATTTCGCTATAAAGTCCTGGTAAGAGTCTTGTACAAGGCCCAGGGGAGACGTATCCTTTAAATAGGAACCCATATCCCTGAAGGTTGGCACACATAGCCCACTGTGAAGGGTGAAGTTTGGTATCTGTCTGAAAACTTTCAGCAGAAAAACCTGCGGCGTGGATAAGGTGAGATTAGAAGGTCCATAACTAGGTTGGGACCTTTTTCAAAAAGTGGATGTCTTCTTTTTTTCCACCACTGGGGGGAGTAAAGAGCTGAATATACTCACCTCACTCTGTTCAGTGTCGGCTTCGGCGAAGTACACTGCTCGTCACCTCCGCTGCTGAGCTTGCTTGAGCACCCCGCTCCTCCTTCCGGTGGCCGATACAGACACCTGCAGATGCAGGTAAGTGGGGACAGGGGCTGATGAGAGTCCTCTCTCACTATGGCCACCACCATAGCGCTAAAGGCCGCGCGCGCGGGAGCGCACTTTATCGGAGGGGGGGGCCGAGGCGTGCGCGGGCGCGCGCAGGCACAGAAACGGCGCCAAATTTTAAAAGACTGTCAGTGTAAAAAGCACTGCAGCAGCAAGCAAGCTCGTTAGTTCTCTTGTTCCTGGCAGAGAAACACAGCAGCTATACAGGGACGTAAGACTCCATGTGGTTGGATTGGGTACTTCCTAGAAGACATCCATGTTATGCATAGTTATGTGTTAAAAGTTGCATACTTAATGTATTTGCTAAACTGAACACGGTAGTATATGCATTTAGGTACCTTGTATTTTGTCTAAACAGTAAGTCTTCCAGGGGAAGTAATGCGGACAAAAAGAGATAAAAGAGCACCGCCGCCTGAGACAGGGGGCTCTAGCTGTGCTGACTCGGTACCTTCCTCTCCTGTGTTGCCAAAAGCACCTGTACAGGATGAGCCATTACCTCTGTCAGGTATGGCGGCTTCCCCAGTGAAGCCTGGGCCTGCATATGTCACTGAGGACACTTTATCAGCTGCCCTAAATAATCT
The DNA here is from genome assembly GCA_029206835.1 of Rana muscosa. Classification (NCBI taxonomy): domain Eukaryota; kingdom Metazoa; phylum Chordata; class Amphibia; order Anura; family Ranidae; genus Rana; species Rana muscosa. Next base: position 1,139,582,086 of record CM055122.1, read on the forward strand.
GGAGGAGAAAATTGCTACTTTAATCGCTAAATCCTCTAAAAAGGACAATAAGCGAAGCAGATCTCCTCCAGTATTGGACCTCCCTTCAGAAGTACCTGAGGAGGAGGAAGATGAGGAGGAGGCTACATCAGCAGAGGATGAGGAGTCAGACGGATCAGGGATATCGGATGAGCCTTTTTCGGTATCCCAGATTTTAAAGTCACAGGTGCAATGCTATGCAGGAGCCGTGCGAGCTGCATTTAGGTTACCCTCTTTGGAGGTAACAGAATCACCTGTCTCCTCCCTAGGATCATTAAGATCCCTGCAAGGTGCATGCTCCTTCCCGGTTCATCCGTTACTAGAGGATCTATTGTACGCAGACTGGCAACATCCAGATAAGCGTTTTTCACCTCCAAAAAAGTTTAACATTCTTTATCCTATAGAGGAAAAATTTTTAAAGAAATGGAGCCTGCCTACGGTAGATGCGGCTATTTCTTGTGTAAATAAAAACCTGACATGTCCAGTGGATAATGTACAAGTGTTTAAAGATCCTTCTGAGAAGAAGTTGGAATCCTTACTGAAATCCTCCTTCCTTTTGGCCGGCTCAATTATCCAACCTGCAGTAGCAGCAGTCGGTATGTGTCAGGTCGTCAGCCAACAGGTAAAGCAGGGGCTGAAGGAGCTGCCTTCAGAGCAGGCTAAAAATTGGGAGAATTTGCCTAAAGCCTTATGCTTCACAGTGGATGCCATGAGAGATTCTATCATACAGGCATCACGCCTTACACTCCAGCTGGTACAGATGCGCAGAGTACTTTGGCTTAAGCATTGGTCAGCGGAAGCCCCATGCAAAAAGTTGTTGGCAAGTTTTCCCGTTCCATGGCGAACGCCTTTTTGGGGAAGATTTAGAAAGATATATCCAAAAGATATCAAGTGGTAAAACGACACTTTTACCTGAGAGAAAGAAAAACAAGAGACCTTGTTTTAAACACACTCTCTCCCCAGCTCCCGGGAAATCTGACTCCAGCCAGTGGCGACGGCCTTTTCAGCCGCCCAAAAAAGCCAAAGAACAGGCTCAGAAGAACAAGAAGCCGTGGGGTTCAAGAGCTAATAAGCAAGCCCCCAAAACCTCTCATTGAAGGGGCGCCCCCGCTCGGCCGAGTGGGGGGAAGGCTTCGTCAGTTCTCAGCGACTTGGCGGACAGAAACCCAGGACAAATGGGTGGTATCCACAATATCCTCAGGGTACAGACTGGAATTTCGAGAGATCCCATCTTCTCAATTCCGAAGTTCAAGACTCTCCAAGGATCCACAAAAAAGAGGATCCTTCTTCAAAGGTTTGAATCACTTAATAGCTCAAGGTGTGGTTACAGAGGTACCCCAAAAGGAGCAAGGTTCAGGTTTTTACTCAAACCTCTTTGTGATTCCAAAACCGAACGGAGAAGTCAGACCCATCCTGGATCTAAAAAATCTAAACCAGTTTCTGAACGTTCGCCATTTTCGAATGGAAACGATTCGATCCGTGGTCGCTACTTTAAAAGGCGGAGAATTCATTGCGTCCATAGATATCAAAGACGCATATCTACACATACCAATCCTCCCCGCTCACCAAAGATTCCTAAGGTTTGCGGTAGAAGATCGCCACTTTCAATTTGTGGCCCTGCCATTTGGTGTAGCCACCGCGCCCAGAGTATTCACAAAGGTGCTAGCTCCTCTGTTAGCAAGCCTAAGAACACGGGGCATTGCGGTAACAGCCTATCTAGACGATCTACTATTAATAGATCAGTCAAAGGAGGGATTGGATCACGCTGTAGACACTACAGTAGGATACCTGGAGCATTTAGGATGGATTATAAACTTACAAAAATCCTCTCTCCAGGCCCAAAGAAGGATAGTGTACCTGGGCATGATCATAGATACAGCCCAAAACAGGGTATACCTGCCAGAGCCAAAGATACAGTCTCTGAAAGACCTGATCCACAAGGTCAAAGCAAACAAGAGGCCGTCTATTCGCCTTTGCATGAGACTATTGGGAAAGATGGTAGCCTCCTTCGAGGCGGTCCCTTACGCCCAGTTTCATTCGAGACTACTTCAAGGCAATATTTTAGCCTCCTGGAACAGGAAGAGCCAAGCTTTGGATATACCCATGCGCCTGTCCTCACAAGTACGCCACAGCTTCAATTGGTGGCTAGAAGCCAGGAATTTACGGAAGGGAAAGTCCTTCCTCCCAGTGGCCTGGAAGGTGGTATCTACGGATGCCAGCCTATCGGGCTGGGGTGCAGTATTCGAGGAGGCTTCTACCCAGGGAACCTGGGCCAAGACTCAGGGGATCCTGCCCATCAATGTGCTAGAGATCCGGGCGGTATATCTAGCCCTCAAAACCTGGACATACAGGTTACAGGGCTACCCAGTTCGGGTTCAATCCGACAATGCTACGGCAGTAGCTTACATCAATCACCAAGGAGGCACCCACAGTCGGGCAGCCCAAAGAGAGGTGAACCGGATCTTGGCATGGGCAGAAGAGCATGTACCTTGCATCTCTGCAATCTTCATTCCAGGGATAGAAAACTGGCAAGCAGACTACCTGAGTCGTCAGCAGCTGCTACCAGGAGAGTGGTCTCTTCACCCAGAGATCTTTCAGGCCATATGTCTGAGATGGGGAAACCCAGATGTAGACCTGCTAGCTTCCAGGTTCAACAAGAAATTGGACAACTTTGTGTCCAGAACGAGAGATCCTCTAGCCTACGGGACAGACGCTCTAATAACTCCATGGAATCAGTTCTCACTGATCTATGCATTCCCTCCGATCCCTCTTCTACAAAGACTGCTTCGCAGGATCAAGGAGGAGGGAATACCAGTAATCCTAGTGGCCCCAAACTGGCCCAGGAGGCCTTGGTATGCCGAGATCGTAAAAATGGCGATAGGAAGGCCCTGGAAGCTTCCACTTCGACACGACCTGTTGTCACAGGGTCCAGTATTCCACCCTTCCTTACAAAGGCTAAATTTGACGGCCTGGCTGCTGAGACCCACATTTTGAAAAAGAGAGGGGTCTCTGGCCTGGTTCTTTCTACGCTCATTAATGCTAGAAAGCCAGCCTCCAGACTCATCTATCATAGAGTCTGGAAAGCATACGTTTCCTGGTGTGAATCCAGAAGTTGGAATCCTCTGAAATATGAAATAAGTAGGATTCTTGCTTTTTGCCAGTTAGGAGTGGATATGAAATTAGCCCTTAGCACCATCAAAGGGCAAATATCGGCTCTATCAGTCTTCTTTCAGAGACCATTGGCATCTCACTCCCTAGTTCGGACATTCATTCAGGGGGTACTGAGGATAAATCCTCCAGTCAGGTCTCCCTTGTGTCCATGGGATTTGAATTTGGTATTGTCAGTGTTGCAAAAGCAACCTTTTGAACCTATTCGCCATATTCCTTTAATTATATTAAGTAGGAAATTGGCCTTTCTGATTGCTATAGCTTCTGCTAGGAGAGTATCAGAGCTAGCAGCTCTTTCTTGTAAAGAGCCTTATCTAATTTGTCACAAGGACAAGATCGTACTACGACCCCATCCGGCTTTTCTGCCTAAGGTGGTGTCGGCTTTTCACTTGAATCAAGACATTGTTCTGCCTTCCTTTTTCCCAAACCCGCGGACGGCGGGGGAAAAATTATTATACTCTCTAGATCTAGTGAGAGCGGTAAGGGTGTATCTGCAAGCAACCGCTCAGATACGTAAAACAGATGTTTTGTTTATTTTACCAGATGGTCCCAAGAAGGGCCAAGCGGTATCAAAATCCACCATTTCCAGGTGGATTAGACAAGTAATTGTTCAAGCTTATGGTTTAAAGAACAGGACTCCTCCTTTTCCTGTTAAGGCGCACTCTACCAGGGCGATAAGTGCTTCATGGGCAGTGCACCACCAGGCTTCGATGGCTCAGATCTGTAAGGCTGCAACTTGGTCCTCAGTCCATACATTTTCCAAATTCTATCAAATAGATGTGAAAGGACATGAGGATTCCGCCTTCGGGCGAAGTGTGCTGCAGGCAGCAGTATAGGGCTTCTGGTCCGCAAGCGGTCGGTTTGATCTGTGTCTCCCCCCCTTCATATGAGCATTGCTCTGGGACGTCCCATTATGTAATGACTAGCTCTGTGTCCCGTGGTGTACGATAAAGAAAATAGGATTTTTATAACAGCTTACCTGTAAAATCCTTTTCTTGGAGTACACCACGGGACACAGAGGTCCCACCCTTCTTATGGGAACCTTACTGCTTTGCTACAAAACTGAGGTACTTCCCTGATGGGAGGGGTTATATGGAGGGGAACTGTCTTCCATTGGTTGTGCCAGTGTCCAATCACCGCTGGTGACCCTTAACCCATTATGTAATGACTAGCTCTGTGTCCCGTGGTGTACTCCAAGAAAAGGATTTTACAGGTAAGCTGTTATAAAAATCCTATTTTTGTCTAAATTCCGACTGTGTGTATGCTCCATCGGACTTTTGCTGTCAGAATTTCCGCCAAGAAAAGATTGAGAGCAGGTTCTCTATTTTTCGGAAATTCTGATCGTCTGTAGCAATTCCGACGCGCAAAATTCCTACGCATGCTCGGAAACAATTCGACACATGCTCGGAAGCATTGAACTTTATTTTCTCGGCTCGTCGTAGTGTTGTACGTCGCCGCGTTCTTGACGGACGAAATTTCAGAGAACTTTTGTGTGACCGTGTGTATGCGTGCCAAGCTTGAGCGGAATTCCGTAGGCAAAACGATCCAAGGTTTTTCCGGAGGACATTTTGATCGTGTGTACGCGGCATTAGAGAATGGAAGAATGCTATGAACAAATTTTTGTAGATTTTTGAAGACTGGAAACCTTTGTCAGATTGTTTTTTGTTTGTGCTCTAGTTGGGAGATTCCCCCTAACTTTGTACCCCTGTGTCTGCAATCCCTGGAGTAGGAAGTAAAGGGATATCTCCGCAAGTTAGGAATCAAGTAGCAAGAAAGCCCGGTGAAGACTCTTACCCTTTTTCCACCCTATACGAAAAAAGAGTGATTGAGTCTCTCTTTCTTATTAATGAGACTCTTACAATCATTTCCTGTATTTCCACCCCAGTGGAACTTACAATTTAATATTCAAGTCACACACACACACAAGGGCCAGTTTTGACAGCAGCAAATGTTGACATGTTTTGCAGTTTGTGGCCCTTTAGGCATGGGCAGAATATACAAACTTAGTGTAGCTAATAATTTGCTGTAATCTCAACTCAAGGCTGTTGCATAAAATCAAGCTATCCATTGCGCTAATGTGCTGCCTAATGTGATATACCAACTTTGCACACAATTGCTTTTGATCTGTCCATATTAATATGCTGACTCATTTAACACCCATCTCATGTGTCGCTTGGGTTTAATGACAGAATCACACGGTGTGTGGTCAAGTGTGAAGTGTTTATTACTTTAATGGGACATCAGCTCTGTGTGCTTGTTTTAATAAGTGTCTTTGAAGGGTCAAAGGAGGCAGCTAATAAGGATGAAGTAATTAATATGTTGTATTGCCAGCGAGGGAGACATTGAGCCATTGCTTAGATAGTGCCAGAGTTTTGCCCTCTCCATTTCTTTGTTTATAGAAAAACAAGACCAGTGCCTGTGCAGCTTCAAGTGGGAATTTATTAAGGCAGATTATGTCCTACATAGGAAAAAAATAGGATGATAAATTATTTAGAAAAAAAGTAGCTTAAAATTATTAATAATTGTCCATTAAAGTAACTTCAGCTGTCATATTGAATTTTTTTGTTGAAATTATGATCGGATAAAATAACAGCAAGTAGCAAATTTGTGAAATTACATATTTATAAGACAGCCAGTTAAGTTCTAGAAATGTTTTAGCCAGACACTGCCATTTATGTAAGTAAGAGCATCAGTTCAGAGAACAATGAAGGCAATGTCTCGCGTTGCAACATTACAGGAATTACCATTTACTATGACTTTTCAGCAATGCTAAAAGAAGCCCATTGTTAAGAGAATTGAAACAAGTCATCAGAAAAGCAACTCCATCCTAATTGGAAGCCTCAAAAAAGGGACAAGGCTTAGAAAGCTGCTGTGTGATCTATTTGGATAACCCTTAGTGCTCTGGAAACTCTTATCATGCATTAAATGTGTATTTTTGGTTAAAAAAAAAAGATTATATGCTATACATAATGAGAACACAGATTTAAATCAACAGCTTTAAAACATATAAATGTAAAGAAACAAACAACATGCATGGGTATTATAACAGCTGGGTATTATAACTTCCCTGTAAAGCAGAATTGTCAGTAACTTTAAAAGTCTGCATTAATAAATCTCTGGTGCATCAAAGTAAACTGTAGTCTGCTGGAACTGTTGTGACTTTTATAATGTTTTGACCCCTTATATATGAGTGTTATATATGGCTTTGATTTGATAAATAACTTTAAGGTTTGGTTGGCCATAGATAATTCATTCTTAGTGTAGAGAGGTGAGCAAACGGCTTTTGTGACTGAGTTTGCTTTATGTCAAACCTACCTCAACTTTGGTGCACTTTCATCAAGGGTATTTCATACCTCTTCTTTGGGGAAAAGGCTTTGAGCAATCAAATGACTTGTGAGAATTAGCCTTTGCACGGGATGCCTTTGTAACGTGTTAACAAAAGTTATGGGTTGTTCCTGTCATACTTACCTTAGTTCTTTACAGTGGGGGTGTGAATTTCTTTAATGACTATGGATAGCTGTCATTAAAGTCAGACTTAGAAAAAACTACAAACTGTAGAACAGTTTAAGTTTCGTGTCTACACAGTTCAGTTGAGTATGTAATGTTAAGAGATAATAAAATCCTTGACATTCCCAGATATAACCTGTTTGCTGTAAGATTAATGCAGAAGGCATATGTGAAAGCTTTGGCCTCAGAGTGCTTGGGGAACTGGCAGTACAGCCTGCTTTACGAAACTTCTGCTTCCCAGACAGCTTCGGTCATCCATTTGTTATTTGCGAATTTTAATAATAAAGGCTCTTCCTGACCTATATTTTTCTGCAATAGAGATGCTTAGCCACTTCTAGGTATTTCATGTAATGTTATCAATTTACAAAGCGACAAGTACTCTGTCCTTGATCTCTTTTTTTTTTCTTCTTGATTTAGAGCACAAGGCCTTAGCAAAAAGAGGGCTTTGCGATCATGTTTGTAAATAGGAGCAGTTAATGAACAACATTTGTCTCTGTATGCACTAGTAAAAGAAAATGTGTATGACTCTTTATTTTCATTTGTTACTCCTTGAATGAATATCGATTTCTCTCTATTAATTTTTCTTTTCCGTCTCCTACAGAGGCCACAACCAAAGGATGGAATTCCTGGGTGACTCTATAATGCAGCTGGTAGCCACAGAATATTTATTCATACATTTCCCTGGTCATCACGAGGGCCACTTAACGGTGAGAAGAACATAAATCAAGCTCCGAGCAGGCAGGCATCACAGGCGGAGCTGGGCATTTAGTGAATTATTCTGCTTTTGATGAATAACTAGGTAGTCTGTCAGCGTGGCTCCTAGCTGGAGATTTGTGGGTTTTAAAAAATATGTTGCAATGGCATGGCATGGTGATTTATGAGCTTAAAGCTTCATGCAGTCTTTGTTTCTTCAGCTTGACAAATCAATAATGTAATCAGTGATAAGCTTTGTATGTTCATAGTGGCATTGGTGCTTGTTTCACAGATAGAAGCATTAAGGCTCTTTGTGTAACTGATTTATACCAGGGTTGCAGGCCTTTGCATGCTGGTTACTTAATTAAAGTTTCTGATTGTAACCGTTGAAGGTAATGAAAGCTTTTCTTTTTGTTTTCCGTCAAGATCCAGAGACATGGTGTGCTGCTTTAGCTCACGTGTATACAAATTTTTTATAAGGTCACATGCTAATAGAAGACTTTGTAATCCATCTGCAATAAAATAGTGATTATTAAACATTACGGTGCAAAAAGGCCTTGTTGTCTTTTGTATAAGACACCATGCTTTGGAATCAAATTGGGTACTGTGTCTGAGGTCCATTATTTTTCTATATTTTGTTTTAATACCTGAATTTCCTTTTGTAGTACAGTAACAACTATCCGGCATCTCTTTTTTTCATTTACTCTTTCACATTTTCATTTATATTGCTCCCTCAGAATGCATTGGCGCCAATATAAATAATTAGGATAGGATGCAATGTGTTTCCGGTAGTTATAAAGCATCCTTTCAACTACCCCAGACCTGTTCTCATGCCAAAAAAAAACATAATAAAAATTGTATTGGTTACTCTAACAATGTCAGTGCTGACATGCAGATCACATGGATTTGTTAATAAAAAAAGCCATGTCACACAGCGGCAGGTTATAAACATGACTGTGTGAACTCTCCAATGTCACAAAGTAAAGAGATGTCACAGCTAGGTCCACAGTGCACTCCTAATTAAAAAAAACAAAAAAACAAGCTTGGTTAAAAATTACCTGCGCATTCCTTATATACATAAATACCCACACTTATTGATTAGGTTAGATTAGGATGAATGTACTATATAAAGCACATGTAGAAGCTTAAAGGGGTTGTAAAGCCTCATGTTTTTTCACCTTAATGCATCCTATGAAATTAGGTGCCTTCACCTCTGAAACTCACGCAATTTCTTGCGGAGTCCCTCAAGGATCACCACTGTCACCCCTTCTCTTTAACATCTACCTCCGCCCACTCCTAAAAATCATTAGCAAACAGGACTTATGCTACCACTCATACGCGGACTACACCCAACTCTACTTTCGTATCACTGGAAAAAAAGACCAATATCACGGATTGGAAAAGTGCCTCACATTGATCGATGATTGGATGACTGAGAGTTCACTTAAACTCAACGAATCCAAAACAAAACTGCTTCTCCTCCACGCTAACCGAAAGACAAAAACTAAAACCTCTTGGACACCACCCACCATTCTCGGACAGACCATCACCCCGAGCACCAAAGTCAAAAGTCTCGGAGTCATCTTTGACTCGGAGATGTCGATGGACGCTCAAATAGGATCAGTAATCAGCGGATCTCATTATCTCCTCCGCCTGCTGCGTAGACTCATTCCCTTCATCCCAGAAGAGGACACAGCAGTAGTAGTTGGATCAATTATCAACTCCCGACTCGACTACGCAAACTCCCTCTACCTCGGACTACCCAAATACCAAATGTCACGCCTACAAGTCGTCCAGAACACGGCAGCCAGACTGATAACAGGAAAAAAAACCTGGGAATCCATCACCCCTTCACTGAGGACCCTTCATTGGTTAACCGTAAAGGATCGGGTCACATTCAAGACCCTCTGTCTCACCCACAAGTGCACACAAGGAATCGCTCCGCAATATTTATGCGAGAAGATAAAGCATTACACCCCCAAACGCAGTCTCCGATCAACAAACCAAAACCTCCTTCACATCCCCAAATTTCGCTACAAATCAAAGGGAGAACGAAGATTTGCAGTCCAAGGACCACGGCTATGGAACGCGCTAACCACGGATATCCGTATGGAAGAAAACCATCGGGCCTTTAGGAAAAAACTTAAGACCCACCTCTTCTGATGGATCATGAAGCTACTGGATGCTAAGCGCCTTGAGGCGATTTAGTTCGCATTTGTTAGCGCTATACAAGTTTTTCACTCACTCACTCACTCTATGCATTAAGGTGAAAAAACACCTTGCACTGTCTGAGCCCCCATTTTACTTACCTGAGCCCCGAAATTCAGTGGGCATGATCCCGCATCGCTTTCCCCATGGCTTCTCGGCTCTTCATTGGATAGATTGATAGCAGCGCAGCCATTGACTCCTGCTGCTGTCAATCAAATCCAATGACACGGAGGCTGGGCCGAGTCATACACTCAGCGACTATGTACGCCGAGTGTATGTCACAGGAGCGCGCCCGCAAGGTAACCCCCTCAGGAGAGAGCTTCCCAGAGGGGGTTATCTATTGCAGGGAGGAGCCGCCGTGGGACCACAGAAGAGGATGTTCAGGGCCACTCTGTGCAAAACGAACTGCACAGTGGAGGTAAGTATGACATGTTTGTTATTTTTTTTTTTTTAAACGTGAACCTTTAGTACCACTTTAAAGCAGTTTTAAACCAAGACAAAACTAAAATAATTTTGACTGTTTGACAAAATAAAGTTTTATTTTGACTGCTGATGCAGATACTGCTGGCCAGAAATCCTAATCCAGCAATCTGCTTCCCTGCACCAATTCAAACAGGAAAACCTTACTTTGAGTCCACTCAAGGTTCTCATTTTTAACTGAAGCCCTGTTATCTTTTGGTATGGCACTCCTTCCATATATGCACGTCTTTTACTGGTAACCTGCTGGATTAGCCACAGTAGGGTAGCCTTGCCTGTTGTGAGCAGCCTAACCTGAGCCAGTGGGCTTTTCAAATGTTTTTTGCCCCCTTACTAACTTGTTTATACTCATATCAAAGTCTCAGTGCCTCTTGGATGCCTTTTTTTCATTGGAGTTTTATAATACAACTGGTTCCTGTTTATTCTCACCATTTCCTGTGGTATATTGACAGTCAATCTTATTTATTTTTTTGATTGATTGTACAAGGCGACCTGTATTTCAGGTCTATGTTGTTCAATCTGCTTTGCCTACACCATCCTTGACCAACCTTTGACCCACACAAACACTAGTTTTTCCTCTCCATTCTTAAGACTCACTTCGGAAACTCTTTTACAGAGCCCAGATATTTCAGCTAACCTCCACCTATTCATAGCAGATTCACAGCAAACTTCCTGGAACTTCAGTGATGTGTTCATATTTTTACCAAGGTGCTACCACTGGGCAAATGGCTGACTATAGTTAGGGCCTGCTATAGTGTCTGTCACCACACTGACATGACTCACAGTTATAGTGAGCAGCTGCATCTCACCAGTTTTAAGTCAAATCATGATCACTTGGCAATGGACAGTTGGGTGGTTTGGCAGCCAAGAGCTCCCTGGAGTCTAAAACCCCCATCAACTGCCTAAATCATATATATTATATTTTACAACTACTTTAAATTGTCCAGCTAGGTAAATTGTATCTAAATCTAAAATCACACATGAAAATCTTAATATACTGCATTTTATTCTTAGATGTGATGGCTCAATTAGGTTTAATTTCTCTTTTGTTCATGGACGGACACAGCCTTAATCTTGACAAAGTGGGTTTTAGCCTTCCTTCAGGAGTGACTAGGCAGACTACTGGCTATATCCCCTCAGCCTGCACTAAGCAGATCCGTTTTTTCTGTCTAGCTAAGGAGAAGACATGGCTCCCTTCAGGCCCATAGGCCTGGGTTTTTTATGTTCCAGATTGACATTTTATTTCATTTTTTATTTTTGTTCCTGTGATCTTCGATCAACTGTCGACTGGGTGACAGGCTGGATCCCAGATCCTTGTCTCCACAGTTTCGGCCATCGAGCGTGCGCCGACCGTAGCTACGCTCTGGGTCGTCCAAGACATGCCCTTCACTCTACGGGTGGCCGTGAGCTATACGCTCCAGGGCATGCATACGACCGGTCTATAGGGCCGATACGCAGCAGCCGGGCCAACAGTCCACTCCGTCACCATGCGGAAGTTGGTCTGTCTGGGATAAGGAAGGGTAATGCCCTGGAACTTCGGGCGATCAGGCTGTGCCTCTCCACATGGTCGCAGAGGCTACAGGGGCGTCCAGTCAGGATCCAGTCAGACAACGCCATGGCAGTGGCGTATGTTAACCATCAGGGAGGAACAAGAAGCTTGGCTGCATCATCGGAGATTGCTCACATCCTGTTGGCCGTATACATTCCGGGCGTAGAAAACTGGCAGGCGGAGTCGCCAGATGCTGGACCAAGGATTATGGTCTCTACACCCGGAGGGGTTTCAGCTCCTTTGCCAAAGAGGGGGCATGCCAGACGTAGATCCTGGCTTCTCGACTCAATCAGAAGGTATTGAGGTTTGTGGCCAGGTCAAGAGACCCATGGGCAGACGCGACAGATGCGTTGGGGGCACTGTGGAGTCAGTACCGGCTAATCTATGCCTTCCCTCCTCTGAAGCTCCTTCCTCATCTGCTTCGCAGACTGGAGGATTCCAATGATCCCAATTGCTCTGGATTGGCCTCGGTGTCCTTGGTACCATACGCCATCCTGTTTTACAGTCACTGGCTTTAATGGCATGGCTATTGAGAGCCAGGTGCTAAGAGACCAGGGCCTGTCAGACTCAGTGATCTCTACCATGAGGAGTGCTCGGAAATCGTCCTATAGGAATATTTATCGTCGCACTTGGAAGACCTACATATCCATTTGGAGGAAATGAGGTGGCATCCGCATGCTTATTTGGTTCCAAAGTCCTGCTGTTCTTACAGTGTGGGGCGGACCAAAAATGTAACTTTAAGTACAATTAAGGGACAGATATCGGCCCTGGCTGTCTTTTTTCAACGATCCCTGGTGGCTCACTCTTTAGTGAGAACGTTTGTACAGGGGGTTCGGCATGCGGCCCCTCCGGGTCCGCCCTCCACTACCTCCGTGGGTCTTGTATAGCAGACGTCCCTTGGCATCTACCGCTATGAGAGGACCTGCTGTTGCGAGGTTCCATACGCCATCCTGCTTTACAGTTGAGGGCTTTAACGGCATGGCCCCTAGGTGCCTCAGAAACCGCAGTTTGAGAACATTAGGGCATTTCCCTTGTTGACACTTTCTCAGAAAGTGGTCCTTTTGGTGGCTGTTGTGTCAGTTAAGACGGGTTTCTGAGCTGGCAGCCTTGTCATGCAAGGCTTCCTATCTGATCTTCCACAAGGATAAGGTGGTGCTGCGTCCGCAGACTTCTTTTCTTCCTAAGGTCGTTTCGACCTTCCATCTCAAGGAAGACATTGTACTGCCATCCTTGTGTCCTCATCCGTCGAATCTTAAGGAGACAACGTTGCATTCCTTGGACGTTGTCCGAGCTCTAAGAGTATACTTGTCTGTTACTGCTCCGTTCCGGAGTTCAGACTCACTGTTTATTCTTTGGCTGGTCCCAAGAAGGGCCCAGCGGTCTCGTCGTCCACCATCTCGAGGTGGATCTGACAGATCGTAATCAGGTTTACGCCATAAAGGGTCGGGCGCTCCCCTTCCCGGAGCATTCGACCAGGGCAAGTGGTGCCTTTTGGATTAACGGCATGGCCTCTCGGTGCTTCAGAAACCACCGTTTGAGAACATCAGGGAGATTCCCTTGTTGACACTTTCTCAGAAAGTGGTCCTTTTGGTGGCTGTTACGTCAGTTAAGATGGGTTTCTGAGCTGGCAGCCTTGTCATGCAAGGCTCCCTATCTGATCTTCCACAAGGATAGGTGGTGCTGCGTCCGCAGACTTCTTTTCTTCCTAAGGTCGTTTCGACCTTCCATCTCAAGGAAGACATTGTACTGCCATCGTTGTGTTCTCATCCGTCGAATCCTAAGGAGACGACGTTGTATTTCTTGGCCGCTGTCCGAGCTCTGAGAGCATTAAGCGTCTGTTTCCCAGGTGTGTATGGCGGCGACTTGGTCGTCCGTTCACACTTTCACTAAACTTTACAAGTTGATGTGAGTGCATCTTCGGATGCTTCTTTCGGTATTGCGGCCGTTTAGAGTTACAACTCCTCAGTGAGGAGCTCTGTTTTGTTTTGGGGTGAAGTTGTTTTAATGCTGTTCCCACCCCTCGTTTTTGACACTGCTTTGGGGCGTCCCACTTTGTCAAGATTAAGGCTGTGTCCGTCCACGAACGAAAGAGAAAATAGGATTTTTATACTCACCGTAAAATCCTTTTCTCTGAGTTCATGGAAGGACACAGCACCCACCCCTCTTTTTTTTTAAGTTTGTACTGCTTTTGACAAGCTGATCTGCTTAGTGCAGGCTGAGGGGATATAACCAGTAGGACCGCCCCCTGGGCGGGGCTGTTCAGCTTTTGAAGTTGTTAACACTTTTTGCCTAGTCACTCCTGAAGGAAGGCTAATACCCACTTTGTCAAGATTAAGGCTGTGTCCGTCCATGAACTCAGAGAAAGTGATTTTATGGTGAGTATAAAAATCCTATTTTTCAGGCTTTTTTCCTTTATTTTCACCCAGTAATTCTGCCAGCAACAGACGTCATGTCTGAAGGTGAAAACATTTTTTCATTGTACTGAATCTATGAAAGAGCAGAGTTGTTACCTTAGGACAGGTTGTGAGTTAGGTCTTCAGAACAACCCCCCCCCCCCAATCTCCTGTTGTCTGTAACATAAAGGGGGGATTCTGTAAGCCACAAAGAGAGCTGGGAACAGTGTAACTGATCAGCATGCAGTACATTCAGATTACACATGACATTACAAGCTCACTACATTTATGGCAGGCTCAACAGGTATTTATTTGCACTTACTAAACACTACTGTGCACAAGTTTTAGGCAGGTGTGATCAAATGATGTAAATTAAAAATGCTTTCAGAAATAGAAGTGCTAATAGTTTATTTTTATCAATTAACAAAATGGAAAGTAAATGAGCAGAAGAGAAGTCCAAATAAAATCAATATTTGGTGTGACCACCTTTTGTCTTCAAAACAGTATCAATTCTTCCAGGTACTTTTGCACACCATTTTTTTTGTTTTTTGTTTATAACGGAGAAACTGGTCCACATGGACTACAACAGCAGATGGATGACATAGACATTAATACAGTGGAAGACACAGAAATACATATTCCCTAGTAGTGCTGGTATACGTACATGGGACCTGCGTATGTGTACCCCCTAAGGGTGGTGGGACTTATTCAGGGCTGTGATATTCCCATCTGTAGCAAATGTGGTTTGGTACGTCTGGGAAATGGAAGCAAGAGAGTTCTTAAGTCCCGTGGGTTCAGTCTCCCCTCTAGTTTTCCTGTTTATCAAAAGAGGAGAAATAGCAAGAGGTACAGTACCCCTGAAAGAAAGGATCGGGACAGTGCCCAAATAAAAAGAAAGAACAGAGCGATACAAGGGGGGGTATAGAGAAGGAGTGAGAGGGGGAGGTTAAAGGGGGGCGGATATACACGAGCCTGGATTAGGGTGACTACCTATTGGGAGCAATGGAACCCCCATAGGCCATCTGAGTATCGAAAGTTTTCAATGGGCCAAAGTCATGACAGAAGTGGGGCGGGTCAGGGCGGGTCGTCAAGTAGCCAGCTCAACCCCTCTGAGGGATTGTCCTTCATCGGAATACTTGAACATATTCCACAGTTGCCACGTCTTGGAATATGTCTCCTGTCTGTGTTGACCAGTGAGGATCAATTCCTCCATACGGCTAATGTCGTCTACTCTGTGGATCCACTGAGCAATAGATGGTGGATTCGGGGACTTCCAGTTAAGAGGAATGCAGGCTTTGGCTGCGTCAAGGAGATGGCGAACTACTGATTTTTTTATACACTCTTGCAGGCGTGTCATTCGTGTGCAAGAGGAAATAGGCCGGTTCATCTGGTACGGTGCTGTCCAGAAATTTTTGAGTTATGCGACGGACTTCCCCCCAGAAGTTCTGTAACCGTGGGCAGGACCAAAAAAATGTGCAGAAGGGTACCCTCTTCCTCCTGGCACCGCCAGCAGCGATCTGAAGTTGTAGGGAATAATTTGTGCAGAAGGGCGGGGGTTCTGTACCAATGCGTAAGGATCTTGTAGTTGGTTTCCTGGGCTCTGGTGCACAGGAAGGATTTGTGGGTAAACTTGAGTATGTGTTGCTTTTTATTGTCAGTGAGGTGGCAATTTAAGTCCCTTTCCCACCTGGTGAGGCATGGGATTTGGTAGGGCCCCGACGGTTCGATCAGCATGGCGTAGGTCATAGAGAGCGTATGTTGGAGCACCCCAGACTCTGTGCATAGCTCCTCCAGGGTCGTAAGGGGTTGATGTGAGTCATTGGGGGGTGGGGGGAGTACATTGAGGAAGTGGCTGAGCTGTAAGGCCCTCATAATGTCCAGTCCATACGGGCCGGTAGGGTCCGACAGCTCCGAATGTGTCCTCCACCTCCCCTGGACACTATAGTGGGATGCTTGATAGAGCCCTCCATCCCGTAACATGTGAAATCTCCTGTCGTGTAAGCCTGGTGCAAATTGGGGGTGTCCTATCACTGGTCTCAAGGGGGAGGCGGGGGACGAGAGGGAGGATTGTGACAGCAGTCTTGAGCAGACGTTCACGGTATTTCCTATCATGGGGTGTCGCTTGAGTGAAGGTGCCATTGCGGAGTGGCACCAGGGAGACCTATGGAGGGGTATGTTACTTTGGTCCTGTTCCAGTCGCGTCCACAGTTTTGTGTCCTTATGTCTGCACCAGTCCAGAAGCCTATTGAGATGAGTTGCATGGTAGTATGTGCGGATATCTGACATTGCCAGACCCCCGTGTAGTTTCGGGAGGCAAAGTATTTTCCTATTCAGAAACCAGGTGAAGGTCGCGTGAACCTGCTTGAAATAATCTCCGGGAATGAATATCGGGAGGGCCTGTAGGAGGTAAAGGAATTTGGGGAGTATCGACATCCCGTCCCATCCGTCAACCAGCCCCTGGACCGTTTTCAGAAGGGGTGGAAAATTGAGTTTGAACAGTTTGGATAACGACGTGGGTATGTATTTACCCAGGTACTCCAAGGCTGTGTCAGTCCATTTTAAATTAAAGCTGTCTCTAAGTTGCTTAAGCTAGCGGGGTGGTATCCCTATGCCCATAGCCTCCGATTTGGTGAAATTAATCTTTAGATTTGATAGACGACCGTAAGTGTCGAATTCTCTTAGAAGGTTTGGAAGGGAGATTGTGGGGTTCGTGAGGGAGAACATTAGATCATCCGCGTACGCAGACACTTTGTGCTGCGCTCCGTTGGCTCCTATACCAGTTATGTCCGAGTTCAGTCGAACGTGGCAGAGGAAGTGCTCTAGGGTCAGAGCGAAAAGTAGGGGTGAGAGGGGGCAGCACTGCCTAGTCCCATTCATAATTGGAAACGTCTCCAAAAATACCCTATTCGCCCTCACCCTGACCATTGGTGCCGTGTAGGCAGCAGCCACCAAGTTCAACATCGTCTCTCCCAGGCCTATGTGTTTCAATGTTGCAAACAGGAACCTCCAGTTGACCCGGTCAAACGCCTTTTCCGCGTCTGTTCCAAGAAAAACACTTGGCGTTTTGCTTTGAACCGCAATATGAAGTAGGTTGAGGACCTTAGTGGTATTGTCCCTAGCCTCTCTAGACGGGACGAAGCCCACCTGGTCAAGATGGATTAAGTGTGGGAGGTGTTGTAGTCTGGATGCTAAGATCTTGGTAAACATTTTGAGGTCTGTGTTTAGGAGGGAGATTGGACGGTAGCTCCCACATTGGCCCGGGTCTTTACCCTCTTTCGGTATGACCGAGATTTGTGCTAGCACTGTGGAGTTGTGGAAGAATGTCCCTGATCCAAGACTGTTGTACAGGTTCACCATATGTTGGCCAAGGGAAGGGAGAAGGGTTAGACCATCCGGGCCTGGGGCTTTGCCTGGTTTAGTACTTTTTAGGGCCAGTTGTATTTCAGGCAGCATAATGGGTTCCTCCAAAAGTTCCCGTGTTTCCGTGGATAGCGAGGGCAGTAAGGACTGGTCTAGGTACTCCGTCGTGCTGTCAGATGTGGTCGCTGTCTCGGGTAGGTTGTTTAGGGAGCTGTAAAAGTTCCTGAACTCTTGTGTGATATGTTGGGGTAGGGATGCCTTCTGCCCAGTGGCGGTTAAGCTATGCGGTATGTAGGATGCTGTGCGCTGTGCCTGCAGCGTTCTGGCCAGGAGTCTACCACACTTGTTGCCCGATTCGTAAGACTTCCTACGGCAGACTTGAATCGCCGTTTTGGCCTTCAATTGCAGGAGATCGGTTATCTGTAACCGAATGGGGTCAAGTTCCATCCTGAGTTGTCTGGACGGGGTTGTCTTATGTGATATTTCCAAGGTCCGCAGTTTGGCGAGGAGCAAATCTAGTTGCGCCGCCCTCGTACGTTTCAGTCTGAATCCGTGTTTGATGAGAGCCCCCCTGATCATGGCCTTGTGGGCCTCCCAGACTACGCCAGGGTCACTGTCAGGAGTATTGTTTGTGGCAAAATAGTGTCCCAGCTCCTTAACTATGTCAGCCAGGACTTCTGGGTCCTGTAGGAGGCCTTCATTAAGTCTCTATGGTGGCCGTTGCCCTGCCTGTGCATCGGACAGGGCGTACCGTATACGTAATCGACCCGATGGATGTCTCTTTGATCGCGTGCAATTGCCCGTGAGGTATTAAGAAATAGTCGATACGCGAGTATGTCTGGTGGGGTTTCGAGAAGAATGTGTAATCGCGTTCTCCCGGGTGAAAAAGACGCCAGGTGTCAACCAAGTGAGCAGAGTGGAGCGCTGAGCCAATACGTTTGTGTGTGTCCCTTGAGGTAGAAGATGTCCCAGAGGAAGTGTCCTCTGTCGGTATCAGTGGTATGTTCAAGTCACCCCCCACTATGAGTTGTCCCTCCGAGAAGCGCATCAGATGGTCCAAGCGGCGCTTGAGAAACGCGTCTTGGCGGTCGTTCGGGGCATAGAGGTTTGCCAAGGTGACATTCCTGTCCCCCTATTAGACCCTTCAGGTACAGGTAGCGACCCTCTTTGTCTGTTTGAGAGTCTATGAGCGTCAAGGGCACTCTAGCAGAAATGAGGATGGTTACTCCTCTAGATTTAGCCTCTGTGTATTTAGAGTGGTAGGCCATGGGGTAGTGTCTGTTTTTGAGTAGTGGTAGCTTATTCTCCCTAAAGTGCATCTCCTGCAGTAAGACTATATCCACTCTCATGCGAGGCATGTCGTGTATCAACATCCATCGCTTTTCTGGCTTGTTGAGGCCCTTAGCATTAAGGGACACAATGTGGAGGACATCCAAAGTCATGTAAAACAATAGGGGAGAGTATAGAAAGATAGACAGCAGGAGAGGGGGTAGACCCCCAAGAAAAGAGAAAAAGAGAGTAAGTTAGGAGTGAGTTAGGAGGCTGTCACCAGAGGGTGCAGCTGCGGGAGAAAAACTAATGTAGCCCTATTGGCTAAGGCGCTCCCCAGAGGTGACCCTGGATATGGAGCACAATCTAAGTGGGGGAGTGGATAGACAGGGCCAGGAAGTGAGCCTCCGGTCCTCTCCACCCAACCATGGCAATCGTGTATTGTATAATAAGACGAAAACCAGTAAAACAAAGTAAACAAGGTAGAACATTCACATGTGCATGAACATGAAAAAGAAACAGAACATAAAGTGCAATCATCATTAGTAGCTATAAGTTATAGAGTGCAACATATTTGTGACATGAGTCTCATTCCCCATCCACAACCCATGGGGTCTCAACCACTGCCCACCCCCCTCCACTGCCAGCGGACAGTTAGCCACAGAAAATCACAGTCCCTTCAGGCTGTGTGTGGGCTGGAGGTGTTCTCCTCAGCGTGCTGTAGGTAGGGCGTAAAATGGGGTATCATAGCAGTTCTGTATAGGATGCATGGCTTGAGCTCCCACGTTTCTGTCCCCCACCCCTCCCAGGACAAAACCACCCCCCCCCTCCGGGAAGTCCATCCATCCCCCCCACCCCCCAGGGTCACGTTCCCCCCCGCAAAGGCATCCTGGCTTCAGGGCACACAGCACCGCTGCCCATAGTTCAATCATGTTCTGCTGAGATGCCGACATGTTGCAGGAAACGGCTCAGTCGTGCGGATGGGGAGGTAATGTTGCTGTGCGGGGCAGAGAACGTCCAGGCGGGGAAGGGCAGAACAGCAGCTCTGTTTTTATAGGGTCCCAGAGTGCTGCCAGCTGGGGGGGGGCAAACCGTCTCAGGGCCCAGATAAAAAGGCCCCCGGTCCAAGTCAGCGTCTATGTACCGCCGATATGATCAGCCACATTGATGGATATCACAGGAAGGCCTCCACAACCGGGGTCCCCGGGGTACTCGTGCGGGGGGAAAGGGGGGCAAGGAGATCCCCACCGGGCAAGCCGTAGTGCGAGGTCTCAAGCTCCAGGCCGTTTCGCCATATACAGGCAGGGAGAGGCTGCTCAAGTCAGCTAATTATTTAGTTCTGCCAGAGGATAGTCAGGGTGGCCGAGAGGGCAGGTATCAGGGATGGGTGGCCCAGGGCCTACTCATGTGGTGCGTCACCAGAAGCGGACCAACGTCACCTTTTACCCCTCTGCCGACGGGGTGGCAGCGAGCCGTGTTGTGCAGAAATGCCCGCCTGGCGTGGAAGGATCTGTAGCCAATCTGGGACCTGTATCGGTGCCGCATCCAGGAAGCGGAAGAGTGCAGGTAAGTCTGCGGCGGTCTGCAGCGTGAATGTCCCTGAGTCTCCGCAGAACGACACTGACAGAAGATAGCCCCAGTGGTAGGTGATCCCTTTCTGCTTTGCCAAATCCAGGACGGGTCGTAGTAGGGCCCTCCGTCTTAGAGTCGCTCACGACAGGTCCGGTAGTATTCTGATCTGTGAGCCGCCCAGCTCAACGTCACCGTGATCCCAGGCTTGCCGCAGAATAGTCTCCTTCTGGGAGTAGCGGTGGAGTCTGCAAATCACGTCTCGCGGTCTGCTCGGGTCTGTAGGCCTGGGGCCTAGGGCTCTGTGCGCTCTGTCCAGGAGAATGTCTGCCCCCAGGTCATCCAATACAGTCCTGAACATCTCTCTCACTGTGTCCTCAACATTCTCCAGTGACTCGGGGATACCTCTGAGCCGCAGGTTATTGCGGCGGCTAAGGTCCTCGATGTCTTCCAGGTGTAACTGGAGAGCAACTGCAGTGTCGCGGTGTTGGTCGCGGGATCGCTCCAGAGCAGACACCCGGCTTTCTAGGGAGGACACCTAGGCCTCTCCCATCCCCACACGGTCCTCAAGGGTAGATACCTCTCCCCTCACCTCTTGGATGTCTCTCCTGTGAGTCTCTTCCAGGTGGAGGATTAGGGCCTCTATAGCCGTCTGGGTCGGGAGGGCCTGTAGCATCTCCCTAATGTCCTGATCTAAAACAGAGACCTCCGGCTGTCGAGGGGAAGACATCTCGTCCCGCTGGGGGTCAGCAAATAAGTCCTGGGAGCAATCAGGAGGTGCAGAGGTGCTAGGCGAGGGTTCCCTGGCGCCCGATGCGTGGGCTTCCTGTGAGCTTCCACGTGCAGGGCCTCGTGCTGCCGCCACTGTAGCTCCGGAGGAGGCCTCCTGTAGCAGCTTGAAATATTGGTGGATTTCTCCAGGAATCTTACCCGAAGGGGTCCCCCTTGTCGCTGCTCGAGTTCTGTACTTTTTAGTCGAGCTCATACCGGTATGAAGATGTAATTTTGCCGGGGCTTGAGGGTTCAGGCCGGGAACTCAGTAAGAAAGCAGCCTCACTCAGCCATGTCCAGGCCACGCCCCTTGCTCACCGTTTTTTAAGGAACTCGGCAGGTATGTTGTTCCAGACATCTTGGAGAACTAAAAACAGATCTTGTGTGGATATAGGCTGCCTCAAATCTATCTGTCTCTTCATGTAATTCTAGACAGACTCAATGATGTTGAACTCGGGGCTCTGGGAAACAAACCATCACTTCCAGGACTCCTTGTTCTTTACACTGAAGATAGTTCCTAATGACATTGGCTGTATGTTTGGGGTCATTGTCCTGCTGCAGAATAAATTTGGTGCCAATTACACGTCCCCCCCTTTATGGTATGGCACGATAGATAAGTATCTGCCTGTATTTTTCAGCATTGAGGACACCGTTTATCCTGACCAAATCTCCAAATCCATTTGCAGGAATGCAGCCCTAGACTTGCAAGAAACTTCCACCATGCTTCACTGTTGCCTGCAGACACTTATTGTACTGCTCTCCAGCCCTTCGGCGAACAAACTGCCTCCCACTACAGCCAAATATTTAAAATTTGTATTTGTCAGTCCAGGACACCTGCGGTAATTTTTCTGCACCCCAGTTATTATGTTTTTGTGCATAGTTGAGTCTCTTAGCCTTGTTTCCATGTCGGAGATGTGGCTTTTTGGCCGCAATACTTCCATGAGGACCACTTCTGGCCAGACATCTCCGGACAGTAGATGGGTGTGTCTGGGTCCCACTGGTTTATGCCAGTTCTGTGCCGATGGCACTGCTGGACATCTTCCAATATAAAAGGGAAGTAAGCATGATGTGTCTGCATTAAGTTTCCTTGGCTGACCACAATGTGTCTATGGTCCTCAACGTTGTCCGTTATTTTGTGCTTCTGGAAAAGACCTTGAACAGCACATCTTGAAAACCCAGTCTGCTTTAAATTATTTGCCTGGGAGAGACCTTGCTGATGCAGTATAACTACCTTGTGTCTTGTTGCTGTGCTCAGTCTTGCCATGGTGTATGACCTGTGACATGAAGTGGTCTTCCACAACCTTACCTTACCTTAGTAGCAGAGTTTGGATGTTCCTCACCCAGTTTTAAGCCTCCTACATAGCTGTTTTTGTTTGTCAATGACTGTGTTTCAACCTGCATATGAAATTGATGATCATTAGCAGCTGCTTGGTATAATTGGCTCTAATCCTGACTCAAATCCTACAAAATCAAAATCCCTGACTTTGTGCAAGTATACAAAGTGTACAAGTGTAAGAATTGATGCTGGTTTGATGCCAAAGGTTAGTCCCACCAGGGCCGGATTAACACAGGGGCTATTGGAGCTGCAGCGCCCTCCCTCAATATATATTTATCTGTGTTCTGTCCTGAAGAAAGAAGAGCCCTCATTGAGGAGACAAGTGTCAGCTGCTGCTGCCGAGTCCTGTCTCTACTGATGCCTGCCTCCTACCCCACAAGATCTGTTCCACTCACACAGATCCTCGGTGTCTGGGAGGGGCTCTGATTTCATCCTAACCAGTAGTAGCCCGGGAGGAAGGAAATCTGCCATGCTGTTGAGTTGAGGTTAGTAAACTTTTTAGGGAGGTTAATGATTGTGCTAGGGGTAGAGTGCTGCTCCTCCATGTAATGTGCTTTCTTATGCCCACTATGTCATGTGCTGTGCCATGAAGTGCCCTCTACGTCATGTGTAGTGCCCACCTTGTGCTGTGCCATGCAGAGCCCACCATGTCATGTGCTGTGCCATGCAGTGCCCCCATGTAATGTGCAGTGCCCACTATGTCATGTGCTGTGCCTTGCAGTGCCCACCATGTAATGTGCCATGCAGTGCCTAGCATGTTGTGATGTGCCTTGCAGTGCCCACCATGTAATGTACAGTGCCCACCATGTTGTGATGTGCCTTGCAGTGCCCACTATGTAATGCACAGTGCCCACCATGTTGTGCTGTGCCTTGCAGTGCCCACCATGTAATGTGCAGTGCCAACAATGCCGTTGGATGTGCCATGCAGTGCCCGCCATGTAATGTGCATTGCCCACCATGTCATGTGCTCTGCCTTGCAGTGCCCACTATGTAATGTGCAGCGCCAACCATGTTGTGCTGTGCCATACAGTGCCCACCATGTCATGGGCAGTGCCCACTATGTCATGTGCTGTGCCATGCAGTGCCCCCATGTAATGTGCAGTGCCCACTATGTCATGTGCTGTGCCTTGCAGTGCCTACCATGTAATGTGCCATGTAGTGCCCAGTGTGTTATGATGTGCCTTGCAGTGCCCACCATGTAATGTACAGTGCCCACCATATTTGTGCTGTGCCTTGCAGTGCCCACCATGTAATGTGCAGTGCCAACAATGCCATTGGATGTGCCATGCAGTGCCCGCTATGTAATGTGCATTGCCCACCATGTCATGTGCTGTGCCTTGCAGTGCCCACTATGTAATGTGCAGCACCCACCATGTTGTGCTGTGCCATGCAGTGCCCACCATGTCGTGCAGTGCCCACTATGTCATGTGCTGTGCCTTGCAGTGCCCACCATGTAATGTGCCATGTAGTGCCCAGTGTGTTATGATGTGCCTTGCAGTGCCCACCATGTAATGTGCTTTGCAGTGCCCACCATGCTGTACTGTGCCTTGCAGTGCCCACCATGTCATGTGCTGTGTCATACAGTGCCCACCATGTAATGTGTAGTGCCAACAATGCCATGGGATGTGCCATGCAGTGCCTGCCATGTAATGTGCATTGTCCACCATGTCATGTGCTGTGCCTTGCAGTACCCACCATGTTGTGCTGTGCCTTGCAGTGCCCACCATGTCATGTGCTGTGCCATGCAGTGCCCACCATGTTATGTGCCGTGCAGTGCCCAGCATGTAATGTGCTGTGCCTACCGTGTTATGTGCTGTGCGGTATAGCAGTGCCCACCATGTCATATGGAGTTCCTACCATGTAATGTGCAGTGCCAACAATGTTGTACATTGCCCACCATGTAATGTGCTATGCAGTGCCCACCATGTAATGTGCTGTGCTGTGCAGTGCCCACCCCACCATATCATGTGCTGTACCATGCAGTGCCCACCATATCATGTGCTGTACCATGCAGTGCCCACCATGTCATGTGCTGCGCCATGCAGTGCCTACCATGTAATGTGCTGTGCACACCATGTAATGTGCTGTGCATTGCCCACCATGTCATGTGCCGTGCATTGCCCACCTTTTCATGTGCCATGCAGTACTCACAATGGAACATGCTGTGCAGTGCTCACCATGTCATGTGCTGTGTCCACCATTGAATGTGCTGTGCCCACCATGTAATGTGCTGTGTCGTGCAGCGCCCACCATGTCATGTGCTGTGCCATGCAGTGCCCACCATGTCATGTGCTGTGCCATGCAGTGCCCACCATGTCATGTGCTGTGCCATGAAGTGCCCACCATTTCTTTTGTAGTACCCACCATATAATATGCTGTGCCCCCCATATAATATGCTATGCTGTGCCCGCCATGTCACGTGCTGTGTCCACCACATAAGGTGCTGTGCCCACCGGCCCACAGATATCACACAGGCTGCAACTACAGAGACAGCACCTTTAGCTACAGAGCAGGAGAAAACAGAGAAAGGGAGTCTGGCAGTAGGATAAGGCAGGACAGAGCTGCTGTGGGGACCAAATGGGGTGATCTGGATATTGTGACTCACGGTCCATCTGAACGGGACGCACTGGCTCACGAAGGGAGGATTACAACACTAAAGGCCACGGCTGGGTAACAGTCGGATGCCCTAAACCGCTTGCCTTCTGGTAAGCTGCTTCCCCTTCTGTTGGTGGTGGATACCTCACGGTTTATTGTGAATAGTCACTGTGGTGTGATATCTGTGGCTCCCCCGCCATAAGGATTTATGGACATTTGTGGAATATTACTGGACTAGTTGGTGAAAAGCCTGCTGGTTTATTATGTGCATTTAATATTCATATTAGACTTTGGTCAATTAATTTCCTATAAGTGGCGCAGTTTTTTCTCTTCCACCATGTGCATGTGCTGTGTTGTGTAGTACCAACCATGTAATGTGCTGTGCCCACCATATAATGTGCTGAGCCCACCATGTAATGTGCTGTATTGTGCAGGGACAACTGTGTAATGTACTGTGCCTGCCCATGTAATGTGCTGTGCAGTGCCCACTGTCATGTGTTTTGCCCACCATGTAATGTGCTGTGCTTTGCCCACAATGTAATGTGCTGTATCCATGTATCCATCCACCATGTATTGTGCAGTGCCCACCGTGTAATATACTATGCTTTGCCCCCACCATGTAACATATTCTGCTGTGCCACCCATGTAAGGTTCTGTTCTATTACCCCCCACCCGCCCATGTAATGTACTATGCTGTTCCCCCCCACAGACTCACCCCCACACTCTCTCTCACCCTCTCTGTCTTTTACCCCCCTTTCTCTCTTTTACCCCCTCTCTCTCTCACCCCCTCTTTCACCGTTCTCTCTCTCTCTCACCCTCTCTCTTTTCCCCTTTTTATCACCCCCCTCTCTCTTTCATCCCCTCTCTCTTTTGTTCACCCCCTCTCCCTCTCTCTTCCCCCTCTCCCTCTCTCTTCCCCCTCTCCCTCTCTCTCCCCCCTCTTATCCCCTCTCTTTCACCCCCTCTCTCTCTTTAATTTAATTTGTTTTAACAAAAAAAAATTGCGTTTTCATAAAAAGGCCCACGAAAATCCTCAGCACCAGGCCATTAATGCTCTTAATCCGGCCCTGAGTCCCACCAAATATTGATTTAATTTAAATTTTTCTTCCATTTGCTCACTTTGCATTTTTTTTAAATTGATAAAAATAAACCATTAAAATGTATATTTTTGAAAGCATTCTTACATTACAGCATTTCTTCACACCTGCCTAAAACTTTTGCACAGTATTGTATATTAAAGCGTTTTTAACGGTATAGTTAACAGACCAAAAGGGAGCAATAAAATTAAGTTGTTAGGTTTTACTTACACTTTAAGCCATTAAGGTTAGGTGTGTATAATCATAATAAATTTGAAGGTTGCTTATAAACGAGTGCATTATTGTTTAGTAGTGTATTTATTTGGACAATCCTGTCCATGAAGACCTTTTCATCATCAATAAATAGTGGTTAATCCACTGTATCGTATTTACTATTGAGTGGGTTTGCTTGGAGAATAAAAGATATTCCTATTTTTCCTTTAAACACATGCATTTTACAATATTTTTTTATCGCTGAACAGGAGGCTGGCCTTGTTATCCAATGTCTGTAAAAAAAAAAAAATTGAGAAGAAAATCTTGAATTGTTACCACTCTGCCCTTGGATTCCTGTATGTTTGTTATCTGCATACATTACATACAAGATAAAACCTAACAGTTTTGCACTCTATGGTGAAAAAAAAGTTAGATTGTGAAGATTATAATCACATTTCCCTGCAACATTTTTACTCCAGAAAATGCATGTGTTAAAAATACAAACTATCAAAATGTAAGCTCTTCAAAATGTTGGTCTCACTTTGGAAATTTTAGGATTTCCATGTGTGACCAGTTTTGGACATACTGTATTTATTGGCGTATAACACGCACCCTAGTTTTAAGAGGGAAGTTTCAGGAAAAAAAATCTTTCCACAGCCCCCTGCACTCCCAGGAGCCCCCCTGCACAGTTCACAGACCCCCTGCACTCCCAGGAGACCCCGTACACAGACCCCCTGCACTCCCAGGAGACCCCATGCACAGTACACAGACCTGCACTCCCAGAAGACCCCCTGCACAGTACACAGACCCCCTTAACTCCCAGGAGACCCCCAGTCTTCTAAGACTAGCACTGCCAGCATGCTTTTAAAGTTAAGAAACAATCACTGCCTGTCCCTTCTCATGCACCACTCCTCCTGTGTCATTGTCATAGCAAATCGAAGCTTCTAAATACCTTATTAACGTTGTTTTTATTTTATTGATTGCATTCAATTTCTTGTCAAAATTTGCAGATGGGCATCTTTTTTTATTTTTTATTATTATTATTATTATTGGACACTTAAAGAGTAGCTATATCTTTGGGAAAATGGTTACCAGGACAAGTAGAGGGTGAATCCTGGTGGGGCCACAAACTGCAATATGAAATTGAGAGAGTGTCTTAAATCTACCCTAACCTACTCCAAAACAAAACAAAAAAGCAAGAAATCAACAAGTATCAGATGCTTTTAGACGGAGTAGAGGAATCAGAATAGATGGGATACAAAGTGAGGATCCCTTCTAGTGGCTCCAACAAGGGGCTATGCCGTGGTTCTGGTAGTGAAAGATCCCAACTGAGCAAAACGGGGGACTTGCTGTGGTTCTGGTAGTGAAAG
The DNA here is from genome assembly GCA_029206835.1 of Rana muscosa. NCBI lineage: Eukaryota > Metazoa > Chordata > Amphibia > Anura > Ranidae > Rana > Rana muscosa. Next base: position 1,139,609,658 of record CM055122.1, read on the forward strand.
ACACCAACTGGGCAAAATGGATGACTTGCTGTGATTCTGGTAGTGAGAGACACCAACTGGGCAAAATGGGTGACTTGCTGTGGTTCTGGTAGTGAGAGACACCAACTGGGCAAAATGGATGACTTGCTATGGTTCTGGTAGTGAGAGACACCAACTGGGCAAAATGGGTGACTCGCTGTGGTTCTGAAAGTAAAAACCCAATTTAGGAATTTGATACAATTTTCTTGAAGACTAGTAGTGTACATATTTTTTTTTTATATTACGCACAAATTTATGCACATTCTTGCAAACAGTGTCACACCTTTGTTCTACTTTCTCGTTTTTATATGCTTTGAAGTCTAGTATTTCTTGAAGTCCAATGATATATGTTCTTTACATTGCAGTTTGCCATGTCTGTAGTTCTGAGTATGCTCCAAATCATTTATGACAGATATGTGTGTACTTTATATGCATATACACACACATATGTGTGTGTATATATATATTTTTAAAATGAAAAATCTAGGTATTGAAGGTCGGGAGTGAATGTTATTCTGAACTATAATTACCGATGCTTGTCAGACATGACTGACATTGCTAAGATCTGTAAAAGAAAGTTATTTATTATTCACAATGAGCATTTATCTTTCATGTAACATTGGGTGCCCTAATCTGTCTAAAATATCTAAAGAGTGACAGTTGGAGAAGATCAGATTTAATAAAGAGAATGGCTTTAGAAATAATGAGAGATCTCTGCTTAAGGAAACTTTTCAACAAAATTATAAGTCAGTCAGCAATGCAGAATTTAAGCCAGAAAAGCGTACATAAATTAAGGAAAATGCTAATACGTTAAAATCCCATGATAGGCTTGTTAGTTCCTTTGTTTTGTTTTGGCTTGGAATGGAGATTTTGCTTGAGTTATGAAGACACCTACCTACTCTAAAGAACACTAAAAGCTGATCTTAAGTGGTCTCATTTTTTAAGATGTCAGGATTTTGGATTGTGTTACTGTTTTTATGTCCCCTCATTATCTTGCTCTCTGTGGGTCTTGCAGCTGCTTCGTAGCTCACTGGTGAACAACAGGACACAAGCTAAAGTAGCGGAAGAGCTAGGTATGCAAGAGTTTGCCATTACAAACGATAAAACAAAGAGACCCGTGGCTCTCCGTACCAAGACCTTGGCTGATTTGTTGGAATGTAAGTATAAAACAAGACCAAAGACAATTGCCTCAGATGCCATGAGAAATACATAGCAATAACTGATGTACCATTTAGAACAAAAGGCATTTGTAGACTGAAATCCTAGAGAAAAACAGGGATGCAATTTTGTGTACTGGAAATATAAACAGTCATATCTTGATTCTGATACAGGCCAGCATCCAATATTTACTAATTGCACAAATTATTTTTGAGCTGTAAGTGCTCATTGTGACCTGTTAAGTGATTGTCAGTGACAAAATTGGTTGATTTTCTAAAACTAGGGAGTGCAAAATCTGGTGCAGCTGTGCGTGGTAGCCAATCAGCGTCTAACTTCAGCTTGTTCAATTAAGCTTTTAAAGTGTTTGTTAACCCATAGGGTTAACTTTATCCTCTTTTTTTATTCATCTAATGTCCCCCTGTGACTGTGCTTTATTGAAAATGCAGCTACATACCTCGTTTACTGATCGCAGATCAGCGATCGCGTGACATGCCGCCTCTCTCTTTTCTCTCGGCCCAACAGATGCAGCGGGGGGGGGGCGAGGATCACCCGCTGACAACATTCAGGAGGGGAGGAGGAGCGAGGCGGCCCCGCCCGCTGCAGCTGTCATGCGAGAAAAGAGTCGGCATGTCACGTGATCGCCAATCTGTGATCAGTAAACAAGGTATATAGCTGCATTTTTAATAAAGCGCAGTCACAGGAGGACATTAGATGAATCAACAAAGAGGATAATGTAATGTTAACCCTAATTTGAGCAGCAGAATGGGAGGGGGCGGCACAGACACGGAGAAGACAGTCAGAGAGGCGGTCGAGGAGAGGACACAGGAGACACAGAGCAGGGCTGCAGCTGATGGAGGCACGTACGCTGACAACGGTGTCAGGGTTCAGCAGCCCTGATATATTTTAGTCAAAGTACATAGGGTAGAAACTGGCAGGATCAGCCAGGTTATTTCAGGTAATACGGAGGGCCAATTTACACAGCACAAGCACTGCTTTAAAGGAACAGGATCTTTATTTTTTTTGGTTAACAAACACTTTAACAAAAAAAAAAAAAAAAACTGGAAGCTGATTGGTTTCTTTGCAGAGCTGCACCAGATTTTGCACTCTCCAGATTTAGTAAAACAACCCCACAGTTTTCACAAAAAAATTCCATAGATTTTTTTATAAAAAAATTTATGATGTGTTTTTTTTTTTTTGTTTGTTTTTTTTTTGTTTTTTAAACGTACAAACCTAAGAAAATACATCATAGACAGTTCAGTAGTAACCTGCTATTATATTCCAAATCACTCTCATTAATCATTCAAAAGGTATATATGATATTTTTTTTGTTCTCCAAGGGAGAACTCAACCATACATTCCAAATGTTTGCAAAGGTAAAGTGTATTTCCACCTTTGCAGACAAATTTGGATCATGCCAGCTTTGTTTGGCGCAGGATACCATTCACATTGCATAACTTAATATTGCATAAAAATATTTTAAACTGCTGCTTACCTTTTTACTTGCCTAAAATGCTTTCCCCTTCTATGTAATGTTAGGAAGGGGACGTGGAGTTTACCATAATGGATACCATAATTAACCCTGTTGTTTGTACTATGGCGGCAGATCTCATTATTTATTGTAAGCTAGATGTGCACACTGTCCTAACAAAGGGTAAAAGTCTCAGGCCTTGGGTCGTAAGTTGTATGCTAATGCACTTTCTTTCAGAATTTTGCTCTTATTGCACTTTGAAATTGTTCAGAAAAACTTGCAGTATTATGTATAAACCTTCAAAGAAACAACTACAAAGGAAAGATAAATATTTGAAAAAAATTTTTTTAGATATGCTGTGTGAAAAGGGACGCATAAGAAACATAGTGGGGGCTTCTCAAAATGCATTGCAAAGGAGCAAATAGACTTTGAAGTTCAATTTGAGAACGTCCCCACTATATGTTTGTTTTCATTCACACAACATACCTAAAATTTTTGACAAAATATTTTTTTTTTTTACTTTTATAGTTATCAAGCTATTCTGAACAATTTCCGAAGGGCAAAGTGGGGACAGAGTAAATTTTCCCCCACTAAGTGCTTATTCACCCTTGTGCTGGCATTCAGGGAGCATCTGACGGACGGCGAGGAGGCATTGTGTCGCCACCTCCCCACCTGATTTAACCCCTTGATCCCTGCACTGCTTAAATGACGTGTTCAGCAGGCACTTTGCAGGAAGGGGGTACAACTTCTGCTCAGCTGTGAAGAAAAGCATTGTGGCGGCAGCAAGTGGCTGTCTCTGCAACTAAAGGGGTTAGCAATTGGGGGGGGGTCGGTAAATAACCTGGGTCAACTGCAGAGTTTTATCTCCCTCCAAGCTCACGTATGGACAAGCCCCAACAAACAATGCAGACTCCAAGCCCCAAAATATTTAATCCTTTGTTAGGATAGACAGTGGAATCTAGTTTACAACTGATAATGAAATAAACCAGCACAGTACAGACAGTTTATTCAAGTAAAACATACTAACAAATGTAAGCAGCATTTTAATATTTTTTTAAATCTGCTATGTGCATGGGAACCTCTAACAAATACATAGTAGGAGTTATCCCAATTTAGCTGCAAAAGTGGAAATACACTTTAAATGAAGGCTTTTACTTGCAACTTTTTACATTTTATTTGATCTCCCAGAGGGGGACAAGGCAGTAATGTGCCCCACAATTGCTTAATCAGTGTGGTCAGACATTTTGCTTTTATCCATCTGACAAAACTGTTGGTAAGGAGACAGATTTGTGAGTGACAGCTTTGGCTGCAGGGACCACTCTTGAGACCAGCGCTACCATTCACAAAAGATTACACAGCCTACAGTGCTGTGCGTCTGTCTGTGGCAGCTTGTAAATAAACATCCCTGGCAAATGGATTACAAAGTGTCACAGTGTTGTATAATCTTTCAGCTTTATTAATGAATCAACATTGCTGATTGGATGTGTTATACATGTTCATTCATAAAAGTGCAAAATTACACAGCGCTGCAGTGTTGTGTGATCCATCAGCTGCTGCTGTGTATATGTAAAAGCAGCCACAGATAGACTCACAGAGCCACAGTGCTGAGTGATCTGTCACTATTATGATTTAACAATCGGTGTTGCTTGTTCAGTTATATTAGTAAAAGATTGCTCAGAGCTGCAGCTCTGTGTGATCTGTCTGCAGAGGCTTGTACACAAACAGAATACCGGATAATACATTACACAAATTTGCATCTCTAAATTATTATTTTCTACTACAACCCCAACGCTGTGTAAAATCTACATAAAAATAGAATGCAGTGATAAAAATGTTCTTCCAGTACTTCCTTGTTAGTAGTACTTACTTTTCCAGCTTTTTCTTGCACTGTCCCAACTTTTTTGAGATGTGTTGCTGCCATCAATTTCAAAATTATCTTTTTTTTTTTTTTGTTTCTTAAAATGGTATGTTTTTATGCCAGTTTAACCACTCCCCCTCCCCCCCCGGCCTCTAGCTGAATAACGGCCAGGCGGTGGTTCTGTTATCCTGACTGGACATCATATGATGTTTTTCAGGATAACATGCCGGATATCGGTGGTGCTGTGTGTCAGTCTGACAAACCACATCTCCGATCATGGTAAGGAGCCTCTGATGTAATCAGCTGTGACCAACCAGGAAGTGCTGGTAAATGACTTTCCTCAGTTCGTGCTGACCAGGAGAGCCGATTGGCGGCTCTTCCTGTCAGAGGGGGGTCTGCATGATAATCAGCACATTGATTAGTAGCGCAGCCCCCATGAGAAGTGCCCATCAGCTGCCAGTCTGTGCCTCATCGGTAACGCCTGTCAGTGCCAATCAAAGTGCCAATCAGTGCCCCATCAGTAATGCCTGTCAGTGCCCTTCAGATGCCAATCAGTAATGTCTGTCAGTAGCTTCTCATCAGTGTCCATCAGTGCCACCTATCAGTGCTGCATATCAGTGTAGCCCATCGATGCATATCTGTGCCGCCTATCAGTGCCCATCAATTCTACATATCGGTACCTCCTCATCAGTGCCACCTTATCAGTGCCCGTCAGTGAAGGAGAAAAATTTATTTTATAACAAACGAAAAAAAACTTTTTTTTTTTTTATTTCAGTCTTTTTTAGTTTAGCAAAAAATAAAAAGCCCAGTTGTGATTAAATACCACCAAAAGAAAGCTCTATTTGTGGGAAGAAAATGGAAAAAAAAATTGTTTGGGTACAGTGTTCTATGACCGCGCAATTGTAATTCAAAGTGCGACAGCACTGAAAGCTGAAAATTGTGCTGGGCAGGAAGGGGGAAAGGGCCCAGTATTGAAGAAGTGGTTAAACATTGATATGTTTTCTATTTGCTATTGTAAATAAAATATGGGTTTATGAGGTTTGCAAATCATTGCATTCTGTTTTTATGTAGATTTTACAGTGTCCAAACTTTTTAGGAATTAGGGTTGTATGAATGAATAAGCGGGCTGATTGTTTACATATAATAGTGGCAGATGACTCAGAGAGGGAGGCTGGGGCTCCGTGCCAACTGTACCTCCCCCACAGGAATGCCCATAATTTGGGTTTTAGAATGGGATAGATCCAGTATTAAGAGTTGTAGTTAAAGGACATAGGAGCAACCAATCAGAACAGGACCAAGTCCTGTAGGCACTTGGGCTCCTGGGGAAATTACATTTATTTTATCTGAGAGTTATTCTTTAGGGTAAGCATACAACAGGGTAGGGAAGCATTTACCAAATTCACCCACTGTAATTGGATAAAAAAAAGCTTTTATTTACTGAACAGTATTTGCAAACTCAACAAAGAAGTAAAGAATTTGCCAACTAGCCTTGTGATGTACATTTTCAGATCCCATATGTCTGGCAAAGCAGAAGTGTTGGTAATACATTTCAAGGCTTTTGACCAGAATGAACATACCTCCAGAAATCTCTGACATTTGATGTTCAGCTAAATGTATCATTTCTGTCTTGCTGAATATCTAGCATATTAAACCTGATCTGATATTTGGTTTGTATTTGTGTTGGAAACAATTTCCAAAGGCAGGCAGTTTTCTTCCACATGTGTAGTGGACACAATTGCTCTATGTCCCTAACATGATGCCATGTCTTAGTTAATGCAGTCACTGTAAAACTGCAAACTGCTTATATTTGCTGTATGTGATTTGGAAGTTCAGCTGGGTTCCATAGCTTTAGCTATCATAGAAGACAGATTTTAGATAGCACAACCATCAATAGATGATGTACACTATAGTAACTGGTGACCTAGCTACAATCAGGATTAGAACATTTAATTTTGTTTTAAATACAAATCGTATTAGACCTTTTTAGTATCTTAGTTACTTTACATTACATAAATTTTCATTATTTTTGTTTTGCCATGGTATCAATATATTTTAGTGTAAACTAATATGTTTTCACTGCCTTATGTTTTGTGTTTTAAGTCGGTTTTAAAATGTAAATGAAAAGCTACATGAAAATTCAAATGGAAAAAACTTTTTTTTTTTTTTTTTTTTTATTATTATTATTATTATTCTGCTTGTTCTACTTTCATATCACATTTTGGAGCAGTTACCGTATATATTTTGGGTCTTTTTCTTAAAGCAGCTTCCCTTTTACTTAATGTTGTTATTTTTTAATTTAGTTACATTGGACAGATCACAGGACAGTTTTGCAGGATATAATTATTTTGTATTTCCTTCCTTTGTAAAATGTAATTCTGGGGATCAAAATTATAGACTTGCCCATATTTTACATTCCATGTTCAAGCAGCGGTCTGGAATTTAAAAAAACATCTGAGCTACTATGCTTCCAATATTAATAAGTGAAGTGCTGACTTTTGTTAAACCGAATTTGGTTTGTATATGGCTGGGTCCTGTTGAGTCTATCAAATGATTCCAGGACAGGCTTTGTTAGATTAAAGATGATTAAATTATAGCATAATGCATCTCTAGTGGTGTTTAACGCATCTATTTCCTTAGTCCATTGCAGCTAATTTATTTTATGAATGTTTTCTCCTAATGTAGTTTATGATACTTGGGGTTACTGAAATAGTTAAGACACATAGATAATATATGTTAATGTGATCAGGGGTTAGCGGAAAATACTCATACTGACTGCTTAAAATGAACAGAGTGTATAGTTAATATTATTGTCAGTTGTGGAACAGTATGCAGTAAAATGCTAGAGGCCAAACAACTGGATTTAACAACACAGCATTTGAGGGCTTGTGAATTCAGTCAAAGGTAGACAGGCCATTGAGATAGATTAGATTAGATAGATGGATGGATGGATAGATAGATATGATCGATATTTTACCTGCAAAATAAATTTGTATTTATGACCATACAGCCCTGCCAAGCAGCAGGGAACTGTTGCAGTTAAGCAATAAAGATGGATCATGTACCTGCTTTTAGTCTGCCATTGGATTGTATAGGAACAGCAGCAGACTGATAAAGCCCATCCCTTTACCGTCTCCTCATATACTGTCTCGCCATTTTTCATGAGCAGTAGAGCATTGCAATACATTTTTTTGATGTTTAGTGCTACCTTGTCTAAATGCATAAAATAATTTAAAAATAATAATAATTCTAGAATTAATACATATACATTTATGCAACCTATTTTGTGTTACTGGTGTAACTAAAACCAGTCACATAGCCTCTAAAACCAGTCACATAGCCTAGCTCTAAATCTTCACAGCGGTGTTCTTTTGACATGCTTGGATTTGCATATTAAGGGGCGTTTCTGGAGTCATAAAAACCCTGATCATGCATAAAACCATGGCTCATTGTAGCCAATTGTGATTATTGAGAGGGTGGCATATGAGCCACTTTGAATAGCTCTCCTTATAAGCTAATCGACTTCCAGCTTTTGTTTATCACACTCATATACCCCATGAGACTATAAGCTCTTTATCCTTTTATGTATGCCCCAATAAATTTCAAGCTTCTCCACCTCATATCCTTGTTTTTTTAGATACCAACTGATATTCACATTAATATGCACACGTTTATATTGCACTTTGGAAAAAAATGTGAGCAGGCTTTCAATTTATTCCTGAAACCTACCCCCATGTGCTCCACACACATACTATTAAAACATAAACATCATGATGACAAAAACAACTGTTAAGGACACTGAATGCATCAAAATGTGTTGGAATCACTGTAAGATTACACATTACAAAGGATGTGACATTAAAGCCCATGATGGTGGAACAAGTTGGAGGTATAAAACCATACATTACATGGCATTTTAATTTTATTCCAGTACCTGTGATTCAGCAGCATCAGATGAGTGACAGAAACTGCTGGAGACAGAGGTCTAAGAGTTTGTTGGGGAAAGGCTACAGGTTGGGTTTGTACCTCCTGACCTACTAATTTAAAAAGGAAAAATATGGTGCAGATAGTATCTACGAAAAATGTAAGCATCCAGGGCAGCATTAATAGTTGCAAAATGAACACCTGCATGGGGCCCACCAGTCCAGAGGGGTTCAAGCTAGTAAAGCTGCAGGTGTACCAGCTTGTAAATAAGAAAATACCAACCCGCTCCTCAGATTTGGCACCAATCATAAAATGAAAAGAAAAAAAAAAAACATTCTTGTGGCCTTGTAGTTCTAAAGAAGTTTGTACAGTAAGACAAACGTGGTGTATGGTCAGCCTAAGTAACCTTTTATAAGAAGATAGCAGTACACATCATTAGACATGCTTCATTGGTACCTAGCTAATGCCCCATAAAGTTTTTGCCCACACCTCAGTTTTAAAGCAACCCTGTCCCTATAGTAAAGAACAGTGTAGCTAGGTAACTTTCCTGCTGCCTCTGTCACTGAATGCCACTCAAATCCTTAGAAATATTTGGTTGTCCAGAGAGAAACCAACACCTCAGGAGTGTCTGTATGCTGGTTCCCTTGCAACTCTCACTAGTTCCTTCTGCTGAGAGCTGCAGTGACTTGGAGGACATCAAGAGGAACCACCCATTGATGTCAGTTTCCCTGTGGGCTTCAGAAAAAGATTTCTCAGGATCAGAGAAGTGTTCAGTGGTGGGGGCAACAGCACTCTTCTTTTATTTACAGTTATGGCTATAATTGACAAGTTTACTACAGGCGACATGGGGGGCTTTAAGACAACCCATGCATCATGATTGGGCTACTAATGCTCCACAACACACCAATGCATGCACATGGTGCTATTTTAGGGTGATATTCCCATTGAATGGCACCACATTAAGGCATATGTCATGCATTAATACAGTTTCATCCAATAGGGAGGAAAAATCTGCAATAAAGTCACACACAGTAAGGGGTTTTAGCCTTCCCCTACTATACTTAAAAAATAAATTTTTATTTTTTGTCTGTGTTGTAGTTTAAGTTTTAATAAACCCACAATAGTAAAATAAGTCTGTATATGCAGTAAAGCATGTTTGTTATACCTACTGTGGAACCTAAGGGGCTAATCCTGCGCATTATGTAAAAAAGGTGTTTGATCCTGTCTTCTCTGATCCTTCCCTTCTTCCACAGTCATCCCAAATCCATCTCCTGCACATGCTCAGTTTGGTGTGTATTGCTAGAGAGTTTATTTTTTTTTTGGGAGGGTGAATGTGATCAGCACAGGGTGAATCAACACTATCCAGACAGAGGGTCAGAGGTCCTTCAGTTTTATAGGATAGTCAGGGGAGAATAAAAACTCCTCCTACAAGCTTTAACCAGTGCTGGGCCGGATACTAATAGAAGTGACAAGACTGCTATATACCTCTGATGAGAAAAGGTATTTAGCAGTTTATACTTTCTAAAATAATTGCATTTCCATGTTGTGTGTATTGTGGGAGACCAGATATAGTGAATGCAGGGTCCTGGGTTTAGTAACACTTTAAAAATTGTATCCTGTAAGGGGATAAATCTTTTTAACAGAGCCCCTAATGGCAATAAAACCCCAACATGGTTCCATTCCTTCTCCAATCTCTCCATAACTGAAAAAACAAAACAAACATATAATATAAATTAGTGCTTTCCCTAAACACTTGCCCTGCCCACATCATGGTAAAGAAGGGGATATAAACTGAGGTTGGAGCTTGTAGCGCCTCTGCCTCTATATTCAGTATTATCAGGCTTAGTTGCGCTGTAGAAATAAAAACAAGATGGAATGGGTGCCCATCTATCGGATGTCTGCCCTGGGCCCGCCAGTGTTTTTAAATGGTTCTGTAGGTATCCATAATCACGTGAAACAATTGTGTATATTTATCTGGAAAACAGGTTGAAACAATATGTAATTTAGTCCTACATGAAGACCAATATCACTGTTTGCTTTAGGACTCATTGATAAGCAATAGCTTGCCAACTAAGGAGCGTATACTAAAGTCTCTGTAGTAATACATTGCCAGATATAAAGTAAAACAAAAACTTCTGTCAACAATTAACAGTAAAAGAAATGTATGTTCATGTAGCAGAATGTTCTCCTGTCACCATCTGAAGTGGAAGAAAATAGTATAAAAAGAATTAGACCGTGCTGTGTAATGAACAATTCTGTATTTTCGGACTAGAGGTGCATTGGTGGCTCTTCCATAAATATTTAATATTACAATGCATTTCTGTGTCGGAAAAAATAAAAGTGCTTCCATTTTTCCTTTCACCAACCTGCTCCGTTCTCTTAACTGACTGGCATTTGCTTTTAGTGTTCAAGCATCTAGAACCACTCAGTGCCCCAGCTACTTAATTTCATCTTTAAAAATGTGACCAACCTGTGTTTTTTTTTTTTTTATTGCTTTTTATAGCTAGCGGTATGTAGAGTTTTAACCTATGTGTTTTACCTGTAGCATTTATTGCGGCACTTTATATCGATAAGGACTTGGAATACGTTCACACTTTTATGAATGTGTGCTTCTTCCCACGACTAAAGGTAAATGACACTTAATATTGTGATAGTTATCTGTAGTCTCTGTTTATCTAAATGTGTCCTAAAACTTTATAATATCATGTTATAAGTGTCTGAAAGAACCGTGTCTGTATTGTCTATAGCAATAGCCAATTTCATTATTCTGTTATGTTTCTTGTACAAGTTCATTAATTAATACAAAAACCAAATTGCTTGATTTGATCAACATAGACAGTTCCTCTTTCAGACCTCTTGACAAAGGAGTCATAAATACAGTTTCTTTCACACCCAAAAGAGTTAAATGTCAGTGCGTACAGGAAATCTACTGACCCAAAACTGCATTTCCATTTAAAGCCTGTAGATGTATTTTGCAAAGATGGATCGGCAAGGAAAAGATAACATTCGCCAGATACCCTCGGGGTGTCAATAAGTAACTGGGAAATCACTTTTCAATAAAGATAGCCTGCTCGAGGGGCATCTCTGAGTGAGTTTAGGTACTTGTGTAGTCCACACATAGAATAGTCAGTCATCAGAAGCGCAGAAGAGTTTGACAAAGTAGATTAATCAAAACTTGTTTGGAAGGGAGTTCTCCTATCCAGACTCTGATTGATGCTATCTAGGGTTTTGCAGGGCTGAATAACAAAAGATTATTGTTCCGATACATTTGACCAAGTGATTCTTCCTGCCTCCTGCATTGTTTTTGTAAGCGTCTATCAAACACTATTTAGAGGCGAATGATTTTTCTGTTCTGTCTGGTGTACAGGAGTTTATTCTAAATCAAGACTGGAATGATCCTAAATCTCAACTTCAGCAATGCTGTTTGACTCTGAGAACAGAAGGAAAGGAGCCAGATATTCCACTGTACAAGTAAGACCTGTTTTGTAATTGCTTCCAAGGGTGCATGTACAAATGATATCATTAAAGTATGTTTACTCACTGGACAGTGCACATTGTTCTTCTAATAGGTCTGATTGATATTCTCAGGACACTAGAGCTGTACAAAACTTTGTCTTTGAGATTTCTGGATAATTTTTCCTTCTCTTTCTATACCATATTGTAATGACCTGCACAACATTTACAAAAGGACATTCTGAAGAAAATTAGAGGCAAATCCGGATGCTTCTCTGCAAAATCTGCACTTTTTTTTTTTGTATTTGCATTTCCTGCACCTGCAGTCTTGGGCCTGCTGAGATAGACTTGCACAGGTCTTAAACCGATTTACTGATTAAGTTGAGAGTGAATTTCATTCAAAACAGTTAACAAGTGTTCAGGGCAGGTCTTATTCTGTCACAGTGCTACTTTAGAGCAACAGAGATAGGAATTTATGAATGAAACTGCCTAATTATTATAAAGCTGTTTCATTCTGCCTCTGCTCTCCTGTTTAGCATTGCCTTGATTTTTTCCTAACTTCTTGTTTGTGCATCCCCAGTATGAGCATGGGCCAAGGTTCGACTTGAGGAGCTAATGTCCACAGGAGGTGTTAGCAGTGGGCACAGGGAATACGTCATCCCTTTGAAACACCCCACTTTGTGCTTACAAGCTGAACATGTCTGCACATCCAGTTGTACTCCGCAGCAGAAGCATGCATTTTGGTTGAAAATTCTGCCACAGCATGCAGGCCACGAAAAAAAAATATATCTATATGTGACAGGGGTCACTTGGGGCACAGGGGGAATGAGAACCCCACCATGATCTGGGATAGTCATATTCAATGCTGTATATACATGTTATATATTGGGTGTATATTGTGTGTGGGCTGTTGTGTAATATTTGCTGTGATGGGGTGTGATTGCATTCTATTGTCTATTGTGGCTTGTGGTAATTAAGTCTGCTACTGTGGTGATGTGGATTGGAGCTTGGTAGACCGTCTGGCTGCCTATTATGGGATGTTTAAGTATCTTTCTGTGAGGTGGGGGGGGAATCACCCCTCCTGCTAAGACTGTTTACTGAAAGAGAAGTTTGAACACACCTGACCTGTATGACCATTGTCATTGGACAGTTTAACCCGCCCTGTTCACCAAGGATGGGAGGGAAGGGTTTTGAAGAGAAATGTGTTACCATGTGCTTGTAATAAATTAATTCCCTGTTTTGGGACTTCAACACAGAGCGCTTGTCTCGTATGTTTGGAAGGATTAATCCTATGGGAAGCGGTCGCCTGACTGTGGAGGATCGGCAGTGAATGTGTGTCCAGAGAGGGAATATCTTAAACGGCGTTAACCCCTTTCATACTTGGGGTGCCGTTACACTATATATATATGCAGGAGACACGAACTTCTCACTTTGGCTTTCTTAGCCTTGAGTTGCAGCACCCTGCTGCACAGCCCAATCCTGGCCTATGAATTGGGATTCTCCTGACACCCTGATGGGAACCAACCTGAAACGAGACCTCCTGGCTGCTAGCTAGGGCACCCCTGACCCTTCAATGAGACCCTCTTACCCCTGGGTGAGACCTCAGTCTCCCACACTGGGAGCAGTCTCCAACTGGGATCCCTGGGCTATCCTCAGACTTGCATATATATCAACCCTGCACACCTGTGTACTCAGGGGCGGGGGAATATAGTGAAAATTGCAATTGGCTATACCAGCTCCTAGCGATAATCGCATGTAAGATCTGTGGCCGGCCTAAAGCTGGCTAAACATTATACAATTTTCTTGCTCAGTTTCCTTTAGATTTAGCATCAACTGTGTAGTGCAAGGCCCTGCCTGATTGCACACAATTTGAAAGTGTTTAGGTTTGACCTCATATTATATGGTTTTGGTAAATCTAAAGAAAAATTGTACAAGAAAATCGTATAATGTGTAGCCAGTTTTAAACTAGTTCAAGCTGTTTGGAGGAAAGCAAAACAATTTATTTTGTTGTTAATGTATCCATTTTTAATGTAATCTAATCTTGTATATAACAAGATAGTCTGATTGTGTTATGGTAGCTTTTGAGTGAGATTGTCTTACAAGTGAACAAAGAAAGCTAAGCAGATAACCATATGTTTTGATCTGTATAAATTAAATTTCAGCAAGTACATATGCTTGTTAACATAGGTTTTCAAATGTGATGAAGATACTATAGCATATAAAGTATATTTCTTTCTCGTACATCACGGGACACAGAGCGGCATAGTCATTACTATGTGGGTTATATAGATACCTTCAGGTGCTGGCACTGGCAACTTCCAAAACCGGAAGTACCCTCCCCTATATAAGCCCCTCCCATCCGGGAGTACCTCAGTTTTTTGCCAGTGTCTAAGGTGTTGGCCAAGAAGTAACATGTGTTTTCACTGAGCTTGCGTACAGGTTCTTTTGGGCCTCAGTAAGCTATTCCGGATCCGACCAAAAAAGCTTCATAGCTAAACGGTCGGTACCCGGGCCTTGCAAAGAGAAGAGCAAGGTTTTGCCTGTAATGCCTCTCTTAGGAGGGCTGGACCCTGGGATCCAGAGCTCTGGTCATACCCACGACCAAGATGTTTTCTGTGCAGGGTGCTATACAGGTCCAGGGGAGTGGAATCCTTGGGAACCCGGTCCCTGAAGGTTTAATTACAATGCCTGCCGTGATAGGTGAAGTTTGGGCTTCTGTGGACCAAACAGAGTCCTGCGGCGAGGAAAAGGTAAGTGGGGGCCCTCAGGAACTTGGTTCTATTGGGGGACCCCCAAGCCTATTTTGTCTTTCTGCCTGTTACCTAAGGTATTCCCGTTAATATTCTGTGCATGCCTGTTACTACTGAGAAAATGTAAAAATGTTAATAGTAGGCAAGAAAAAAAAAAAATGTAAGACCGCGGTACCTGTCTTAACCACTAGAGGCCGCTATGGTGCTTTTTCTTGTAATGTGGATTTTTTTCTTCCAAAATCAAATCCAGGCAGTTGGTAAGTTCTCTGCTGGGAAGCTGTCTCCTCTGCCCTGTTGCTGCGCTCATCCATCCCCGGGCCCTGTGGCAGGGACCCTGGCTCCCATCTAGCTCCTTATTTTTTTCAAAAAAGAGCGCCGAAGGCGCACGTGCCCGCGGGCACGCGCCTCTATATATAGAGGCGATCTGGAAAAAGGGGCGGAGCGGGTGGATGACGCTCGGTGTGCGCCGCGGCGCTACTGCGCATGTGCGGGCGTCCAGCGTGTTTAAAAGCACAATCACAGCTGGCTATTGAAGTGCACAGACAGAGCTAGCAACAGTAAAAAGGCACACAGAGGCGGTTGATGCAGGCATCCCCTAGAAAGGCACTTTAGTAGACACCAACTGTTATATAGCAGCAATTGTGCTAGACTATTATCAGTAAAAGTGGTGTATTACGGCTGGAATACCTCAGCTTTGGGCTTAGGAATATGCCGTCCAGAAGCTCCGGAACGAAATCTTCCAGGAAGCGAAGGGGGTCTCCATTGGGCTCTGAGGATCTTGGGCATGCTTCTGCTGCACCAGTCTCCCCTGAAAATTCAGAGGTTAGTGACTGTAGAGACCCCACAGGAGTACCTGGTACTGTGGCTGTCCTCAGTTCACCTGCTCCTGTGTATGTAACAGAGGAGGTTTTTTCCTCAGCTCTGGGAGGATTGGAAGAGAGATTGTCAACATTGATCGCTGCCTCCCTGTCACAGGGAAAGCACGCCCGATCTCCGCCTCCTCCTTCAGAGTACCTGTTAGCGGAGCAACAGTCCCATACAGGGTCGACCTGCCTGAAGGGGATCAGGATGAGGTTGATTCTGTTATAGAGGAATCAACAGTGGAGGAACCTTTCTCAGCATCTCAAGCTGAAAGATTATGGGTTCAGTCTCTGACTAACATGGTCCGATCAGCATTTAAAATGCACCTTGCGGAACCATCAACCACTACTGTCTCCTCGCTGGGGTCGCTAAAGGCTCCCCAGACTGTCTGTTCCTTTTCACTTCACCCTTTACTGGAAGGGCTCATTTACCAGGATTGGGAACATCCTGATAAAATATTTACTCCCCCCAAGAGATTTCCGGTGGTCTATCCCATGGAGGATAAGTTCATCAAAAAATGGAGGGTCCCTACAGTGGACGCAGCCATCTCTTATGTGAATAAATCACTGACATGTCCAGTGGATAATGTCCAAATGTTCAAGGACCCAATAGATAAAAAATTGGACTCCTTATTAAAATCTGCTTTTTCTACAGCAAGCTTGGTGACACAACCAGCAGTAGCAGCTATTGGGGTCTGCCAAGCAGTGAAGGATCAGTTGAAACAGGTCTTAAGGGACTTGCCAGATCAGCAGGCCCTTGCCCTAGCTGATCTACCTAGAGCCTTATGCTTTGCGGTTGACGCCATAAAGGATTCAATCCATCAGGCCTCCCGCCTTACGCTGTCTGTAGTACATATGCGCAGGCTTCTATGGCTCAAAAACTGGTCTGCTGAAGCTCCCTGTAAAAAATTGCTGGTTAGCTTCCCATTTCATGGTGAACGCTTATTCGGGGAAGACCTGGACAAATATATCCAGAAAATTTCCAGCGGTAAAAGTACACTCTTGCCGGTTAAAAACAGAGTTAGAGGTCCCTCTTTTAAGAGGCCTGCTTCTCCAGTCCCTGGGGCATCGGCTGTGAAACAGTTCCGACGGCCTCCTCGGTCAAATCCCGGGGGTAAAAATCAGGGACAATCGCAGGGTAACAAGAAGCCCTGGGTCAGGAGAGGTACAAAACCTCTCCCAAAGTCAAATGCATGAAGGGTTGCCCCCACTCAATCGGGTGGGGGGAAGACTCCAGTTGTTCGCAGAGACCTGGCGGGACACGATCAGAGACAGATGGGTGCTCTCCGCAGTAAGTCTGGGATACAGATTGGAGTTAAAAGACTCTCCTCCTTCCCATTTTATGAGGTCAAACGTGCCAAGGGATCCCCGGAAGAGAGAGTCCCTCCTGTTGGCACTAGAACAACTATTGCTCCAAGGAGTAATTATGGAGGTTCCCCTGGAAGAATGGGGGTTCGGGTTTTACTCAAACCTCTTTACAGTCCCGAAGCCAAACGGGGACGTGAGGCCCATATTAAATCTAAAAGGGCTAAACAAATTCCTGCATATCAGGACTTTCCGGATGGAGTCGATCCGATCGGTGGCCACTGCCCTACAAGGGGAGGAATGGTTAGCCTCGATCGACATCAAAGATGCTTATTTGCACGTTCCCATCTTTCCAGTCCACCAAAAATTTCTACGCTTTGCAGTAGAAGGGCGCCATTTTCAGTTCAGAGCCTTATCCTTCGGTCTGGCCACAGCACCACGAGTGTTCACAAAAATTCTGGCCCCATTATTGGCCAATCTAAGAACACAAGGTGTAACGATAATGGCATATCTAGACGACTTGTTGCTTATAGACCACTCAGTGAAAAAACTAGAAGTGGTCGTTCACAAGACAATCAAGTATCTGGAATCTCACGGTTGGATTATCAACCGAGACAAGTCAGCCCTAAAACCAGTCAAAAGTCTGGAATACTTGGGGCTAAAGCTAGATTCAGGCCAGAGGAAAATATTCTTGCCTCGAAAAAAGGTGTTGTCTTTGAGAGATTTGATCCACTTAGTGGGTACAAAAAGACAGCCGTCCATACGCCTGTGCATGAGGCTGCTGGGAAAAATGGTGGCATCATTCGAAGCAGTACCCTACGGTCAATTCCATTCAAGGAATTTGCAAAGGGCCATACTGTCAGCCTGGAACAAGAAAGTTCAGGCCCTGGACTTACCAATGTCCTTGTCCCCTTCCGTTCGCAAGAGCCTCCGTTGGTGGTTGGTTCCCCAGAATCTGGAAAAAGGGAAATCCTTCAGTCCGATTTCTTGGAAGGTGGTCACTACAGATGCCAGCCTTATAGGCTGGGGAGCAGTGCCGGAGCAATGGTCTCTCCAGGGCAAATGGTCGGATGCAGAAAAGGCCCTGCCCATCAATCTCTTAGAGATACGAGCAGCCCGGTATGCCCTAGTAGCATGGACATCCAAACTCCAAGGGTCCCCTGTCAGAATTCAATCGGACAATGCCACGGCAGTGGCATATATCAATCATCAGGGTGGCACCAGGAGTCGTGCAGCCCAGAGGGAAGTAAATTGCATCCTGAAATGGGCAGAAAGATATGTCCCAGCCATATCCGCGGTATTCATTCCAGGAGTGGAGAATTGGAAGGCGGACTTTCTAAGTCGCCAACAATTATGCCCAGGGGAATGGTCCCTTCACTCCAAGGTTTTCCGGACAATATGTCAGCGGTGGGGAACACCGGATGTAGATCTGCTAGCATCCAGATTCAACGCAAAGGTGGACAGGTTTGTCTCTTGGACAAGGGATCCCCTAGCTTGCGGCTCGGATGCCCTAGTGTTCCCTTGGGATCAGTTCAAGCTGATATATGCATTCCCACCGCCACAATTGTTACCTCGATTACTCCGCAGAATCAGGGTAGAAAAGAAACCAGTGATTCTGGTGGCTCCAGCGTGGCCCCGAAGAGCATGGTACGCGGAGATTGTAAAAATGTCTGTGGGGAGTCCTAGGACCCTCCCACATCGTCCGGACCTGCTTTCGCAAGGACCGATATACCACCCTTCCTTACCAGCCCTAGGTTTGACGGCCTGGCTATTGAAGCCCACATTCTAAAAAAGAGAGGTCTCTCTAATCCTGTGGTATCTACCATGATCAATGCCAGGAAGCCGGTATCCAGGCAGATCTACTATAGAATCTGGAAGGCGTACATCGCCTGGTGTGAGGCCAAGAAATGGCATCCACGTAAGTACGTAATAGGTAGGATTCTGGACTTCCTACAGTGGGCTGTAGATAGAAAGCTTGCCTTGAGTACTATCAAGGGTCAGATTTCGGCCTTGTCAATATTTTTTCAGAGGCCCTTGGCTTTGCATTCACTAGTCAAAGCCTTTATACAAGGAGTGATGCGTATTAGCCCTCCGGTTAATATTCCCATATGTCCATGGGACTTAAACCTGGTTCTGTCGGTTCTACAGAAACAACCATTTGAACCATTACAGCATATTTCCCTGGTTCTTCTCACCAGGAAATTGATTTTTCTAGTAGCCATTTGTTCGGCTAAAAGAGTGTCGGAATTAGCCGCTATGTCCTGTAGGGAGCCATATCTGGTTATCCATAAGGACAGAGTAGTGTTACGTCCTCATCCAGCCTTTCTTCCTAAGGTGGTATTGAGGTTTCATTTGAACCAAGATGTGGTTCTTCCTTCTTTTTTCCCCAAACCTAGTTCAGTAGAGGAAAAATTATTACATTCTTTGGATGTAGTAAGAGCAGTTAAAGCTTATCTAAAAGCCACTGCTCAGATTCGCAGAACGGATACTTTGTTTATTCTGCCGGAAGGCCCCAGAAAGGGTCAGGCAGCGTCAAAATCTACTTTAGCCAAGTGGATTCGACAGGTCATAATGCAAGCCTATGGCTTGAGAAGGAGACCGCCTCCGTTCAAAGTTAGGGCGCACTCCACGAGAGCAGTTGGAACTTCATGGGCAGTGCATCACCAGGCCTCCCTGGCTCAAATCTGTAAGGCCGCAACATGGTCTTCAGTACACACGTTTACTAGGTTCTACCAGGTGGACGTTAGAAGTCAGGAGGATGTCGCCTTTGGGCGCAGTGTGTTGCAGGCCGCAAAAGATCCTCATGTCTGATAGCGCTCAGCTTATGTATGGTGTATCCCCCCCCTCATTGGGCATTGCTTTAGGACATCCCACATAGTAATGACTATGCCGCTCTGTGTCCCGTGATGTACGAGAAAGAAAATAGGATTTTTATAACAGCTTACCTGTAAAATCCTTTTCTTGGAGTACATCACGGGACACAGAGCTCCCACCCCTCTTTTGGGGACACTTATTGCTTTGCTACAAAACTGAGGTGCTCCCGGATGGGAGGGGCTTATATAGGGGAGGGTACTTCCGGTTTTGGAAGTTGCCAGTGCCAGCACCTGAAGGTATCTATATAACCCACATAGTAATGACTATGCCGCTCTGTGTCCCGTGATGTACTCCAAGAAAAGGATTTTACAGGTAAGCTGTTATAAAAATCCTATTTTTTAATATAATTGCAGCAGAAGTTTCTCTTTAGCATTGCATGTGTGCATACATAATATGAAAACAATCATGTAGATCAGTTTTTGAGCATTTCCTGAGTTTTTTTTTTTATAACACTTTAACTGTAACACATTAAGAAAGAAATACTCATTACAGTCATCTGACTCCTCTTTCTTTCTATGTGTTCTATAAAACAAAACCAGCACATTTGTGTTAGAAGACTAGTACAATAGACAAAATAAAAATCTCTGTGTGTGCCACTTGCCTCTAATTGGTGTGATGTCCCTTGTCGAAACAAAGGAGGTCCTGCAGTGAGCAATGCAGCGGCATCACTTGTGTGCTGTGATCCAGCATGTAGAAAACATAATCAATATGGCTTCATTCTTCATCATCATTTAGAAGCCATGGTCAGCAAGAAACATTCATAAACTGGCTGAATCCTGGTCAATACAGGAAAGTGCTGAAACCTGAGGAAGCCAATCCAAAACAATCCCTTATTAGTCTGATTACAATAATAATTTCTGATTGGTTTGTAAAATAATGTGGCATATTTCAAACATATTTAAATTGTTTTCTACATTACCTCTAGATTTTTCCAGCTCCCCTTTGGAGTCAATATATAGATATATATCTATAGATATATAGATATATCTAGATATCTATATATGGATAGATCTATATCTATAGCTATATCTATATAGATATACATCTATCTATATCTATATAGCTATAGATAGACCTATATCTATAGCTATATAGATATATATACACCCATTTCATCAGGTTTCAGTTCACCTCTTTCCCTTTTCCACACCTTTAGTCCAGGTTCACACTTGCTGTGGCCACAATGTGTTCCTGTACACCAATTCAGCTGTGAATCGTGTCCGAGTTTCTGCCCGAGTTTGCACCTGAAATGGAGCCAAAGACACACAGGACTCTTTGCCAGTGTGCACCGTGGCCGCCCCGGAGCTCCCCAGACATGCAAATTCGCATCAGTGTGAACCCAATCTTACTCCTGTATGATGCTGGGCAGGTACATTGAGCAGCATGGATAAGAGATCAGCATTTAACATTATTACTTTTTAAATCTTATGCTCCTTTCATTTTGATAGGGAGCTCTCACAAGTAGGTCCCTCCTAACCTTCTTGTCTTGTATTATAGCTGTACTGTCTCCCTTTATTTTTTAAGTTGCAATGAAAACTGTTACATAGTCAGGTTGAAAAAAGACACAAGTCCATCCAGTTCAACCATAAAAAAATAATAATAATAATATCATTCATCCCATATACGCAATTCTATACCCACAGTTGATCCAGAGGAAGGCGAAAAACCCCAGCAGAGCACGATCCAATTTGCTACAGCAGGGGAAAAAATTCCTTCCTGATCCCCCGAGAGGCAATCGGATAATCCCCGGATCAACTTTAGCTATAAATGTTAGTACCCAGTTATACCCAGAACCACCTCTGCATGGAGTCTATGCCACATTTTCACAGCTCTTACTGTGAAGAAACCTTTCCGTATTTGGTGGTGAAATCTCTCTTCCTCTAGACATAAAGAGTGCCCCCTTGTCCTTTGTGTTGACCGTAAAGTGAATAACTCAACACCAAGTTCACTATATGGACCTCTTATATATTTGTACATGTTGATCATATCCCCCCTTAATCTTCTCTTCTCAAGAGTGAATAAATTCAGTTCCTCTAATCTCTCCTCATAGCTGAGCTCCTCCATGCCTTTTATCAGTTTGGTTACCCTTCTCTGCACTTTCTCCAGTTCCCCAATATCCTTTTTGAGAACTGGGGCCCAAAACTGAACTGCATATTCCAGATGAGGTCTTTCTAATGATTTGTACAGGGGCAAAATTATACCTCTCTCTCTCTGGAGTCCATACCTCTCTTAATACAAGAAAGGACTTTGCTCGCTTTGGAAACCGAAGCTTGGCATTGCATGCCATTATTGAGTTTATGATCTACCAAAACCCCCAGATCCTTTTCCACTACGGATCCCCCCAGTTGTACTCCCCCTAGTATGTATGATGCAGGCATATTCTTAGCCCCTAAGTGCATAACTTTACATTTATCAACATTAAACCTCATCTGCCACATAGTCGCCCAATTAGACAGAGCATTGAGGTCGGCTTGTAAATTGGCGACATCCTGTAAGGACGTTATTCCACTGCATAGCTTGGTGTCATCTGCAAAGACAGAAATGCTACTTTTGATCTCAGATCCAATATCATTTATAAAGATATTAAAAAGTAAGGGTCCCAGCACTGAACCTTGGGGTACACCACTGATAACCTTAGACCATTCAGAGTAAGAGTCATTAACCACTACTCTCTGAATTCTGTCTTTTAGCCAGTTTTCTATCCATTTACAAACTGATTTTTCCAATCTTGTAGACTTTACCTTACACATAAGCCGTGTGTAGGGAACTGTATCAAACGTTTTTGCAAAATCCAAGTATACCACGTCCACAGCCACGCCTCTGTCCAAGGCTTTACTTACCTCTTCATAAAAAGAAATCAGGTTTGTCTGACAGCTTCTATCTTTCATGAATCCATGCTGTCTGTTGCTTAAAATATTTTTTTCCAGCAAGAACTCATCTGTGTGGTCTTTTATTAATCTCTCCAGTATCTTCCCAACTATAGAAGTTAAACTAACAGGTCTATAGTTACTTGGTAAAGACTTTGTTCCCTTTTTAAATATAGGCACCACATTGGCCCTGCGCCAATCCAGTGGTACTATTCCCGTCATTAATGAGTCCCTAAAAATTAGATACAATGGCTTTGAAATTACAGAGCTCAATTCTTTTAGGATTTGTGGGTGGATGCCATCTGGTCCAGGAGCTTTATCCATCTTTATTCTGTCTAAATATTTCTGAACCATATCACTTTTGAGCCATTGTGGATCATTTGGGGCTGTGTCACTACCACACCCATTTTGGACATGAGCTCCCCCATGCTCCTTTGTATACAGAGCTGAAGAAAGTATTTAATAAATTAGCCTTCTCTTTGTCCCCAGTCACCCACTCTAAATTATTTTGTAAAGGGCCTACATGCTCAGACTTGAACTTTTTACTATTAATATATTTTAAGATTTTTTGGGGGTTTGTCCTACTATCTTTTGCAATATGTCGGTCATTTTGCATCCTTGATTTCCTTTTTACATATCCTGTTATATTATTTGTAACATTTAAATGACACTAGTGTTCCCTCATTTTTATATTTTTTAAAAACTATTTTCTTATAGTTTATAGCTTTTTTAACTTTGGCCGTGATCCACATAGGTTTTATTTTTAGCCTTTTAAACGTATTGCCCATGGGAATATACTTTGCACTGAGTTCACAAACAGTCTTTTTGAAGAATTCCCATTTCTGTTCTGTGCCCATTGATGCCAATATTCTCTCCCAGTCTAAGTCCTGGAAAGCAGCCCTCATCCTTGGAAAATTTGCTCTCTTGAAATGAAGTGTTTTTATCTTTCCTGTATGTGATTTTTTCTTACAGCTAACATCAAATGAAATCATGTTATGGTCACTGCTACCTAGGTGTTCCTTTATCTGAACATTAGTAATACGCTCTGCATGGCTTGATATTACCAGGTCCAACAGAGCATCATTCCTAGTTGGGGCCTCAATAAACTGGACCATAAAAGTGTCCTGCAACTGTTGCTACTATATACATTATATACATTTTTTATAATAACAAAGGAAACCTGTTAAGAGAGAAATATGTTGACCACAATTGCTGACCTGTTTCTATCAATGCTACATTTATTCCAGGTCAGTGATTCAATGTTTTGAAGCTGAGGGATCAGAATGAAAGACCGGAAATTAGCATTTTTAGTAGGACAGATCAGCAATGAAAGTGTCCTTGATTCTTTTATGACAGGTTCCTTCCAAACTTTTTTCAGTGGTTTCTCAGAGTCTAATAATCTGTCAATGTGCTGGACATAAGTGAGTTTTATAGCTATGAAATATCTCATGCTACCAATAGAGAAGGTCATTAAAGGTGGATCAAATCTCGACTGGCTAAGCAGGGACCAGCCGAGATTCGACCCATAAATGGGCAGGCTGGTTGTACTGCAGTCAATCCATTGATTGACTGCAGTACAACCAGCCTATCTGACGTTTTTCATTCAATCACTGCTTGCAGCTATAGTCGCCAGCAGTGATCATTATTTTCTTCCGGCGGGGAAGGCAGAACACAAGAGCGCTACAGAAGGGATTCCCCCATCAACACTGACTGTGTTGATGGGGGAATCAAGTGATTTTCTTTCTCTCCACCTGTGGTGAAAGAAAAGAAAATGTAATTATCTATGGGCTGCTTTAAAAAGAAGAGGTATCCATAAAGAAGAGGATTTCAAGGATAAGGATAAAAAAAGAAAAGCAAAGGTCTCTAGCTTGTCATTCCTCCTATGTAGAATTATTACTTGATTTACTGGAAAATATGCTCTGTTAGAAATGAAAATATATCAGATAAATATTTTCATGAGGCACCAGGCCACCAGCACTTTAGATCTCTATGGTAACCAAAATCCAATATTCTTGTACATCTTGTCCTCCGGGTTGTGATTGTGTAGAGAAGAGAGTCCCACTTCCTAAATTCTACAAAATCTGAAAACATAGGGATGTCACATCTTAAAGCCGCCCAGAGTACAGATGAACGGTCCCACAGGTGTTCCCACAACAGCAAAAATGCAGTAGATTGTGCAGAGCTATCTCTTATTGTGAGATCCGTAGCACTTGCTGGTCACAGTGGGGTTTATTTACTAAAACTGGGGAGTGTAAAAATCTGGTGCCACTCTGCATAGAAACAAATCGGCTTCCAGGTTTTTTGGTCAAAGCTTAATTGAACAAGCTGAAGTTGGAAGCTGATTGGCTACCATGCACAGCTGCACCAGATTTTGCACTCTCCAGTTTTAGTAAATCAACCCCACCATGCGTAGGTTTCCTGTCTTAAAAGATAGATCATGAAAATTGTTGCTAGCAGGCTAATCTGTCAAGCCCAACTGCCTATGATGGCCACACAACTAACAAAATGTAAAAATTGTATTGCTCAGTATTGCTTTTTTTTTTTTTTTTTTTTTTTTTTTAAGAATGGTGAAAAATCTCCAAATCTGTTATTTTCAGTAATCATTTTAAGGAAAAGATTAAAACAATGAATGAAATATATGATCATTTGACCATTTGTTGCTACTGGTATGTCCAGCATGAGCGTCACACGAAACAATCTTTCATAAAACTCTTCTGATTTCCTCCAGTCCAATTTTCTCCTAATGTCTGTGGTACTAAATTGTATACACAATGCAGGGGGTTATTGTCAGTTATTTTGAATAGCATTCCAGAAATTTTGTCATCAGACACTGTGACTCTATTGTTAGGTTGCATCTCGGTACAGTACCTCTTCTGATCTCTGCTTCATTTTTACTGAGGAAATTACCTAAAATGAAAGGCTGCCTAAAACGAAATACATGAATTATGAAGCTGACAAACAACTACTTTGAGCAGTATTTTGCATGCAGAGACTAAAAGAGGTAACTGTACAGTTGTTGGTACCTGATAACATACATTTCCTCTGCTTTCCTTTTTTGTTAATATTCTAAGTCTTTTCTGTTACAATGTGCATACATTTCAGTGTATTATCAAGACAAAAAAAATAGACTCAAGGGGGTAAAGGTATGCATAGTATTATAAAAGTTTTTTTTCTTTGTTTTCTATCCTTTTTTTTTTATATGTTTAAAGGTTTGCATTGGCGTGACGGAGGAAAGACTTAAACATAAACATTTGGACAACTGTGAATTTGTTGTGCCATTGCAAACATTGCTGTTGCTTTATGCCCACACGTCATATAAAAAAAATACAAAAGAGAAGAGCCACCCTTGTTATACACCAGAGAACAGAATGAATACAAACTGTCGGATCAGATAGGTGTGATATAGAGGGAATGGGCATTCTGTATGGTACAACATTGTACTTATCCTTGGGATCCATACACAAGGGCCAAATGTTGGGAGACATCAGCCAGTTAAAGAAAAAATGGCCGACATTAGGCCCATGTGTGTGCGCCATCCTGTCTGACAGAAGCCAGCTTCTATCAGACAAGCATGCTGCAAAACCAACAGCCGACTGACTCCCGATTAGCACTCTAAACCGGTAGCAGATAGCGCTGATCGGAGTGTTCTGGCAGGGGGGCCGTCCCCCTGTCAGAACAAAACCGCTCCGATGGGAATATCACTATACTAACTTTGCATCGCTGACCAGAGCTGACAGTTTTTTTTTTTTTTTGTGTTCCAGGCATTACACAGGTACAACTTGCCATGCTTTAAAAACAAAATGCCATCAGTCTTATAATAGACCCCAAAAGAGGTTAAAATATATTAAGTGCCACATCCCTATAGCAATATAAACCTGAGAAATGTTGTGAAGATGGGACTTTTGATGCACAACATTTTACATAAAATGCTTATTTTTATTATTACACTATATTACCAAAAGTATTGGGACACCTGCCTTTACATGAACTTTAATGGCATCCCAGTCTTGGTCCATAGGGTTCACCATTTGCAGCTATAACGGCTTTAACTCTTCTGGTAAGGCTGTCCACAAGGTTTAGGCGTGCATCTATGGAAATGTTTGACCAACTTGTTTCCTGGACATAGTCTACTGGTCCTGGAGCCATTAGTATCTTTGTGTACAGAGAATAATTTAAAAGATATAACATAATTAATACATTAATTAATTGTCTGTGTCATCCCATTGTATACCCGTAATTCTCAGTCCCAGATAGAGTGTCTAAGTGAGGGGAGAAAGGTCAGGACCAGGGCCTCTGAGGGGTCTCCTAACATGCTTTCCCACTCTACACCACCCTCTCCTGTGCAAATAAGGGAATACAGCTAAATTGGACCATTCTCCCTTTTCTTTAAAATGCAGTGGTTTCCTTCCACTGGGCAGCGATCACCAGCATTTCATCTATCATCTTTCAAAAGGAGACACTATATATGTTCTAAAGAAAAGAAAACCACAAATGCAGTAGTACTCCATGCTGTATTCCCATATTTAGGTCAACATGATACTAATATAAAAAAAAGACTGGTTTGTTCCATTACCTTAACGTAACATCTATCTAGTGTAACAAAGGAACGACATCACTGCCAAGCCAGAGAATGCTCACATCCAAAATCTTTAAGCTAGTTATAGATTTATTTCCACCCAGGAAAAGTACATCTAACAAAGATAGAGGAATCATAGATATCTTTCTGCTTCAGACCTTCCATCATGTAGCTGTACACTGAATAAACTCATAGACGTTTAGAACCTACCTTTAATGTATTAAAATGTTCTCAAAGAGTTCTGCACTATTGCATCTAACAGTCTGTACACCAGACTTCCAAAACTTAGTGTGTATATTTCCTTTTGAAGAGGTTACAAAGATTACCTGTGTCAACAAAATTCAACAAAATGTATCGCAAATTGCAATGGTACACCACTTAAAATCTGTTAGAACTGCCATAGCATTATGCTCTATCCTAAGGACCTCCAATTAACACTCCAACTGTAAAATTGCCTCTAACTGCGCAGGAAGGGAAATTAAGTGTCCGGGTGGGGGTCAAACTATAAAGACTCTCCATAATTGGATGCAGGTGGCAAATTTCCACCACGGAGCCGCTTCCACCTCAGGGCGCCTATCAGATTCCCAGATATAGATTGAACCATTGCACACACTGCGCCCTCCAGGCGCTGGAGGTGTGCATGAAACAGGCAAGGGACCGTCTACTGCCTTCAAAGGAAGTTGACAGGGGCGTCCTAATACCAGCAAAAGCTGGGTTTGGCTCTAGTGCCTAGAGGAGCCCTACTCCTGACTCTCTCCCCACTCCAACAACACACCAGGAGCCA
Organism: Rana muscosa; assembly: GCA_029206835.1. Taxonomy (NCBI): domain Eukaryota; kingdom Metazoa; phylum Chordata; class Amphibia; order Anura; family Ranidae; genus Rana; species Rana muscosa. The sequence goes on from CM055122.1 coordinate 1,139,637,550, forward strand.
CCAAATTAGATGCAAAACACAGACACACTGTACCACAGCTCATAAAAGGCCTCATTTTACCCCTCCATTTTAGAGTACCAATGGCAAGGTAACAAACCCCTGTGCAACCACCACCCACCTCAGGGGGCAGCCACACTATCCTAATGTGGATAGATGTCAATTTATTAGTAACTTGTGGAAAATTGTCCACTCGTAAAGGATATAACACAAATAAGGGGTCCAATAGCAGACCCATTGGGGAACAGATGTATCAAGCACCCCAAACTATGAAAAAAGTTGTAAAGCTAACTACATAATTCAATCCAGGTGGTATGTTAGATTTTAGATGGTATATCCACCTAGTCTCTGGAGCACCTGCTTATCAAAACTCTATCCAAAGCCATGAACTTCATTACTGTGACATCATATTTGTATAGCAAACCTTCATGTCTGCCAATCGGGGTAGGGATTTTAGGTGTGTAGTAAATATGGTCGTGTATGCGTTTATGGAAAGGGTGCTTGGTCTTCCCTACCTAAAAAGAGGCACTTATTGCAGGTCATCAAATAGACCACACCTTTGGTAGCGCAATCAAAGTGGAAGTGTGGCTTAAACCACTCACCATTGGGGAGCCTACACCCATTGCATTCTTGAGTGAAAGGGAATTCTGGGCAATTAAAACATTTGCATTTCCTCTTTGGGCCTTCATCTTCATCTGGATTCTCAGGGCCATGGCTGTGTGCTAGCCTATCTCTTAAGCCCTGTACACACGATCGGATTTCCTATGGTTTTTAATCAGTCTTGCCTACACACCATCAGTCAAAAAACCGACCGTTCCAAACGTGGTGACGTAAAACACTCAGATGGGCCAAGAAAAATGAAGTTCAATGCTTCTGAGCATGCGTCGACTTGATTCTGAGCATGCGTGGTTTTTTTTATCCGATGGAGTTCCCCACAGACGATAGTAATTTGCTATCGGTTTTTTAACCATCGGATAAATTTAAAACATGTTCTATTTTTAAACACTGATGGAAAAAAGACCGATGGGACCCATACACGGTCGGTTTGTCCGATGAAAAAAGTCCATCGGAAAAACCTATCGTGTGTACATGTCCGGTAACGTATTTACCCATAGTTTCATCAGTGCTTAACAAGCACTAAAATTTAGACAGAACTCCCTTAATCTGTTGGTGATGGTAGGTATAGGTGGTTACAAATTTTACAGTTTCTGTGAATACAACTTTTGTTTTTTTTCCACCCAAACAGCTCAGACCGCAGGTGATTTCAAAGCTCTCTGATAAGCTTTTTTGTAGACAACTTTTACTATAGCCCCTCATTAGCAAATGAGGGGATGCTTTGTACTGATGTTTTAGGGTGTGCGCTGTGGGGCCTCAAGATGGTATTCCCTGCTGTTTCTTTCCCTGCTGTTTCTTTCCTGAACAGGGAGGTAAAGATTTTACCATCCTTCTCTATTGCGATGTTTAAACTGAGGAACGCAATGTTTTGTTTCATTCGACCAAGTTGGGACTTTATATAATTAATATTTGGCAAGTCTGATTGTTTTGGGGAACTTTATCTGACCACTACTATTCAATTATCACTCACAGGAATCATTATTGTATGTATGTTTCAATGTCACTATTGATTTTATAACAAATATCACTGTTGATTATGGCAAGTAGTTCACAATTAGCATTAATTAACCACCAGCGCCCCGTACCACACGCTCTAATATTCAGTTAGATATTACCTTATAAGAAAAATTCCTCTGGGCATAAAAAGAAACTTGTTTCTGTGAACCGACTTTACTTGAGTCTCCGGGAAAGTTTTTGAATTCCAAGGGGAACACAAAACAATTGTAAGTAAGGTGCAGCTCCTCTCAGAAACCTTGCGTTTGTTTGGCTGCTATAGATCCTGAAAAAGTTAGAATCTATGTACAATTCAGATTTTGGAATAGAAGTCATGTTTCCCTAATTGCATTAGCAGTTCTGCAGTTGTCTGAAGCTGCTCTTTACAATATATAAATAAGTATGACAGTAATAACACGTTTGCGTTGTTTGAAAACGCTATGGTATAAGATTGAATTATCCTTTGAGTGTAAACTGTTCCTTCCTATCAATGTTGCCAGAAGGAGAGGATGACTGCAGTGCCCTTCAATGTGACTACTATCAGAAAGTCAGCTGTGTGAGGGGATATATCTCTTTTTCCAGTTATAACTTTATCTCACATATATTTTGTTCATATAAATTCCAGAAACTTTCACATATAAATTTCTAGATGTTATGAAGGGATCAGGAGACAAAGTTCAAATATTCAGCATCTGAAACTAATGTTTAAGCTCCAACTTTTTCATGTACAGATAGTGCACGATAGTAATAAATTGAAAACTATTTTATCGTGTTTCAGGACTCTACAGACTGTAGGCCCTTCCCATGCAAGAACTTATACTGTTGCTGTGTACTTCAAAGGAGAGCGAATTGGTTGCGGTAAAGGACCAAGGTAATTGAAAAGCTTTCTCTTTATGTTTGATTAATAGATAACACTGAAATGGTTTCTAATCGAGTGGCTCCAGCAATACGCATCACACACATTAATAAGTTATTTTCCCTCACTGGCCCTGTCCTGCCATGACTTTAAAGTAAAAACCAATATTGAGTTATTATGCTTGGTTAGTTATGACGAACACAATACCATACCCTTCTGCTTATAGTGTCAGCTGTAATTAACAAAATCATACACGTATTGTCAGTTCATTACATACCTATGAACAAAGCCATATACATTACTCAAGCAACATGACATCTTTGAAGGAAAAGTTGACAGAAAATCCATGTTGCATCCCCTTTCCTTGTGCTCTTTGACAGCTGTTATTCTCATCCATCTGTGACTGAATTCTGTTAGAGATTTGTTTAAACCATCCAGAAGAAATGTTATTAGTAAGGGCTGTGCACGTATTGTTTAATTTTTATTTTCATTATTTTCATTTTTTTTTACCTCAGATTAAAGTGTTCCTATCATGCAGATACTGAAAAAAATTCACTATTCTACAACATGAGTAAGGTTGACCATACACTAGGGAATTTAAGCCTTTGACAAAGAACAATTAGATTCTTGAACAAACTCAACACGCACATCCACTGTTCAGTGCATGTCAGGACATCTTCCATTACACTCTGTGTGGCAGTAACTGGATATGCTGGGATATTTCTATTCTTTTTTTTGCCTTATTAGAAGAGATGGAAGATTTATTGTAGAACTCTTTCCAACCCACCAATTCCAGTTTCTTGCCTTTGCCCATTTTCACTTAGTTCGCGTAATAGCATTAACCACACTTTACCTCTACCATTGCAATAACTTTAACAGGCAGTGTGTATAGGATTTTCTTTATCGTACACCACGGGACACAGAGCTAGTCATTACATAATGGGTTAAGGGTCACCAGCGGTGATTGGACACTGGCACAACCAATGGAAGACAGTTCCCCTCCATATAACCCCTCCCATCAGGGAAGTACCTCAGTTTTTTCGCCAGTGTCGAAAGGTGTTGGACGCGTTAGGAGGTGCTAAAGGAAAGCTCTACCAAAGAGACCCTCTGGGGGTAAAAGAGCTATGCTTTCGGATCCATCCAAGACGCCTACAAATGAGCTGAATCTGGATGGGATCCGGGCCTCATCCATGAGGCGTCGCCTGTAATGTCTCTCTTCGGAGGACTGGGCTCTAAGATCCAGCACTTTCGCTATTTCGCTATAAAGTCCTGGTAAGAGTCTTGTACAAGGCCCAGGGGAGAGGTATCCTTTAAATAGGAACCCATATCCCTGAAGGTTGGCACACATAGCCCACCGTGAAGGGTGAAGTTTGGTATCTGTCTAAAATCTTTCAGCAGAAAAACCTGCGGCGTGGATAAGGTGAGATTAGAAGGTCCATAACTAGGTTGGGACCTTTTTCAAAAAATGGATGTCTTCTTTTTTTCCACCACTGGGGGGAGTAAAGAGCTGAATATACTCACCTCACTCTGTTCAGTGTCGGCTTCGGCGAAGTACACTGCTCGTCACCTCCGCTGCTGAGCTTGCTGGGGCACCCCGATCCTCCTTTCGGTGGCCGACCAGACACCTGCAGATGCAGGTAAGTGGGAACAAGGGCTGATGAGAGTCCTCTCTCACTATGGCCACCGCCATAGCGCTAAGGGCCGCGCGCGCGCGGGAGCGCGCTTTATCGGAGGGGGGGGGGCGAAGGCGTGCGCGGGCACGTGGCGCGCGCAGTCACAGAAACGGCGCCAAATTTAAAAGACTGTCAGTGTGAGAAGCACTGCAGCAGCAAGCAAGCTCGTTAGTTCTCTTGTTCCTGGCAGAGAAACACAGCAGCTATACAGGGACGTAAGACTCCATGTGGTTGGATTGGGTACTTCCTAGAAGACATCCATGTTATGCATAGTTATGTGTTAAAAGTTGCATACTTAATGTATTTGCTAAACTGAACACGGTAGTATATGCATTTAGGTACCTTGTATTTTGTCTAAACAGTAAGCCTTCCAGGGGAAGTAATACGGACAAAAAGAGATAAGAAAGCACCACCGCCTGAGAGAGGCTCTAGCTGTGCTGACTCGGTACCTTTCTCTCCTGTGTTGCTAAATGCACCTGTTCAGGATGAGCCATTACCTCTGTCAGGTATGGCGGCTTCCCGAGTGAAGCCTGGGCCTGTATATGTCACTGAGGACACTTTATCAGCAGCCCTAAATAATCTGGAGGAAAAAATTGCTACCTTAATCGCTAAGTCCTCTAAAAAGGGACAATAAGCGAAGCAGGTCTCTTCCAGTATTGGACCTCCCTTCAGAAGTACCTGAGGGAGGAGGATGAGGAGGAGGAGGCTACATCAGCAGAGGATGAGAAGCCAGATTTTAAGGTCACAGGTACAATGCTATAGCAGTGCATTTAAGTTAACCTCTGCGGAGGTAACGGAATTACCTGTCTCCTCCCTAGGGTCATTAAGATCCCTGCAAGGTGCATGCTCCTTCCCGGTTCATCCGTTACTAGAGGATCTAATATACGCAAACTGGCAACATTCAGATAAGCGTTTCTCACCTCCAAAAAGGTTTAACATTCTTTATCCTATGGGGGAAAATTTTTTAAAGAAATGGAGCCCGCCTGCGGTAGTTGCGGCTATTTCTTGTGTAAATAAAAACCTGACATGTCCGGTGGATAATGTACAAGGGTTTAAAAGATCCTTCTGAGAGGAAGTTGAAATCCTCCTTCCTTTTGGCCGGCTCAATTACCCAACCTGCAGTAGCAGCAGTCGGTATGTGTCAGGTCATCAGCCAACAGGTAAAGCAGGGGCTGAAGGAACTGCCTTCAGAGCAGGCTTGAAATTGGGAAAATTTGCCTAAAGCCTTATGCTTCACAGTGGATGCCATGAGAGATTCTATCATACAGGCATCACGCCTTACACTCCAGCTGGTACAGATGCGCAGAGTACTTTGACTTAAGCATTGGTCAGCGGAAACCCCATGCAAAAAGCTGTTGGCAAGTTCCCGTTCCATGGCGAACGCCTATTTGGGGAAGATTTAGAAAAATATATACAGAAGATATCAAGTGGTAAAACGACTTTTACCTGAGAGAAAGAAAAACAAGAGATCTTGTTTTAAACGCTCTCTCTCCCCAGCTCCCGGGAAATCTGACTCCAACCAGTGGCGGCGGCCTGTTTTAGCCGCCCACAAAAGCCAAGGGGCAAGCTCAGAAGAACAAGAAGCCGTGGGGTGCAAGAGCTTATAAGCAAGCCCCCAAAACCTCTCAGTGAAGGGGCGCCCCCGCTCGGCCGAGTGGGAGGAAGGCTTTGTCAGTTCTCAGCGACTTGGCGGTCAGAAATCCAGGACAATTGGGTGGTATCCACAATATCCTCAGGGTACAAACTGGAATTTCGAGAGATCCCATCTTCTCAATTCCGAGGTTCAAGACTCTCCAAGGATCCACAAAAAAGAGAATCCTTCTTCAAAGGTTTGAATCACTTAATGGCTCAAGGGGTAGTTACAGACGTACCCCAAAAAGAGCGAGGTTCAGGTTTTTACTCAAACCTCTTTGTGATTCCAAAGCCAAATGGAGATGTCAGACCCATCCTGGATCTAAAATCCCTAAATCGGTTCCTGAACGATCGCCATTTTCGAATGGAAACGATCCGATCCGTGGCCGCCACTTTAAAGGGTGGAAAATTCATGGCGCCCATAGATATCAAGGACGCACATTTACACATACCCATCCTCCCCGCTCACCAAAGATTCCTAAGGTTTGCGGTAGAAGATCGCCACTTTCAATTGGTGGCTCTGCCGTTTGGTGTAGCCACCGCGCCCATAGTATTCACAAAGGTGCTAGCTCCTCTGTTAGCAAACCTAAGAACACGGGGCATTGCGGTAACAGCCTATCTGGACGATCTACTAGTAATAGATCAGTCAAAGGAGGGATTGGGTCACGCTGTACACACTACAGTAGGATACCTGGAGCATTTAGGATGGATTATAAATTTACAAAAATCCTCTCTCCAGGCCCAAAGAAGGATAGTGTACCTGGGCATGATCATAGATACAGCCCAAAACGGGGTATACCTGCCAGAACCGAAGATACAGTCTCTGAAAGACCTGATCCACAAGGTCAATACAAACAAGAGGCCGTCTATTCGCCTTTGCATGAGACTATTGGGAAAGATGGTAGCCTCCTTCGAGGCGGTCCCTTACGCCCAGTTTCATTCGAGACTACTTCAAGGCAATATTTAGCTTCCTGGAACAGGAAGAGCCAAGCTCTGGATATACCCATGCGCCTGTCCTCACAAGTACGCCACAGCTTCGATTGGTGGCTAGAAGCCAGGAATTTACGGAAGGGAAAGTCCTTCCTCCCAGTGGCCTGGAAGGTGGTATCTAGGGATGCCAGCCTATCGGGCTGGGGTGCAGTATTCGAGGAGGCTTCTACCCAGGGAACCTGGGCCAAGACTCAGGGGACCCTGCCCATCAATGTGCTAGAGATCCGGGCGGTATATCTAGCCCTCAAAACCTGGACATACAGGTTACAGGGCTACCCAGTTCGGGTTCAATCCGACAATGCTACTGCAGTAGCTTACATCAATCACCAAGGAGGCACCCGCAGTCGGGCAGCCCAAAGAGAGGTGAACCGGATCCTGGCATGGGCAGAAGAGCATGTACCTTGCCTTTCTGCAATCTTCATTCCAGGGATAGAAAATTGGCAAGCAGACTACCTGAGTCGTCAGCAGCTGCTACCAGGAGAGTGGTCTCTTCACCCCGAGATCTTTCAGGCCATATGTCTGAGATGGGGAAACCCAGATGTAGACCTGCTAGCTGCCAGGTTCAACAAGAAATTGGACAACTTTGTGTCCAGAACGAGAGATCCTCTAGCCTACGGGACAGACGCTCTAATAATACAGACGCTCTAATAACTCCATGGAATCAGTTCTCACTGATCTATGCATTCCCTCCGATCCCTCTTCTACAAAGACTGCTTCGCAGGATCAAGGAGGAGGGAATACCAGTAATCCTAGTGGCCCCAAACTGGCCCAGGAGGCCTTGGTACGCCGAGATTGTAAAAATGGCTATAGGAAGGCCCTGGAAGTTTCCACTTCGACACGACCTGCTGTCACAGGGTCCAGTATTCCACCCTTCCTTACAAAGGCTAAAGTTGACGGCCTGGCTGCTGAGACCCACATTTTTAAAAAGAGAGGGGTCTCTGGTCCGGCTCTTTCTACGCTCATTAATGCTAGAAAGCCAGCCTCCAGACTCATCTATCAGAGAGTCTGGAGAGCATACGTTTCCTGGTGTGAATCCAGATGTTGGAATCCTCAGAAGTATGAAATAAGTAGGATTCTTGCTTTTTGCCAGTTAGGAGTGGATATGAATTTAGCCCTTAGCACCATCAAAGGGCAAATATCGGCTCTATCAGTCTTCTTTCAGAGACCATTGGCATCTCACTCCCTAGTTCGGACATTCATTAAGGGGGTACTGAGGATAAATCCTCCAGTTAGGACTCCCTTGTGTCCATGGGATTTGAATTTGGTATTGTCAGTGTTGCAAAAGCAACCTTTTGAACCTATTCGCCATATTCCTTTAATTATATTGAGTAGGAAGTTGGCCTTTCTGATTGCTATAGCTTCTGCTAGGAGAGTATCAGAGCTAGCAGCTCTTTCTTGTAAAGAGCCTTATCTAATTTGTCACAAGGACAAAATCGTACTACGACCCCATCCGGCTTTTCTACCTAAGGTGGTGTCGGCTTTTCACTTGAATCAAGACATTGTTCTGCCTTCCTTTTTTCCAAACCCGCGGACGGCGGGGGAAAAATTATTACACTCTCTAGATCTAGTGAGAGCGGTAAAGGTGTATCTGCAAGCAACCGCTCAGATACGTAAAACAGATGTTTTGTTTATTTTACCAGATGGGCCCAAGAAGGGCCAAGCGGTATCAAAATCCACCATTTCCAGGTGGATTAGACAAGTAATTATTCAAGCTTATGGTTTAAAGAACAGGACTCCTCCTTTTCCTGTTAAGGCGCACTCTACCAGGGCGATAGGTGCTTCATGGGCAGTGCACCACCAGGCTTCGATGGCTCAGATCTGTAAAGCTGCAACTTGGTCTTCAGTCCATACATTTTCCAAATTCTATCAAATAGATGTGAAAGGACATGAGGATTCCGCCTTTGGGCGAAGTGTGCTGCAGGCAGCAGTATAGGGCTTCTGGTCCGCAAGCGGCCTGTTTTGATCTGTGTCTCCCCCCCTTCATATGAGCATTGCTCTGGGACGTCCCATTATGTAATGACTAGCTCTGTGTCCCGTGGTGTACGATAAAGAAAATAGGATTTTTATAACAGCTTACCTGTAAAATCCTTTTCTTGGAGTACACCACGGGACACAGAGGTCCCCCCCTTCTTATGGGAACCTTACTGCTTTGCTACAAAACTGAGGTACTGATGGGAGGGGTTATATGGAGGGGAACTGTCTTCCATTGGTTGTGCCAGTGTCCAATCACCGCTGGTGACCCTTAACCCATTATGTAATGACTAGCTCTGTGTCCCGTGGTGTACTCCAAGAAAAGGATTTTACAGGTAAGCTGTTATAAAAATCCTATTTTTCAATATATTCAGTCCATTAAAACATGGCTATAATATGCTGTTTTGTGTAAGTGATGAGTACTACAGATTTTTACCCTAGCAAATGAAATGTTAAATGCGCTGCAGCTTGTACAGCTTTAACATATATATTTTTATTATTCAATTTTTTCTATTTTTATTTTTTCTTATTCTGATGTTATATGGCCTTTGCAGGGAAAAAAGTTTAATCTGTTAATCAGGTAAATTGTTAATTGCTTTATCCAGCAAACATGGCAACTGTGCCATCGTAAGAAAGTTTCTTGTCACTATGACAGTAAGTGAGGAAAAATCCCCCCATAATAGAAGCAAATAGTGGTAAAAGACATACAAAGGTTCTCAACATAAATCTGCAGTCTGTTTCTAGAGAATTCCCCAAATAGAATGTGTGTGTTCTTGAACATCCTTCCTTTGCCTACTGTGAAAAATGTTTTAGTATTTACATGTTGCTACTACAGGCTTTCTGTATATGAAAGACAGCAAGGATCCTGTAGGGGGTGTGTTAGTATACCTTCCCTGATTTGCAGCCAAAAAAGCAAAAGGAGGTCCCAGATTACTGACAAAAAAAATTGTGTGGAGAATCTGATACACTACAGCAATCCTGAATGAATGTAGGCTGTGTGCCTTGCATCATTTCAAGGCTCAGATTTTCAGTATTATTGGAATATACCTTTGATATAAAAAACAAAAAAATAACCTGTGTAGACTTCCAACACACAACAAAAAATCTAAAATGTAAATGCTCATAAAGATGGGGGGAGTTGAAGAGGCTGATTTACTTACCTTACATTCTGTTCTGGCACTTTGGGTGGTGGGTGATCACTCAGCGTCCTCACATAAAATATAGGGCTATTAACCCTGCATTGTATGTGGAGCAGGCAGGGGTGTGAACCATTGCTGGGAGCACCTTGGAGAGGAGGCTTCTCAAACTGTCAAACAGATGGACAGAGCTTATGGGACAAAAATAATTAAGGTAAGTATTACTCCTTATTTCTGCAACCCTAGACTGAACGAGCTGTTAGCACTTGCAGTGCAGGTGGGCCCACAGCAGGGTTAGATTAGTCTTCCTGGAGTTGAAGTAGAAATACTAGTGATTGCTATAAATCTATATTACATTTAAGCTTTGCAGTATATTCTTTCTTTTTACAGGACAGGTAGCATCTTTGTACAGAAATGCATGGTAAAATATATCTAACGCCAAAACTTAGGGAGAATTTCTTTGCATTTCAGTCCTGTGAAAAAGTGAGGGAAATACCCCCTCAGGCCCTTTTCAGACGTTCAGACCGATGGTCCGTTTTTCATCCATGCGTTGACAGATGAAAAACGTATATAAATGCAACTCTATGGAAATCTCTATGATCATCCATTTACATTTGTTTATATCTGCTTCCGCCAACATCCATTTTTTATAAAAGGATCAAAGCCCTATTTTTCTTACGCGAAAAACGAATTGGACGAAAAACAGATGTAAATGGACAAACTCAGTTTTTGCATGAAAAAATGCCTCCAAGACTCAAGCGGTCAAGGACTCTAGCTGGAGGTAGTAAAAAACTGATGTAAAAACAGATGAAAAACTGACGTAAACTTCATCGTTTTTTTCTTTGAAAAAACGTGACTGAACTAATGAACCAAACAGTCCGCATGTGTGAAAGGGGTCTTAGATAGTTGTCACCAGAAGATTTCTTTGCATTATAAGATTTCTCCTATTCCTGTTCCAACGACAACTCAAAATGTTAGCGAGGAAGGAAAAATAGTTCCTGGACACATCACACAAAACCCTCATGTAAAGAATGGAAGCAGACTCAGCCTAGACTCCATCCAGGCCACACACCCGACATGTCAACTCAAAATGTTGAATTTTCCTTCTTGTCAGTATATGCACGTTTTAGCACAATTATATAATGTAAAGTCTATATACTTTAAAGTCTTTACCCAACTTTACATAACAAACAACAAAATCGCACATAAACTTGTTAAATACACAGAGACTTGCACTTGTGTTAAAGTTGTATATAAACACATACAGTGGCGTATGTTATTAACACTTTACTGCATGCACATTGCTGCAAAAGGGCCTTTGATGTCAGATTGGAGTAATTCAGGCATTACATTTTTGTACTTTATATTCGAGAAATCATGAAATCTGTAACAATTGAGGTATAAAACATTTTTTAGTAGCATGTAAAGGGGGAAAATAGAGAGAAGGCACAACAAAGGTGCGACAGGTGGAAAACATGAAAAAGGTTAACTGCAGTATTAATCAAATGTTGAACAGTAAAGGAAACTATTACTTAGCACAGGTGTGCTGTTAACGAAGATGTTTCATTAGGATACCCTGTCTTGTTGCTGTACTGGGACCACTAATGCTATTCAGACAACAAAACAGTGTCTTTGATTGTTGGGTATATCTGAGAAAAGCCAAAAATAGTAAACTGGGAAAGAACTTTTAGGATTGCCAATAAGTTTGAAACATAGCTATTTTTTTAATGTCGGAAGGAAGGTTTTCCATTGTATCTTTAAAAGACCCTCAAGGAGTAATGCGTATCCCTTTCCCATTTTCTCTTCTTATTGCCACTTAAAAGGATTTAAGAGCTCACTTAAAACTGATGGAGGTAATTAGGTTAATTGGAGTTTTTTTTTTTTCTTTCAGCATTCAGCAGGCTGAGATGCAAGCTGCTATGGACGCCTTGGAGAAATGTAAGATTATTTTTGTCTTTTGTGTGTTTCCTTTACTGCAGTTAAAGCCTTGCAGTGCTCATTTGTAACGTGCTTGAAGCAGTTTCATCTCCAACGATATATTGACTTTGTCACGATCTTTGTTTAGCATGACAAAATAAGAAGTGCTTCTACAAGTATGCTTTTAAAATCTTCATCACTGATAGCCACACAGTGCAGTCAAATTAGATTTTCTATAACAATTCCTATTATATATTTAAAGGACGAGCTGTTTTTCAAATGGTCTGTCTTAATAACAGTTTGAGCTCTGGTATAGCTGTTGTTTGGCATGTCAGATAAACCACACTGACTTACAGCAGGCACAATGTAGGTGATGTCATTGTTTTTCTTTTTCCAGATAACTTCCCCCAGATGGCTCATCAGAAACGTTTTATCGAACGGAAGTACAGGCAGGAATTGAAAGAAATGAGGTTGGAGAAGGAGCAACAAGAGAACGCGGAAGACGTGAGAAAATAAAGCCTGCCATTCTTACAGGGTCCATTCAAACTCACTGGGGGCAGCTGCCATAAAACATCATTCTGTCTGTAAATGTTTACAGATAACTCATGCTGTGTCCAGTTACACAAGAGAGATTTATTAGGATTTTCTAGTTTTGACCTTCATTTAGCATTTTTTAAAGTGTTAATATTTTAGTATTTAATGTCTTATTTCCTTTTTTATTTAGTGTATCCTAATTTTGCAAATTTTAATAAAAAAATCAAGAATAAAGTGAATTTTTTCATATCTTTCAAACATAAAAGGATGATCCATGTAGTTGGCTTGTTACCATATTTAATTAGCAATTCCAGGCAATAAGGAAAATCAGGGAATGCCATCTAGGAAACACTGCAACTGTGCTAATGTCAGAATATCTGAAAAAAAAGACACGTCTATCAAGCTCTGCAAAAAATATAAAGGACAGAGAAAAATAAATTAAAAAAAATCCAGATAAGCGTGCCATGGAGTAAAACGGGATACAATAATCTAAGGAAAAAAATCTTTCTGTTCCACAAAGATCACTCCCTAGAGTAACATATTCTACTATAATATTTGAGCGTAACATGTGCTTTTAAAAACACATTTAACAGTTTTTGAAATCCACAACAAACAAGTTTTCTAGTGCCAATTTCTGTCAAACAATATCACATTTTCACAGCCTTTTTTGTAAGGTGCCCTTTGTGTTTGATGTGGTTAAACCTCTATTCCTTCAGTGGCGGAGCGTGCTCTTGCAACTCTGATGGTAAACCTAAAGTGAATAACTTTCCACTCAATTTTCCATATTGTTTATGTATTTATATACAAGTGATCATATTTTCCCATTATTGTCTCAAGCTGCTGTCTTGAAATTATTTGCATATTGAGGATGACCCTGCCCACAACCATAATGCCTCAGTGTTTTGCTAGTGTCCTCAGGATAGTTTTCTTTACCTCTGCTGTTCTCTGTTTGGAAGATTGTTCTACTATCAATGACTGCTGATATATTCATGCCTAACATATGTGAAATCTTAGAAATCTCCCCAGTCAGCCACCGCACAAGTTTTCCCAGTTTATACTGGTGTTCTCTCTGTGCCAGCCTTGAAATTCTGCAAGTGACTTCAATCATCTACAGCTACTGGTTGATTGATTCAGGGCAGATATGGAAATGCTGGAAAATTCTCCACTTTGCCAAGCAGTGCAGATTCCGAAGTTAATTGTCATTGCTTCTGTTTTCTCTGTTGCGACAGTCCTGCAATTGGCAGTGGCTATAGTATGTGTTCCAGTTCACACAAGACTTTACTAATCAAGTCAGGTCAGCATGTGTGGGGATTCCTTATGGAGCTATCAGTCCGGAGCTGAGGCAGTTTTCCTTTAACCACAACTCACTGTTTTACAACAACAGCCTTGGGCTGGGTTGAGGTTTATTCTGTTGAAGTACTGAGGATGCATTTGTGGCATGTTCTACAGTGTTGCCAACTGCCCACCCTGTGTGTGGAAATTAAATTATCCTTTAATTCTGGGCTTGCTTTTACGTTATGTACTTTGCAAGCTTTTTTGTTATTGGGCTTACCACACAAACTTTCCCATTTCATTTTTTTCCCACCCCCTCCCTTCTCCCTAGCTGCACTTGAGGACCAGCTCTAAAATTCTAAGAAGCATACAGGGATGGATGCACACACATACAGATTCAGTTCTTCAACTTTGTATGTCACTGGGGTCAGAGTTATGGCTTGTGCACCTGTTACTCCTAATTACCTCTAGTAGCATTGCCTTTAAGTACAACTGAAGTGAAAAGGAGAAAGTGTGAAGCCTGGGAGAGCCTTGGACAGGCTGCACAGGGAGAAGGGCAGAATTCAGTTCCCTATGGGACAAAGTAAAATTAGAGATGTGTCCCTTTAAATGATTACTATGAAAAAAAAGTGATACTTCTCTAAGCTGTTACGGTCTGTCCATAAATCTCATGTTAGTACACATGTATAGACATCCTAGTTATGGTGCTGGGCCTCAGAATTCTTGTATAAGAAGAGTTTCTGCCATATGATCTTTGAAGGACAACATCTCTTTGAACAGATTATAGATGCTATTTATTTAGTATGCTGCTAACAGCAAGGGATTCTTCTAGTTTGTTTCTCTGTCTACCCGCAAGGGTAGAAACCATGGATTCTAGGATATTTTTTACCTGTTCACAATGTTCATACCCAAATGGTAAATCCTCCCATCTTGGATTTCCGAACTTTGACTGTTCTCATTTTAGTGCAGAAATGAGAGGGTCTCCACCAGGTCTGTCTTTGCCTCCATTGCACAAGGGAGCCTTTGTGCACATTTAAACTCATACCTACTTGTCCCGATTTTTCCAGTCCATCAGTGTTTTTTCACTTTGCTGTGATCTAAAAAAGGAGCACGCACTACGCATGTGCCGCTTTTGGAAAAGATAAGCATGCTTCGATGAGGCTGAGAACAAGCATCCGAGCTATGTTGTTTCCCAGATATGATTAGGGACAATTGAAGGTGAGCAATATGGGATTATATCAAGCAGACTTCAGGGGTGCCAACAGAGGCTTACAGATGTGCCAATGTCATTATAATGAATTTTTCAAAAAGGCACAGGGCTTTGTAATATACAGTAGTGGCCCCTTGTCTGCATTAGCTGTTTTACACATAATGTGAATTTAGCCTTAAGTAAACCAGATTGCCCACATTAATAAAATAGTTTTGAGTTATTAAAATCCTCCCATTTATGTTCTCTGACCTTTGCTGACTAAATTTTTTCTGTAAGCGCACCAATTCATTAGGTCATTGCAGTATGAAAGTTAAGAGTGTCATGTTGACAGTTTTTTTTGGTATAACATCACACACTTTCTATATAATCCATTGCAGTCAGAATCCATTTAGCCCATCATACTGTATGTTTAGTGGGACGGTCTACTTCTTTAAGTGAGCACCAGGTGCCAACCCTGTCTGTGTTTGAGAATAACTGTCCACACAAGTAGAGAAATGGCCCCCAAATCACCAGATTACTGACAAAGGCCAGTGGGGTGGACTGATGACCTGATATCTTGATATGCATTCATATCCCCGTGAGAAACTCAGAGAAGATCCCAATCATTGTCATTGCTTTCTATAGAGCTATATATCATTCAATATTTCTTTATCATGCATCAAGGGACACAGAGTTGGACTATTATTACTTACTGGGTTATACGCCATCTCTAGGTGAATGGACACTGGTAGACCAAAGATCTTAGACAGGAAGGTCGCCTCTATATAACCCCTTCCATACAGGAAGCACTTAAGTTTTTTACCAGTGTCTGCAAGGTGGATGGGCATGTTTGTTTGAGCTCTCTAGAGTTCCAGGTCTTTAGTCCCAAAACGGTTCTTAAATGAATCAAGGGATTGACCGATCGGATCCATTTGAAGAAAAGCTTATATGCTTAAATAAATGGTACCCGAGCCTCGCAAAGACAACACAAGGATCATGCAAGGTTTTGCCTGTAACGCGACCTGACATTGTGCACACACAGAGCTGTGCATGCGCTGTAGCTCTATCTCTAGCCATGTGCGTTCACCGGGATCATGCACGTGCATGCAAAGAACATCCCCGGCACAAAGCCAGCTTATTTAAGCTGAGTGTGGTAGATATGTGGCGCTCCCAGGGGACAGCTGTCACGTTCAGCAGTTCATTTCTCTTTACCTGGGTCATGCGAGTCACCAGGTGTTGGTTGGCAGGCTAAGGTACGTAGCAGGATTGTTGCATAGGGGCTTGGTGTGCCCTATTAAAGGGTTTCCCTTCTGGGGTGTTTAAATACTGTTGGATCAGGCAGTGTATGCTGATTGGGAACATCCTGACAGGATTTTTGTTCCTCCTCAAAGGTTTTTCCTTTTGTATCCCAAGGAGGAAAAGTTTAAGAAGGATTCTATACAGCAAGTCTCTCGTATGTTTTTTTTTCTGTCTGTACACATGCGTAGACTTCTGTGACTTAAAGCGGAGTTCCACCCAAAAATGGAACTTCCGCTTTAACCACTCCTCGCCCCCTTACATGCCACATTTGGCATGTAAAATTTTTTTGGGGGGGGTGGGGGCTTCGGTATGAGTGGGACTTCCTTTCCCACTTCCTCCTTCCGCCCAGGGACCGCTTAGGCGACTCGTCATATCGCCTAAGGCGGCACCTCCCTGTAGGCGACCACCTGGGACGTGACAGGTCCCAGGCAATCGCCTGTCCACTCCTAGGGCGCAGAACCCCACATCGCTCATGCGCAGTGAGTGCCCGGCCGTGAAGCCGAAAGCTGTCACAGCCGGGTGCCCACAGTTTGAATGGAGGCGCCGGCGAAGAGGGGGGAGAGGAGCGACGCTCCGGGCGGCCGTTTCTCTGCACAGTGGAGCAGGTAAGTGTCTGTTTATTAAAAGCCAGCAGCTACACTTTTTGTAGCTGCTGACTTTTAATAAACATAAAAAAGGCTGCAACTCCCCTTTAAGAACTGGTCAGCTGACTTCCTTGTAAGAAGTTATTGGCAGGGTTCCTCTTCCATGGGGAACTTTCATTTGGTGATGACTTGGACAAATGTATCCTAAAGATTTCCGGAGGGAAGAGCTCGCTACTTCCTGTGAAGAGATGGGACCAGGCATCCCTTGTTTAAACATATAGAAAGAAAAGGAGGGCGCGCCGACCTTGTGAATTACCAAAGAGAACATTTATTAAAAAATATAACAAGAGTAATACTCAAACGTTATAAAAAATCTTATCAGTACTCCTGCAATTGTAACTGTGTCTCTAGACACCTGCAACCTGGACCGGGTGTTAGGAGGAACCAGATGGCATCGCAAACGGCTTACGCGTTACGAGGGAGGACCATCTTCTTCAGAGCCACAGCAATAGTAGACTCTGAGATGAGTCTACTATTGCTGTGGCTCTGAAGAAGAGGGTCCTCCCTCGTAACGCATAAGCCATTTGCGATGCCATCTGGTTCCTCCTAACACCCGGTCCAGGTTGCACGGTTCCAATTGCTGGAGTACTGATGAGCCTTTTTATAACGTACGTTTGTGAGTATTACTCTTGTTAAAAAATGTTATAAATTTTATCTTTGGTAATGCACAAGGGCAATGCGCCCTCCTTTTCTTTCTATATGTTTCAGTTCTAAGGATGTTGTTCTGAGGAGGTCAGCAAGACCTTTGACATGCCAGATTTTATCCGAAGGGTTGACTACACCACCTACTCATAGACTAAGCCCCCGAGCGCAGGAGATAGTGTTGTGTCCCTTGTTTAAAACCTCAGGGACCGCTTCCTCAGGTGTCTTAGTGCCAAGGCAGCTCCATCGCCGTCAGGGGCAAGCCGCAGGGCCAGAAGAAACCCTGGGTTCAAAGCTCTTCCAAGCCTTCCTTTTGAGGGTACGCCCCCACCGTGTTGGGTGGGGGGAAGGCTGCTGCACTTTGCTGGCATTTGGAGAACAGTGGTTCAGGACGAGTGGGTCACCTCGACAGTATCCCACGGTTACAGGCTGGAATTACGGCGGGTCCCCCCTCAGAGGTTTCTAGGATCCAGCGTTCCTTCGGATCCTCCAAAAATAAACTTTTTGTCTCAGGCACTAGATCATTTAGTGCATCAGGGAGTGATTGTACAGGTTCCTGTATCTGAAAGGGGCGTGGGGTTTTATTCAAAACTATTCACGGTTCAAAAGCCAAACAGAGACACAAGGCCCATTTTGAATCTAAGATCCCTGAACCAGTATCTTTTTATCCAGTCCTTTGGGTGGAGTCAGTGCGTTCGGTAGTAGCCTCGCTCCATATGGGACACTTTCTAGCCTCCATCGAGATCAGGGACGCGTATTTGCACGTACCTATCTTTCAGCCTCATCAGAGGTTCGAGCAATTTGCAGTAGAGGAACGTCATTTCCAGTTTGTGGCTCTGCCGAAAAGTCAGCCTTGAGACCAGCTCAGAGTCTGAAGTATTTAGGTCTGTTTCTAGATACGGTCCAGGCAAGGGTATTTTTGCCACCTGTAAAGATCTGTGCCCTGAAGGGTCAGGTAAGGGGCAGCAGGCAACCCTCCATTCGGCTCTGTATGAGTCTTCTGGGAAGGATGGTGTCCTCCTTCGAGGAAGTTCCCTACGCCCAGTTCCATTCCAGGCCTATACAACAAGACATCTTGTTGACTTGGAACAGGAGAGGGCAAGCCCTAGATTACCCCATGTCCTTATCACCTCTGGCACCCTTAAGCCTAAGCTGGTGGTTGCAGGATCAGAACCTGCGAAAAGGGAAGATCCTTTCTCTTGGAGAGTACTGACCACAGGCGCCAGTCTCTTGGGCTGGGGACTGACCCTAGAGGGGCTCACAGCTCAGGGGAGATGGTCAAAGGCGGAGCCGAGCCTGCCCACCAACATCTTGGAGTTGCGGGCAGTACGTCTGGCCCTACGGTCCTGGACGGTGGAGCTTCAGGACTGCCCTATCAGAGTTCAGTCCGACAATGCCACTGAGGTGGCCTATATAAACCACCAGGGCGGTACCAGGAGTGGTTCCACTCAGGAACAGGTGAACCACATATTGGCCTGGGCAGAGGGACATGTGTCAGTTCTATTAGTGGTCCATATCCTGGGGGTAGAGAACTGAAAGGCAGATTATCTCCGCCGCCAGCAGATCTGCCCGGGGGAATGGTCCCTACACCCAAAGGTGTTCCGGGAAATTTGCCAGCGTTGGGCATGGTCAGATGTCGATCTCTTGGCATCCAGGTTCAATAACAAGCTATATCAGTTTGTGTCTCGAACAAGGGACCCCCTGGCAATCGGAGTAGATGCTCTGGTAGCTCCATGGAGCCAGTACTCTATGGTTTAAGCTTTTCCCCTGATCCCTCTGCTTCCACATTTGTTGCGCAGGATTCGGAGAGAGGGGGTTCCAGTCATTCTGGTGGCACCAGCCTGGCCCAGAAAGCCCTGGTACCCGAAGATTGTGAGATTGGCAATAGACGTGCCGCGGACGCTTCCGCGCCACCATGATCTAATGTCTCAAGGTCCTATATTCCACCCCATATTACAGTCTCTAAATTTGACGTCATTGCTATTGCAGCCAGGGTGCTGAAGGATCATGCCACCTCGGGACCAGTGGTGTCTACCCTAGTGAAAACTAGGAAAGCGGTCACTAGGAAGATGTATCATAAGGTCTGGAAAACTTATATTGCTTGGTGTGAAGCCAAAAAAATGGCATCCTCGGAAATACGTGATTGGGAGAATTCTCTCTTTTCTACAGTCGGCTGTGGAAATCGGCTTGGCTTTGAGTACAATCAGAGGTGAGATTTTGGCCCTGTTGGTATTCTTCCAAAGGCCTTTAGCCTCCCATTCGCTGGTCCGAACCTTTATGCAGGGGGCAACTCGGTTTTCTTCCCCCATTAGGTTACCTGTGTGTCCTTGGGACATAAATTTGGTGCTGTTGGTGTTACAGAAACAACCATTTGAGCCTACCAAGGAAATTCCATTAGTCTTGCTGTCACGCAAGCTAGCCTTCCTGATGGCCATCACCATGGCTAGAAGGGTGTCGGTATTGGCGGCCCTTTCATGTTGGGAACCATACTTAATCCTTCACCACGACAAGGTGGTGTTTCGTCCTATTCCATCCTTCTTGCCAAAGGTGGCAATCAGGACATTGCTTTGCCTTCTTTTTTCTCTCAGCCTCATTCGGCTGAAGAGAGACGACTGCATTCCTTGGACATAGTACGGGCAGTCAGAGTTTATTTGTCTAGATCTGCAGAGATCTGAGGATGAAACTTATTTTTTTGTTTTACGAGAAGGACCCAAGAAGGGGCAGGCAGCTTCCATTGCCAATTGGGTCCGTCAGTTGGTCATTCAGGCCTATGATCTGAAATGTAAGGCTCCTCCCTTCAGGATGAGAGCTCATTCCACCAGGGGTGTGGGAACCTCCTGGGCTTTCCATGCAACCAATAGACCCATTCGCTCCAATGAGTAAAGTGATGCGTGTGTAAAAAAAAAAAAAACGCCGTTGCACAACACTGCCACCTGGTGACAGTGCCGCGGTAATGACACTTGGTGCAATCTTCATTCTTCCTGCGTCCCTACACTAATTCTACCCCATCAGGTTTCTGTGGCTCAGATTTGTAAGGCTGCTACCTAGTCTTCAGTGTATACGTTCATAAGATTTTAAGTATTCACCCCCTTGGCATTTTTCGTGTTCTGTTGCCTCACAACCTGGAATTAACATTAATTGTTTGAGGATTTGCATAATTTAATACACAGAACATGCCCACAACTTTAAAGATGTTCTTTTTTTATTATTATTGTGAAGCAAACAACAAATAGGACAAAATAACAGAAAAAATCAATGTGCGTAACTATTCACCCTCCTAAAGTCAATACTTTGTAGATTTGGATAAGTCTCTATGAGCTTGCCACATCTTACCACTGGGATCTTTGCCCATTCCTCCTTGCAAAACTTCTCCAGCTCCTTCAAGTTGGATGGTTTGCGCTTGGGAACAGCAATCTTTAAGTCTGACCACAGATTTTCTATTGGATTGAGGTCTTGGCTTTGACTGGGCCATTCCAACACATTTACATGTTTCTCCTTAAACTACTCCTGCTGGAAGGTGAACCTCCAACCTAGCCTCAAATCACACACAGAGTGGTACAGGTTTTGTCAAGAATATCCCTGTATTTAGCACCATCCATCTTTCCCTCAACTCTGACCAGGTTCCCAGTCCCGACTGCTGAAAAACATCACCATAGCATGATGCTGCCACCACAATGTTTCACTGTGGGGATGGTGTTTGGGTGATGTGATGTGTTGGGTTTGCGCCAGACATAGCGTTTTCTTTGATGGCCAAAAAGTTTAATTCTAGTCTCATCAGACCAGAGCACCGTCCTCCATACATTTAGGTAGTCTCCCACATGTCTTTTCGCAAACTCAAAACGTGCCATTTTGTTTTTTGCTTAAAATAATGGCTTTCTTCTGGCCACTCTGCCATAAAGCCCAACTCTATGGAGCGTATGGCTTATTGTTGTCCTATGTACAGATACTTCAGTCTCTGCTGTGGAACTATGCAACTCCTCCAGGGTTACCATAGGTCTTTGTGCTGTCTCTCTGATTAATGCCCTCCTTGCACGGTCCATGAGTTTTGGTGTGCGGCCGTCTCTTGGCAGGTTTGCTGTTGTGCCATGTTCTTTCCATTTGGTTATGATAGATATCAAATCTATCCTAGGTGCTCCTAGGGATCATCAAAGATTTGGATATTTTTTTATAACCTAACCCTGACTTGTACTTCTCAACAACATTGTCCCTTACTTGTTTGGAGAGTTCCTTGGTCTTCGTGGCAGTGTTTGGTTAGTGGTGCCTCTTGCTTAGGTGTTGCAGCCTCTGGGGCCTTTCAAAAAGGTGTGTATATGTGATGACAGATCATGTGACACTTAGATTGCACACAGGTGGACATCATTTCGCTAATTATGTGACTTCTGAAGGTAATTGGTTGCACCAGAGCTTTTTTGGGCTTCATAACAAAGGGGGTGAATACATACACACATGCCAATTATCAGTTTTTTATTTCTGACAAATAGTTTTATGTATATATTTTTCTAATTTTACTTCACATATAATTAAAATTAAAAAAACATTGAACTAAAGGCTGTAATTTAATAAAATGGGTAAAAAGCCAAGGGGTGTGAATACTTTTGCAAGGCACTGTAGATGTGAGAGCAGCTGAAGATTCGGCTTTTGGCCATGGTGTACTACAGGCTGCCGTATAGTCTGATGGCTATTTTTGATTTGATTTTTGGCAGGTTGTCTTCCTCCCCCTCAAGGCTATTGCTCTGGAACGTCCCAGTAAGTAATGAATAATAGCCTAACTTTGTGTCCCGTGATGTATGATAAAGAAAATAGGATTTTTTTGTCATACTTACCTGTATAATCCTTTTCTTTGAATACATCACGGGACACAGAGGTCCCTCCCCTCTTTTGGGAATTCAGTGCTTGCTACAAAACTTAAGTACTTCCTGTATGGGAGGGGTTATATGGGGCAGACTTCCTGTCTAAGACCTTGTGTCTACCAGTGTCCATTCACCTAATGATGGCATATAACCCAGGAAGTAATGAATAATAGCCTAAATCTGTCCTGTGATGTATTCAAAGAAAAGGATTTTACAGGTAAGTATGATGAAAAAATCCTAATGTTGATCTACCTCTAAACCTTTAGGTCCCTTGAGACGTAACCCAGACTTCCCTCTGGGAATTTCAGAGACCTTCCATTCACAATGTTAAACATTTGCTGACACACAAGACCACATTTGTGTCTGTTAATAGAATTCTGTTCTAGCAAAAACTTTCTGAACTTTTATGAGAACCCGTGGATGGTGAAGGTACTAACTTGTAGGGTATACTGGTAGCATATAATAATGGTAAAGGTAAATGGAGAGAGAACACATCCTAACTACAAGTAAATTAAAAGCTAGTTAACTTGGGATCTAAAGACAAAATGGAAGAATCAAATCTCAAGGAAAATGCCGCGTACACACCATCGGACATTCCGACAACAAAACCGTAGATGTTTTTACAACGGATTTTTGCTCAAACTTGTCTTGCATACACACGGTCACACAAATTTTGCTTGGAACTTCTGATCGCCAAGAACGCGGTGACGTACAACACTACAACAAGCCGAGAAAAATTAAGTTCAATGATTCCGAGCATGTGTCGAATTGATTCCGAGCATGCGTAGGATTTGTGTGCGTCGGAATTGGATACACACGGTCGGAATTTCCGACAAGAACTTTTGTTGTCGGAAAAATTGAGAACCAGCTCTCAATCATTTGTTGTCGGAATTTCCGACAGCAAATGTCCGATGGAGCCTACACAAAAGCTCACATCGAACATTTGTTGTCAGAAATTCCGATCGTGTGTACGCGGCATTAGTGTTTAACTGGGGCTCTGCAGTGTGAGGCAATCAAATCTAGATGTTAAGACATATGAAGGAAGACTGAAAAACAGGGAAACTTCAGGGTTTTAAACTGTCAAGGCAAGAGGACAGCTAGTAATACCACAGAGGGGGAAAATGGGCATTTAGGAACCTGGCAACTAGATAACAAGAACAAAGTCAGTTGGTTGCTCAGGGTGGCCAGTTAGAGACAGAAGTGCCAAGATTGAAGGTTGTCAGGATCAGAGTATTTGCAAGCATGGGCAAGAGGCCATGCAAAGCAATTCAAACAGCTACTCATTCACACCAATGCACGCTACTAACTATAAACCAACCCCCAATCGCCTCCGACACTAGAATGAGAGACAGGTGAACAGGGCAGGTCTGGTGGAATGCATTTCCCCTCTGGGCTAGTTTAAATATTATACTTTGAGAGGAGGGCCCTAAATGGAGATTATAATTTATTCAGACCTCAATCAGAGCAAGACCTGCAGACAGTAGCTATCTGCTCCCTGGTCAAATCTGTATTTACAGATTATCTTCCAGTACTGACTTACTTTGCGGCTATGACATGTTATGCAGAGAACAGCAAAGGAAATTAGTGTTGAAAGAATGTATAACTGAAATGTTTTGTGCTCAATTGTTAAAGGAAGCTCAATTGTAAGAATTATTTGTGATGTCAGTATTTTTATAAAGGGGGGAAGTACGGGACTTTACATGAGACATCCTGGGAAGTAGGTGTCTCCATCCCTATAAGTTTCAAATAAGGTGGGGGGGGTTGGATCTTTAAATGAGGCACATGAGTGGAAAGCACATTGGATCAAAAACACAGGTTTATTGAGGATATACCTAACATAACGCATATACAGGAACAACTAATTGGTCGAATGATTGTCATAAACAAAAGCCCAATATTAGTTAATAACGTATGGATATGAATCATAGAGAAAGTTATACAAACATCTTGGCCCATTGGCTCCATATAAAGATATAAGTTAACATTAAAATTTAATGAATCACATCATATGTAATAACATAATGCATCTAGGATGGCCTGTTGGCTCGACTCGTTTCAGCGACTATATTGCCTCATCAGGAGAAAATGCATGTAATCTGTAAAGACATTATACATATGTATGAGGGCCAGTATAATCTATTCATTGCTCCCCTAATGAAAGTTGAAAACAAAACAAAAGGGGAGAAACAAATTGGTGTGCGGAGGAAGGAAATTATCCAACCCCCTACTTACATGTTGGTACACAGTTTGTGCAAGTGGCGCTGTACTGGTGGTGACCATCATGTATCTCTTCCGGAAGCTGAGGGGGCGAGGACCCCCGAGGAAACCGGACAAAGGCACACAACCCCCAACGGGATGGTAAAGCCCACGCTAAAACTGCTGGTGATGCGGGGGAATAACCATGGATGTGTCTGAAAAAACAGAGAAGTGGTCTAGAATGTGAGGTTAGGAAATGTGAACAGGGGTGTGGGCTCATGACAATAAGTGCCAAAGCATTATTTGGAAGGTAAACTTTATTGAGAGGGACTATCCAAGATGGATGCGGGATATCGCTTATAACATTGTCAAAACTAGGACTAGGACCGCGTTACTGTGTGATGAGTAATTGTGCCAATATACTTAAGGATGGTATTGGTAGTATCTAGGATGGCACAGCCACTAGGTAATGTTTTTTCCCCTTTTTTTTTTTTTAATCTAGCTGGTCCACTCTCCACTACTTTGTGACATTTCAAATGAAATTATCAATGTGGCTCTGCTGGCTGTCCATGTTGTTCCCATATCTTGAGTGGCAATATTGTACATTTCACCATTAACGGTAGTACATGCAAGATCAATATTTTTTTTAAAAATTGTAATACTCAGTATGTTATTTATGTTATTACTTGTAGGCTTTGCTGGATCCAATATGCGGGAAGACGCCTCAGAGAACATCTCCACGACCATCTTTACAACCCTGAAAAAAGACATGCTACTAATGTCACCCAGCATTTCAATGAATGCCATGCGGGAAACGTTTCTGCTTTGTCTATTCAGATTATTGAGAGGTTGTAAGTTCTGGGCAGAGGTGGGGATGTGTTTCGGCTCCTGTGCAGGAGAGAGGTCTGCACCCTTATACCAACGCTGTATCCTGGCCTAGGGCAGCACTTTGCAGGGGGGCAGCACGAAAAGAGTCCCACTGTTAGGCAAATTAGTCTAGTGCCCCCCATAAAGCGGCCGCACTGCTTCCGGTATGCTAAATGTTTTTGCTGCACCATTGGCATGGCTATATCTTCTTAGTCCTCTCCATAAAATTATCTGAAATTTGTCGTTCACCACTTAAGCCCCGGACCATTTTGTTGCTAAAGGACCAAGCCCCTTTTTGCGATTCGGCACTGCGTCGCTTAAACTGACAATTGCGCAGTCATGCGACGTGGCTCCCAAACAAAATTGACGTCCTTTTTTTTCCCACAAACAGAGAATTCTTTTGGTGGTATTTGATCACCTCTGCGGTTTTTATTTTTTGCGCTATAAACAAAAATAGAGCGACGATTTTGAAAAAAATTACATATTTTTAACTTTTTGCTATAATAAATATCCCCAAAAAATATATAAAAATACATTTTTTTTCCTCAGTTTAGGCCGATACGTATTTTTCTACAAATTTTTGGTAAAAAAAATCGCAATAAGCGTTTATTGATTGGTTAGCGCAAAAGTTATAGCGTCTACAAAATAGGTGGTAGTTTTATGGCATTTTTATTAATATTTTTTTTTTTTTACTAGTAATGGCGGCGATCAGCAATTTTTATCGTGACTGCGACATTATGGTGGACACATCGGACACTTTTGACACATTTTTGTTACCATTGTCATTTTTACAGCGATCAGTGCTATAAATATGCACTGATTACTGTGAAAATTACACTGGCAGTGAAGGGGTTAAACCTCTAGGTGGCGCTGTAGGGGTTAAGTGTGACCTAATGAGTGATTCTTACTGTAGGGGGGTGTGGCGTCACTGATCATCGTTCCCTATGACAGGGAACAGACGATCACTGACATGCCACTAGGAAGAACGGGGAAAGGTTTGTTTACACTTACCTCTCCCCGTTCTTCAGCTCTGTGACCCGATCGCAGAACACCGGCGGCGATCGGGTCCCACGGGCGCGGTGATGGAGCTTCAGGCCGGGTCGCGAGCGCGCGACCCACGGATGGGTTCTTAAAGGGGACGTACCTGTACGCCCTTGCCGTCGTGCGGCGGTCCTTAAGTGGTTAAAGTAGAACTATAGGCAACGCTTTTTTTTTTTCATTTTGGATAGAGTAAGGAAGGGTTATAGCCCCTGTCAGTTTATTTTTTACCTTCCCTGTCCCATTGCAGAGATTTCCCTTCACTTCCTGTCCCATAGACAAACAGAAAGTGAGAGGAAATCTATGTAAATTAAGGGAATACATTGCCCCCTCAGAACTAGTGTCCTCAGTCCAAAATTTTGGGGCGGGTCTTAAATAGCAAGGGGTGCGGCCTTGACAGGAAGGGGTGGGTCATATTTAAATTAGGGGGTGCACGAATTTAGTCAGTTCTAGGGTAGCACAAAACCTAAATACACTACTGCCTTATACCTAATGGGCTCAATTTTGAGTGGGATGTCACTCAATTTTATGAGTGACACATGAGACTGCATCTTACTCCTGCATGGGTTGTGTCTTTCTTCTCCCCTCCCCCTTTTATTTTTCTCCCTCTCTCTTGTAGGTTTTTCATGGGGTTTTTATGCAGCTTTATGTATTTAAATGGATCTACGATTATATTTTCTATATTTTTGTACAGATATTCCCTTCTTGACCCTCTGTTGCTTATTTATTTATTCTTCTTTCTTTATATGTTTTGGCTTGCATATTTTATAGATTGTTGGTCTGTTTTTATAAGGTTTAAACATTATGTCCAGCTGTGGAGGATACTAATTGCTGTATGCCCTGCTGTATGATCTTTGTGTGTGTGATTGTATTTAAATGATAGCACTTCTTAGCATGAAAGATTTGGTGCTGTGATGTTTTATTTGTGGATATTGTTTTAATAAAGATGTTCAGAGTACAACAGTGTGCAGCCATCCACCTGCTTTATTGTTGAAATAAAAGACAATAGCTGAAATGTGAAAATGGCTTGGGAGCTTACCTAGCTAAAGTGCTCACAAACAGTGATAAGATTGCTTACATTCAACTGCATATACTGTATATCTAAAAAAAAAAAAAAAAAAAAGACTAAAGGGGGGTATGTCCTCTACATTACTTAAAGGGCTTATGCTACATACTCTAGCTAGCCACTGCACATGTAACCTGAATAGCAGAGCTTGCAGTTATTGTTTTTAACTAAATCAAGAGAAAATTGGATACAGCTATATGTAAAGTACCGTATTTTCCGGCGTATAAGTCGACTTTTTAACCCATTAAAATCTTCTCAAAAGTCTGGGGTCGTCTTATACGCTGGTACCTGACATGCAGAATCTCAGTCAGACTGCGGCCGTCCATTTTTCTAAAGCCACGCCTCCTCCTCGTGCTGTTCCGTGATAGGCGGAAAACTAATTTTCCCAGCAGAGCCTCTGTTCAGTGTTCCGCCTATCACGGATGCCCTCTTGTCCTCGGCCTCGGATGAGAGGGCATCTGTGATAGGCGGAACACTGAACACAGTGTCAGGCGGAACACTCAGCTTCCCAGCAATCACAGAACAGCACAAGGAGGAGGCGCGGCTTTTGAAAAATGGACGGCCGCGGTCTGACTGAGATTCTGCATGTCAGGGATAAGGTATGGGATCGTCGAGGCATGCAATGGCACAGTGAGGCATGTAATGGCACGGTGAGGCATGTAATGGCACGGTGAGGTGAGGCATGACTAGTCGGAAGGGGGTCGTCTTATACGGCGAGTATATCCCAAAACCAACATTTTAGCTGGAAAATTAGGAGGTCGTCTTATACGCCCAGTCGCCTTTTTACGCTGGCAAATACGGTAGAAAAATAATTTATAAAAATCAAACATTAAGACAGGTGACACTTCAAGACTTCATTTTTTATGTCACTTATTTTTCTTGTAGAACATATTGTGACAAACAGCTCCTGTCAGTTATGGATGGAGTGTATCTGCCACATAGAATTTTGAGGTTAATAAGGTAAATGGGTGGCAGTGAGAGGTCTGTAGCAGGACACAAGTGATTAAGCACTGGTCACACCTTGCTCCCCACCTAAGGTATAATTTGTCTTCCCTGGGTTAATAAGGGTGGTGTTGAGAAAGGAGACAATCAGACTGTGAGGGAACATTATTGCAGGACTGGAACAGTGAGGTCTATTTACTAGCCATTAGGCTTACACCTGTTTTGCTGGACTTTTGTTTTGGACTGTTTTTCTTACCCCTGTGCGGGAATCCTTTTGTTTGCTGTACACGCTGACCAATGAACACGGGCAGGAAGCCCTTTAACCTTACATGCAACTTGGATTACCTCTCTGAAAGCTCTCTCCTTAAAGCTGAACCCCACAATATGTTGCTCTAATAGTTACCTAGGACATGATAGCAAATCATTTCATAGCAGGAAAAAAAAGTACAATTTACAGAATTTTAGTTTTTATAACACTACAGTCTCAATGGCTATTCACATTTTTTCTAGCTTATCAGGCAGTTAAACAACCACTTGTTTGAATATCTAGTTCTTACATTAATTTGTAAGAGTAAGCTTCATGCATGTACATCTCTTTAGGATAATAAAGTCCTAACTGAATTCTTATGTTCAGATTTAAATGCTTTTTGGACTTTATTATCTCTATCAAATATATCAAGATGGCTTTCTAAGAATTTTCCAGTCTCTGAATTATGAATCTGGTATCTTAACCAGGCTCTATTTATATATAAACTACGCTTTTTATATCACATTTTCCATTCCCCCCAAAAATGTTACTAAAATTTGTTTTTGGGTACTGTAGAATAGGGCTGAAACAACTAATCAACATAATCAATTATAATTTATTAAGAAAATAGTCAAAAAATTTCATAATAGATTAGTTGGTCAGCTGATTAGTTGGCCTGAGAATGCATTATTTGTTTACATATCAGTAAATACAGTGTGGCACGCATTGTCAGGGCTGGGCTCAGCCCTGACTTCTCAGAGCTGGCCGTTCAGCTGTTGGTTAATTGCCAGCTCCAATCTTTTCCACAGTGACTCACCTGATGATGATATCCTGTTCGTCAGTCCTGCTGGTTACTTAAGCTGTTCAGTTTAGTTCCTCTCTGCCTTTGCCATAGTCAACACATCCAGAGACTCTCTCCTGTGTACCTGTTGAAGACTTTTTTGGCTGACGTCCCTTCTGGTTCCTGATCCTGCTTGCTGTTCCACCACGCTGATTCTCCGGTTTTCTTATTTCCTGGCCTGTCCTGAGGTACGCTGATCTCTGGCTCCCTGACGCCCTGGCTTGTCTGAGCATCCGTTCCGATTACGGAACTCTGGCTATGATTTGACTACGTTGCTCTGTTTACCTTTTATTATTATTAAGCAAGTGCAATTTTTAACTGCACTTCTGTCTTGGTCTGATTCATGGTTTCTGACAGTAGGCGAAGGCCATGAATTCAGAAGATGCAGTCGATCCACTTGTTGGTAATATTTTTTCCAGGTTGGATGAGCAGGATCATCGTATGGATCAGTTTGCCTTAGCGTTACAGATGCTCCTGAATCCCACGGCTCACCTGAAATCTCCCACTGTGGCTGCTCTGGTACAACCTGTGTTGCAAGCTGTCCCTGCTGCTGCTCTCGAGTGTTACCTCTATAAGTGGTATGTCTGGTTCCGCTCCGCTTAGGGTGACCACGTGTCCCGGATTGCCCGGGACAGTCCCGCATTTTGCAGGTCTGTCCCGGGTATCTTTATGCCAGGACAATACGGTGTCCCGGAATGAACCTGCCATTCCCTGGGCTGATCTGACGGCCCCAAAAAAGGCTGCCAGATCACAGCTTTACTCACTGACAGTACTTGTCCTGGCCGGGAATGCCTGGTGGAGCACAATCCCCGCCCCCTGCTTGTGATTGGAGAAATCATAAATCCTGACTATTGTGTCTGACTGTGCTGTGATTCGATACAGCACAAGCTGATTTTTGGGAAGGGGGGGTGTCCCTGAAAGGTAGTTTGGAAATGTGGTCACCCTAGCTCCGCTTCCCCGACGATTTGTGGGCGATCCAGTTTAATACAGAGGGTTTCTCTGGTCCCGGTTATCATTTCTTGGTCTGAGTCGTCCATGGAGATACAGGCTCTAATTGACTCTGGGGCTGCAGGCCTGTTCATTGATGCTGCCTTTGTATCTAAGCACTCGACTCTGCTGCTGCTTCGTGCCACTTCACTTGCCATTGAGGCTCTTGGTGGGAGATCTTTACAGCCTGCCCATGTGACTCATGAGACTGTTCCATTGTCCATGGCAATAGGGGCTCTTTTTTTTTATTTCAAAACAAATGTTTTATTGAAAAAAAAGGTACATTACATCCATTAATGGCATCAGAGCACCACAATACATTAAACCTGTACAATGCTTAGTTTCAGAAAATACTGTACAGATCGCAAAAACATGTACATTGTATGCATCTTCACCCTCAAAACAATGAACAATAACCTGAGACAGTAGTGCAGATAGCTAATCTGAGTCCCTGCTACAAATGCAGTGACACAAGATTTACAACAATCTATCCAATACCAGCTCCATCGGAGCCAACCCTGGCACACTTAACCATGGATCCCAGAGTTTGGAAAATTTTGCTGTGCTGCCTCTATGTTGGTAGATAAGTTTTTCCAGTTTCAAAGTGTTACCCATTTGTTTTATCCACTCCTTTGCAGTAGGGGGTTCTGTTGACTTCCAGTGCCGTAAAATCAGCATCTGGGCCTCAAAGAGGGCCCTGGCTATCGCCTGCCTGGTCACCTTAAGTGTGTCACCCTCAATAATATTTAACAAGTAAGGTTTGGGCTCTTTAGCAATTTGAACCTGGAAGGTTCGGTTAATGACCTCTATCGCCTCCGTCCAGTAAGCATGAAGTTTGGGGCAATGCCACAGCAAATGTATCAAGTCGCCGTGATGCAACGTGTGCAGGAGGGATCATCACGCACCCCCATTCTAGCCAGTCTGGCAGGCGTATAGTGAACTCGGAGAAGTATACAGCTGCGACAAGCGCTGGGCAACATTCAGCGAACACTGAGAGACTGCCAAAAGTGCCTCCTCCCATCGTTCCTCCTCAAAAGGCCCAACGTCTCCCTCCCATTGGACTATCACCTTTCGGGTCAGATCAGGCAGAAACATACCATGACACTTCCGCCATATAGTTAAAAATTGGGGCGTTAGTCTGAACCTAGGCATCTACATCATTTTCGGCCCTTACCGCGTGCTCGAGTTGGATGTAGTAGAATTGCATGGAACTGGGAAGCTGAAATTCCTCCTGGAGAGCGGTAAAAGTACGCAGCTCTCCATTTTGGAATATTTGATACAGGTAGCTAATACCATACTGCTGCCACCTTTTACTGTATTGTAGTTTCCAGTGGCTGCTGGTGAAGTTTTAGGATGGGGGGCGCCAGACCCCGCCCCTCCCTTTTGACCCATCCCACTGCTCATAAGCGCCACCTCTTATAGAATCCACCCACTCTGTCCCCTCTATTCCACTAACTTCCACCCATAGTGTCAGGAGTATACAGCTCAGCATCACAGGACAGAGTATACAGCATCACAGGACAGAGTATACAGCCCCAGCATCACAGGACAGAGTATACAGCCCAGCATCACAGGACAGAGTATACGGCCCCAGCATCACTGGACAGAGTATACAGCCCCAGCATCACAGGACAGAGTATACAGCCCCAGCATCACAGGACAGAGTATACAGCCCCAACATCACAGGACAGAGTATACAGCCCCAGCATCACAGGACAGAGTATACAGCCCCAGCATCACAGGACAGAGTATACAGCCCCAGCATCACAGGACAGAGTATACAGCCCCAGCATCACAGGACAGAGTATACAGCCCCAGCATCACAGGACAGAGTATACAGCCCCAGCATCACAGGACAGAGTATACAGCCCCAGCATCACAGGACAGAGTACATACCTCCCATGGTTAAACAAAACCAATCCCCCCTACCACCATCCCTCTCCCCATCATTACACAGGACCCCTTCCTCAAAACTACCCCCCACTGTTACACATGCTAATCCCAGAATTAAACACAGAGAGGTTATTTGTTTAGGGTAGAGATGCAGGGAGGGGAGTGTTTAGGGTGGAGATGCAGTCAGGGGGAGTGTATAGGGTGGAGATGCAGGGAGGGGGGTGTTTAGGGTGGATATGCAGTCAGGGGGAGTGTATAGGGTGGAGATGCAGGGAGGGGGGTGTTTAGGGTGGAGATGCAGGGAGGGGGGTGTTTAGGGTGGAGATGCAAGGGGGGGTGTTTAGGGTGGAGATGCAGTCGGGGGGTGTTTAGGGTGGAGATGCAGGGAGGGGGTGTTTAGGGTGGAGATGCAGTCAGGGGGGTGTTTAGGGTGGAGATGCAGGGAGGGGGTGTTTAGGGTGGAGATGCTGGGAGGGGGTGTTTATGGTGGAGATGCAGTCAGGGAGGGTGTTTATGGTGGAGATGCAGTCAGGGGGGGTGTTTAGGGTGGAGATGCAGTCAGGGGGGTGTTTAGGGTGGAGATGCAGGGAGGGGGGGAGTTTAGGGTGGATATGCAGTCAGGGGGAGTGTATAGGGTGGAGATGCAGGGAGGGGGGTGTTTAGGGTGGAGATGCAGGGAGGGGGGTGTTTAGGGTGGAGATGCAAGGAGGGGGGGTGTTTAGGGTGGAGATGCAGTCGGGGGGTGTTTAGGGTGGAGATGCAGGGAGGGGGTGTTTAGGGTGGAGATGCAGTCAGGGGGGTGTTTAGGGTGGAGATGCAGTCAGGGGGGTGTTTAGGGTGGAGATGCAGGGAGGGGGTGTTTAGGGTGGAGATGCTGGGAGGGGGGTGTTTATGGTGGAGATGCAGTCAGGGGGGGTGTTTATGGTGGAGATGCAGTCAGGGGGGGGTGTTTAGGGTGGAGATGCAGGGAGGGGGGTGTTTATGGTGGAGATGCAGTCAGGGGGGTGTTTAGGGTGGAGATACAGGGAGAGGGGTGTTTAGGGTGGAGATACAGGGAGAGGGGTGTTTAGGGTGGAGATGCAGTCAGGGGGGGTGTTAGGGTGGAGATGCAGGGAGGGGGGTGTTTAGGGGTGACTTGTATACCTAGGTATTTAATCTGCTTGGACACTGAAATATCAAGAAGCATTGGCAGTTGCTGGTCCGGGTTCACGTCAAGAAACATGAGTGAGGATTTAGTCCAATTCACTACCAACCCTGAATAAAAACCAAAGGTTTTCACCACCTTCATAGCTTCATTCAGTGACCTCTTGGTATCCCCTAGAAGTAGCATAGTATAATCCGCATACAGCATTAACTTTTCCTGTAGGTCCCCGTATTGAAAGCCTCAGATATCATTGTTAGAGCGGATGAGAGCCGCGAGGGGCTCAATGGTCAAGGCAAATAGAAGTGGAGACAGGGGGCATTTCTGTCTAGTGCCCCTATACAAACTAAAGTCCTGGGATACTCTGCCTGCCTCCCTGATGGCAGCCTTTGGGGTGGGCTATATCAGCTGAACCCAGGAGATAAATTCCTTCCCAAACCCAAATTTTCTCAAAGTGGCCCACAAGAACGCCCATTCAATACTGTTGAACGCCTTGTGAGTGTCCAAAGACAGTAGCTCCCTGTCCCCCCCGTTATCCATCTCTGACTGCATATTAAGAAAAAGCCTACGTAAATTTATTGCCGTAGATTTTTGGGGCATGAACCCTGCCTGATCAGAGTGTATAATAGTGGATATCACCCCATTCAAGCGCACAGCCAGGACTTTTGCTAAAATCTTCACGTCATTCTGTAGGAGGGATGTTGGTCTATAGGAGCCCAGATCCAACGGATCCTTGCCCGGTTTCAATAGCAGCACGATAATGGCTTTGGTTATAGACATTGGAAGGCTCTTGTTTGCCTTAGCGGCTTTGAACACATTGAGTACACATTGAGTAGTTTGGGTAAGCATACCCCCAGCATATTGTTTATACACTTCAATCTGGATACCATCCTCCCAGGAGCTTTAGAGTTCGGGAACATCCCGATCGCCATCTGGAGCTCCTCCAAAGTAAGAGGGGCATCCAGTTGCTGCCTAGCAGACTCAGATAATTTTGGCAGATCCACGGATTCTAGGTATGCCTGTAGGGAACTCTAATGCCGCGTACACACGGCCGTTTTTCTCATCGAAAAAAACGACATTTTTCCCATTCGATGAGAAAAACGATAGTCTGTGGGCTTTCTGTCAGTTTTTTCGATGAGAAAAACGGCATTAAAAACGACGAGACATGTTCTAATTTTTCTCGTCGTTTTTTCGACATGTTTTCCGCGGCAGTGTTTCCCATAGGGAAACACTGCCGCGGAGCCCACAGACGGTCGTTTTTCTCATCAAGAGAAAAAATGACGTGAAAAACGACCGTGTGTGGGGAACAAGCTGTTCCCCTGTTTTAAATTACATTATTCACGGCGGTTTTTTAACCGCCGTGAATAATGATCGTGTGTACGCGGCATCAGAGTATGTCTGTTTAGACTGATATAGAATAGAGTAATACTAGACCAATTCAGACATAATAAGATCTGGGGCATTGGTCACTACACCAGCCTGAGTTCTAAGTGCACCAATGGAGGGTGACCTCTGTTGCGCGTGGGCAATTTTGGCTAGCAGGCGACCGGTTTGCTCCCCCTCCTCATAATATGCTGGTTTGTTAAAAAAGTGTTTCCTTTCTGCTGCTGAGGTAGCACAACAGCTGAGTGCCTCACTGGCAGCCAACCATGAGTCTTTGCGGTCCTCCGTGGGGTCCGATATAAATTTTACCTCCAGGTCACTCACCAGTTGCTCCAACCCCTCCCTCTGTGCACTAGTAGCTTGTTTAATCCCGTTAATCGCCCTGATAAATGTACCGCGAAGGAAGGCCTTAAAGGCCTCCCACGCAGTCTCCGGTCCAGTTTGGTTCCCTTGGTCCTGCCAGAAGTCCCGAATTTTGGCCGCTATCTGAGCATGTGATGGAAACAAATTGAGCCAGAAGGCATTCAATTTCCAGGGCAAATAGTCAGATCTATTCGGGATAGGGACATATATGATTTAGAAAAACAGGAGAAACTTTTGTTTCCTTAGTGCCTATCACACAAGGGATCAGTCCAGTCCACCTCCTCAATAAACTTTTTCAAAGGTGTGCGACACGAACCCGGAGCACCTGGTGATTGTATGGAGGTGGAATGTACACAAATGCAAGAATACATTTCAAGGTAAAAATGTGACACAGCAATATTACATATCTTCCCTCTGCATCTATGACACATTCTATCTCCTGGTAGTCTAAGGAGCTATGAATCAGTACACTCACACCTCTCAAATAGAAGGTGTGTGTGGAGTGATATGACCACCCCACCTATGACAACTTTAAACATGAGCCCGAGTCAGATGTTAGGTGAGTCTCTTGCAGTGAACAAATGGCAGGTAAATACTTGCAAAGGGAGGTAAATACCATGGTGCGCTTCAGGGAATCATGTATCCCCCTAACATTCCATGAGACTACCGGAACCGTGGCCATTTTAGACTCGTTTGTCTATACATATCAGTGTAAATAGGAAGCACATTGTCCCACATCAAACCAACTAGATTTAGGAGATGCACATATATAATTGTTAGCTCTGTATACATGTCTTGTAAAACAGGTAATGCTCTGATAAGATGGAAACAAGAAAAAAAGAACAACAAAATTGAAAAGTGGTGTATCACCACAACCTCACAGGAATGAGCCCAAGACACACGTCCAGCAAGCTGAGCATGCCCCCCAGGCCGCCAGTCACTGTCCCCCGATATACACCGAGGGTTCTCACGCACAGTACCTGTGGCAGTGCCTGGCACTACTGAAACAGTGGCAGAACAACAGGTCCTCTCCGTCATGTACAACGTAGGGTCCAACAGGGACCAAAGTACAATCTTGCAGATGAATAGAAAATAGGAAAAAAACATTCCACTGGGGAAAAAATAAATATTTTTTGCAGAAAACACTCTTGTAGAACAAAGGGTGTCGTGAGAGTGAACTCACTATAACACAGGGGAGGTGCACAAACATGCGTGATAAAACACAATAAAAGTTAATGAATAATAAACACCAAAGTCCCAACAGATGCTTCAGGGAGGTAAAAGATTTCCAGGTTGGGTGTTGGCATATAATCCAAATGAACCGTTTAAATGCTCAAGGAAACTTCAAGGGGATTCTCAGATAAAAGATTGAATACTCTTACCAAGTATGGTGGACTCACATGTCATACGACAGTGGGTCAAACAAGCTTTGAACTCTCAGTTCCTGGTACTCCAACGCTGTAGGGATGTCACACTGGATGGAATAGTGGATCCTACGACTCCAAACAGGTCAGGTTACCACATCCATTTGGACCAATCTGAAACAATACGCATCACTGGAATACCCTCTGTCTTGATCCTCTGAAGTAGACCTTTTACTGCTGTAGGTCGGCTGGTTCCTGTGGTTCCACAAGCTTGTGTTCAGATCTTGCTGCACTCAGCATCTATGGGTGACCCATAGATGCTGAATGCAGCAAGAGCTGAACACAAAGCTCTTGCTTGTAAGAGTATTCAATCTTTTATCTAAGAATCCCTTTGAAGTTTCCTTGAGCATTTGATTGGTTCATTTAGATTATATGCCAACACCCAACCTGGAAATCTTTCACCTCCCTGAAGCATCTGTTGGGACTTTGGTGTTTATTATTCATGAACTTTCATTGTGTTTTATCACACATATTTGTGCGCCTCCCCTGTGTTATAGTGAGTTCACTCTAACAACACCCATTGCTATTGTGAGACCTTGGTGTCCACCATTCATGAGCTCACATTGTGTTTTATCACGTATTTTACCCACTTTTATATGTGTAAATTGTATGTGTTATAGCGGGTCTTTTCCCACATTACTCACTGTGACTGTGAGCCGGTGTTTCACTGTTCTTATTTTTGATTTTGTATATACTTTTCAGGTTTATACACAGATGTTTCTGTTCATTTAGTCACATCATTCAGCACTACACTATTTTTTTCTATATTTCTTGTAGACTTTGTTTGAGTGTTAGCTGCTTTTCTTATTCTTTTTATTTTTATTTATTTCACTGTTTTGGTTAAGCGTAGTTTTTTCCCCTTTTTCACATATTCTTTCACTGGGAAGAATGAACACTTTTGGACCATTTCCCAACAATTCTGGTGGCCTTGTCTACGTGCTTATGGTAGCCGCCTTCGTAGCTGCTTGTTCCGTGTGTGCTCAGAGTAAGACACCACAACACCTTGCAGTGTGCCTCCTACAACCAATACCCAATGGAGAGAGGCCTTGGACCCACCTGTCAATGGATTTCATTGTGGAGTTACCCAACTCTCAGGGCAACGCAGTTATCCTTATAGTGGTTAATCAGGTCTCAAACATGTTTCATTGTATTCCACTTAAGAAGTTGCCCACATCTGAGGAACTGGCTTCTATTTTTGCTCGGGAGATCTTTTGCTTACATGGGCTACCCAAGGTGATCGTCTCGGACAGGTGTAGTTAGTTTGTGTCCCGGTTCTGGCGACCTTTTGTGCACAGTTGGTAATTCAGCTTTTTTTCTCCTCTGCGTATCACCCACAGTCTAATGGGGCCACAGAACGAGCCAACAAGTCCTTGGAGCAGTTTCTATGTTGCTATATTTCTGACCATCATAACAACTTGTCAGATCTGTTACCTTGGGCGGAGTTTGCTCACAATAGTGCCTTGAATTCTGCTTCCTGATTGTCCCCATTTATAGTAAAGTATGGTTTCCAACCTTCCATGTTACTGGCTCATTTGTTTCGCAGATCATCCCTGTGTTAGAGGAGCATCTCCGTGATCTTCATTCCACACACAAGTCCAGGAGGCTTTGCGACATGCCAATGATAGGCACAGACTCCGTGCTGACTGCAGACGCCTGCCAGCGCCCTCCTACCAGGTTGGAGACAAGGTCTGGCTGTCATCTCACAACCTCTGACTCTGTGTTCCCTTACTGAAGTTGGCACCTCTGTTTATTGGGCCTTTCCGTATTCTCCGCAGGATTAACCCAGTGGCTTGCGCTTTAGACCTTCCTTCTAATATGCGTATCTCAAATGTATTCCATGTCTCCTTAATAAAACCTTTGGTCTGCAACTGCTTTACCACCTTGGTGCCACGTCCTCACCCAGTACAGGTTGAGAATCATGAGGAGTATGAAGGTACAGTCCATTATTTCCCACTTTCAGTGGGAGCATACAGTACCTGGTGCATTGGAAAGGGTACGGTCCAGAGGAACGCTCTTGGGTCTCATCCTCGGACGTACATGTCCCTGTCCTCTCCATGCTTTCCATAGATGTTTTCCCCTCAAAACATGGTTTCAGCCCAGTACCCCCCTCCTCAACAAACCCTTCCCCTTGAAGGGGTCGTTGAGGAGGGGGTACTGGACTGAAACAACTAATTAACATAATTGATTAAGAAAATAGTTGTCAACTATTTTCATAATCAATTAGTTGGTCAGCTATAGTTGGCCTGCATACAGAATGCATTATTTGTTTACATATCAGAAAATACAGTGCGGCACACATTGTCAGGGCTGACCGCTCAGGTGTCAGTTAATTGCCAGCTCCAATCTTTTCCACAGTGACTCCACTGATGATGATATCCTGTTTGTCAGTCTAGCTGGTTACTTAAGCTGTTCAGTTCAGTTCCTCTCTGCCTTTGCCTTGTGTTGTGGAGATTTTTATGGAAATGTATTAATGTATGTTGTCAGATGTCCCCCCAGTGTCAGTTTTGCTGTAATGCGCTCATCTGAGCGTATTTGCACATACAGATGTTGGTGGAAGACCAATGACGGGAAAATCTTCCTATGGAAACAGCGATGTTTGCTCCATTTAGAGATGTTGTTTTGCGCCCCGTTGGGGGAACTGGCCAGCCCCTGGCGGGGGGTGTTAAATGACTCTGAGCGCACAGATCTGTGTCCACAGGAACAGTAGCATAACTGTAAAATAGTTGTGGTCCATTTGAGGCATAATTATTGTGTAGTTCCCATCATTGGTGAATGTCACTGCTAGTCAATTTAAATGTACATTTATCTGTTTGAAAGGATGTCCTTGTATGGTCATTCTTCTGTGTAAAGGGGACATGCTGTGATGTCCCCGCCCATGGGGGAGGTGACTAGTTGCTACAACCAATCACCTCCTGTCTTGAGATCTTTTGAGTTTAATAAAAGCCTATTAGTAGGCTTTGGCTAGACAGTCTTTGCTGGAATGGCCTGATAAGAAGATAAGCTTTTGTGGTGCTGCCTTTCTTGAATGAATGGGAATGAACGGTGAGTGGACTTTAGCAAACTTAACGATAGCATTACTTCAAAAAGATGAATCTAAAGTGTGTGCTTATAGAGCACAGGAATTATAGGCTGTGTGCTCTGTAAACAGCAGCCTGAAATTCCACAACACTTGGTCAACACATCCAGAGACTCTCTCCTGTGTAGCTGTTGAAGACTTGCTTGGCTGATGTCCCTTCTGGTTCCTGATCCTGTTTGCTGTTCCACTACTCTGATTCTCTGGTTTCCTGATTTCCTGGCCTGTCCTGAAGTATGCTGATCTATGGCTCCCTGATGTCCTGGCTTGTCTGACTATCTGTTCCGGTTTCCGAACTCTGGCTATGATTTGACCAAGTTGCTCTGTTTACCATTAATTATGATTATTATTATTATTAAACAAGTGTGATTTTGACTGCACTTTTGTCTCGGTCTGATTCATGGTTTCTGACTACCATATAGCTCAGTACACCGTCTATACAGGTCA
This sequence comes from Rana muscosa, assembly GCA_029206835.1. Taxonomy (NCBI): domain Eukaryota; kingdom Metazoa; phylum Chordata; class Amphibia; order Anura; family Ranidae; genus Rana; species Rana muscosa. The sequence goes on from CM055122.1 coordinate 1,139,677,668, forward strand.
GTAAGAGCCTGAGAACTTGTGTATGTAAATGTGTGAGGAGCAATGTCTCATGGGATATATAGTTCTGGGCAGGAGAAGGAAGTAAGTGATTCTAAAGGCAGAATTTTTCTTTACCTTGCTATAGGGGCACTCTATACGATACTTTGCAGCTTACTATAGGGGCACTTTAAAGGCAGTAGGGCAGAAGCACTGGTGGGGAACCCCAGAAGAGCAAAATCATTACACAGAGCAGGTAAGTATGATAAGTTTGTTGTTTGAAAAAAAAATCCAACGTTTACAATCACTTTAAAGGCATTACAATTAAAAATAATAATACTAATTTGGGGTAAATGTATTATTATATATATATGATATAGGTTATATGTATGTATGTATGTATGTATAGCAATACCCTCAGTTTAAGAGGGCTGCTTGTTTGTTTTGGACCTTGTAATGCAACGCTGTCAACCCCTGACAATCGGCTCTGACCTCTCGTGGTACAGTTAGGAAAGGGGAAGGATGGCATAACTGTACTATATCTATACTGTTATGGCACAACCCCTTTATATCCCAGCGCAGTAATTGACACTGACAACCAAATTACTTAACTATAACTTTTTACTATTGGTAAAAGTATAAAAGGTAATTAGTATACAATATCTCATGCAGATCCCTGCAATATAGGTGTACACATCAAAAGGGTATAACATTCAGCAATGCAATGATAGTATAATAACCCCGCTGCAGCTATCCTCCCTCGAGAGCAAAAAAAATGGCGCCCAGCAATGTCCTATACTACCCAGTCAGGCCTGACTATAGTTGGGGTATTGTTTGTTGAAGAATCTTCGCTAGCAAAACTCGGTGGTGCACATAAAGAACAAACTGTAATCCAAAGGGGGGTAGCGATGATCGCTAACTTAGTAAAGCTGGAGAGACTAATAAACTCAGTTCAGCAGACAGTCTCCCCAGAATATAACTGCAATCACTGATGGGCCTAGGCAAAGTTAATAGGCAACAAAGTTAATCAGATGCGGTTCTCAACTGGTGTTCTTTCACCCGACCGGACCGACTCCTGTCCGGTACCTCCGCTACTGTGAGTCGCTTCACAGTGCCCACGATGCACCGGGTCTTCGGTCCTCCAGAAGATGGTGGCACCTCAGGTGGATCGGATGCTCCACAGGCTCCTCGGTGGAGCGGAAGGCTCTCTGGAACAAATGCAAGGCCCAGGCTTCAGGTCTTGCACGCACAGCAGGTAAGTGCAGGGATCCTCTTGCAGGGAGGGCGGCGTCCAAAGAGGCGTCCCTTAAAGTCCACCCCAGCAGTCTGTGCGCGGGGAAATGCACCCTGGGTGCCTCAAAGCGTGCTGGGAACTGTAGTTTCGTGGGTAGGAAACGATACCCTGCTACACACTCCCCACACTTGAAATCTTTGGTCCCCAAAGACAGTATCAACATTAGGAAAATACAAACTCATTAAAGGCTGCTAGAGAAGTTGGCAGGGGAAACTCCCACCAAAACGGGGAAGGGAGCTTGCCCTGCCCACAGGTCACATCAATGGGGTTGGCCTGCCTAACTGTGCCAGAAAGTGAGCTGGGGTTGCCCTCCACCAAATGCATAGTGGAGGGACCAGATGTTGGTATTGTTCTTTGAGCAGTAGTCACTGTATCCTCTCAACTTTCCCCCATCTGGGTATAGGTTAACTTCCGAGGAGGAAGAATGGTTCTCTGTTCTCTCGGAGTGACTGTCTCATCCCTCACAGGCTCTTCGTCTGGAGTAGGTACACTGGGTTCCAAAACTTCCGGTACATCCAGATCAGGTGCAGGAAGGTGTTGAGAGTAATCTTAATGATCAGCAGAAGGTGACCATGTGGCATCTTCCCACTCTCCAGACAGAGGACTAGACGGAACAAACTCAGTGGCTTCCACATTCAATGTACTATCCACAGTACCTTCAGAGGGTGGAGGATCTATAGACATAGGCTCAGGGGCCTGAGAGGGCCACAACCATCCAAGCTCTTCTTCTTCACTCTGATCAGAGACATCCATTTCTCCAGACTGAGATACCTGAGACCGAGTGATGGGCCTAGGTGTATCCAAGCTTAAGGATGGTCCAGGGGAATCTTCTACAGGAGTTATCCGAACCACTTCTGAAAGTGGAAGTAAGTGGTTTCTGTGCCATGTCTTCAGTGGCCCTATCTTCCCTTCTGGCTTTAGCTGATATACCGGCAGGTCTGGTAACTTTTAACAGATCACATATGGTTTAGGTCTCCATCTGTCTGCTAGGTTATGTTTCCCTGGAACTCCTAGGTTTCGCAACAGCACTCTGTCTCCTGGCTGCAAGTCCTGGATTCGAACTTTGAGGTCAAAGTTCCTCTTGTTCCGGGCTCCTCTTTGCTCTGATGCCACTTGGGCCTGTTCAAAAGCTAGCTTCAAACTCTTCCTCAGTCTATCCACATATCCCTTATGTGAGGTGGCTGAAGTGTGATCCGTTGATATGCCGAATGCCAGATCCACAGGCAGTCTTGCTTCTCTGCCAAATATTAGGCGGTATGGAGAGTACCCTGTGGCATCGCTAAGGGTACTGTTGTAAGCATGCAAGATGGCTGCTATGTGCTTGCTTCAATGCTGCTTCTGCTCGCTACTCAGAGGCCCCAACATATTTAACAGAGTCCTGTTGAATCTCTCCGGCTGAGCATCACCCTGGGGGTGATAAGGGGTAGTACGGGTTTTCTTGGTACCCAAAGAGCCCAGCAATTTCTTAATTAATCGACTCTCAAAGTCTCTCCCTTGGTCTGAGTGCAGGCGCTGTGGCAGCCCATAATGCACAAAGTATTTCTCCATTAAGATTTTAGCTACAGTGGATGCCTTCTGGTATTTGGCTGGAAAGGCCTGAGCATAACGGGTGAAATGGTCGGTTATCACCAGAACATTTCCTTGTCCACTCAAGTCAGGTTCTAGACAGAGAAAGTCAATGCACACCAAGTCCAAGGGTCCTTGACTCTGCAGATGGCCCATTGGGGCAGCTTGACATGGCAATGTCTTCCTCTGAATACAGCGAGCACAGGAGTGGCAGTACTCCTCCACTTCAGCCCGCATACAAGGCCAATATAACCTATCCCTTACAAGCTGGAATGTTCGTTCGGCCCCCAAGTGGCCATGATTATCATGTAAGGCAGAACAGTTCTTCTGTATTTCTCCAGCAGAAACAGCCATCATCATCAGAAGGGCCCCTTCGGTAGACCACCCCTTGATGCACCTGTAACTTGTCCCATTCTTTGTGGACCAATCGGGCCACCTTTGAGGGGTCCTTCAGAAGTCTGCCTGGATCCTGGTCCTCCAATGTCTCCAATGCTAATCTTCCCCAAGGATGTTCCAACTGGTCTCTCCTTAGGTCCTTTTTGGACAGCTTTGACAGGTCATCCTCTCCAACTTGGGTCACATTGCAGTAACACTTAGGCACCCCCACCGCTGAAACACCGATCTCTTCAGCCCTTGACCCACCAGTAGCTTGAAGTTGTACTCCTTGACACAAGGCCCGTACCCCATCCGGGGTTACCTGGGTCCAATCTTCTGGATGGTGGGTGAGTGCGTGGGCTCTTCTGGACAATGCGTCTGCATCACGGTTTCCAGCTCCGAGCCTATACTTTAGGCTGAAGTTGAATCCGGCTAGGGCTGCTAACCAATGGTGACCAGTGGCATCCAGCTTGGCCACGGTGAAGAGATAGGTGAGTGCATTATTGTCAGTCTTTACTGTGAAGTCAGCTCCATACAGGTAATCTCTGAGTTTATCCACGACTGCCCACTTTAGGGCCAGGAACTCCAACTTGTTAGTGGGGTAGTTTTTTTCTGCAGGTGCCAGACTTATACTAACGTAGGCAACTGGGCGCAACTGTCCTTCATATTCTTGGTATAGCACCCCTCCTAGACCATCATGGCTGGCATCTACATGCAGTTCATATGGCTTTTTGGGATCAGCATAGGCCAGGACTGGTGGAGTGGTAAGACTCTTCTTTAACATATGGAAGGCTTCTTCGCACTCCCCTGTCCACTGGTCTTCCACGGACTCTCCAGGCTTCCTGGGGCCAGTATCATCTTCCTCCCCTTCCGTCTTCAGTAGCTCATTTAGGGGTTTGGCAATTTTTGCGAACCCTTCCACAAATCTACGGTAGTAGAAGCAGAAACCTAGGAAGGATCTGAGCTCGGTCACTGTAGTTGGTCGGGACCAGGAGGTGACTGCATCCAGTTTATCAGGGTCTGTAGACACTCCTTCTGCAGATACTATGTGTCCCAGATAGTGGACCGAGGACTGGTAGAACTGGCATTTTTCTTTGGAGAGTTTTAGTCCCTCTTCACTGAGTCTCTTCAGGACTTTTTCCAATCTTTCTTCATGATCCTCCAGAGTCTTCCCGAAGACAATGATGTCATCTAGGTACACCAGGACTTCGATCAGATTCATGTCCCCAACGGTCTTCTCCATCAACCTCTGGAAAGTTGCGGGGGCTCCCGACAGGCCTTGGGGCATCCTATTGAATTCATAGAATCCCTCTGGGGTGATGAAGGCCGTCTTCTCCTTATCTTCAGGGTGCATTGGGATTTGATAATACCCACTCTTCAGGTCCATGACACTGAACCACTTGGCCCCAGACAGACTCTGCAAAGCATCTTCTATTCTGGGAGTAGTGTACTGGTCGGGTATGGTCCTCCTGTTGAGAGTCCTGTAGTCTATGCAGAGTCTCAACGACCCGTTTTTCTTCCTTACCACCACGATGGGGGAGGCATATGGACTTCTGGACTCTCAAATGACCCCTGTTCTCTTGAGCTCTGTCAACTGCTCATGCAAATCTTCCAAGTCAGCCAGTGGAACTCGTCGGACCCTTTCCCGAAAGGGTTTGTCTTCTTGAAGACGGATTTTATGGGTGGCACTCCTCACACACCCCACGTCAAACTCATCTTCTGAGAATATTCTTCTCCATCTAGTCAGTTGAGCCTTGGCTCTCTCCTTCCATTTCAGTGGCAAAGTGGTATCTTCAAGACAGAGCTCCTCCAGGGTGGCTTCTCCTTCTTTGGACTTTAATTCAGACAGGGTCACTGGGATAGCAGGATTCACTTTGCCCAGTAGTACCCGAGCTGGGATCTTCACAGGAGAATTAGTGACATTTCTGACACTCACTGGAATCTGGCCCTTCGCCTTCTTCAATGCCCTCAACGGGACCACTTCAGGGATCACTTCCAATCCTTGATGAGTGTTGAAGGGGTCTGGCTCCATGACCACAAAGGGACCCGGCTGCTCCCAGGAGAGTTTTACCGTAGCCTGAAGACAGGTCACCTCACCAGGCTGCAGTATCTTCTCTCTTCTAGACAGTCTCCAGACTCTTCCCATCCCCTCTTCCGGGGCCTTTTGCTCCAGGATAAACTTCTGGTAGACCTGTTGCAGCATGGGGTGAATCTTCTGTTTGGGAGAACTCCGCTCTTGCACTAACAGGGTCAGCAGTCTCCGGACCAAGTCAGTGTTGGTCCCTATCAACATGGACATCGTGTTGGCTCCTGGTGGGCGAGGGCAAACTACCGCCAGGGTGTCAAAAACTTCGGCCTTCCCGGTCACAGAGGGGTCAAAGGGCAGTCTGATTGAGACATAACCGTCGTAGGGGAAGCTACGAGTGCCAATCCCCCCTATATTCAGGTCTTCCAGCTTCTGCAAAGGCACGTGACTCAAATGCTTATGATAAAAGTCTCTGTATTAAGAGAGTCACTTGGGCTCCTGTGTCTAGGAGTGCCTTAAGCCCCGTACACACGATCGGATAACCTATGGATTTTCGTCCGATGGATTTGACCATCGGAAATCCGATGAAACTGTTTTTCCATCAGTCTTGGCCACACACTATCAGTCAAAAAACCGACCGTTCCAAACGCGGTGACGTAAAACACTCCGATGAGCCGAGAAAAATGAAGTTTAATGCTTCTGAGCATGCGTCGACTTGATTCTGAGCATGCGTGGGTTTTTTATCCGATGGACTTGCTCGTAGACGATCGGAAATTCCCATCGGTTTTTGATCCATCGGAAAAATTTAAAACAAGTTCTATTTTTTCCATCCGATGGAAAAAAGACCGATGGGTACCATACACGATCGGTTTGTCTGATGAAAACCATCCATCGGACGGTTTTCATCAGTTAAACCGATCGTGTGTACGGGGCTTTAGTGTAGACTCCCTCCACCTGAACGGAGACTAGAGGGGAGGGTCCAACTAATTTATCCGGGAACTTCTTAGGAGGTATTTTCTCCTTTGGACTCCTTGTTTTTTCCAGTGGTATTTTCTTCTTTTTCCATTTTTCACTGGACCTCAACCCTTTTTGGACCTGGTATGCATTGATCTTTTTCCGGTTGTCAAATTTCAACTCCCGACAGGCGGTATGGGAGGTTTTAGGAGGGGCATTGTTTCCCTTCTCTTTTTGCTCTGCTTGTTTTTGGATCTTCTTGGAGCTTTCTGTAAGTAGTGGGTGCCCGGCTGACTCCTTCACCGGGGCCCTCTGAAGTTTTCCGCCGGCTGATACTGAATGCCACTGTTCTTCCTTGGACTGGGGCACCATCTATCAGGGTGGCCAACTCCTCCACAATTTAAGCAGACAATTTCCTTCCTTATTTTTGGGGATGCTGGAATGGGAACATTCCGGTCCGGTTCCTTCCGGATCTCTTCTTTCTCCTTGGCTGCTGAGTTCTTGGCCAATAAAGAGGTCAATAAATCCAGTACTTGGGCCATTTGAGACTTCAAGGTTTCTACTTCTGAGTCACGTTCGGTAACTACTGCCGTTCTGACTCCCACCGAGACAGGTGGGGTGGTCTTCTCAACCCCCTCTTGATCCTTCATCAAGGCCTCTTCGTCCCTTATGATCCGCACAAGGTCTGTGTAATTCAGAGCCATGACTCCGTCAGAGGTCTTCAGGTAAAGCCAAACTGGATCCGACCGTAATGCTCCCCTAAGGATCTGCTTCATCCTGGTAGCGTCTATGACCTGTGGCTGCATTCCCTTTCTCAGTACAATCTGGCACAGCATTCTATTCAGTCTCCGGACATACTTAGACAACTTCTCCCTCGGCTGTTGGAAAGTATGTTCAAATTGATACACCAGATCTGACACCTTCTCCAGCTGGCCAAATTCCTCCTGCAACATAGACAGATAATCCATTGCAGTACACACAGTATTGCTGCACCTAAGATTTTTCACAGCCTCAGCAGCAGGACGCTTCAAGCTTTCATTGATGCGCTGCTTCTTCTGCGCTTCTGGAACTTTTCAACCTTCTACTGCCTGCATTGCCTGCTCAATCCAGGTGTCGAAGTCTTCCTCCCCGGGTGGCACAGGTTGTGTTCCTGAAAACACCCGGAGTTTCCGGTACCCGGCTTGCACATGCACCGTGCTGTTTTTCTGGCACTTGGCAACAAAGTCTCCCAGGGCAGTCAGCAGTTCCGGCCCTATGGCGGTCAGGGGTGACTTTGGGGCTTTCGTTTCGCTACTGCCTCCCATATTGGAGAAGAGTGACGGAGATAACGGTGGGGATATTCGTGGATACTCTCTCTTCACAGCCCCAGTATGCACTAAACGATACGTTCTGTCATCTATGTCTTTTACACTCTGCCCTTTGAACTCTTCTGGGATTCCTCTTGTCCATTCTACTAGTGCATATGCCCCCGAGGTATCTGACTTTACATCCACCGCCCATGCTTTCCATTGTGGCGATATTGACATCACTAGCTGCTTTACTTCTTCTCTTTGCTGGATCCCTCCCGGGAGTTCAATAGCTACCGCCTGGACTGGATCCACAGCCTCCTCTGCGCACCACTGTGTCACTGCCTGCGAGTCCATACTGGTACTTCAGACTGGCTTGATTGCAGCGTGCAATATACAAGGATCCCGGAACCGAGCCCCCACGTATAGCGATACCCTCAGTTTAAGAGGGCTGCTTGTTTGTTTTGGGCCTTGTAATGCACCGCTGTCAACCCCTGGCAATCGGCTCTGATCTCTCGTGGCACAGTTAGGAAAGGGGAAGGATGGTATAACTGTACTATATCTATACTGTTATGGCACAACCCCTTTATATCCCAGCGCAGTAATTGACACTGACAACCAAATTACTTAACTATAACTTTTTACTATTGGTAAAAGTATAAAAGGTAATTAGTATACAATATCTCATGCAGATCCCTGCAATATAGGTGTACACATCAAAAGGGTATAACATTCAGCAATGCAATGATAGTATAATAACCCCGCTGCAGCTATCCTCCCTTGTGAGCAAAAAAAATAGCGCCCAGCAATGTCCTCAATGTCCTATACTACACAGTCAGGCCTAACTATAGTTGGGGTATAGTTTGTTGAAGAATCTTTGCTAGCAAAACTCGGTGGTGCACATAAAGAACAAACTGTAATCCAAAGGGGGGTAGCAATGATCGCTAACTTAGTAAAGCTGGAGAGACTAATAAACTCAGTTCAGCAGACAGTCTCCCCAGAATAAAACTGCAATCACTGATGGGCCTAGGCAAAGTTAATAGGCAACAAAGTTAATCAGATGCGGTTCTGAACTGGTGTTCTCTCACCCGACCGGACCGACTCCTGTCCGGTACTTCCGCTACTGTGAGTCGCTTCACAGTGCCCACGATGCACCGGGTCTTCGGTCCTCCAGAAGATGGTGGCACCTCAGGTGGATCGGATGCTCCGCAGGCTCCTCAGTGGAGCGGAAGGCTCTCTGGAACAAATGCAAGGCCCAGGCTTCAGGCCTTGCACGCACAGCAGGTAAGTGCAGGGATCCTCTTGCAGGGAGGGCGGCGTCCAAAGAGAAAGAGAGAGGCTCCTCCTCTCCCTTTTGAAGTCTACCCCAGCAGTCCTTGCGTGGGGAAATGCACCCTGGGTGCCTCAAAGCGTGCTGCGAACTGTAGTTTCGTGGGTAGGAAACGATACCCCGCTACATATGTAATATTATTACTTTAATTTTTTTTCACAGTATAATTTAACCCCTTATAGTAGTGATTATCTGCTGTTTTGTACTATAAAGGCCTACATTTTGTTTTTTTTAACTCCATCATGATAGATGATAACAAAACATGCTGCTGCTACTAAATGCCTTATGCTGGCTGTGACGACATATAGAAGGAATAGAAACAAAAATGACATGAGTATATATACCTCTACTTCCTTCAACCATGATCCGATGGAAAATAAAAAATCCCCAAAGTTTCCAAAACCCTTAAAAGGATTCCAACATTCACTAGCTATAGCTCTGGCTTTGCCTTGCAGGGATCTAGCCTCATCCATATGGGCCTGAACTTTGTCACTGGTATCCTTGATCCATGTACAACAATCTTTACCTATGAATTCACAGAAACCCCCCTTGGATGCCAACAGATAATCAAGGGCCATCTTTTCCTGTAAAAAAAGCGTCTTGATCTACCGTTGTTCCTGTGAGATTTCCCTTACAGCCTCTACAGTTTCATTGAATATCCCATCCACAATGGATGAGAAATTGTTCAATCGTTTCAAAAGTTTAATCCCCCACCCCGCCCAAGCAGGAAACCATGCCTAGGCCTGGTCGGAGTTGATGAACAATTCCCTTCTAGCTTTTCCTGACGTTCTTACCTTCTCTCGCACCATCAAATCCTCTCGGTCATTCGCAAAACTAAAGTTGAAGCACACTTGTGGGCTACCTAGTTTTCCCGATACCCATACCCTCTAGGAATGTATCGTTAAGTTCTATTGACAAGTGTCTGTTTGGAGTCTTTACTAGTTTTTCGAATTTCCTCATACTAATACGGACATCATATATAGCATGTACTGCTGCCATTGCCGGGGCATCAAGGCTCGGTAGGGGTTTGGAGCATACACAGCAGTTGATCCTGTTCGCCATTTTTGCCAGCTGGAGGTGCATTTTAAACAATAAATTGGGATGCTTTTCATCATTACCCTTGCTAAAATACACTAAACTAAAGCTATAAATAAAGAAGATACTCCTCATTCTTTGATGTAGTTGAGCAGCTTCTTGCAGTGGCTGGCGTAGATACAGTTGTCCCTTTCTTCAAGCTTTAGAGAGGTCGGCGTGGTCAGCTGAACCTGGAATGGTCCGAGGTATCTCGACTCTAGTCCGTCCTCTGGTGTTTCTTTACCATGACCCAGTCACCTGGTTGGATAGAATGTAAACCGGTTATTGAGTTAGGGTCTCAAAGGAACTCCTGAACTCTGTTGTGGATTTTTTGGAGCCCACGTTGCAGTGACTGCACATACCCCGTCAGCTGAGAATGCAAAGATGACAGCTGCTGAGGAAAGTACAACCCTGTTTTTGGTTGACATCCAAACAAAACCTCATATGGAGATAACCCTTGAGGTCGTCTATGCGCATTTCTGATGGAGTGAAGAGCTATGGGGAGACATTCGGGCCAAGGTTTCCCAGTATCAGCTATTATTTTTGAGATTTTGTTTTTAAGGATTCCATTTAACCTTTCAACCTTATGTGACAGCAGGAAGGTAAAGTCACCTGGTTGCATCCAGGGGGGTAGATATATTTCGCCCAGATTCAGGCTTTACGCCGACTTATACAACTAGGTGGAGAGTTGTATAAGGCTAGTGGGCTCATGGATGACTCATACCTCTAGGGAGAGTGTGGGGCGTCGTGCAGACAGAGATGAGGAGACCAGCTGAACCTTGTCAGCTCATTTAGGCCTCTATAAGAACTCCCAGCTTCATTAGATGTTAGCTCATGCCTGGAACCAGACCTGTGTGGACTGTCTAGGGAGAGTGAACCCCTGTGCGGTGAGGCAAAGCCTGTGTGGCTATTTGCTTGGACATTTAAAACCAGGGACTTAGGGACTAGGACAGCACTAGGCTGATCCCAGTTGTTAGTTAGGAAACCTGTATGTTTAGTCAGAGGTCAAGTTGACCAGGATTTATTTTGTTTATATGTTTCTTTTGGCTTTGCTGTGTTTTGTCACTGTAAATAGAAAATAAACCGCACCTTTTTTTTGATTTTGAAAACCACAACCTCCGTTTGCTGGGCCTGTTTTTGTGTGGGGAGCCCATCCCGGGGGTCACACACACCCGCTGCCGAGCTAACCCCCTCACAGTTGGTGGAGAACCAGTGGCAGTTTTTTTTAAGCCAGCATGGAGGAGATACTGAAGCAGCTGGCTCTAGCAAATGCCAATCAACAGCAGACAAATGCAGGTTTGCAAAAGAGCCTTGCAGCTCAACAACAGAACTTCGCAGCCCAGCAGCAAGCTCATCAACAGAGCCTTGCAGCCCAGCAGCAAGCTCACCAACAGAGTCTGGAAGCTCAGCAACAAGCCCAGCAGCAATCTGAGGCCCGCTTCATAGACCTGTTACAGAAGCAAGAGCAGAGACTACAACAAATGGAAGCAGTAATGCAGCAACGTCCGCAGACCAGTGAGGAAAGCCGTCCCACTAATACCGCGTCCTTTGGGGTGAGTCGTTTATTGACAAAAATGACTGGAGAGGATGATCCAGAGGTATTTTTGACCACATTTGAAAGGACTGCTGAAAGAGAAAAGTGGCCTGAGGAGCAGTGGGCTGGACTGGTGGCTCTGTTAACTGGTGAATCGCAGAAGGCTTACTATGACCTAGAGCCTGACCAAGCAAAAGACTATGTGATGCTAAAAGCTGAGATATTGGCAAGGCTGGGTGTCACCCAGGCTGTCCGGGCTCAGCGTGTGCATAACTGGACTTTCCAGCTTGGAAAACCCCCCAGGTCTCAAATGTATGATCTCATTCACCTGAGCAGAAAGTGGCTACAGCCAGAGACTTTGTCCGCACCAAAGATTGTGGAACGTGTTGTAATGGATCGGTTTTTGAGAGCTCTTCCTACTGCCATCCAAAACTGGGTAAGCCATGGAGACCCAGAGACGGCCGATGGTCTTGTGGATCGTGTGGAGAAATACTTGGCTACAGAGAACCTGACGGCCTCTTCCAGAGACACTCAGACTTTCCACCCTAAGACCAGACCATCCCCAGGGGCGGATAAGAGGATTCCAAGGGGTAAGGGTGGAGAGAGTGAGAGGGTGGGAGCTCTACCCCAAGTTTGGCGAGAACAGCCTGGGAAATCAGCGGCTCAAGAGGCGGCAAGAAGGATCGTTTGCTACCGCTGCCGGCAAGCGGGACATATTGCAGCCAATTGCCCGGTTGTGGAGGAACCCATGCAGTGTGACTTTCTGACGGGCAGACGTCAGTCGCTGTGTGCGACAGTCGCATGCACTGCCATTCGAGGAATTGAGAAACATTTATGCAAAATGTGTGTTAATGGTAGAAATGTTGTGGTATTGCTGGATTCAGGTAGCCTTGTGACCCTGATAAAGGCTGAGTTAGTTAAAACAGAGGTCTCTGGGAATAGCAAGGTAGCTGTTATTTGTGTGCATGGGGACACCCGAGAGTATCCAGTGACTACAGTGTGTTTCGAGACCCCCAAAGGTACCCTCTCTCATCCAGTGGGCTTAGTATCTCAGTTACCGTATGACGCCATTGTGGGAAGGGATTTTCCGAAGTTCTGGGAACTGTGGGATGATCCTGAGCCCCCCACTGGTGCCCCTATGTACCAGGAATGTGATAGCCAGAACTCCCCTGAGAGTGGTGAGGACTCTCCGGAATTTCCCTTATCAGTATTGGCAGGGGAGACTCAAGAAACTGGAGAGGAGCCCACCTCCTCAGACGAAAACCTACCGTCTGTGGAGTTTTCTGATCTTGAGGTTCACAGGGAAAACTTTGCCACAGAACAGTTGAAAGACCCCGCCCTAATAAAGGCACGCGAAAACGTAGTGAAAATAGATGGCGAGTTAGTGAACCCAGATAATACCTGCACTTACCCATACTTCAGCGTAGAGAAGGACCTACTGTATCGGGTGGCAAAAAGGGCAGAAGAAACCGTTGAGCAGCTTGTGGTGCCCAAACCTTACAGGAAGTTGGTGTTGGAGTTGGCCCATGGGCACATTCTTGGAGGTCATCTGGGGACAGAGAAAACCCGAGAGAGGGTATTACAGAGATTCTATTGGCCGGGGGTGATGAAGGACATAGAAAATTATTGTTCCTCCTGCCCTGTGTGTCAGAGGTCGGCCCCGATGCCACATTTCCGTAGCCCGCTGGTCCCTCTACCCATCATTGAGGTCCCGTTTGAGAGGATCGCCATGGATTTGGTAGGTCCTATAATCAAGTCCGCTAGGGGGCACCAGTACATATTAGTTATAATGGACTATGCCACCCGTTATCCAGAAGCGATCCCTCTCCGAAATACCTCGGCCAAAACCATAGCCAAAGAGCTATCTCTTGTGTTTAGCCGGGTGGGTATTTGTAAAGAACTGCTTACGGACCAAGGTACACCCTTTATGTCCCGGGTTATGAAGGAGCTGTGTAAATTGTTCAAAGTGACGCAATTACGTACATCTGTGTATCACCCCCAAACCGATGGGCTGGTTGAAAGATTCAACAAAACCCTAAAACAAATGTTGAAGAAAGTGGTGGATAGAGATGGAAAGGATTGGGACTGTCTACTTCCTTATCTGATGTTTGCTATTAGGGAGGTGCCCCAATCCTCTACGGGATTCTCCCCCTTTGAGTTACTGTATGGGAGACACCCAAGAGGGCTGTTGGATATTGCCAAGGAAACTTGGGAAAGTGAGAGTTCTCCCCACAGGAGTGTGATTGAGCATGTCGCCCTGATGCAAGACCGAATTGCACAGGTAATGCCCATCGTGAAGGAACATTTGGCCCAAGCGCAGTTAGCACAGCAGAGAGTGTACAACCGTGGAGCCAAGACCCGTACCTTTTCCCCCGGGGATAGGATACTGGTACTTGTCCCTACGGTTGAAAGTAAATTCCTTGCCAAATGGCAAGGCCCCTACGAGATAATGGAAAAAGTGAGTGAAGTGAATTACAAGGTCAGACAACCAGGAAGGCGAAAGCCCGAACAGATCTATCACGTTAATCTGTTGAAAGCCTGGAGGGATAGAGAGTCCCTAGTCGCAGACACTTGGTCACCAGCTCAAACTGGTTGCGTGATTCCTGAGGTTGGAATAGCAGCCACCTTGTCACAACCCCAACAACAGGAGGTTAAGGAGTTTGTGCTTCGCAACAAGGAGGTATTCTCTGAGCTGCCGGGACAAACATTTGGGGTAGAGCATGACATCATTACCCCGCCCGGTGAAAGGGTGAAGTTAAAACCCTATCGGATCCCAGAGGCCCGACGGGAGGCAATACGGGAGGAAGTACAGAAAATGCTGAACTTAGGGGTGATAGAGGAGTCCCAAAGTGATTGGTCTAGTCCCATTGTGTTGGTGCCTAAACCGGATGGGAGCTGGCGATTTTGTAACGATTTTCGTCAGTTGAACAAAGTTACAAAATTTGACACCTACCCCATGCCACGTATAGATGAGTTGATCGACCGGCTGGGAACAGCCCGATACATGACGACTCTTGACCTCACAAAAGGGTATTGGCAAATCCCCCTGGCCAAATTGGCCAAAGAGAAAACCGCATTTATAACCCCAGACGGGGCGTTCCAATATAAAAGAATGCCGTTCGGGTTACAGAATGCGCCGGCCACATTCCAGCGGAAAATGGACCAGATGCTGAGGCCCCATCGGAAGTATGCTGCGGCTTACCTGGATGACGTAATTGTCCATAGCACAGATTGGGCCTCACATCTGCCAAAAGTGCAAGCAGTCCTGGACTCTGTTCGGGAAGCGGGGTTTACGGCTAACCCCAAGAAGTGTACCATTGGGCAGGAGGAGGCCAAATATCTTGGGTACACCATTGGGAGGGGAGTAATAAAACCCCAACTCAACAAAGTCGAGGCCATCCAGAGTTGGCCACGTCCCAACAGCAAGAAGCAGGTACGAGCCTTTCTGGGAATCGCTGGGTATTATCGGCGATTCATTCCCCACTTTGCTTCTAAGGCTGTGCCCCTAACCAACCTAACGAAGGGGAAAGGGTCGGTCATGATTAAATGGACCCCCGAGGCTGAGGCAGCATTCCAATTCTTGAAACAAGCCTTATGTAGCCAGCCAGTGTTGTACTCACCCGACTTCTCTAAAGACTTTGTCGTACAAAGTGATGCGTCAGATGTGGGGTTAGGAGCAGTATTGTCCCAGGTCTGGAACGGGGAAGAGCACCCAGTCATTTACCTCAGCAGGAAGTTGAAGTCCCATGAGGTAAATTACGCCACCGTTGAAAAGGAGTGTTTAGCGGTGAAGTGGGCTCTAGATTCCCTTCGGTACTACCTGCTAGGTAGGCACTTTGACATGGTTACGGATCACGCTCCGTTAAAGTGGATGGCTCAAAACAAGGAAACAAATAGAAGAGTGAATAGGTGGTTCCTGGCCCTCCAGGAATTCAACTTCACAGTAAAGCATCGCCCTGGCGTTCAAATGGGGAATGTGGATGCTTTGTCTCGAGTACATGAATGCCTGATTGCTGGTGTTCCAACCCCGAGGTTAAAACAAGAGGGGGGGGTATGTGACAGCAGGAAGGTAAAGTCACCTGGTTGCATCCAGGGGGGTAGATATATTTCGCCCAGATTCAGGCTTTACGCCGACTTATACAACTAGGTGGAGAGTTGTATAAGGCTAGTGGGCTCATGGATGACTCATACCTCTAGGGAGAGTGTGGGGCGTCGTGCAGACAGAGATGAGGAGACCAGCTGAACCTTGTCAGCTCATTTAGGCCTCTATAAGAACTCCCAGCTTCATTAGATGTTAGCTCATGCCTGGAACCAGACCTGTGTGGACTGTCTAGGGAGAGTGAACCCCTGTGCGGTGAGGCAAAGCCTGTGTGGCTATTTGCTTGGACATTTAAAACCAGGGACTTAGGGACTAGGACAGCACTAGGCTGATCCCAGTTGTTAGTTAGGAAACCTGTATGTTTAGTCAGAGGTCAAGTTGACCAGGATTTATTTTGTTTATATGTTTCTTTTGGCTTTGCTGTGTTTTGTCACTGTAAATAGAAAATAAACCGCACCTTTTTTTTGATTTTGAAAACCACAACCTCCGTTTGCTGGGCCTGTTTTTGTGTGGGGAGCCCATCCCGGGGGTCACACACACCCGCTGCCGAGCTAACCCCCTCACACTTACCACTACTTTGGGGATGATAAGGGGTGTATAATCCGTGATTGATATGGAGGGCTTTACACACTTCTGCAAATATCTGACCAGTGAAGTGGGAGCCTCGATTCGACTCGATCGTTTCAGGTAGGCTCCAGCGACACACTATTTCGGACAGGATCTTCTTGGCTGTGGTGGTGGCATTGGCTTTCTGAACCGGCCATGCCTCCAGCCAACTTGAAAACATATCTACACAGACCAAGATGTGTTCGTACGGCCCACTTCTAGGCAACGTAATGTAGTCTATCTGGATGCGCTAAAATGGATATTCTGGTCGGGGGAATGTCGTTTGGGTACTGGTACCATCCTACCTGGGTTGTGCAATGCGTAAACCAGGCAGGCTGCTGCAAAATTAGCAGCTGCAGTAGAAAATCCAGGTGCGATACAATGCTCGTCCACCTGCACACACATAACCATCTTTGACTGATGCCCTGGATAATGAGCCGAATGGGCCATCATTGAAAAAAGCAATCTTGGCAGACACCATTTATTACCAAGACCCCAGATGTCATCTGGACCTCTCGTGGCCCCTAGTGCTGTCCATCTCCTCTCTTCTTGTAATTCTACTTGTGCCTGTAGTCTCCTAAATTCTTCCAGAGACACATCAGAGGGGATGGCCATCATCTGGGTTTTCCCAGGAGGGTTCAGAGCACCTTCTTTAGCAGCTCTATCTGCCAAGGCATTGCCATCGGCCTCCAAAGTCCTATCAGTCGTGTGGGCCTTAACTTTTAGAATGGCTATCTCACGCGGCAGGTTGAAAGCAACAAATAACCTGTCGATTAACTGCGCATGTTTCACGGGCTTCCCCGAACTAGTTAGAAACCCTCTTGCTTTCCAGATAGGACTGAAATCATGAGCTATCCCAAAAGCATACCTGGAATCTGTGTAGATATTGATCCTTTGACCCTCTTGGGTCTCACAGGCTCTTGCTAGTGCCCACAGCTCAGCTTCCTGTGCAAACATGTTGGAACTCAATGAACCACAATTTCACTGACTGTAGTCACTGCATAACCTGTGTGTGGCTTACCATCACCGGGGGGGCCTCCTTCATGGGACTGATGGTTGTTGACTCAAGTTCTCAAGTTCCATCAAAGAAACACAGTCGTGGCAATCATCAACCTGTTGTCCTTCAAAAAAGTTGGTTAGAGGTGGAGAGGTTAGTATTGTTAGTCTGGTTGTTGCTTTTACCACCATTATCTTCCCCTTCTCTTCCTCCTTAACAGGAAGAAGAGATGCTGGGTTCAAAATTGTGCATCGTCAAAGTCAGGTTAGTAGGGGTTAGGAGAGCCACTTTATACTTAGTCAATCTGGCAGTAGAGAAGTGTTTTGTCTGAACTTAATTTAGGATCTCCTGCACTGAATAGGGAGTGTAGAGGGTCAGTGGGGAGTCCAAGACTATGTCACCTACCTTCTGTAACAATGCAGCGCAGGCGGCAACGGCTCGGACACAACCTGGTGAGCCTCGAATGACTGGATCTAGGACAGTTGATAGATACATGATGGGTCGGTACCTGGACCCATGTAGTTGGGTCAGTACTCCAGTGGCGTGGCCTTTTCTTTCATAGAAGAAAAGGTAGAAGGGGAGGTCGTAGTTGGGCAGACCTAAAGCAGGTGCTTTGGAGAGTTCTTGGATCAAGTCCTGTAGGGTTGATCAGTTATCATCACTCAGTTGAAAGGGTGTTTGGGATAGGATTTCGTAAAGTGGTCCTAAAGTGGATGAGATGTTAGGGACCCAGTCGCTACAGTAGTTGATAAGACAAAGAATGGCTCTCCTTTGTCGTGTGTTTCGGTAAGTCTTTCAGTGTCTGAATTATCTGGGTTGTCAGGTGTCGAGTACCCTGAGATATACAAGGTTACCTTCTCCCTGCAAAACTGTTATTTCTCCTTGCTAGCCTTATTCCCCGTGGACACCAGATGGTTAAGCAATGAGACAGTATGCTGATAATAAACATCCCTTGCGGGGCAACAAAGCAACAAGTCATCAACATACTGTAACAGCACCATCTCTGGATTCGTTGGGGTCCACTGATGCAACACTATTTTAAGTTTGCAACTGTACTCCAAGGGACTAGTTACAGACCCCTGAACGAGACGTGTCCAAGTCAGTTGTCGACCCTGGAATGAAAAAGCAAAACAAAGGTACTGGCACTGGGGGTCCAGTGGTACCAAAAAAAATGCATTAGTCAGATCAATAACACTGAAGAAAATGTGTTAGGTGATATGGAGGCCAACAAGGTGTGTGGGTTGGGTACCAGAGGGGCATTGCAGATAATGATTTTATTGATAGCCCTTAAATCATGTACTAAACTGATTTTTTTTTCTGACCCTTGACAGACTTCTTAGCCACTGGAAACACAGGAGTGTAACAAGGGGATTTGGTTGGCGTAAGAACTTTTATCAGCAGGTACCGGTCTATTTGGATTTTAAGGATATCCATCTGAGCCACACTCATAGGGTATTGTGGTAATTGGGACAAAACGCTCCCTGGTCTGATGTTTACTGTGGTTGGCGAGACAGGCAGAAGACCCACATCATACTTGTCAATCGCCCAAAGTTTGGGATCCACTTCTGCAAGCACATCCAGCCCCAGAAAACAACCAGCTTCTATCATGTACGGTAGAGCCACCATTGCACATATGCGCTCATCCGACAATGCACTGCTAACCACAACACCTGTTGGAGTGTACTCAATGACCACTTGTATTTCCGAAAAAATATCAGCTCCCAATAGATTGATGGGAACATCATCCGATACCAGTACAGACTTAATGGCCTCTGTGTGTTGGCCCAACCTACAATGGAGTGGTTTGGTGGTCTGTAAAGACACTGTCTGACCTGTGACACCCACAGTGGGTGTAGTCTCCCCAGAAAGGGGAACCTTGCCTCTGAAATCTTTGGATCTCAGAACAGTTCGGACTGCACCAGTGTCAATGAGGCAAGAGAGGGGATATTTAAATTTCTCGATAAACAGGTTGATATGTCCTGACACCGCTTTGCCAATGTCCTATGAAGAATCATAGCCGTGGCTGGCCATCCCTACAACTGAAGTTGTTGGATTGTCTGGAATGAACTGCCATTTACCCTTGGGTCTGTTAGGATAGTCTCGCCTTGGATGTCCTTCCTCCCCAAATGTAACAAGTTCGGGCTTTCCAGCGTTGTGTCTTTTTCCTACGATCCTAGCCCATTTGTTCTGCATAAGGGGCTTGAGACACAAGGATTTTGGATAATTTATCCTGTTTCTTCCTTTCCATCTCTCTCTCTATGCCCAGGCTCACACTGGGGCTGCGGGAGTGAAGCCATGCGAGTTCAGCTGAACTCGCACGATTTCACTCCTGCCTGTCAGTCCCGATTTCAGCTCGATTACAGAGACATCTGTCAATGTAAATCGCGGCTGAAATCGCAAAAAGTAGTACAGAAACTACTTTTTGAAATCGGTGCAGCACCGCAGATGCGGCGTCGCACCGATTAGGATGGTGCCATTGCCCGCAATTTGCGGCAAATTTCGCCAATTTGACATGCGATTTGACATGTCAAATCGCACCAGTGTGAACCAGGGCTAAAGCGGAGAGAATGGATAGAATGGCAGGTATTGTCATTTCATTAAATTCGGGTCTGGCTAATAATAACTGGTCTCGAATTTTCATATGGATGCCTTCTAAAAATTTGGCTCTAAGTAAAAGGTGAATGGCGGATAGCTTCCCTCCGCCAGTTGGCACATCAGGACCAACCTCCATATCTGCCTCCAATGCAGCTTGTTTCAGGCGACACCAGAAACAAGCGCATTCCTCTCCTGGGTTTTGACTGAGTTTCATCACATCCGTGGTAGAGGATGCACCATACAACTCTGGAAGTTTGACTAGCAGGGCCACACAGAATTCCTCACCTCCAGAAGTGGCCTGTTTGTGGGTGACAATGTCGCAACGGGAGATTATCCTACTTTCGCCCTCAGAACCTGGGCACAATCTGTTCCACTTATGCCGTAACTAAATTGATTTTGACAAAACATTCTCGCAAACCCTCGCGGATTAGTTTTATAGTCAGGAAGTTCGGCCAGTATGGTCCTGATTTCTGAGGAAGCAAAAGGGACATGCCATACCACCCTCTCCCCTAAATTCCTTTCACCCTTGGTATTAGGAACACTCTCGTATTGTTGCACCCGGACTGGGAAAGTACCAGGTTCAGAGACATAAGTAAGGCCAGGTGTATACCTTGAAGGTTGTGGCTTCATTGGTTGGCTAATGTGTGCTACCTCGCCCACAACATTCCCTGTCTGGAAGCCAACCAATGAAGGGTAGATGGCAGGTATGGCTGAACCCAAAAGCTCTCAGCACAGTTATGCAATTCCCCACGGTTCCTTAGTAGGGATGAGCCAAACACCCCCCGGTTCGGTTCGCACCAGAACCTGCGAACGGACCGAAAGTTTAAAGTCTATGGGACTCGAACATTCGGAATCAAAAGTGCTCATTTTAAAGGCTAATATGCAAGTTATTGTCCTAAAAATGGTTTGGGGACCCGGGTCCTGCCCCAGGGGACATGTATCAATGCAAAAAAAAAAGTTTTAAAAACTGAAGTTTTTTCGGGAGCAGTGATTTTAATAATGCTTAAAGTGAAAAAAAAAAGTGAAATATTTATTTAAATATCGTACCTGGGGGTGTCTATAGTATGCCTGTGAAGTGGCACATGTTTAGAACTGTCCCTGCACAAAATGACATTTCTAAAGGGAAAAAAAGTCATTTAAAACTGCTTGCGGCTTTAATGTAATGTGTGGTCCCGGCAATATGGATGAAAATCATTGAGAAATTCGGCATGGGTACCACTCCCCCCCACAGCCCATTTGGGTCTTGTATGGATATTAAGGGGAACCCTGCACCCAAATTAAAAAAAGGAAAGGCGTGGGGCCCCCAGGCCCTATATACTCTGTACAGCAGTATACAGGCGGTGCAAACAAGACAGGGGCTGTAGGTTTGTTCTTAAGTAGAATCTGTTTGTAATTTTGAACTGGTACATTTTTAAAGTGTAGCACCAGCCAAAAAATCTTTTTGGAAATTATAGGGAAGGGTTATCACTAGGGATGAGCGGACCCGAACTATAAAGTTCGGGTCCGTACCGAACTTTTGGGTTTTTGGGTCCCAGACCCGAACAATTGACTGTATGTTCGGGTTCGGGTCCGGTGTTCGGCGATGTAATGGCGCAATTTTAAAAGCTAATCAACTTTTGTTTTGGAATTTTTTGTTTATTGTTTCCGTGTGTGTAAAGTATGCCTGTAAAGTCGCGCTTGTTTCCCGTGCTTAGAACTGTCTCTGCACCAAGTGTCATTTCTGAAGTAAAAAAAGTTATTTAAAACTCACTCGTGGCTATAATGTATTGTCGGCTCCCGGCAATACATAGAAAAGTCATTGATAAAAAAATAAAATAAAAAAAAATGCGTGGGGGGTTCCCTCAAATTCAATTACCAGGCCCTTCAGGTCTGGTATGGATATTAAAGGGGAACCCTGCCGCAAATAAAAAAAATAATGCGTGCGGTTCCCCCCAAATATCCATAACAGGCCCTTCAGGTCTGGTATGGATTTTAAGGGGAACTCCACCTCAAATTAAAAAAAAAAAATGGCCCGGAGTTCCCCCAAAAATCCAGACCAGACCCTTTATCTGAGCACGCAACCTGGCAGGCCGCAGGAAAAGAGGGGGGGACGAGAGAGCGCCCCCCCTCCTGAACCGTACCAGGCCACATGCCCTCAACATTGGGAGGATGCTTTGGGGGTCTGTGACCCCTCAAAGCACCATGTCCCCATGTTGATGGGGACAAGGGCCTCATCCCCACAACCCTTGCCCGGTGGTTGTGGGGGTCTGTGGGCAGGGGGCTTATCGGAATCTGGAAGACCCCTTTAACAAAGGGGACCCCCAGATCCCGGCCCCCCCTATGTGAATTGGTAATGGGGTACATTGTACCCCTATCATTTCACAAAGAAAGTGTAAAAAATTGTAAAAAAAATACACAGACACGTTGGGAAAGTCCTTTATTAAAAAAAAATATAAAAAAAAAAACAAAAACATTCTAGCGATGAAATCCAGTGTCCCGCGGTGATCCGATGTCCAGCGCTGTCCACACAAAATGTCATTGGCTGAGCCTGAGCGGACCTGATGGGGAACTTTCTCCGCAGTGTAATAAATGAATAGACCGCGGGTCACTGGATTTCATCCCTGGAATGTTTTTTTTTTATAATAAAGGACTTTCCCAAAGGTCTGGTCTGGATTTTTGGGGGAACTCCACGCCATTTTTTTTTTATTTGGGGTAGAGTTCCCCTTAAAATCCATACCAGACCTGAAGGGCCTTGTATGGATATTTGGGGGGAACCGCACACATTTTTTTTTATTTGCGGCAGGGTTCCCCTTAATATCCATACCAGACCTGAAGAGCCTGGTAATTGAATTTGAGGGAACCCCCACGCATTTTTTTTTATCAATGACTTTTCTATGTATTGCCGGGAGCCGTCAATTCATTATAGCCGCGAGTGAGTTTTAAATAACTTTTTTTACTTCAGAAATGACACTTGGTTCTAAGCACAGGAAACAAGCGCGAATAGTCCTCAGAAGTTCGGGTCCCCATTGACTTCAATCGGGTTCGGGGTCAAGTTCGGGTCAAGTTCGGTCCCGAACATCCAGGTGTCCGCTCAACTCTAGTTATCACCCCTGTAACATTAGTTTTGCTGTCTGTGCACCTGGTCAGAAGATGTCACCTCACTTTCTGTCCCAATGACAATTGGATTTTGAAAATTTGGGGGTTTTAGGGAAACAAGGATTGGTGATAAAGTATCAGTGGAGAGGAGACACCTTTTTCCCATATTAACTCTTACAGGAGAGAATTTCCCTTCCTAGGGGTAGATTTCCTCTCACTTCCTGTTGTCTCCCTCCGTTTGTAAGTAGGAGTCGTTTGTAAGTCAGATGTTTGAAAGTAGGGGCCTTCCCTATGTACTCTGCACAAATTTGGGCCTTAGGTGTTGGTGTTGCCACAACACTGTAAGCCCTCACAGTTACTCTTGGTGGGCGCTGGAACGCCCTGCTGTGAACTATTATATCAAGAATTGTAATTACATGCCATTGTTGAACAGTGGCAGAGAAATTGGGCCTTTGGTGGTGGTGGTGGTTCTGGTGCCACAACACTGTAAGTGCTCACAGTTACTCTTGGTGGGTGCTGGAACGGGCCCTGCTGTGAAATATTAGATAAAGAATTGTAATTACATGCCCCTGTTGAACAGGGGCAGAAAAATTGGGCCTTAGGCACTGGTGCCACAACACTGCAACCCCTCACAGATACTATAGTTGGAGCGCAGGAATGAGCCCTGCTGCAAAGTATTGCATCAAAAATTGTAATTACACGCCCCTGTTAAACAGGGGCTGAAAAATTGGGCCTTAGCCACTGGTGGCGGTGCCCAGAACCAAAAATGTTCTTACAAGTGTAGCGCTACCCCCAGTTAAGAGAGCCGCTGATATTGATTTGGGCCCTGCAGTGCACCGCTGTCAACCCCCGGCAATCGGCTCTAACCTCCCGTGGCACAGCTGGTGATAGAGAGATAGGACCGCGTGATCGCAACTGTTGGTGACACAGTCCTATAACAAACATACACAGAATATACTTTAAAACTCCTATTAAAGTAAGCGGAACTGACACCAAATGTACTTTACCCAGATATTTTACTGAGGCTAATGGGCAAGTAATAAACAACAGTATAACAAGTTGCAGATCCCTGCAATAAACAGTAATAAAGATAAACAGAGTAATCAGAATAATAAAGTATTGCTATGCAACTCTAGCGCTGCCCTTTTACAGCTACTTCCCCTCATGGGTAGACTAACACCCAGCAATGTCTACCTATGCAGTCAGGCCTGACTGATCTAAATGGAAGTTCAGTGAAACAATATTCGCTAGCAATCTCTCGGTGGTGCACTTGAAGAACAACTTTGTAATCCCAACGAATAGTAAAGATAAAGTATCTGTCTTTAAACAGCTCTCACCACCTGGACAAGTCCAAGTCCCTTTCCTCCATCGATTCGTCTAGGAACAGGAATCCACCGACATCCAAGTCTTCAATCCTTCTGGTGTACTGCAGCAAGGAGGATTAGATGTCTCTAAGGCTCTGCTAGGCTGGCAGAGGGCTCTTTGGAAAGGAGCACACGGCCCGGGCTTCAGGCCTTGTGCACACAGCAGTTCAGCACAGACATCCTCTTGCTAGGAGATGGGGGTCCAAAGAGGCCGACCAAAACTCCGCCTCCCCTTTATAAAGTCTGCCCCAGCAGTCTCTGTTCTGGAGCAATGCACCCTGGGTGCTGCAAGATGTACTGGGAGATGTAGTCTCTCTCTCCTCTGCTTTCACTTCCATAATGTCTCTTTACTTCCTCCAGACTCACCTCTCACCTGGAACTTCTTGTCTCTCTGCATTAAAGGGGAACACCCCGCTACACACTCCCCCCACTTGAACTCTTTGGTCCCCAAAGATAAACTTCAACAAATACTGTTTACCATTTTGGACAATGTCGAGCATGATGTTGGCATAGGGAATTCCCACCAAAACTTTGGGATGGAACTCTCTTGCCCACAGGTCACACTACCATGAGTGGCCTGCCTAACTGTGCCAGAGAGTGAGCTGGGGTTGCCCTCCACCAAATGGACGGTGGAAGGATCAGGTTGTTCAACACTTCTCCTAGCCGTTACAACAGAGTCCTCTGAGCTCGTCCCCATTTGGGGGTAAGTTAGTTTCTTGGGAGGCCTGATGACTCTGCGAGCCCTCTGCTCTCTTGGTGCTTCTGACTCTGGCACCACAGGCTCTTCTTCAGGAGTAAGTTCAGGTAACATTGCTGGTTCTGGAACCTCTGATTCAGAAGTCGACTGACGTATGGAATCTCTAGAGTCCTCCTCTGCGCAAGTGTCAGGAACATCTTCCCAGTAATCAGCTGAGGGACTGAAGGGTATGAATTCAGTAGCCTCCGGATTCAGCGTTGCATCTGGGGTATCCCCTCCATTTGGGAGATCTATGGCGGACGTTCCCAGAGTCGAGGGAGGCCACAGCCATTCCAGTTCTCCACCTTCTTCTGTACTCAATTGGGAGGCCTCCCCATCTTTGGCTCGAGAGGTCTGGGACCGAGTGTTCGGCCTAGGAATATCCAGGATAGAGGCCGGTTCAGGGGAGTCTCTCACGGGAGGTATTCTGACTGCCTCAGCAAGTGGGAGCAGGTGGTTCCGATGCCACGTCTTCAGTGGACCCACCTTTCCTTCTGGCTTTAGTTTGTAGACAGGCAAACCGGGCAACTTCCTACAGACAACAGGGCTCAGATCTCCACCTGTCGGCAAGCTTGTGTTTTCCAGGGACCTCCAGATTGCGTAGCAGTACTCGGTCCCCGGGCTGCAGATCTTGCACTCGAACCTTCAGATCAAAATTTCTCTTGTTGCGGGCCCCCCTTTGATCCGAAGCCGCCTGGGCTTGTTCATAGGCCACCTGCAAGCTACGTCTAAGTCTGTCCACGTATCTCTTGTGGGATGTAGCTGAGGTATTGTCTATAGAAGTGCCAAAGGCCAGGTCCACAGGTAGCCTTGCTTCTCTCCCAAACATAAGTCGATAAGGGGAGTAGCCAGTGGCGTCACTTGTGGTACAGTTATAGGCATGTACTAGGGCTGATATGTGCTGACTCCAGTGTTGCTTCTTCTCTGTTTCTAAGGTTCCCAACATGTTGAGCAGGGTCCGGTTAAATCTCTCCGGCTGAGCATCTCCTTGTGGGTGGTAAGGCGTGGTTCTGGTCTTCTTTATTCCTAATGAATCCAAAAGTCTTCGGATCAACCGACTCTCAAAGTCCCTTCCTTGATCTGAGTGGAGTCTCTGTGGTAGTCCGTAATGGACAAAATACTTCTCCATAAGTATCTTGGCCACGGTGGATGCCTTCTGGTCTTTGGTTGGGAAAGCTTGAGCATAGCGGGTGAAATGGTCGGTTATTACCAGAACATTCCCCAATCCACTCAGGTCGGGTTCGAGGCAGAGAAAGTCAATGCATACCAGATCCATTGGGCCTTGACTCTGTAAGTGGCCCATTGGGGCAGCTTGATGGGGTAGGGTCTTTCTCTGAATGCATCGTGCACAGGAATGGCAATACTCCTCTACTTCTGCCCTCATGCAGGGCCAATAGAACCGATTTCTGACAAGCTGGAAGGTCCTTTCTGCCCCTAGGTGACCATGATGGTCATGCAGGGCAATTAGTACAGTCTCTCGGTGCTTCTCTGGAAGAAATAACTGCCACTTATCTTCTGAGTCATCAGAGGGGCCCCTTCGGTAGACCACTCCCTGATGTACCTGTAGCCTGTCCAATTCCTTCCTCAACAGGCGAGCCTCCTTTGAGGGGTGATGTAGGAATTTGTTGGGATCCTGATTCTCCAGGGCTTCGAGGACCAATCTCCCCATGGGGTCTTCCAATTGGTCACACCTCAACTCCTTCTTGGACAGTCTCGGTAGGTTGTCTTCCTCCAGTTGAGTTACCCCACAATAGTGTTTGGGGACTCCTACCATGGTAACCCCTATTTCTTCTGCTCTGGAGCCTCCTCTGGCTTGGAATTCAGCCCCTTGACAAAGGGCCCGCACCCCGTCCGGTGCCACTTGGGTCCAATCTTCCCAGTCATTTGTCGTGGCATGAGACCTCCGGGACAGGGCATCTGCATCCCTATTTCCGGCTCCTGGTCTGTACTTCAGACTGAAGTTGAATCCAGACAATGCGGCCAACCACCTGTGTCCGGTGGCATCTAGTTTCGCGGTGGTGAAGAGGTAGGTCAGGGGGTTGTTGTCTGTCTTCACAGTAAACTCTGCCCCATACAAGTAGTCTTTTAGCTTGTCTACTACCGCCCATTTGAGGGCCAGGAATTCCAGCTTATGAGTGGGGTAATTCTTTTCTGAGGGGGTCAGGCTCCTGCTCACATAGGCCACTGGTCGCAGTTGTCCTTCATGTTCTTGGTAGAGTACACCACCTAGACCCTCATGGCTGGCATCCACATGTAATTCATAAGGTCTGGTAGGGTCGGCGTAGGCCAGGACTGGGGCAGTGGTTAAGCTCCTCTTCAGAGCATGAAAGGCCTCTTCACACCTTGGGTTCCACTGATCTTGAACTGACTCACCAGGCCTCCTGGGCCCTGAGTCATCCTCTTCCCCTTCTGCCTTTAGCAATTCATTCAACGGGCGGGCAATCCGAGCAAACCCCTCCACAAACCTCCTATAATAGGAGCAGAACCCCAGGAAGGATCTGAGCTCTGTTACTGTGGTGGGTCGTGGCCAGGAAGTGACTGCTTCCAACTTCTCAGGATCTGTGGCCACCCCTTCTTCAGACACTATGTGCCCCAGATAGTTCACAGAAGACTGGTAGAACCGACACTTCTCGGGGGAAAGCTTAAGTCCCTCTTCGCTGAGTCTTCTCAATACTTTCTCCAACCTGGCTTCATGTTCTTCCAAGGTTCTTCCAAAGACAATGACATCGTCCAAGTACACAAGGACTTCTATAAGATTCATGTCTCCAACAGTCTTCTCCATAAGGCGTTGAAAGGTAGCAGGAGCTCCAGACAGACCCTGAGGCATCCTATTGAATTCGAAGAATCCCACCGGGGTTATGAAGGCTGTCTTCTCCCTGTCTTCTGGATGCATAGGGATTTGATAGTACCCACTCTTGAGGTCCATCACACTGAACCATTTGGCTCCAGACAAACTTTGTAGGGCATCTTCTATCCTTGGCGTGGTGTATTGGTCAGGGATGGTTCTCCTGTTGAGAGTCCTGTAATCGATACAAAGCCTCAACGACCCATTCTTCTTTCTGACCACCACGATTGGGGAGGCATAGGGACTTCTAGACTCCCGGATCACACCAGTCTTCTTTAGTTCTACAAGTTGTTCCCTCAGATCCTCCAGATCTGCCAGGGGGACCCGCCTGACCCTCTCTCGGAAGGGCTTATCTTCTTGGAGGCGGATCCGATGGGTGGCACTTCTTGCACACCCCACATCGAATTCATCTTCGGAAAAGATCTTCTCCCACCTGGTCAGCTGGGCCTTGGCTCTTTCTTTCCAAGCCCTGGGTAGGTTCGGGTTTTCCACGGACAGTTTCTCCCAAACATCTCCTCCGTCACCCGTCCCCTTGACTTCGGACCAAGTGACCGGGGCAGCAGGGCTCACCTGACCAAGCAACACTCTGGCAGGGATCTCCATGGGTCCTCCCGTAGTGTTCCTAACACTCACCAGAACTCTGCCATGGGCCTTCTTCAGGGCCTTGAACGGAATCACTTCTGGTATCACTTCCAGGCCTGAGGACTCTTCCCTTGGGTCTGATTCCAGCATGACAAAGGGGCCAGGTTGTTCCCACGAAAGCTTCACAGTGGCCCTAAGACAGGTTACTTCTCCGGGCTGTAGCACTACTCCTTCTCTGCCAAGTCTCCACACCTTCCCTATCCCCTCTCCCGGGGTCTTCTGCTCTAAGACCAGTCGTTGGTAGGCCGTCTTTAGCATGGGATGGATTTTGGTGGCTGAATGGTTTCTCTCTTTCACTAGAGGGGTCAGGAGTCTCCTGACTAGATCCGTGTTTGTCCCAATGATCAGGGAAATCTTGCTGGCTCCAGGCGGCCGGGGACACACAACTGCCAGGGTGTCAAACACTTCAGCCTTCCCAGCCACGGATGGGTCGAAAGTCATCTTTATGGGCAGGTACCCATCATAAGGGAAACTCTGGGTTCCAAGTCCCCATATCTCCAGCTCTTCTATCTTCTGGATAGGCAGATGACTCAAGTGCCTATCATAGAAGTCCCGGTATAGTAAAGTCACCTGTGCTCCGGTGTCCAAAAGAGCTTTAGTATAGACTCCTTCCACTTGAATGGGCACAGTAGGAGACGGGCCCACCAGTTCCTTTGGGTATGGCTGGACTGGGGTCACCTCTTTTTTTTGGCTTTCGACCCTTGCCCTGCTCCTTTTGGACTTTAATTTTTCCTGAGCCTGGCATGCATTGACTTTCTCCCTCTCAATGGGGGCACAAACCCGCTGAGGGATGTTATTGTTCCTTTTAGGTGGATGTTCCTTCTTTGGGGTGCTGTACTTCCACTGAGGGGTCTTGCCCCCTCCCTCTGGGGTACATCTTGGTGGGGGTGTACTATACCTCCTCCTAGGAGTTTTGTCTCCTCCATTCTTGGCCTTTTTTTTTTAGTTTGGAGCGCACTGAAGATGATGGGCACCCGGTTGACTCCTTCACCGGGGCCCTTTGGAGTTTCCCGCCGGCTTGCAATTATCTGTTCTCTTCTTCTTTGGGCTGGAGCATACGTTAGCAAAGTGGCCACTCCCTCCGCAGTTATAGCAAATCACCTCTTCTCGGTCCTGTAGGGAGGCCGGTGCTGAGGTGTTCGGGAACAACTCCTTTCTTGGGCTTGGTTTCTCTCGTCTTCTCTGATCTTTCTCCATCAAAGAGGTCAGCATCTCCAACACTTGGGCCATTTGCGATTTCAGAGTGTCAACCTCCGCATCTCTTTCTGGGCTCTTGACCGAATGGACCAACACTGGTACAGGTGTGACATTCGCCTTGGCCACCTGCTGATCTTCCTGCAGCGCCTCTTCGTCCCTAATAATTTTTATTAGATCAGAGTAGGTTAGTGACATTCCTCCTCCTGAGGTTTTCAGGTGCAGCCAGACCGGGTCTGAGCGCCGCGCTCCCCTCATGATCTGCTTCATGCGTGCTTCATCTGCATCTTTGGGCAGCATTCCCTTCTTCAGTACAATCTTGCATAACTGCCTGTTCAGCCTTCTAACATATTCTGACAGTTTCTCATTTGGCTGCTGGAGAGTGTGTTCAATTTGATAAATCATCTCTGACACCTTCTCCAGCTGACCAAACTCTTCCTGCAGCATGGCCAGGCAATCTTGAGCTGTACAGTTTTCATTTCCAAACCGGAAGCTCTTCACCGCTTCTGCCGCGGCACCTTTCAGACTTTCTAAGACTCGCTGTCTCTTCTGTGCCTCAGGCACCTCCCATGCTTCTACTGCCTGCAATGCCTGTTCCACCCAAGTGTCAAAATCTTCCTCCCCCGCAGGGACGGGGAGCTTCCCTGAGAAGGTGCTAAGCTTCCGGTAACCGGCCTCCACATGCACCGTACTGCTTTTCTGGCACTTAATTACAAGGTCTCCTAGAGCATTCAACAATTCAGGCCCTATAGCGGCCAGCGGTGATCCCGGGCTTAATAGTTCCTTAAGCTTTTCTGCTTTAGGGGATAGTGGTGGAGATAATTGTGGGAGTGATGGCTTTGGTGTCTGAAACCATTCTTCCTTTACTGGCAGCGTATGTATCAAGTGATAGATCTGATTATCTATGGCTTGTATACTCTGACTTTTAAAATGCTCTGGGATTTCGTTTTTCCATTCTACCAGTGCGTATGTAAACAAGATCACTGGATCTGGCCTAAAATCCATCACCCATGCTTTGTGGCTCGGAGACAGTAACAATACGAGCTGTTTTATCTCCTCTTCCTTCCATCTTTCCCCCGGGAGTACAATGACTACCGCCGCGGTTGGATCGGCGCCAATCGCTGCGCACCACTGTGACATTGCCAGCGGGTCCATGCTGGTACTTCTGACCGGCTTGATTGCAGCGTGCAAGGTACAAGGATCCCGGACTCGAGCCCCCACGTGTAGCGCTACCCCCAGTTAAGAGAGCCGCTGATATTGATTTGGGCCCTGCAGTGCACCGCTGTCAACCCCCGGCAATCGGCTCTAACCTCCCGTGGCACAGCTGGTGATAGAGAGATAGGACCGCGTGATCGCAACTGTTGGTGACGCAGTCCTATATCAAACATACACAGAATATACTTTAAAACTCCTATTAAAGTAAGCGGAACTGACACCAAATGTACTTTACCCAGATATTTTACTGAGGCTAATGGGCAAGTAATAAACAACAGTATAACAAGTTGCAGATCCCTGCAATAAACAGTAATAAAGATAAACAGAGTAATCAGAATAATAAAGTATTGCTATGCAACTCTAGCGCTGCCCTTTTACAGCTACTTCCCCTCATGGGTAGACTAACACCCAGCAATGTCTACCTATGCAGTCAGGCCTGACTGATCTAAATGGAAGTTCAGTGAAACAATATTCGCTAGCAATCTCTCGGTGGTGCACTTGAAGAACAACTTTGTAATCCCAACGAATAGTAAAGATAAAGTATCTGTCTTTAAACAGCTCTCACCACCTGGACAAGTCCAAGTCCCTTTCCTCCATCGATTCGTCTAGGAACAGGAATCCACCGACATCCAAGTCTTCAATCCTTCTGGTGTACTGCAGCAAGGAGGATTAGATGTCTCTAAGGCTCTGCTAGGCTGGCAGAGGGCTCTTTGGAAAGGAGCACACGGCCCGGGCTTCAGGCCTTATGCACACAGCAGTTCAGCACAGACATCCTCTTGCTAGGAGAGGGGGGTCCAAAGAGGCCGACCAAAACTCCGCCTCCCCTTTATAAAGTCTGCCCCAGCAGTCTCTGTTCTGGAGCAATGCACCCTGGGTGCTGCAAGATGTACTGGGAGATGTAGTCTCTCTCTCCTCTGCTTTCACTTCCATAATGTCTCTTTACTTCCTCCCGACTCACCTCTCACCTGGAACTTCTTGTCTCTCTGCATTAAAGGGGAACACCCCGCTACACAAGCTATCAGCATGAACATTGAGGAGGAAGGGGATAGTCACTCAGCATCAGTATAGGCAGTCTCGAAGGGATCTCCCATTCAAAAAAAAAATATTTGGTTACATCAGCATCAGGTGATTGGTAGCCGGCGATTCAAGACTGATTAATTTTTATGAACGTCAGCCGATCGACCGATTCGGTGGACAGGCACACCCTGTGATCGGCTACAAAACCTCCAACAGCACTGAATGTGCGTTCTGAAAGAACGCTGG
This sequence comes from Rana muscosa, assembly GCA_029206835.1. Classification (NCBI taxonomy): domain Eukaryota; kingdom Metazoa; phylum Chordata; class Amphibia; order Anura; family Ranidae; genus Rana; species Rana muscosa. The sequence goes on from CM055122.1 coordinate 1,139,709,714, forward strand.
ATGCAGGACAGGCCAGTAGCTCAATTGCATACTGTGCAAGCTCTGGCCAGTGATTAATCCTCAAGACCCAGTAACCCAGAGGATTTTCGGTGGGAAAGGTGTCCAAGTCTGATCTTGCCCCTAGGTATTCCTGCACAATGTAAAACAGACGCTGGCAATGGTTGCTGGAACCGATCATACCTTTGGGCTACGGACTAAAAAATTGTCTGAACGCATCGGTCAGACGGCCACCTTCTCCACCGCTCCTTCTTTGACTGACCGAAGCCTCAGCAACAGGTTGTCCAGGACCAGGAATTTATAACCTCCCAGTCTCTGGGAACACGTTGCACAGACCTTTCTGCAAGGCCTCCCGAAGAGGTTTCATCCTCTGCGAAGGCAAGATAAGGTCCGCAACCTTACCCTTGTAACGTGGATCAAAGAGGGTTGCCAGCCATTAATGATCCCTCTCCTTGATATCATGAATACGAGGATCCTTCTGCAGGCTTTGCAGGATCAGGGAGGCCATGCAGCGTAGGTTTGCTGAGGCATTCGGTCCGGAGTCCTCTGGGTCACTCAGGACGACATGATCCGCAGCCACCTCCTCCCAGCCACGTACAAGTCCATGGGTTTCTTCAGACTGTAATTGATCCCTTGAAGACTGCTGCTGATGCTGAGTGCTAGGCTCCACCTCCATGCTGACACAACCCTCCGCGGGCCAGCAGGAACACTGTCTGGAAAAAAGGGGCCTTGAGAGGTAAGGAAGTCTTCCTCTTCCTCCCTCTGTTCTGCCTCAAGTGCCCTTTCCATTATTCCATGCAGCGTGTGCGCCAACAGGTGGACAAGAGGGACAGTGTCACTGATGCATGCACTGTCACTGCTCACCATCCTCATGGCCTCCTCAAATGGTGCCAGGACAGTGCATGCATCCCTGATTATGACCCACTGGCGTGGCAAAAAAAAACAAACAAGCTCCCCTGACCCTGTCCTGGTGCCATATTGGCACAGATACTCATTGATGGCCCTCTGCTGTGTGTGCAGCCGCTGAAGCATAGCTAACATTGAGTTCCACCTGGTGGGCATGTCACAGATTAGGCAGTTCTTGGGCAGGTTGTATTCCTTTTGGAGGTCAGCCAGCCGAGCACTGGCATTATATGACCGGCGGAACTGCACACAGAGTTTCCTGGCCTGCCTCAGGTCCTCCTGTAAGCCCAGGTACCTGCCCAAGAACCGCTGCACCACCAAGTTAAGGACGTGAGCCACACAGGACACATGGGTCAGTTGTCCCTGTCGGAGGGCAGAGAGGAGGTTGGTGCCATTGTCACAAACCACCATTCCTGGCTTAAGCTGGCGTGGCGTCATCCACCTCTGAGCCTGCCCCTGCAGAGCTGACAGAATCTCTGCCCCAGTGTGGCTCCTGTCCCCCAAGCACACCAGCTCAAGCACCGCATGGCATATTTTTGCCTGCATACTTGCATAGCCCCTTGAATGCCTACGGAGCACCGCTGGTTCCGAGGACAAAGCACAGGAAGAGGCCATGGAGGAAGAAGAGGGGTAGGAGAGAGGTGTGTCAGAATCACCAGTAGTAGCATTTTGGAGGCGTGGTGGTAGAACAACGTCCAACACTACTGCATCTTGTCTGGCATCCTTCCCAGCTGCCAGCAGAGTCACCCAATGCACCGTGAAAGATAGGTAACCTCCCTGTCCATGCCTGCTGGACCATGAGTCACCTTACCGCTGACCGCCCTGTCCAGAGAGGCCAAGACATTGCCTTCCACATGCCGGTAGAGAGCCAGAATCACCTTCCGTGAGAAAAAGTGGCATTTGGGAACCTGCCACTGAGGAACCGCATATTCCACAAACTCACAGAAGGGGGCAGAGTCTACCAACTGAAAAGGCAGCAGTTGAAGTGCTAGCAATTTAGCCAAGCTAGCATTCAACCGCTGGGCATGTGGATGGCTGGGAGCGAACTTCTTTCGGCGGTGCAGCAGCCGGGGCAGGGAAATTTGCCTGGTA